>OY986059.1:17474042-18777375 GCA_963920205.1 Stenodema calcarata
CAGTTAGGAAGCTGATGAATGGTAGAGATGAATATTCATGGGAGGGGATGAGGGATGAAACCATGTCTACCCAAGAGCTTTCTGGCCATTTTGGATTGGTAATCCAAACTAAAACTGATCATCTGCACTGAAAAATCCATCCTGAACCCATTGAGGATCTTTCAGGGGTTTACTGTATGGATTTGATTCTTGGTAATGCTCTCCCAAGCCTTCCCTTCCCAGTCTCACTAATATTATAATACACCCCTTTGGTATATTTACATACTTTGCCTGCATTTTTCGCACCATAGCAATGGAATGCATTTATAGATGGTCGAATCAGTGAGATGACTTCTGGAAACTGCAAAAAAAGATGTTTGTTAACTTGTCACAGTTCCGATGGATCACAATGTGAAAGATATGCTTTTTCATGCATACAGAGTTATTCATTTTGGATACGCACTTAGTGTTAGTAATTGCCTCCGAAGTTTCTCACAACCCCTATGTACTTAAACATAATACGCAGATGCGGGTGTGAAAGGGAGGGTGGGGCATACGCAGTTTTAAAGAGAAAATCCAGAATTTTGTCAAATACGACAGGAAAACTGGACTTTTCAGAGTTTCTATCGGCCTTTGATGTTGCACTACCAGGTGAGAGATCACTACTAGGTGAGAGATCCCTATCTCCTAATCCTATCCTAGACTGTGAGGGAATTGAATTACACTGAAGGCTAGTTTAATCCAATGATTGTAATCAGGAACTCGTTGCTGCTGATACTTTTAGGAAATGCAGAGTTTGAATATTCTCGAGTATTAGTAGACTCTTGACAAAGTTCCGCTTGAGATTCCAAACCCATCAAATTTGACAAACTATTGGCCGTGTACCTTCTGATTAGCTGGGCCACGTGAAGTCTCGGTTTTGGAGAGATCCCCCACTCCTTCTCCAATCTTGTTTTGACCTTGAAACATGGTTATCAATTACATTATATTCTCCCAAATCTCTGTTCAGGACCAGAGGCATTTGCGATACACAAATTTTAACAATTTTGAATTTCAACACAAGACTTCATGTGTCCACACTGATACCTACGAGTAGGTACATGCTCTGCTTCTGGGAGCATAGTGCACATTAAAAGTGATCAATTAAAAAAATCAAAAAAAAATTGTATACCTATTATGATAGAAAGCGGTAGAAGAGCCATGGTAGGGTTAGTAATTCTCCGGTTAGAGCCGCTGTTTGGTTCCACACAACGAAATGTCACCATTTTCAAATGTGCATCCAAATAAAACCGCACACCATTTGCGATTGTTTATTTTGTTTTTCCACCTACCTGTAAGTGTTCTCGGTGGAAGCAACAGTACCAGCTGTCAAGTCCAGACTTCGTCCCTTTATCCCTGGGCTTTTAGCATGCGGGGAGAGCCAGTTGACGAAACTTCCAACCACTGGCACTGACCTGAGGATTCCTTCTTGCCATAGCTGCTCGTCGCTTTCTCTTTGAAGTTCTATTGTTGCTGCTTCAATCCCTATGAGAAGAATTGGGGTCACAGGTCAGTCACGTATGGTATGATTTCTAGGCTTACAGCAGATAGAAGACGCACTGGGATAGCACTGGGTGGTGGTGCGACTACCACTTGAATTAGTCACGAATTAAAAAAGTGACAAATTTACACTCTTTGAAAATCAAGTCTCACTTGCTAATCAAGAAGTAAAGCTGGACAGCTCATTGGAAACGCCATTGTATTTTAACATGTACGACGATGTCCTCACAACTGACAATTTGTTGAGAGCCCAACAATGTGACTATTCACACACACCTCACAATAATTTATTAAGGAATTTGCGTCAATTTTTTATATACATTTTCCCCCAAACAGTACAAGCTAAAAGAATAACGAAAACGATGGTCAGTTGCATGAAAAGTCTTCCCAAAAATGTAGGGAATTTAAAATTTTGAAAAAGACCGGGAACGAGAAGTTCATGCAACGTCACGGGATGACGCCCACTTTTACCTCCCTCACCGTTCGCAGAAGCCCGGCGAAGTCAGCGCCCCAACCGGAGGTTTCGTCCTGTTTGTGACGTGATTTGGGCCCCTCGATTTTCGTGGCTTCATTCAATCTGCACTCGGCGTTTTTGAAGTTTTCCCCCAAGACTATAGTGACTTGGACATCACACGTACCGTGCCTTACCAGCCATCAGTAATAATTGGTAAAAACGCACCTCTTTTAACTACTTCAACCATCGTGTCGAGCACCTTCCCACTCTCTTCCTCCTCGTGTCCCGCACTTTCGACCAAAGTCAGTAGTTCTCCAACGTCTGTGTCTCCTGTCACCATTCCAAATCTGACACAAGCTAACCCATCACCTCCTTCGCCTGTAAAATCAAATAATACAGTTTAGAGGATGAGAGGTATGAAATGATGAACTCTGAACCAATAAGACGAAAATCTACCTAAAGAAAATGCCGCATCAGTCGTTCTAAGTCTTTCCACAAGGTTGACGTTGAGGTTGTTGAGCTGCTCTTTGGCGTGGTCAGTGAGCTGATCGTCTTTGAAGGCTACAGGTTGATACCTCACGCCGCCCAATCCTGCCCATCCGTCGATCTCGACCATTCGCAGGCAAGGCGACGTGTCGACCAGCTTCTGGAACTCCACTTTGTGTCGAACCGTGGCGGAGAGTATGTCCTAGAATATTGGACAAGTCGTTGTTCATTCCACTCAACACAGGTGTTTCAATGGGAGATTAATGACGGTTTGCATGGCCCTCTAAGATTTAGGAAGACAATTGTCAGGAGTCTTGCATTCCATACTTCAAGTCAAGTAAGAAAACAGCCTGAATTCAGTGCAACATTGAGATTATATCTAACATACATGTTTTGCCTCGATTCAACTACGAACATTTTAAACTGGATTTTAAAGAATACCTACCTAATATTTCAATGCAAGATGTTGCAAGCTTTTGTTTTAGTAAGAACAATAAATCAAAACCAGCCGAACCATGGATGCTTGAGCCTTCTGATACACCCATATAGTTCTTGCCATATCATAAAGATACAAGTCCCTACCCAATCAAACTACGAGTAGTGATCGCACTTTGCATTCACCGGAGGCGTTTTAATAAGACGAAGAATGAACATTCATGGAACACTTGTAAATATCAAGTTGTAAAACCATCCTGAAAAACTTACGATTTGTTGTTCTAAGCAAGCGACGAACACATCAAAATCAGGAGGTTCATGGGAGCCTGGCTGAGGTTCCAAGGGGCAGTAACGCAACACAATTTCTCCGTTTTCTACTTCACACAACGTTATATTCACGAGGGGACAGTCACGCTGTAGCATTTGCCCCAACTGAAAGAAATGTTTGACAAATTTATTTTGTATGAACGTATTCAATCACTCCAATCCATCTCATAATGTAAACGTTTTGCGAACCATTTCAGTTCTGCTTGACGTTGTATTTTATTTATTTTTTTCCTAAATAAGAGTACCTAGGGATGGGTATCAATAATCAGAAATATCGATATCAAACACACTCGATAGTCCTACATTGATATTTCGCCGCTGTAGTTCTAACATGACATGTAGATAATATGTAGATATTATCTGCAAAAGGGGAATTTGAGTTATTGGTGTCCCTGCTTCATATTTCCAACTGATCCAATGAATCTGTCGCCTCCAGAATCCCGTATGATCTTAAGTGTCGGTGTCTCGGTTTTATTAAATTGGATTCAAATAAATCCTAGATATGGATTAGATGAATCAGTTTTTACAATCTGCTGAAAATTCGCAAAACGTAGCTATGCTATGCCAGGTTCAAGTTGTTGAATATGTATGATCATGTTATCAACAATGTTCACAAGAATAAATAGTGAGGGATTACTGCGGATTATTTACGCGTAATATCACACAGGATGAACACTTAGCGCATAAAAAATAGATGATTGGAACATTACTGACAGCAACCACAGTGACAGGTAGCTGCATCTATTACGAACAGATTATGCACTCTAAACACTCACCCACGAGTTTAGTTTGTCGTAGTAAGGAGGGACTCTTCCTTCGACACTTTCAGGAACAAATTGGAAAACCACCGTCGACGCTGCTACCTCGAAGAGAACCTGCATAAATGATATAATGCGGCTATCAGTTTATAAATTTGGTTAATTACACGGCTATGTGGAACAGATCTCACTGTGACTTTGACTGGACAGAGTAACTTTATAAGTACGCACACGGGTGTCAATTGGTCTGGCAGTCAATTCATTAACAGTCATGATGCCTCCTTCTCCACCTGGTGACTGGCTCTGCAATTAGAACAAAGGTTTTAAAATGACCAAAATATTTTACACAAACCAAATTTACTGAGTATCCTTTTTTAGCTTTTGAGGTTCGCAACGAGTAGTTCCGTTTTCAAACCAATCTCCGGCGTGAAAAATTTCGTGAACTTAATAAGAAGTATGTAATTTATAAGTGGGATACCTGAATCCTTGTTGTACACTCACCAATAGCCTGATATTGGGGTATTTTTCAATTCGTTTCCACAAAGTGTGACAGGACTCTAAGGCATCGCAAAACCTCTTCTTGATCTCTTCTAGGCCCAGACACTGAAAACCCGAACGTAAAATTAAGCTAAACTCAGCAATCTGAAGAATAATGGGAATAGCTGTGGACATGTGTATTTAAAATAATGGTTGGATTACTGAAAATGGTGTGAAAATCTATAAAATGAGACCAATTTCAAAACTGCTTTTTTGGCACAATTCATGTTCCAAAATTCATAAAATTTGATAGTGTATAAAACTTGAACAGCGAGACAGACGTTCGATCACGGCTATCAGGGGCCATAAGCTGTGTTGAAATCCTTATCATCGAACAGTCACCAGCTCTCCACCTATTATTAGACATCCCCTTCCCGTGTAGTGGTCATTTGAAGTATTATCGGAGAAGAAACACACCTGAACAGGGGCGGCTCGTGGGCTCAGAAACTGGTGGGGCACCAGGGCAATATTTAGGTGCATACCTACCTATTAGGTACTCACTATTGGAACTAAACTCAAACTACCCTTACAGCTAAACTGCTTCATAATTAATGGTATGCAGCTCTTAGCAAGTCAGGAAACATCGTTCTCCAAAGAGTTCTCTTGAGGAGAGGGAAGATTACTGACCACTATCCAGGATTACCGACGAGGAGGTGGCTGCAAGGCAATCCCACCTACCCACCAAAATAATTATCTTCAAAATTATAGGAAGAATAAAAGAGAAATTGTGACTGTACGAGTACTATTCAAAGAGTACATTATAAAGGTAGTCAAAAAATTATATTATTGGAGTTTCTATTACTGGGGTTTTTAAAAATTAGCAATCGCGACCATCTGCTTCCTAGCCGAGTGGTACCTTGAAAACCCCCTCTAAAAATGTCCTCTTATGCCCAGATTGCACATACGTTTTCTTATCCAATCGTATCAAAACATTTTAAGCGATCACAGAACAGCAAGATTGATTTCAACTAGCTTTTAGAGTTCGTTGGTTAGCTCAAACAAAGCTCGAGTCAACGAAGTCACCATCAGTTTCAGGGATAACAAATAAAACAGTATTCTCAACGGTTGGCTGAGCTACATAATAATATTATGTATATTACTGTTATTAACTTACAGAATGTAGAAATCAACAAATGAGATTCCCTTGGGCGAATAGTGATCCACGTAGTATAGTAGGGTTTTCTGTGGATCCACTTCAGTCTTGACGACTAGCAAAGCGTTCACGCGTTGCACGTGAGATATTAAATTTCAATGTTTAGTTGATTAATATTATGGAGACAATAATTCACTTTTACTATGATGAGTAAATACAAAGCTAAAAACCACCAGTCAATGCATTCAAAATAATATTATAACGTCAGGCAACGTTTTGATATCATTCTTATCAAACATGGAAGAAAGCATGGAAGAATGAAACTCGTTCTTCCTTGACAAGGAACGATTCAACGATCGATTGTTTTCGGCGTTCAACTTGATTCGATATTTTGGCCACCGCCCGGAACGCCTCCTATCTCGCAACACAGAGTGCCTTCCCCCACCCCAGGAAGCGCCTATACCTTCAACATTGAGACTGGGGCACTTCTGGTCGATCCGATAATCGACTTTTTTAATCGATAAATCGAAACAAAATGCGACTCAGTGGAAGTGGGTAGTCATGGAGGAAGGGAGATCTCCCTTCTTCCATGGTGGGTAGTAGTAGGTAAGATTTTTTTCTCCTTGTTCTATGTTTTTTCTGTTTTCCTTTGCAAATTTTTGGGTGGGGCGAGGGCCAAGGTGGCCTTATGGACGAGCCGCCACTGCACCTGAAATGTAGTCCAGATCGGCAAAGATATCAACTTTCGCCCAGGGTTGTCCATGAGGTGAGGCACCAGTGAGTCGCTATATACTGTCTGTAGGAGATGTTAAGGGCATTTGACAAGTCGATCGTACTTTCGGCAATTCTTTTACTGTATCCAAATTCTTTCAAGTTATCGAATAACCAAAAAAAGAATGCATTGAACCATTAAATGGTCGAAATTTTCGACAGGCATGATGTGATTACATTTAAAATAGAATCGAACCAGAATCGTACGTAACAAAAACGAAAATCGCATCCAAGTTTTAAAAAAAGGATACAGCTGTTGGAAGTCCTGGGATGCCCAACCATATGCCTAGAGGAAGTGTGATGCTCTCGAAGAATCGACCCATCTGTAAAAGTGAATAACAATCAGATACCAAATGCTCATGTTCTATAGGTGAGATGGAAATGGACCAGAAGACCAATCATGAGCCATGAGGGTGGTCCATGTAAAATTCGTGACTCCAAACAATTTTAAAATAAAACAATTGTGCGCACGAAACAGGAACAACGTCAGAACGCTATACCACTCAACCACTGACTGATTTCTTCAAATTTTCTAAAAGTTTCATAGAAGTAAAGAGAATATTAATTGAATGGGTCCCACCGTTCCAAGCGACACTTTTTCGGAAACCCCTTTTTTGGCGTGAAAACGTTCACCTTCGTTCCCTCTATATGGGGGATATTTCGGTTTCCCTATCCAGTCTGTTATTAGCACTGCAAAGGCCGCTGAAGGTTATAACCTAACTGTACAATGGATCACTATAGACCTACCATAGTATTTGAATACATGTGGTTGCAGTACCGAAGAAAATGAAAATAACCATCACATTCGTACGCGTTCCAAAACTTCCTCGTATAAAGTTTAAATTAAGTTCTGAAAAGATTCAGATTTAATGCTGTTCATAGAAATCTTTGACATGCGTCTTAGAAAAACGTCTTATGCCTAAAATTTGATGAAAAATTAAATAATGTGTAAACACAGACATCGGCCGGCACTCAGACCTGCCGTCTGGCAGGAACGAGAAGTTGTGTGTTGGTCATGGTGTCGGGGAAAAGGCTGTGGTAGTTGATCAAGGGGACGTAGGCTGTATACGTAGGCTGTGGTAGTTGTTCAAGGGGACGTAGGCTGTATAACAGGCGACTCGAAACAAAAACGTTAAAGGCCTTCTCTCCTCAGCTGATGTTTCCCGGTTGAATTAAGGGCTCGCTTATTTTTAGCTGCAACTCTTTAACCAAACAGCTGATTTTTATGAAAATTACAGAGGAAGCTTCTTGTTGTAGCAGGTAAGCGACTGCAATGAGAAGAGTTTATTAATTGAAATTAGTGCACTTTTCCGTTTTTTGTACTGTCCAGTTAACTTTGCTTTTTGGCGCTTAGAACGTTTTTGGTGGGACCCACTCAATTATTAGACATGATTCGTCTCATTTCACCAGAAATTTCCAGTGGCTCGATGCCACTGCAATTTTGACGGTCACGACGACCTCGATATCTAGTAGCTACATTTCAATAAGAAATTCGATAAAAATTTGATTAGTTCCAAACGTTGTCGATTGATCGTTGTACCGATCAATGTATTTCATTGACGTCGATTAAATGGTGTATCGATGAATTAGTCAAAATATTAATCGATGGCAGTTTTGCAATTCGATACCCATTCCTACTTGTTAGGTTAGAGAACAAAGGGTGTCTCACATTTTCAGTTGTTTTGGTGATAGCCAGCGAGGCCAAGGAATGTCCTCGAAGATGAAGCCACATCCCGTGATACGAGCAGATTTCTCGTAGTCGGGTTATGTTGTCCACATGACCGAAAATTGGAGTACCTGGGAACCAAGAAACCAACAGAAATCATTCGTACAATGTCATGTAACCCTCGTTTTATGACTTACGATATAATGCTATCGCAGGTTAATATTGCACCGTCACATCTCGGCCTTTGTATTTGGATTGAATTTGAGTTTCCATCTAATGGAAAAACCTTTGTTTCAATGGTTCGATACGGATTTGAACAACAGAAGCCAGTCACCAACGAAGTGGTATTTCAGTACTTGTATTCATTTCAGCGGATTTAAAACATAATTCAGTAGCAATATGTACCTGCGTCGGCAAGGATGATTAGAGGAACTTTATTCTTCGCTTTGTCCAATTCAATTTCACGTTCCAACGCTGCAATGTCCATCTTTTGCGACCCAAAGAGCGTACTGCAAGGAATGCCGTTGATGCATGCTAAAGGCAGACCGAGCTGAAATGACATGAGGAGTATTCATTTTAAAGTAGCCACGTATTGAGAAAAAAACAAATGTTAGAGAATATGAGTATAACGCTTTGACGTGTTGAAACAAATAGTGGGGTTGTTGTTCTCCCCTAATCAGCAGAGAAGCTTCTGTTGCATGGATAAATAATTACCTGTTTACAAATGTATTGGACAATCCCAGCTGGAGCCACAACGCTAGTGTAAATGACGGGAAGAGTGTTTTTGAATGCGTCAAAACCTTGCTCTCTGTACCGATTGAATTTGACGTGGAGGAAAGCTCGAATGACCCTCACCAAACCTCCAAGTTGATCATCATGGTAGCAAACAGCAAATCCTTCGCGACTGAGAAATTGAGAGAAGCAATAGGTAGGAGGTACAAGTATGATGACGAAGGAATATTGTATTTGTACAACATGAACATATTCAACTCCCAACGGTACGGAAAATACCGTAGGCATACTTACTTGAAAAGTTCCGTTATCCAAGTGGAAGTATCTTTGGATATTTTGCTGGATATGTGGGCGACGTGGTTCCTCTCCATGGACCCGGCGTACGCAGCCAGGGCGTGGCTGAGCACAGATAGACGGCTGGACTCGCAAAGCTCCGGTAACGCGGCAAACCCACTTTCGTTTTCATTGTCGTGAAGGAGCAAGTCCTTGAAATTTAAGTATAGAAATTAAGTAAAGAAATATCCACAGTCATGCAGCATGGCTATAAGAGCTAATTTTCGATTAAATAACTGGTTTTATGTGAAATGTCTCCATTTTTGTGGAGCAACACCTGACTTTATAGGTTTTTCAACGATGGAAACGATGAAGTCAGTATTGCGATATCTCATTCCGTTATCAGATTAGAGCAGATGAAACGTGAAGAACATCTCAACTAGTAACGAGTGAAATTCAAGTATCAGATATTCCCAACTTAATTTCAAATTCAAGAAGCTACGGTTTACACCGACCACGAAACCCGTAAGAAATACCAGAGGCTGCTTTTGGCAACAGAACTTCTGCTAAACCCATCTTGACGGGAGATAAGGTGTAAATATACCAAGATCCTACACCTCTACCGTCATTCTACGTCCCTAACGTTCTAGCCCATAATTTACACTTGTATCTTTGTCATATTAATATTTTCATAAATACCTACCTTTAATCATAAATTTTAAATATCTTAGTCATATTTAATTTTCATTTTCCTATCTGATTATCAGCACAACGAAATTACCTCAAGTTGTTGAACAACAGTGGCTGACCGACTATCGCAAACTGAATCCTCGCTATTCCCAGCGGCACCGGAGAGAAGTTCCCTCTCTCCGACAGAAGTTTTCCCAATCACCGCCTCTTCCAACCGCCCTATCACTTGGGAAACCTGAAATTCTATCTCTCCAACTGGCGTCTTCTACAAAACAAAATAATTGATATTGAGTAAAGCTCGGCAATGACAAGCAATTCACAGTGGTAAGGTTCAATACATAATCCAAATATTCAACAACTTGCCTTCGCCAAATCCGTGTCGCTCATATTGTTATTGACGTTGTTTGTGCTATTCAAATCAGTCGAAGCCATTTTGGCATTTCCTGAGAACCCACCAAATCAAATTTACATCATCAACTAGGTATATAGAGGTTCGCCACGAAATAGTTTTTACAGAATAGATTTAAGTACCGTAACGCGTAACCCCAATCGGTATCAAACGGTATCACTCACGATAAGCTGGTGACGTTTACGTTTCTTCCTCTTCACGAATTTTTGCTCTTCTAGGACACTACACACCATAAAATCACATTTTTGACAATTCGGTACCGCGTAGAACCATGGAAGAGAACCTTCTTCCGTGGCGTAGAACAGGCAAATCGGAGAGCCCAAAGTGAGGAAAATCCGAAATTTCAAACCAGGTGAGGTTAACTGCTTTAACTGTCCTGGTGTAGGCCGTGACAGACAACGTAATTGTAGCTCGCCGTGGGTATCTCTTGACAAGAGACTCTTGTTGGTTTTTTATTTCTATGGGGGGGATTGAATGAAAAATGAGAGGATTATTTTGGTATAGGAGGATTGAATGAAAAACCTACATTAATCAATTTAAACCAGTGGATGATGAAATTAATTTGTATGCTACTATAGCTCTTCAAAGCCGCCTTCAATTTCATAGTTTTTATTATTATTATTATGCGATATTAAATTATAATGATATTGTCATTCCTGTTGTCATACTGTCATTGTGTTTTCGGGAAACAGAAATTGAGTTATAATTCAATCCTCCATGTTTATTCGATCATCCATACTCAATGGTAAGTACCATGGAAGAAGGAAATTCATTCTGCCACGGCTAAGTACCTACACCACAAACCACAAAAATTTCACCCATCCCATCAACTATTGACAAGAAAAATCATTCAATAAACCAAAAGGCCACCAATAAACCAAAAAGAAAATCATTCAATAAACCAAAGAGGCAAAACCCGTGCGAGTCATCAAGAAGGAAGAAAACCAGAATCCATAGGAAATCCATGTGCCTTGCGTGGATAGATGCCGACGACAGTTGAAGGAGAAAACACACTCACACATTGCCTTATCTTTTGGCTTTTTTGCCGCGACGTCTTCTCTTTCAAAAATCTTGTTACGGCAGGTGTTGCTTTTGGATTTGAGTGTCAAGGTGTAACAATAGGTTTGAAATCCATTGTTCGGTTGTGCTAACCGTTGGCTTCACGTGGTTTCAACTGTTGAATTCTTTTCTTGCGATCGATATGTGCGAAATTACCATCCCTTCGTCACCAGGTTGGTACCTAAGTAATATTTTAGCTTGTAACGACGATGGTAGCGTTGTGGCGTACGGAGCTAAACACGAAGTGGCGATTTTACGAGTCAACTTGAAAGGCGGCTCGTGCGATGTTCAGCCGAGTTTCATTCCTATGGCCCACAAAGACCGCATTGTTGCTATCGCTTTCAGCCCTTCCAATTCTGAGCTGTATCCTAACCATTTGGTTTCGTGCAGTGACGATGGCACAGTTCACGTTTGGGACTCGAAAATTGAGACTTTGATTTTGTCCCATTCGGGCCATGGTGATTCGCAGAAAGTCGTATCTGTCGATTGGTCGCGAGCCGATCCGAATCTGGTCGTATCTGTATCTGATCAAGGTTCTATCGTGTGCTGGGACCTTGTAAGTAATACTATACGTCGGTTGACGCTGGGCTCGAAAACTTCACCCATTTGTATGAGCTGTTGTCCACATAACAAGGATATCGTGGCTATTGGCGCCAAGTCTGGTTTGATTTTCATTCATAATATTAAAGGCGATGGAAACACGACTTTCCGGCTTCGCGGCCACGAGACTGATGTAGTTTCCTTGTCTTGGTGCCCTGTAGCTAAGAATATCTTCAAAACCGGGAACGAACCCACCCACCTGTTGGCATCTGGTGCCAAAGATCGATCCATATACTTGTGGAGGGCCGGGAGCGACGGTCGTTACGAATCTTTCATCAACCTCCCCCAACAACCCCTTGCCACTTCTGGGTATCGCTCCAAGAACAGTGTTGGTGGCACTGGCAACAATTGGATATGTGTTAGATGGATGGAAGAGAACACTTTGATTGTCAGTTCACTATTCGGTGAATTATTATCTTACGACTTGAAAAAATCTGATCAAGACGGCAAACTCAAATTCAAACCACCTCGCCTACTCCATGGTTACCATTCTAAAGGTTTATTCAGCATTGCAGCTCCATTAAACCCTACCAATCCTCAGACTCGCGTTGTATGGAGTTATGCTCTAGATAAACACCTCGTTGGCTGTAAATATGATGCCGGTAAGATTGTGTCGGATATTACCACAATTGGTGGTATCGTTTACTGTCTGGCGAGTTCCCCGTTAGATCCTAATAGAATCGCTATTGGCACTGGAGACAATAAAATGCTTGTGTGGAACATGAGTAGTGACAATTGCAACAATGTCACTTCGTTCTGGAATAAAATTAATTCCAAGGTCATGGCCGTAGCCTGGCATCCTGTAAACGAGTCCCTCTTAGCATTTGGCACTGGAGAAGGTCGTATAGGTGTCATTGACATCAGCAAAGGGTCTAATGTGCCAAAGTTATTTCGCCAGTACCACCGCCGGTCAGTATATTCCTTGATATGGGCACCTCCAATTGTAGAACTCTCCGATAGGAAAGTCAGATTTGCCCTCTTCTCTGTTGGAGACGGCGACATTCTCCAACACAACCCTGATACTCCAGACAAAGAACCCATCAACTTGTCATCCTATTTCAAACAATGTGACGCATCAGCCATGGTCAGCAAAGCTTTGGGCAGGACCGATCTTGCTTGGAATCACGACCGTACCCTCGCAGCTGTTGGAAATGACAATGGAGTTTTATACATCGTTGATGGCCGAACTTTCAATCATGTACACACAATTTTTGCTCATAAAAAATTGGTTCAATGTACAGTCTGGCACCCTGCCTCTGTTACTTCAGAAGATTCACTATCCCCTTTCTGCACTTGGCTGGCAAGTGCTTCAGACAACATCCAGATCATCAATGTGACTCCTGCAGGTGTTGATGTTGTCGCTTCTTTGAATACTCACAGTGAAAAAATAGTGAGCCTCGCCTGGAGTCCTCATTTCAACGGACGCCTCATTTCAGCATCATATGATTACACTTCCCAAGTGTGGGACGTCGCTTCAGGCAGCGTTTTGGCTTGTTTTGATGGGCACCACGGTGCTGTTGTATGTTGCCTTCCTAGTGCTCTCCATCAAGACTGGATTATTACTGGATCTGCTGATAACACTGTGAGAGTGTGGAACATCAACAATTTCCGTTTGACAAAGACGAAAACTAAGAAACAGCGACTAACAGGAGCCTTGAAAAAGTTTGCCTGTGCCCGTGAAGCTACTGAACTTAGTTCCAAAGTTGCTGAAAAATATGAGCTCATACCTGTCAATGGTGAAGCGTCAGGTGTTAAACACGTTGAATTTGCTCCGAATGTTGACTATAAACGCAAACCTAAGTCAATGTTCCCTGTGACTAGTACAGGAATGACTCAGTCCAAACATATCAGTTTGTTGTGGGGCCAAATCAGTGGAACTAATGTTTCCAATAAAGTGTCGGCCAGTAACAGTGGCTACCTTGATTTCTTTGGTGATAGTCAGAGCATGAGACGGTTGGCAGTTGTTGAAGAAATGCACCATCGTGAGCATACTAACACCTTTCAAGCTGACAGCTTCTCGATGTGGTCTGGGGACATAGCAGAGTCCATAAAAGATGCATGCAGAAAAAAACAGCTCAACGATTGGCTAGTCAGTTTGGCACCTATGGTATCTCATAAGTTGTGGACTGATTGCTGCAGAAACTATGCAGTGCAGCTTGCAGAAGTTGGTGAAACATTGAAGGCTGTGAGTTATTATTTAGCCGTTCACATGGTTGAAGAGGCCATCGATTTGTTGTTGCATGCCAAGCAATACAGAGAGGCTGTTTGTTTAGCCAAGTTGAGACTGCCCCGGGATGACTGTACAGTGAAAAAAACCCTGACGCAGTGGGCAAACCATTGCCTCACCACAGGTATGCTGAGCCTTGCAGCTCAATGCATGCTAAGTATTGGAGCGAATATTGAAGCGGTGGAAATCCTGTCAAAATCCAAAGACCCTGAGCTACTTGCTCTTGCTTCTGATATTGCTGTCAAAGCTGATGCAAATGAAATGGGACTCAGCCTGGCTATGAGGGCGATTAATACTGCTTTGGAAAACCAAAACTATACCATTGCAAGGGAAACTTGCGCCAACCACCAGGCTCTTGATGATCTTGCTTTGTGGATTGATGTATGCGAATTGAAGAGCTCGTGGGTCGCAAAGGAAGATAAGTCTATCCTTGATTGGATCAGCGGAAAAGTCAACGAAGGCGAAAAATGGCTTGGGCTTTACGAAAAAGCATTTGAACTATGCAAGCAAAAAGTCAGCACGTATAGGGTTTTGTTGAAGTTCCAACCAAACAAACCGACTCCAACCTCAGAACAGAAAGTGTGGGTTTATATCGCTGGTCAGATCAGTCTAGCAGCTGCTGCACAGCTCCAAGATGATAACACCAGGTGCGTTTTGAAACATCTGATTCTAGCTATGGAGGCAGGTTACAACTACCATCTTCACAATCCATCAAACTCCCAGTTTTATCTCCAGTTGTGTATTTGGATATCACCTTGGGGACCGCTTGGGACTCTCTCCCAGATCCAGTACTCTGAAATAACCCTGATCGAGAGTTTCTGCTCGTTTTTGGCTTGTGGTGTCGTTTATTGGTTAGACATACTCAATACCAAAGACATGTTACCTTTGGCTGACAAGAAAATGATGAACGAGCTCAACTCGACTATAACTCGTTGCATGTCGCTTCTGTTCCACCAAGACGTCATGAGTTACCACAAGGCCGACGTTGAGATCAAGAAACTCGAAAGTGCCATAGCTTCGTCCAAACTAAAAGCCCTCAAAGCCATGAAATACTGCAAAGACATCGAAGCTCAGCTACAATCATCTGGAGAAACAAGCACTGAACCATCTGAAGAATCCTCTGCGGAACGTGATGCCGACTCGAAGAAGCTCGCTCGTCTCAAACAGCTCAAAACGGTATTTGAAGAGGAGCACGTCTACTCGCCGAATCCCTTCATCACATTCTGCACACTGCGCAACGTCTTGGAGTCGATTAGCGCCAAACACCCTGAAACCCAGGTTACCCTCGACGATCTTACTAAATCCTTTTGGGAATGTGAAAACGGTCACAACTGACTTGCACGGATTTCAAGTGTTCTAAGAAGACCTACTTTTTTCGAAGGAGAACCCAAACAAACAAGTTTTTCATTTTTGTAAAGTTTCATTTCTTTTTTTTCCAGTTATTTGCATTTATTATGATGCCAGTGATAGTCAGTTGATTTTGATTTTTTACGATACGTATCGGTTGTGAACAGTTCCTTGCTAATAATAAAACGCATTGTTGGCCTATCGTGTTTTTTCGTTCATTTACCTTAATTATACGTTTTGGGATCAATCCCCCAATAATTTTGTTGCGACAATCGCAAATTTGGTGTAAGTATGGGACTACAATTTATGTTGCTATGATTTTGTTATTTTTTTAAATTTATTGAGGATAACATTGATTGCTTACAAAGTGCAATATAGTTCCCCACGTATTGAAACTTTACTCCTAATTGCATATAATAATTTATACCTACCATTAGGTGTAAAGTTTTAATGGTCTAAATGCTTCCGAAATCTTCTGTCTAATTATTAGACAGTAGATTTCGGAAACATTTGGACCATAAAGTACTCACAATAGTTTACGTGCACTGTAACAGGAAAATTTCAGCTTAAATAAGGTGGTAAGTTCGGTGTGTTTTTTAGCAGGAATTTCAATTGACGAAGACGAAGTTTTGCCGGCAGTGCTGTAATATGTGAGGTCCATGTAGGTTTTTCAAGGGGAAAAATTCAATCTTGTCTTGCAAAAGTATTTTTGGCAACTTCAATGTGAATGAATTTAGTTTCCGGTAACCTCCAACTAATGTAGGTTATTAAGTTCAATTCAATAACTTGATCGTTCTTGGTATGAAATGATTGTTTTAACATGGATATGTCTTATGGCTGGGGATCCTCAGTGGCTCCTATGTTATTCTCTCTATGATTCTGTAATTTGGTATTTAGCCTCCTTAGGAGTTTAACTTGATGCTGCACTTTAAGCACAGTAGGTTCAGCTGAGTTGCTCCTAAAGCTAATTTTGATGCTATTCATTCTATGAAGCTGTAATTTGGTATGTAGCCTCCTTAGGACTTACACTGTGAGCAGAATAGGCCCTGGATTGGCTCCTACTGGTAATTTCTATGCTATTCACTCTATGAAGCTGTAATTTGGTATTTAGACTCAGGATCAGCTGAGGTGCTCCATAAGTTAACGGACATAATATGATCCATGATCAGATTTTTGTCCCAGTAAAGGAGAAATTTAAGAATTTGAATTTAGTTTCATGGTAGTTTGCAGAGCAGTTCCCTTTCTTCAAGACCATCCGGTGTTTAAAGGTTTTTTGATTCGTTCACCATGAACTTTACAATTTGTTAAACCCTTCAACGCATGTCTCACTTAAATCTGCCGAAAATTATTCACGAATAAAAAGATTAAGTATGAAGAACAAAACCTAATTTTCTCATATAACGTCGCCCAAACATGCATCAAGTTATGGTTCAAGAAGTGATTTCCTACTGTTCACGGTAAGTGAAACTTTATTACCTACTTATCAAACATATTCGGAGGCGGGTGTGCAAAGAACAAAAACGATAAATTTATAAAATTATAATTTCGAAGTCTTCGTTTAACCAATAAAAAGGAACATACCTTCACAATAAAAATATTTTTTTCCAACTGTACTCCATGTATTGTGTATATTCATTCAATAAACCGTTAATTTAATTACTTTTGTTTTCCCTAAACAAAGAATAACAATCCAGAAATGCAAAAAACAGTAATATTCACAGATTTAACGCCAATGTTTCTCATTAGTTTGATCAACTTTCACACTTTTCTAACTAGTAGTTATAACCATAAATGTTTGAAGAAACATGGAATCAACCACAAATCCATATTATAAACCTACTAATTACAATGTATATAATAACTCAACATGAAACCAAGCTCTAAGAGATTCTGGGAAATATTGCTTGATCTTGACAGACACCATTCAAGGTTTCAATTCACCCTGGAACAATAAGCTCAATTTTCACGCTTAAACAAACTTAGAACTAGGTAAATTCGAGTTGTACAGAATAGTTACATTTCCATTACCAACTAAATTTTGGAGACATTGTCTACAAGTAGACCGGATGAATACAAATAATTTCTCCCGATAACTTCACTGAATCGTGAAGATGAGATAGAGTTCTTAGAAGATCGGGTTGCTTGGAGATGACATCTGATCAGAAAATAACTGCACATGGACGGAATTTGGCCTCACGGTATTTTTGTACAGTTAACGTATTTCCCCGTATGAATACGGTGCAGTATTTCGACCAAGTTCAAACATATCTGATAAAAAAGGAACCATCTCGGCCCTGTGCTTCCCTTAGGCGCGACCGGATCTCCTAAGAACTCTAACAAACTTCTACTCATAAACATCAACAAGCGAAAATTGACAGAGAACAAAACCAGATGTTAGTGAAAGTAACAATAAATCAACCAAATCATGTGTAACCTTTAGGTCGGCAGTAGATATTTTCTACTGTCACCTGTTTATGGAGTAAGGATATCAGACCTTCCTTACTCCCCAAACTACGAAAATTCCGAGTGGGTTTCTTAACATAGAATGAAATTGACGAACATTTAGGGCAATCAAATAAAATGGGAAAGGTAGATTCCTTGTGAACACAACAGCCTGATCACAAGGAGAACGTCAAATAACCAAAATGCTACAATTATAATCACAATCACCCACTTACAGTACAGTCAAGTTCGAATTATGCCTCGCTTTTTCCAAAGTTCAGCAGTCAACTTGATTTTTAGCTTTGTTTTGATACTAATTAGCCCACATAAATAATGGCCGGCGGCAGTCAACCCTGTTGGAGGGAAAATCATAAACTGTCACAAATTCCTTGCAAGAACATTATGGAAACAGTGGTAGCGAAACAATGTTCAATCAGTTCAACACGCCTTGTCATAAGGGGAATTTGCGTCAGTACAAGTCAGGAGAATAACGATGTTATCAATGATGGTCAGCTGCCTGAAAAGTCTTCCCAAAAATTATGGAATTTAGAGAAGCTGGCCGCGTTTGAAAAATACTGCTGGAGCGAGAAGACCGTATGACGTCATGCAATGACGCCCACTTGGACCTGCCTCACAGATGCCCGGCGATGTCAAAAGCCCCTACAGCGGGTTTCGTCCTGTTTGTGACGTCATACGGTCCCCTCGATTTTCCCGGCTTCATTCATTCTGCACACGGCGTTTTTGAAGTTTTCTTTTCAAGTCAATTTTTTTAAAGGAACATCACTGACAATACAAGTCACTCTATGGCCGTACTACACAATTAGAGGATGTTATTCTGAATCGTCAATTGACGCAAATTCCTCATTCTTCACCAAAAGAATCCACGGGTTATTTAGATTTTCTCGATTACCTACAGGTAAATGTACATGTTGTTGTTCAGTCAGGTGTGAGATCATGCAATTTTGAAACATTACTGTAACATACAGAGTCGTGGAGACTAGAAACAACAGCGATTTTCTCCGAATTATCACATTCTTTTATGCTCAAGTATTGAATGGTAATTTCTCTGGGGACGATACCTAACTGCCTAAAACAAAAGAAGGTACTGATGCTTAACCAAAGAAGTTATTAGTTTGGGGACTGAACCCGGTTAACGTACATGCAAGTTATATTGCTGATTTTCAAGTGCAAAACGTTTCACTCACTTTGCTATAGGAAAGCAAAGAGATCAATTCAGTTTCTGAGAGGTTAAATATACGAGTATTCATAGATATGTATGAATACATATTTATAGGTCCCACAAACATGATCAGGATACAGGTGAATACACTACTACCATTAGAATACCATTTTGCCGAAAATGGTAATAAACGGGTTATACTGGAATCAAAAATCAAACCAATGTTTTCTGTCCGGGAGTGGATCCTGGTTGTTTTCAGGCTTATCTAGTCCTACCCTCAGCGCCACATGCTCAACTTACTTCTCTGGGGAATAAAATTAACTGATAGAAATTACAGAGAGGATAATCAGTGTTATTGCATACAAAAAACTTCAAACAAAAATCACAAATTCTTGTTAGTCATATGATTTTGGTCATTGTACAACATACACACTGGTTGATACAATTTTTGTCATTATGAAGTGATGCCGAACGTTTTTCGACTGAAATAAACCATTACAGGTTGTTTCTGGGAAATAATGTAGTAAAACCCAACTTAGTAACCCGAATTCAAATGGAGGGGCATGACAGACACAGGGTGAGATCAGATCATGTTCTGGCGCGAGTTATTAACACGCTGATAATTAGCACTGGCACACAAAGAGAAACTGGAGAAAAAATATGTTCGCAAACATACAGATTACCCAAGAAAATGGAACAACAGAGAAACTAACCCAGAAAGCTGTTGAGTGGTAACGTAGTTTTCAGGGTTTTTTTTTCGTATTTTAGGGTAAGATCTAGGAAGGCCGCTTCCTAGATCTTTTCTTATGCTAAATGGTCTCGACTTGCCCTTTACGCCTTGAGGTCGATTCGGGGTTTGATTGAGTGAAGGAAGTTTCTCGGCTCGACGAGCTCGGACTGGGTTGCCGCACGTTGCTGATTGTTGGCGATTCTTCAGGGACAGGGAGTGGGGGAAGGATCCCGCCCCTCAACATCGACCCTCTCTGGAAATAAGATACCGAAAATCCATAAAGACGGAACAAATTATTGCTATAGTGTTCTTAGAAAAGCAATGTGGAGCATAATATTATTCAGCTTCTTTTGTGGTTTGATACATGGTCTGAAGTTATCCTGTCCCGTATATTAAAATCCCAGATTTACCTTGATGCCCTCCAGCTGTATTTCCTCGCTCCTAGGCCTTGGCAGTTTAGGAGACCCATCTCGTGATCGTGTTCCTGGTGAATTGCTTGCCTCGCTACCCTCGTCTCCAGCTGCAAATGTGTAAGAATAATATTTTCTATGCACCAAATGGAATACACTTGTGGTTAAATTCTAAAAGACCTTGAACTCGAATGGTTATTTTTGTACCACACTATACCGAAATCTAAGGGGGTAAGACCTGTGGTCCTCTATGGGGTGCTGGTGTGGTGGGGGAAGGTGGATCAGAGGTGGTGGGAAGGTGAGGGACCGGGTAAAGTACCGATGGGTGGAATGGAGACTCTGCTCAGCTGGTGGTAAAGGCCTTGGCGGCAGCAGCAGACCATCGACTTCTTGCATTGCATGCAGAGGCTCAGACCCCTGGTGGGGATGCTGACGGGGCACTGGTGCTTCCATAAACCTCCGCACCGAATTGGAGTACACGCGGGAGATCCACCGTCGTGCTGACTGTGGAGAGGAGGACGAAACTGCGCCTCATCTCCTCTTTGAGTGCCCAGTACGATAAAGAATCGTCAGGTCTCTAGTACCAGAAGAGATTGTGTCGGCAAATAACTTTGGAGAGGGGATCATTAGTATCATTAGTCTGGAAGAGGGACTGGACTGGAGCCCTTAAAATTGGCCCACTGGGCAACGATCGACATGATAAGCCCAGGTTTCAGTGCGGTGGACGGGGGTAAGTCCCATCCTGAGTTCCTGATACAATCTAATCTAATAGTGAAATGTTCGAAAAGTGAAAGTAAAATAATTTAAAGATAACCACTTACAAGGTCTGGCAGAACTGACGCGGATTTGAGTGGGATATCCTGGTAGTTTGTGGGGTAGAATACTCCGGCTGCTGGAAGACCCTGGAAATAATGTGATGGAGACATTACTACATTGGATTGTAAGGTTCAATATGCAATAACTGAGTCACTCGCGGGGAAATCGTTAAAACCCATGTCATAATGACAAAAAAGAGTATTTGAAAAGTGCCCCCTCATCCCACACCCTTTTCACTTCAAACAGCCAATCAGAAGCTGTTCCTTTTCACTTGGTGGCAACCAGTCCTATCAGACCTTTCACTTTGTAACCCAAGCAAAAGAGCCAGTAGCTATCTGGTTTTCCTTTCGCTTGTATCAACCAATCCTATTCGACCATCCACTTTTGGGGTCCCTATATAAGTTCAAAGGGTACTCATATTTCAGTGGAAATAGACAATTTTTCAAATACCTACTCTTGTATTAAACCAAGTTCAATAAGGATTTCTCAACTGGCTAATAAATGAACTATTATCAAAGGCTTTCTTTTCCCCCATCAAAAGAGAATCCTCTTTCTCCACAAGATTTAAGCACATATCGAGAATTTAATTAGGTTGAGAAGGGTGACGTGCATCCTTCCCATCAGAAGGGCAAGTGCACTGTGCACAAAGAGTCCGGGAAGTGGGAAGAGAGTGTAGCTGAGGAGTTCCGCTCTTACTAATAGTTGATCGCGTTTATGCACGAAGAGTCCCTGGGCGATGTTATCATGTATCAGGCACGAACTGGCTTATTGAACAACAAGACACATAAACTATATTATAGTTCATTAATATATGATCAATCATCAGAGTTAAATGATCACTCGTTCGCAGTTGCCAAGCACTCTGGATGCTCGCTAGCACTCGCATCTCAAAAATGAAGAAATAAAAACATCCTCCAAACCACAGATCACATACATATCAATCAGTTGGACAGAACTCATACATGGGTCATATAATTTTAGTGGCAGTATTATAATAAACCTACAGATTATAAAACGCTTACAGATGAGACCAGGGAAACTCAATGTCATTTGGTGTATATGCCGGCATATTATAACACGCCTAGGCTTATATTTTCTATACGTCTACGACATTTTGCATAGTAGCTAACGGCTAACAGACAAACACGACAAGAATCTTATCACAGTCTCCCTCAAATACCAGAGCAACAATAGTCACTTTTTGTTAAGTACAGAATAATAAACATGTAGCATAAGCATTAACGTGGTGTCTGACTCCTCATGCACACTCTGGGGAAAGGTGTGGGACTCACTGTGATGATGTCTAAGTTGTTGCAGAAGATTATACTGAGGTGATTCAGACGGAGGGATGTCCAGCAGTTTTTCCATTTGTCTCATTTTTTCTTCTCGAGCTTTCATCCGCCCTTTGGTCAATCTGTGAACACAGGAAAATCGATATGGAGAGCCACTTCCGTCTATTTACAAATTCCAACTAATAACACAGGTTTACAACAAAAAAGTTTACAGAAGCATTGGGCAAGCCATAGGTATGTCTCTTTGGGATCGCTGATTTTGAATCTGAGGTTGGTATACTTTGATTAGGTCAGGTTGAGGGGGAAATGAAAAAAATGTGTACATAGGTTTTGTGGTTGCTTAATTTGAATCTTATTCACCTATGCACAAATTTTTCAGATTTTTTCATATTATGACCTTCTATGACATGGTCATCTGAAGGACAAATAGCCAGATAAGGTCACTATTAGGTCTGACATGCTAGACACCTTGTATTCATTACAGTCATAATATTATTTGAAATCAGCAAATCAAAAAACCTATGTAATTTTTTTTTCTTCATATTTTTTCAATCATTCCCCGATTTGACCTTCAACCTGACCTGATGAAGGTCAACCGACCTCAGAATCAGGAGTCTACGGGAAAAAGCCAAGGAATTCCTAAAAACCTCTCAAACGCAGTGTTCATCTCAAATGAAGCCCCACTTTAAAATTAGTTACTGATAAAATTAACAGCTCACCTTTTCTGAGCTGCCATGCATCGGATGTGGTCATCAAAAATGAATTTGGTGTTGACCATTGGTCCGACTGTCGTGAACTTAGCAGATAGAAACAAAGAACGGGAGTCGTGCTTGTCTGGAGAGACGTCCAAGTCGTGCAGCATTGCTGCCAACTTTGGTCTGCCATAACCTGAATAAAATTTTAATTTCAAAGGGGTAGAGTTGACAAGAGAAAAAACATTAGGTGAATGTAACATGACACTTATGAACAAATACCGTCTAGGTGATTTGATGATAATACTGAGTAACTGTACAGCAAAGATGTAGAATTTCGGAATTGAGATTTCTCACACTGAAGGTGTTTGTACTTTTCCAATTGTTTGTCAAATGCATAGGTATTACATAAAAACCCAACATAAAGTCGGATAGAAGATAACTTCTACCTGGACAGAAGATTTGGAGTGATGAAGGATTGATAGTTACACAAAAGTTGTAAAACAAAGTAGAAGTAAAAAGGTGTACCTAATTTACCAGGCACTGGTACAACGAGTATGATCTGGTTGCTCTCCACGACCAGGAACCTGTGATTTCGAACTCCGTCAGGCCCAATAACATGACATGCCAGTAAGTCACTGTTTGCTGAGACAGAAATGGAAGAACAAACTTTTTTTGACCGAAAAGTAACGAAATTAGATATCACAATGTCATGCAGCAGTGTCTGATGAAAGAGCAGCATGTTTCTCCACATCATTCTGTCATGCAGCAGTGTCTGATGAAAGAGCAGTAGGTTTCTCCAAATCATGCCCTTGTTGTACTTAACCCCTGTTTACCACCTTACACTGCTGATTACAAAATATATTGGGTAGAATGTATAGTTGGAAGCTGAGAGATCATAATATTGTTACCACTATGCCAATCTGCTTTTTTGGTTATTTTTGTTTTGGAGCAAAACGAATTTCTTACTTTAACGTATGTTGGCTCTGGCATTGTGTGCCCAACTCAGTAGTATCCAACTCAGGGTACCCAAAAGTGCACTAAAACGAAAATGCCAAAAAGGCAGATTGGCCCTTTCAGTGCTATGATATGTCATAGCTATGATAATATCATATTATGTCATGTTGAAACATTTGTTGAAAAAATACCGAAGTTCATGCTATTATTTAAATCAAAACCTGTTTCTTATAGGCAAACCTTTAACAATTAAGACCCACTTCAACGCTCATGCAACACCCCAAAACTTGACAATTCAATCCCAAACAGTAATAGTAAAGTGAGAATTGAAATGATATAAGAAATGTAGCAACTCACTCAAGTCCAAATCGGTGTCGCTCTGTACGCATTCATTCCTGTTAGTCAGGGGAAGTTGAGTTTCCTTCAAACCGGATAAGTTGAGCCACAATGATCTAACGAGGAGGAATACTCTAATTGCTCTCCTGGCACGCTCCACCTGAAAAAACTTCAGCTAAGTGGGTGGGCAGTGTAGCTCCATGTGATCTCCCATATCACATGGAAATTAAGTCGAGGAGAACCATAAAACACCTAGATGGAGAACATAATAGTAAGGATAAGGGAACTAAACCAGCCGTTACCTCTCCACAGGGCAATCTCTTTCCGAAATCTATACCCGTCATAGGTGTCCCCGTGGGTGGGAGCAGAACGTTGGAGTCCATCATCAGCCACTCAACGTTCAATGGTTTCTTCCTCATGTCTTCGTCTTCACTTTCGAACATTTCTCCAAACATGTCTTCTCTCTGAAATATGACAACGGAGTCCGTTTAAAGCCAACTAAAATAAGTACAGACAGATACGTAAGGATTATGGGGATTGAAAGAGATCAGTGAAGTTAGAATTCAATCCGTCACTTCCAAAGATTGTGAATGCTGGCAAAATCGTAGAAGTGGAAGGTCCAAAAGAGATATTGCTAGAAAACACTGTACAATCCTAGAATCACACCTGAGAACCCACTAAAAGCAGCGAGCAGGGGAAAATAGGAACTGGGGCTTCATCGGCAGATCAGAATGTGAGGTTGGCATTTACGCAGCTGCACTTGTGTATGTAGTCCATTGAAATTCCAAAAAGGTACCCGAAATTACCTTGTAATAGCTGGTCAAAAGTGCAGCACTCTCTTCTTTCGCACCTACGATAGCAGCATAATGGCCATCGCTAAGTAAGTTCTTGCCATCTTGCAGGACCAGTTTTTGAAGCAACAGTATCGCCAACTCCAACGTCACGAGTCTTATTTTACAAACTGAAACGATTAATTTTCGAATGAGTGAGTGAAGTGGCTTTTTCCAATCAATATCTACGAGTTCCATTTGAATTCCTCAAATTACCAGTTCAATATCAATGGGCATTCTGTACAAGTTAACGTGAAAAATACTCACCAGCTTGGCAGCTCTGAGAAACGATGTTGATCAATTTTTGAACCAGCCAGACATTGTACCGCTGAACCAGGTCGGTATTGGTTGCTGGTAGAAGCATTCCATCGAGCATAACGTGATCCAATCCTATTGGATGTCAAAATACGTACGAGGGTGAAGGTTGCAGTATGGGATGATTTTGCATGAGACAGAGTAAGCAGGGGTTATTTAGAGCGTTATTAATAATTACCTGAAATACCCAAATTATAGTAGGAGCAATATACCAAAAATATAGAGGCCCACTGAGCTCACCAGCATTCTGAGAGATGGCATACAGTAAACACAAGGCAAATAGAGCCGCATAGTCATTTTCCTCACATTCAAGGCTGTTAACGACGACTTCCAGGAATACTTTCTGTGCCTCTGAAAATGCAAGTACTTGATAAATTAAAAAGTGATAACTCAATAATTCATTAAGAAGCAAGACTCTTAACAACAGACGGTTCGCTCAGAAAAGAATCTTGCTTTGGGTCTGTTGTTAACCAGAAGATAACATATTGTTTGTGGTTTACCTTGAGCAAGACGTTGTTCTTTCTCTTCGTCTGTAATATTCAAATTTCCAGCTGGTTCATTAACGTCTTCACCCACAGCTTCTAAAAACCAAAGTACTAAATATTATGGAGAATTAGTATCGATATCAAATAAATTTCTAGTCCGCCAGCTCAAGGCGTCTTGCACTGGAAAACGTGAATTCGTTGTATAGCCACAGCCTTGCTCTAGGATACAGAAGGTTTGAGTTGAAATAACGAATTTACCTCCTAGAGATGAAGTAGACGTCTCCAAAGATTCTTCCAATGTCCTCGATGGGGCACCAAACACAGGTCGAGCCTGAGAACAACAAATTTTAAAGGATTTCAGTAGATGAATGGTCTAGTTTTACCACCAAAATCAACAGATTTATTGTTGAAGTTATCGTGTTATTATTGAGGACCAGGCCATTTTTCGAGTTGTTCCAAATGACAGGTGCTGGTAGTATGGATAATAGATATTGATCCACATGTACGTACTCCTGTTGAAATGGTCGAACTCTTGACACTATAGGAAGTAACGATAAGGTTAATTACTTGTGTGACAAATGATCCGTTCTCCCAGTTGGCAGCAGTACTTTTGAGGATGACGTGAGCTAAGTCGTTGACGAGGGCCTCCTGCCGGGTGATTAGGAAGATTTGGGATAGCAGGAATAAGGAGACGACACTACTCACTCTTGGCTTTCCTTCCTGAATTGATGAAAACATAACGATGACAATCAATGAAAATCAACACATAATACAAGACCAGAGTAAAGCAATTCACCCACACCAGGTAAAAGTTGTTAGGAAAACGCAGCTTAGGTTTGATTTTCACAGTAAGATTAAATGCCATTAGGTGTATTTACCTGAAGTGGGCCAAACTGATGGACGGGAAGTAGGGAAAAAATGTAGAGAGGGATGAAAAGCTTGTTGAGGAGATGGTCAATGAGGACATCATTCAGCTCATCAATGTTGAGGCAGAGAATATCGTTCAAGTAATGCAGGTGGTCCAAATGCTCAGCCACCAGGTCAGCCAAACGTGATTGGCTTGAGTGGCTAAAAAAAGAGAATTATAATATATTATTATAAGCCAAGACAGTAGACTAGATTATACAATTTTCAAATATAAAACACACCAATGGCAAGAAGGGTAGTATCTAAATAGCATTGTGTGTCGAATCACTATTATTACTATAATTATCAATATTCCAACATCCACCCTGGTGCCTATTTTGGCACTCTAGCCTGGTATAGTAAACTCTTGCGCGCAGGCAGGGATCCAAATGAAGTGGTACGCCTCAAACAGCAGCCGCCATATACTTTCAATACTTCTGACACATTAGAAAACAATGACCTCAAATCAAGAAATTATTGGCGATACGTAAATTGTCGATGATTTCTACATTTCTCCATGTTGATAAGCACTGATAATGGCCTTTCTCTTAATCCTTTGAGGTTTCTTGTAAACATCCACGGTGGATCCATCGATACGATGATTTCCAGGCGTTGCTACTTTCATGGGAATTGATATTGATGGGAACCGGTCTAACCAAGGTCAGGAATACATGATAGCGGCCTAATTTTTGAAAACATCTTTGAAAATCCCCGTATACCGGTTGATTTTTGAAAAATTCGTCCGCCATCTGTGTTAGTGGGATTAATGAAGGGTTTATCAAAGTTGTCACTCACTCGGCGTCATTCCGCACACAAGCGTCCAATTCGAGCACGTGATTCCCAATGAACCAGACGAGGTTGGAAAAGTACGGAGCAGCTGTTTTGTTCCTGATGAAGCGGAGCATCGAATGGTCCTGAACTCTGTAGACATTGAGGGTCAAAGTTCGAACAGCTATCCTCACCATGGACTCCGGGTGTTTGAAAAATTTGATGGCCTCAGTGTAAAGAGGGAAATCATTTGTGTGCTACAATAAACAAAGATCAACAGAATGATTACATGATTGGGGTACAAGTTTGTCAATATGACAGTTCCATGAAAGATTGAACAAATTTAATGAATGTTCTAGTACTCAATAGTAGTAGTTCAATAGTACTCACATCATTGTAGAAAAAGTGGATGGTGTGACTGTTCAGTTTGAGAGACAGCGTCTTCAGGAATGATATGTAGTACGCCATCACTTCCTCGTCAGAAAAATCGAACTTGTGAACGATTATGGAATTGACATGATTGTTGCTCAGAAGGTAGTCTGGAAGGAGGAGAATACAATATCGATTTTTAATGTTCTACAACATCTAGGAACTTCATCGTCTTGGAAAGATTATGTTTTGAAACAGTCATGTGCAAAAACCCCAACACAATGAATGAAATGGAATAAGCAGAAATTTGTTCATGATGACTATTGTTTCCGTGTGTATGCAGTATCAAGAGTTTGCTTCATCTTAATAAACCGCAAGACAAACTAGTACATGAGTTCATTTCAGAACCTAGAAATAAATTGGACTAATTCGTTTCTAACTCGGGAACATTCAAATTTGTCATAAGTACCTACTAGTTTCACCACAAACTTCATGTGTACATAGAAGCACAGGAATGTTCAAAAGTTGAAGATAAACAATAGAATTAAAAATCGTGGTTGGTGCTACTTGTTTTTCCACAACTTGAAATTTCAAGTATAAGTCGGCTATTTGATGACAACTCCCGTATTAGTCTGACGTTGATGAGGAAAAAGTTACAAAGAATTTGCTAGACAATTAAATAAGGAAGCCAACATTTCGTCTTTATTAGCTTGAGTTACATCCGAATACCACACTTGGAAAATGAAGTTTGCTAACTTACATAGGGAAGTTTCGTTGCGGATGTTTTCAAAAAGAATGTTCAAAGTTTGCAGGAGCTGGACGCACACGTAACTCCCACATTTTTGTTTCAGTATTGTGAGGAAGAACGAGAGCATGTTCTTTTCGAGGAAAAAGCTGTAAAAATAGTCATTTCACATGTTATAAGTCAGTAATACGACAAAACGCGCGCTATAGATAGGTAGCTCCTAAACCACGCAGTTCAGTTACTTAACTCTTTTCCTTATACACAGACACAATGAGGAAACAACCGTGTTAATTTAAAAGTAATCCACTAAGGGAATTTCACATGATAACCTCGTATCTCGAAAAACTCAAATTTTACAGGATTGACAAAACAGTGACGTTTCTGACTACTTGGTAGTGAACGAGGTTTTCATTTAGGTCTCTTAACCTTAGCCTTCGCTTTAGGGCGAAAAATTCACTATCCGCCAAAATTCGAACCACAGGACGATGAGATACGAGGTTTTCTTACCAAAAATGCAATTAAAACAAAAATTTCCGAAATTGAAATTTTCGACTTGCCCCTCCGAGATATTCCTCAGCGTAACTCGTTTCTACAGGTGTGGCAAAGGGGCAAAGTTTCGAGTACGCATTCGTACACAACTTCAGGGCAGTCAATACTGGTCCAGTTTTGGTTTATATTCAATAATTAACCCCCCCCCCCCATATTTGAGGGTACGTAGAGTCAGAAAATCGAATAAAATTCCAATGGTTCATTATCGAAGATAATAACCAAAAAAAAATCCAAAAATCAAGATACGAGGTGGTGTTATTGAACGGTCATACAAACTTCAATTTATCCAATTCGTAAGAAAATAAATAATCAAGAATGATATAGATTGAGCTACGTGTGAGATGGAATAATCTCGACTTATACTCGAGTGTGAATTTTACTTACTTTCTCTACCCTACACGACACTTCTGGAACACACTCAAACATTCTGATTTCGGAGCAAAAAAGTAGCCTTTTTAGCAAAATCATCTTTAAACTAACAAAAATGACGTAAAAATGTAGTTTCAGTTTATTATTAGTAATTGTGCAAATGAATGAAGTTTGCAATTTGATGAACGGGTTGAAATCCAACTTTCAACTCTCCTTACCAAACCCAAAGGGCAACACGAAAGTATTGCTGTCACCCTGAAAAATATTTCTTCTTCCTGAAGATTGTTTGGATATACTTAACAAATTACTGCGAAATATTATAACAGGAGAGCCAAATACTCACTCAAATACGCTACTATCATTTTGATCGCCCCAAATGAGGATTTCGGCGATCGAACGAAGAGTTTCGACCAGTAAACTGCGGTTGCTCTCAGAAACAGTTTGATTTTTGGAGAGTACTGTGTGGAGGTACCTGAAACCACCAATAAGAAATAAATAAAGAAACGTGAATTGTTTTTGTAACAACCAAACATTATTAATATTATATATTATGAACGGCTAAAAAATAATCAAATTTACAAAATTAACATTAGATTAACATCAAGTAGAATATTTGTCTCCCTTGTTCCTTAGTCATTCGAATTGTGCAAAAATATCAAAATTCCTGAACAATGACGAGGTAAGAGGAGAAAAAAGTACGTCAATACCATTTTTTCTCTGTTGAACGAAGAATAACAAAATTTGTTATTCTTTGTTCAAGAGAGAAAACATGGTGATTTAATACGCAGTCGTATCACAATGTGTGTCTTAAACTCGGATGGGACACCTACTCCAAATAAACGTACTAGTGTATTCTCTACGTAATAGTGTATTCTGTCCGTAGAATAGAAAACTTCAAACTGTTACCGTATATTGCAGAAATAGAACGATGACCATCATAGGAGTCACCTGTTGTGTCTCATGAATAATCTTGTATTATGGTAAATTCAAGTTAATTGTCAATAATTGACAATTATTGTCAACTCACTTCAGGTGATCTAGCGAATGCGGATTTTTCGTCTTCCACAAAGAACCTCCAAACCAACTTCTGCTTCTGAACATTTTTCAAATTCGTCACTAGACTCGAGCTGAACAACCCTTATTAGACTCGAGCGATCCAACATCAAAACATCAGTTCGAACCTTCCGCCATCACAAGTTTTCACTACTGAACTCAGCACTTCCTTCACTCTGTAATTAGTCACAGGCGAATTAGGTTTTAGTACGTACTGTTGAAATGAACAACCTAAAAAATTACAGTTCTTCAACTGGGTTTTACCAAGCACAGCAAATCTTGAGATCTTTATCAATGTTGTCCAAATGTTATCACTTTGCGCAGGTTGGCCACCACAACCGCGTTGGTTGGTTGGTGGGCAATGCGTTATCATTGCCCCCCTTTTAATGTCGGACAACGTTGTGGAGAATCACGCTGCACTGGCTGTTCCATAATATAATTATGGTTATCTTGACAGCTGCTGCTGACCGATTCGGTGTTGCATGTTGTAGTGGTTTTGTAATCAGGGCAGTTGTTTTATCCGTTATTTGAGTTAAAAGTTGAAATGCTGGGAGTTTACTGATTGGAACGGTTTGAATATCGTGAGGATAAGTAAGTTGATATAGAAGACTTACCTTCTGGCCTCAAGAACTCGTCAAATGATACTCAATATTATTGAAACATTCTCAAACTAATCATATTCTTTGTCTCTTTAAGCAAAACCTAAGTGGAAACACGAAGCAGGTTTACATATAAAATAAATGCATAATATTTAACTGTTTACAGAAGTTATCGTTCTTAAGAATTATACACGGGGTAGATTTACAAGTGGACTGTTTTCTTCTGTTTTCAGGTTCGAAAGTTTTTACTAATTTGGCCATTTTCCTCCCATTTTCTTACTCATGTAGGTTAAAAAACGTGTAAACGATTTTGTTGTTATGCTGCATTCTTCAAATGCTGTACTGTAAGCATTCGTTATGGTGATGGCTATGAGTAAGCATAATACTATTAACCAGAATAGTTAATAATAATAAAATAGTAGATTCATAGTAAATGTAGATACTCGGCCAAAACAGTTCTGAGCACTGACGTTGAGAATTCTCTAATCCTCCTCCTACCTTTGAATTCCGTTAAGTAAAACAAATTTGAATAGGGAAGTCCAGTTGGCTTGAAAATAAGAAGTCAGCGATTCTTCTTGATAGGCATAATATTTATATTCATATTATGAATGTACCTACGAAATGTTGTTGACCTTTACTGAGGTTGCTCTCCTCTAACTTGTTTAGGAAAGCTTGACTTCCAATGACATTTCAAAAATTCACTGTGTAGATAGTAGTGGAAGATGCAGACAGGTCCGGGAAACATACGGATGACTAGGTACTTCACTATCCGCCTTGTTTCCTGATTGTTGGTCGGATATTGCTGTTGGCCTAGGGATATGTTCGTTTTGTACGTAGGTCTTATTGCAGTACGAACATTAACTCTGGACGTCTGGGTCAGTTGGAAATGACGGAGATACCCTCGGAAATGTGGACGAATGATAACCGTATACTTCCTGTCCTGCTCGTTAGGTTTTGTACCTTCTGACGTCACCTTCCGTCATATCACTTCCTACACCTCTGCCGTCGAATTCCGTCTGGTTTTGGGCGGGGGTTCTCTCAGGATGGTGGGTGAGATTCTCACGATCGAAGGCGCCAAGGGCTCTTTTGACAATCCGCTTGGCAGCAGCATCGTCGCTCCGAGTCCAGGCGCAGGCCCTACCCTCCACCCTTCGTCTCTCCCGGACCAGTCAGTCCGCCTTCGCGCTACCAGTGGGTCACGTAGTTATTGTGTTTGTCACCATCTGAAACTTAACTTGTGTGATTCTGATCCCCGTCGTGAAAACCCCAAAGACGGGCTACCATTGTGGAATCCTTGTGGAAACCTCTGGCTGTAAAGCTTTTCCGCACGACGCGCCGTTCACTCACATGACTGTCTTCACGTAATCTCTGATCTGGCAGGTAAAAACCTCTCCTATTAACCTCTTGGGTGTTCCTGATAAGGAAGGCCACAGGGAAGACGAACCTGCGCTGCCCTAACCTCCAGACCCTTCCATTTATGATAATGATAACGTCCTCTAGCCGCAATGACTCGTCCTGAATTTCATAATCCCAAGGTTGACCTAATCCCAAGCAATCGGACGTCTGGGTTTATGTACTGACAAAACTTTTCGAACCCCACTAAACGGTATTCATATGAAGATTAGGGCTTCCATGTCCATTCCAGGTAATCTACACATTCCCTCGAAGCAATTGACCCTAAGCCCTATTGACCGGACGCTCATCCATCAGCCTGTCAAATGAACATCTAATCATAATATATGACGGATTGTAATGTAGATGAATATGTCGGTCAGGAATACAGGTATTCGCAATTCTCCTTCTTCTGCACCAAATCCAAGATGCATGCCGTGGAAATAGACGTAAAATTATCATACGGACTATGTAAAAAAGGGTTCAACACACATGGAGAACAGTAAAAACAAATGGATATTGGATTAAATCAGAATATGCATTATGCATTTATGGCACCCACTACCGACTGGCGTTATAATAAATAATAGTATTATTCCCCTAATAGTCCAATTACTTATCAGTTTTCTGGTAACAAAAATGAGGTAGTAGGTTTCTCAACTGATCTATACATTTTTTGGGTCGCTGAATCCGAATCTGAAGTTTGCTGCCCACAAAAAACCTCAATATTTTGAACGTTGTCTCGGGTTTTGGCAAATATCTTGGGGACGAAGGATCTGAAGTAAAACGTCATCTGTATCAAAGTTGAAGAGCATAAAATTCTGCGTCGAATGACTCCCCCAACGTTCCATTTTGACCAATTCATAAGGCGGCTAACGACGATCATAAAAAGCCGATGTTTTCCAACTTTTGTAAAAACTGCAATAACATGACTTTGGGACGCCTGTGTTTCGTAAATACACATTGTACATGAAAAATTCATAGAATCAAAGTTGTAGAGTATTAAATTCTGCGCTCAGCAAGTGCCTACATTTTAAATTAGAAACAACAAAATTTTAAATATTTTTCTAAACGCTCATGTAACCAGTATAAGGAATTTCATCGAATATAACCCTGCCTGTTCGTAAAAAACCACTTATTAACTACCAGCTACAAAACTATTAAGAAATATAAAAAGCTTCATGTTTACATAATATTTGTTGCATGTTATGTACATTTATAAAAAATGATGTTCCTTAGAATTAATATTAACTGACCAACTCTGCCAGTTGGCAGAGTTTTGGGAGGTTCCATTTGTCATCGGGAAAAGGAAATGAAGTAGGTAATTGTTATAAGAATATCATGTAAAGATAAAATACCTGGTATTCTTGGCATTTGTAAATTAATCATCTGTCGTGAATGGTGCTCTTGGGCAGATGACGGCCCAGGCGAAGATACAAGAAAGCTGCCAAGCCAACTTGAAGAGGAGATAAGAAAGAGTTTGGTAGGACTGCACTAATCAATCAACGTGCTCAAGACCCCCTCTTTTCTTGTTAAGTACAACAGCCTCTACGAATACTTTAACAGTCTCAGGAATTAGATCTTTAGCTCCCTCTAGAAATTCATCATAAGTCCCTGTATATGTATAAGTTGGTTCAAATTTAAAATTTAGGTAGGCTCTCGCTGAACGCAGAATTTAATGCTCTACATCTTTGTTTGTGTTTCGTGCAGAATGAGTATTAAATTCGTAAATGGGATTCGTCAATTTTACGAATCACAGGCGTCAAAAAGCCGTATTATTGCAGTTTTAACACAAGTTGGAAATCATTAGGTTTTTATGATCGTCGATTGCGGCCTTATACATTGGTCAAAATGAAACGTTCGGGGATCATTCGACGCAAAATTGTATGCTCTTCAACTTTGACACAGGTGACGTTTCACGTCAGATCCTAAGTTCCAAAGATATTTGCGAAAAACCGGTAGGTAGGTACAAAGTCCAAAATTTAGACCGTTTGCGACCTGACGTCGACCAGCTAGAAGGCAGCAAACTTCAGATTCGGGTTCAGGGATTAAAAAAAACCATATACTTACTAACAAAATTTTAGAATATCATAACAATATGCGTACAAAGGTTTTAAGAACTCTAGCCTGATCTTGTGGATTGCGTGAGCCCTGGACTATCAACTCCTACCCTGAACTGTGACTTCTATGACGGACACAAATAGCGGACATCTGGCCATATTTTATAATGTTGGAAAATCAACCCAACATTCCAAAACTCATCATTTTTTGTCAATTGAACGCTGCTCATTAAATTCTGAGGTCCTTCGAGTTTACATATCAAGTCTCAAGGTCCCTGTGAAACCATCGAACCAGTCGAACGTTTTGGGGAGTTTTTGGACCACATAAACCTAAAACTGCCATGAACACATACATAATGGAACTTCGTTAACTTTTAGGGATGCATTCAGAATGATTTGAGAATGATTTCCATTGCAAATAATTCAATGCTACAAAATTGTATTTGCTTGGCAAATCGTTTAAAACGTATTTTGGTGCATACTCGTATAACGAACATTCGGTTTTTGTGCCAAAAGGGAGGGAGCTACATGAATTCAAAATGTTCTATCGGTTCCCTATAATAATAGTTTGCATGGACAATTGGTGAGCTCATCTCAGCCGATGCTATGATCATTAATACTTATCAATCAACCTACACTTACCACAAAAAATGGTTACGCAAGCGCTCCCTGCGGAACGCTATAATCGCATTACTAATTATTTTTAATGAAACCTCCTCTGCATAGCCCTCTTGAACTCATCAAAACAACTTTCCTCATTAGCGCAGTTCCCTCGATCTAAAAAGCATTCGATTTAAGACGACTTGCACTCGCGTAACGTTGTAGAGATGTATTGCTCGAAGCCCTATAAACTTTTCCATCGCCGCATCCTCGAGAAATTCAGTAAATACGTTTCCGAAGATCGAGTTTTCAACTGGTAACAGTTTGAACGATCTATGCGGCTCCCCTGAGGAAACTTGGTCCGACCTTCCATTTCCTCGCCGTGTCTCCCAGTTTGCTCGACAACTCGTTAATTAACCTCACATTTGCAATCCATGCAGATAATCAATTTATGAGGCAATTTATTGGAATCTTGGAGGTTTTAATTTTTATGATGCGATACTTTTAACTAAACTGGGTCACAAATACCGCCGAAGGAGATTTGCACAAATACGCTGAATCAATATCGGGTTTCAGAATTCGCTAGACGACTCTGCGAATTCGTCCGCAACAGATCATTATTTTCTGTATAGATCGCCCTCCTGACTAGATCACCGTTCCGTATACCTACGTCGTTCTTGCAAGTCCCATAAATATACGAAAAATCCAGTCATGCAGCATGGCTATAAGAGCAAATTTTCGAAGAAACAATCGGTTTTATGTAAAACTTCTCCATTTTGCTGGTTTTATAACAAATTTTGTCTCGATTTTTTGCCCTGTAACTCCTCAGTTTATACATTTTTCAACGCTGAACAAGATGGTGAAGTCAGAATGGCGATATTTCATTCCGTTATCACATTAGATGACATGAACCCTGATGAGCATCTCAAGTAACAACCACGTTTCTTCATCTTCAAAATGATCTAGTTTGAGAACGGAATAAGAGATCGCAAAAAAAACCTTTAAAATGAGGTGTCACTTGTTGGACTGTTTCATTTTGGGAATTTATGGGTAATTCTTCCCCTCTTAAACTCCCCAAAACCCCCCTCAGAGTGGCCCGATTCTTCCCATCTACGAACTTAGCCTTTCGATTGTCAAAACAGATGTTTAGTGCATTTTTTATGTATACATATAATTGTTGGTGTCTTGGCAGTTGAATATTAAATTTTTTTCGGAAATTCGAGTTTTAAAAATTTTGGACCGAGAACAATAGCTTCTTTTTCTTCGAAAATTCGCTGATAATTTGACAAATTTTTGGGGACTCTCGTGACGTTTCGGTTTGTGATGCAATACTTTTCACTAAACAACGTCACGGGAGTCCCCAAAAATGTGTCAAATTATTAGCGGTCCAAAATGTTAAAACTCGAATTTCCGAAAAACCCGATTATCGGGTTTGGGAATTCTTCCCATACCCGATTATCGGGTTTGGGAATTCTTCCCATACCCGATTATCGGGTTTGGGAATTCTTCCCATATGAGTAATAAGAATTGTTTCTCAATGGTGTAATAAGAATTGTTTCTCAATGGTGTAATATTCTGTATAGGTCACTGTTTTGTATACAATGTCCTTGTAAGGTTGTCCAACGGCTATACGAAATTATTTCGTATATTCATGGGACTGTAGGTGTACAGAACAATGATCCAGACAGGAGGAAGACCTATATACTCGTAGAATATAGTGAACCGTTGTGGAAAAATGTTCATCTTTTTTTTTGTGTAGTCAGGTTTACCTACGTGAAATTCGGCTGAATAACCCGAAAACGCGAAGGAGTTCCGACAAAGCGAGAATTCCTTGGGAAAACGATATGAGGATTCCGCTGCTGAAAAGGAGCCCGGAGAGAACGGAGGTCTGAAGGCAGAATTCAATAAAGAAGGGCCAGCAATGCGAGGGGTACCGTGCCGCAATGTGGCCTCAGTTGTCCGACCCCACTCACAGTGCCGGATTTATTCCCTCGCAACGTCTCTCTCTTCCTGGGCTGCTTGAAGGATTCCTTCTGGAAAGTCCTGATTTTGCTACGAAAGTCCCGTTTTCCACGTCGAAAGGCTGTCATGACGCTAAATTCTTGATAATGGGTGTCCATTTCTCATTTTTTCACCTTTCGTGACTCTCGAAAACGAGGGTTCAAACGGATGAAAAGATTGCCCGTGACGTAGACGTATTTAGGAAGTGTTGAAGTCACGGTATCTCCACTGCAAATCACCTTTAATGAGTTAATTAGCATTCGCTGAAACAAATCATGATGTAGCCCCTTTTTGGAAAGCTCTCTCCGAGATCTGTCAGTTGAATAGATAAACAAAGTTCACAATTGAGGCGCAACAATGTAAATTTTCAGGAATTGAACAAAAACATTACACTTTCTGCCTAATTACCTACTTTGAAACAATTAATTGCCTCTAAATCTCTAAATTATCTACTCTATGGTAAGGTCACATTCATTTATCAGCATGATTCAATTACCTCTTTCATGAGATGGAAAATTTAACGTGAAAAGTGGGGAGGTTTAGCAAAACGGTTTACATCCAATTTCTATACCGTTTTGCAAAATCGTTTCGTCTCAAACCGAAGAGATTGATGCCATTCGATTCCTTTGAATCATCTACGTATCATGAAACGTAAACCATCAAATTTTGAGGGGGGTTAAAATTGTTTTTCCTTGGTCAATTCCACTGGTTCATTATCGAAGATAATAAACCAAAATTGATCTAGCTGGTTCGATTCTAACGGGCTCACATAACAAAACCTTCCTAGATTTTCTTAATCGTCTTCTTTCTCTCAACTCAGTTATTAGAGGAGTTATTAAAGTTATCAGTTATTAAAGCTCTTTGGACGATGGAGACATAATTCAACGAATACTATCTTTTTGAAAAACCGCTCGAACTTCTTCACGCTTTTAAGACTGGATTCATGTCGTTTTGGCAAACCGTAATGTTACCGTTCGATTCCTCGTGAAATATTACAAATAAATCGATGCTAAACTCGATTTTTTCTGGTTTTGGCGCTTGTACCGTTTTGCAAAACTGCGCCAGAATTGAAAATAATAATCCACAAATTAGATTGAACAATCCAACATAATCCACTTTGGAGTTGATTTAAACGTACTAGCACTATTACTGACAGATTGATATGCACGAGGAGCCTCGAAATCAATTTTAGAATATTTTTAAGATTAGTTGCCTTGCCTACCCTATAGTGTCGTAGACAAAGTATTGATTGATACGTTTAGGTAGTCGCATAGAAGTTGAAGATCTTGGTAGACGAAAAACTTCCTATCAAAGCAGATATTCGGTCAGATTCTAACGAAGGGGTGAAAAGGATGCAAGGATCGATAGCGTGAATGGGCGATGAAATGGATCCGTCGTTGTACACAATATCAAAAACTCATTGACAAACTACAGACCAGAACTGCCAAAGCCCGGATTGCAACTCTACAAAGTATATTGCCCGAAAATCCTCTTATTCAAAGTCGAATATTTAGAAAAAACTCGCTACGTCAAAGTTCTACTTGAATAATTCTGAAGTAGACACTAATAATTAGTCACGTGATAAATCTGACCCCCGAATTCTCTAGGGACAAAGTTTGAGAAGTAACTCCTTTGTATAACTAACTCCTAATTTCCATTGCCCTCACTAAATTCTGGTTAACCAAACAAACCTTCAATTTTAATTTATCTTTCAGAAGGTTCTTGATGGTTTTTTTTTTTATTAAAAGAGACTTGTATTGTACTCGTTGTTGTTGGTAGTCTAACGAATATTTTGTGTATATTTATGTTACTTGACAGCAGTTTCACCCATCTCTCAACCGATCGCAATAACAACCCATACATCCCCTAAAGTGCTCGTCGTAAATATCGGAAGCCTGTAGCTATGCTGGAGGGAGGTAGGAACCGATGAATCTCGCCTATAAATGGGTCCGATACGTCTATAAATCGTGAAGGAGGGTCAGGTCAGATAGGCTCCGATTATCCCACCTGGGACGCCCCCCCCCCCCCCATCTCATGTTCTTCATATTGTATGAATACCCATCCTACGAGGGAATAATAATATGTCTCGCACAACGGTTTGACTCAAATTCAACAGACCCTAGCTCTTCAGGGGTGATCAATAGCATAGTAAAATTTAAGGTTGACTACCCACGGTGCCTTCAATTTCGTATTTATTAAACCGTTTCCTCTCAAAGCCACTCCTAGGTCCGTATTTCTATTGCATTTGTGCAATATAGTGTAATATACTCTCCTACATTACAGTTCTCCGGGGGGGGGGGGGGGGATTTCGAAGAACCATCCATATTGCCTGTGATATGTTAGCAATCCCTGTCAAATATTTCAATAAGTAAAAATCATTTATGGGCCATAAGTATCGATGTTTGCCCTTATAGGTTTTCAAGTTGAAAATGAAAATTTAGGGAAAATAAAATCTACGTTTTATCTCGAGATTTAAGAAAAATTAGGGGGTGCTCTCGAAAAGTAGATAATTTCGGATTTTGTATTGACAGATCTTGAAACGTTAACAAAAACCAGTTCCATTATAAGAAAGAAAACGTATATTTGAACTAATAACTGACTTCATTTCGAATATTGGTACGATATTACTTGTATCCATATCACCGTGAGCGCCAAACTGATTGACCTGGGTGGTGCGTTGCTCAATCCTATAGGCCCCGGGTTGAGCGTGATGTTATTCCTGATTTTGAACCTGAAGATCGGGTCAATGTCCTCATCATAGTTGATTTCACCCAGCGTCTGGTTGAACAAGCGCTGAACTTTGTTCCTGTTTGCCTCTGCCTGTTTTACGCAAATAGAATTTATGAATCACGTTGGATTATGAATGAAAAAATTACATACGATCAGCGTTTGGAGGCGACAGATGTAAACCATCACCTCACTCGATAGGAAAGGAGGATTTACCGGTTCGATGCACAAGATCAACATAATCATATTATTTGTAGCAAGGCGTCTTTTGTAAGGAATGGACCGTAGATGAATGAGCTGAAGCCCGGAAACATCCAATCGTGAATTTCAAACAAAACGTTACTATTATTGAGGTCCAATTATTGAAATTTTGGTAGGAGCAATTTGACTACTGATAGAGCAAGTTTCTTAGTGAGAGAAAAATGTTTGAAGTTTTGTTTCAATAAGGAGGGTGAAACCTCGTGTGTTTCAAATCTGATTTGCTTACTGAACTTTTCATTATCCCAATAATCTAATTCTAATTCACCCACCAGTTGGTGTGCACGAAGCTTTTCTTCATAAGGCTTCAGTAATTCCTTGAGCACATCTTTCTTCACGTCCGTAAACCTTCTTATCTCTAAAAAGGTAGCTGTGGATGGAGTAAAGATAATATCCATTAGTTATCTGTTATTGAATCAAAACTATCGACATCAGACAGGGCTTAAACGTAAAGTTAAAAAAATCCACAACCATGAGGCATGGCTATAAGAGTAAATTTTTGAATAAAACAGGCAAACGAACCTTTTCCCACGTTGGGACAAGACACTTTGTTCATAACGATCCCGTAGAGTTCGTCTTCTTCATGCACGATCGGGGCCCCCAGCTGGATGTCGCAAATCTGCGTCTGACTCTCATCACTCTGCCAACATTCGAGTTCCCCTTTGTGTTCTGATTTCCAGTCATATTCGGGTCTGCAGCCGCCTCGCCGCTGAAAATATACCAGGGAGCGAGAGGGTGAAGAAAAAAATCCATTTGAACGCGTTCAGAATTGAAAATAATAAACTAAAAGCCCGATTTGTATTTTTACTAACCAAATACGTATACTACTAGCTTTCAGTAGAAATTTCTTCATTAATGATTCATAATAAAAATGAATCAAACAAGTAATTTGATGTTATAGATTCGTATCCGACTAAAGATTCTCGATTTTAGAGGACAAACCGTCAAACGTTTTCTTTTAAATGTGACTGTGGACCATGAACTGAACACAGGTGCGTTTTGGTACGTTGGCGAACTGTAAGTTGATTCAAAGCTTCCAAAGTTATTTTGTCTGAGAAACTGTAAGTAGGTGTATTTGTAAGAGTAAGGCCACCACCTACCTACAGTTTTCGATCCTAATGACGTAGTATAATTTTTATAAATTTGTGTAAAGGTACTGGCGATGAGAAACTATTGATGGTATTATAGATAGTATCGACATTTTTAAACTATCGAATGTTTTTACTATCGATAGGGACTATAAAGGGAAAATAAAGATTTTACTACTATTCACATAATACGTTCAGGTAGCTTGGAATAAGTTGAACTAGGGATGCAACTATCGGGCAACTATATCGACTATCGTTGTTTTAATGAGAAATCAAATTAGTAATTAGATATATCGGTCTATGATATTTTTTGTCAAGTTTTTTCCAACAGAACAAACCAAAATTTCAAAATACAATGCAATTTACAAATACCTCAATGATTGTTAGGTGGGTAGGACCTATGGGCGTAAATTATGTGATAGACAAATCATGATTAAAATGTTATGCATAATAGTTAATTAATGTGGAGTAATTTTTATTTGTGATTATTTTCAATCGAACAAAAGAGAGAATAATTTTCTATTAAGCTTGAGTTTAAATAAATCAAGAATAAACTAGAAGAACAATGCTGATTAATGTACCCAAATACGAGAGAAACACAAGGAGGACCAGTAAAGTCCGTTACAAGCCCTGTAGAGCTGTAGGAGGAGGTGGGGTCGTTGCCAAAGAGGGCGAGGCCAAATGTGGGACAGGACGACCACGCTCTTCCAAACCGAATCATGCTCGTACTTCAGGGTTAGCTCTAGCCAGTGCCAACTAAATCAAACTAACAACTTTGGATATATTTCCTCGATACTATCGATAGTTTCGCAACACTAAAAGGTGCTTCTTATTTCAATTTCTACTACCATTTTCCAGTGACTAGTTGGATATTTGCCACAATGCCATTTTGTGGTGCATCTGCTTTCTTTCTTGTAGTTCCGCACTTTGAACCTGTTCAAAGAGTGGAACCAGTAGAACTCTGTTCATTACACGGTCCATAAATTGTGTTCAGCTTCAATAAATAGCTGTAGGACTTTACTCTGAAAAATCGCTCATTGGGTCACGCTGGAACTGTTCTTATTCGACACTCTTTCAGCGGAACCTGACCAATCTCTCAATCAATGATGAACCCTTCCCATTCAACCTTACCGGTTTTACTTTGAGGGTGATCAGCTCATTTTTTAGTCGCCCATTATTGCTCCAGGCCCTCCACCGCTCGTTCTTCTCTTTGAAATCTTTTAGAGCGTATGCTGGGACGTAGAGGATGTTTGAGTCGGCAAACGCCGTGCCGTAGCTCAGGACTTGTAAGGACCATTTAGTCCTGACTGCACTTTCATCGCTGTAGTCTTTCTTGACGTAAATCAGAGGTATTCTAACCTACAAAACATCGCAGTTAACAAATTAATTGCACAAATTTAGTATTAACCTAGGAATTCGAAGAGAATTGCACAGTATGCTAAACGTATTTGGACTTCATCCAACAAAATAGTTCGAGGATATGTGATTGTCCCATGACTTGAACAAGTATTATGCACCATTTTCAACTGAGGATCAAAGCTTTATTTAATTTTATGGCGGCTTTATTAAGTTGAATTGGCTTTTCCAGGTGTGTCTGCACTAAGAGGATTCTGCTCAGTACGGAAATGAACTCATAGGCCTAATACAAGCTCTAATGCACGAGTGACCTTGGTTTGGTGGGGCTCATGAGTGCATTTCCTTTCTTGCGTGAATTAAAACTTCTTCTAAACAACTCCAGTAATTACTCATAATATAGTTCTGTCCACATAATGATTAAATCTCACCGGTATACTTTGCCCTTCATAGACGGGGGTTTCGAGTTCTACAAGTCCCCAACTGTTCAGCTGTTGGTTCCTTTTGAAAGGATCCACCGGACTGCCGGGACTGGCGCTGGTGTCGATCGCGGCCGTACATTCAGGACTTTCCAAAGGCGCATTTATAACCGAGTAGTAGCGTGTGATCTCGTCTAAAACAATGAGTAGAAAAATGTTATGACGGCTCGGCAAATGGCATATTTGCATATTTCGTTCCCGATATGACCAGCTTATGACAAGTCCAAATACACCAAGTTGATGCAAATTTTATTACACAAATTCGAGTTTTTTTTTTTGGTAGGTATAACTGCATGTTTTGGACTTTGTGGGGATGCGAGCATATTTGGGTCATATTTCTATAATGGGTTAATTTTCCAACTTATTTTGATATTTCTGCATATTTTAATCCGACAGTTCCAAACTTCACCTACAGGAGACCGTTCTACATAGTCCTGTAGGAATTCGATGATTAGATTGATTTTAGAACATTAGATTGATCTTTAGATTGATTTTCCAACATCCAAACTTCATGAGAACACTAATAAAAAATACATAAATAAATAAAACAATAAAACCTAGCTGCCCAGTTCTTGTTGCCTTCATGACCCTTTCACAATTTTCTGGGCACATTTTACCGTCATATTTCAGTTTTTTGGGGCATATCACCGTCATTGACCGGCACATATCGAGGTTTTATTTAGCATATCCTCCCGAGCCCTTGTTATCGTAAGATTATCAATTGAATGGCTCTCCAAGTAGATAGGTGGCTCAGTGAATCACTATATTTAAAAAATACCTAGGCACGTAACGTGACGTCGTAACCTTGGAGCGACCACACAGTATACACCGTACTTACGAAAATGAGATTAACCTTTGAAATAATCCGAGCCTTCGTGAAGAGTGTGGTACACGAAGAGTTCCGGTGTCGCTATATCGTATGGTGTGCGATCTAGAGCCACACTGAAGGTTGCCTTTGACCTGAATGACGTGTACCAGGACCACATGCAAGCGCAAGGCATCATAGCCACGTTAGGAAGGACCATGACAGCTACACACTCGGCAGTCCAGTACCACTTGCCCCATACATCTCTGCCTCTCACGCCCATCGTCCAGCTCGTGTTGTCCCAAGCGAACTTCAGAGGAGGGTTGAGGTTGGGGTAAATCACTTGTTCCTCCGTTGAAAAGTCAAAGGCAAGTTTGAAGACCTGTAAGAATTTTTTGTTGGTGAGGTGGTCGGCTTTTACTCTGATTCCTGGTTGTCTAATACTCAATTGTGGGGTTTGAGGGCTATTTGATCCCACAAAGGCTTCCTTCTTAATACTTCACTAATTAAAAGGTTCACATCCAATTTCGTGTAAAAGAAGAGGACATGAGACCAAAGAGGTTGCATGCTTTGCTCATTCATCAGGTATTCTTCCACTCTGTGCACCCTTAGAGATTCATCTCATCTTCGTCAGTTGCAAATTAATACATTTTCTATACCTACTATACGATACGAAGTTACAGAGTATTTGTGCAAACACGTCTAAAAATTGTTGTTACAGTAATTTTGAAAGCAGCTTGGATTTTACTACAGTAGTGTAGCCTGAATATTACCTCGAGCGCTCTCACGTAGCCTTCGTAGTCCTCTTCCGTCGTCGAAGACGGGTCCTTGGCTTTTACTGGATTGGCGTTTACTTTCAGACCTCCTCGGTCTTCGTTCTCCGAGTGATGGCATATTAGCACAAACAGAACCCATAAAGTTGGGTTCTTCATTATCTGCTTCCACTAAGTATCAAGTTAATAAATTTTTTCTGAGGACAAGATTGACCAGCGTAGGAACCGAATAACAGTGAATATAAAACTGTCTGGTAAAAAAGATTTGCACTCCATGACAACCGTAGATTCATCACACACTGTTTCCCAACCTTTGACCGTGGTAATTATATAAACATGAAGGTAACCATAACGGGCATTATCAAAATATTTCCACAAATTTCTCAGGAAAATCACAGAAAACGTAAAATCTAGTAATACTTAATACAATTTAGTCATTCTAACTGAGAAGCAGTGGCAGCTACTAGTAGGAGCATGTACACCCCCAGCCAATAAACCAAAAATAATAGTACTGTGTCACTATTACTCCCTTAAAAATGAAGGCGCGGAATTCCAGAGGCTTATTAAAACCCGATCACCTAGCCAGCCAGCCAGCCAGCCCTCTGACGTCATAGGCTCTTACGGCATAGGCTGTGACGTACTAGTTGGCATCCTGCCAGCCGTCTGACGTCGTACGCTCGTGCGTCATAGGCTCTGACGTACGAGTTAGCCGCAGGGCAGCCGTCTGACGTCATAGGCTCTTACGGCATAGGCTTTGACGTACTAGTTGGCCTTCTGCCAGCCGTCTGACGTCATACGCTCGTGCGTCATAGGCTCTGACGTACTAGTTGTCCTCCGGCCAGCCGTATGACGTCATACGCTCGTGCGTCACAGGCTCTGACGTAGTGGCCCGCCTGTCGCTTGTGTTCTGACGTGATCTGAAGGAAAGGGTGAATCAAGGAAACAAATTTTTCCCGTTTCAGTTTATGTGCCAAAGCAAAGACATGAAAATGTCTAAAGAATGTCAACTCCATCCTGTTGTTGATACAGTCGAGAATTAAATGCTTGCATACGAGTCTGCAACACATTGGGACATTTTATGTCTTTAAAGAAGTGATTCAAGAACCTTCGAACAATGCTACATCACCTACCCCAGTAGCGTAGTTGTTATACCGCAGCTTGTCGGCCACGCACTCCGCAGTGGTTAAAGTAATATGGTTAGGTAAATCGAAAGCTATCCAACGAGTGGTGAACGGTTTTTGTACGATGATAACTGACGAAGATAAAGTTTCGTAGCACCGAATCGGTTGTAAGCGAAAATCATCAGAAATTTTCGTGACGATTTCGTGTGACGCTTTTGTGTAACGTTTTTCGAGTTATGTGCCAGAGTAAAGACATAAAATGTCAATAACCAAATCCCATCCCATTTGAAGAGTAAGTTGGCAATTTTCAGAAAACGGTATTTTACTATTTGGGTCGGCGTTGAAGCCGACAAAAATTGTGTACACTTTCTGAACACGCCACGTGGTATCACAACAAAAGCATCAACTTTACATTGGCTCATTAGCTCATTACCTACCTTCAGATGTGTATGTGATGGCTGTGGTGTAGGTCGACAGACCAATCTGTGTCATGAGTGGGGACTTATCCAAGTTCTTCGAAATCAGTTGGATAAAATTCTACGTTTGAGAAGTCGCAGTTGGTCCATTCGCAACGGTATTCACTTGGGACCATTTGGTGGACTATCCCCTGAAACTCAATCAGGTGTGCGATCAGACTAGAGTTCTGTCTCTCGTCAGTCTTGTAATTCATCCAAATCAGTTGAGTATTAAGTAGGTACTCAATACTATTGAGTCAATAATGGTATTAAATATGTACTCAAATTGGTATAATTGGTATTAAATACTCAATTTGAGTATTAAATACTCAAATTTTGGTATTTCTGGAGCTATATGGCATGAATTTGCTGTCACGCACTGATTCGGAAGGACTAGTTAACTTTAACAGTAAGCTGTCAAGCGTAACCGGTGGTATACAGATAATGAACACGCACGGTTTAACCACATTTTTCCACGTTATCATTTTTTGACAGCCCGTCATAGGTTCAAAGACCCTGCGACATGATAACATCCCCCCTACCCCCTTCACAACACTACCGTCTTTTGTACTATTGTTTCTTCCTTTCCCCTAAAGCCTGTGTTACTGTCATTTCCGACGCGAGTTTCCGTTTACTGAACGATACCCTCTCGCCGCTGCTACCATTCTCCTGACCCATCCACACAAACTTTGTCCCATGCAGACACACGAGCTCCCTCTCGCCACAGTTTCGAAAACTTCTCTTTCGGTGGCCACCGAGGCTTTCAGAAACTTTGCGAACTCAGCCATCGCGGCCTGAAACTGTCGTCACCCACCCAACAAGATACTCATACCGCCTCTCAGAGACTTATCCTCAACGGAATATCCCACTCAAACCAGGCCCCATTTCCCCCATCAATAGGTAATAAGTTATTACGAGTACTAATAACTAATAGAGTGGACCAGCCATTTGTATCTTTAACATTTAGTACTAAGCATTCAATTTAGAGAATGATTGGGTGGCTGGCACTATGGGTTGTTTCTTGGAAGATTAGCTGTTTGTGCAGTTTTTAATGAAGAGCTGATTTTAATATGGCAACTTTATTGTACATTGTGGTAGCATAACTTCAAGAAAATTGATCGCTGAGAAATTCTGTTCTACTTCGCAAGTACGAAAAGGGTGTTGTCTACTCAGGCCCTTTTGTTTGGTCTGCACACAAAATACCTCAAGCTGTTACAGCATGTCGGCAGTCAATACGTAATACCTCTGATGTTCCAAATAACAAATTGTTCAGGGGTCGAAAATAACTCGATCTTGTCCCTAGGGCTTGAGCTCTTGCTTCTTGGATCGAGGATCGATTTGTTATTTTTGGATATGAATAGAAGATTTACGAATTAGGAAGAACAATAGCGGAGTTGAAAATAGCAATATTTTAACGCAATCAAAAAATCGATTTTAGCGAATTTCGAAGAAACGGAAGCTATTGTTCTCGGTCCAAAATGTTTAAAACTTTTACCGAAAACATTTTACACCGAAAGCCGTTCCAGACCATCCTGCATTCACTGCCAAAAGACACCAAAAATCATATGTATTTAAATATAGTTTTTAGGGGGGGGGGATTATCCATAAATTCCCAAAATGGAACATTCTAACAAGTGACACCTCATTTTACAGGGGTTTTTTTTACGCTGAACACGATGGTGAGGTCAGAATTACGATATCTTATTCTGGTCTCAAACTGGAGCACTTTGAAGATGAAGAAATGAGGGTATATTATCTCACACATTACCAGAACTGGTATGCACTAAAATCGTTGAGTGTCTAATTAACCAGTAGGTACATTTCGACAGTTCTCCTTCATTCATCAGCAATTAATTGAATTTTTTTTTACATTTTATTATTGTTTCAAACCCCCCACTTAGTTGATAGGTCATGATGCAACCTCGATAGTAATACCTACGTACATTTCTATCGAAACGGAATATTGGGTCGAACTTGTAAAATGTATTCATTATGCGAAATTTTTCGCTTCAAAATCCACAGTTTTTCGCATTAATTTAGTTATTTTGGCTCTGATTAACGATTTGTCCCATTACTTTCCCAACAGAATCACCACAGTGCGGATTTTTTTTTTTCAATTGTTCGAAATGAATGTGAATAAGTAGCTGAGGTCAGTGCAAGTATGGCTGCCTGCTGCAAGAACTGCCTCAACTTGAACCTGTACGCTGTACTCGTCTTCATCATAGTGCTTCTGATTTGTGGCCTCATGACCAGATATCACTACCAGAGAAATCAATAAGAATCTATTCCTCCTTAATTGGTGTAGGTTCATTGTGTAGGTTCATAACAACTCGGACTCTATTTCAATAAAATCGTAATTATTCTACCAGTCTGTGGGTTGAACCACCCTCTTTCTTGAATGTAGGCACCTATTCATTTCTGTTTGTACCATAATATTTGACTCGGGGCATCGGTATTTGTATCGGTGGTGTTAGGGTTGGCGTAGGCCTAAATATTCTTCAGGGTTCAGTTACATGAAAGGCCTGTGGCCTTACAATTGTCTCCCTGCTGACAGGTTGCTTGGGTAGTAGTTCAGTAGATGATTGATGTCTGCAGTTGGAGCAGTAGGGAGTGGGCCGCTTCCCTCTTTTTCGCTCTCCTGTTTCTTCCAATTTATAAATGTGTTCACGTAACACGTGTACACGATTACAAACATTGTAAAAAAAATGTCGATATCGGTCGAGTATCATATTTAACCCGAAAATTATGTTATCAGGTGCCACGAATGGTTTCAGTACGAAATACGTGTTGGATTTATTTAAAAAAGTGACCTATTGAAATCCGGTTCGAGTTGATTTTAAAGGGCACCAAATCCAATTGTCGGGTTTGTTAAGTAATGCATTACAAGGGGTGACAATGGTTGGGGATCGTATACGATACATACTCGTAGTTGTGAAGAGGAACGCCGATGCGTATAAACCACTAAATATACGATAGAATTTAATTTAAAAAAAATTGTTTGCACATTTTATAACTGCATTGCGTAACCGAGTCGAGCAGAAAGAACCAATGCCTGGGTCTCACAAAAATCGTATTCACTTCGACGCTCATCTATGGTTTTTTCTCCCCGAATTTGGTTTTAGAATTATAATTATATACCAACTTCATTTTGGTTTTTCATACATGCAGGGTGTAACGCGAGTGGTTTCCACTACCTCTTACGTGATCTACACATTACTTCCGAAAAGTGTCTCGAAGACCCACGCAAAATCCGACTTTTTTCCACTTTTAAGATATTTTTCGTGTTTTCGACTTTGCTTCACTAAAATTGCCATAACTCCCTTAATTTGCACTGAAATTCATATTTGAGGGTGCCGTTGGAAAGTGTTAAATTTCCTGCCTCTTCAATGGCTAACAATTCTTTTTGGGGGGCAACTGAGGAGTGAAAAGTCAATTTTGTCAACATCACCTGTTTTTTAAACGCCTGGAAATCTTATTAATTAATTAATAAGAATTATTCTTATAGCAGGATTGTGAAAGTATGCTAAAAGATGCGCCAAAAGGTCAGCTTTCTAACGGACTCATCAACACATTATTTGCTGTTGAATTAAGAGAGAAAATGAGGTTTGAATGCGAAAAAACGTATTTTTCCTAAAATGAAATTAATGATGAATTAATGATATTATGATAGTATTAATTATATTAATTGATATTATTTATAATAAAGGAAATTACGATAAAATGAAAATAAATAGTTATAGCTCTGGGAGATCTGAGTCAACATCCAACTCAGCGGGGTTTTCATTTAAAAGAATAATTGAACTATGGAGGAAGTTTTTATTTTTTTCGACCATTACTAAATTCAGTTGACAAGTTGCTCAAAACGTCCTCCGTTTTGTCGAATGCAAAGACTCAAAAATTACTACAGAGAAAATTACTGCAGAGAAAAATTACTACAAAGATGACTCAAAACTCACTAGTTCACAAAGGGTAGATTTTCGTGAAAACACGTTTCGCCTTCAAACCTAATTTTCTCTCTTAATTCGACAGCAAATAATTTGTTGATGAGTCCGTTAGAAAACTGACCTTTTGGCGCAGTTTTTAGTATAAATTCACAATTATGTTAAAAGAATTAATAAAATTACCAAGCGTTAAAAAAACAGGTGATATTGAGATTTTCACTTCACTATTCACTTTTCAGGCTCCATTTTCACTCATCAATTTGCCACCTGAACAGCAAATTTTGTTAGGCTTGAAAGCTACTTTAACGCTATTTTCAACGGTAATCTCAAATTCAAAATTCAGTTCAAAGTCAAAGTTCAAATTGCCAGGGAGTTATGGCAATTTTAGAGAAGTAAGGTCGGAAAAAGTAGGAGGTATCGGACATCACTCGTGTTACACCCTGTGTAATAGACAACTAATACACACTTTACGTCTTTCTCTTTCCTCACTACTGATCTCTTCAAATGTTGAAGTAACATGTGTACTCGTAATCACTATGTTACCCTATGGCAGAATTTACTGAGACTTGTTTAATGGCCTAAAAGGGCTGTTTATGTACACGCTATTGTGCGAATAAACATAAAAACAGAAAGCGCTGAACGCGTCAGTGAAGGGAGCAGAGGAAACGAGAATGACTTGGCTCCTGGTCCTGGTACTTCGGTGAATTCTATGTCATGCGGCAGGAGATCAGCTTGTGGGAGGTACACTTCGTAGTTGCTCACAATAGCTTTGTCTCGGAATTGTGTAGCGTTGATTTCTTTTTCGAGTCTCTCTGTAATCCCGGGCACGGTTTCGACGATGTAGTCCATGTATGGGCCGTCAATAGCAATGGCGAGCGAACCCCGAGGGTGTTCGGCGTTGCACAGGAGTGGCTCGACTAACAGTCCGTGCAGATCTGGAAAACCAAGCCGGTTTCGTGGATTCAGTTTACTTTTTGAACGGAAAAACCACCTCAGTAGGAGGTCCTTCAGGTTTTGAACAAGAGAGGTTGCTCAAAGCTGAGGTTGACGTTGAGGTGAGTTATAATAAAAAGTTGTGTTTGGGTGTTCTATTTTCATGAAAAATGTAGATCCAATACAATAGAGGGGGTCCTTGTGTACTCCCATCGTCATAGGGAGATTTCTCCCCTTCAGACCAACCTTGTTTTTAAACAACCTTGTGATCCTTGTGATTTGGTAACGTTACTCCCCCCCCCCCCCCCATTCGACAGGTAATGGAAGTGAAATAACTAACACACAGAACACTGTGCATTGTTGCTGAACATCTTTCCTGTTCTACAGTGAGGTGACAAGCGTTGGAACCCATGACAGTCTTGGATGTAGAACTCCCAGCTGTCAACAAGAATCTCTCTAACATCAAAGTAATTACTACAGAATATTCTGGAAGTGACGAATCTCAATGAGCAAACTTGGTAAAGACAGAACACGAGTTATAATAACATTTTAAACAATCCACAGTCATGCAGTATGGCTATAAGAGCAAACTTCCGAACTACTGGTTTACTTATGTAAAATGTCTCCATTTTACTGGTTTTATAACAAATTTTGTATTCATTTTCCGCCGAGTAACACCTCAGTTTATATTTTTTTCAACGCTGAACACGATAGTGAAGTCAGAATTGCGATATCTCAAACCGTTATTATATTAGAGCAGATGAACCGTGAAGAGCATCTCAAGTAACAACGACGTCTCTTCATCTTCAAAGTGGCCCAGTATGATTTCACCATCGCGTTCAGCGCAAAAACACCTTCAAAATGAGGTGTCACTCGTCAGACAGTTCCATTTTGGGAACATATGGGTAATTTTCCACCCAGGATGGTCTGAAACGGATTTTGGTTCAAACGTTTTCGGGAATTCGAGTTTTAACAATTTGGGACTGAAAACAATATCTTCCTTTTCATCGAAAATTCGCTACTAGACTAGAAGGTGTAACAAATATTCATTGAATCGCAGAGGGCTGCCCCATCGTAAGGAAATGAATAAAACAGTGTTTGTATGATCAGAATTATTGTACTGTACGGTTTACAGGTACACACCTCCATCGTGAATGACGGGGGAACCACGGAGGCCCTTGCAAACTGTATCCGCATAGTTGTCATCACAGAAACAACTGAAACGCCTCCTCTCTTCTGAAGGCACGTTGCGATCTATGTTCGGAAAATCTACCACGCAAAAGTCTTGGTCGCACTAAACGGAAAGAGAGATTCATAGTGTAGCTGGATATTGACAAGTTCTTGTAACCTGTTACTTAAGGTTGAGTTCATTGATTAGTGGTGACACCCTACTTACCTCAGTGCATTCGCAAAAGAGAGGTCTAGAGTGATATAGAAATAATATTTAAATTGTATAAATATTTCTAAATCACTTTGGTTTTTAGTGACAAACTGTGGGCTGACGTACGGGGATTCGCGAGGATTAATATACAGAAAGACCGAACCAGTTCCTTGACGTCTAAGACGTCCAATTAGCATAATTAGCTTACTTGATCACTTAATTTTCAAGTATTTTTTGCATACCAAAGTAGCTCTGATCGCTGCTCGAATGTATTCTACGTCGATCTTTTCTCCCCAGGGGTCGACAAAAAATCTTTGCTTTATGTGATAATTTTGGTACAAGTATGAAGGTATGACGACGGACTGCGGAGACCTTGCAGGATGCACTGCCCACATGTTCGACTCTTTGACTTTCTTGAAAGGTAGAAACAAAATTATAATCATGAACTTAATATCAAAATCCAAGGCATGTCAATGAAATAAAAATAGGGAAATTTTGACATTTTATGAGGGCGCAGTAAATGTTTAAGTATATCGAAATCTCTCCACCCCACAAGAGCAATTATTTGTGAGTATTCCTGAGCATTGGCTACAACACAAACAATGGTCGTTATGAAGGCCTAGTGCCTACCTTGTCGTTCAGTGTCAAGTCGTACAGGAGTGGTATTGGTGGCCAAGGGACATACGTGTTCGCAGTTTCAAGCAAATAATCTGGTGTGAACCTGAAACAAGTTGGTAAACGCTGCTATGACATAGGGATTGGCGAAGTAAATTTTTAGCTTAATTTTTTTCAGGCTTTTATGTATCAAAGGAAAAACTGCCAGTTATGCAGCATGACCTTATGACGTTGAGTGCTGCGCACGAGTAATTTGAGTGCTGAGTATAACAATCCTATATAATTTCTTGGAAGTATGTGATTATGCCACGCGTGTACAAAGTTGTTGTACATTGTGGAAGAAAAATATTCAGTTTCAGAGCTTGATTTCTCGTTGCAAAAAAAAAAAAAAACTGCAAATTCTTGACACAACGGTTCATTATCTTCTTTGTACAGATCACCCTTCTGTCTAGATCACTAGGTCTAAATGTCTAGATCCTAAATGTTAGATTAATTATTATTATGAATTATCACTAGGTAATTATTAATAATTTTATCAAGGAGGTGCCTAGTGAAAATTATTATAATTTATTGTTAGGTATTAATAATTCGTATTTATTATTAATAATTATTATTATTAATTATGATTAATTAATACGATATAATTCTGGGGTTTTAATTACTACGTCGGTAATAATTTTTCTATAAAAGAAGTACCTACCAACAAACATTCGAAATTACTTTCATTTCCGTAGCACGAAACGCACCTCAGAACAACAAACTCGACATCACTTAAGCCATATGATGTTCAAAAGAGCTTGTTAGTATGAAAATGGACCCGTATTTCAACAGTTTGATTCACGATCGTGTTGTGAGGCACAACCTTTGAGCCGTCATTGTGAACGAACGGCTGGTCGTACAAAGCTGCCGATGGTCTTAAAAAATTATACGGAACAAACTCTATCTAAATATGAAATAAAAAACATACCGTTTCATATGAATTTTTCGAGATGAGATTTTCAAATTTTCAAAATTCGTTTTGAACCCCTTCCCCTTGACCTAGGGTTATGAAAAGTTTCGAGGATCATTGTGGGGCTGGTTCAAACCCAGAAACCAAATTTTGTAATTTTAGCTCAACGTTAACTGGGCAAAGTGGCGCGGACGGCGGACCTCCTGCCAGCTGTCTTACGTCATACGCTCGTGCGTCGTAGGCTCGGACGCACTAGTTGTCTCCTGCCAGCCGTCTTACGTCATACGCTCGTGCGTCATAGGCTCTGACGTACTTGTTGGCCACCTGCCAGCCGTCTTGCGTCATAGGCTCTGACGCACTAGTTAGCCTCCTGCCAGCCGTCTTACGTCATACGCTCGTGCGTCATAGGCTCTGACGTACTTGTTGGCCTCCTGCCAGCCGTCTTACGTCATATGCTCGTGCGTCATAGGCTCTGACGTACTAGTTGGCCTCCTGCCAGCCGTCTTACGTCATGCGCTCGTGCGTCATAGGCTCTGACGTAATGGCCCGCCGGTCGCTTGTGTTCTGACGTGATCTGAGGGAAAGGGTGAATCAAGGGAACAAATTTTTCCCGTTTCATTTATGTGCCAAAGCAAAGACATAGTGGCGTACGGCGGACGGACGGATTTTGTTTTATTCGATTTTCTGAATCTACGTATCTTGAAACGTAAACTAACAAATTTTGAGGGGGGGTTAAAATTTTTTTTTTCATTGGGCGATTCCAATGGTTCATTATAGAAGATAATAAACCAATAAATAAACAAATAAACGTTATTATACAGATAGTAACGTACGTATGTACTCAATCAACCCTTCTATTTGCTAAATTATCCAATATTATTCCTGTCCCTTCGCTATTTTTGAACGACACTCAAATTTGGCCCATTTACGGTGTCCCCAAACTCACTTCAAAAGCGCAATATTGGTTCTCTGCTCCCAGGACTTATTGAACTTTGCGGTTGCATCTTTGAAGGCCTCCATGCACTTAGTGTTTGGAAGTTGCCCTTTTCCTGGTTCATTTATCAGTTGGTATGGTGTGGTTACTCTGAGGGAAACGTTCGCGGCGTTTATGACGACGTAAACCGTCTGTCCCAAGTCGTCCTCCAGGGCAAAAGGAGCCGGCTCGTAAGTCGGCGACGGGCCTAAAATCCATCTGTAATCCATGTATCATTATATTATGCCCTACATTAATATACATTACATTATATTATTATCTGAAAAACTCTGCCCCAAATTCCTGGAGGGCACATTACGCTACTGATGTACCAAGTAGTTGCAAATCCCAGAAATCATATTAAATCATATAAATTTTATTTCATGAGTTTTCACATTCTTACTTGAGGTAAGACGCCACGCATGAGCAGAGCGTCATGACCACGTTGATGGTCAATATGACTCCTCCGCAATTCCCTTCCCTGTAATGGTTCAATCTTTTTACCCCGAAAAGAAGTACGTAGTAGGAATCGTCACTCTGAATGATCCAGCGTTCAGGGTTGTCATAGGCAGCAGTCGCCAATCCCTGAAACAAGGGGTCCGTTGAATTAACATACCTACATAGAGATCTCTAAATAGCGTAAGCCGACACGTTTCACGGTCCCAGAGACACATAATACGCCTAGATATTATCTCTAATTTGCGGACAGGTTAAACTCCTGCAACAGACGTTATTGTTTGCAGTGTGCATCCACATGGGTCGATAGGTCAATCAAACCCACACATATTCATGCTGAAATTCAGTGCCTTTAAAGCTACTACTCTAACTAATTTATTACTCAGTCAATTATTTTCCTGTAGTTTAATCGTTCTAGGACATTTCTGCCGAATTGTGCGTTGTTGTTTTATCATTAGCGCACATTTCAAAATAGCAAACAAAATTTCCTTGTACTGTGGAAGTAGGGAGCAGAATGCATGTAGAGCTTGATGTAATTAAGAAAATGTTGGTCATTTGACTAACAAGAGTGCAATGTAGTTAATTACCTCTTTCTTCTTTGCTTCGTCATATTTTGGCTTGTAAGCTTTGGGTTCATTGAAATCATCCAAGTCCACTTCCTCATTGATGTATTCGGACCAAGGATCGTCATCATATTTCACCAATGGTTCCCCGTATTGCAACAGCAGCGCTGCAACTAGGAGAGTTAGAATCTGGTTCAACATAATTACTAGTTCGGCAATTCCAAAGTAAATCGCATGCACGAAATCCTTGAATCAAATCACGGTGATCACAATTTAGCTTGAGACATATGATCATCACGTTTCGACGGTAACCAGGGACTAGGTAGGACTCCCTTTAACTTACATGGAGCATTGATATCTAATAGGTGTTATGATGATACGAAATTTAAACCTAAAGCTAATTTCGATGCTAGAAACTTTGATGTGGGGGTGTGGCTTTGCAGGACGTCAACTTCCGTCGGTGAATCGATCTTTTTACACTGACGTTGAGTATCTACACTACATGCAGATACATCGGTACATGGATATATCTCATATATCCATATACATATATGTCTCATTTTCTCCCTGTAAAACAAATCACAGCTTCATAGAGTGATTAGGCTTTAGGAGCCAGCTAACCACTCAGGTAATCCGGGGCCTGTGCAGCGTCAAGTTACAGTCCTTAGGAGGCTACATACCAAATTACAGCTTCATAGAGTGAATAGCATCGAAACTAGCTGTAGGAGCCACTCAGCTGATCCGGGGCCTGGGCAGCGTCAAGTTAAAGTCCTAAGGAGGTTGCATACTGAATTACAGCTTCATAGAGTGAATAGAATAGAAATTAGCTTTGGGAGCCCCTCAGCTGATCCTGGGCCTATTCTGCTTAAAGTTTAAGTCCTAACGAAGCTCCATACCTTCCCTACCTATATGCAACTGCTAGTACGAGTACTATGCGTTGTACGTCAGATGCTTAGTTCTGTATCGTACAAGAACTTACTAGTACCGGAATCCAGTAGTTCGTGTGGATGTATGTAATTATGTCGTACTATGCGTTGTACGTCAGATGCTTAGTTCTGTATCGTACAAGAACTTACTAGTACCGGAATCCAGTAGTTCGTGTGGATGTATGTAATTATGTCGTAACGTCGTAGGCCTTGTCGACATCAAAGTGATAAAACGACTTTTTTCCGCTTGTCCTCTCAATGGACTTTTTACTGACTTTCCTACTGGAGGAGTTACCTAACTCATGAATTTCATCTATTATGAAATGACTAAGGGGAACATGGCGGGCATTGGTGGCCTTTAGCGAAGTGTACAATCATAGGACTATTATCAGTCCATACGGGATTTCTGTGGTTAATGGTTTGAGCGTTTTTCATAATAAACCCTTCCTCCTTCATCGTAAATCCTGTGGTTTGCGGTTGCCGTACCGCATAACATTCAAACAACAATGTTACACCGATTTCTTATTATATTTATTTTACTCAATTTTTTACTTATACCACCACGTTTTATTAGTTCGAATAGATAATTCATTCTTCATAAATGAGATCGGTTCTTGATGAATTGAGCCTTCCAAAAGTTATTTTCAAACTTCATTATAACCATCACTACTTCGACAGTTGGGAACGCCTAACAAGTTTCTTCCCACCCTGTAGTAAAATTTATGTCCTAGTCCATGAAATCTTTAGTTTGTAAATTGTAAAATTCAGATCCCCTCTCTTATATGTGCCCACTATCCCGATTTGAAATTGTAGAAGTTTATCAACGTCTCACTGTTGCACATGCCTACTATGTTGGTTGATCGATTGAAAATAGCCTGCTCCGGATGGTAAGACCATTAATAACGTCTGCCAAAGTGCGGTAGATACACAGCTTCCTTGTGTCCATGATCACGGCTCATGTATGAGGGCCGAACTGAATAATCGATGCATGTGTCCTCAAAACCGTTACGGGCTTGTGAATAGTCTGAATAGTCTACTAACTCGTAAGTACTGTTTTAATTTGAGTCGAAGGCAGCGAGCCGTTCTGTCAACGAATTGCCCAACTTTTTATACTGACTTACGTCAATTATAAGCTTATACTGACTTGCGTCAATTATTACCTACTCATCTTACATTAAGTTTTGATTCAGCTATTGTATGCTACAAGCTGCACTGAATACATCTAAAGTATTGCGAGGTACAAGTACAACAGATCGAGTGAATTTGCGAATGCATGGATTCTTGAAACGTCGTGGAAAGTACAAGGATATTGCTATATCCACTCCCGTACGAGGTACCAGATGACGTCAAGGGTGTTGCGCGCACAATACGAACAAGTGAGTAGGCCAGTTGCAAAACGCGCTAAATCGATTTTTTGAAGACAAAAATTGTATTTGACATCGTTGGATTGAGAATGGCTTCAGCTACATCCCTGTGATAGTTTCCAAGGTCAAAACGAGGAAAACCCATCAAAAAACGAGTTTAAAGTGTTATGATCCAGGTGCGAAGTGTGCTAAAAACACCCCAGCTGCAAAAGGCGCTAAAAGCAAAAGAAGCAAAACGCGCTGAATATAAAAATAGTTCTCTTTAACATAATTTTTTCTGACTTTTCAACCCTTTTCTCCTGATTTTCTACCTTTGAAAAAGGATTTTTTTTAAGAAGGTGGGAGAATTGTCACTAACAACAACAAAACGGTTTTATAGTAGGACAACCAGGAGTGTTCCGTCTATATTGCCCATAGCGGAAAAGGCGGAGGGATCAAAATTTTCTGATTTTTGCCACATTTCACGATTAGATGGCCGCCGCTGAGACTTTCACATTTGATTTGAATACGAAGAATGTCTATCTCGGGTTATCCGCTCTCCACTCTGCACCGTGCGAATGTCTTCCTGTTTCCGGACTGAACCCTCCAACGTTTTTTCTGCTTATTCCTGCCGTGACATTTTCCCGACACATCTGCCCAAGTGAACATGGCTTTACTCCTCGTATAACTCCACTTATTGCGGACATTTCTTTGCTCAGTTTTATTACGGAGGCGGCACACTAGCAGCCCTTACACCTTAGTTTACCTCCTCCTCACATAAAAGTTGGGAAGAGTGTGACGGTAGACCTAACGAAAATTCTATCAACAACCATCACATAAGACAATGTGCTCTCCGTTGTGTCTGAAGAAAGCGTAAAATATTGTTCGGTCCAAAATTTTTAACACTCGAATTTTCCCAAAATTTTAATACCAAAATCCGTTCCAGACCACCCTGAATTCACTGCCAAAAGACACCAAAATCATATGTCGTCGCTTAAGAAGCCTAACCCATGTTTCCCAAATTTTCAGAGAGACAAAATCCTGTTCTATTACAAAACTACCAGTAATTTCACAGTAAAATGACCACTTTTAGCTTACTGTAGACTCCCCAGTCGTACCCTACCAAGATTTAAGATGAATGCTCCGAATGAAAAAATTGAGTGAGGGTTAGGATCCCAAGATCCGTAGAGTTGGTTTAGGGGTTTTTCTGATTTCTGAGGCAAGATTTTAAGAGTTTCCTTCCTTTACAGGTTCCTACTTGAAACAACAATTTAGAAAATACTGCGAAATGGTTTCAATGATCAAACGCCATCTCATGAATGAAAGAGAAAAGAAAATCTTATGAATCTTATGAGTCTCAAATTCTACTTCACATGATATTTGGGAACATTAAACATTGATTGGGAATTTAAGGATTTCGCTGAGCCAAAATCCTAGGTAAAACCTAGACTTGGCTAACTACTATCACAGTGTATTGTATCAGTCTTTGATGTATAATCCTGCTAATTTGGAGTCCCGCCTCACAAAAAAGCACAGATTTTTTGTGTTTTTTGCGCTTTTTGTTATAAAACCTGTAAAATGGAGACATTTTACTTAAAACCGGTTATTTTCGAAAATTCGCTCTTATAGCCATGGTGTATGGTCTGTATGTACATATAATTCGTTATGATTGTTTGTTACAGAGTAATGGGCCTGAGTCTGTCGCCACTCCGTCGACGGCATGTTCTGTTCGGGCTCATCTTGATCTTTCTCCCCTGCACCGTCTTCATCCTCATATCCACCCCGGGTGAGTCACAGCAAATTGAATAGAAAACCCACCATTGAATATAGCACCATTTGTTTCAATAACACCCATTACTAACCTTACTTCACCTAATAACCACATAAACACTGTTCCAAGGCAGTGTTCAATATACCTACTTAAGGTGCACTTTACCCTAAGTCTTTACCTTCTTTAGGAAGTTAGAGAGGAGAAGAAGGTGAACTTCATGTTGAAACGTAATTTGTATCCAACATGTGGCCATGACCTTGAATTGCAATTATTGGTAAGAGTTTGTACCAGTTTTTTGTACTCAATTGGCTGTTTTAAGGCCTTTATAAGCCTTCGTGTCGAATGTCCATTGAAAGGTGGCTGATAATCTAAGGGAAAGGATTCCTGCATGTAGGCCTCCTCAGGCCCAATTGCGTACTGTACATGTACTCCCATGTTCCAAAACCACCTGGCCAAGCACAACTGTTTAATATGACGAAAAAAACCGAGAGAAGTAAGCCGAGAGCCGTTAAAAGTAAGCTATTTAAGAAGTAATATTAAATATTACTTCTTAAATTCTTAATTTCTTGAACTTTCTTGATTCTTAAATTTTAAGAATCATAAACTAAAATGCATTAGGCTCAGATAATAAACAAAAGAACGTTGCATTCATAATTGTACTTGTGAATGTATCAGATATATTCGATACAGATTCATGCAAAATGTGTAAATAAACGATTTACTAGTAACTGTTGGAGCTACTCCGTCTTTCTTGAGGAGGAATTGATTAGATTGTGTCGAGGAGCACAGGCGAGAATTGATGGTCGAATTTGGCGATTGTGGTACTGAGCTAAGAAGTAGTCACTTATCAACGTACGCCGCAATTTCACATGTCAACCTGAAATGGATAACACTACAAAGTTTATCGATCTCTTTCACTTCAAAATCCAATCGAACTCAACCTCAATTCACCTATCGCTGTATTATAGTGCTCAAATGTCTCATTCTTATTTTGTTCAAGTTGTTAACCCAACAGTTTACTTAAATCTTAGCCGTGGACACTTTTGAATTGATTAGAATTATGAAGATTATGAAGAGTCATGAGATCCTCTCATGGGTTGATGAGGAAAAAATACATACCATTCGACCAGACGAATTAGTATTTGATGACTTTTGAGACGATTCTTGGTTCAGATTCTATATGAAAAAATTAGGCGTGCTTGCTTTTTTGATGGTTTGGACAGGGAGTTTTCACCTTTTCTGTGTAAAATTCCGTTCAAAAAGAGATTTCTTGGGAGTACGCCCCTAAACTCTAACAAATCTTTATTCAATACCTGTTTAATGTATAGTGTCAATAAGATGTAATGTTTTGGTGAATTCTAAATCTTTCATGTAAACGATCTTGTTTCCTATTTGCTGCTGTGCACGCTGTTTCTTTTTTACATATATATCCGTCATAGGTACAAAATACAATAAGATATAACATTGACAAAATCGCAAAATAAAATAAAATAAGAAACACTTCTGATCTGGAAACTAATACCCTGTGTGTGCAATGCCAGTGATAGGAAGATGAGTCCTCACTCTAGCCGATTAACTTACACAAATCACCATTTAAACAGGACCAAACACTTATATAAATAAAAATTCTATCTTTTGAATACAAAGTAGGCCTCAATTATTAAATTTATATCCATTTAAGACAAACTACGCTTGAAACAAGTAAAGTAAAATAAGATGAATAAGCTAAAGAGAAAAGATTATAATATAATCTTGATCAGAGATTATGTGGTGCTACATATTAATATTAAAATTCTTAAGTTCTTAGATATTAGTATGGCTCTTAAGTTTTTTTTTTAAATTTATTTTTGAGGATTCAAGTAGGAGCTCTGTTCTCAATGATTCTGGAAGAGAATTAAGTACACGTATTCCCCTTGATAAGAGTTATGCCCAAGTGTGGTACGGAAATGAGCGACAGTAATAAATTTACTTGAATTGAATCTGGTCGAAATCAGGTGTGTTAGCGTAGAAACACTATTTTCTTTTAAAACTTGTTTATGGAACTCATATGGATTACTAGATGAAATAGGATATTTAGACGTTTGAATAATGGTTCTGTATGCTGCGCAAAACCCTTCCTTGCAATGATTCTTACGATGATTCTGATTAGTTGCTTAAATAATTCATGATAACTTCCCCTCTTGAGAGCTTTTGCTTAAATGAACGCAGGAACCCTTTCCATTCGTTTGTCACGAGGGCACTGTAATTTATGAGGATTTCGTGTTGACAGATATGACGGGGGAAGAGGCTCTAGTGGAACGGCTGGCAGAGCTACAACTCCGGCTGCAGCATCTGGATGCGATGTATAGAGCGAGAGAAGAGGACGTCCAGGTCCTAAGTCACCACTTATCACAGCTCCTCTCAGACTCAGGAAACACGACCACTCTCTCAGCCGAGGCCAGGTGATTGAATCATTTATGGAGAGACGAATGCCGAAATCGTGTCGCGTCTCAGTGACACCGTATTAAAGCTATAAGCCGAGCTGTTTTAAAGGGCAAAGCCCTCAAGAGTAGGAAACGTATCTCGAAGGTGCTGTGTGTATGTATTGAATTCCTTGGATAATTAATATAGTTTCATCCCCTTGAATCAATGATATTTCCGTCGGATTTCCAATCAGAACACATTTTGGGAGTTGCATAAAGTTCAACTATTCGAATTTTTTAATAAGTTTTGTTCCAGTTCTTGAAACTTGATTTTCAACTGGCCTCCGCTATTCGAAAGAGCCCTGAGCTCGTGATTCACTGGTTGCGAGCTTGACACGATATCGACTCAATGGATCTATCAGCTAGAGGCACTACAGTACTATTAGCCCCAGCACAAGTTCATTATTGGTTTAATGAGTATCTGGCTGAATGACGAGCTTGTCTGGGAAGGGTGATAATTTTTAACGCGTTTCACGAACACGCCTGTTACGACAGCCCCCTCTATTCATGACCATACCATTTTACTGTTGTTGGTTGAGCGGACTCGTCAGGTTTATTAACTATTGATATAATAACCGTAAATGTTCATGTTTCACTTTATGGTTCAACCTGATTGGGTTATTCAAGACTACAACCCGGCCTTCAAGACCGGACTGCCGTGCGGGTCATTGCATAACCACACGTGCTCAGATACCTCTTCGTTTACATTGGTATTTTCTTTATAATATTGTGCATGATCCGATATTGTTCATGAACGTAGGGTGATCATAATTAGGATGAGCATATTTTAAAAACTATCTATAGTCACTACAGAATAAAATACCAAAACAAGACAGATCTCCCTTCTGTCTACATACGAGTAGATCACTAAATGATAAATGAAACGATTATAGAGATGATGAATTGATTGTAAATAATTTCTACCTATATAATTCTGGGTTTTTTATTTCCACCTACCTACGTCAGCAATAGTTTATTACTTAGTTAATTATTAATGACCATTAATTACTGAAAATGAATACTTAATTATTAAAATTTTGAGGGGGGAAGGGGTAATTTTCTTTTCTTGGGCGATTCCAATGGTTCTTTATCGAAGATTATCCAAAAGATCGTTACTAAATCATTGGTTGTTCAAGATGAACGCTTTTCTACCCAAATCACTGAATAACAGGAATTTTAACCCAATTATCACCAAATATCCTAGTGTACACTTATTCAATTAATTTACAACCTCTCGTTATAGTTGGTTAATATAATGGTAGGTATCATTATTCGTTACATAGTGATTATACCTAAGTTATTATTTCCAAGTTCAAAATTTCAGTGTTGCAAGGATTTGCTGACAGCCAAAACCCGAATTACTTCAGTGAACCTGATGATGAAAAATGTGATTTGAGGTCGAATTTGTTTCTGTCTGCATGAGCTCAAAGCTTCCCATTCCACCCTTCGATCTCAGCCATAAAGACTTTATACTTTTAGTAACAGCAGAGAAAACTAAAAAGACATCCGTCTGTCCTCAGCACCGCTTAACCAAGTGAGCCCTTCAAAATTTCAAACACAATATTATGGCGTGTTTCTTAAACTCAGACAAGGAATTATATAGCTTGAAGGTTTCAGGGCGAAAATCAAACTCTAACCGTGACAAATGCAGCGTTGAACATTATTATATCGTTGGCTTAGAAATAAAAGTGACATGAACATAGTGACATTTTGTGATCTGTAGGTTTTTCGCTTTAAAGTTCACTGAAACGTGGCCTTTGCTTAGAAAAGGCCAAATAATGGAGATAAGATTATCATCTCCATTATTTCGCAATTTCTAAAAGTTCAATTACATGAGGCGAGTTTACTGGCTACTATCCGGCTAGTTAGAAGCTGGCGAGTGCGCTAGTTGACGATTACACGTGGCTTATCCCTCAGAACAGGTTCTCCAGATATTCAAATGAATCTCCAGTTGCTAAATAACGTAATGTTATTTCCAGTTTTGTGGCTACTGGGATTGCCCTCATTACCGTGTCCTTTTTTGTCAGCATTCCATCCTACATACCCAGTAAATCATCGAACAGTGCTCCGGCGATTCTTAAAATATTTTGATGTGTAGTATCTTCGTTCTTCAGCTCTTTTATGCAGTACTTCGTATCCACAGTTTCAATCACACAATTCTTCGACGACGTTTCGTTTTCTCATTTTCTCTACGTATTAACTCGTTTTTTACGACCGTTGACAAAACAACAACTCCGGCTATAACCAACTCTTCTGACATTTTCACCACCAATGGCTTCTCACTTGCTGCTTTTTAACTAGCAACTCCCTTTACACACGGCTAGTTTACTAGCTAGTTCGCTCAAACGCCGGCGAGTTGCGAGTAACCCGGTCTTCAACTTTTTCCCCAGCTTCTTTACAAGCCAATTACTAGCTGGCTAGTAGTATAGGGTTACAAGGAGCTAGTTTACTGTCAACTAGCCGGGTAGTAGCTAGTAAACTCGCCTCGTGTAATCGACCCTTAATGCCACATTTGGTTGAACTTGTAAAGAGAAAAACCTCAAGATCACAAATTGTCACTTATTCACTTTTACCTCTAAGCCGACGATATTATTGATCACCATGACGTATATTCAATATACATATACCATGTACATGTACCACTTTCAATATCGAAACCGTATAAAAAATTCAATATAAAAGAATCTCTGATATCGAAATTATATTGGAGCAGTTCGCCATTAAAAAATTCAATATAAAAAATCTCTGATATCGAAATTATATTGGAGCAGTTCGATGAGGATACAGGTCCACCCAACGAAAGAAATCGTGTTCTTACGAAAAATGAAAAATGGCTCGCTGAGAGCTCTCTCTTTTAAAATTTGACTATCTGGAGATATCCACTTTTGACTTCAAGTATAGCTGTAAAAACAACTTTTGGAACCTCTCCATTATTTAAGAGACTCTCCCTATTTCGTACGAGAGTGCGTTAACAAAATTGGTATTCATACTACGAGTATCACCCTTTCATGTCTCCCTATTGAGAAATGCTTCTTGAATGTCGAGAGGTAGGTTTCGAATAATACAAACGACTCAGATCCGTCTTTCGGCTGGATAAGCCTCAAACATCCACGCCGACTCGGGAAATGGGCGGAAGATCGAGACAGATTTCTGTGGTTGATTCTTCGTCAAAAGAAAATCGCGGGCTCTGAATGGAACTCTACAGTGAGGTAAAGGGAAAAGCCCTTCGTCTGTCGAAAATTGATCCCCCCACACCCCCATCGTCGGTTTCATGCGAAACTTCCTCCAAACACTTGAACCTCCAAGTCGACCCAGTTTCTTCACAACTTCAAGTATAAATGGTCCGATTCAACTATCCTGATGAAAGTTGACATTTTATCATTAATGATAGACGAAGTTTACACTGTACATTGCTTCCGAGTCTGCCCACGTAGTTGAGGCCTTGTGATCACTTCGAGACTGAACAAAGTTGTGCTCTGGTTGTTTTCGGGCCACTTTCTTACATTCAACTGATTTTGTTCATTATTTTCAATGATAAACCATTGAAATCGACCAAGAAAAAGTCTCCCACCCCTCAAAATTGGTTTGTTTACGGTTACGAAATTCGTAAAATCCATTGTGGGAGTATGTCACCAGGGACTCCCGAACCCGAGAGCCCTGGCCCGAAATTGGGACATGTTTGCCATAGAAAAAATGAAGTGCCGGATTACCATGTAAATCGAATACGGGTAATTACCATGTATATCGAATGCTAGTAGCGTGAAGCTTTGTACCGGATGTTTTTCATTATAAGGCCTTTTCATGGACTGCGTGTAATTACATGCTCCGCAAATACGAAGACACCTACTCGACCAAGGTTCCAAATTTCGGTTTCCCTTTTCTCTGCTTTTCGATGTATGTAGTTTGGTGCGTTGTTGAATGGGGGGAATTGTGGGTTACTGGTGAAAATTGATGAATATTCACATGGATCGCCATCCCAATAAAGGTTGGAAAATACGGCGAAAAATCAACTATTAATTAAATATGTAGGTAGTCAATTGAAACGGCCATGTTGGCCGATTTTGCTGTGGTAGTTTGAAGTTTTGTTGTGGTTGTTTGGCCCGAAGGGCCGAGTTTTGTTTTTTCACTGGTAATTGGCGCCTTACGTTTGAACGAGTTAAAATTTGTACAAAAAAATCTGTCTCGGCAATCAAAAGGGCAAGTTCATAGAAAGGCAGAATTGGGCCACTCTAAGGGGATTTTGGGGAGTTTTAAGGGGGAGGGGGGGAATTATCCATAAATTCCAAAAATGAAACAGCCTGACAAGTGAAACTTCATTTCAAAGTTGTTTTTTTACGTTGAACGGGATGGTGAAATCAGAATTGCTATTCACTCGGTTTCTGTGCTGTAAAATTGTTTAAACAATACCTACTTGTTTATTCAAATTGAATTTGGATGAAGGTAGAGTCTTGACATTTTAAACATGGGCTGTGGATGGACGACAATGCAACAGGTATTCACTAGGTTTCTTGTCTGTAAATTGTTTAAACAATAACAGTTTGTTTTATTACATTTGGATGATGAGCTAGAGTTTCAACTATCAAGAATTGCAGCATTTTTAGATTTGTAAGCGGTTTGTGGTCCTCTTGATTCTCGGGAGGTGAAACCGAATTTCAATGAGTAGTCAGTCGGTGGATTTCATCCGAATTTGAAAACTTCTCCTAAAACCAAAGAAAACACATGATTAATTGTAGGGTTCCTAGAAGCTGTTGTAGTTTTACCAACATCTAATTACTGTTGTATGGTTGGTTACACTGTAGGTTCTGTCACAAAGTAGGTTCGGGTGCGACATGACCTTTTTTTGCTCCTATTCTAAACTTAGTGGGAAGATGTCTTTCCGAGCGCTTATGTCCGAAACCGCTAAAATCGAATGTCTTCCTGTTCCAGGTACCTGTTGAACAACACGGCCGGTCGACTGCTTAGGCTGCCTTCTGCCTATCATTTCCTTCCCCACCTTCTTCTCAGCCCTTCGAGTCTCCGACCGGCTCTAGCGCTTTCCAAAGGCCGCACAGGAGGTGAGTCCGGAAATTGACTTGAACACCATAAAACTCTCCAAAACAGAGCGAGAGGATTCAGATCCCCCCCCCCCCCCCCCCCACACACACAAAATCTGGTCTTTTAGAGCGTTAGTTCTTGAACTTGTTTTAAAGACGAGAACTTCAACTGAAACGTTATCACACACAGACTCCCAACTTCACTTGATTCACTTCGACAGTCCCCTACTGCTTGATTTTCAATATTATATTCATCTTATTTGTTTCCAGTTTCGGTGATTTTGGGCGTACCCACCGTCAAACGAGAAGTTCAAAGCTACCTGCTATCCACCGTCAGGAACCTCATAGAGAGCATGAACAAGTCTGAGCAGGATGACACTATCATAGTCGTACTAATTGCTGAGGTATGATGTACACTAAGTACCATGTAATTGCTTATTTTTTCCCACTTATCTTGCATTTAAATGAAATGTTCCTTGCATTTTCTTAATAGATAATGCTATTGGGTAAAGATTTATAATAGGAATCGATTATTTAAGAAAATAATTACATACTAGTGTGGGTGGGAGTGAATGCCCATCACTCATATAAATCCGACGAATCCTCCTGGTTCGATTTTCGATGCCTTATGGTCCTTGGGGTTTCCAAACATACCAAAATAATATATTATATTAATTAAAGACGTCAATGTTTAGTAACCACCCTGGTAGTAATAGGAAATCAGTGATTTCGTTTGGAATGCCTCAGTTGGACGGATAGCAATCACGACCTGTTCGGTTAACTCTTTCTCAACACCACCACAGTTCTCAGTTCATTATTCGAACATGTTCGCATTAACGAGCCCTCAGAGAGTCATTCGGTTTAATGAATCCCATAACCCTTCCCCTACAACGCCAACTTCGCCAAGGTGAGAAAAAAGTTATTTCCAGGCCCTTTTTCCTCCTCCCACACATTCAACGGGTTAACTTGAACAGAGAATACAACGCAGAGTCCCCTCGTGAAAAACAGGTTTCTCTACGTTGAGAGGCAGGAGGCTTCTAATACAGCTCGACAATGGTCGGGCTTTCAATTGCGTGAGAGTGCATAGCAATTCTCCCTTAACTACTATTGCGGTACAAATGCAAAGAGGGCGGTTGTCTGGTGACACGCAACTCCACTATCTCGAAACTGTCACAGTCCCATACTTATACTCGTAATTCATTTATTAGGACCATAATACATACCACTATACCCTTGCATCAATCATGATGTCATGGCGATTAGACAAAGTAATGAAACTTCCTAAAATAACTTAACCTCATAAAGTTACCAAGCCTCCTAAAATAACTCCCAATTCCTAACCAATTCAATGAGCCTTGAGCCTTAAGCGACACATGATTTGTTCAAACTAACAACATCAAACATTTGTATAATAAAATTCGAATTGATTGATATTGTGAATGTCAATCCATTCATCACCCAAAATAGATCGTGTTGAATATGACATACGTGAAATTTCGGGTCGTTTATGAATCCAATTGATTTGCGACAAGAAACTCCAGGGATTGGAATTCGACCAAAATCCTCTCGATCATAGCCCATATACCTGGACAACAATTTTAAGCTTATCAGTTGCAATGGACTGCTAGCATTTTTTTTATTTATTTTTTTTATATGTTTGAATTTTACGTGGGCCACTTCTTGCACTGTATATTTCCAATTTTTTTTGGTAAGTAATAAAATTTATTACTACATTTAATGTCTTACTTCTACCACGAAATTATTGAAATTCGTGTATTTCATTTACAGACTGAAGAGGAGTACGTCTATTCCGTGGTGAATGATATCAAAATACAGTAAGTACTGACCTCCATTATATTGCTCGTAGTGCGTAAATGAGGGTGTAAGCCATTGCATGATTTCATTAGTATTCAATTTTTTCAATTGCATATCTTCGTTCTCTCGACCAGGTACTAGTACCGCTAATTTACCAGTTGCGTGTGCTTATTATGCAAAATAATTATTAAACAACCTTCACGAAGATAGAGACAATTAGTATTATAATAGTGCCTGTGTTATTAGCGAATTATCATACTCGTAGAAAAGGAAGCTATTGTTCTCGGTCTACAATTTTTAAAACTCGAATTTCCGAAACAATTGTGTACCAAAATTCACTGCCCAAAGACACCAAAAATCTTATGTATATAAATATATTTAAATATAGATTAGTTGGATGATTTTGACCGTGAATATTATAACTTGATGAGAAGTATTGTCCTTCTCGAGGGTGTTGAGGTTCGGTCGAATGAAAATGAAATTTTGCCGACGTTTCGTAGATTTATTTCTACATCATCAGGGCAAGAGTTGAAGGCTGATTTCTCAGTAGGTAAGTACACTTGTTAGGGATGGTTAGGGATGGTTAACCTTCCCAACCATCCCTAACCATCCCTAACAGTTCGTTGCTGACTCTCGTACCTGTCACTAACAAGTGTACTTACCTACTGAGAAATCAGCCTTCAACTCTTGCCCTGATGATGTAGAAATAAATCTACGAAACGTCGGCGAAATTTCATTTTCATTCGACCGAACCTCAACACCCTCGAGAAGGACAATACTTCTCATCAAGTAATATATATTTAAATATTTATGCATCTATCATTCCAGACGATAACTCTCGATAGAATTGAGATAAAAAGTTCAAATTTGCACAAAAAATCTGTATTGGCAATCGAAAGGCTAAGTTGGTAGATGGGCAGAATTGAACTTGCAGGGGAGTTTTGGGAAGTTTTAAGGGGGGGGGGGGGATTGCGCATAAATTCCAAAGATTGAAACACCCTGACAAGTGACACCTCATTTTAAAGGGTGTTTTACGCGAAACACGATGGTTAAGTCAGAATTACGATATCTTGTTCCGTTCTCCAACTGGAGCACTTTGAAGATGAAGAAACGTGGTTGTTACTTGAGATTCTTCACGGTTCATCTGCTCTAATCTGATAACGGAATGAGGTATCGCAATTCTGACTTCACCATCGTGTTCAGCGTTGGAAAATCTATAAATTGAGGAGTTACACGGCAAAAAAGTGATACAAAATGTGTTATAAAACCAGTAAAATGGAGACATTTTACATAAAACCAGTTATTTTGTTGAAAACTCGCTCTTATAGCTATGCTGCATGACTGGATTTTTTTTTTTGATTTGAGCCGACATAAATTACAATATTGTTTTTAGTGAGGTAATAGCTATTGATCATAATTGTAGCATCTGCTTTATCCGTCTTGTTCCCCTATTCCCCACTGCGCCACCACCCTCTCTCACTGCCTCTACTTGTTTATTGTCAAAATGGTCACCAAATACAAACAGACTGTCCACAATATTTCAAATACCGGCGCCAAGCCTCTCCAACCCCCATACAAAAATAACACAAACCCAAAACTCCTTATTCGATTCTTATTCAATGAAAAGGCTGACTTGAACTTTCGAAGATTCCAGCAACGTAATATATTACTGAGTGCGTATTTCATTCGTGTACAGCACAAACTTCCTAACCCCAACTGGGGTGTGTTTCCCGTGATAGGGAAGGTGCAATGTAACTTATTCACTCGGCTGGAAAACGGTTGGCAGGGGTGGAATCGATATTGGAGGAAATCCCGATTAAGCTTCAGGAACATCCGGTTTTCCATGTGAATGCCTCCAGCATTCAGGTTTAGGACATTTTTACTCTATTTATCCAACAGTAGCCTAAGAATTTCGATAACTGACATCAGGCGAAAAAGCTTTTTTTGGTGGAAATGATGTCCCACTATCTCCCACGACCTGAAAAACACCTATTTTAAACACTTATTAATTATCAGTATGTTAATTATGCTTGTGCCTGGAATTATCGTAGTCACAAGTCAAGTTTGCCACTAGGCATTAAGAGTGGTCCTTTCAACACTGTAAATTAGCCACTTATTCACGTCAGATCTTTCAATAAATTTCAGATCTTCTGAGGTATCAAACCTTTTCGAGCCAGTTCCCAAGACTTAAAATCGAATATGTAAGGGGCTTTTTCTTTATCATAGCATTTCCCAGTCAAATTTATTTATTACCACAATAATTTACTTTGTTCCCAACCAAATTTAGTTTTTTCTCAATCAAATTCAATCCAGCTGAGCAAGAAATCAAGGTTTTGCTTGCCACTTACGACGTATTACATCTAGGCCGACGATATGACCCTGAGGAAGTAGTTTGTAATCTTGTCAATTGTAATCTTCAAGCAGATCTCGACGATAAGGGTACAGTTTGATTAGCTTGTTGATATTTATATTGATTAAAGACCTAAATCCTGAGACTACAACCTAAATTGGCCTTCCTTCCCCTTCCCATCACACCCACCTTCGCTTCCCTAATCCTCCGAATTACTCAAACATTTCATTAATATAATTTTATTTATATAATTAATAAGTGCGTATTAATAATAATCAGTATGTCAACCACCTTCCTAATTCCTATTTAGTCTAAATTAAATACATTAATTAAGACAAATATACAATACAGCTTGACAAATTTTGATTTCCTGCTTTTAATTAAAATACACTTCTTTTCTTCTTCTTTCTACTTCTCAAGAATTATGTTCAACCGTACCGCTTTTCCCAGCTTCCGCTTCAGCCATGAATAGCGTTGACGGTCTGTTTGTATTGAGAAAGAATAGCTGGATGCCTCTTTCAGCCCACCTGAGGAAATTGAACCTTGCCCCAGGGAAATTATGCCAACTGCCTCCAATCCCTAACGGATTCAACTCCGCCATTCTCTTGTTCATCTCGAATTATTATTTCATGACGTGCCGCTCGTCGCTCCGAAGAATTCGCACTACGATACCGCACCTCAGGGTTCCTGCAGTCACTTGAAAACCTTTCAGGGTCTACGTGGCTGTTGCGTCCTTTTTTGTTCCCTTTGCAGGGCGAAACCGTTAATTTCCAATGAATTAATCCCTCTAACTTGTTCAAGTGGAACTTGAGAGACTTGTCTGGACCTCTTTTAAGGACATTTTTAGACTTTTTTTTCTTTTTCTTTCAACTGGAGTTTCAATGTTGTTTATTGATCGGGATTCACTTTCCGTCTTTACTAGTTGTTGGCAACCTTTTTCGAGAGTCCCTTAACACCGCCTTGAAGAACTACAAAAGAGTTGTACATTTTACAGTATAAGAGCAGAATAAGATTAGTTGCCAAGAAGACAAAGCCCGACTTACAATTCCGATTCTGTATAAACTATTGTTTCCCCTCTATCAAGTAGTTTCTCTCAAGTAGTTTCTGTTGCCCTTTGCCGTTTTCGTTGGATGTAAATTGTTACTGGGCTCTTGAAGTCTAATCGTGTGAAGCCACTATCATAGACAAAAACGAAAAAAGATATTCTAAAACTCAAGTGTCATAATTCGATTCACAAAACTTACTGGCAAACGACGTCCCTCAATTCCTTTCTCTAACCAATTTGATGGGTAGGTACTTCCCTTGCTAATTATTAAGAATTTTTTCGTAACTTCTCCACCGTTAACAAGGCTTTTAGGTTCAATAATCATAACAATATTTATCGGCACCAAAATACCTAGAACATAAATATACATAATTACAACGAATAATAAACGAAAAAATTAAACATTCCGGATTAAATTATTAACATCAGTGCCCGCGGAATGCCAAGTTCTTGATGAACTTGTGTTATTCCACGGAGTTGCAGTTTACCATCGGTCAATCACTCTGTCAGAAGTGAACTAAATAATGTACTTTCAAATACTAAGAATGCCTTAGAATAGAACATACATCAACACAGTTTCTCTAATTTACATGTCATGACATAGCTTTCCAGTAATGCAAAATGAAACAGTCTTACAAGTGACACCTCAAAGGTTTTCTTTACGCTGAACACGATGGTGAAATCAGAAATGAGATACCTCATTCCGTTCTTTAACTGGAGCACTTTGAAGATGAAGAAACGTGGTTGTTACTTGAGATGTCCTCCATTCTTCATTTGCTATAACCTGGTAAAGGAATGAGATATCACCATTCAGACTTCACCATCGTGTTCAGCGTTGAAAAATCTATAAACTGAGGTGTTACTCGGCAAAAAATGGAGACAAAATTTGTTATAAAAGCAGTAAAATAAAGACATTTTATTCTTATAGACTGTGGATTTTTGTAACTTAGATTTTTTCAACCAATTATTATGCTCCAGTTATGAAAACTCCAGAATTAATTACGAAAGTGAAATTCTTTTATATGGATCAACTGTACTGTACGGGTGGACTAATGACGACTCAAACCTGATTGGTATCGATTTGTAAAGAAATAGACTATGTGCACCTGTGTACATTCAGAAGCCCCTACAATATTGTATTTTCATTGGCGAAACATCGCAAGTTTGGTTTTTACTTATGTAGGGTAGACATTCCGACATGATGAATGGGTTGTGAATATGGCGAAAACTATCCGCTGTGCGAAACAAGGGTTGAAACCATCACGAGCCACCCTCGTCCGAGATAAATAGACTACAACACGGGCGGGGGAAAAGGAATGTGGAGGGTCTGAGTGACTCCCGCGGGACTGTAAAATACTTCTTGATAAATCTTCGTTTAGTGGCTTCCATTAGTCAAACTCTCCCTTCGAAACTCCCTTCTATTACTTCCGAGGATAAAACTCGAATGACGTCATGTTGCCCTACCAATACCCCTCTCCTTCTGCTCAAATCGCCCATTTCGAGCCTTAATTCAGCTGACAGCGGTTACGATGTTCGACGTAATCTGTACTACACGCGGTTGACGAATGATCATTATCGTCTTTGGACGTTTGATTTCTCAACAAGAACGGGAGGACGGTGTGCTCTATAGTACTGGGAACCAATATCTATTTAATTAATTAAATTTTAATCGAACGAATTTTTAACTCACATTTATACAGTTCATCTCAGTCATCTCAGGTTTATAAGGTTGATATGGGGATCCAGAGTGGTTTTTAGCGAATTTTCGAAGAAAAGGAAGCTATTGTTCTTGGTCCAAGATTATATGTATTATTCCAGACGATTAAGCTGGACAGTTATCGGAATGAGGTATCGCAATTCTGACTTCACCATCGTGTTCAGCGTTGAAAATTAACTCAGCGAAAAATGTAGACAAAATCTGTTATAAAACCAGTAAAATCGAGACATTTTACATAAAATAAGTTTTTACTTTTAAACATTAAATTTTTGCTCTTATAGCCATGCTGCATGACTGGATTTTTTTAAAAAGATGTCCCCCTAAAGCAGTTTGTGTAGGCTGTTCCGATCCTACTCCTTTCAAGGTGTCCCATTTCTGTCAAGTTTCGCCGTTAAGGTTAAAATTGTGTGTCCTAGATGTTGGCCACGGGCCCATCCTTTCTCCAGGGAGGCATCAGGGGTCCCAGTAGTATTACGAACATGGTTCTACCCCTGCTCGGATGCCGTCGGTGAGAGGAAGTAGGAAAGAATGAGAAAAACAGTTTGTGAGGAATCCGCTGCATTGTAACCAAAATTAATTAAAAAATCAATTGACTAGTCGTACTAGATTGAAGTACCTCTTCGGACGTAGACAATGATGATCCGCTATTTCGTGGCAAATATGTACATAGTTTTTAGGGCTTAGTCAAAGTCTATGATTTATGAGTGTGTGTGATTTAGTTTGACCGTCAGTAAGAATGATGTTGAGGGATGTCGAGGGTCGGTCAAATGACTTATGTACCTCGTCCAATAAAGAGAGCACCTTTCCATTTGGATGCATTTTGAACATCCATTTATTGCAGGAGTTCTTGAATCAGCGGTGTTCGTAGCAAAGGAAAGAGGAAACTGGTATAGCAGGCTCTCAGATTTTCGATGAGGTTTCAAGTAGGCTGATTCGTCCATCTAAGGTGCCCCTGAAAAAGTTCAACGAACGCTCAGTAGCTCTGATGTAATCACAGTTTAATAAATTCAGGACAAATTTTAATGCAACATAAATCGTATGTATATGGATAAATAACATGAACGGTAGTCGATAAAAGATCATGACTCGATAACAAGAACGGGTGGGAGGACGGTGTGTTCCGGACCGGTGAGAAGGGATCCACTACGGGATTGCTCGGGAGAACTAGGTCGCTACTGGTATCAGCAGTTTTCTCTTGGCAATACTTCGGTCGTTACACTACATTATCTATTCATTGGTTCCAATTCAGTTACCACTAGCAAAGATAACGAAACGCTCTTCGTATTTCGAATCTAAGTTCTTTTTAAAAGGAATTCCTCAAACAGAAAAACAAACGCCAAAAAGTCTTCTTGCATTGAGCCAATCTTATTGAAACTTTCGTCTGAAATACATTCAACTATTATTCCTTTGAAACGCCCATCTGCATGAATGGATGACTGTTAAGAGCTACGAGCTCGTAGTTATAACTATAGAATGGTCCCATCAATTTCATCCCGCTTCTCATGGATTTCACAAAACCAGATATTGTCATTTTTGCGCAGTTGAAAACATTCGCCCTTTAAATATGTCTTTGTATCCATGCACTTTTTTCGCGTTAATTTATGCACTAATGTTTCATTAAATCCCAATTCACGCACGAATCCATCGCCATTTGAAATGACTCCCCAAACAGTATTTGACAGAATCTGGTGAGAACATGTTAAAAGCAAACAACTTTTTTATTCAATTTCACTTCACTGTTTACCTCGCCTAACTCCTCGTAATCTGCATTAAACCATTCTATTATGACAACCATTTATTAGGCAGAACCGTCTTCTCTTAAATTCATGATTGTCTCCCTTGGATTCATTCATCACTTCCTCCAATACCTTTCGATTCCAAACACCGCTCGTGGGAAAATTGCATAATTCATCAAGTCTTCCGGGACTTCCAGATTAAATTACCTAGAGCCTCCTCTAACTGAATATATCTTCTTGAATGATCGTCATGCGTTTTTAATCGCCTCCTAAGGATTAGTTGGTGCCTAGGGCTCTTGATGAATCGGCCTTTTGTAAGAGCTCATTCATCGCAGTGAAATTACGAGTACTTATCCCATGTAGACGTTTAGGATTTCCGAATATCTTTCTCTTGACTGACTATTTTTGATACAAGTGCTTTTTTGTCCACTTGTAGGGTAAAATCTGTGAAAATTAAAAAAAACAAAAAAAAAACAAACTATGAATCATTTTATGTTATATATAACATGGAAAACGATGGTATATATACGATGGTATATGGTATATATACGATGGAAAACATGGTATATATGCGATGGAAAACACCAATTTCCAATATTACACGTAAATTGTAGAAAACTGTCCCGGAATTGATTTAAACCGACATGGAAAATGTGGGATTGATTTGGAAGTTGTGACTGGGAAATGGGTACCTAGGTGTGGAGCTTGACCATGATCTTCCACCGTAACAACTCGGATCTTGGACAGCCATTTGCGTGTGTAGAGGTCGGCTTCGGAGTCATCCACCAAACTACCTTTTTGCTGGTGTCCAACTCTCTGTAGAGTGTAAACTTCTCGGACAACTCCACCCTTAGCTGAGCAATGTGCTGCTTTGCTTCTTTAAACCTGTCCAGAAGTTGACCCACGTCCGAGCTCAGAACCAACGGATCGAAGGAGGACTGTTTGGCAGATCGTACCTCAGTGACATCAGCTCCCATGTCTTTGCCCAGTAAATTTTCCTTGAAATTAGTTCATTCGCCACTATTTTTGGGGGTCTAAATGCCAGCAATAACCGCCCTGCACAAAGCTTTAATCCTCCCTGAGTTTGGAACCCTCACTATGTCTGCCGCGCGAATCTACTGAATCTATTGCGATACTTGGCCTTCAAGCTCCATGTTACCCGGGACTCCATAAGGTATGAGGAACTGGGGGTGAGCTCCACTGACTGAAGACGCCTCTCGGATGTTCTCTGATGATTGACCCATAGCTCCTGAGCAGGATCAACATCTTGATTCCTCGGGCAAGTTCCCGTTCATCCAACCTTTGGGCTTGCCCTTGTTGAATAAATGAATACGTACCTCCTTAATATTGATAACAATATTTATAAGAGATCTAATGATATTCACGGTGTTTCTGTTAACAGTTTCGAATACGAGCTGAATACCGGACTCGTCGAGGTGATCGCCCCTCCTGCCAGCTACTACCCTGAAATGGCTCGACTCCGAACGACTCTGGGCGACTCCCCCGAACGAGTCAAGTGAGCTCATAATTTTATCCTGGTACCTATTTAAAATAATTTGTATCCATCGTGAGGAGTGCAATCAGGTGGTTCAAGATTACTTGAAGATAATCAATGATTTCAAAATAAACTTTGAATTTAAGCTTTGAACCTTGGGTTAAATTACTCTGTTGAAAAAGGTTAAATTACTCTGTTTTTCCCCATTTCGAAACCCATCAGTCTTTCGCGCTCCATCCTTTACGTTGAACGGTGGAAAGGGAGGGGTTATTGCGATAAGACAAAACTTGCAATGTTATGGTAACCAAACCAACCAAAATCTTAATAATATGTTGTTTTCCTAAAAAGGGTGTGGTCGGTATATTAGGAAAGTACCTATTATTGTGTAAAATATCGCTTATAATATTAATAAAATATAATAAATTTAATAAAATATATTATTATTATTTGTATTGGGTTGCCCCAACGAATATTACATAATGAAACTATTCCTCGAAGGGAGGAATATTTTTCATCAACACTCGACTTTTCTTTTGATGTGGTGCCATAAAAGATGCCACTGGAACTTCAGGGATGTTTTATCTATAGAAACCAACATTATTTATATTCCCCACCACCAAATTCCGTAGTTTCATTATTGAAAATAACCAGAATCATTGCGTGTGTTTGACACAAATTTGGCACAGGGCTCCCGTCATACATTAACAGTTTATGTATTTTTGAATTAGTTTTTTTTAAACTTTGATGTCATTTTAGCACTAGAATTTTTAGAATTTTAATATATTTTCTCGATAGGTGGAGAACGAAGCAGAACTTGGACTTCGCGTTTCTGATGATGTACGCTCAGCCGAAAGCGATGTTCTACGTTCAGCTTGAGGACGACATCCTGGCCAAACCTCACTTTGTCACTACTATGAAGACTGTGGCTCTGGAGAGGATAACCAATAAGAAACCTTGGTTCGTCCTGGATTTCTGTCAATTGGGCTTTATAGGTGAGGAGATTTATGCATTTTTTTTCCTATTTTATCCCTTCTACGTCCTACCTAAAATCAAAATCCCTAAAATTTGATGTGCAACAACTGCAGTAGCCATGATTGGTTGGCATGAATTGGACGTGGCCGATCTTCCTGTCAAAGGGAAGAGAAAGGAGTTCTGGGGGAGGAGCAGGCGGGGTTTAGAAGAGACTGCGCAAGGTTTGATAACTTGTTCTGCTATGGAATTTGGTCAAATGTAGGACTGCTAGGCGGAGTATAGTTGTATAGTTTTTTTGGATTTTAAAGCAACGTTTGATTCGATATTGACCTACCATGTAACATTAAATGTAACATTTAACATGTAACATTACATGTAACATTTAACATGTAACATTACATGTAACATTTAACATGTAACATTACATGTAACATTTAACATGTAACATTACATCAAATGGGCGTTTTCTACGTCGAATTTGGCGGAACTTGAAGACTTCTAGTGTAACAAAAAATGGTCTGATGGGTCGATAGAGGTTTTTTTTTCAAACTTTTATGTCTACGTACATATAACATACTTACTACATATTATGTATTTGTTAATTTATTGAGTAGATTTCGTTTCTTGTAGTAATTTAGTGTAAGTAATAGTTAAATTCAATAATATTTAGATTTAGATCCGAACTCCGGCCGTACTGTGCTATGGTACAATAATATTTTATTACAATTTACATATCATGTAAATTACAATTTATTAATAAAGCACTTGAAAAATCAAAAATCAATCGACCTGTCAAAGTCAATTTTCACTCTGGTACTTACTCTTTTAACGTACAAAAACCCCAAAGCGTTATATTCATTCGTGGTTACAATCTGTTCAGGGAAAATGTTCAGATGTGTGGAGCTCCCGTGGCTTATCCAATTCTTCTTCATGTTCTACAACGACAAACCCGTCGATTGGCTTCTGGATCACCTCATTCACACCAAAAGTTGCTCGTTGGACAAGGACACTGTAAGAAATAATGGATTAAATGATGTATCATTCATTTCAGTGATAATTGAGTTGTTTATAATATTAGAATTATTATAATTTTATTACAGATATTTAAAAATCCTTTGTGTGGTTTCAGAAACATTGCAAGAAAGCTAAGGACGAGCTTTGGATCCACTATAAGCCCTCCCTATTCCAACATATTGGAACTCATTCTTCTCTGAAGGGGAAAGTTCAAAAACTCAAGGTGATTTACCTTTAGGTATCTACCTAGTCCGTGTAAAATCGTATACAAGCTGTTTCCGACTGGTGTAATTTGGTAGGATGGTGCTTATTAATTTACAAAACCATAATACATACGTACTAACCTTACCTACACACAATGCATTGTTCCACAAAACTCACGCTATCGTTAATATGTACACACCAACATAATAATTTTCCCTTACAGGTGGAGGGTTGGCCAGATCAGGTTTGTTAGATCGTAGATCTGATATAGACTTGATGTAGATATTGAAGGTTAATATTATTAGAGAAGCTTACCGCTACGCTTGGCTGAGAAACTCCGCTTGTGATACTCTTGTAGGTACCTGGGAACTCTTTGGGAAGTTATTTGGTTATTGTTTTATATTCATAGGCGGCTACTTAGCATACTTGGCTTTAGAATTGAAAAGATGCAAGAAAATAAAATTTTTAACTATCTACATTTTTTGACAGTTTTCATAAAAGTATGAAGTAGGATATTTTTATTACATTTTTTCATGGGTTCGTTGGCCTTAGTGCACTCTCATATTTAATATCCGTCTTTAATTTCTGTATGTACGGACGGAAGTGTTAGTAATTGTATCTAAATATGATAGTTTGACAGCTGGCTCCTACAAAATTGTATTTAATACAAAAGTAACTGATACACCAATCTAAGCAAGAACTACCAGAGCTACTCCTCATTTTACTGCTGAAATGCTGGTATATACAAACAAAAGGTCAATACGGTCGAATTTGAGACATTTTGGGATCCTAAAACGATTTCGAATTCGAGTTTTGGGGGATTGAAAACTACCCGAATGAACCAACGAATGGGTCTAGGGACATTGAATGTTGAGTGTTCACTGATATGATGTAAATGATCTGTACAACTTTACAGTCGAATTGGCGGCGCAGTAGCGTTAATGATATTGGATCTCTGAACTTGGAATGAATGCATTGGATTTACAGGGACTTGAGTTGATGGAGAATATTTTGTATACCATATAGAACGCTTTAAATACACTTTTCATTAGTTTGGGCGACGCCAGCGTGGGGTCGACCAACAAAAAGTACGTGTTCGATATCGTTCTTTGTGGGTTTTGGGATTCTGAATCGATTTTACATGTGCCTGCAGATTCTTTAATTATGCCTTCTATTCTTTCCTCGTGTCTTAATGTATATCCCGCATTTTGGTTTGTGTCAAATGTGTGAAATGAATATTTACTGTCCAGTACTCAAAACGGGTTACCCAGCTAGTTCTGGAATAAACAAGGACACGTATATACGAATTGTGTTTGTTGTTGAGCAGGACAAGCAGTTCGGAAAAGTGCGTCTATTCGTACCCCACGCTAATCCAGATGCGACTGTCGAGTCCGAAATCAAGAGCTACAAGCAGCACACGCTGAAGCGAGCCTACCAAGGAGAAAGCTTTTTCTGGGGCCTTCTCCCTCAACCAGGCGACCGCCTATCTTTCAAATTCTCCAACTCTCTATACATAAAAAGGTGAATTAATTGTTGTTTTATCTGTTTTCTCAGTTGATTTTAATGAGTAATTGGTTAAGTACTTGAATGCCCAGCCTTATTGCACAATGACCACAAACCTTTTGCCAGGATATCTTGATTTTCAAGATATTGACACCTCCCAAATTTTCTAGGGGCTGCTCAATAGGCCCGTACTAGAGCGCACAGTAACTTAGGTAGTAACATAATTAGTTCACCAACTCGTTACAGTTATGAACCTCATGACGCCCCCAAAATCATAATCTGGCTTCGCCCCTGATCTCACTTGTCTGCTTGGAGTACCATTTTGGACAACATTTTTTTGCCAAAATCGTTTCCTCAGAATTAAATTGAATAATCAATGAATTGTGCTCTGCACATGTCCCCTATCATCATGAAGACATGAAGTCTTGTTATTTTAATAATGATTGATAATATCTTGCTCAGGTATGTCTTCCGAAGTGGGAACGTGGAGCACCCCTCTGACAGGTTCTACAACACGACTGTTGAGGTGTTGCCGTACGTCAGCCCAACAGTCAACTACGAGTCTTACAACTACACTTCCGATGGTTTTGTTGTTGTTGGTAAGTCAAAGTCAAATCGTTGGAGTAAGACAGGATTAATGTATTAAACCTCCAGGGAAGTCTGTACAGTTGGGTTTAATTCGTTTGTAGTTACCGTTAAAACAACATTTAATGGTACCTGTGTGTCTATTTCGCACATTTTCAATGTGATTCATTTACAGGTAAGTTTGATAATATGGGTCTCGCCGACGGTCCTGTTGACCACAAACTTGGTCTCATCAAAGAGCTTCGGCTTGTCGTTCACTCTGAAAGCGACAACTGGGCCATCTTGAGTGAGGTAATGTCACCGTATCACATTTCTTTTGTAGAACCCGTAGGAACATGTCTATGTGTGTTTCTTGACGCTACCTGTATCAAACAGATGATCAAATTTCAATGAGATTTCTTCAACTTTCTCGTAATATTGCACCGAAGTTCGCCATTGCCGCACAACACAAATCTAGTTTGAACAGAGGGGCGGGAATCATACTGGAAATTGAATCTCAACTAGGTATGAAATCTTGCCCCAAACCATTTCTTGTATTTACGTATAACTCGAAAAGTACGCATCCGACAGAAAATGTCTGTCTCTTTTTTAAAGAGCATTGAATTCCGCGTCGGATGGCGTTTCAACGTGAAATCGGTCCAGCCGTTTAGCCGCAATTGTTCCTCAAATATAGGCGCTTTTTATCACTTTGCTACAAAGTTGACAACCCTCAACATCTAACGCCTGTAGGTAGAGAATGGCTGCTAGGATTAAAAAATGCCACAGGATCAAAGTTGTAGTAAATCTTGATTTGTATACAGAATCAGATTTTCTACAACTTTGGCCCTATGGCATTTTTCGACCCGAGCATTGTCCACCCCATACTTTAGGAGTTGAGGGTTGTCAACTTTTTAGCGGAGTTGGTGAATATCGCCTATCTTTGACGGACATTTGTGGCTTAATAGTTGGACCTATTTCAACGTTTGAAACGTCATCCCACGCGGAATTCAATGCTCTTTAAAAGAGATCCGAGAGACATTTTCTGTCAGATGCGTATTTTTCGCGTATTATTAAGCGTAAGCGTAAGCGTGAGCTTGAGCGTAAGATTTATTCAAAAACTCAGCAACCATACCCTCTACCATCCTCAAACAATCCCACAAAGTTTCAATAACTTTAGAATTGTACATGGCTCCTGGACTATTTGGACGTCATAGTGGGGTTCATAATAGGTACTTGAGTAATCACCAACATCTTTGGTTTGCTCCTAGGCTTGTACTTCTGCAGTCAACTGAAACTTCAATAATATTCTTCATGATGTAATTTTTGTGGAATTTAAACGTTAAATTGTTACAGATCCTCATCGAGCCTGATGTGAGAAGATGACATGAGCTCTTGGAGTTCTCTTCAAGCCTTCCACGGTCCTCTGCTTTGGGTCTGTAACCTCCGTGATCCACCCGCTCCCTCACGCCATCTTTTCATCGGGAGCTGGATGATACCTACGCAGCGAGCTGCTCTCATTTTCCCTCGCCTCCCACTGGAATCCCAGGATCCGAAGTACCCTTTGATTCTTAGATTTTATGACATCCGAAGTCCCTCCCGGCTACTAACCCGATTCTGCCGGTAGGTTGAGGCTCCCATCCTGATGGCTAGTCAATATACTATTATGAAAGGTCAATAATTGAGAACCTGCTTCTCTTTTTCGCTCGGCCTTTCAATTTTTTTGAAGAATATGGCACAAGCTGAAGATGATTATGGTTTAACGAGCAAATTACATCCAATCATAATGGCCTTATATAGGGGAAAAAGGGATACGATAGTTACACACAATTCTGATGGTCTCAACGTGCTCAATAAAATTAAAAAAAAGAATCGATGAATCTAACCATGGTATAAAGAGAATGAGGATGTCCTCTATGATTAAAGCTGGGTTCCCACGCACTGACAAAATAGCAGTCTTGTGTGCTGCAGCGGCCTTCACAAAATACAATGGATTTACGGATCTGGAAATTCGATTAGATTCAAGTCCCAAAGATGCCTCCGGAGCTGGAATCCGTAAGCTGATATCCTCCTTTCATCTTAGACCCCATTTGCACTAACGAAAACCCACTCATAAACCTTTGTGTCAATTCATTTATGACTAGTATAATCCAGCCTATGAAAGAAATGCAAAGCCAACCAGGAGTTTCCAATGGTGGGACATGCAGCAAACATAGATTTTGTTGTAGTAGCCAAACATGACGTTACCGCACCAGTAATATTGGAAACCCATTGCTGCATTGGATCATTGTACCAGGTTCCCGCTCCATTTAGAAATACCCATTTTGAAATCGTTCGTTCCAAGTGTCTTTGACGACACTTGTCTCTTTTAATATAAAAATCGAAAACAGAGTACCTTTTAAATAAAAAAAAAGAAGTCACATTGTACAATTTTCACGCCTTCTAGGTAAATAGTGATTTTGATTATTATAGATTCAAGTCTCAAAGATGTCTCAGATCATGCTGGTCTAGTTCAAATGTGCCAATCTTTCATTAAGTGATCACATAGTTAATAAGTAAAAATGTTGACGTGATAAAATCGAACAAAAAATCTTCCTGATCAAACGAGAAAGAAAAAAATCAGTATTTCAATTTTTTGTATTGGGTTCATCGGAATGGACTCTCCAACTTCTACAATTGTATTGCCTTAGCGTTAGACAATATCTGTGATGGGTGGCCAAATGGACCGACCATAACTTGACGTTTGTACAGGTCCTATTACCTACGAAAATACGTCGATGGTGTGAATACCTAATGGGACTGGCATTTTTCCGGGTCCTACTTGAAAAATTAATTCCTGCACGCAGTGTGTGTGTAAAAAAAAGAAGCTCAATAAGTGGTGCTTGCAAGAAAAGAAAGTTACTAGAATTTGTTTATCTGCTCCTGATTGGGTAATCGATGCCAGCTTCACATTTTGTATGTAAAGCCGGGAATACACTTGCGCCGAGGCAGGCCGCGCACCGCACGCGCAGCCTCGGCGCGCCGCGATGCTCAAGTGTGTACGGGTCCCCAACACCGCGGCAAACAGGCTGTCTGCCGCGTGCGGTGCGCGGCCTGCCTCGGCGCAAGTGTATTCCCGGCTTAACGTCAAATTTTGGTCGGCCACGTTAGCCACCCTTTAGATGACAACTAGGTAGGTAAATCACCTATCGTAGTAACCCCCCGATTCCAGCATTTTTTCTAGTCCTTCAGACAGACAACAGAGCAGCTCCAGGGTTGTTGCCTCTTACCTGGTGACCTTTGGTCTTCATCAGGATGTGTCAACCTCGAATCAGTATGTATTCACTCACTGTATTGTGGCTGCCATGGGTGAAACATTAATGCTGAAGTACTACCATCCATTTCCTTCCCGATCATTCGTCATGTACTGAACGAAAGAGCTAATAGCCATGTATTACCTTATTATTTTCTCCCCTTTTCTATTTGAGATTTATGGTTATTCAGAGTTTGATGAATTGGAAGCCGTGCCTTTTTTATTGAGAAAATCCCAACAGGATCGTTGTCTGAGCTGTACCTACAAGTTCCGAGTAGGTAGTTTGCACCCAAGATGGCACAAAACAAGGAAATAACTAAGTACAGGTAGATACCATGATCATTTTCCCGATATGATTCTACATGATAATGCCTGTCTTCTTATTTTATCTTCAAAACAAATACACAGTTATCTACGAGTGTTTCGTAAAAACACATTAAACACTATTGACCGGCGCGTCAAGGAAATTCCTAACAAAGGAGTGGCCTTTGGACGAGGCCTCGCATATTTAAATAAAGTATAGGTATAGTAAATTATGACGTACGCATATAATATTATTAAATAGTCTTCATTGCCAGAAAAGAAAAGATAATGTAAAAGATGAGTTATAATGTGTAACCAGTGTAAAATGAAAGCAACAATTGCTTCTTGTTAAGACAAAGTACCTACCTACCTAAACATCTCAAAGATGTCTCACTTTAAAATGAACCCTAATTAACGAATAATTTTTATAATATTCATGGAAAACACTGTATAATTTTATTATAATAACCAGTGGGATGACGTAATATTTCTCAGCATAATAATATTTATGTATAACCCATACATGATATATTTATATATAAATAATATCAACATATATTTTTTAAATGATTGACCTGTTGCCATTTCGTCGTAGCTATTCCTTAACTGCTTTTGCCATATTAGATGAAGTAAAATAATTCAAAATGAAAAATATAATTAAGGGCGGTTTGTTTTGGGCGTCAAAAAGAAAATGTGATTTGTACTGGTGGGTTTCATTCAATTTTGAATTGTTCTAATTTAGCTCCTTAGTTGATCATGGAGTATCATGGTAAGATGATATGGATTGATATCGGTGTATGTACATCGTTAAAAATGATAATGAAAATGAAGAATGGATTGACAGGTTGCTCAAACATGTTGCTGGATCCATCTCCCCAATGTTTAAAGTACTTGATTCTTTATCTCCCTCGAAATTTCAAATGTCATGACTCCATTAGAGTTTAACAAACAAATCCCATTTAAATTATCATCGTAATGTATAACAGTCCCTGTATGAACTTAAAATGACCTGATGCCCACAATCAATATGTTAACGCTACGACGTTATTAATACCGAGATTGTTGACCGATATCGATATTAATAACGACATTTCGGATCTTGGATCCCTGTAAATGGTGGATTTTCGAAACTCCGTGATTCAATTCGCATTTTCTTTCGTGTTCAAACGCTCAACTGCCGATAGTATTACTCGTATGCAAACAAATAAAAAAATGTTTCTAGTTATTACGCATTTATTTTGAATTGTGCTATTTGTTGTTGTTGTTGTTGTTGTGATACGGTTATCTTTTCGTTTTATCGCCCAGTGGTGATTTTACATAGAATATTGTGAATAAGTCTATTTCAGTTGCGCATTTACAAGTAATTAGTCATGAGTAGAACGTAATGGGCGTTGAATCGGACTTTGGAAGCTCAAGAGTCATTACCTATATAATACGCTTAAAAATGTTATTAATTTATCACTATTATTGTCCCAAGCATTATTCTGCAAAACGCTAGGGTAGTTTGTACATTAATCTGCCCTAAGACGGTTGATAGATTGTTTAAAAAAAAGCCCCTACCTTTATTTTGCAATATTCGCATATTGTTATTACTATGACCTACCTAGTAGTGTTATAAATAGTCTTTTGTCTTATTTTTATTGTATAGTTCATCTAGTATCAACTGTCACTGACGTCCAAGGATTCTCTTGTAAAGCCACTGATGCATTTCTTTGTTATTCTCAACTTGTTTAACAACATTCTATTTTTGTTCTTAACTTTCATCTGTTCTACCAGTTCGCAATTATCACGGACATCACTAGTTTCACACTCTTCTCGAATATTACCGAATTCGTCGAACTTTCTCTACAACGAGTTTGATGACATCTAAATAGTCGCCGAAACATTCTTTTGAATTTATTCAATTTTTTTCCCCTTCGAAATGAATGTTTTTGTAGTTATTGCCGATAGATTGATCCTCTAGTATCCATTCAGTCCGAATAACCTCAATTAAAATAGAAAAGTAATCATGTGGTCCATACCCCCAAAATTAAGTGTACCGACAAGGTGGAGTAATGACCTTAAAATGACTTATTCAACAGCCAAAGAAATAATAATTTTACTCATTGGACAATTGGGAATTTGCGTCATTTTTTTTTTAATATTTTTTTTTTTTTTTTTTTGTGCAAGAGTACAAGCTAGGATAATAGCGAAAATGATGGTCAGCTGCCTAAAAAGTCTTCCCAAAAATGTAGGGTGTTTGAAAAAGACTCCAGAAGCGAGAAGACCGTATGACGTCACAAAGATGACGAAATCCCCGATTGGGGCGCTGGTAACGCCCTGTTTGTGACGTTCATTCAATCTGCTCTCGGCTTCAATCTGCTTTTCTCTTCAAGTAATTTTTTTTTAAATGAATTGCCGCTGGTAATACTCGTTACTCAATGGTCGTATATACAACGGGAGGATCATATTTGGAATCGACAGTTGACGCAAATTCCCCGTTTAAGGCTGTTTCATCTCCCTTTACCGTATTTCCAACTTTAATTTCGATGGGTAATATTGAGGCTAGCTACACAATCTCCTACTATCTAATAATCCTCAAGGACGTTTCTAGAAAATAGATCAATAAGTAGTGACTAATTTTGGCGCGGAATACAACTTTCACGTTAGAAAAGAAGGCATTGATGTTACCTCCTAGTTTTACTAAAGCGTGAAATTTCAGCTTTTATAATGTATTTTTAAAGGACGTTATCGAAATTGTGTCAATTCAAAGTAAACCTTTTATTTAATTCACTTCTTTTTTCGATAATCATTTTGATACCCCCTTCGTAACCGTTTTGGTTATGTCGAAGTTTTTAATAAGGTGTGTCCTCTAACATTGTATCGAACAAGTGTAAATCGTAGGTATCACATAAGTTACGTAGGTATATCTTTTGTTGTAAACATTATGAAACGACACACACTTGACGCATTTTTCCATATATAGAAATTTGGAATTTTCTACAGCCCCAACATTTCCACTTTACGTGTGAATGACTTCCCCTCAGATTCCTACACTGGAGTTACACTTGGTGTATTCAACCCCTTTTTTCATCAACAGTAGTGTTAAGCTCCAATTATTTTATAGTTTATGGTGGTCTTGTATTTCAAAATGTCGTAAAGCTAATTATGTTACCTTATATTTCTGTAAGTATTGATGTAGACGAGCACTATTCTGTTTCACCATGACTTTCGTTTGTGCGATTTGGTACGAATAACTTCGTACTAAGTCAGCTGGTTTCGCATTCTCAATTCCAATTATGTTTGATACGTACAGTTGTAAAAAATAAAATAAATAATAATAATGACAGTATCAGTTTGAGTATCTGATTTTGTGTTTTGGGGTTTCCGTTGGATTCTAATACCGTACATTATACTCTCGAAGACTGTATGTGAAGTTGGTATAACAGGTGCCAACTTCGTGCTTTTTTTTAAACAGATCGCGCCAATAAAAGAATAAATAATGTTTTGGGTTTAAGTAACTACCCAAGCGATAGCAAATTCCCCCAAAACGACATTAAAAAAACTGTATAATGATATCTTCTGTGAAATGCGAATAATGAGAATATTATATATAAATTAACTAATGATAATTCAAGGAATGTACTTAAAACATACTGTTGTTAAATTATGTTTATAAATTTTTTGATGGTACATAAAACGTGAATTTGATTCGAGTGGGATTTGATGTTATTAACTATAGACGCACCAAAGTATTCCGTGTGAAGATGAATGTGAGTTTGGAAATGTATTGCGATTCAATTGTGAGAATTGATATTCTGAAGAAAAAAAAACTTATTAAAAGAAAAAAACGATTTTGATTTAATTTCTTTAGATCCTTTCTCACGGGGTGTTCGAGCCCGAATACGGCAAAATGGTGTAATTACTCATCTAATGTAAAATAATAAGTACGGGCATCGGCACCTGGTATCATCGGAAGATGAGGATCAAGATTTGGAGGATAGAGTAGCAGCGACAAAGAAATGGCCACTTGCCACCGCTTGGTTGTTCATAAACCTACCATCAATATAATATATTGATATAGTTAACTGTAGTTGATATGATCTTGGAAAGTTGTGTACCAATCCAGTTGACATTCAATTATTTCAACGTCTGAAATATTATTTAGACGTTGAAATAATTGAATGTCAACTGGATTGGTACACAACTTTCCAAGATCATATCAACTACAGTTAACTGATAACATATCAGTCTTTACTCACACCAAAGGGCCAACAGCAGTATATTACTTAACAACCTGTTATATCTTATCAATGTATCACGTCGTGATGTGAACTATGCACTTGACATTCACCTCCAAGTTGCATTTCGGGGTTCACGATTGACATTAGTGACATTAGATTTGGCATTTTTATTTGAACTGCCCAATTAATAATTGAGTAGATATGAAAATTGTGGATTGTAGCGTAAAGTGACACACCAGAGATCAACCACGCTGAGCGAATAGAATAAACCTACCTCACCCACTGAGAATGAACATTTTTCATGTCTTATGTTTAATTGATTTCAATCCGAGATTTTATAAATTTACTGAAGTTGGAGGATCATAATAGATCCATGTCAACTTCAAGAAGAAAACTCACACCAAAGGGTTATCAGCAGTATTACTTAATAGCCTGTTATAGGTACCTTATCAATGTATCACACCGTGATATGAACTATTATAACGCCCTTAACAGTCACCTCAAAGTTGAATTTCGGGCTTACGATTGACATTAGTGACATTTAGCCTTTTTTATGTGCTCTACCCAACTAATTGAGTGGATATGAAAATTTTGGATTCTAACATTACGTCACCTGCCAAAAGTACTTATTTGGTTAATGGGAGCAGAATTCGAATATCTTCAACAATAATCATCAAATGTCACATTCAAAGGTGAGAATCAGGATTGATTTCATATTGGTAAGTACGGTTCGTCAAAATCGACATCAATGCCACAATGTCCGGTTGTATCTACTCTGATTGAAATAGTGTTAATGTGAGGAATTCGGGATTTTAAAAAAATCCACCTAGTTCGGATGTTGTTAGAGAGAACTCTTGTAAATTTCAAGGTCAAGAGTTGAAGCAAAGGTTTTTTATAAACAGACTCCCAAGATCGTCAATGTTTCGAAAGTTCTGTGCTCCGATTGTCCTTGACAACCGACAAAGGACCAACTATGAAAAAACCACCGTCCTACTGCCAAATTGGCACCAAGCTGTCCCCAATCCGCCATCTGACTCCCTTTCGTCTATACTTACTCGCTTAAATAAATCGAAACAGGAACAATACTCTCCTTAAGTAGGAAGTTTTCTCAACTCATTCAGCTACCTAATATGTGAGCTTCTATGTTCAATACCCTCAGATCGACTCATTGTTTTCAAACAGCCTGAAAAACAATTTCGAGCTCACTCAGACCATATTGTATGCATGTGTGGGTTTGTTACGTACAAGATTGGGTCCTTAACAATTCTACAAAAATTTCGATTTTGGGACGCTGTTTTATTATTAACTTCAGTCGAAAATTCATCTTTCAAGATCCATTATTAGGAGAGAATCGAATTTAGGTACGTTTTCAGGTAATCCTGACATCAACACTACATCGTTGAAATTCGTTGAATTCGTAGTTGACAACGGTACTGAATACCTACGATCTCGAGGTTAAAAGTTCCAGTCATCCTGACAATCTACGGACTTTTCATGCGAGATCCGTTTTACCCCTAGCTACCACCATTTCTCGTTCCGATCCTGGCCCCACTACTCCCCTCTTGACAGATCCGTTCGAGCTCCACATAACCAGTAAACAAAGAGCAGTCCGATCGGGAGGACCAGAAAAGTTACTCAAATTTCGCTCGATCCTTCACTGAAATATCAGTTTTGTTAAGGTCGATAACTCCGCTCATTTCACAACGTATAATTCGAGTGTCGTATTTTATTAGTGTTGTAAAGTGATAAATAAGTGGTCTCTTGCCCGTACTCGGAAGTATTTCGGTTTATATTACGAAGGAAATAAACGACGTTTTTCCTAAGCAACTAAACGACAAAATCAAGAAGTCTAAAACAGTAAGGTATTTATAAACCACTCTGTACTTTTACTCCTAGATTTGTTACTCTCCTATCGCTATTACTACAACCAAATTCGACCCTCGCTTATTTTTGGTCATGACCTCACCTTTGTCAGTTGGGTCACCATCAGCTGAGCAACGGAAAAAAAATCGATGAAGCCGTTCTCGAGAATTCCTGGGCGTACAAGGGCCTTACAAGAATCTAGTTTCACCTCCAGCTAATAATTATTGAAGTTTTATTGTGTAGGGTGTATAAGAAGTCATTTATGCTGCTTCGTAGTGAATTGTGAAGTTATTACTCAAATGTCGGACTTCACAAAAAAAACCGTCTTTATGTCCGATTTTTATATTAATTGAGATTTTGGAAATTTTGGTAAAGTTCGAAATTCACCTAGTAGCCTCCGATTGGGTTGAGGTTGATCCCTGGAATTATTGAAACTGGTCGTCGGGAAGGGGTGAAAAATTGAGGATGAAGTTTTCAATCCACCATAGCTCGAAATCTTTAAACGGGGCAGTGAAGTCTTTTATGGCAAATTTTTAGTGAGTGCCTGCCTACCTATTTTGGCCAATGAACTCCAGTACATTAAACTACAATAAACTACGTACCTATTTATCACAGTTCATACTATTTTAATTATACCTAACAGCTATTTTATAGCTAGGTGTGAATTTTATAATACGCTCTTTAAACACTAACTTGAAGCAGCATTTTTGTTGTTGATTAGATTTTGCTAATTAGGCTTTGAGATAGTGCGTAGTTGCTTTGTATCACCAAATTCCTTTGTAGAAACTACGTTTCGGAAGGGGGTGACTCATACGTTGTGATTGAACCCTAGTCGCCGTAATATTGACTCAGTTGGCCTTTTTGATACAGATCAACACACGGTTTGATATAGATTTGTTTTTTTGTTGTCGCTCAAATCCCCCACTCAGCGAACGGTTGAATGTACGGGTTACTGTACATCTTCTTCTCAGACGGCCGAATGTCAATAACATCGACTGAGGACTAACGAGAAGTCACAGTGGTGCCAACCCTGCGTAATTGTCCGTAGATGATATGTTAGTTATATTTTGTGTAATGGTGGCTCTACTATAGTATTGATAGTCCAGCGAATGAAGAGTTTGTTGACAAAAATATGATTAAATAAAGACTACCTTTAAAACATTACTTACATATTATCCCAATTACGTACCACTTGGGTAAGTATACGCCCTCAATAATGGGCTATAAGAGCAAATTTTCTATCAAACAACTGTTTAAAATGATTTTGGTGTCTTTTGGCAGTGAATTCATGATGGTCTGGAACGGATTTTGGTATGAAAATTTCTCGGAAATTCGAGTTTTAAAAATGTTGGACCGAGAAGAATAGTGTCCTGTTCTTCGAAAATCCTCCCAATTTCATATATCTGTACCATAAAGACGGTCTCATCCAAATTCGTATGCACCAAGCCCATTATCTATGCACATTTACTTGAGGAATTGGCTTTATGCTAAAATTGAGGGGATAAGATGTCAGATGATGGTATAGTCGTATTTTACTTTGAGTTCTGCCTTACGGATTGTCAGGTTGGCAACGCGTCGAGTGTATTGAAGAGGTTTTTGTTGAGGTTGAAGAGTTCTGTGTCCCAGGGAGACCTCCCCTCTACACTCACTCAGCTGATGACGTCCGTTGGAGGGGAAACTGGGTCTTGCGCGAAGTAATCAAGAGTCCCTCCATAGGGCGGCTTCAAGGCTGTAGCTGTGACGTCATGGAGCACGATGGCTTTCACTGATTCTCTCACACAACTCGTGATCGGAGATCTTTTCGCATTTCCCATTTCTTCAACTTCTCGCTCCTGGTCGAAACATTTCGACACAGCAAATTATCTCAAGATTCTATTCGACTCGTGAAGTTGTTCGAGGGTGCTATGGGATGATTATATGGCCATAGTCAAGTTGTTCAACTCGAGGACCCTGTGCTAGCTTGGGAAGGGCCAAAAACCTTAAAAATATTTTGATTTTTTTTCTCGGTTTTTCGAGCATACCTTTTAAGCTGTTTTCGACCAAAACGTTTATTTTCAATGTTGCAAACCATTAAATTTGGAACAATTCTGTGTAGCAAATGTCAATCCCACACCACCCCCCAACAACCTGTAAAAGCTCCAGTAACTTCGGAATTTTTTCCAGTAGACCCTAATTTTTTTAATGTCTACTGGACTAGTTAGTTTATATGAAGTAAACGTCATGTTGTACATCAGTGAAGTGTGACGGGTAGCTTCTCACTCTCAACGATTACCCATGACAAAGTCCATTACCAAAAACTCCATTACCCAAATCTCTACTCTTTACATCTTCATGTTCCCATGAACACACAATAAAAGAAACCCGATTGTCCTATTTGAATCAGACGGGAATTCAATCTGGAGTAGTTCAATTCGCAGTTTGGGTTCATTCGAATCGAGGGGAAATTTCAAGGAAGAAACCTGCTAAATGACACCGAAGGGTGTAGGCGAGGACTCGCCCAGGCTAGAGAGGTAGACAACTCCACGTCCAAAGGGTTAAAATACCATTAAATTAAGATGTTGATACAATTACGTAGGAAAACAACGAAAGTGACACAAAAATAAGTACTTCTGGCCCCAACCGGTACCAAAATAATTCATCTACCACAGATGTATTTATGTCACTTTGACATCGCCCTGTCTTTTTACTGTCTTCTCAATTGACGCATCAAATGGGTTGGCGCGTTTGAAGGGGATCGGTTGTGTGACGCTTCCAGGTAATTACAGGATTCTATGAAAATGATTGCATGCATCCTCTTGCGTGCAGTAGGTAGTTGATTGATGGGCTGGTGGGAAGGGGGGGGGGGAGACGTTAATGTCAAATCAGCTGTACTTGATATTATTCTTGTGTGGAGGTTCCACAAGGTCTGCCAGTGTGGATTACATACCTACCGCTATTACAGAGCTAGTCATCGTCCTTGAGCGCACATGTAGAGGCTGGTGGGCGTTCAGTTGCATCAAATGTCTAGATACTTCATTTCTGTTACTGGTGCATTCAATTCGGACCTGAAGCTACTGAACCTCTCCTTCAAACCTCTAAATTAGGACTGGCCTATAGGCTAAACTTAAATAGTATACTATTTAAGAAACTATAAACATTTCCATATCCATCAATTTCCTGTAAACAATAATGAACATTTCGCGGTGATTCCTATTTAGTCTAACTTCGAGGTACTTGCTGTGATAATCCTGTTAACACCCAAAGTACGAGTACATTGGCTACAATTGGTACATGCTACAAGTCAATTTTTCGCCAAAATGAGTTAGACATCATTCCTTATTCAAATTTTCGCGCCGGATCGACTGGAGAAGTCAGTTTCTCGAAAAAACGACTCCCTGGGAAGTTATTGATAGTGTTATCAACAGGCTATAATTCTGTTTGAAACCAACATGCTATAAGTCAGTTGTTTTACAGTGCAGTTTAGGCGATAGACGACGAAAGTTTTATAAACAGTTTTTTATTCTCTTGAAAACTTGGGAAAAAATGAGTTATGTTGCTGTTTTACCGACGATATGTAACAATAACATGAATAATGAAAGTACTAGGTCAAGTCCAATAACCTCCTAGTAGGGAACATGCATGAGTACAACAGCACTGGACTGGATACTGATTGACCAGAGGCCAACAAAAAATGGAAGTGAATCTCTTTCTAACACCATGCAATTGGTGGGGGGGGGGGGTCGTGCAGTTATTGACTAACTACGTGGAGTTTGCCGTTTGCTACCCCTTGAGAAGCGTCGTTGCATGGCTGACCTCACTCTGATGTTTAAAATCATAAACAATCTGGTCTCCTGCCCTGTTCTTCTATCCAGAATTAATCCTCGGGTTCCACAGTTGTCTGCACGTTCTTCGCCGCTGTTTGGTGTTCCTCTTAGATATTTGAGGTCTTTTGAGGTCATTTCGGTTTTATTTTTGGCTTGCTCCCAGGAGTCACCGGTCGTTATCAAGGCGGTATCATCAGCATATGACACTAATAATTATTCTCCACGTATTTTGACATTTAAAATGTCATTTGCGTAAATTAGAAACAACACTGGGCTGATAATTGTTCCCTGTGGAACCCCACACGTCAGCTGACAGTTATTACTTCCGTAACTCCAACCTGTTGTTCTCTGCCATCTAGGTAACTTTGTATCCATTTGACGATTGTATAAATGTTGGTAGTCTTCGTAGGTGTATACCATGGTATACCATCCAGATGTCGGGCATCCATTAATCAGCAATATGTTGTGATATGCACCATTTATTGGCATCATTCGTTTTCGGTCCTCCGTTATTTCAGATTCGCAAAATATAATCGTCCTTGACAAATAACCAAGACCAATGAAAATGCCTTCAGTTCTGCCCGAGGTATGTAAATTAAATATAGAAGTGATGCAACGCTCGACGACCTTTTTTCCCTGTTTCTATAACGTAGGTAGTAGTATTTTCGGGCGGATTGCGACGCTTTCAAGGTCGGCTGTTTAGGACGTCGTTCTGAACATTGGCCAAAATCCCCAATTTTATGATTTTTACCTCATCAGTTTGTTGAAAACTCTACTCGTTTTGGAGTCGCATTGCTTCGGTATGTGTTTGACCGGTTTTAGGCCGAAAGAGATGATCTTGAAGCAAGATTGAGTTACTGCGACATTAATGGGTTCATAGATAGAACACGGACATTTGCGCGTTTATCTGCACGTCTGCACAGATAATCTATGTAGGGCCCATTGTCGACGGTTATTGAGAATAACAAAGCCAACCTGATTCGGGTTTCTCTTTTGACGAGTTTTACTCGATAACTTTCCCTCTGGTTTTACAACAGATTTTTAGTGACTGGTTGGCAACAATATTTTCCCAGTTTTCCCAACCTATTGAGTCTGGTCTAGCCTTGAGGTACACTACAATAGGGGATTCAAAGTACGAAAATCTACCATTCGGGAACAGGTCTACTTAAAAATTGACCATTTCTATTGCAGTTTTGGTAGTTGTCGCCGGTTTTTAACAAATCTGATTTCTCACGTATGTTTCTTACTTCTTCGTTGTGATTTGAAGCCATGTTCACTATTACTTGTGACGACCCACGATTGGTTTTCTCACATATTGACACTCAAGTCAATCAGACATTTCGGTTCCAAAATATGTAATGATCTTTTGTATGTATAGACGTAGATCAGTCAGTAGGTACTGTAATTGTCTCAAAATCAAAGCATAAATGGCTTAGGACAGAATCCACACTGAGAGTCTCGTTACAGAATTCGGCGGCTCGTTACTATGATTTTTGACTCAATCGCTCTTAAGTAACATGAAAATGTGCCCAAATGGTTATTAATTGAAAAAATCGTCATCAATCGAATCTATGGAACTGGGGGATCAATATGCTTCTTTCAAGACTTTTCTAGTATGAATTGAAAGGAAATACCAGTGTGTCTAAGTGGAGAATTTTCTCAAGTGTCCCATTACTGTATAATTTACCCTAACTTGGTATTAGATTGAATGGTCGAAACTAACTGAAATGGTGTACTCTCATTGATGATGTAAGTTTTATCCAAAATGCACTTGTGGTATTCGACATCAAATAAGATCATTTTGCGATTTTGCGGTCACCACTAGCATTCGCCGATGAAACGCGGTGTTGAATAAAAGCCGCTGGGGCTGCTACTGAGAAGTCGAGGGACAAGATGGTTATTGCACAACACGGATAGCGTTGTAGGTCCTTGAACAAATGCAGCTGCTAAGGATGCGTCTCTTCGTACCTACTTCGTTTCCTCGTTTGGTAATGTCTTTGTCCAGCAAGTGGATAGAACCTCGCGTTACTTTTCATTACAGCCGCCAAGGTAACTACGTAACGCTAGGCAGCAGGTCATGGTCAGTTGATGGAAATTGAATGCACCTGCATAATAACATCAAGTCCGCAACCATTTCTGCGCCGTTTCCAACTCTGCACCATCAGAATTGGGAATTTTTTGTATTTTACTTTAAATGGGTCCCTTAAGTGTCCACTCTGGGAACATCAGTAAGTGTGATCATATGGAAACAAAACATTTCCGAAACGTTTTCATACCAAAATCCGTTTCAGACATCCTGAATTCTGCCAAAAGACACCAAAAATCTAAATATATATTCATATGTACCTACTTGTGTCATTTTAGACGATAACTCTCGATAGAATTAAGATAAAAATTTCAAATTTGCACAAAAAATCTGTCGATTGAAAGGCTAAGTTTTTAGATGGGCAGGAGTTTTGGGAAATTTCAAGGGGGAAAAATTATCCATAAATTCCAAAAATGAAACTACCTACTACTCCTACCCGCTGTTTTCAATGACTCGTTGCTGACATAAATTTGTACAGAAAACTGTAGGTACCGTTCCATATGAAAATGTCGACATAATATTATGACGTTTGGAAAGTTTCTAATTTCATTTTAAACTCATTCCTATTGACCTAGGGTTAGGAAACTCTTCAAGGATCATTGTGGGACTGGCCGGGCCCACAAGCACATAAAGATTTTACATAAAACTAGTTATTTCTTCGAGTTTTAAAAATTTTGGACCGAGAACATTTAGGAATATCTTCCTTAAGTTTACGAAAATTCGCTAAAACCTTATTCATCCATCAACAACCTCCATTTGCCGCTAGATATCTTGAAGGTATGATGTACGAGTATATGTTTTAATATCATTGATATTTTTACCTTCAAGTGATCAAAGGTTGGATATCTATTCTCACATTTTGAATCATTTCTGTGAGGAATCACTTGAACGTAAGATACCCCGTTAGTACCCACTTGCACTGGACTTATCTCTGACACAAAAAGGAAGTGGGTCGATCCAATTTTTACGCCATTTTATATGCACCTACCCCTATGATTATGAATGATTATCCACATAAATGCTTCGTGAATATTCCACGACTGCATTGAGGAAATAGCAGTTGTGGTTACTTCTAATCAGTCATCACAGTCAGGAAAACCCGGTGACCAGAACACGTTTGTTTCAGGTCGAACTGAAGTTGGGAGGCTCGTGTCATAATGGTTGGTACCGCTAGTAACGGTATCACGCTTCCTCTCAAAGGTAGTGGAGGCTCCGTTTCCACTCTGTGGGTACCACAGATAATCCTCAAACGTTTTCCTGATTTAAGGGGAAAGTTAACGACTCGAGTTTTTACATCGAATTTTTAATGTGGTTTGGTCGTAGAAGTTCTTAACGAAACGGCCTTCTTTCTCCCTCCCGTAGATAAGGTGAGTTTCGAGCCGTATGAAAGACCTCGGGTTTCTCGCACTTTTACGTTTGTTATCGCCCGCCACGCGACGTACCTCTCGTTATCGTTGGCGGAATTTGACGTATCCCTCGACAGACAACACAATTTACTCGCCGTCTAGACGAACTGTCGCCATGAATTCAAGTGGAGCGTCGATATTTTCATCTGCGAATAAAGGAACGAATTCTAATAGGGTGGAATTTATGTTCATTTCAGGAACTCGCGATAGAGAAATGTATCGAGCCATGTTGGTTCCTGTTTCAGTAATGCAATATTCTAAAGAAAAAAATTTTGACAAAAAAGAAATAACTGGTTTTATAACAAATTTTGTATCTTTTTTTGCCGAGTAACACCACAGTTTATAGATTTTTCAACGCTTAACGCGATGGTGAAGTCAGAATTGCGATATCTCATTCTGTTATAGGATTAGAGCAGATGAACCATGAAGAACATCTCAAGTAACCATCATCTTCATCTTCAAAGTGCTACTGTTTGAAGTAAGATATCGCAATTCACCGTCGTGTTCAGGGTAAAAAACCCTTCAATATGAGGTGTCTTTTGAATTTCCATCTTTGGAATTCATGGGTAATTTTCCCCCTTAAAATTCCCCTAAGCTCCCTTAGACTGGCCCGATTCTGCCCATCTACAAACTTAGTCTTTCGTTTTTGTGTGCAAATTTTAACTTTTTATGTCAATTCTTTCGAGAGTTATTGACTAGAATGACACACACACTGCCAAAAGACACCAAAAATCATATATTCAGGTTGGTCTGAAACAAATTTTGGTACAAAATGTTTTCGGATAATCGATTTTCAAAACTTATGGACCGAGAAAATTCGAAAATTCGCTAACTTCCATAGTTATTGTGAACACTCCTGCCCTAAAGTGAAAGCAACGATCAAATAGGTACCGAGTCTGGGAGATCTGAGAGTACCACCATTCGACTCAGCGAGAAAAGTTAAGTAAAGGTGACTCAAAATTCACTATTTCACAAAGGGCACTTTTTCATGAAAAACCACAACTTTAGAGCGAAAAATACGTTTTTTCGCTCTCAACCCTCAATCTCTCTCTTAATTCAACAGCAAAACCAATGTTGATGAGTCCAAGGCTAAACTATTGGCGCAGTTTTTCAGCATACCAGGTGATTTTGAGATTTTGACGAAAGAATCTTTTCTAACTGTATATGCAACGGTATCCTCAAATTTACATTTCAGTGCAAATTAAGGGAGTTATGGTAATTTTAGTGAAGTAAGGTCGAAAACACGAAAAAAATCTGAAAAGTTGAAAAAGTTGGATGTTGAGTCGATTTAAAAAGGAGAAGTTGACACCACTCGCGTTACCGGCTGTGTATATAAATATATAATATACATAGGATTTTTGGTGTCTTTTGGCAGTGGATATCTGGATAGAATTTTAGTACTTATCACAATTTTTCGGAAATTGGAGTTTTAAACATTTTGGATCGAGAACTACCTAGGTAGAGCTTCCTTTTCTTCAAAAATTCGCTAAAAAAGAAAAAAATACGTGTTTACCGATAAATTCAACTGTGAAGGAATAATTGAAATAGAACCCTTTCTCAGGGAGAATCCTACAAGACCTTGCTCTTCTACAAATAGATTTGGAGTGTTTTCTCAATTATAAAAAAAAAGTCAAACAGCCTTGGATTCCTCGTGATTTTGCGAGTCATGGAAACGAAACCAGTTCAACAGGAACGAACCACAAACAACTCGATTTCAGAATTCACACAGCAGTTTGATTCCAAGAATGTTGTGAACCGTTCCACTTTTGTTCGAGAAAATCGGGCCTCTCAAGTTTGGATTTTGATAACCATGGTCAAATGGGTGCAGACAAAATATTTATTTTCGAGTTTTGGATTCTACGTAGGTACCTCAAAACATGAATCAAAATTTCGAGGAGCGATATCCATACATATTCATACATTTGTACAGGAGTATTCATACATTTGTCGCATTTGATGGATTGAGGACGTACTTTTCCATTCGATAGTGTTACCACCACTTGTGTTGTGGGATTTCATCCGTGATGAGGATTATGAAAAATCAAAGAGCTTGGCTGATGACCTCGGAAAGCGGACAGGCTCTGGGAAATACTGTGGCTGTTGGGCCCAAAGATACGAGCGGGAGATAGCTCGCGGGTCAAATGTGAAAAGAGTGAACGGATGCATTTCCTGTCCGACATCACGATACTGCTCGTATTTTCACGCACCGGCGAGTTTTCGAAGAACCCTGTGCAATGGTCTCAATTGCAACAGTAACTTTTCAATGCTGTAGACTTCGGATAGTCTAAAAAACTAAAAAAAAAAAAAGAGTGGTTGGATTCAATTTTGATTTAGTCCAATTAGTGGTACCTTGACAAACTGATGTTGAGATATCAATCATTGGTCAGCAATAGTAACAACACAGTTTGGAATGAGGAAACTGTGTTATTTGAATGGGGTGGGAGTAGCTTCATGCAATTATAAGACTCTTGACACAAAATCCATCATACAAGTCGAGCATGAGAAAACCACCTCATGATTTGATATGAGTGTCTTGTTTTAGTCTTTCAGATCTCAAAAAAGAAGAAGCTCGTCGGCCTAGAACTAAATAAGGAGTTCCAGTGACTAAGAAGCTAAAGAAGTCATCATGTTGAGCAACTTGGCCAATTACCTTCTCGGCTACGGGGACAACGCTTCGGAGAGCGCAGCGACTGGCGGTGGCGCTCCTCCAACCGTAACGGCTGCTGCTGAGGGAGATGAAATGAGACTGACGACTAGGGAAACTGAAGAGGACGACTGGCTGATGGTTGAAGCCTCCCGTAAGCCACAGTCTTGATCATTATAGCTACTATATCCTATTTGGATGAACGCTTTACAATATTAAAATTGAAGTTGCCTTTACATCACAGTGTAAAATTGGTACAATTTACTTGGAGATGGTGGCTTGTTCATAGGAGATGGGGAACGGCGGTCGTCGACAGCGTCTCTCCCTAACATGAACCTGGAGGAGTCTTGGTTCGTAACACCTCCGCCTTGTTTCACCTCGACTGGACCAGTACTGGTGGAGACGTCGCCTTTGGAGAACCTCCTCATCGAGCACCCAAGTATGAGCGTTTACCACCGGGGGCCAAGGTATAGCAGCATATTAAATATTATCATTAATTTATAGTGTGGTTATTGATGGTGTCCAAATTGAATACATTGGTATTCTTCTCGTATTGGCTAGGATGCAACTCAGATGGTGGGGAGGAATGAGGTTTCTGTGATAACTCAATGTCGTTCACATGATAACAGCGGTAATAATTTTTCTCTTATAGTAGGCCATCGAGCACGCAAAGGCCCCAGAGGACAAGGAGCCTCAGCCCTGCTCGACCCGTCCAAGTCCGCATCAGGGCCCCGCTGCAGCCCCGGGAGCTCCACAACCTCCAAACCCAGGCTTTTCATCAAGCCCAAAAGGTACGGATTTGTAAGAAAAGAAAATCTCCACCAGTACCTACTTGTTTTCCGAGTACTCTGCATTTGGGATCGAGCTGAGATTGAGGTAGAATGAACATAACAGGCAGAGTTAGAAGAACGAGGCGCCATGAAAGTACTTGTTTTTTCGTTTAAATATAATTTTCGTATAAAAAATCGATATCTATAGAATCGAATGTACACTGGAGACCAAAAAAACCGGCGCAGTTGAATTGTTGTCGAAGAGTCAAGTTTAAATCGATAACAGTTGGGTTTGAGTCAATAGTAAGGTCAATAACAGGGTTAACAGAGATTACGTGCAGAGGTCCATCCCTGTTTTTCCTTAACTATCCAGTTTTTTCCTGTAATGCTCTCTTGAATTCACGATAGAAGCCTACAGAAGCCTGCTGATGTTAATCTTCACTCCATAGTCCGTGCTTTAGGTCCTCTACTCACCCCAGCACACCGAACGGCTCGTCTTCAATTTGCTGGAGATCACGCTGCTTGGACTGAGGTGCTTGGGTTTGCAGCAGGATCCGTCGCCCTTGGACGCCCTGATGCCGGCCTTCTGGTGTAGCTACCAGTTTCACGGTTTCCTGTAGGCTTCTATCGTGAATTCATGAGAGCATTACAGGAAAAAACTGGATAGTTAAGGAAAAACAGGGATGGATCTCGGCAAGTAATCTCTGTTAACCTTGTTATTGACCTTACTATTGACTCTAACCCAACTGTTATCGATTTAAACTTGACTCTTCGACAAAAATTCAACTGCGCCGGTTTTTTTGGTCTCCAGTGTATATGTCTGTCTGTCTTTTCTATCGACGGCCAAACCGCTGAACCGATTTTGATAGGATTGCTCTATTGTGATGTGCAAGTTCTAGTGATGTTTATAGGCCATGATGCAATCTCCGAAACGTCCTATTTGGACGAGAAAGCCCGGGTTAACAATTTCGTATCTAGGAAAAGGCTAGAAGTCATAAGAAAAGATTGCAGACAGTACAAATTGGACCGCGTTATGCAAATACCTGGTTAGCGACATCAAGGAGTTAAACTTCGTCTCTGGGTTTTTTTCGGTGTGCTCTTTCTAGCTGTTAGGGTCACAATTTCAAAAAAATTACTCAATTCAAAAAAAGGACAATTTTTATGCTTTCCTGGGTTTTGAAAAATTCTCCCAGAGCAAACCTAAATTGCAAAAACCTGGTTACTGCCAATTTGTCTATTAATCGGTAATTACGAAATTGAACTGGAAATAGGACATCGATAACAAGGTAAGCGCCAGTTTGTCGATTTGCTGAAGGTTACCACATTGAAAAGAGTAGGGACTTTATAAGCTATACCAGGAAATCGCCACCCACCCTTACCTAACCTTCTACTTAGGATGCACCAATAAGAGGTCACCGGGTTCGGTTGGTCATCAAAGTCATGTAAGTAATCAAACTTGAGGATGATGATAAGTGTGAAACTCACGTTTGGTCATCCTCGAAGTTCCCCGGCGCCGGGATGGGATGATTTGCTGCTGAACGACCCGAAATACTTGGGAGTTCTAGCCAATTTGACACAATCACTAATATCAGTAAATGATAGAACTGCACAATCCGTAAATACTCGTGGCAATCGTAATAGGGATAATTTTGGATCTAAGGGCGATAGGTGTGAGTACTTTATGAGCTGAGTGGCTCCTAAAGCTAATTTCGCTGCTATCCACTCTATGAAGATGTAATTTGGTATGTAGCCTCCTTAGGACTTACACTTTGAGCAGAATAGGCCCTGGATTAGCTCCTACAGCTAATTTTTATGCTATTTACTCTATGAAGATGTAATTTGGTATGTAGCCTCCTTAGGACTTACACTTTGAGCAGAATAGGCCCTGAAATAGCTCATACAGCTAATTTTTATGCTACTCACTCTATGAAGATGTAATTTGGTATGTAGCCTCCTTAGGACTTACACTTTGAGCAGAATAGGCCCTGGATTAGCTCCTACAGCTAATTTTGATGCTATTCACTCTATGAGGCTGTAATTTGGTTTATCAATGCACTGAGCTATTGACGCACCCCGACCGGGGCAAGGATCGGTTAATCTGGCTACTACTACAGTACGATATATATAAAACATTCTTTGATTTCCCCTCTATTTTTCTAGCACCAACTGATGAAAGATAGCCAAGTGATGCGGACCAAACAGATGGAGCGTCAAAACAAAGTGAGGGACGTCAACAAACGCAACAAAAAGCAACGTCGCGCCGACCGACAGAAGAACCATTCAGGCGCCAACAACAACCGCAAGTGCTGCTAACTCCCTCGTCAACGCCTTCTACATCTTTCCCACAAAAAAATTATTATAATATTAATTTTTCTTAAAAAGCCAAAAAAAATTCTTAAATTGAACACCATTGAGCTTCTAACAATATACAACCACATCGTGTTCAAATTTACGTTCTTTTAAATAGGTACTCTTCGCTATGTGAAAATATAATTTGGCTAGGTCAATCATATCTCAAATGGCCTACGACGTACATTATGGCAGAACGTCTCATGTGTATATAATTTAATAGAAAATTGACACAAACTACATTTTTAAACGCAGAATTTGTAAAATACGTCCATATAGGTAGTCATAAATTTGGTAGTCACACCAGCCACAAATAATAGCTAATTAAAATCACATTTCTATAAAGAAATCGTTGATTCTAAAATTCAACGGGTATTTTTATGTTTTTATTTTCTATTTTAAACCCGTGAGATGTTATAGTTCGCCATATATATAACATTATATTTATTAGATTTTTATTTATTTTTATTTTTTCTGAAACATTGAAAAATTGATTATATTTTATATGTGAAGGGGCCCCATTTCCCATCCTGTCGACCAAACTTGAGAAAATTCAGATGTTGAGAGTACTTTCTATAAATTTGTTTATTCGAGTTCACGTCATTGCTGTTGACGATAAGTAGGTACCTATTAATCTTGTTGTTGATGCCAATAATTTATAGTTGTTTTTGAACTTCCACGAATAAGGTCTTATGCCCGGGCATGTATTGATCATGAATGAGTTATCAGGATTTTTTTCCATTCTTGTTGGAAAGTTTTAAAGTGCGATTTGGATGTTTGTTGACCTTTTAAAAGCTGATATTTTCAATAGTCTTTGATACAATTAATAAAGTTGCTGAAAGACGAACGGAAAGCGCGGAAAATGGTACGTAATGCGGAAAAACCGACTGTTAACATGAATGTAGTTGGAACATAAGAGTTGTATTTGGTCACTTGCCTTGTGAACTAAACGAGAACGACTGGAATAATCTTGAATTTGAATTTTTTGAATAATCTGAATTTTTTTGTAGGAATAGGGAAATGTGGAGCTTCAACATAAAATGTCAAATGTTGAATATCGTTATTTTGTGTTTATTAGGTCGCTAACAAATACTGCTGGTATCAATTGATGTTGGTTTTATATGATAGGCCGAGTAAGATGGTGCGCATATCTCTTCATTATCCCGAAAGGTCCATATTTTTTGGAGAAATTCGTTAGATTTGTGAATTGGCCAACAAAACAAGATTAAATTGTGTACATCCAACTGTGAATAATCATCAAGACAATGTTCGTAAATTCACAAAAGTGCCTTTTTATTGGGGCTAAAATTTAGTTTGATTCCTAGGTATCTTTGGCGTTATCCCAGAATTAAAAGATAACTTTTAGACGTAGCAACTCGGTTGCAATAATAGAATCGATGAATCAACAGAAAGCCGCTTGTTTTTACTAATTAAAAAAAAGTAAGAAAAAAAGTGAGTTGAAAATTGAAAAAAAAGAAATAAAATTAAGGTCGAAAATTAAAAAAAAAAAGTTCTTCTTGATATTAATGACTTGTATTGTAAGGTAACAGTGAACTATCTATCGCCACCAAAACGTGATCATTGTTAGGCCCAACAAATGGCTGGAATGTTCATGCAGTTTAGGAGGAATTCAATGTGAAGTCCCTTGTTCGTGTATAGACAGATGTTTCATACTTTGCTTTGAAAGCAGATTTTGTAATACCAAAGCTAGATCTCTCTTCTAAGATTTCATGTAGTTGTTTCGTGAAACGGTTTATGTTTTCGTTCTGAAAATTTTTAAATCAAAATGCGTCACGATCTCGGCGCAGCTTTAGCGCTCAAGGTGAGATTACGGAAGCGTGTTTGAACGGTTTTAGCGTGATTCAGACATCAATGAAATTTCAACAAGAAAAAACTTTGATATATTATTGTAATATTGGCTTTAATCATTTTCGCACTTTCTATTTAATAATGAAACGAACCGTGTGTAACGTGGTTCGCGCACTATTCTCGCTTTTTCTAACAATTTCGACACAATTGAAGTTTACATCCTGCCAACCAGCGCTGGTTGATCTCTTCTTTCAATTTTTATTGTTTATAATTTACAATAATTGTTTTTTCACGTACGTTTCGATTAAATCAAAGGTTTCCCGTATAAGTTGTGGGTTTAACAAATTAGCTGGGCATTACTAACAATTAATACTAGTACTTACTTCGGGGACCTAAAGGAGAAATCCTCCTCGCTGAAATCCAAGAATCTTACCGAACTGTTTGCCTGTGGTTTTGATCGTGCCCTCTCTTCGATATCTGTGATTGACATCATTCACTATTTGTATTATTTATTTTTCAAGTCCATCGTACTAAATTATTTCAAATAAGTATTTATTGTTTTCACTAAATTTTCATCCGTACCTATACGGATCCCCCCTCCCCCACAATTTTTTTGTGTTTTCAATCATGAAACTATTCTTAACGAAAAATTCTTTATGCATGTTTTTAGATTGTGTGGATGTATTTAATGTGTGTTATAATACTGGAAAAAACACGAATAGTCAAGTAAGATGTTATTTTCGGCGACAAAAAATAATAGATATGATCTCATAGTGGTTATGTAAACGAAAAAAACAATAGATATGTTTTAATAGGTATCATTGAAAATTTGCAAAGGATACTTGACTACACCTTTCGTCGCTATTAACTGGAATTGACTTATTTAAAAATGTGTTATTCTAGGTAGGGTTGTTTAGTGTGCTACTTTATAAACGAAGGAAAGCCAAAACATGTGATCAGGGTCTCCTAACAAGAAGTGCTAGGTCTAGGGAATTACATTCCCCTCCCTACCGTATCAAGTTCACTGTTATTAGATTGTAGGATTCGTAGAATTGTAATCAAAGGTACCATTTACTAAAATGAAATGATGAAAAATAAATAAAAAAATTGTTAGTTTGTAGTACTAATATTTAAATTTATGAAACCTTAAGGAAACCCGCTCTGAATATGTTAAAACAGGGAAACGGGAAAATTATGAATTTTAATCGATCTAAAGAAAATAATTTAAATGGTCAGTTTTTTGACCAGCAAAATGAGCCGAAAAAATTCCATGCTCGTGTATTGAAGGGCATGTCATTCAACCTTTGAAATGTTCACCTTGAATTCGTCTATTGCCTAGTATTCGCATAGAAATTTTTTTACACCCGTTATTCTGGCGAATTTTAAATTCAGATGGAGAATAAAGTGATTTTGATTTCAACCAAGATAAATATATATTGATTTTCAAGGACGTACGAGTGTTGGTATTGATCGCTTTTTCCTTCTTTCCCAAATCATCCGGTTGGTATCTGCCAGTGGGTGTTCAACATTGAATATTAATAACAAGGATATAATAAACCTAATAAGGATTATAATATAACCCCCACCCCCTACCTAAGATCAAAATTTGAAACCGCCTCTGCGCCATGTAGATCTCACACAACCCTATTAACTATACTCCATTGTAGGCACCAATTGAAAGTCCACAAATAAGGTTTATTATATCCGTTAAGGTTATAACCGTTATAACCCAACCTTATATCGACATGAGGATTGAATTTTACAGACAAAGTAAATTTTATTGCATGTAAAGCGTTAAGGGAACCACTGAAAATCCCCCCAAAAACACGAATAAAAGTTCCTTCACGAGCACCGTACCCTTTTCGAAATCTCCCCTTAGTGCCATGGCGAAACGGTTTTATTACTACACATGTATTAGATGAAATTAAGCAAATTAATAAAAATATTAATGATTTATTTATTAATACATTTATAAATTATTTATTTTCAGCATTAAGCATGAATAAACGAGAGGCTGTAGCCTTGCCTAACTGAATAGGAAGAAAAACATGGTAAGGGGTTTTTTAAGTTATATAATTCGGCTAAACCTAGCGACTTGAAACTTTCAGGGCTTTTTTTTCTGTTATCCACACCATGAAGATCCATATGGTATATACCAACTTTTAAGTAGATCGGCTGTGGACCCGTCAAAGTGGCCAAAATTAACCCTAAATTGCAGTTTTTTGTTCCTAAGATTTTCTTGGGTTGACATAATGGGTTAAATCTTTTAAAAGGCTCTGTCTGAAGCTGAACGAAGCTGTGCATTATTGTGTCAATCGGTGAGGGTGGAGAGCCTGTAGCTTTGTCCATCTGAACAAGGTGAAGAAGGAAAAGAACGAGGTAAGGGCGACAAACTGGGTGTTTGAAGTTATATAACTCTGCTCCCTTCAGACCTAGCGACTTGAAAATTTCAGGGCTTTCTATTATCCACACCAAGAAGATCCATACCAATTTTCAAGTTGATTGGTCGAATAGGAGCCGTGATATGGATACTTGAAAAACGCGTTTAGTGACGTCCTAGATAACTGAATTTTTGTCTAACTCCCACTTGTAAACAAATCAAGGTTTTTTTTTTTTTTTTTTTTAGGGATTTTGCTTCATTTTAGGGATTTTCATTTCTTTATAAAACACTTTTTTGCACTCCAAGAACGTCCATATTCGAACTCAGCATTATGGACACCCCCCTCCCCTTGTATCCGCCACTGACATGACAAGTAGTTGCTTTGGGTACTTCACCGGTATGGTCAGTGATAGGGTTGCAATTATTGAGAAGAAGAAAATTCGCTCAACACGTTCTCTTCAACAGACCCATTTTATTACAATTATCATTTCTTCTTTTTTCCCTTGCCCTTTCCTTTGCCGCTCTTCTTTCTGCTACCGGTTGTGGACCAAGCGCCTGTACCTCGCCTTCGAGTTTCTGCAGCCTGCATGGCGGCTGCTATGTCATCCGGATCACAGTTGGCATCCCTGTCTGTGGGGCAGGTGTTCACGCTGATCCCTCTGCTCCCAGGAGGCATACCCATTGCTAGGAGCTGTGCTGCGCAGGGAGGCTGGCCACAGGGGTTAGCGTGTTGGCAGGGGAACATCTGACAGTATCCGATTGGACACCGAGGCTCCCCACATGGTAGTGTCCCTCTCTTCCCGTGAATCCTCTTGGATCCCCAAGCCATGTTAGGGGCGAAGGCTTGACCTTTAATAATAAATTGTCTCGTCAAAGGCTGCAGTCAACTGTATGGATACTAAACATTAAATACAATGGGAATTTGTATGTGATCGTATAAGAATTCACCTACCATGGTCAAGTATGACAAGAAATCATTTTTTTCCTTTGTCTTTTTTCCCTTTGCCTTTGGGTTTTGTGGGAGTCGTTATGGAATCCTTAGTGGGTATTAATTCTCGAGAGGGTCTGGTTGCTTGTACAATCTCCTCATCCGTCACCTGTGTGCCCCTGTCTGCTGGGCAGGCATCTATTAACACTCCCCTTGGCCCACACATGCCAGGAAATGTTCCGCCCACCTCAAGATTCCCTCTGCATGAACCGGGATAGGGTCCGCTCATACCAGGACACCCTGCGTATCCCCCACCCATCTGCTGCGTAAGGCCTGAGCAGTTGCACAACATCGCATGGCTGCAAGGGAAATTACCACAGGTCCCTGAAGGACATACAGGTTCACCGCAGGGCAGAACGCCCTTCTTGCCGTGAAGCCAAGGATTTGGACCAGGGCAAGGGACCGCAACCGCTCCAGGCCTGTTCCAGCCTGGTTGCCCTGAAATTCGAGACATTATATCACCACCAGATTAAGGAATCATCAATGAGATAAAATATAATATATTATGCTCACAATTACAGTCAAATCTATTTGCACTTCAAGATTCTGGAATGGCATCTACTTCACGTGCACAAGAATTCTCTGCCATTTTATTTTCCAATGTAAAACCGTCAACATAGCATACCTCCAATAAATGAGGTTGAGTTTTGGAATGCAGCAAACAATCTTACCTACCTACTGATTGGTGATGATATAATTTCTCAAACATTCAAAAGAACCTTGGATTATGAATTATTTTGGTTTTAGGATTTCCTTAGTATCCCTCAGAACTTTCTGCTGAACGGGGTTCCCTACTTATCACTTCAAATATGGGACAAAGTCGTTTGGACATAACTTCTACCCCTCTAAATATAAATACCTACAAAACCTCCTTCTGAGTCCGTACTTATGTAGAGTTTTAAGAATATTCGGAAGGTATGTGTTGGTCGAACAGTGTGTTGGCAAAGGACGTTGATACCTACAATCAAAGAATTCATTTACCTGGACCCATCATTGGACCTTGGCCTGGTGGATACATCCCTTGCCCCCCTGGACAAATGCCCTGTCCTCCGGGATAAAATCCTTGACCTCCAGGGTACATCCCGGGTCCTCCAGGGTACATCCCGGGTCCTCCAGGGTATGTCCCAGGCCCTCCAGGGTACATCTCAGGCCCTCCAGGGTACATCCCGGGTCCTCCAGGGTACATCCCGGGTCCTCCAGGGTACATCTTGGGTCCTCCAGGGTACATCTCCGGCCCTCCAGGGTACACGCCTGGGCCCTGAGCGTTGCCCTGTTGTTCAGGCGAGCTTGGCTTTAGCGCTGACTCTGTCTTGTCTTCTCCATCAGCTTTCTTTCCATCGCTTTCGTCGCCTTCTTTCTCAGTATCTAGACCTTTGAAGCGGAATTTCTCTTTCCCTTTCACCTCAAACTGAGTGATAATGAGTTTACCAAAGCAGGATACTCTCAGAAATGCAGTAACGGTTCCTACCACGTTGCCTTCAGACTTGAATTGGAATGTACCCCTGAAACATATTGTCCAAACAGTAGGTGAGTGAAATAAAGTGGCCATTCCAGTTCTTGGTTTCACGTCCCACTGCTTTCTGGCAACGTAGACGCCACCTACTTCAAACAGACAAACCTTAGCCGCCCGCCCACCAAGTGACTAAGCTTTGTCCAGGAGGCGCCCACTGGGCACTATGAACGGATAAATTCTCCATACAATTAGGTACAAGTTTTGACTTTAATGTTAAATGGATTTACTTTATGAATTTGGATATTGGGCTGACCACCTGCTGCTTGGCCGATGCGTTAAGGAGATTTTCGAAACTCCCAGTCAAATTTATGTCTGTCGCACCCATTATCTTCGTCTTCTCAGATCGAGCTACTCTCCGAGTCACCCAAACGTGGATAGAGCCTTGAGAAACATTTGATTAGTGATCAACAAAACACCGAAATTTACAAAAACAGATTCGCACTTTGAAAATGAAACATTAGTTGGGCGTATTTAATAATGTAACAACCAAATGAGTGCCCAAGTGCAATGAGGACTTATGAGGTCCTCCATCCCAATGCTATAAAAGAATCTTACGCTATCATTGAATGCCTACCACAACAGCTTCCTCAGCCGATAGACATAACTCAAGAGACGGTTTGCACAGGGAATATGATGATGAATTTGAAATAATTGCTGGGAGGCTTGCTATAAGTAGAGCACCTCGACCTAATTAGATTTAGTCTGCCCTCCCTGTTGTTATTCTGCTATACCATGCAGCTTGAGTTTGTGATAGCAACCACTCTTTTATGGTGCTTTTCCTGAGGCTTTTGGATACCCCACAGTAGGGTTTCGGGTCCGATGATGGCGGTCTCCGACCCTTTTGAGGCCAGTATCCGCCTCCTCGTTCCCCTTCAGCCCAGAATGCCCTGGCACCCATACTAAGGAGACATTGTTCCTGTCCAATATCCTGCCCAGACTAATCCCCATCCTTATGTCCTTAGATTGTGCATACATACCCACTCCAGTGCCGCAATGCATTTTGGAGCCGTCAGTGTACCAGATTGAGTGAGCAGGCACTGGAATCCGTTTTTTCTCGGGAATGAGGACGTGGTATTTCTTATTAAAGCAGTAGTGAGGCTGGATTGACCCATGTCCGTATATTATTGGCGATTGTCCTTGCATGAGTCGGCAAATTGTCTGCCTAGCTGTACTTTGTACATTTTTATGTAGTGGTGGAAGATTGAGTAGGACCTCTAATGCTGCAGTTGGGGTTGTACTCATTGCTCTTGTTATGCTCAGGCATGCTAGCCGTTGAGTTGTTTCCAGGAGCTTTAGACCCTTTCCTTAGGTATTGATTCACTTAGAAACAACATAACTTACCCAAGTTGGGATCATTCTCTTGTAAGGACGGCAGTGCAAATAGAAGTGATTTGCCACTTTTGAACTGAACGTTCTGCTTGTCAAATTCGTCGTCTCCCATGTAAACAAAGTCCTCTTCACAAATGATCAGAGGTGGGTACTTGAGAAACTGAAAATTTTATTATGCAACATTTATGTTTTCCAGCTTTGAAATCTCATTTATAGTTGAATACGTAGGTACCTAACGTTGTCATTTCATATAATTTCTGTTGAAAACAGTTGCACATTTTTTTGTATTCAATGTAGGTACCTGAAAACCAACGCAGGTTTCCTTGAGGTCATCTTCTTCAGCCGGTTTCTCAAACTGGACGTTGTCCACGAGGATTTCGAGCAAGAAGAGAGTCTCCAAATTATCTTCCAACTCCCCCATTTCGAAAAGGCGATCAGTTCTTCAAATGAAGCAAATAATATGTACTAACTTATGAACTCTTCATTTGAGATTTAAGAGATTGGTTCATGGAAGAAGGTTAAACCAATTCTTCCATGAGATTGGTTTAACTGTTTACATGACATTGTCTTGCCAGCTGTATGAAGCAGGGTTGGCAAAAAACATGTTTTAGGAATAGTAGTAATCTTTTAAGTGTAGGAATAGGAGAGAAGGAGGCCTATAATGGTGTTACTGTTTATCTGGGGAGTGTAAAACACTAACGGGAAATTAGATACAAAGAGGAAGAGAACACATTTAGGTATTTTTCAACTTTCTACGAACGATTTAAAAAAAAAAAATTTAATCGCTTAGGGTTAGGGCCGGCTGGAAAATAACAAGGTAGGATTTTGAAGTTTAAGGTCGTTTTTCTCAAAGCTACAAGGATGCTTTAGAACTTAACTTCTTCATAAATCTACACAGATTGCAGGGGCGTAGCGTCAGGAGAACCTTTGATAGTTGCATTGGATCATGGATCCAATGACTAACATGGGCGAAAATATCTGATTGCAGTCGAGGCCACCTACCAGTTATGGCCAGAGGTGTAAGCGCTAAAATCTAATGCTGGCCCAATGACGTCATCCTACAGCGTGTGTGCTTGTCTGTGTGTATTCTATCGCTTGTGTGTGTATTCTATCGCTTGTGTGTGGTATGATAATGTGATGTGATAGTATGATGTGATAGTGTGATGTGAGTATGATAAAGAGGGACAGCGCAGGAGGGCGAAGGATCGATAATCAAATCGACATGGAAGAAAGGTTCTTCCATCGATCGAACTCACCTTGTTATCAGATAAGGTGAGATTCAAACCATCTTATGGTTTGTACATCATTTTGCGGATTTTTTTATTGTTCGTTGTTTGCTGTTGTTTGATTGTTTGTAGTTTTTAATTGTTCGATTAGTTTTTACATAAATAGCTGATGAACAGTTACTTTTCAATGGTTTAGTTCGCAAAATTTTAGCAAAAAACTCGCCATAATTAAAGCCTGCTGTTTGAGCTCGCAGGCCTCAAGGAGGTTGTCAAGAAATCTGAGCGTGAGTACATTCGAAATTGTTTACTATTGTGACTTGATCTATAAGAGATTTGAATCAACCATCCTATACAAAGAGGAGTTTGTTGGAAATTCATGAACTGGTTTTGTATCTCGCTGAAATGCCATGGATTTTACTTGAAGTTTTTCGATTAGCGAAACTCATTTTTACAATTTCAAGCACTAATGCGTCTGTAGAGCGCTATTTTCATTTTCAGCTCTGAAACGCATTAAAACACATTTGAGATCCACACAGGGATAACAACAATCTCTCTTTAATATCTATTGTGAGATCTCGGTTAGCAAAAACCGCCCCTTCTATGTTCAATGATCTCATTATCGATAAGTTCCGTGAAAAAAAAAATCGTTGTACTGATCTCATTTTCGTCTCATTAGTCGTCTCTTAGTCATCTCATTAGGAGGTGTGTGTGCCAGGGGGGGGGGGGGGGGATGAATTGAGTGCGGTACCCCAATGTCCAGAGCCACGCTACGCCACAGATTGAGAAAATAGCTATAACTTCATTTCGACGAACTCCGACAAGAGGTCCCTTTTCGCTTTCCGCCCCACATACTTAATAATATTATCATGATTAGCATCATACTTATTACTTATTATCATACTTAACATCATTGGGATGAGTCAATCAATCTCTCACAGATACAAATAACGGTACATACCTCGATGTATACAATCAATTCAAGATAGAGGTCACGGCATGTCACGGCGGCAAAGGAAGCGGAGACCGGAAACTTGGGTCCGTTGAAACTTACCACGTCACTTACTCGTGCACTAATTTCTTGCTAAAACTATTTTTAAATTTCAAACCATGTCTACATGAGAAACCATATGATTGCGAACCCATTTCTATAAAACTCGTAGAAATGCCCGTACATTCATGTGTTTAACACTGAAGCAATATAATGATCGGATATCACAAATAGATCAATAAAGATCATTAATTTTGAAATGGTATTTAACCCCACGATCTCTGAAAATGTAATCAAAATTTGTTGGTTTATAGTCGTTAGAAGGGTTTCACACTGTCTCACAAAAGTAGGTTACCCACTACCCACCATGATGTTTATCATCCAAAATGTCAACCTGCAGAACCTCACAAACTTTGTTTTGTCACAAGTCCAAACAAGATTTCTTACTAGTTTAGGTCAACACAAGTCCGGGGTAAATATACAGGGTGTTCGAACAGGTTGTGAGGTTCTGCTCAAATCAACCGTTTAGACAGGAAATGCATTTGGCTCAAATGCATTTCCTGTCTAAACGGTTGATTTGAGCAAAAATGTCAGAGGAAAAATGTGTAGCCCTTGAGCCTTTTTTTCGAAAAACGACCACCAGCCGCGCATGCGCCTTCGGCTCAAGATCAAAAGTTGAGGTTACCAGACGACCCATATCTTTATGCACATTTCTTTAAATAGCATTACAAGACAAAACATAACATATTATGCCACAAACCGCATTTCGATATCATAAATATTTACAGAGTTATGGCGTTTTAAAATTTGCAATTTCTAATTAAAGAACAAATTTGTAATATTACATTCCTTTACCGTCGTCTGTTTGGAACAAGTGGCACGAGTTTTAAACATATTTTTTTATCGCCTGCCTAATAAAAATATTGCCACCTTTGTAAAATTGATAGTTTCCCCGATAAACACAAAAATATCGTCTTTTAGACGCTTAAAATCTAGATTTTCCACAATAAGGTATTAATCACATAATTTTTAAGGTATCTATCTTTTATGATGTCACAGCCCCCTATTCCCTCCGAAACGACTTGAAAAAAATAGGGGGACTGTGACTTCACGGCTCAAATTTGAAAAATTCATAACTCGTGAACGGAGGGTCGTACAAACGTGCGGTTTTCACTGATGTTTTAAAATGAACACCCTGTATAATTTATAACTGGATGTTTCAATATTCACTTTCATTACTAGAACCGATTTTTGTAGGTACGATTTCAGTGTTGTGCGGTTGAATGATAGGAGGCGGTACGGTATGAAGTATAATGGTCAATGATTGTTTTGAATTAATTGTTTCTGTTCAAGGTCTATTTTTTGCTCTTCTTGTTTTTGCGGCCTTTGCTGCTTTTGGCACTTTTGACGGCGCTCTTGTTGCTCTTCTTGCTCTTCACGCTCGCTCTCGGATGCTCCGTGATTACCTTGTTGGGGTCCTTAAGGCCAAGGTCCAGATAGCCGACCTGAGTCGACACGGTACTCGTGTTCAGACGAGCCGCGAGGACTTTGGGAGTCTTCAACGTCACCAGCATCCTGGCAGGCTTATTAGACCCTGGTTTAACCCCTAGAGGAAATATCAGGAAAGTACTAGAGGGCATACTCCAAAGTATGATTGCTGAAGCAGAATCCCTCCATATTAGGGCCGAATGCTGTGTTAACCACATGATTGCTGTTACAAATTCACCTGTGGTGTCATATTATAATAAGGAAGGTATGGTTCTCACTCCAAAATTGTGAAAACTCGAATTTTCGAAAGAATTGTATACCAAAATTTTTCCCATCCTGAATTCCCTGCCGAAATACACCAAAAATTATAATATGTACATATTATGTTGGTACATATTTATTTATATGTCATTCCAGACCATAACTCTCGATTTAAGGGGGAAAGAATTACCCATCAATTCCAAAAATAAAATAGGTATCCTGACAAGTGGCACCATATTTTAAACCGTTTTTTTACGCTGAAGACGATGGTGAAGTCAGAATTGTCGATATCTCATTCCGTTCTAAACTGGAGCACTTTGAAGATGAAGAAACGTGGTTGTTACTTGAGATGTTCTTCACGTTTGATCTGCTTTAATCTGATAATGAAATGAGACATCGGAATTCTGACTTTACTATCGTGTTCTGCGTTGAAACATCAATAAACTGAGGTGTTCTTCGGCAAAAAATGGGGACAAAATTGGTAATAAAACCAGTAAAATGGAAACATGTTAAATAAAACCAGCCATTTCTTCGAAAAATCGCTCTTATAGCCATGTTGCATGACTGTGGATTTTTAAAATATATTACACAGTTAAAATAATCACAACCACCTGCTTACCAAATGCAAGGGTGAACACATCAAATCTCTCATGATCAGGAGTTCCGTCTGAATCTTGTGGTCCATCATCAGTTCCCTGTATCATACTTATTAACATTAGTTATGTCAATAACCTCGTACAGGAGTATTTTGCAGTCTAGTGTCCTAGAAGCAGCTTTGGGAAAATCCCATACCAACGTCGAATTTAATAGTAAGAGTTGAAAAACTCCTTTCTACCTGAGAACTCGTTTTTTTTTTTTTCTCTCTTGCATGGCTGAGATAGAAATGTGTTATCAAGGACGTTTTGAGTTAAGGGCCAGCAGGACCAAGGTTGGAAAGTTTTTGAAGGATATCTCAGGCAGCCGATAAATCGAGTCAGGAGGGATGCAAGATGTAACTCCTGGCATGCTAAGAGAAAATCAAATCTCCGAGTTTTTCCCAGAGGGAAACGACGAGGGATTGTATGTAAAGGGTTTTTTGACGGGCTAATGACCGAGATAATGGCCAAATGCCAGGTAGGATTAGAGTTTACAAGTCGATGGATGACGGGAGAATAACTGATTTTGGATAGTGGGTTCTTTCGCGGGTGAAGGGACGGGGATACCCCAGAAAAGGTGAGGGGCTGCGGCAGAAATGCCGTGATTGACTTGAAGTAATGCAAGGGATGTTTTAACTGCGATGTTTGAATTTTGCGGTCTATTAGCCTTCCAAAAATGCACCCTCGTCACGTTTTTTTAATTGAATCCACCCCACCGTGCCAGTAACGTTGGGAGAACACGGTGGCAACGGTGCTTCTAGGGTTAAGATACTTACATCGGCAGTGAGATGTGTGGTGTGTAGAGGGGCGAGTGTGGTACAAGAAACATGGTCGACTCCAATCTTCCTCGCGGGGATCATCGAGCTCGGCGGTCTCGGCTTCCTCTCACGGGCCTGCTGTGGGACGTCCGATCCGTACGGAGCACAAGGGATGCTGGAGCTCCCACAACCGTATCTACCCTCTCCGAACACGGCTACGGATTTTGATCCCGTAGGGTAACCCATCGGAAACCCTGCAAACCCCAAATTTCCATAGGGGCTCGCACAATCCGTCGGTGGCATCCCTCGATACATCCCCGTACCCTGCACATTACACTGGTTCACGCAATTCATTTGAAATCCAACAAAATCTTCAGGTCGAGGTCATCAACACATAAATTTTGACATTCTCTGTATGTACGAGTAATTGTGACATTATGAAGAACAAAGAATTTCACAAACCCAAAAATAAACTAAAGAATTATCATAAATAATAGTGCATTGGTGATGATTATCACATGGTAATACAATGTGTGGAGTTAACCTCCTCGGATCTATCATTACAAACTTGAAATTCAAATTTAAGTAACAAAACGTTAGTGGGTTCCTCATTCAACCCTAGCATGATCGTACAAGAATATTGATTTTTATCGATGGAGGATCGATAGAAATCCCCTTGAATAGACAAAATTCCCTAAAATGGCTTGAGAGCTAGAATTCGTTTTAACGGGGTTTGAGTATGAGTTTGCGGCGGTTTCTAAGTTGTAAATTCAGATTTGAGAGCCTAAAAACGAAATTTTCGCACTTATTTTAAGTTTTTTGCGTATAACTCGAAAAGCAAGAATCCTACAGAAGATGTCTGTTCATTCTTTTTTTTGGTTTATTATCTTCGATAATGAACCATTGGAATCGCCCAAAGAAAAAAAAATTTTAACCCCCCCTCAAAATTTGTTGGTTTACGTTTCAAGACACGTAGATTCAGAAAATCGAATAAAAAAAAATCCGTCCGTCCGCCGTACGCCGTCCGCCGTACGCCGTCCGCCGTACGCCGTCCGCCGTCCGAGGCACTTTGCCCAGTTAGCGTTGAGTTAAAATTACGAAATTCGGTTTCTGGGTTTGGACTAGCCCCACAATGATCCACGAAACTTTTCATAACCCTAGGTCAAGGGGAAGGGGTTCAAAACGAATTTTGAAATTTTGAAAATTCCATATCTCGAAAAATTCCCATCAAACGGTATGTTTTTTATTTCATATTTAGATAGAGTTTGTTCCGTAGAATTTTTTAAGACCATCCGCAGCTTTGTACGACCAGCCGTTCGTTCACAATGACGGCTCAAAGATTGTGCCTCACAACCCGATCGTGAATCAAACTGTTGAAATACAGGTCCATTTTCATACTAACAAGCTCTTTGGAACATCATATGGCTTATGTGATGTCGAGTTTGTTGTTCTGAGGTGCGTTTCGTGCTACGGAAATGAAGGTAATTTCGAATGTTTGTTGGTAGGTACTTCTTTTATAGAAAAATTATTACCGACGTAGTATTAAAAACCCCAGAATTATATCGTATTAATTAATCATAATTAATAATAATTATTATTAATAATAAATACGAATTATCAATACCTAACAATAATTTATAATAATTTTCACTAGGTACTTGATAAAATTGTTAATAATTAGTGATAATTGATAATAATAATTAATCTAACATTTAGGATCTAGACATTTAGACCTAGTGATCTAGACAGAAGGGTGATCTGTACAAAGAAGATAATGAACCGTTGTTTTATTTTTTTTTTAGGAGCATTACATTTCGCGTCGAATGGCGTTTCAAACAGAGGTCCAGTCGTTCACTCGCAATCGCCCGTCAATCGGCGATTTTTACCAACTTCGCTAAACAGTAGACAACCCTCAACTTCCAACGCCTGTAGGTTGAAAAATGTCATACGACCAAAGTTGTAGGAAATTTGATTCTTAACCAGATGCTTTTTGGTATTTGAAGTTCGCTCACTCCAGTGCTGAGATATGAATTTTAAACCAAAATAAATTCCACAGACACGCAGCATGGCTATAAGAGCGAATTTTCGCCAAAATAACTGGTTTGTCTCCATTTTACTTACTGTTTTTATAACATTTTTTTGCCGAGTTACATGTTATAGATTTTTCAACGCTGAACTCGATGGTGAAGTCAGAATTACGATATCTCATTCCAATACCTTCACCATCGTGTACAGCGTAAATAATCCTCCAAAATGAGCTCTCACTCGTCACACTGGTTCATTTTTGGAATTTATCGGTAATTTTCCTCCCCTTCAAACTCCCCTAAACACCCCTTAGAGTGGGTGTTTGTACGTGTAGATTAGTTCGTGCAAATTCAAACTTTTTATCTCATTATATCGAGAGTTATCTCTGGAATGTTACATACATAAATATATAAATAAAATAATATTATTAAATGGTCGGAACGTGGTTCCAGAGGAAATTAATATTCTTGAGGCACAGAATAACTCAAGTGAAAAACTCACGATTTGATACTGATATTTTGGCAAAGTCAGAGTAGAAATTGAGTCTAGCCGCTCTGTGCCTCATTAATAACATAAATATATATAAGCCCATAAGATTTTTGGTGTCTTTTTGGAGTTTTTCTTCAAGAAGTCCCTAAAAAACGCATGAAACTTCTCAAAGCTCAAAATTATATAATTTTTTCCTCAAGTAAAAGGTAAAAGTATATGACACTGTAATCAACTCAATTTAAAATAAAAATCATTTTGTCAAACTTATTTACTTGAAGACCGTGCATCACTGTGTGATTTCGTTGAAGTACCCATTCAATAATATTCTTGACCACACATAAATACATGTTCGTATCCATGGTTATGTTGGGATGAACAATCTCGTTAGAAAAAATATTTTAAAATGCATACACGTTCTGACAAAATAATCGTTATACATTTACTTTCAACCCAAATTTGTTGTAACGCGTGGGCAGATGAAGCACAAGATATCAGGTGTGATGGGTCTGACCTGTACTGACTGTAAGTAGTGGAACCTGGATTGAACTTACAGAGTCCTGGTGTTCTTGGTTTTGGTCTCTGCAGTTTAACTAGTATAGGATTACTTTAAAGAATAATGTTATGCTGGTTTAAGGACGTTATCAATCGATAGTGGCTTGGTTAGTAGGATTGGTACTGGTGGTGATGTAATTATTGTTTTAGAGTTATGTACAATCCAGAAGCTCCAGGTAGATTTTCGTAGTTAATGAATGATATCCTAACAGATGAACCAAAAATGGTACAATTTTCATTGATTAGAAGCTAAGAATCAATTCCTCAATGTCTGACTTTTTTGTTACGAGTTCGTATTTAAAGATTTAATCGGGCAGATTGTCCAAATTCGCTCGGTATACACATTGTTTTGCCATCAGTCAGTGCTTTGGAGATATTCAAATCAGTTAACTTGTAAAAAGGTCGGAAGTATGCACCATACAGGATGTTTTCAAGGCACTAAATCAAGTAACACCTAACCAGCCATTCTGTACGGTCAGCTGGCGGTGTGATGGCGATGACTCAACCAAAGACGATGCCTGAGGGATACCCGCCACCCTACATGATGCCCAACATGGGAGTCACTTACCAGTTCAATGAGGCAACCAACACAGAATGTAGCTGCTCAGACTGCGCCGATGAGGCTTCGTCAACTTCATCGTCGAGTTCCAGCTCGTCGTCGAGCTCAACGTCGAGCATTAGCGTTGAAGTGCCACTCAACCCCATGAAAGGAGCTTACTACAACTACGAATTCTGCACCTGTGATGCTCCTCTTCCAGAGTCGTACATTCCTAAGCCCGCCAAAAAGAAGAAACCCAAGTACAAGGGTAAGTTAGAACTGAGGCAACGAAGTCTTGCACTGATGATTTTCAACCCCCACGGAGAGATTGATTGATTCATGCATTTAAATTCCTGTACTGAACTTCCGGAGTTTGAAGAACCTGGAAGAAGTCCTTCTAATATTTTCGGGATAATCCTGGTCTATGCAGGTTCCAGGCGACCCGTGAAGTTTTTTCTTCAAACCCCCAAGGTTCAATCGATTCAAAATTCATTTTATTCAATTGATTTCCTACAGGACCCAAAGCCGGGATCTGGTGCGGTCAGCCGTGTTGCGCCGTGGCTGGGTACTTCCCTCAAGAGGCAAAGGGTGTCGTCCTGGATCCCATCTCCCTCAAGTTGAAGGAACAATCTGCTGCCGTTCCTCCTGGCACTTGCTGCTACCGCAATGACCAGTTCATATTCCAAGTCCCCGACAAAGGAGGCAAAAGCGACCAAGGCGCTCTCCCTATGTACAAAGTCGGACCAGACGAAAAGCCTCTGGGCGTCAGAATGATCAAGGTGGGCTATTTTATCATACACAGGTGTATTATTCAAATTTAAAATTGTACTCTATGTGGAAAACGCTCGTTTTTTTAGCGCTAACTTAGGTTGGTATTTAACCCAAATTAATATTTTTCTCGTAAACTCTAGAACCTCATGACAGCAAAGTTTATTCCTAAAGTTGAAAAATGACCAAGTATACATAGAACGACAGTGAGATAACTTCAAAATAAACAATACATTTACGCCATACCTTTAATCGAGAGATGGGCTTAGAGGCAGACATCCCAAGTCCTACAAAAATTTAAGTGGCCAGAAGCTCTGAAATCACACTTTCAAAATGATTTTGTAAATCTTCCAGTATAGTATATTATAGCCACATTTTTCCAAATTGTTGGAAAATAATCATATTTAAAAAATAGCCACTGTTCTGCCGCAGCCTCTCAGTTTTACCCTACGTTACATAAGTTCCCTAGCTAATGGCTGCATTTCGCTGCCTTAAGTGAACCATTGAAAAAGAAATTTAAAACTCGAATTTTGGTATACAAAAATTCTTCCCATCCTCAATTCACTGCCAAAAGACACCAAAAATCATGTGTACATATTTATGTATCTGTCATTCCCGAATATAACTCTCGATAGAATTTAGATACGAAGTTCAGATTTGCAGAAAAAATCTGTGTTAGGCAATCGATAGGCTAAGTTCGTAGATTATTCAATTATTGAATCTGTAAGAGCAATTATGTGGTTAAAAGAGCATTCGGTACTAATATGGAGGGGTCCACCTCAGTATTCATTATAGTCCTTGTATTCTATGACGAGTACTTTTCAATAGATAGCAGCAACAAAGCAGCAGACGGTAGGCTTCAGGGGTAGTTAGGCAATCTTACGCATGACTCTCCGGAGTTGAAGGAGAGGTTGGCATTAACGCCGTTACTAGTAACTGTTGTAGTTGATGCTGTAGAGACCACTTGCAGAAGTAACTTGTTACGACTCCCATCTACGAGTATTATTTACTTTCCTTACCCTCCACGTCAATAATGCAATAGGCTTAAAAACAATGTCTGAATCTCAGCCAGGGTACATTCCACGTGTGAGTTGTTACTGAATCTGATTCCACATCTAAACGGTTCGGTTCTTCCAGCTCACAAAACCTCACATGTAATTTTTTTGCATAGCTACTGTCTTTTGAAACTAACCTCAACGGTCTGAAACAGTTTTTAAACGTGAAGTTCATTATTATAGTTTTTTCTGAATAAAATGCTATTTCCACCTTCCATACACACCAGCCTGAAGAGAACCCTCAGCTTGACCCGGATAACAACACTTACCTGCTCACGATCACGAAAACAGACAACAAAGGAAAACCAGCAAGACTCCAGTTGGCTCTGAAGATCCCCAGGGCTCCTGATATGAGCGTTAGCGAAACTGAGCGTCATGTACAGTACGACCCGGTACGTTCTTGGCATTTTCATATCAATAGTGATTTTGTTGTTGTTGTAAAACAATTAATATTGGTAGTGTGAATAGTCAACTCAGTCTGAGACATATCTATCGTGTTCTGGTATATTACACATGTTCTTTCCAGAATAGTCGATAGAACTGTCGATGCGCTAATTTTGGTCCTTGGACGTATTTGCTGTTTAGGGTCACTACTCCCACTGGCGACAAAACAACTTTAAATCGCCTAACGTTTTTTGCATTTAAACTTGAATTTTTTATTGAAGGAACAAGTAATCTCAAAGTTGACCATACCGTTGAAAAGCCCATTGAATGAATAAGTTTTCCTGAAATTTGCCTGGTTCCAGGATTTTTGTTTTGTTTTTCAACAGTAGCAACGTGTGAGGATTTTCAGAATTTTTATTTTCCCAAATTCTTCTACATTTGAGCTGTTTTTATGGTCACTAGAAAGTACTTTTGAAGAGTCAATGTTCGTTATCTCATAGAACATTTAACGCTGATTCTGAAAATGTGGTCAAAAGCCAAAATTGAATGCGGTAAAGTGGAGAAATTTGAGTTTAAAAGAGAAAAAACATCATTTTTCTGAAAAAAAAGGAAACGAAAGCCTTTTCTTGCATCTACGAGCGGATCACCCTGTGTAGGTATACATAATATGTAAATTTATTTTAGACTGGCTTTTATTCGGAAAAGAGGGGTGATTTCTGCATGTACGATATTAACGTACATGCAGAAATCACCCCTCTTTTCTGAATAAAAGCCAGTCTAAAATAAATTTACTCGAACTTCCAATTTTTGAATATTTATAAAACCGCGAAAATGATTTTTTGAAAAAGTAGGAAATATGACGAACATGAACATGAATCGCTATGATTTGGGGCCAAGGTTTTTCTTCGATCGTCATCGTATGAAAACTTTTATGAGCTTCCTGTGAGCGGTTCCTTAGTAATTCTGTGGAACAATAGGGAAATACGATTCTAAATTGCTCATTTCTACGTTTTGCTTGCAGGAGGATCTGAAAGGTGAGCAACGGGGTTCGGTGAAGAAGAAGAGAGGGAGGAAGTCGTCTGCGAAAAGCGGCCGATGGAGTAAGAAAGGTCGGAGCAAGAAAACGACTAAGAAGACGACCGTTTCCACCAAGCGATCCACCAAAACGACTCAAATGAAAATGAGCGGTCTCAAAAGTCTACGGAAAGAAATGAAAAAAGCTGGAAGATAAATGTCTCTCCTCTCTTGTTTTAGTATTTGATGATAAACGTCGCCTGCCTGTTGCATTAAACCACATTTGTGATCGTCAATTCAGCTATAATATCGTCTCACAGTGGGGCCACATCCTAAAAACCTTGCCATCATTTAAAAAAAAGTTTCTAGTTCGCAATTTTTAGAAATTGGATTAAGTGGATTAGGTCCCTTTCTCACGCTGTAATTCCTCCGGTGTAGATCCAGTGTATAGAAGTGAGGTAAACACACGTGTTCAAATAGCTGCCGTTGTATCATAATCTACCTAGTCGATATGAAAAAAAGGCATCCGAAGCTCATCTGATGCATGTTTGCCAGGTTTACATAGGCCATGTCGAGTACCCGCATTGGAATTCTGTAAATCCGATTAGTAGTTCATGATAAACGACCCCAAAAACCCCCGAGTAAAGATTTCCAGGCAACGCTGTAGGCTCTACATCAGTTTTACTACTGCGCATGAGCAGTTACGGGTTCTCAGGTTGAAATTCCTTAAATCCGACTACGTATTTTTTTTTTAATTTTGGCCAGGTTTTTGGGATTTGGCCCCACTGTGCGTCTGCTTACTAGTAAAATCCACAAAGTCAATTTCTTCACGTTTTGGTTTTTTTGGCTACTCCTGCGTATTTTTCAACGCCCGATCGACTAGCGATGCCAGTTTTGAAACTAGTTTCTATGTAATTGGCGAATCTTGCTTCACTACCTGAATTGTTGTCATAAGAATTGCTCTGGTACCAACGAAATCCATATACATTCATAATTGAAAACCCACATGACTTCTGATGTCTTATAACTTTTTATATTAAATTTGACAGAATTGGAAGGTACCTACCGAAATCTCAAAATTCGCTGATGATCCCTTAATGCAATTAGAGTTGACCATTAGAATTCCAGCTTTGAGACTTTAGTCCTTGAATAGGTAATTGAGTTTCACACAAAATTTTATAGAGACACGAATGCTCTTTATTTACAAGGGAATAAACGAGAACATCATACTACACAGTTCTTGAATAGAATTGAATGAATTGGTATCACACAAATTACACAACTTAAATACTCAAAATATTATACGGTTTACTTTAACTGACATCTAGCTCTCGAATGTCTGGTAAAACCCTGAGTCAAGCAGGGGATAGACACCATTGAATTGAAACGTAGATCTATTATGATAATTTAACAAGTTGTAAAAGAGAAAATAGGATGTTGAAGAGGACGACGTGGAGTGTAAACGCATTCGAATTTCTGAGGTGAGATGGTGGCACCGTCGAGGCCTTTGAGCGGCGGGATCGGCCGCCCTGGGACTGGCGATACCCGAAATTCGTGAAGGAGGTTCGCCAGGAACAGGAACAATTCCGTCTTCGCCAGAGACTCTCCGATACATTTTCTTTTACCTGTGTCACATCACAAAACACTACATTAGCTACGAAGATGGTGAATTATTTTTCACTTTTTATCCTCCACATTAAACATTTAACTTGGGTTGTCTCATACGGCAGTTATTTAAAAAATGATCTTACCAAGACCGAAAGGCATGAGCCAGGGGTCGTTGATTACTTTGCCGCTCTCATCCAAAAATCTTTTGGGGTTGAAGACGTCAGGATCCTTCCAGTGGTCCTTGTCCATGTGGAGGCTGTATAAGTTGGCTAAAACCACTGTATCCTGCAGGAGAACCAAAGCATTGACTCTGAGGTTTTGTGTTGAGTGTTTTATCTTTTGGTAGAATAAGACGTAACTGTCCACGTCAAATGTATATGGCTTACTCCAATCCTGCTGAGGTAAGCCTCATCATAATACCATGTAAGTAGCTTAGATTGTGTAAGTAAGAAAGTTGACTGTACCTTAGGGATGAGGAAACCCATCACTTCCGTAGTTTGAGTCGCGCGGTGCGAGACTGTGGTTGGCGTGACGTTTGCGTGCCTTTGCAATTCCATCAGGAACACCTCGAGGTATTTCATTCTGAAGTTAGAAAAAACGAAATTTTGGTAGTTTTTCTGTACTGCGATTCTGGAACGTACAATAACTCAATAGATCAAAACTGACTGAGTTTTATGTTTCATCTGTACGACTTCGCCAGGAGGTACGACGGAGTCGATCTCCTTCTGGAGGGTGTCTTGCCAAACGGGGAAATGCAAAAGGTAGAGAAAGGCGTAGGACAGGGTGCTGTTGGTCGTTTCGGCTCCTGCCAGGAACAGGTCCAAGAGGAGGATGACGAGCTGGTCTTCGCTGAACCCTGAGCTTCCCTGACTTGTGGAACGGACCTCGATCTCCCGCAGGTACGCGTCGATGAGGTCCCGGTCGGAGATCTTGGACTCGGAGGTTTGTGCGTTCTTGTGTTCTATTATCAACTCCTGTGTGTAGTGATTTAATTGGTTTCAAGTTTGTGACATTGCTATTTTTAATAACTACTTATTCATATTCTGGTACCACACAAGGTACCATCCACATTCTGGGCAAAATCATTTGGGTTTGATCTGACTCCTACGTTTTTTTGGACCTGTTGGGCTTTATTTGTTGCATTCGCTACCGAGAGTAATCCCCTCAGAATCTGATAACTTCGTAATGGGTTGCATAGCTGTGGTTCTTCATTGTATCCCTAAAAGTTCCCTTGCTAGTTAAGGCCTCGATACGACGCGCGTCAATTTGATAAATCCGCTATGTAGAGCCAGTCGCTAGGTAAAAGCACCCTGACACATCTATAGGTACATGGTCACCCCCGAAAAAAACATACCTACCATCTGTAGGTTCTTTTCAGTAATAAAGTGTGGTTTGAACTCGTAACGTGGAGAGAGAAGGTTCCAAACGGTTTGGGAGGCGAGGTTTTTGTGAGGTTTTTCCTGAGAAATCTGGATTTTTATTACCATCTCCTATGCTTCCATTTCTCCAGGTTAGGGTAGGGCGAGCGGTCTGAAGGGCCGCCCTGTTTGTGGAGTGGGGACTGTCCCTACTCGCCCTGAATCCTCTCCCTCTCGCGTCTCATGTTTATTTACCTTATTATTATTTGCATTGATTTAATAACGAAGATGCTGGGGTGTAACAGGTTTATTCTATGCCAAATTTTGATTCTGCAAGTGAAGATCATGTTTCTATTATTTTAAATTATATTGAGTAGTAACATGAGCGTGATTCGCACTCATTACTCAAATTCCATTTATACTGTAACTACATTAAATGAAATTTTCAGGTTGGGAATTAATTGCCAATTGAGAGTTTCCCGTCCTCTGTCTCGTGTCTTGATCGAGAGGTGGTCCCTTGGAAAGAAGTTTTTGAATTGTCTGCCAGTGTAAGTCACAGCGCCAGTCAACAGAGAAATACAATATCACAATATTTCGAGGGTCTCACGGCAACACCCCGCATCGTCACTTCTGGCCAAAATGAGTTATGCATACCATTAGAAGCGTCTTCCCCCGGCGGATCGATCTATGTGCAAGTTAAGTACCTAAGTTAGGTAACACTAAATCTCACGATTTATTTTACTGAATGACTCAATAAACATACCTAGTCATTGGCAGATGGTTTTTGGCTCTGCTGAAAAGGCGCCCAAATGACGATGTGAGAAGTTGCCGTGAGACCCTCGATTTGGCACCATATTTGGGATCTAGCGTTGAATCAAGGATTGATGTTGAGTACTCTTAAGCAGGCCCTAGGTGGTTTGAGCTCTCAAAAATGAGTATATTCGATCAATTAGATAATGAATTCATCATAGTTTGAATATGTTTTTACAGTACTAATAACTTACCCTTAGGAAAGAGGTGAGTGCATCGACAATCATCTTTGTTTGGTTGAAGTGACTGAAATCTGGAGCAATGAACCTGACAACACACCGAGACATACGTAGAATGCACGCAAGATATCACCAGGAATTGTATAACAACGTGCATGTGGATGGTGAATAGGAACCAGAGGTAAAATGAGGTGTGACATTTCACTTGGACGAGCGATATACTGTAATATCTACGTTATCACACTACAATGAGATACGAAGTCTGATTGAAACTACCTCAGGATCGGCATTTGGTTGAGGATGCCGCCTGACATGTCCTGCAACCGGAAGACGGTGTGGATGTGATTGAGGAGGGTTGCGGGACGCGTGTCACCCACTTGGAAACGCTGACCCGCCACAATTGCCCACAAGCTGTTCACGACGCTCACACCGAATGCGTCTGGCAGACTCACCTTTACCCAACAAAATCCCATTCAACGAATCAATTGAAACAAACCAACGTGTGATATACACGTAACCAAGTTGTGCACTGAAAATTCACCAATCATTTACCTGGCTGTCGTTTTTGAGTGCGGTGAGGAGATCCTTAATTTCATCCTGGATTTTGTCCTCCATGACGCTGCGGTTGAGGCCAAATGACTTCAAGTGTGTCAAAACGAACTTCTTCTGCTCCGTGAAGTGGTCCCCTTCCACAAACACCAATCCTACAGATGAAGAGTGCACAATTACCAGCAGTAGGTTACATACATCATTCAATACTAGCAGTAGGTGAGTAAATGGATTTTACCACTCTATGAAACCATCACAACTGCAAGGTAGGTTTGTGCTGCATAACGCATAACGCGATGCAAACAGTAAATCAGCTTAAAAAATACGCCCACCTCAAAATTTGGTGGTTTACCTTTAAAGATGCGTAGATTCCAAAAATCTAATATAAAAAAAAAATCCGTTCACGGATTCGGACCACACCCATAATGATCCTTGAAAATTTTCAAAACCCTAGGTCAATGAAAAGGGGTTCAAATTGAATTTTGAAACTTTTAAAATTCAACTCTCGCGAAAAATTTCAGTTCAAGTTTGAACAAGTTTGTGGCACTTTACCCAGTTAGCGTTGTGCTAAAATTGCGAAATTTGGTTTACGGATTCGGACCACACCCATGATGATCCTTGAAAATTTTCATAAACCTAAGTCATTCGGGTTCAAATTTTTTGTCAACTTCCCGATAAGCTCGAAACTAGAAATTTTAAATATAGGCCAGAACTGGATGACAATGCTATATTCAGTCGGTTTTGGTCTGTAAAATCAAATTTGGATGATGAGCTAGAGACTTCAAATTTTAAACATGGGTCGCAGATGGATGACAATGCAATATGCACTCAGTTTCTTGTGGGTCATAGTTTATAATAATAATTAATCTATCATTTAGTTATCTACACCGAAGCGAGATCTGTACACCTTGTGTCAAGGATTTGCAGTTTTTTGAATCGTATTCATCCAGCCAGTTTAAAATTGTTTGTTCAAAATTGAGAGTTTCGCCCTAATTGTTTCTTGTTTTCAGTGATTTTGCAATACAAATTGAAATGCAGCTGAATGGCACTATTACTCAACACGTTATTGTGACAGGGAGATCTTGAAGAATGAAAATTGAAAAATAATGGAATTGAAAAATAGACTTGTCTATATGACCTTAATTTTTTTTGAACAGTTGCTCTGTCTCCTACAAGTTTGAATTCAATAGTGATTTCAACCCTAAAATATGATCTGTCACTATTCAGCTACTTACCTTGTGATATCAAAGCCTTGCTGGATGAGAGTTTATAAAGTATATACCGGGGTAAAGTATTAACCCCTGATTGCTTTTCAACGTAAAGATCGTCTTATTAGTTACCCCAATTCTGTCTTATAAATTACAGGAACCGTATCAGGACGGCATCTTTACCCAATCGTTTTCCAAAAGATCTGAGGCGGAAGAAGAAACCGTCAGGGCGAGCGTCGAATTCGGGGCGACTGAGGACTTCGCGAACGGCTTTGGCACCGGATGCGATGACGAGGAGGTCCCGCCCCATCCTCAGCCCAAGTAGTGGTCCGTAGCGAGACGACAGTTTCTGCCAACGTCACATTTCAATGAGTGATTGAAGGATTGATGAATCACAACACTATCTAATCAGGTAGTATCTAGAAGGTATGAAAAATATGGCCTGACTGATTGGCCACATACAGGCCCTCCATAGGTGTTATTGGACGCAGGTTGGTGAGGTGACGCAGGGTGATTCACGGCAAGTTGTCTGTGAAACACAGAAATGAATGCGACTGCGCGAGTAGGACCGTGAGGTGGGGCAAATGTGATTCACGTCACAGCGCCCTGCGTCCCAAAGTTGACCTACCGCAGAATTCTATTTTCGACCTACCGCAGAACTACGTTCTGCTACCATGTAATGTATGGCTGCTGAGTTCCCCTGTTGTCGGGGTTTTAGGCAATATGCCCACCCTGAGGGTTATTCGGTCTGTGCTTCCACAGAACCGTATTTCCCCAGAGCGTTTGAACAAAAAGATGGAGAATCAAGGGGTCAACAGCCATCACAGGTGACAAAATTTGTTTAATGTTGTTTTGATCAAAGCTGTGCGAGGAAGACACGTTTTGTATGATACTTGTCATACAAATGAATTGTCATTGAATTCCCCATGAGAAGGCGACTTGATTTTTGATGTAGCCAACAAGTTAAGGTCATCTGCATCATCCGAATCACTTTCTGAGCTCACGTTATTGAACATCAGTAATTTTTGTGCAGTTTCATTATTCATTGCAGTGTCATGAATACAAGCACACATTTGACTTGCAGGCCAAAACTGCGATCCTATTTACGGTCGCACTGCGTCACCTCATAAACCTGCGTGACTATTTGCTCCTTGCAAATATAGTTTTTCTTCCTTATAACTGTAGCACCCAAATATTTGTAGATTTGAACCTTGTGTGTTCCTTTTCAGGAATCCCAAAGCCCTCAAAGCCCAACCTGCGATGCGCTCAATGTGCTCAGAGAATCTAATTATAAATAGTCTTCGTAATTACTATAGTGACAAAAGTACCTGCCAAACCAGATGAGTGAAACCGAGTCTCCGCCGAAGTCTGAAGAACAACATAAGGTTCCCAACCACTGGTACCCAATCTGGTCCTGAACACAATATCACATACAACTCTTTATTACCATAAACTGTAAAATATCGCACAGTATCGCTATTTTGTTAGGTTCCTCATTCCCACTACAAACTAATTTTTCACCTTGTTGATTCATGTTAACCAAGCGTAGCAAATTGTGACTTGTTGCAAGCTCACTAGCAAAATCACAATAATATTATGTAGCCTTTGATACTCGATTTATGTGTAGCTGTAATACGGTCCCTTACAAAGTTGTTACGTTAGCAATACACATTAGGCATCTCCGTTGGGTTTCAAAGCAATTCCAACATTTGTAAACTAAATGTTAACAAAATTCATTGTTTTGTTAATTTAAACCATTTCATACTCATCATTGGCATTGCATAAATGTCTGACTCGATGGTAGAGCAGGGGCGGCTCGTGGGCTCAGGAACTGGTGGGGCACCAGGGCAATATTTAGGTGCCTATTAGGTACTCACTATAGGAACTAAACTCAAACTACCCTTACAGCTAAACTGCTTCATAATTAGTGGTATGCAGCTCTTAGCAAGTCAGGAAACATCGTTCTCCAAAGAGTTCTCTTGAGGAGAGGGAAGGTTACTGACCAGTATCCAGGATTACCGACGAGGAGGTGGCTGCAAGGCAATCCCACCTACCCACCCAAATAATTATCTTCGAAATGATAGGAAGAATAAAAGAGACTGTACGTAGAGATTGTGACTGTACGAGTACTATTCAAAGAGTACATTATAAAGGTAGTCAAAAAATTATATTATTGGAGTTTCTATTACTGGGGTTTTTAAAAATTAGCAATCGCGACCATCTGCTTCCTAGCCGAGTGGTAAGTACCTTGAAAACCCCCTCTAAAAATGTCCTCTTATGCCCAGATTGCACATACGTTTTTCTTATCCAATCGTATCAAAACATTTTGAACGATCACAGAACAGCAAGATTGATTTCAACTAGCTTTTAGAGTTCGTTGGTTAGCTCAAACAAAGCTCGAGTCAACGAAGTCACCATCAGTTTCAGGGATAACAAATAAATCAGTATTCTCAACGGTTGGCTGAGCTACATAATAATATTATGTATATTACTGTTATTAACTGTTATTAACTTACAGAATGTAGAAATCAACAAATGAGATTCCCTTGGGCGAATAGTGATCCATTCAGTCTTGACGACTAGCAAAGCGTTCACGCGTTGCACGTGAGATATTAAATTTCAATGTTTAGTTGATTAATATTATGGAGACAATAATTCACTTTTACTATGATGAGTAAATACGAAGCTAAAAACCACCAGTCAATGCATTCAAAATAATATATTATAACGTCAGGCAACGTTTTGATACCATTCTTATCGAACATGGAAGAAAGCATGGAGGAATGAAACCCCCTTCTTCCTTGACAAGGAACGATTCAATGATCGATTGTTTTCGGCGTTCAACTTGATTTGATATTTTGGCCACCGCCCGGAATGGCTCCTATGGCGGAACACAGGGTGCCTTCCCCCACCCCAGGAAGCGCCTATACCTTCAACATTGAGACTGGGGCACTTCTGGTCGATCCGATAATCGACTTTTTTAATCGATAAATCGAAACAAAATGCGTTGAGGACACGACTTTTATCACAGTCACTGTGACACACTGTGACTGCAAGAGCTCAGTGGAAGTGGGTAGTCATGGAAGAAGGGAGATCTCCCCTCTTCCATGGTGGGTAGTAGTAGGTAAGATTTTTTTCTCCTTGTTCTATGTTTTTTCTGTTTTCCTTTGCAAATTTTTGGGTGGGGCGAGGGCCAAGGTGGCCTTATGGACGAGCCGCCACTGTGGTAGAGTGTGAAATGGAATAGCTGTGCAAGATCGTGCAGGTTTGATCATGTCTGCAGCCTTCCTGCCTTCCACCTCTGTTTCCTGGCTGCTCTTTCTGTCAGTTGCATCCGAGATGGCTGACGGGAATTAATTGTGTACCCTCAATGAAAAGTTCGTCTGAAAGTTCGTTTGAATTGTTGAACAATTCAACAATTCAAAATGGCTCTTGAGCATAACGTGCAAGATAACACGAAAAAGAGGGAGAATAATACGATTGGGAGGAAGTCGCATCAGCTGAGAGACCGGTAATGCAGGTGGACCCGTGCGTTGCACCGGCTAGTTGTAATATAATAAGTTTGAAACAACACAGCCTAAACCATGTTTCCCAACTTTTCAGAAATACTGTTTTATTCCAAACCAATCCGGTAATTTCACACTTTAGGTTATTCCAGGCTCCCCAGAAGTACCCTACCATGATTTGAGATGAATTAATGTTCTGATCGAAAAATCGTGAGGGTTAAGTGATGCTGGCTTAAGTAGGGATTGGTCGGATTGGTAGAGTTGCTTCAGGAGTTTTGGCCATCTAAAATTTTCTTGTTGAAAATCCTTTGAACACCATCTCATAAATGAACGAGAAAAGAAAATGTTTTTAAGAACAATCATGTTATAGTTGAAAACATTAAACATAGATTTGGAATTTAAAGGTTTCGCTGAGCCAAAATCCTTGGTAAAAGTTTGACTTGACTTGATAAACATGTATCAGTCTTTTAAGTATAATCCTCCTCATTTGCAGACGTCACAATCGTTCACCAACCCCCCAGTTTTGAAATATACCTGATTTTCTCGCTTTTCGAAGATTTTCGAAATTCTGACGACGCCACAGTAGGTATCCATCGTGAAATTTGGAATGAGAAAGTGTCTTAACTCTATTTTGTCCAAATTGTGGGTTAGGCTGTGTTGCTTCCCTTAAGATCCCACAAGGTCTAACTCCGTTTTCCCAACTTTTCAGGAGAGACAAAAAACGGATTTTACAACGCACTGTAGTAATTTCTATGGTTATCGCGGCTTTTCTACGTTGAAGAAGCCTTTTCCTGCATTGCAGGATCTTGTGGGATCTTAAGGGACGATATTCAACAACACATACATTCACTTGCTTGTCAACTTAGTATGTTATGGTCTACTTAGTGTGTTATTGTCTAGCAAAGCTTGTCAGCACTGTAACAATTTTTGTTGTTTTATTCGATTACACTTACAGTTTAATTATGCAGTACGTACCTGGAGGGAATCGTGTAGGTCGTTTCGAGTGGAGTACAAAGTACATCACAAATACGATAAATAAAAACGTCAAGTATAACTGCCACATTTTCTTTTTTTTTCTAATCAAAAATACAGAAAACCGTCCAAAACCTCTATATTGTCAATTTAACTTAGTTTTGAAAATTTGATCAAATAATGATTTCCGAAAAATATGAATACGTTTCGGAGGCGATCTTTAGTCAGAGCACAGAACTCACTGCTCCTGACAACCTCCGTCGACTCCTTTTAAGCCCTCCCCACTCTCAACGACGAATCCTATCGGCCCACTCGACTTATTTTTTCTATCACGGAACCTAGTAAAAAATACATTTGTTGTTGTAACGAACTCCGTAGTGGCTACTAGGGCGCGGACGTCATATATTGCCTTCTAGTACTGTCCTTAGGGCAGTAGGACGTCGGGTTTTTTATTTTATTTCGTTGTACCTATTTTCTTAGAGGGTTTCTCCTTTGGTACCACCGGAACAACTTTCACACTAGAGCTGATCGTTCGAACTAGCTTAACTTTGTTCAATAAGCTCCATTCGTAAGAGTATTAAGTAGAAGATAACTCGATTATTATATAAATATTACAGTCGAGCCAATGACCATCCGCAGCTTTGTACGACCAGCCGTTCGTTCACAATGACGGCTCAAAGATTGTGCCTCACAACATGATCGTGACTCAAACTGTTGAAATACAGGTCCATTTTCATACTAACAAGCTCTTTGGAACATCATATGGCTTAAGTGATGTCGAGTTTGTTGTTCTGAGGTGCGTTTCGTGCTACGGAAATGAAGGTAATTTCGAATGTTTGTTGGTAGGTACTTCTTTTATAGAAAAATTATTACCGAAGTAGTATTAAAAACCCCAGAATTATATCGTATTAATTAATCATAATTAATAATAATTATTATTAATAGTAAATACGAATTATTAATACCTAACAATAAATTATAATAATTTTCACTAGGTACTTGATAAAATTGTTAATAATTAGTGATAATTGATAATAATAATTAATCTAACATTTAGGATCTAGACATTTAGACCTAGTGATCTAGACAGAAGGGTGATCTGTACAAAGAAGATAATGAACCGTTGTGTCAAGAATTTGCAGAGTTTTTTTTTATTCGATTTTCTGAATCTACGTATCTTGAAACGTAAACCAACAAATTTTGAGGGGGGGGGGGGGGGGGTTAAAATTGTTCTTTCTTTGGGCGATTCCAATGGTTCATTATCGAAGATAATAAACCAAAATGAAGTACGAGGTACGCGGTGTGGGTGTGGGAGGGGGCGCAGAGACATAAAAGGTCTCGTCGTATGACGCACTAGTAACTAGTATGACGTAATACGGCTGGCAGGAGGCCAACTGTTGGCCTCCTGCCAGCCGTATTACGTCATACGCTCGTGCGTCATAGGCTCTGACGTACTTTTTGGCCTCCTGCCAGCCGTCTTACGTCATACGCTCGTGCGTCATAGGCTCTGACGCACTTATTGGTCTCCTGCCAGCCGTCTTACGTCATACGCTCGTGCGTCATAGGCTCTGACGTACTTGTTGGCCACCTGCCAGCCGTCTTACGTCATACGCTCGTGCGTCATAGGCTCTGACGCACTAGTTAGCCTCCTGCCAGCCGTCTTACGTCATACGCTCGTGCGTCATAGGCTCTGACGCACTAGTTATCCTCCTGCCAGCCGTCTTACGTCATACGCTCGTGCGTCACAGGCTCTGACGCTTTAGTTGGCCTCCTGCCAGCCGTCTTACGTCATACGCTCGTGCGTCATAGGCTCTGACGTACTTGTTGGCCTCCTGCCAGCCGTCTTACGTCATATGCTCGTGCTTCATAGGCTCTGACGTACTTGTTGGCCTCCTGCCAGCCGTCTTACGTCATACGCTCGTGCGTCATAGGCTCTGACGTACTTGTTGGCCTCCTGCCAGCCGTCTTACGTCATATGCTCGTGCGTCATAGGCTCTGACGTACTTGTTGGCCTCCTGCCAGCCGTCTTACGTCATATGCTCGTGCGTCATAGGCTCTGACGTACTTGTTGGCCTCCTGCCAGCCGTCTTACGTCATACGCTCGTGCGTCATAGGCTCTGACGTACTTGTTGGCCTCCTGCCAGCCGTCTTACGTCATATGCTCGTGCGTCATAGGCTCTGACGTACTTGTTGGCCTCCTGCCAGCCGTCTTACGTCATACGCTCGTGCGTCATAGGCTCTGACGTACTTGTTGGCCTCCTGCCAGCCGTCTTACGTCATACGCTCGTGCGTCATAGGCTCTGACGTACTAGTTGGCCTCCTGCCAGCCGTCTTACGTCATACGCTCGTGCGTCATAGGCTCTGACGTAATGGCCCGCCGGTCGCTTGTGTTCTGACGTGATCTTAGGGAAAGGGTGAATCAAGGGAACAACTTTTTCCCGTTTCAGTTTATGTGCCAAAGCAAAGACATGAAAATGTCAAAAAAATGTGTAAATAGGTACCTAAGCCCAACTGTAATGTCAATTTTCTGACAATGAGTTTTCGACTATAGTTTTCATACCTTTTTACTTAAGTACTTATTGCATTTTGAGACTGATAATGAGCTGTTTGCAAATAAAAAGTCTGATAACTACTTTATTACATCTTATTAATCTATTTTCAAGTTCCGATTCACAGTTGAATGTATTTTATTTAGATGTCGTAAAATTCGAAAACGATGGAATGACGAAACCTGTCGACTACTGACTCAAGTGATACTGTCGACTTCTAACACATGTAGGTCGACTACTAGTGCAAAACCATGTCGACTTCTGAAGAAAATGTTGGTCACTGGTATCGACTACTACCTAGAGCATTGGGATTTTTTACAAAACTTGTTTTTCCCTTTTCAAACCATGTTGAATAATATTTCCCTCTGCCAGGTCTTTTAGGGAAGGATCTTGGGTACACAATGAACAGGTTTGCAATGAGAAAAAAACCGAGTGAATATTGAAATGTCATCCATTTCTGACCTATATTTAAAATTTCAAGTATCTAGCTCATTTATCAAAATTTAATTTGTTTAAACAAATAGGTATTATTTAAACAATTTTACAGACAAGAAACCGAGTGAATATTGCATTGTGATCCAGTTCTGACCTATTTTTAAAATTTCAAGTCAATAGCTCAGCATCAAAATTTAATTTGTATTATTACAAAAAGGTATTATTTAAACAATTTTACAGATGAGAAACCGAGTGAATATTGCAATGTGGTCTATCCCCGACTGACGGTTAAACTTTCTAGACTGTAGTTTACCTGGGTAGTTTACGTCTAGATCCTAAATGTTAGATTAATTATTATTATCAATTTTATCAAGTACCTAGTGAAAATTATTATAATTTATTGTTAGGTATTAATAATTTGAATTTATTATTAATAATAATTATTATTAATTATGATTAATTAATACGATATAATTCTGGGGTTTTAATTACTACATCGGTAATAATTTTGCTATAAAAGAAGTACCTACCAACAAACATTCGAAATTACCTTCATTTCCGTAGCACGAAACGCACCTCAGAACAACAAACTCGATATCACTTAAGCCATATGATGTTCCAAAGAGCTTGTTAGTATGAAAATGGACCTGTATTTCAACAGTTTGATTCACGATCGTGTTGTGAGGCACAATCTTTGAGCCGTCATTGTGAACGAACGGCTGGTCGTACAAAGCTGCGGATGGTCTTAAAAAATTCTACGGAACAAACTCTATCTGAATATGAAATAAAAAACATACCGTTCTATATGAATTTTTCGAGATATGGAATTTTAAAAATTTCAAAATTCGTTTTTAACCCCTTCCCCTTGACCTAGGGTTATGAAAAGTTTCGAGGATCATTGTGGGGCTGGTCCAAACCCAGAAACCAAATTTCGTAATTTTAGCTCAATTAGCGTAATTTCTTAATTTCTCAATTTTAGAACTAAGTCAAGACTTCTACATCGAATCTGTGAATTAGGACTGCAATAACTTCCCTCAAAAAAGTGAAACTCTTAAACTTCGTTCAGAGTGTTTGAAGGTGCAATTTTATCATAAAGTGTTTCTACAAAGTGACTAAAAAGATTTAAAAAGCTTCCTTCAGTGTTAAGAAAAGGTTTTTTAAGATTTGAAGGATGCTTTTCAAACAATTTTAGCTTGTATAATATGGTAAACGATCTCGGCGCCATGGGGAGATTTTGAAACGGGTACGGTGCTTGTGAAGTGGTTAGGACATCTCTCTAAGGCAGGCGAGGAAAGTGGACTTTGCGAGGTGATTTTTACACGCAGTGTTTTTTGGGGGGATGAACCCTATCGACGAAGCCGAGGGTTCAAGTCTTTTGAGGTCCAGAATAATTTTCTTTAAAAGAAAACTGCCGAAGCCTGAGGTCAGTGGTCGCCAGATCCTGAGATCTCCTAAAATATCCACACTTCTGTTCACAACTGTCTTCATTCTTGGCGGCAGGCTTTTTGTCATGCTAACGCCACCTCCAGGGATCAAGATCTCGAACTTTCTTTTCATTCGCTCCTACGATGGCCCGAACGAGTCACACAAATGTATAGTAAGCCATCCCCTCAGCAATTGTTGAAAGTCAGGAATAATACGGACCGAATTTCCGAGCAACCGGTTAGTTTGTACGAAGCGGCTTTGGCAAATGAGTAACCTCTGTGGGGATTCAGGAGCTTCTGGGTGAGAGCTCATGCAGGCTTGAGGGCAAACGAACAAGTGGACCAGTCTGCAAAAGAAGAGGTGGAAAATGAACCCCAGTTGGATGCCTCCATTACGGTCGAGGATTTTATCCCCTACATCAACCACAAAATATATTTAACACACGAGCGGTCGCGTTGGTGCAAAAGTAGACGTTTGAAGTGACCGCTGACAAAGGGGTCGACCTCTTGAGGAAAACCCATTTTCTAATCTTCTATTCATAACCTGTCCCCCCTTTCCTCCCAAATCTTCGCGAGGCTCCACGAAGAATTGAAGATCCGTTGGCAACAACGTTATGATGAAGCCAGAGCGGGCATACTGTACCGCATGCACAACCTTCGAATTGGGGTAAAACCTTGGTTTTCTCAGATTGAGCTGAGTAGACCGGCGATAAGGACGACAGCCCCTATACGTTCTAACCACGCTTCATGTGGTGTGCACTTGCACCGAATCGGAAGATCACGAAGATGACCTGGAGCACAAATTCGCGATTTGCCCGAGATTCGATCATGCAAGACGTCGCACAGTGGTCCAGATCGCCAATCTACCTGACCAAAAGTCCTCCTGCTCTCAAATGGCGGACTTTTGTTCTGGTTTACAATGTTTCTTATAGATTTTTTAACGCTGAACTCGACTGTGAAAGCAAAATTGAGGTATCTTGTCACCTTCATAAAATATCCTTCAAATGAACTGCAAAAACGTGATGTAATTGGTTTTTTCGAGGTCATAGGATATCAATCCGATAAAAGCAGGTATAGACTGTCAACTATATTTTTAATAAGCGAAAATTGCACACTTTTCTGTGGTAGGTACCTACCTACTTCATCATTAAAAATAAATCATACGAAAAAAAAGTCCGAAACGTCAGAAACGGTAGTATCATGGGGATAACACAATTTCTTGGCTTGAAGTACATCATTATATGGAGGGTATAATTCAACTTTTTTTCGTATTGCACCCTGTCGAAGCTGGATATACTGAAACTTGGTCAATTGAGAGGATACAATTAAACTAACAGCCTCCTCGGGAGAAGGGATTTCTTAATTTCAGAAGCTTTTTTCGGTGTGGCGCTCTGGTGGTCATAAAATGTTCTTAAGTGTCGAGAAACCAGCGTAATAGGTAATATTTTTTATGGATTATCATAATGGAAACCATGAGAAACACAGAGAAACCTTTCGACTACTGAAACGGGGATATGAAAATTGTACGAGCACCAGAGTATTTTTGGCCTTTGATCCAGTTCGTTTACTGTGCTCTATAACAGGGGCGGCTCGTGGGCTCAGAAACTGGTGGGGCACCAGGGCAATATTTAGGTGCCTATTAGGTACTCACTATAGGAACTAAACTCAAACTACCCTTACAGCTAAACTGCTTCATAATTAGTGGTATGCAGCTCTTAGCAAGTCAGGAAACATCGTTCTCCAAAGAGTTCTCTTGAGGAGAGGGAAGGTTACTGACCAGTATCCAGGATTACCGACGAGGAGGTGGCTGCAAGGCAATCCCACCTACCCACCCAAATAATTATCTTCGAAATGATAGGAAGAATAAAAGAGACTGTACGTAGAGATTGTGACTGTACGAGTACTATTCAAAGAGTACATTATAAAGGTAGTCAAAAAATTATATTATTGGAGTTTCTATTACTGGGGTTTTTAAAAATTAGCAATCGCGACCATCTGCTTCCTAGCCGAGTGGTAAGTACCTTGAAAACCCCCTCTAAAAATGTCCTCTTATGCCCAGATTGCACATACGTTTTTCTTATCCAATCGTATCAAAACATTTTGAACGATCACAGAACAGCAAGATTGATTTCAACTAGCTTTTAGAGTTCGTTGGTTAGCTCAAACAAAGCTCGAGTCAACGAAGTCACCATCAGTTTCAGGGATAACAAATAAATCAGTATTCTCAACGGTTGGCTGAGCTACATAATAATATTATGTATATTACTGTTATTAACTGTTATTAACTGACAGAATGTAGAAATCAACAAATGAGATTCCCTTGGGCGAATAGTGATCCATTCAGTCTTGACGACTAGCAAAGCGTTCACGCGTTGCACGTGAGATATTAAATTTCAATGTTTAGTTGATTAATATTATGGAGACAATAATTCACTTTTACTATGATGAGTAAATACGAAGCTAAAAACCACCAGTCAATGCATTCAAAATAATATATTATAACGTCAGGCAACGTTTTGATACCATTCTTATCGAACATGGAAGAAAGCATGGAGGAATGAAACCCCCTTCTTCCTTGACAAGGAACGATTCAATGATCGATTGTTTTCGGCGTTCAACTTGATTTGATATTTTGGCCACCGCCCGGAATGGCTCCTATGGCGGAACACAGGGTGCCTTCCCCCACCCCAGGAAGCGCCTATACCTTCAACATTGAGACTGGGGCACTTCTGGTCGATCCGATAATCGACTTTTTTAATCGATAAATCGAAACAAAATGCGTTGAGGACACGACTTTTATCACAGTCACTGTGACACACTGTGACTGCAAGAGCTCAGTGGAAGTGGGTAGTCATGGAAGAAGGGAGATCTCCCCTCTTCCATGGTGGGTAGTAGTAGGTAAGATTTTTTTCTCCTTGTTCTATGTTTTTTCTGTTTTCCTTTGCAAATTTTTGGGTGGGGCGAGGGCCAAGGTGGCCTTATGGACGAGCCGCCACTGCTCTATAATTCCTTCTTTGTGCACTGGTTGTCGCGCCCTTTCACTGACCCTTACAACTTCAGACGGAGTTTGTCCTAAGGAGGTCGGTGACCATTCAAAATACCTTCCCTCACACTCTCGAGGTGGAATCGACCGTGAAAACCTGTTCTGTTACGGCCCGACGGATCTTCTCTGATTATAATTCATGACTGACCTACCTCGATCTAGTCCTGATGAGGGGGGGCCCTTCGGAGTTTAAAAGGAGTACAGCGGGAGAAAGGGCCTTTCTTTTTATTTCTTGCTAGGCACCACCGACGTAGTACTCATTTACTACGACCCGACTTTACGAACAATCTCAAATACGGTTTAGATTTTATTTAAAACTGGACGTATCACATTCGGTAAGGCATGGGAAGACTTGAACAGTTACGGGCTGTAACGGATCAACCACACTGTCGGTATAACTTGGTAGCGTCATCACCTGTATAGAAGCTGCGTAGCTTTCCTCCAAACGTGAAATATAGAGTGAAGTATGAAAAGGACTATTGATGGTGAATGGACCAACAAGTAATATACATAGTATACATAGTATACATGTTATTTCAGTATTACTCAGTAGCGGTCCCAAGCATGGGTTGCGAAAGGGCGACGGAAATTGAATCACATGGCCTAACAAGATACTTTAGATACCTACCCACCTGCCTAACAACACATCTAACTAAAAGAAAACTGATCAAGAGCCAGGATAAGGTGATTTTTCTTAAAAACGACCATGTTTCAGGCTGTAATCCCGGTTCACTAAGTCCAAAAACTGATATCACCACGTGATTCAGTGTCGAAAAATAATTAAAATTTCATGTGCCACACTGGGGGTTTCCCGTCTTATCGAAATTACGTCCAACTTTGGGCGCTTCTGGACGCTCCCAGGTGCGCACAAACAAAAAGGTTGTCGAAGTAAAAAGTTCACGAAATTTGACGTAGAATCCGAATCTGCCATAAAAAAGGGGGGTTCTCATTTGAAAAAACCAAGTTGACATGTGTAACCTGCATTTGCGCGCATGCGCGGCGCACAAAAATGTGATTGTTGAATTCTTTGTAAAAATAAGGGGACGTTACTTCGATGTGTTATTTGCTATCTCGCTTTATATCGAAATAAAAAGGGGGGTACGTTCATTAGGAACCCCCATGTATACTTTCGAAATAGTGTCGCTTTACACATTTGTTTACTGAGTAAATATTGTCAAAAAATGTCTACTTGAGGCGTAAAGAGCGAACTTTTGAAGTAATCTACAAACGAGCACCGTATATTTTCAGATATATACCTACACATCCGTATTGTTGTAGAAGACTTGAAGGTTAGAAATGACCAGGTCTATTCGTGTTGGAAAGTGTTTTCACTGTGTAGGGGACAAGTAATGTGCTGAAACCACCAAGCCTTTCATAAAACGTTTTGTCAAAAAACTCCTCCCTTGTATTATACTATACCTATAATATCCATGTCTTGATAGATACAAAATAATCATTGATCACTGTAAGTGTTATCGTGGTTACCATAATCGTGATCAAAACGGTTTAATATAAATCGTACTCGTGAATCACGACTAAATCGATTAATACAAGTCCCAACCTGGTCCAGCCAAATCACGGTTAGCTGGTACTTGGAGAAATTCAGCTCTTAGTGCACATTGAGTTATAAGCACCCCTAACACCGAGTAAACCTTAAGTAAATATTATTCAATTTCAGAGAAACTTGTGAAGATTTGCTTCATGGAAAACGTTCGGACCGCACTTGCTTCCCAGATCTCACAACTGGATGTTGTTTTTCATTCTTAAATGGGAAGAAATGCTGATTAGTTGAAGTTAGCTATCACATCACAGTCTTTTTTTCTAACCTCAAAAAATATATTCAAAAATTCACTCTTTAAAAAAAAAATTAATTTTCATATCCTAATCCAGATTTTTGAAAATTCAATCGATTTGAGCCTGAAGTCAGATTAGCAACATCCAATATGGCGAAGAAAAGTTTTGAAAGTCAATCGATTTGAGCTAAAGTTGGTATCAAGTTTTTTTTTTTTTTTGGGTCGCTAATCACAAATCTGAAGTCAGATTTGCAAAATTCAAGAGATACAATGTTTCGGGCCGAAATTGGCTACCAAATTTGGCTCAAATCAGTTGACTTTCGAACGTTTTGTCCACCATATTGAATTTTGCAAATCAGACTTCAGATTCGTGATCAGCGACCCAAAAAACCCCTATTGGCTCAAATCGGTTGACTTTCAGGAATTGTCTCCACCATATTGGACCCGTAATTTTGAATTTTGCAAATCTGATTCGTGATCAGCGACTCAAAAACCCACAAATTTGGCTCAAATCGATTGAATTTTCAAAAATCATGATTTTTGAGGCTAGAAAAAATGCAAAACGGTCTGAGACTCTAGCGGTGGGTTCATGTTAAATGGGTCCGTAGACACATGAATATAGATTCGGATATGAAAATAATATTTTATTTTGATTTTCAGGATTGAATTTTCCTCGATTTTCACCAATCTTTTGAGGTTAGAAAAGAAATGTGACGTGATAGACAAATTCTGATAGTAAATTTGTCTTCAGGAGGAGTAATTACTACGGATAACATAATATACTAGTCGCAATACATTATATTGCATTCATATAGATTAGGTAACAATAAACTTACCAACCGTTGATCCAAATGACAAAGCTTGATTCGATTTTTACATGCCAATATGTATACGGGATATAGAGGCCTGATTTGTGGAATTTTGGAAATTGGCCCATGGAGGATCTCAAGGTCCTAAGTCAATGGAAATTGAGCAATATAATGTTAAGAATTAATGGAAGACTAAATTGAATTCTGGGGCCATTGACATGTAAAAATCGAATCAAGCTTTGTCACTTGGATCAACGGTTGGTAATTTAATTATAACTGGAATTATGCCGCGACTATCCATATCATGTTCAGGTGTATGTCGCTTCATCTTGACATAATAAATAGCCTTCAAACACAAACACGCATTTTTGTACCCCTTATTAGGCTAGCATGAGTGAATATGTCTACATCAACAGGTTGTTGGGCAGCATATGATTATCATACATAAATATCGCTCATATGCTGCAATAGTGTCATCTCTCCAAATTGGATGCTTCGGTGTAATCAAACGTTGAAAACCATTTCAACGTTGATATATTCCGCTACGAATCTCACGAAGCGAGTTTTCAAAGCTATAATTTCTGAGTTTTAATAACTGGCTTCGTGAAATTCGTAGCGGAATATTTCCAAGTTGAAATGGTTTTCAAAGTTCGATTACCCCGAAGAGAGATATGGCACTATTGGAGCTAATGAGCGATATTCGAGGGATTACTAAGTAATAATAAGTGTTACTAAGGAGGGATTGAGATGAGAAGCACAACAATGTTCACATCGTAACTAAATAATTTATTCAAAATAGGTAAAATGTTCAAACAAGAAAAAAAAACGACGAAAATATATTTCCTTAAACATTTGAGTCAACAACAACTGTGACTTTCAAATAGGGTAATAAGTACACGGCCAGAGACAAATTGAGGAGACAGTAAATGTTTTGACTTATTAAGTATATGTATATAGAGAAAGTGGATTATTTAATTATATTAGAAGGGGGGTGTCAAAAATTCTAAAAGACCACAGGTTAAGAAGGCCCGTTATGAGTGTGAAGTGAGCGTGTGAGCCACAATGTTTTGGATACCTACTTAATCATTTGTTGTTGTTTTTGATTGTAGGGTTTCACAATTCACAAAGGTCTGGTATGAATATAAGATGTAAATATCAATTCCTTTGCCGATCCCAGTTGAATGATAGGCGGACAAAAGCTCCAACTCGGTCAATAATGATTGAATTTGGGCTTGAATGTCGCTTGTCAGTCACTTATAACATTAATCAAAAAAATATGGCACAATGCCCAGTTCATTATATACGGCCCAAATATTTGAGGCGAATCCTGATTTCGTTCTGTTAGGGAACTTTAAATTTCGACTCCTGGAATGATTACATTTTAGAGGCGGTAGTGGTAGAAGATCGAATGGCAGATTCTTAAACTACTAGTCGACTTCCTCCAACCGTTTCCGAGATAAACTAACTTCATCAATACTGTTAATAATTACCTGGTAATAAAAGTGAGATTTCAACTTACTTCCACTATTAAGTATATAAATCTACTGAAAAAAATATTTGTAACAAAGATACACGTTTTTTCGTTGTAGAACTATAGCACGCATCTTGGAATGAGAAGAGTGTCAACAAAGCATACTACAGATTATGCAGAGTATAATGTACAGATTAATGCATCAGGCAGGGGAAATGTTCAAATTATTGAAAACTCCGTAGATTTGACCAGACCTCACTCTTCTAATTCTGTGATGTGAGCTACACGTCCCTACTCAAATTTTCTGTCAGTATTACGCTACGCCTCCTCAAATAACTAATTGAATTCGTACGCTACTTTGTGCAGAATGCCATTCAGTGAACCAACTTTTGATGGCATAGGGGGAATGTTGTACGGTATGATATGGCATGAAGGGTGGTGTGAAATAGGGTAGTTTACAATTTCACGAGGAGGATGGCAGCGCTGAAGGGAAGGAGAATTGAGGCGATGAGGGCGGGAGAGGCATTTTTCGAACAGAATTGCGGTTTGTTGGTGGTCATGGCCGAGCAGAGAGCGGTCCGGAAGTTGCTAGTGGCCTCCTTGGATTTCACCTGAAACGCGTAATAATGATCGTAGGATAAAATTTGTACTCTTTCAAAATTACAACGCATAGAAAAACTGTATGGTGAAGCTTGCAACAAAAGTGATAATTTACTATAGCATAACAAGGAGAAAATAGATCGGAGACGGATAAAATATGGTAGGTTGGAGAAAACTAGTCAATCAAGTATCACTTGAGGTGTTATCGGCGAATTTTTGAAAAAAAAAGAAGCTATTTTTCTCTGTCCAAAATGTTTAAAACTCGAAATTTTTGTATGTACCTATCACTCTCGATAGAATTGAGATAAAAAGTTCAAATTTGCTCAAAAACACTGTGTTGGCAATCGAAAGCCTTAGTTCGTAGTTGGGCAGAATCGGGTCACTCTAAGGGGGATTTTGGAGAGTTTTAAGGATGGGGGAGGGGGGAATTACCCACAAATTCCAAAAGTCCACAGTCATGCAGCATGGCTATGAGAGCGAATTTTCGAAGAAATAATTGGTTTTATGTTGAATGTCTCCATTAAAGAACATTATGTCCATGAAGAACATCTCAAGTATCAACCACGTTTCTTCATCTTCAACGTGCTCCAGTTTGAGAGCGGAATAAGATATCGCAATTGTGACATCACCATCTTATTCAGCGTGTAAAAACCTTTAAAATGAGGTGTCACTTGACAGACCGTTTCATTTTTGGAATTTATGGGTGAACCCCCCCCCCCCCCCAACTCACCAAAAATCCATACTTTTTGCTGTTTTTCGACTTGGAAAAGTTGGGAAATTTCGGGCCGTGACGATAGAAAAAATAAAAGTGAAAAAATAAATTTTTTTAAATAAAAATGGGAGAAAACAGAGGGAGAGGTAATAAGAAAAGGGATAGAACCAGGAGAAATTTGGGATTTCCCAACATGCATAACTTGGAGTTCCCATACGCTGAAATCCTGGGTTTTTGAAAAGTTCAAAAGTAGATTTCTCCCAAGTAAGGTTCAAAAAAGTTTGATTTCTCCCAAGTAGGGAACAGTCCAGCTTGTATTATCCCAACTTGGATTAATCAAAATTTTGAAGTGAAAATTTTTTCAAAATTCCCAACTTTTCGCTGCTTTTTTGATAAGTTGGGAAATTTTGGGCCGTGAAGGTATAAACAGATGATAGTAAAAAAAATTAAAGAAAATCATTTTCATATCGGGCATAAGCATTCAGCCAATCTTATAAGGGCAAAGCTATCCCATAGTATAGCTAAGTAAGAAAATGAATAACATTTATTATCTTATAATATATTATATTATAACATTAGTTAATATAATATTATTATTTGTTTTATAATATTATTTATAATATCTTATAATTTATTATATTATATAGGAACCAATCTCTTGGATTTCATTTTTTGAAAGTTGGGAAATTTTGCTGGTGGAGTTGGGAAAATTTGGATTCCGGCCCCCTCCTGGTATTTCTTCTCGCTACGGCCCTGATAGTAGAACGTCAATAATCCGGACGTCAAAAATCAGGATTCCGTTGGCAAAGTGATTTTTTGAATTTACGTAGGTAGGTTCTTATCTTGAAACGTAAACCAGCAAATTTTGAGGGGGTTAAAAAATGGTGTTCTTTGGTCGATTCGAATGGTTCGTTATCGATGATAATAAACCAAAAAGTATTTTCCATTGGATTCCACTTGTATCTGCATATTATGCGTATTATGCAGATACAAGTGGTGTCCAATGGAAAAATACCTGCATTATACTCTCTATTATAGAGAACACGTGAATGACATCAACATTCACGAAGCCTTTCAGAGGTATCAGCTATCAATTTGAGTTCCTATGACATACATTGAACGAATTACGCGTAGAAGACATTTGAGCTACACTTACATTGTTAATTTGGACAGCTGGCACGTTGATAAGTGGCTTTTCGAAAGCATCGGTCTTATCTCCGTTCTTTATGAGAAGTTCATCGCCTCGAGTGGAGTTGGCACAATTCTCCAGAGCGGTTGACACTTTGTCCACGTCAAGACCGCCCACCTGCATCACGCACTGCAAACAACATTACACAAATATCAAGGAGTGGAATTATTTACACTTTATGTTTCAGCTGTGGTATTAATAGCAGGTCTCATATTGTTCGGTATGCAAATAAAAAAGTGTTTGGTTACTTCGTTGCAAAACACACGGCAAATTCTTCCGCAATCATTTATTTATCATTTTCTGTATTGATCGCTCGTCTGCTAGCATCCAATATCCCCTGCCTTCACCTCGCACTCTACACGTTGTGGGTGATTCTCAGTTTACGGTACAATCGCTGTCTTTCGTTAATAAAAAATTGGCAGTCCAACTTTTCTCAACATTTCTTTTTGCGGTATCAGTGTAGTGACATCAGTGTACTTAATTTACAATTTATAATTTATAGATTAAAATGCCTGTTTATAAACGATCATAATATGATATATTATATGACAAAATTTGACCTCATTGTCGTGGCCTCAGGACACAGGGCCTCAGGCCCAGCACAACTTTGGAACGTTATTTGAACCTCTACCTTCTAGGGATGGGTGTCGGTTGGAAAAACATCGATGTTTTTTGTACTTAGTTAAAATAGGTAAGGGGTTTTCCCGAAAAACATCGATGTTTTCTCCGAAAATACCTTGCTTACTGTAGTCTACTTTAGTACAAGTACCTACCTGGCTGTAATGGTGGTTTTGTTGTCTGTAAAATTATTTAAACAATACCCATTTGTTTAAACAAATTAAATTTGGATGTTGGGCTAGAGACTTGAAATTTTAAACATGGGTCGCAGATGGATGACAATGTAACAAATTTTGTTCTTTGTTAAACAAATTAAACATGAAAAATGTACCTACTGATTTACGTTTAAAAACAATTCTTCATAAGTAACCTTCACCATCAGTATCCTTCATTGTTATGGGTTTGAGAATCAATGCCTTATGAACTAATTATTAATTTGTTCAGCCACATGTTGGGATGGAGAATCAAGAACGTTACGTAATGTATGATCAAGTTTCAAAAAGAGTTGATTAGGCTCCACACTGTCGAAGGTTGAATCAATTTCTCATTGTTATGGCGATTTGGTATCTCATTGTTGTGGCCACTTCAAATGCTATAAGACTAAGGACTATGCCAGTGAGAAAAATGCTTAGAATTGGAATTTGCTTTCAATTTCCCTATTTAATTTTCTCGAAGTAGGTACTTGAACTGCTCGAAGTTCCTGACAAACATTTTTACCCTCATTTTCTAATCCTGTACAGCTCATCTTCCACTGAAGGTGCGACAGGTACCGTGGGATGCACACAGACGGAGTTACCATTACTTTTTTACGGATTGGTTGTACGTGAAACTCATGCTAAAAGGAGGATGTCTCAAAATCGTTACACAACAGCAAAGACATTTTCATGTCAAAATGGGTCGGACAAAAATGACAGAAGCAGAACGTCTGAAGAAGAAAAGAGAAGCGGAAAGGAAGAGATTGCCGTGGTCTAAGAAATTTTAAAAACTCATATCGAGGATAGAAATGAAATTCATGCGTGATGGCTCATCACAGTGACTTTAGAATGACTCCTAAAAATATACTTAAAAAAATTATATAAATAATTTTAGGAGATGCAAAAAACAAATTCCAAACCTTCGATGGTTCCTTAAACTGAGAATCGCCCATATGACCAACGAATTATCGACGAGACCATCACTGAACATGTTACCAACTACTCTCCAAGGAGAGGAACATCTGTTGATCTACTCGGACCTCATTACTCGAATTATAACGATCAAGGATTTTGTGAACAGTCTTCAAGACAGAATTGGCGTTTGGCATTTCGCCCCTAAAACCCCACAACTTTCGCCTGCTCGCCTGCAGTTGCAAAGGAAAATTCAACTTGATCAATTCAAGCGTGGGCGCATTTTAAATTAAATAACTTTTACAAACTCGCACAATGCCACCTCATTATTTCGCACTTTCCTCGACCCATTGTTGTTGTTTCAGACTGTTCGGTCGTGTGCGAAATCTCCTAATCGGTGGAGCGCAGTGCGAAATCTCCTGCCGTACGCGACTTTCACTTTCTACTCCCGACAGAATGGAGTTCATCACAATATTTTCATTCTACTAATCATGAAATTTAAACCAACGCCATTTTCGACATGAATTTGATTATAATCAAATTAAGAGATATTTTATTCGCAATTAAGCTTTTTTGCTTCTCCTGAAAAGTGAGGTTTTTTTCACTTAAGTATACTTTCGGAGTATATTTCGATTTAGGGTAAACCGTACAATAATGGGAATAAAGTTCAAACGGCAAAAAGAAGCTTCTACGCTTAACGATTTTCAACGTATTCGAATATTCGAGGTAAGAAAACATTCCTTACAATTTTCTCTACAACTTTAGCTAGTTTCGCAGACTTTGAATCTGAAGTCAGATTTTAACAATTCAAAATGACTAATTCAATATGGTGGACGAGATTGTCGACATTCGACTAACCTCATACCTCACCTAAGAATCGGCATGATTTTCGAAAGAGTATCAATAAGAGTACAACAGTAATGTCATTTTCGACAGTATCATTCAAAGCCTCATTTTAAAGGGAAAGAGTAATACTAGATGATAGTAACGTGCAGAAAAAATAATAAAATTTTTTCCAGTCTGTATCTTACCTTAAAAATAGCCAAATTTGCCATTTTTCGCGTACTTAACCTCAAGTATCTCAAAATTCAGACGTGATAGGACAATTTTGAGCTCGGATTCAGATTCTATGCAGAAAAATACTTTGGAAATGACCTCCAGCTGCTCAACAACAACCAGAATCCAACTATTTGCAGATTAGTGTTATTTACGGTCTTCAGCAGTGCTCATCAGCACTAATATAGAAGCTTCCCGCGTATTAAAAATAGACTTATAAAGACATGACGTTTTTCCAAATAGATTGGCAAAAGTCAATACTGTGCGTAGGCAGTCTGACCCCTGCGAATGGTTTACTGATTCTCTGTTCTCGAAGTTTTTGTTCGACCACTCTGGGGATGGACGGCTGTGGTAATATAGACCGAATATCCCTCTGGGTGGGCATATTGCCTAACCTCCCGAGAACAGGGGTACTCAACAAACCATACATTACACATTCGAGTGGTAATGTGCATCAGTGAAACTTACAGTTTTGGTCGGGTAGGGCTCAGACTTCTTGGCCTCCTTCATGAGGCAGTCGATGATCCTGATCTGGACGGTGGCGTTGGGGATCGCCGTTCCCTCGAGGATGCACGACTGGATCTTGTTCCCAACGCACTCCTCTTCGCCGTGGTGGCAGGTGATCTTGGGTGGTGCCGTGTCATTTTTCTCCACCTGCAATTCATCACATTTAGCAGAAGGTACCACGAGAGAATCGACTAACATTAGAGAGGTTTACAAAAAAAAGTTTAATATTATTATGTCTTAGAGAAAAACAAGACGATTAAAAGAAAAAAAAAAACTGGCGAAGATAAAGTTCCGTGGCAACGAATCGGTTGTAAGCGAAAATCATCAGAAAATTTTTCGTAACGATTTCGTGTAACGCTTTTCGAGTTATGTGCCAGAGTAAAGACATAAAATGTCAAAAATCGTCTATTTCCACTGACGATGGTCTAATCACCGAAACCGGCCTAACAGTGTATATTTCATTTTACACCATAACATTATTAATAATTGTTGCCAACCAGGAGTAGCAGGTTGTTATTGGTTGTTATGTCATGAAAATATAATTCATTCCGATTCGTGAACTTAACTGGTAAACCTCATTCTACAACTAAGTTGTCACACTGGCGACGAGGATGCCTGGAAAAAATAGAAGAGGATGGTGGACGAAGTCGAGTTTCCTCATCCGGATAATGGAAGGGTGTAGACCAAAGGTGAACATCAGGCTTTTTGACCCTGAAGTAGAAGCTTGGGAGTACTACCAGCCATACTTTGAGCTGGAGTTAAAAATCGCTCGAGTTCAAGATGAGGAGGAAAGGAGAGACTTGTTGTTGACAAAAGTAGGGTCGCAAATATTTCGGATGTTGATTGATCATTTCCGACCGCAGGAAGTGGGCGAAACATCATACAATGATCTGCTACGAGTGATCAACAACTATTACGCAAAGGAAACTACTGTGACGACTAACAGAGTCGCATTCATGATGAGGAAAAGAGCCGAGGATGAAGATGTTAGGAGATATGTCAATGAATTGAGGGCACTGGCAGGAAGGTGTGAATATGGCTCGTCATTGGCAGAAAGAGTTCGAGATCAACTTATTGTCGGCATCAATGATCTGGACTGGCAGTATGAATTCCTCAAAGCGTTCCCGGGAAATGGTCATACTTTGGCACAAGTGGAAGCGTTAGCCATGAAGATGGGACAGGGGCGGAGAGAACCAAAAAGGATGGCTATGATGGCCGAAAAGCCTGGCCACACCCACATAAACAAGGTTAGCAAAAGAGAAAACAAAAGTGGAAGGGATAGCATATTTCAGTGGAAATAGACGATTTTTCCAAATACTTGACATGGGTTTCATTCATCAAGATAATAATGCATAATACTTCAACGTTTTCCGAGGATTCGCCCCATTCTGGGGGTGTTTTTCGGCTATAACTTTTTTTTTAAAGGGGTGTCCGGCTTTTTTTGACTCCTGATTCTGATTCAGCGATCAAAAATGCATAGAGACATGCGGGTCCGGATCTAAAAATTTTTTGTTTGTTTGTGGAGCTGTGTAATTAAGTAGTAGGTACGTTTCAAGAATGAGAAAAAAAGGTAGCGCAGCTCATACGTACAAAACTCTTATCGAAATATTTATAAGTAACAGATAATAGAACATCATTATTTAGGTACTCATTTTATCTTTTACTTGACGGCTCATTATTTATTACTTGGGTTTGATTATTCGAGGTCGGTCGCATGATGTCACCAGCCCTCTCTCCTACAAAGTAATGATTAGCCCCAATAGCTATCTACTTGCCATTGCCAACCTGTTGTTTGGAATCGCTTTGTAACTTGATAAAGAGCAGATAAAAATGAACAGGTAATTGAATAGTAGGCCACTGAAACGTCTACATACGAGCTCGTAATTGTTTGACTGACTCAAAATCTTCTACCTAATGAAATTCTGGATCCAATAGAAGAGATTGTGAATCTATCTGGGTAACCAGAATACCGTCGAGGTATCCCTCTTAACCCTAAACAATGTTGTGGAAAAAATGTTATATTTACTCCGATGAATGTTGTAGTGAATTGGATCTTCAATAATGTTGGGTTCAATGTTAATTTAGAGAAAAACAATAATTGACAAATATAGGTAATTTGATAGATTGCTCAATCTTGCAATCGATGACATGGGGTCAAATGGCGGGGGGGGGGGGAATCATAAATTCAAAAAGATTTCTTTGAAAAAGGCGGGTTTTTCCGATTAAAATCAGTTTAAAACCCTCTACTTAGTACTATTTGTCAAAAATTGTCACGGGGTGTGGGGGGGGGTTACCCCTCGACTCCCTACGTTTGCCCCCCTCCACCCCGTTCGAAATTACGTCACTGTAACTCGATATTTCACAGGATTCAATTTTGGCCTGAAATGATCTGATGGTAGTTTAACGTCATATGTGCAGCATCGCTGAGAAAATTCTCACGATTTAAGCCACTTCGGTGAGATAGTTCTCGAAAGCGGGGGGTATAAGAAAAAATAAGGAACCGGCTCAAGCCGAAGTTGCTGTCTGACTTGTTATTTTTAAGCTCAATGCCAGGGGAAATCTGGTGAAGGGTTTGTCGAAGTTGCTTGCTGTATTATTTTAAGCTTAGTGCCAGGTGAAATCGTAAAATAAAGGGGATATAAAGTCTTCCAATAAATTGGACATATCGAAGACATGTCTCGGACATATCGGTATACCCTTGACGATATATTGATACATCCCTTTCGATTTGCCATCCCTAGTTATGGTCAATGATCCCACTTTGAGGGAAATTTTCCTTTTCGAGGGAAATAGGAACTCGGACGCGAAATACGACTAAGGTTAAATAATTTTTGTTAAAAATGTACAACATAGTTCCAGAAAACGATTTTCTTTAAAATAAATATCCAGATGTTCGTATGAAAAGAAGACGTTGTGATGGTTATACGAGTTTAGAGTTGGAGGTGGCAGGACAATAGCCTGGCGCCAACCCGTGTAACAACTAGAAATCACTCTTTCCTTGGTGCCAACCAAACAGAATACAGATGAAGAAGAAGACATCACATTTCGTCATCGTCGATCTCAATTTACTCGATCGATGTTTTTTGGTTTCAATCAGCCGAGTTTTTGTCGCTATACGTACTTCTATTCTCCCTTCTAAGGACTGTATGTTAAATGATACCAAATAATTCAAATATCCAAATTTGACCTGAACATCCAGTCCTTGTAACCCTGACAACAAATGTGCTACATCCCAATTCCCAATGACAAATAAGCCTTTTAGCTTGAAGCAGCTCTGATTTTATGACAAGCTACTTTTTTCGGGGAAACAAGGGTCCAGATCATTTTAACAGAAAGCTCAATTGAGGCTTTTAACCCTTAATGACCCAACGTATCTTTTTGGAAACACGATTTTGGAGGCAATTTGCTCTCTTGCAGACTTTTCATGAACCACAACGACCGCCCACGGGCTATTATGGGTTAAGCCATCTTCAGGGGTTGGTAGGTGTTTCCTCCTCGTCCCAGTCTCTACTTCTTTCAGTCCACTCGTCAGGTTTATTTTGTTTTCTCTGTGCGAATCGAACAACGTACAACGAAACAAAATAAACCTGACAAGTGGACTGAAAGAACTAGAGACTGGAACGAGGAGGAAAAACCTACCAACCCCTGAAGATAGCCCGTGGGACAATCGTTGTGGTTCATGAAAAGCCCGCAAGAGAGCAAATCGCCTCCAAAATCGTGTTTCCTAAAGATACGTTGGGTCATTAAGGGTTAAGGTCTTACCACAATAATTACTACCAATTGACTTATTCAGATTAATTTTCGACTTTTCATTACAAGGAAAAAATATGTGAAAACCAAACTACAGATCCACTTTTCTGATCATAGATTGTGATCTTTATTTCAACATCGGAAAAATATTTAAAATCCAAATTTTTATTGAACTAATTTTTAAAAAAGTAAAGGTTTTTTGGAGGGAAAGTCAAACTCCCAACAGAGTAATATGTTGGATAACCTTTGGTGATTATGAGTATGTACGTACGAGAACTTACCATTGATTTCCCATAAGGTACGAGAGTGAGGTCCATGTTATTCATCTCTGACCACGCTGGGATGAGTTGTTTGGTGATGAAGGCCATGCTGTCAGGGCACAGCGTCTCGTAGTAGACCGTGACGTTGACATTCTGTAACAGAAACATGTTAATGACAAAGAGCAAACAGTTGAGTGTTTGATGTGACTAGTTCTTCACCAGTACCTAAGAAAAACAATAATTCTGATTCACCCAGCATTGTACAGAATAATTCAGTTAGGAACACTTCTGGTATTATAATACGCGTAAATTTTACTGATGATTCACCAACAAATACCGAGTATACCTACTGACTCTTGGCAAAATTAAACCACGTCTACTGCACAAGGAAAAGAACAAATTATACGGAACGAACCACGCGTTCCCTGTTGATCTAAAACTGCTTGATTTTCGATACAACGACGATACAGAAGTATGGGTACTTGGGATGTAACAACGGAACCAAATAATCGATTATAACATCAAATGATTAATTATTAATGTAATAATCGATGTGACCAATCAATCGGTATGTAGGCTCCCTTATGACTTATGACAGAATAGGCCCAGAATGGGTTGAGTGGCTCCTGTAGCTATTTTCGATGATATTCACTGTATGAAGCTGTAATTTGGCATGTAGCCTCCTTAAGACTTACACTTCAAGCAGAATAGGCCATGAATTGGCTGAGTGGCTCCTACCGCTGATTTCGATGCTATTCACTCTATGAAACTGTAATTTGGCATGTAGCCTCCTTAGGACTTACAGTTCAAGCAGAAGAGGCCCTGGATTGGCTGAGTGGCTCCTAACGCTGATTTCGATGCTATTCACCCTATGAAACTGTAATTTGGCATGTAGCCTCCTTAGGACTTACACTTCAAGCAGAATAGGCCCTGAATGGGCTGAATGGCTCCTAACGCTGATTTCGATGATATTCACTCAATGAAGCTGTAATTTGGCATGTAGCCTCCTTAGGACTTACACTTCAAGCAGAATAGGCCCTGAATTGGCTGGGTGGCTCCTAACGCTGATTTCGATGCTATTCACTCTATGAAGCTGTAATTTGGCATGAAGCCTCCTTAGGACTTACACTTCAAGCAGAATAGGCCCTTGATCAGCTGAGGGGCTTCTAAAGCTAACAGATGTATCCAGGATCAGATGTTTTTCCCAGTAAGGGAGAAATTTGATTATAAATTGAAGGTATAAATAGAACCGATAAAAGTATAGATCTATACTTTCTATCTATAGATTACAATATGAAAGAATAAGACAAAATAATGACAAAGACATAGTTGAAGACAAATCGTCGCTGTGATTGTTACTACCTCTATGCTGATGCTTTTTCGAAAACATGATGTATTTGAAAACCGATTAATCAGTAACAATAATCAATTTATACATCGGGCTCAAATAGACGATTATACGATTAATCGATTTGCAACCCTAATGGGTACCCACCCTTCTTCCCTTTTATTCGCTCAGGTTTGTGTCTAGTGGTTCAGTTTTCTAATGAATCTATTATCCAAGTCGACATTCCTTAATGAATTCGTGGTGATTAATTGCGTTTGAACCACCAACATGGGTTCCTCTCTCGTATAACATAGTCTCAGATTGCAAGTTCGTTAGTTGTCACAATTTTCGTCCAAAACAGAACTCGTAGAAAGAAGTCAACGTATTCTACTCGAAAAGGTGTTGAACGAGGCGTTCATAATTACACAAAAACGTCCACTCCGACTCTTGTTTTGACCGCGTTCTTATTTGAACCGCAGTGGAAAAATGAATTCTCGAACCATTAAAGAGGAGAGATGGAGCCAAGGACGAATAATTTTAACAGCTCACAGTGAATATTTCCACACTTTACTGCGACATAAAGTTTAGTCGAGCGGAAGGAGATTTACTGGTCCCTCGTCTAATAAACAATTTCTTGATCGAACTGTGTGATTTCGTCCATACCTTACGATGTTTGGTGCGTTGAAAATTCAACCGTTGAAAAAGACAAAACGTGATGCAAGAGTTGTTATGAAACGTACACGGAATCAAGTGGTTATTTATATACGAATACAAGAAACAATGAAAATCCCACGGTACTTGAGTTGGTGGTGCTGAGGAATGAGTACGGGAGCTAGAGAGGTGTATGTATTATGAAAATACCTGTTGGCCTACGTAATCAATACCAATTATATTGTAATGAGTTACAGCAGGACACAGTCGAGTCCAGACTAGTGTAGATATTCACTTTCTACTGTTAAGTAAATCGTACGAGATCAAAATCGTTCTAATTTTTTCAGATTTACCTACAGCCCTCGTAACGAAAGAATGCCAATAAAACCACAATAAAACCTGAGCCAAAGAAATGAAGAGACCCATTTTACTATCCATTCTACAACCCTTCGCATTCCCAGCCCTTCAGTTCATTCAAGATTATTTATTTATTAACTTATTATTATTATTTAAATACATTTATTTATTTATGTGTTATACTACTCCTTTTCTTAAATTATATTAAGGGGAATAGAAATCAAGAAAGAAAACATCCATTCAGCATCTTCTTAAAACTTAAAACATTTGTAAAGGTGGACCAATTTATATTTCTAGTATAGAAAAATGACAAGGCCTGAACATATGCGTTTCTCTTATAAAATTCTGTATTCGTTTTTGTATTAGAAGAACAATACCAGATTTAACATAATTTCTGGTTTTATCCAAAGAAGCTTATTACACCGAGTTCAACGTTCGTACATCCTTTTATTAGGTATTGAGGTAAGTAAGTAGGATATCACGCCTGCGCAGGTGGTATCCTACCTAGTGCTGCTTCGATCGAGTTGAATATAGGTCTTACAATTATTTTTAGACCACAACTTACCACCCTCAGATAGAAGAACGAGGAACAATAGTGTTTTTTTTTCTCAAATAATTGGATCGTGGATCGGAATTGAGATGGAGGATCATTGTGAAACAGATCGTTGCCTCGCAACTTTGTTTGGACGAGTTGACAAAACAAACGGAAGTAACGAACAATCCTCCTGTCACTGGGAGTCTTTGGTTGAAGATGGAATATCTAGAAAGTGTCAACGTTAATTTATCAATTCACGACTACACTGTCTGGAATCTCGCAACTCTAACAGTCTTACTATCGACAAACCTGCTTTTAGCGAACTTTCGAAGCTACTGTTCTCCGTCCAAAATTTTAAAAACTCGATTTTACGAGAAAAAAATTCATATTAAACTCCGTTCCAGACCATCCTGAATTCACTGCCAAAAGACAAAGGGTGTAAAAGAAACAATTGGGTAAAACTAGACTGAAAATGGAGTAGAATGCCGCAACCGCAATCCGTTTCCAAGATATGGTTTTTAAAGTTTTTTCACAAAACCACGTTTTTTGCCATAAAAACCCACGTTTCTTCACTTTCAAACAACTTTTTTCTACTTTTGACCACATTTTCGGATTCAGTGTTATTTCCTACATAGCCCTAATGCACGTTCGTAATCAAAAAACGCAATTGCAGTTTAAGCATTGAAAATTGAAAAAAAAAAAATATGTTTCTGAAAATACTTGGCCGTTCGCAAAAAAACGTGCTGGAAGCTGTCGGATCTCTGTAAAACTGGCAAATTTAATCTGCTTTCTAATGGTACGGTCAACTTTGCGATTTCTTAACGATTTCGCGGAGAAATTCAATTTTGAATGCGGAAAAACCAGTGGCGGATCCATAGGGGGGTCGAAGGGGGCGACCGCCCCCCCTCGGGCTTTTTAAATGTGGTACTGAATGTTAGAGTAAATACACATTACATCCAATCATTTGTGTCACACTTAATTCCTTATCGTCTATTTTAGGGAATAAGGGAATGCCAATCATAGGTTAGTTTACACAATGACGATTACGCTCACTGAAGCTATTAGGTACTGTAAATCAAAATGGAGTAAGGTAGCAGATGATGAGTTGGCCGCACTGGCTAAAACTACCCGGTTAGTGTATTCCCCCCCCCCCCCCCGTCACTCTAAAGCTGGATCCGCCACTGGGAAAAACAGTAGGCATTTACAAAAATACGAGTATTTACCAGGAAATTAACAAACGGACTGTCAATTTTTTGTGTTTGCCGTTGTTGTTTTGTGTGTATTCAGATTGATAATTTCAAGGATATCTGGGCAAAATGAAATCTTCGTTTAAGCCTGAGGTGGTTTTACTGAATATCAGTACAAACAATGAGGAGGTTTAAATAAAACAAGGTAAAAATTAAAGTTGCGATGACATTTAATAGTATTTTCGAAATGGCCCCTATGGTTTCGTATCATTGCTGCAGTGTAGCTTTTTTCTATTTTCTGGTTCGTACTTCGTAGATGGGTGGAATCGGGCCACTCTAAGGGGAGGTTTTGGAGAGTTTTATGGTGGGGGGGGGGGAGATGACCCATAAATCCCCAAAATGGAACAGTATGACAAGTGACACCTTATTTTAAAGTTTTTTTCTTTAACGCCGAACACGATGGTGAAGTCAGAATTCCGATATCGTATTCCGTTCTCAAAGTGGAGCACTGTGCAGATAGAGACACGTGGTAGTGGCTTGAGATCTTCTTCACGGTTCACCTGCTTCAATCTGATAACGGAATGAGATATCGCAATTGTGACTTCACCTTCGTGTTCAGCGTTGTAAAATCTATAAACGGAGGTGTCACTCAGCATAAAAAGGGGAAAAAAATTGTTTATAAAAATGACATTTTACATAAAACCAGTTATTTCTTCGAATATTCGCTCTCATATCCATGCTGCATGGCTGTGGATTTTTTTAATGCAACCAAATAGTTCAATCTCCCACTCAGATCTTGATAGTTCGTTTTTACTTAAACTAGATGGACTTAGAATTTTTACTGAAATTTAGGAGGTGTTTTAGCTCCTCCCAGGTTGCAGGATGGACCAGTGATGAACATAAGATGAACCACCAATAATACCATCGATATTTCTGCCTCATTGGGCAATAAGTTCCCAGCGACGATAACACCCTCTACACTACTTGGAGAATGGATAGTAAAATACTAACGTTAGTCATCTGAATATGGCGTTACATCAAGTGAAAATGAAAGCAGAGATTGAAGCCTTTTCCCACCTTCTAACATTAAAACCAGTCTGTTGATGTGAAATCGGAGTATGAAGGAAAACCCGTTTGTGAACGCGGAAACGAGAAAGCACAGGAGACTAAAATGACACGCGTCCCGACCAGCCCCGACCATTCAAATTCCAACTAGTTGTGAACGAAGTACTGATTCTCATTAAAGAAATCGGTGCAAAATTTGGACCCAAATCCAAGAGTGACCAATTTTTCAATCAAGATTTCATGATGATTCACGAATTCGCTATACAATAATTTGAAATATTTTATTATGTTCGAACGATATTCAACTTGCTATCATCTTCTTTGTACAGATCACCCTTCTGTCTAGATCACTTAATGATCACTCAATTGTAATAATTATTATTAATTAACTCGCTGTGCTGTTTGAATCAGGTCGAATTAGGTGGGTCAGTGTGAACATTGACCCGACTGGCTGCCGCATGGTTCACCCTCGCGTTGACAGCTTTTGACATGCTCCAACTTTGAGCCCTCATTGTGAACAAACGGCTGGTCCGACAAAGCTGCAGATGACGTTAAAAAATGTCTAATTAAAAACAAAATTATTTGTATCTAAATGTGAACTAAAAACTACACCATTCAATTTGAATTTTTCAAAATTTCAACAATCCGTTTTGAACCCCTTTCCGTTGACCTAGGGGTATGAAAGGTTTCGAGGATCGTTGTGGGGGTGGTTCGAACCAGTAAACCAATTTTCGTCATTTTAGTTCAACATGGGGGTGAACCATGAGCCTGTCGGGTCAATGTTCATACTGGCCCAACTGATTCGATCAGCATATGGTTTCCAGATATCGAGTTAATTAATAATTATTATTACTAATCATTATTAGGTACTCAAAATGATTTACACTACCTGCTGTAGTCTATCATATAGTGATCACTATCATGTAGTGATCTAGACAGGAGGGTGATCTGTGCCAAGAAGATGATAAACCGTTGTTTCAAGAATTTGCAGAGTTTTTGGTTTATTATCGTCGATAATGAACTACTATTGGCATCGCCCAATCAAAAACAGCCCCCCCCCCCCCAAGATAGGTACGTAGATTCCAAAAATCGAATTTAAAAAAACCGGCCGTCAGCCGAGTTATTTCATTTTTATTGTCAATTATCATTAATTGTAAATCTTTTCTGAATCTTCGTACTATCTTGAACTTTAAACCCTCAAACTTTTTTTTTTTTTTTTTTTTTTTTTTCCCCCTTCTCTTGGGCGATTCCAAAGGTTCACTATTGAAGATAATAAACCAAAAACGGGCGTTCCAAGACACCCACTTGATGACGCGGAGACGAAAGTTCTGGTGAGTTTTAGACGAAATTCACAAGTGGCCATCTGTTGAACAACACATTTCAACTTACGTTAATTACGTAATGAAGGCCGGGCGTTTCGAGGAAAGTCAACATACATTTAGAAACATACTCAACTACCTGAGAGAAAAGTTGAAAAATTTGTCTTAGTTGTATTCAGCGTCAAAAATGGGGGTTGGGGCCCATGGAATAAGAAACAAGGGGCCAGCCGCTTCTGACAGGGCGAACCTGAAAACTCTTGGATGAATTTGGTGGAATTCTTAATCATCAACTGGAAATCATGTTTCACGGTTGTAAGATCATCGAATCTGATTTCTGGATCTCTATATACATACACATTAATTTGGGGGATAAAGAAGATGAAGGACACATATCGACGGTCTCACAGCAACACCCCACATCATCATTTTTGACGAAAATGAGTTTTGCATATCGATGGATGCGCCCTCTCGTTACACATTGAACTAACTTTCTTTCGTAAGTTGATAAAGGTGGGTATTTATGTTGTAAAAGTACCACAATTAAAACATGTAGTGATTATGGGAGGAGAAAATCATTGGAAGGCGTTTTTCCAGCCCTCCTCAAAAGTAGCGAAAATGATGATGTGGGGTGTTGCTGTGAGACCGTCGATATACACGAAGACACGGTACCTCGTGTATTAAGGAATGTAATAGATGGAACAAAATTTTAGAGTGGACCGTTGTAGAGAACGGGGCTGGGTAGGAAGATTCATATACCTACGGGCTTGGAGAAAGACTACAGGTGGAATAGGGCGTGACTGCAATACAAAGATCAAGGAACAAAAAAATATCAGGAGCGAGAGCCAAGTTGTTAGAACGTTACAACGCATTAGAAAGTTGAAGTTGCAAAATCGGACTCACCGAGTTGGCCGCATAAGCGCAGGCCGCGAGGAGCAGGAAGGTAAAAGTTGTGGGAATCATGACTCGTTGAAGAATGCCGGGCACCAGTAGAACAGGAGATCCTTCCTCAGAAGACGGTTGCACGAAGGATGAAGAAATACCAGATTGAGAGACCGCCAAGGTTTTCTTGAGACTGAGGGCATTGTATAGTTTTAACGTTCGAAAGGTGTTGAGGAGGCTTTAGGGGTGGGGGGTTCGTAGACTCCGATGGTTGTGGTGGGGAAACTTGAGCAGGAGATCGAGGTGAATCCGGTGGTTGGAGGGAGATTTGCTTATTCCGAGAGCATCGACGCAACAGGTGACGCATCAAACTGGAATGACAGGAAGGAAAACTGCTTCTAGAAAGATATCGATTCAATTTATAAACACAACATCTCGCAATTCAATATGAATTGTTAGAACACCTAGTGGACCTGTCTACATTCAAATACCGTCACGCCACATTGGTTTCTTCAGCGTCAAATTTCAAATGTTGCTACGATTTAGACCAGCGGTTCCCAACCTTTTTTCACATTCGCACCCCCCAGCAACTCAGTTTCAACCGGTGCACCCCCGACTTACGTAAATACCAAATAGATAGGTACCTATTATAGTGAAGGCGCTGCGTCAGAAGTTGATTAAGTTGAGAAAGTTGGGTAAATCGAATGGTGACACTTCCATGCCTCCCTGATAAGGAAGAAACTCGTTTTTAAAAGAATTACATATTTTTAAAAAAGGATTAAGTTATTTTTTAAAGAACCAACAATTTGATAAAAATGAGACGCCAAAAAAGGAGTTTCTTCCTTATCAGGGAGGCATGGAAGTCTTCCATAAGGAAGAAACTCCTTTTTGGGCGTCTCATTTTTATTAAATTGTTGAAAAAAACTTTAATAAATAAATTGAAAATAAATCTTTAAAAAAATAACTTGATGCTTAATTTTCACCTAAAAACCCACGTTTTTCAGAACACCAATTTCACTACTAAATTTCAATACCTAGTGCTTCAAAAGCAGGTGAGTTTATTATAATAATCAGTACCTACCTAATCAGTACATATTCAGTACCAAGTTGAACGATGGCGAAGCCGGTTGAGGCAGATGACAGGGCGGGATTACTCTCAATTTGATTTGGAAAATTCTCAATTTGATTTGGAAATTTCTCAATTTGACTTGGAAAATTCTCAAATTGATTTGGTAAAAATTTTACATTAAATGTAAAATTTTTACCAAATCAATTTGAGAATTTTAATTTACAATTTAAATTTAAATTTAATTTAAATTTTAATTTTACAAAAATGTAAAATTTTTACCCACCAATAGTCTCTTCATCACTTTTCAATAATCCTCTTTCCTCCTTCATTTCTACTGAATTTTCTTTCTACTCTTCTTCTTTATATTCTTTTCTTTTCAGTCTCCCTCTTCCTCTTTCTTCTTTCATAATCTGTAATTCAAGTTTTCTTTTTTTTTTTTTTTTTTTTCTTTTTTTTCTAACCCCCGATCGAGTTCTTATAAAAATAGTTTAGTTTAGTTGTTTGATACTATTGTCCAGGCTCGGCAGGAACTTTGTTCCTATTTGGATAATAAAAGAGTTTATTATTATTATTATTACCGTGGTACACATTTGTTTGAAATCTGGTTCAATTGTGGACAAGTATACCCTCAAATCCGGAGCCACATGAAGTGTATTCCGGTATTTATTTTATGAACGTGTAGGATGAAAAACTTCTTTCCACGAGCTCATAAGAGGCAGGAGGGAGGCAAGAGCCCTGTTGGAGATGTCTTCATATTCCACATTCATTTCTGCCCAGAACGTGATGAGATCCGTTGTTCCTGATTTGAAGTTAGCTCTCAACGAGGAATCCGAAGCAATGTCGATGAGAATCTCCATTTCTGATGCTTCTAGGAAGGATGCACGTTGATGCTATTCCTCCAGAAAAGGATTCGAAATCCAGTAGTGTTCAGGTTCAAGCTTGGAACAGTACTTCTCGAACGATTTGTCTGAAACCCTCCAAAATTTGGATTTAATGCTCCAAGATCCTTTCACAGATAGATAGTGTAAGCTTAGATTCTGATAAAAAATCATGGAGGGTCTCAAAAACGTAGGTTGGCCGTTTTGGTTTATTATCTTCGATAATGAACCATTGCAATCGCCCAAAGAAAAAAATTTTTCTATTGCTTCCTAAATGTAAGTTTCTTTTTCATTGACTCTATTTTGTCGTCGCCAAAAAAGATGCTGGTATTTTTTTTTTGACATTTTATGTCTTTGCTATGGCACACAACCAAATTTTCGTTATGTCACGTTACGTTACGTAACGAAATATGCTCAATGATTATTATGATTCGTAGAAGTGAGGTAGGTAGGTACCTATATGATTATAGCTGAAATTTGGCTATATGATTATTATGATTTGGCTGGTAGCCTCCTTAGGACGTGAACAATAAGGTGCACAGGGTTTTGATCAGCTGAGTGGCTCCTGAAGCTAACATCTTTCCTATCAACCGTAGGAAGCTGAAATTTGGCTGGTAGCCTCCTTAGGACGTGAACAATAAGGTGCAGAGGGTTTTGATCAGCTGAGTGGCTCCTGAAGCTAACATCTTTCCTATCAACCGTAGGAAGCTGAAATTTGGCTGGTAGCCTCCTTAGGACGTGAACAATAAGGTGCAGAGGGTTTTGATCAGCTGAGTGGCTCTTGAAGCTAACATCTTTCCTATCAACCGTAGGAAGCTGAAATTTGGCTGGTAGCCTCCTTAGGACGTGAACAATAAGGTCCAGAGGGTTTTGATCAGCTGAGTGGCTCCTGAAGCTAACTTCTTTCCTATCAAGCGTAGGAAACTGAAATTTGGCTGGTAGCCTCCTTAGGACGTGAACAATAAGGTGCAGAGGGTTTTGATCAGCTGAGTGGCTCTTGAAGCTAACATCTTACCTATCAACCGTAGGAAGCTGAAATTTGGCTGGTAGCCTCCTTAGGACGTGAACAATAAGGTGCACAGGGTCTTGATCAGCTGAGTGGCTCATGAAGCTAACTTCTTTCCTATCAAGCGTAGGAAACTGAAATTTGGCTGGTAGCCTCCTTAGGACGTGAACAATAAGGTGCACAGGGTCTTGATCAGCTGAGTGGCTCATGAAGCTAACTTCTTTCCTATCAAGCGTAGGAAACTGAAATTTGGCTGGTAGCCTCCTTAGGACGTGAACAATAAGGTGCAGAGGGTTTTGATCAGCTGAGTGGCTCCTGAAGCTAACTTCTTCCCTATCAACCGTAGGAAGCTGAAATTTGGCTGGTAGCCTCCTTAGGACGTGAACAATAAGTTGCACAGGGTTTTGATCAGCTGAGTGGCTACTGAAGCTAACTTCTTTCCTATCAACCGTAGGAAGCTGAAATTTGTCTCGTTAGGACATGAACAACAACGCTACTGGAGTAGGTGATGTAGTCTGGCTCGAAAACACAGAAGAAAATGTCCCAATGTGTTGCAGACTCGTATGCAAGCATTTATGATTCTTAGAAGTGAGGTAGTTAGTTTTTTTTTTAAGAGACAGGTTGATGCCATTAACTTTGTTGAAGATGTCACTTAAATAAGAGAGGATTTGCAGCCACTGAGCGTCATGAAATTTTGACGACAATGTAAATGGATAGTCCTCTGAAAAAAGTGCTACTTCTTGTCGAAGTTGAAATAGTCGTGTCAAGAAGAAAGTGTAAAAGAACGAAAAGTATTAATCAAATTTTTTTCCCAAAAATGTCCGCCATTACTCTATTTTTTCCACGCACCTCCAAAGGGGCTCTCGCGCACCGCTGATTTAGACGACTCTGTCGTTAGACGACTCTGTGCCTGTAATGTGATACTGAAGTACTTTGTTTAGAACGTACTAAGATGGTATGTGGCAACTGTTTCGATTCAGCTTTTACAAAACGTCGCAACACGGATATCGAGGCAACACCACGTTTCCAACATTTTGTCAAAAATGAGATTTTTACACCAGTTGATTCAAATTTTCGCGCCTCGTAGGCCAGTGAACACAGTTGTATAGCTTTTCCAAGTCAAATTGAGAATTTTCCAAGTCAAATTGAGAATTTTCCAAATCAATTTGAGAATTTTCCAAGTCAAATTGAGAATAATCCCGCCCTGTCTTCGCCGTCGTCCAACTTGGTACTGAGTAGGTACTAATTATTTTAATAAACTCACCTGCTTTGGAAGCACTAGGTATTGAAATTTAGTAGTGAAATTGGTGTTCTGAAAAATGTGGGTTTTTAGGTGAAAATTAAGCATTAAGTTATTTTTTTAAAGATTTATTTTCAATTTATTTATTAAAGTTTTTTTCAACGATTTAATAAAATAACTTAATCCTTTTTTAAAAATAAGTAATTCTTTTAAAAACGAGTTTCTTCCTTATCAGGGAGGCATGGAAGTGTCACCATTCGATTTTTCCCAACTTTCTCGTTTTTTAAATCAATCTTGAGACCTTCGAGAAGGACAAATCTCAAACAACTTACAACAAGTTACTTAATGTTTTATAAAAATAAAATTGATAATTTTAATACTTATCAATAGGATAATTTTATCAAAATTATCAATTGATAATTTTAATACTTTTATTATAGGAAACGATGTTCATAGGAACATGGGAGTGGAATTTTTTGCCGACCGAGTAGTCGACAACATTTGTGTCCAGCATAGCAACCGCCGAAGTAATAACAGGAAAGCGAAGAAGAAGAAGGCATATGGAGTAGAGCGTGGAACAAGCTATTTCTTCCATGGGATAGTTGAGTACGCGTTGATTTAATTCAGGGAATTCCCGTTAAACTTTTAAACGATTTAAACTTTTTGTAATAATTACAAACTTTAATTTAAACTTTTTGTAATAAATTATTTATGTCAATTTGAAGTTAATTTTGCTACTTTTACTTTGTAAACGACCGTTTGAAGTGCGAGGCGGTACTTTTTATATTGCGTTCGATCTAGCCGGATAGGTATAACCTGACATCACATTTTCCACTTCATCAACTTAAAAGAATTACATCTAGGAATTAAACCTACTGTTAATTCAGACGTATACAATTTCAACATACAAACGGAAAATGTCCGAAAAGAAGAAGAAGTTGCCGTATTTTTCGGATGTACAGCTCTTCAAAAGGGTTGACAAGGTAAGAACGTATTTGGTCCCGTCTTTGTGTCATTGTAATGTTAGAATCTGATAATTGATGCAAGTACTCCTTTGATAGTTTGTGTGTGTAGTTCTAGTGTCTCTGGGTTGTAGTCATACGAATTATTCTTACACGCTATAAAGTAGCGAAGTGATCGTAAGTACTGTCGGTCAACTTCACGTGCTCTGATTGATTGAACATTCAACAAGGCAAGATTGCCGACTTGTACCAAGGTTGATTATTGAAGGATCTCCGAAATGATTATCTACTGATTTTCAGCTCTTTAAAGTTTTTGATATATACCACGGAGAGCCATCAATCAAGTATAGTAGGTGTCAAGCGGACGGTCCATAATTATAAGTCATCAATTAACGCTGCTAAACCTAACACCATTTATAAGAGGATATCAGTCATATTACCCACCGTATCAACTGAATACGATGGTGACACTAAGAATACGAGTAAGGAAAGTGGTGAGATGTCACACGCCTATATTTTAAGCTGTAAAACAAGAAGAAACGATACACGCATGTTGAAAATATAAATGAACCCTTCTAATTTTTTTTCTTTTTGCAGTACCTCGATGACAACATTGACAAACAAATGATCGATAAAGATGCTATGGTCGATGAACTGAGAAACACGTACAAGGAGTACCAGAGAAGGAATCAAAGTGCCTTCCGGTTGGCAGTTTTCAAAGGTATAATAGTCTTAGGCGATAATTCTGATGCATGTTTCTTATCAGTTCATATTCATTACTCTTCTTGCAGCCTCACGTTTTAGAATCAAAATTCATATGTTGTAGTAATTGGGATAAATGAGAACACTAGAGAATATACCTCTGGTATTAATCACAACATCGTGCATTCGCTGGCAGAAGGGCGAATGCAGCAAAATCGTGGTTTTGGGAGTGTAAAAACTGTACCACCCACCTTCACAGTAGTTACTCCTACATTCGTACTAATTTTCTGCATCTTTCTATATTTTTGGACTTTTCGTTTGTGGAAACAGAACAATACTGTTTCAATATGGTTTGCTACTCTCCTTTAAGTCTTTTATTATCAATAATTATTATTTTTCGGTGGGTCAGTAGTATCATGGCTGTGTCTTAGTTCAATGTTGCTCATCTTTTAAAGAAACAAATTGCGTTTGTGCACCGTAAATGAAAGCAGGGAAGTAAAAACGTCGTTATTTATTTAAAATTGTGATTCAAAACATCCCTATGAACAATGTTTCTCAAAGAATCTTCTTTTACATTTTAGTTGTTGTGAACAGCTTGTAAAAAATAGCCAGCAACGACGTAAACATTATACTAGATACCTAATTATTCCACAACTCTGTAAACCACAATAATTGTCAACTCTCCAGTTTTAATCATAATCTTAATTATTCTTAGCTTTAACCTCTTCGACAATAGGTAAACTTGGAGAAGGCACAGTCCTAACAAAAAGTCTGTTAGTTCATTAAAAATACCTAACTCCTCATCTCAACCAAGCCTTCGTCACTTTTAGTTGGTCGAAGCTCGGAGTTGGCTTGAGACAGCTCTTCAACATCAACTAGGTACTACTTGAGGTACTACAATTAGTTGGAATTCCGCTTTTATAAGAAAAGATGTAGAAAAAACATAAAAACCACATCCTTATCTCAAAAACGTCAATTTGGCGTATTCGCCTTTCTGGCGGGAAGGACACGTTATAAGTATAAGATCTCTCTTCTAGTGCCCAAAGTGAAGTAAATATCGTGTGAAAGAAATGTGATGCTGGCTGGTTATCAGATTGTTGCATTGGTTTCAATGGATTGATTTTTGCAGCTTATCACATGATCAACCAAAACGTTTTGGAAGTGACGCAAGAGCGCTCAAACAACGGATCTGACGTCGAAGCCCTGGACGAGCAAGTGAGCCCTGAGGTTCGCAGCCCACAGGTGATACCATGTTTAAATGTCAAATGTGTTAAGCCCCTGTAGAACTACGATGTCCACCTATAAGGTGAATGGGTATCTCAAGTCCTAATTAACCAAAAGGACGTTTTTCACCGTTAAATCACCAAATTCCAACACTGCTCACGCTTTTCAGTGTTATTATCAATTTACCGTTCCGAATTCCAGAATGAAGCTCTGCCTTCTGGACAAAATGCGGCGTCTCAGATGGTGCAAACTTATTTACAAGGACTGAACTGTATGGCAAGTCCTGTTGGAGCCAGGTTTGTGGATATTATCATCTAGCGCTACACTCGTATTTGCCTCACAAATTGCCTTTTAGAAATTTCACACTGGCTCATACATCCCTTGGAATACTAACCACGGGCATATAAATTTCTCCTCAGGACTGGATAAAATATAGTTTCAGCGTTTTCTCTCAAGAAACGGAAAATGCATACAAGATGTTTTTTTTTTCATTTTCTGGTTTTCGTGCTCAGGTCTTCGAAGAATTCGAATAGTGAGTTGATCAATATCAGTAGCGATGAAGGTGAAGCTGACTCAGAGGTCAAACGCCCCAAAATTATTCCACCACCTTCCAACCACCATCGGCATCATGTACACCACCATCAGGCATGGAGACCAGTACACGTAGGTTACACTGTATAATTTGTTGACAATATTTCCTCCTACTTTCTCGTACTATTTGGAGTTCACACAACCAGGCGTGTGAGGCATGTCAGAAAACCAACCTTATAATCCTTATTGTACCATAATATGGTATAATATTATTATGATTATTATAAAAGGATAAACACTTATATTGTATAAGCCCACATTGATTTAAACTAAAATATAAAATCCAATATCACATATCAAATTTTGATATGCTTTGACTTGGAATGGGGTCTGCGCATGATTTTTTATTGGTAGAGAATCGCTTAAAAACGTGAAAATGGAACTATTCGTCAAAATTAGTTTACCCTTATTTTTTTATGGACAGAGAAACATAATCATGTTCATTAAATGACGTCAGAACCGCCGAAGTATATGATTGGTCAGGGCGCAATTAAATCAATGCTACCACCGCACCGACACGAAAAACGGTAGCCGCCCTTGCGTGATGGCCGACAGTGGGTGACGTCACAACGGCGCGCCATTTTACGTCCAAGTTTATAATCAATTAGATTTCAATTGTGATCATCTGAGAAGTTTTCTTTCTTTCTTTTTTTTTTTTTTTTTTTAACATGGAAACTAGTGTTACGTGGAATAGCAACTTGAATAACATAGCGAATCGGTTTTTTAAAATTTCTCATTCGCATACCCAATTGTGCGAAGTTACCCACCCCTAGTACCTAAAATTTCTGAATCTGACGCTAGTCGGTGGGTGTCCTTCATTCTCTAAACTTCTATAATCTTTGATGAATACACAAGGTTGATTATTTCGTCGAGCAATTGGGGTTATGTCCTGGCTATACAGCTGGACAAAGGTATTGACCAGGTTGGGCGATGACATTCTGCTGGAATCAAAAGAAACTTTGATTTTAATTTTTTTACTCCTTCGTTACATTCACTAATGTCATTAATTACCTCTTCTTCCATTAGCTTCTCATAATTATTTTATCTATCAACTTTTTTTCTATAGTAGTTTCAACTGCCTTATATTTTCTGCCGACTCAACCATCTCATTTATGTTATAATATGAGATGTTACTTCATAGAAATGTATCAATTTTTTTAAATGTTTTTTTCAATTTCTTGTGATCTGTTCCGCTATTTTCTTGAATTATTCTGTTTAATGGGCTTGCCCGTGTTGTGTAAAATAAATCAACTTATCTTCTTTGGTACTCTAGCCTCACAATCGATCTCGTTGGGTGTCTGACTCACTACCTGAGCACAACGCTCATCATCGGTGCAATAATGAAACACCACGTGACGAAACAAAGCGCAAAAGACCCTCGAAGAAAGCCCCTCCTCAATATCCTGCACTCTCAATTTTCCCGACCGTAAAGAAAGGGCCGGGACGGCCACTGCTGAGCACCATTCCTGAAATCAGCTTCGCCGAATTCGGGGGCTACCCAAAGGTTTTGCAGGTAAATTTCTGTTTCAACTTTAACACCAATGCGGTAGTTGATTTCCAGGAGCCCGGGAGAGAGGTTACTATAAACGTTTCAAATATTACATACACTACCTACGTCAAAAGGTCCAGATAATGCAAAATCGCACTTTGAAAATTATTCTGAATAACAATATGAGATATCCAACTTCACTCCTATTTAATTATTTTACGTGAAAAATATCACGCAGTTGTACCTTTTTCAATCCTGTGTTCATGTTTTTTGTTCGAGAGTGACGAATGAACACGTTTCTATTTCCACTTTCACTAGAAACTTCTATTCCTCTCGCATAATTCTCCCTAAAGTAAATTCTGAATTTTATAGAAGGAACGCACCTCTTTTTTGTTTGATAAGGGTATTAATATTTTTCAATTTCACAATTTGTCTTCCATTAAAAAGAAATTGAATTTTGTAAGTTGAGTACATATTTAGGTTTATGGTTTGCAATTCGTTTCTTAGCAATAAAATCCTATTTCCTTGTATTTTTCTATTAATTTTGCTTTTGCAATTGTGTTGGCACATGTCTATAAGTGTTTTTAATAGGCATATCTGAACTCCACCAAAGAGCTCAAGTTCACTTGAACTTATTCTTTGGTGGGAAACTTTATTTTATTTGCCAAATATTGTTTAATTTATTTATTTATTTTTTTTTTTTTTGATTACTTTTTGTATCAAGGCTTGTTTCTTTTTTCTTTCCAATTGCACTATCTACTGTTGCCAATGAACAATATCATATCAAAATGAAACCTTACAACTGATCCGTCAAAACCGTTTGACCAGGCCGTTCAAATTCTAATATGATATTGTTGTCTCAATTTGGGTTGTTTCCCATTCTCAATTTACTGGTTCTTTCTTTTACTAGGCTATCAACGATCTGGTCCTTCACTTTTACCAGTCAGACATCTACAGCATGCTGGGAGTGACGCCACCCCGTGGCTTCATCCTACATGGGCCACCAGGTTGTGGCAAAACACTTCTTGCCCACGCCATTGCTGGAGTGAGTCTCTTCTCTTGTCATTTCCTATAATGGTCGTACACCTTTTACTGATTGGAAAGTACTTGTCGATCGCTCACCGTGTATTACATTGAAACTTTGATTACTACAGGAGTTGCGACTGCCTCTTGTCAAAGTCAGTGGGCCAGAGCTCATTGGAGGGATTTCAGGCGAATCCGAAGAAAGGATTCGAAAGATTTTTCAACAGGCTAAGCAGCAAGTTCCCTGCATCCTCTTCATTGATGAAATCGACGTCATCAGTCAAATGAGGGAGAATGCGAGGAAAGATATGGAGCGGAGAGTTGTATCGCAACTAATAGTATCCTTAGATGGTGAGCAATATTTTTACGTAAAAAGCTAGAACAAAAACTAAAATTATGGTACATTGGCACCTGCACGCCTTGGATATCTGTACCCCGACGGGTGTAGTTTCTGCAGTTATCTCATTCATACAGCAAGGAAATCCTAAACGATTGTTTTCTTTCCCATACCTCATTAATACAATGGTGTGGAAAATTTCAGATCTAAGCACTTGTGAAGAAGGTGATGAGTTAATAGTGATAGGCGCGACCAATAGAGTTGAAGAATTGGACCCCAGTCTGAGGAGAGCTGGTCGATTCGACAAGGAGGTGTGCATTGGGATCCCTGACAGGTGATTGAATCTTAAAATATGAATAATCCATACTGACTCTTTCGACTGACGTTCACCGTTCTAATTTACGGCATCTAATATATTGTATGAATCTGTAGGTCGGCCCGTGAGGGAATACTCAGAGTCCTCTGCCGGCTCCTCAAAATGTCGAAAAACATCTCTATTGAGAAGATAGCCGAGCTAACTCCAGGTTATGTGGCTGCGGATTTGAAATCCCTAATATCTGAAGCAGCGGTTGCAGCTGTGAAAAGGTTGGTTACTAAAAACACTTTATACTATCGTGAGCCGAAAAAGAACTGTTAATTTTTATTATGGGTAATAGTTAAGGAACACTCAAGCAGGTTCACGTGGACCGGAAATTGCGGATTGCGTATCGCTCTGTGATTGGTCAGCGTCAAAGGTTGGGAGTGTACTTCCATGGCCTTGACCAATCACAGAGCAATCAGCTATCCGGACTTTCCACTCCAATGTGAACCCGCCATCACTCTCAGTGGCTCGCTCTCATAAATCTGTATACTCGTACTATCCGTATCTGATTTAGTTCCCTACCTCTCATAACTAACCTCCTGCAGTAATTAGCTCATTAGCGGTGTTCCTACTGGGTCTGTGCACGCACTGCATAATATTATCAAGTACACCAATTTTCCCCTTATTTCATTACTAGCGAATTTCACGTATTGTTCTTAGTCCAAAATTTTTAAAACTCGAATTTCCGAATATTTTTTTTTATACCAAATCCGTTCCAGACCATCCTGAATTCATTGCCAAAAGGCACCATAAATCATAATATGATGTATAAATCATATTATGATCATAAATATGTATATTAATGTATGTGTCAATCCAGACGATATCTCTCGATAGAATTGAGATAATAAGTTCAAATTTGGACAGAAGATTATTGTAAGTACCTTTAGTTAGAGCGCATCACATCTGATGCATACCGAATTAACCAAAAGAGCTCGTAGTTGAATACCTATAATTACCCAATAAGTTTAAGATTGCCCATATTTAAATGAGATTTTACATAAAATCAGTATTTCTTCAAGATTCGCTCTTATAGCCATGATGCATGGCTGGATTTTGCTTTCAATTGAGTTTTTAATACGAACAGTTGATATTACAGTTGAATAAAGTGGTTTGTTTGAATAATTTTCAGAATTTTTATGGAGAGTGCCAAAATAAAAAATAAAAAAGTGCAATGCCCCAAAATATTAAATGAAGAGCCTATCAAGATTGCAGATGAAGAAAACACTGAAGAAAGTAAGAAGGCCGTTGAAGAAAGTAAATCCAACGATCTTGAAAATGTCGTCACAGAAACCCCTAAAGAAGATGATGAAAATGAGAAACAAGTTGGTAATGATGGGGAGTCAGCTCCAGTGGAAAAAGAAGATGATATTGCCGAGCCCGATTCCAGTGATGCAAAGGGAGAGGAGAGGCCTCCAGTGGAACCTTTGGAAGTTATGGATGTCGACCTCACGTCATCTTCGAATCAGGAAGTTCCAGCAGTGGCAGATGACGAGGTCTCATCGGCCAAAGAGGTGATTGAGAATGGAGGGGGTGAAGAGGATAAGAAAAGCGAGGATATGGACGCTTGCGTTATTATTGAGGATGGAAAAGCGGCTGGCAACAAGACGGTTTCCACACCTCTGGGAAACTCTCGTCAATACGACATTCAAGTTGAAATGGAAGATCTGATGTCAGCATTGAAAACAACACAACCGTCCGCTAAAAGGGAAGGTTTTGCCACAGTTCCTGACGTCACTTGGGATGATATTGGGTCCCTGAAAGACGTTCGGGACGAGCTCACGATGTCAATCATGGTAAGAATGAATCACATTTCACTTTTTTGTATGGTTCGAAATCCCCAAATGTTTCCCAATTCTCCACTAAGTAAATAGTTACTTCAATAGCACCAGCCATGGATTCCTCGTTCACACGCTGCTCCTAAATATTTTGTTGCTTCCTTATTTCCCAAAACATCATAGATTTTGTATGTTTTTCGTAGATGCCGGTGAAATACCCTGACGATTTCACCCGAATGGGGATCGATGCACCGTCCGGTATCATGCTATGGGGGCCCCCTGGTTGTGGCAAAACTCTACTAGCGAAAGCCATTGCGAATGAGGCCAACATCAATTTCATATCTGTCAAAGGGCCTGAACTTTTGAACATGGTAGGCATAATAATAAATAATAGGTAGAGGTATATTTTAGGTATTTAAATCATTAGCTTATGCGTAGATAAGGCAACTCATGCATTGTATGTATACAATTCATTCCTGAATAGTCTGTTACTTCAATGCGATTTTTTCCTTGGATCTTCTTGTTTAGTTTTTGTGGCACCATTGATCTGTTTCTATTTTACTGATTTCTTCTTGTCTTCTGCTTGTTTTGATTTTCTCATAAGACTATTCCCCATAATTGTTTTGTGAATATTCAAAATACCACTTTCTGCACTTTCTCACCATCCGAAGTGTGAATAAATCAATATTTTACTATTTCAGTATGTTGGAGAGAGTGAAAAAGCTGTCCGGACTTGTTTTCAACGGGCACGCAACTCTCAACCATGCGTGATCTTCTTTGACGAAATCGATGCCTTGTGCCCGCGCAGATCTGACTCCTCTGAGGTACCAGTTCTTGACTGTCTGTTGAAATTGATTGCCAAAGGTGTATCGGTAGATACAAGTATTAGCACAGCTTTGTCAATAGGGAATGACAGTGATTTAAACAAAAAATTCTCTGAGAAGAACTCACCTTCAGAATAATTGAGACAGTGGTAAAAAGTTTTTTAAGGAATTAATTATTTTACTGGAGAGGTTTGAAGTCGTATTGAGCGGGAAGAGGGAAGCAAGGTACGTCATCTACCTCCCAGGCAAATCAGAGAGCAGTACGTAGACCAGCTCGTAAACAGCTCTCTGATTGGCTCCCGAAAGCGGTGCTTGAAAGCCGCCCCTATCAACCCTGTCCGACCACGTCGAGTGGGAAAAGGTCAAATTCGCCATTCTTCAGTTCGATCTGGTAGTTTAACAAAAAAATTTCTCGTTTGAAATTACTCGTTTTACATGTCTTGTGAGTCACCAATTTTCGATTTTTGACCATCAAAGAATTATTCTATGACACACTGGCGTTCCCTTTGTGTAGTGTATTCACTTCCGGTGACTAGGATGCTTAAGCCACTACATAAAATGTCTTTTCAATCTATTCGCACAATGGCTGACCGTTTGTCATTTTATGATGATAATTAGTCATTATTATATTCCCTAATTTCACACATTGACTGTAACATTATATGACACTAAACATATCCTTACCAATACAAACAAGAGAAATCACAGAGTTCGTGGAGTTCTTAAGGGTAAAAAAATACGTTTTTCTTCGTCTACATGGATCTATATTCGACAAGCTATGCTGTGCTCATCTGAAGATGAGTGCTAAGCACTACCGAATCTGTTGTACCAAATTCATCATTCAAAATCCACCCCACGTCCTCTGGGCAAGTTACATACCAACGTATTTGTTTGACATTTCAGGGCAGTGTCAGCTCACGGGTAGTAAACCAGGTTCTCACAGAAATGGACGGCGTCGAAGGGAGGAAAGGCGTTTTTCTCATGGCGGCATCCAACCGACCTGACATGGTGGACCCAGCAGTCCTTCGACCTGGTCGTCTCGACAAGATTGTCAAAGTCGGCCTTCCCAACGCTAAGGATCGGATCGATATTTTGCGTGCCATCACAAAGGTAAGCGGATTTTCAGGATGTCCTTAAGATGATTGCCTTTTAGTTCTCTGTAATACTTGCCAGATCATTACTGATTCTACGTCATGACTTTTGGATATGTGACCCAGCTTTGTTTCAACGTCAGACAGTGTATTTTAAAAGATTTAACCCTATGTAGTTCTGTGAGCCGAGCAGGTGCATGAGTGAAAGTGTACAAGCTGGAAATGCACTAAGGGAACTGAACAAACACACTTGTGGATTATTCTAACTAATTACTCTTGTATACTGCCTCTACAGGTCTTTTTCAACTTCAACAACAAAAAGAAGTGATAACCCCCCCCCCCCCCCAACACTCCGCGTAAAATCTTGACGACATGGGGAGATTTCGAAACGGTTAGGACATCTCTTTAGTTTCTATATTATAATCTCATCGCACTTCGCAAGTACTCTTTTCATTATGCTTAGCTCCTTGATGTAGAAAATGGCGGGCGGTGAAAGTGGATATCATAACCTTTTCCAGTCGCTGTAGAATGACATTTGCGAGGTTAGAGCACATTACATCTGTAAATAAAGTCGTTGTTCAATGATGAACTTTCAAACAGGGTTAATAATTGTTGGCTTCGTATTTTCTTATTTAGATGTAAAAGTAGTTCCTTTTTTGTCATTAAATCATAATAGAAACTAAGTCTGAATTCTCACAATGCTCTGTATTTTTGAGTGATCTGCTTGGGTCGTTTTTTAGTGAGCTGCTGAGGCATTATGTTGTTAGTGTGTTGCTATCAGTGTGAGATTGTTGTATATTTTCGTAGTTGGTGCAGTGCTCACATCCCTGGCCTTACGGTAAACACGTCATTCCCTATACCTCTCACGTCGCACAGTTCCCATTATTTTTACTCTCCAAATGTTCGCGATAACATTTAAAGGGGATATTATCAAACGTATCTTTGTAACACAATAAATAAGAAGAGACTATTGAAGTTGCTATACTTCGCTCTTTTAGCCTCCTTTGATCAGTATAATATATTGGACAAGGTTTGTATGATATGTGATTTATCGTCACCATGGGTTCTACAAACCTTTTACAATCTATTCGTGGAACATACCTCACATTTATATTCTTGTTAATTCACGATTTGACAGAATGGAACGAAGCCTCCGTTGGATGAGAACGTGTCCCTCGAAAAAATCGCCAGCAGCCCGGAGTGCGAAGGTTACTCGGGTGCGGACTTGGCTGCACTAGTCAAAGAAGCTTCTATCCTGGCACTTACGAACCATTTAACTCTTCGAGAACGCTCTGACGTCAAGGAAGACCTGGGGAAACTCTGCGTTAATGAAAAACACTTTGAAGGCGCTTTGAAGAAAATTAAACCGTCTGTACTTACTGAGGTAAGAGCTAAAATGAGCCCTTGTTCGAAATATTACTCGTTAAAACTTTGTATTTCTGGTTATGGAACAAATTTTACTCTTCACCACCCAATAGTATTTGTTTTCGGTCTTATCAAAAAAGAAAAAAAAATTGCAGTTTTAAAGGTTAGTACCTACGAGTACCTAGTACCTATGAGAAAATGTGGCGACTTTCAGTGCTGCCATATCGTCTTCTTCTCACCTAATCTCGTTATGGTCAGGAGTTCACTGAGATATATTTCAATGAATGGGTGATTATTACAGACTCCAAAAATCGAATTATTCAACATTTACGAAAATCCCCTGTCCAAACAATAATAATGTAGTCAGATGTTAGAACACATTTTTTTCAATTTGTACTTTCCTCACCCAACTGATTCTGCACGAGTGGATTCCTTGATTAATTTTCGATTTCATTTGTGTCGCAACAGGAAAGAGAAAGATACGAAAGGCTTGAGAAGATTTTCTCCTCTGTAGACTACTAATGGACAACTGCTCCCGACTTTGGAATCCGCCACCATTTCCTACCCACAGTCGACCTGGCTGCCTCCATGTTTCCAGCCATGGTGTGGAATTTTCGTGGTTCTTCCGGCAACTTGAATTATTTGAAGTTCACATCGTCAAATAAATACGTATTTATGTACATATGGTTGTGATACTATAAAATGGTCTGTGCAAAGCTTGTCGCAGTCTTCCATTCGAATTTTCCTCGAGTTCACTTGTCTCTTCAACTATTCCACGCCTTTAGATTTTCGATATTTTGTTCAAATTCACAGAAATGAGCAGTCCTTGCGCCGCTCACAGTATGAGGAAGGCTTGCGGTCATAGTAGAGTGTATTTAGTTATTGGCGGCCATTTTCGTTTTTCTTTGTCATTCGGACGACAGTTGCGTACCAAACTTCCAATTAGGGGTGCAACATCGGAACCAAATAATCGATTTATCAAGTTGTATTTTTTTTTCTTCGATGGTTGTTCGTCTGTAGGTAGGTGACTATTGCTAAATTGTAAGCTAATGAAGATAAGGCAATGCCTAAACTAATAAAAATGCATAAAATATTTTTGACATGGATAGGTATGTCTTATGTCTGAGGGGGTTATTCCCAAATTCGCAGTATTACAAGCTTACGTGATACAAAAAAGTGGGACGTTTTTTGGCGCAATTTCGTGGTCGTTGAGACTTGAAATTTGGCATGTAGCCTTCTTAGGACTTATACTTTAAGCAACATAGGGCCGGGATCAGCTGAGTGGCTCCTAAAGCTAATTTCTACGCTGTTCTCACTATGAAGCTGTAATTTGGTATGTAGCCTCCTTAGGACTTACACCTTAAGCAAAATAGACCCGGGATCAACTGAGGGGCAGATATATCTCGGTACATATAACAGACATATCCATGATGAAATGTTTTTCCCAGTAAGGGAGAAAATTTATTTATAAATAGAACCGATAACATTATCTTGAAACGTAGACCAACAAGTTTGAGAGGGGTTAACCATTTTTTTTTCTTTGGTCGATTCCAATGGTTCATTATCGAAGATAATGAACCAAAAAGTCTTACACGTATTTCAATATTACCGAATTTCGAAAACATATATTTTTCCCCTTTGTAACATATATTTTCCTCTTGCATTTCCGTCCTTATAGCCCGGATTATTTTTCATCGCCTCCAATATCATTGGATTAGTCTGTTGTTGTCATCTTTCCACTCATTGTCCAGCAGTCACAGCCTACTCACAGGCTCGGAAGAATGTTTTTTGGATTTCGAGGTTCGACCCAACAAACCTGAAAACGAACTGCTATGAAATCTCTTAATAAAGTGCGAAAATAATGGTTTATATTAGAAATAGTTAATTCTGTGATGTGATAACACTTTGGGGTACTGAAAATGAATGTCTAGTTATGAAATTTTCAGTTTTGGAAGGTTATTAGCGAATTTAGGAGAGAATACGCTATTGCGATGGTTCAAAAATTTTGGAGTTCGGATTTCTGACTTTCATTGATACAAATGGCGGAGTTTGTTTCAAAAGTTGCAAATAGAACACAAGGCTTGGCCTATTTTGATTTTAAAATGATGGAACTCTCTTCTTCCTCGACCCTGTATCTACGGTATCAGTAGCAACGTAAGTGACGTCAAACTACGTTTAGTAGGCAGCACACTGGGTTATTTGACGTGACTTCCAAGACAGTTTCGAAAAGCGGGCTTAACTATCCGTTTATAATCAAGTTGTTGTGGATGGTTTCAACCTGTGGATGATCAACGCAATAGCAGATGGCCTCGTTTCTCGACCCGTGCTCGGTTGTCTCGACTTTGAGACGGGGAAGGGCCGCCATCTCCTGGTCCACGGGTGTCGCCTTGTGGATCTTATGCCCGAGAGGTACGTGAGCGGTGAAGTCTTGTTTGCTAGTCGTCAAGTACATTGTATCTCCCATGTTTAAGTCCCTCGCCCACTCGTCTTTCTTGCAGGCCAGAAGTCCTTTGTTCACTCCTGTCATCCAAATGCATCACCGTTAGCGTCCACTGGCTCACAAGACCCCCAAACTTGTACAGTAGGAATCATCTATAACGACTGGGGCGTCCGTCAGTTATTCCCCCAATCCAGCAACTGCTAGATATTTCCTGCTTTGCACCATCCTGCACTTGAGATATTTTCCGTTATACGTATACCACTGCTTAAGATCCTGGTTATATGCTACGTACCTACACCTGTGTAACTTGATGATAAAGTTAGACATATGGATAAAGTGGAAGGGATTGCAGACTAAAAACATCCCCAAATCAGCTGATTTGTACCATATAGATTAGTTGAGCATATACGAGGGGTGATCAAGTTCCAGGACTGGTTTTTTATGAGAGTATTAAAAAATGTGTACAGGCTATTGGACGTCGTCCCCTTTCAACTGCTCCCCTTGGGAAGCTATACATTTTTCCCACCGATGTGTGAGACGCTGTTTAGCTGCGCCAGCGATTTTTCTTGAATTTCATCTACTGACTCAAATCTCTTTCCTTGCATGGGTTTCACGGGTCCTTTCAAGGAAAAAGTGCTGGTGAATATGGTGGCTGGGGGATGACCGTCATTCCGTTTTGGTGCAGTAGTCGCTACAGCTCTGGTCTCATCTTCCTTACTGTCTCACCAACCAATCAAAATGTTCAATTCTTCAGTCATTTCACGAATGACTGCAACATGACTGTCATCACTCGAAGTTGATGGGCGCCCTGAACGAGGATCATCTTCACACGATGCCCGGCCTTTTTAAAACCTCTCATACCACTCATGACAGCTTGATCGACATTCATCACCAAAAGCCACTTGCCACAATTGAAAAGTTTCAGTAAAAGGTTTATCCAATTTCTCAAAAACTTGACGCAAACGCGTTGCTCTTCCTTTTGATTCATTTAAATCACAAAATCGCCGATAAAGAACGGTATCAAAAATCTGAAAAAACAGCTGTGCTAAGTCATGCTAAACAATGCTGCCAACCACACTGCTCTACAACCCTCCATTGCTGCGCCATTTCAAAAGTCCTGGAACTTTTTGAATCAAATTTTTGAATCAAAAATTTTGATCACCCCTCGTAGTTCAAGTGGACGGAGTTGCACAATAAAAACATCCCATAATCAACTAATTAGTAACATAATATGTTACTAATCTATAGGTATTATAGATTAATTTGTCCAAATTATAGCTGAGTAATTGAACAATTATTTCAAATAGTGGTGTACGTATAATGGAATAGATCCAGCACTTTTTAACTTATATTCAATACACCGTTGGTAGAAGTTAAGAAAGTTGCCTAAAAACGACCATCGTTTCTGTAACAAACCGTTGATATAGTGATACGTATACATACATTACATGGCTTGGCCCAGTTGATATGAGTTGATATGTTACACTCCGATTTTGATTAATCATATTTGACCACCATACACTTGGGGAAATATTGAATAGTATATATTATATAGGTCCCTCGTTATAAATAAGAAGATAATTATAAAATAAGATAATAATTATCTTACTTATTATAAATAAATTATTATAAGATAATTATAAAATAAGAGGGAACTGTGAAATAGTACAAATTTCCCCAAAATATACTGTATTAAACCTCTCCTAGCAGTTGATTAAGAAACCAGTTGATATAATTTTACAGAAGCCCATGAAGGATTTGGTATTCTTGATTGGTAAGGTAAGCATTTGGCACACAACTATTCGAGACAAATTATGGCCGTTAAGAGGGGAATGTAAGGCTCACCGCCAATATAATTGAAACTGTAGTCTTTCTCAGGAATATAACCTCCAGCAGCTGCACTGTACTTCTTCGAATCGTTGCTGAGAAGCTCTGGTACGGCTCTGTTATACGTCAAGTCGTACAGCGTCGCGTAATTTGTGGCGTAATCCAAATCCGCCAAGGTCTTGTAGGGTTGACAACAGTTGAAAGAAGTATTACAATTTGGATTTTATTATTCGTCTCTACATAATTCATTACATCCCCACTGGACATTTGAGGCGGAAATCGAGTACCAGGCATTCCACACAGAATTTATGTAGTTTTTGAAAAGCTCACCCGTGGTTCGCCCAAACTGTTAATTTGACAGTCGTACATAATGTTCCTGTTGGCTTGAACTGTCTCTGGGGCAACGTTGGGGCTGATGTACTCTGTCTGGTAGATGGTCTGTCGGGGGTAGTCATGCCTCAGGAACCTGCGAGACTCTTCGAACCATTGCCCGACCAATACCTTGAAGAAGTGTATTTTTGCTAAAAACGTAGTAGGTAACTAAGTAACTTTTGGGTGGTACCTCGGTGTATCGGGTTCAGAGAAGAATTTCGTAAAATTAGGTACCTGCACGAAGTAATTTAAGTGATGAAGTGAAAATATTAGGTGTTCTTGTGTGCATAAATTACATCTTGAGTAATGAGGTACAAATATTACCTATTCTTGGGAGCATTAAATAACACGCGTTTGACAAAGTCTGGCATAAGGGACTTCAATCAAAGCTACAAAGATACCTCCCTGCACAGTATTATAGGATTTTAGTGTCTTATTTAACGAAAAGGCATTTCAGGGTAAAAACGAAGAAGAATACTCCCAATTGCGGGACATCAAAGCAGGAGTACCTCAGGGTAGCGTCTTTGGGCCAATACTCTATCCACTATACATGAGGGATCTCCCAAAACCAACAGAAGCTGTGACAGCGACGTTTGCAGATGACACAGCATTCCTGGCTGTTGGTCCCACAGTTGAAGAAGCCTCGAGTAAACTACAGGAGAAACAAAGGACCAAAAGATGGAGAATAAAACTCAACGAAACAAAGTCAACACACATTAACTTTACATACAGGAAAGTGAGACCAATACCTATAGAAATAAACTCCCGAATCGTCTCATATGCTGATACTGCTAAGTACCTTGGAATGACCCTGGACGCCAAGCTCCGCTGGAAGGAGCACGTAAGGAAGAAGAAGGAAGAAATCAACCTAAAATTCAAGAAGATGTACTGGCTTATTGGGAGAAAATCCCAACTGCCCATACATAACAAAATGCTACTGCACGAGCAAGAGATCAAACCAATTTGGGCTGCCAGTTACGGGGCAACTTGAAAATAATCCAAACAACGCAAAATAAAATTCTCAGGAGCATAGTTAATGCCCATGGTATTTTCGAACGAATGATCTCCATCGCGATATTAAAGTCAAGATGGTGAACGAAGTTGTTAAAAATCAAGCAACGGACCATGAAAACCGTCTCCACAAGCACAGAAATGTTGAAGTACTAAACCTTCTGGACAACAGTGGCGATGCACGAAGGCGGAAAAGGACCAAACCCCTGGACCTAGATACATCTCACTAAAGTGATGTGACGAGTGGTAGTAGGAAGTGATCTATGAACCACAATACGTTAAAATTAAGTAACAGAGTGAAGTTACTAGATGTATAATAATACTATACAGTTGTAACAATAAAGATGATTTAAATAAATAAATAACACCTTTTTGGAAAGCGGTCATTCATTTCTACCATTACATCGGGAACGAACCTTCTTGTTGTACCGCAGTTCCTTTTGGTTCAACGGAATTCTGGCCCCACCGAAAACCGTGTTGAACTTCTCCTTTACATGTTTCGGAATGTCCTTCGTCCCCATTTTTCGATCCCTTCAAATTATACGAGAACTGAAAATATCAAATGATCCCTAGCAAAGAGTGCAAACGGCAAAACTCCTTGTATCTGCACTCACCAAGCAACCATTTATCATCTGGGTTAATAATGTAACAGGTACATGGTTGGTTCTCTCCATGCTACACTCTATTCCGGCCTGGACAATCTTGTAGGAATTTGGAAAGTTGTGGAATAATTTCCTGAGCATTTTATTTCATTATCAGACTGCGGGAGGGTACATCCGTCCCGAGCAGATAATATTCTGTAATACCCGTGAACGGCTGCAGCCTGCAGATTGAGCTAAAAGTGAATGCCATCTGATGGCATCAACTTTAAGCTCAATTTGCTGATTTACCATTTCATTTGGGAAGAGAAACAAATCGCATTTAAATTATCGCTTTTTTTTTATTTAAAAAATATTATTTATTTTTACAGAGTACATTAAAGCATATTTTCTTCAATAGAAGAAATCGATCAGAGATACGAATTGACCTTTAAATTATTATTAATTTTTACATAGTACATTAAAGCATATTTCCTTTAATAGAAGAAATCGATCCGAGGGGACATACGAATTGACATTTTTCATCTTCAATCAATATTTCACACCTGGACAACAGTTGGAAGTAACGTGATTTAGGCTTATTTCTGGTGACTTGATATCGTTTTGATACGTCGAATTTGCTTGTTGGCGTTTGTAATTTTTGGGAATCAGGCAAACCAAGAGGGTTCCTGCACCTGGAAACAAAAAAACTTAATTATTGACACAATTTGATTGAAAATAGTGCAATAGCGACGTACGGTCTAAGGGCCTGATGGCTTGCTAAAACTAACTAATTTTAAAGGCCCACAGACGTTTGTTCCGCCATATTTGTATATTACCCTGTGCGATTCCAGTGAAGCAAAAAACTATATTTACCGAGTAAAGAAACGAAAATATAAAGGCAGCCGAGGGCTCCGATCGTTGGAAGGAGTGCTCCAGTTATGGTAGTGATGAACACGGAGAAGGTCTGACTGGTGGCGCAGACAACTCCGTTGGAAGTGCCTTCAACGATTGGGTAGGTCAATTCAGTTGCCACCTCGTACCCAATTGACATCATCGCTGCTGCGAATAATCTACCGGGGAAAAAAAAATCCAGTGGACATCAATCTACCAAATTGGTGAAGTACTGCAATTGGTTATTGCATTGATTTGGCATCATCTACGACTTGAGGTCATACGACATCTTAAATTCCTATTCCAGTTTAAAAAAAAAATAGATAATGATTTACAGTACATTCAAGGCCATTAGTCCGAATTCTAGAAGGTTAATGGTTAAGCCAATGAGCTTTCTACAGACCTTATTAGCCACGAAAAGTATATCAAAACACCCTTAATAGCGCCCAATCTGTAATAATAAATAGAACTAAACCATTTAGTGTATTCAAACACCAATTTCGGCCTTCAAAGCCATCAGGCCAAATTGAATTTTGATGAATTATCACCTGCTGTACTCGTAGGTACTTATCAGTTATTTTCAGTGGAATCCAAAAAGCCTCAATACCACGAAAGTGATGGACCCACGGCTTTTGGTTTGGAAAGGATTCAATTTGACTTGGAAAAGGTTGAATTAGGGTTGGTAAATATTGAATTTGAGTGGAAATGGTTGAATTTGACTGGAAACCGTTGATCTCGACTTGGAAAAGATTGAAGTTGACTTGGAAAAGGTTGAATTTGATGAAAATGATTGAACTTGACTTGGAAAAGGTCAAATTTGATGAAAATGGTTGAATTTGATGAAAATGGTTGAATTTGACTTGGAAAAGGTTGAATTTGACTGAAAATTGTTGTACTTGACAGGGCCGGATTAAAAAAATATAGGCCCCTGCGCTCCACCTGTGGTGCGGACCCTGAGCTTGTGGTTTGGGGGGTCCGGGGGCCATAGGAACATTTGAAAGATTAGGTGCCAAATGGTAATTTTTAAGGGAATTTAAGGGAGTCTTGTGTCAAGTATGTGCGTACTATCTACTAAAATAAAATATGACCATTGACATGCGCCATTAGAAATGAAAACAGAAAAAAATCGATTGTTATGTTATTTGATATGCTACTGCACGTAAACACTAGTTTCCAAACCAAAAACAAGCGCAGACCACATTGTGATGCGTTATTGTGGTGCGTGCGTCTATGTCGTCTATGCTTAAATCCGGCCCTGGATGGACCATGAAGTTAATTATTAGGTTTATAATCTAAGGAAGAGTGACAGCAGAAGTAATAAGAATGAAGTAAATAACAGTAAAAACATTTTAAATTTTATTTCAACCCGATATCTGTAAAATTGAGGCGTTCAGGATCAAAACTCCAAAATTTCAAACATTGATTTTTTCACAGTTTTGGCACGTTCAGTAAAGCCATGTACGAATCAATAAGAATGCACTATATTTCGATCCAATGCCCAATACTGATGTTTAACCATTTTGCCAATGTCGATTATTCACAACCGTTTTCGTTCTAGATATGAACATTGATCCCTGATAAAAGAAAGAGTATTGATGAAAATTATGATTTCCACCAATATACTCACCCGGTCGCTCCAGCAGTGATGTACAGAGCTGTGATAGACCCTGAGTCCAAAAACACCGCGAAACCTATGGCGCTGAAGAGTCCTAAGGAGACGTTTACTACCGTCACTTCTCTGTAACACATTGTAACTGTCACAATCAATAAAACCGTAGGAAATTTTCAAGAAGGGATTGTCAAGATCAATATTATTGAAAATTATGAACCAAACATGAATAATTACAATCAAAGGAACCTTTGAAAGTCGAGCCATTGAAGTTCAAAAGCAATGTTACTGGATTACTGTACAAATATATAGGTAACTAGAAGAATTTTGTGCTATTTCGAGTTAAGCTACGGTATTGAATACCAAATTTTGGTTCCGTATAAATCCTTCAAATTTCATTCCTGCTTTATATTTCGTTGCTGAAACCAGGGAGAGCACCTCTTCCAAGGCTGAACTGGGCCCCCAAACTGTTAATGCCTGGTTAATTGAGAATGGTCTGACCTTTAAGTTTACCAAAAACAAATTTCTTACCATATTACTTGTCAGCCCCACACATGCCAGCCTATAGTTTGAAATGGCACCTCCATGACGTGAACTGTTATAGGAATACATGTAATAGCTGTCCAGAGATTACCAGGTGTTTTAGTGCCAAATATTTAGGAATTATTTTGGATTCGAGCATGAAATGGGAGAGTCAGATTCATGCAGTTTGTACAAGGTTGAGAAAACGTATCTATGTTTGGTCTAGATTAAGTAAAATTGTTCCTTCTAAGCTCATGAGGACGATTTATTTCTCATTAGTGCAATTAGCGATCAAGCCGATATTCATTTGCCAGAAGATTACGAGTAGCTACAAGAAGTACATTTTTGGAGTACACTGGTCCCATATTTAATAAACTCCAGATTCTGAAACTGAGATGTCTGGTGGAGTTGAGCAGCCTGAAACAGGTCTTGAAAGACCTTTAGGTTTATTTTTTCCCCTGAAGAGGGACGGGAGGAATCCCTTGTCACTGAGACCAACTTAATCCCCAACTTAGTTTAGATCCTTACTAATGGCCTCTTCTTTCACACAGTGAAGGAGGTTTTCAGCCATCTCCTTAGCAATATCGGCAGGTGTTCAGACCCCCTTTCCGAAATGCCGGAATCTATATGCAAAGTATATGCTCCGCCGTTTTCAGCTCCTCGTGGCAGAGGGGTCATTCAACTGTCCTGACCTTACCTATTTTGTGAAGGTAATACCTTAAAGGGCAATGGTCAGTGAGGAGACCTGCGAGAGTGTTCTGCTAATAGATTACACGCTTGTTGTCCACCCATTTCTTGATTTGGTGAGTTATACAACTCTTAGTGATCCCCAGCTGGGGTTCAGGACCGATTGGGTAGAACTCCGATCCCTTTTTGGCAAGACGGTCGGCTTCTTCATTTCCCTCATGCCCAGGTACCCAAAGCAAAGTCATCTTGTTGCCCTGCGGCTTTGAGAGAATGCAGGCAACTCCAGGTCAGCTCTGAGGTAATCGAAAAGGCAGAAACTGCCTTCAAAGCCGCCTGGCTGTCAGACAGAATGTAAATTCTTGCACCTTTGAGTCGTTTCCTGGCAATCGCTTGTGCACATATTTCTATGGCATGGGTTTCTGTCTGATAGATGGTGGCCGCAGGACCCAAGGGCTTAGCCAGACTATAGTTTACACCCAGGCCAGCAGGGGCGTTGCGTCCATAAGGCCACTTGGGCCACTGCCCCGGCATCCAGAAACACAAAACTAAAAAATAAAAAATAAAAAATAAAAAAAAGCCAACCAGTTGGCATTTGAATTTTCTTCCCTATACTGCACCTAGCATTTTTCACGAAGTAAACAGCGACTCGACAGAGTTCTCTCTCTCTGTCCCAACCTATGTCTGGCATGGCTGTGGCCAAGACAAGTAACTGCGAAGAAGAAGAAGACGGAGTATCCATAATGGATATTCGAGCATTTCATCGGAATATAGCTATAGTAATCGATGTCTTGCAATCGAAATCGAAACCTACGCTTCTGAAACTGAGGGGGCCCAGTGCCCCGGTGTTGCCATGGAAACGGAGAAAAGTGGCCCGTCAGCGCATGCTCAGTAGAGTAAAAATTCGGTAAGCCACGCCTCTTTTAGGCCCCGTCCCCACATTTCCATCAAAAAATCGTTTGTGTTCACAATTGATTCGATTGTTTCAATTCATCCTGTCATCTCGATAGTAAAACTTGTGAATCAATTTCGCCATTCTGTTACAATGTTGAGTATTCAGTTTTCTGCTTAGGTTATAATTTTGTATGTTCCCATTCGGATTCGAGTTCCCGTGACAGAATTGGATTTTTTTTGTGGTAATTAAGTGCGTTGTGTCCTGTCTGTGGTCTTGTGGATTGATCAACGTCAATATACACAGATAAGTAGGTACTGCAGTGGAGGTGTGTGATATTATCATAACTCAAGCTAGAAGCAGATATTCGTTCAGGGGGCATTTGGCAGCTTCAAAACTGCTTGATACTGCAAGTTTTCCGAATTTTTCAAAATGTTTTCCAACTGAAGATTTTGAAAACACGGTCACTGCTTACTCTATCCTAGAATCTCGGAAACTTAAAACTGAATTGGTGACAATTTATCAGAGAGCCGATTTTACTCATTTCACAGGCGCAATACCATTTCTGTTGTTTTTGCACAACAATAATTTAGTTGATACCTATTCTGAAACTGAGAAACTACTAACATTATTGATTACAATTCCAATGACTTCTGCAGAAGCTGAGCGTTGTTTTTCTACCCTTAAAAGAATAAAAACGTTTATTCGATCAACTATGACCCAAGAGAGACTTAATGGTTTGACGATGTTGTCAGTAGAGAAGGAAATGATTGCTAATTTTTCTGATTTCAATAAGAGTCATAGAGTACCTACTTCTCATCTCTTAAAGAACAAAGGCTGGATTTCACTTATAAATTTTACTTCCTGAGTTTTTTAATGGAATTCCTTTGTCAGTATGAGTGTCTTCATTTTACAGTTACTGTATTTATTGAGCTTAAAACGTTGAAATATTTTTACTTCATACAATAAAGTTTGGTATTTGTAGTGTTTAGTAAAGTTTGGTATTTGCTTTTTTTTCGTTCCCTTAGTCTTTTAATTTCTTTACCTTTACTCTAGTTCTTATTTCTTTTGTCTGCCATTAATCTCGTTAGTCTTTACTTAGTCTTTACTTAGATCATTTCTGTAGTACTTTGGTTCTAGTCATTACTCTAGCCATGAATAATCTAGTCACTATACTCTTCAGTCATAATGTTATGGTCCTAACTCGTGATCTCTTTCTTGTGTGCTCTGAAAGTGGTGGTGGCTACCTACCTAACGTCATTACTCATATTTTTTTACGTTGTCTTCACACATTTTTGTACATATTTTATTTTTGGAAGTGGATGGGTTGGTGGGATTGCCCCGCAGCCACCTCCTCGTATGAAGCTATAGCTACTGGTAATCCCGGGTACTGGTCAGAACTACTGCGAACACAGAGCTTACATTCTGACTTGCTAAGAGCTGCGGTTGATTAAAATACACCCATTTCTCATAAGAAGACTCCTGTTGGAAAACATTTACAGGTATTTTGTAGAAAAAGCTGTTAATTTGTGTTCCGAATTTGGTGGCCCACCATTTTCAGAGCCCACGCACCGCTACTGCAGGCCAGCCATAAAACCCATCACGGATGGATCTGTAATGGGTTTTATGGTAGTTACTGCTGGTAGGTATGATTTTTTACAGCTCCTCTCTTCCGTCCGCCATGAAGAAAGAATTAGTAGAGCACCCAAATAAAAGAAACTTGATTCTGAAGAGGAGGTTTTTACAAAGACAAAATACCTAGTTTTTTCTTATGAAAATGAGTTGCAGATTGTACGTTTTCATTTCTTTTTCACAATGCACATACGGTATTCAATCGTTAAGTTTCGATGGATGACGCTGGAAGCTTCAGCTTTGTAATTCATGCTCAAGTTTTGACTCGTTCTCCCTATCGCGGGCAATGACCACTAGGGGAACTGATGTTTCATTAATTGGATTATAAACTTACTAAGAAAATTACTAAGAAAATATATTTCATTCACACACAGTAATATTGGAAAGGCCACTCATATGCACGTATCTTTTCATTAATAAGTGGTTTAAACAAAAAATGTAGGTACTACAGGTACTCACTTGAATTTTTTCGTTTTGTCGAGAATCCATCCAGAGAGAATAATGCCCACAATTCCCGATATAGAAATCGTCAAGCCAATGACTCCAGCGTGCTTTTGGCCATTCTGAAAGCGATTTTCATATAAAATGTGGACAATTGGATTCTACGGCTTCATTGAATACACACCGGGCCGGATTTAATAAATACAGGCCCCTAGGCTCCACCTGTGGTACGGGCCCTCAGCTCGTGGATTGCGGGGTACGGCATGCCCTCTCCTCGGAAAAATTTGAAAAATTAGGTGAAAAATGGTGTTTTTTAAGGAAATTTGCGCTAAATATTCAGTATGACCAGTGACATTATTTTGTAATTTTAATTCTGGTGCGGGCCCCTATGCGCGCGCCTATGTCGCCTATGCTTAAATCCGGCACTGAATATACACATGATATTGATACAATTCCTTGTTGATAATATCATTATATTATAAAAATTAAAGGTACTCACCGGAAAGAACTCGAGGATGAATGCGTTGAGAAGAGTTGAAAACGCGCAGTATGTTCCCATGTTTAATCCATAAGCAATGACCAGCATAATGTACCTATTTATAAAAACATGAATGCCCTACTCATTATAAGGTGAAACGGCTTGTGACTTGAACACACAAGACAGACAGGCAAAAATAGAAAATCGTCACTCAAGATCCCACATGGGCTAAATCACAGGAGAGACAAAAAACGTGTGCCCAGTCTTGCTATAGACTTTTCTGCAATTTTGTTTTTAGGGTCTCCATACTAGTGTGTAATGAGATGAACTGTAGAACAAAATTGCAGAAAAGTCTATAGCAAGACTGGGCACACGTTTTTTGTCTCTCCTGTAAAGTTGGGAAAAGTGAGTTAGCCCATGTGGGATCTTAAGTGACGAAATTCGGTACCTACAGGTACATTCACGAGTAGTAACAATTTCAGGTTCACACCCAATGGTATTCTAGTGTGTATAATTTACCCTGGATTCCGAAGTAATTCGTAGAGTGTCTCTAAAAACGGTTTGTCTTCCTCAGTAACATCTTTCTGTTTCAACGCTGCTACACTCGGAGGCTTCGGCGGCTGTTCTTCAAACCCTGTCGAAATCCAATCAATCCCACATCAATATTGCTACAACGATTAAAATGATAGCATGCAGTAATTTACATGTATTTTTTTGTAGTACTGTAGTGCTGCTGTCAACGATGTTGAGGGATGTCGAGGGTCGGTCAAATGACCGTCATTTGACCGACCCTCGACATCCCTCAACATCATTCTTACTGACGGTCAACCTAAACCACCACACTCGCTGCTGTCAACTAGTAGTGGTGGGGGGGGGAGGTAAAATCCAAAACTAAAAACGGCATTGTAAGAAATTGTTTCGTGTTAAAGTTTGATTTTTGCTCCTACAGACCTTTACTACAAAATCCCCTCACGTCGAAGGAGCCATTTTCACAACACGAACAATATAACACAAACTCCGAGAAACCAATCAACAGAAACAAAATTTGTATGCATTTAATGCAACACTAAAGCTTACAAAGAACCTAAACCAAACCCAACACATGCATGAAACCTATACTGAACAAATGGACCTAACCCTTTCAGCCAGTAGACGCTTAGCTCCCTCCTGTTTTACCTCTATGCCTATTAGCAGTTGGAATGACAGTTTCTCTTCACACCCTATCTCGTTGAGAGTTGCGACAAGTCACTGATTAGTTGAAATCACTGAACGGTAAATATTGGTGTTCCAGCCAGATCCACGCAACCTTACTCCACTTTAGACTTGAACGGTAATACATTAATGTATTTTTGAACTTACAAATCACCATAGAAACGAAAATTAACGCAGATACTCCGGTAAGCGTCCAATTCAAATAGTCGATCCCGATCTTCGTCACGTTTTTATCGATGTTTGACTGTATGACGAACGGAGGGATCACAAATCCCAACGCACACCCTATCTGCAATAAATAAATATTATTTATTAATAGATACATAGTGTTTAGAGCAGTAAGACGATATAATGAGTTTAAAACACTACTAAATACTTTGGCAATCAGACTTCAAACAATTAGGCACAGCTTTGCTCGCTGTCAAGAATTCGCCCCTGTTTTAGCGAATTTTCGAAAAAAAAAGGAAGCTATACCTAGTTCTCGGTCAAAAACTTGTAAAACTCGAATTTCCGAAAAATGAACATACCAAAATCCGTTTCAGACCATCCTGAATTCACTGCCAAAAGACAGAAAAAATCATTTGTACAGGGTGTCTGTTAAGTAGTGGATCATCTCCCTCTTTCCCTTATTTAGTTATGTAAATATATATGATTAAACGCCATTCTTCATACTTTTTTGTGTAGAATTCAGGAAAAATACTTTTGCGCCTCGGTGAGCGCTATTGACACTAACTTCATTTTTTTCAAATTGGATATGGTCGAGGACAAGATAATTTAGTTACTAACCCGTCTGCCTAACAACTCATCTAACTAAAATCCCTCAGAACAAAAAATTTAAATGCATATCCTTTAAATTTTTTGTTCTGAGGGATTTTAGTTATGCAGTATATGCAGGACCACCCTGTATAATATACAGGGTGGTCCTGCATATGAAATCGACCATATTATGTATATTTATGTAAATTGTTGGGTGTGGAATGACCAAGTCTAGTCGTAGTTGTTATGTTTCTTTATTCCCGACGTTTCGGCACCTGAATTGTGCCCTAATCATGGGAAGAAATATTACGATCAGGCGTTCAAAAGCACAGACTTACACATACACTTAGTTGTTATATGACAAATACTTGTGAGGAAAACGCCCAGAAGGGGTGTGATAGTGGTGATTCCACACCCAACAATTTACATCACCCACTAGTCAACCAACTGCCAAAATATATTTATGTATGTGTCACTCCTGACGATAACTCAAGTTAGAATGAAATAAAAAGTTCAAATTTGCACGAAACAACCTGCAATATTTATTATAAAACCAATAAAATGGAGACAATTTGCATAAAACCAGTTGTTTCTTCGAAAATTTGCTCTTGTAGCCATGCTGCATGACTGGATTTTTAAAATTCAGCTCATTATTTAGTAGTGAAATCCGCAGCACAGTGAGACATTTTCATGTTCCTATCGCAAGCTTGATCTTGACAGTAGGTACCTAAGAATCATTCTGGCTTGTTCATTCGAAATACTTCCGAACCCACCGTACACCACGTAATCGGACTCTTGTTAATCTGAATGAATGAAAATGAATTTATTTCTTCTACAAATACTTGCAATTTGGTAACATAACTGTTTTAATGAAATATAATCTCCCAATATGGGCAACGACCCTGCGCTAGGGAGATGAGTTGGTTTGGCTAAATTAAGAGTTACCTTATTCTATTGAAAAATTAAAAACAAAATATTACATTAAATGAAAAATTTCCTCATTATTGCTTGAGTTAACGGATTACGAAGCTAGTTAATCCTTAAGACAAAAATGTTATTCATACAACTTAAATTTGTTGGTTTAATAAAACACTTTTTAAAAAACCACTTAACACACTTTTATTCGAAAAACAGTTGTTTAACGGTTGGCAATACAGAGTTTTGACAGAGAATAACGGAATGGACACGAACAACAAGACGGACTGCGAAGAACTGACTGGGAAAGGGTCGCCGCGGTGTTAATATAGCCTCGGATAGCCTCTGACTGCTGAGCGCAGCAAACTATGTTAACATCGTAGGTAACTCCTCCCTCCATAAGATTCGAGACCGCCAAGTGACAGCGAGAAGGGAACGAATTATGGTACTAGTACAACAGTAACAGTACAATAGTAAAAGCACAAATAATACAAAAATAGTAATAAAAAAAATGTGACATACGTCAAAGTTATCATTAACAAAGTTATCATTATCATGAACAATTATCATTAACATACTACACAACACACCTAATACAACTATTACTACCTTGAGGACAATATTCTGAATTTAGTTAGTTAACACTGTTCCGAAACGTTTCCTACATTGGTTTGTGCAATCTGAGCTAATACATAACGTTTATAGTTTCTATAAAAATATCGAATGACACAGCAAATGATACTTATAGATAACAGGATATAGAGGATTATGATACTTAAATTGGAGGTTGTAATGTAACGGTCTACTGGTACAAAAACTTGTCGTGGAACATCGTCAAGTTCTAAATCTGTTAGCTGCATGGTAATTTCTGGTTGAGGTGCTGCCAGAGGGAAAGGTTGAAAGTTTTCTAGAAACTTGGAGTTGGCAGAGGTTTGACGAATGTTCCTAATTGTTTGCTGACCGTAAATTATCTCACTATCATTGATATTTAAGAGATAAATACCTTGCAAGGTTGATACAGTGGTATCTAGGTTACTTACAATTGTTACTTTATCTTCATTAGGAAAAACAAGCAAAAGCTGATTTATCTCTTTGAGGAAATGAATATGGTTGTGGGCAATTTCCAGACGAGCTCGGTCGCAGTCTTCGATGTTACTTGCGTGAAGTATGGACCGTTCACAGATTGGGTTTTCAATAGAAGTTATTGATTGAGGACAGTAGAATATCTTATCAAATGGACATTTTGCCTCCAATGGTATGATTTCACCAGTGTTCTCAGATTGAAGAAGGTATCTGTAGCGCGGCAAAATGGTGAAGTAGTGATCAACTAGTTTGGAAGGGATGGAAGTCAGGTGGTAAAGGTCGAAACTTGTGTTTAGGAAAATTGGAATATCGATGAAATAGACGATCTGGTCATCAGCTGCATGACAATTTACTTTCGCAAGGGACTCCATCTCGTTAATTAGTTTATCGTTGATAACAGTGGGTGAATAACTTCCAGTCGAGTGGGCAATCTTTTTGAGTTCTTCTAGGAGCTCGTTAGGATGAATAATTGAGGGGTGGAAGGTACGGAGTTTACAGAAGGTAAGGGAGATCTCTACGTCCTGCAGGAGTGAGAGTATAAGGGTTGAGAGATTTTGTAAGTTGGTCAAGGATCTGGTGTATCGGGAAATTTGGGTTTGTTGAGAGCTAACTTCATCAAGTCGCTGGAAGTTCCGCAAGATGGCTTTATTGTTTGCATTTATGGTTTGGATAGAATTTTTGAAATTATTGATTATCGAAGTACTGATAGAAAAATGGTTTTCCATCTGATTCTTCACACCTATGTTATCTTCCTTTAGTTGTGCGAGCAATTTATCGTAGCGTTCACCGTCAGTATTATCAAGGTTACCTGTTATGAACTTGATAATACTACCTAGACCATTCATTACTCCTCGCCTAGGCCGGGGAAAATGTTCCTCTAAGGCCCTTATATTGCTAAGTTTATCCGTAATCAGCTTCATGGTGTAGTGTATGATGTCTGTCTGGGCTTGAGTTTCATTTGAGAGTTCAGCTCTGAGAATTCTGTCCGATATCTCATCGTTTTCCGACTGGAGTTTTTGAACTTCGGCGGTTAGTGAAGTTAAGTTGAGGTAATGAACGAGTGTATGCTCAGAGTGAATGACCTTAGCTTTCCCTAGGTTTATTGCCAAGATCCCTTGATTGGTGGTGACATTCATAATGTCAGTTGAGGTCACCAGGCTGAGGTAAAGCAGCAGGCTCCTGAAACAATTTAGCCGAAAGGATTTCTGAACACATTTGTTTACGTAGGTCGTGGGTGGATTTGGGGTCTAAGTCAGGGTATTCAGCGTTGGCAAGCATTTTGGCGAACTGGCAGAGGAAGACACCACAGTCGCCAGATTGGGCAATTTGCTGAGGTGCATCAATTGTTTGACTTAGTTCCCATTCTCCTAGTTTGAGCAAAGAATTTCTCTTATGCCTATATTCCTCCTTCAAGTATGTCCAGATTAACCTGACTATATCCTCCCCATTTCGGTCCATCGAGTCTAAATAGAATATTCGTTTTTCTGGAGGAATAACACCTACTAAACTCCAATGGTTTTGATCATGGATCGGTATCAAAATAAGATCTTTTCCAAATATGTCGATTTCTCGGGAATACCTCTTAACCCTTCTATATCCGCCTGCTTGCATAGAGGGATACAGAAACGTATTGAAACAATGAACATCTGGGAAAGTGTTATTAATTAATTCCAAGTAGAAATTTATGATGTTATCATTAAGCCATGCCCGTTCCTTCAGAGTAAGAAGATCGCCTCGTCGTAAAGTCAGACCAAATTTCTTCACTAGTATTTCGGATTCCTTTAAGTGGGGATCCCATGCCATCTGGACGTCAGTCTCCAAAAATTTTCTGGGGCGTTTGATGTTAGAGAGGTGGATTTTGTCCACTGTGTTATGGTGTCTAGGTTCAATAGTAGCTATTTTCAACTCGGGGTCAATATTTTTCATTTCTTCCTTATTATATTTAGCTTTGGTTTTCTGTTGTTTTTGAACGGTTTTCACATAAATTTTACTAGGGATTACCGGGAGTTCCTCTCGTTTTGAATTTAGGTTACCAATGACTTTTTCTTTAAAATCTGAATTTCCATCAGTCACTTTATTGTAAAGTACTTTCATTCTGTCTTTATGTTTAGCTAAATAGTCGTTGAGTAACGTCCGTTCAATGTCAAGGTCTAGTAGAGTCTTATTCCCCACATGTCCGTACAGTATTTCAAATGGAGTTAAGTGTGTTACTGAGTGAATCGAACTATTGTACGCCACAATTGCATAGTTGACCTTGGTTCTAATGGAATCTTTTTTAAATTCCTCTCGGTTGTTTAAAATCCTCACATGTTCAATGAGGGTTGAGTGGAAACGTTCCACGAGTCCATTAGATTCTGGGTGCTGAGAACTTATAAAATGGATGTTGATTTTGTGCAAGCATAATAATTCTTTCACCAACGAGCCACGGAACTCGGATCCATTGTCAGAGATGACAGTGGTCGGAAGTCCATGGTGGGTAAAATATTTTACCAGAGCATTAACGATCTCTAGGCTGCTGGACGCATTGACCCCATACGCTTGAGCGTATCGAGAGAATGAGTCTATGATGGTGATGAATTTGGATCCCTCTATCGTGAGGCTGTCAATATGAATAGTTTCAAAGGGTCGTGAAGCGGTGGGGGTAATATTATATTTAGTTTTAATTGGGTTCCTATCATATTTGCACCTTAAGCAGATCTCGCAATTGTTTATGAATTTTTGGATGTCAAACTTCATGTTTGGCCAATAAAATTCCTGGCGTAATTTTTTGTAGGTTTCGTCGATTCCTCTATGGTTAGTTGTTCCGTTATGATACTGTTCTATTTTGTCCCGGCGGGTTTCTTTATTGATTATGTCCTTTACGAATTTAGTGTATTTGGTCAGATTAAGTTGCGAGTGGGTGAAGTTGGATGTCATTATCCTTACAAATTGTTCGTATATGTCATTTTCAAAGTAGATGCCATAAATTACTTGCGGTCTGAGAAATTCCTTCACAAATTTAGTGACTTCTCGTTCTAAATTTGGTTGATAAAAGCGGACTGTAATGCGTGTAGTATTGTCGAACGGTTTGTCTACCCTGACTGGATTAGTTAGGGATTGGTTGCTAAGTTTAACAATGATTTGGTTCCTACAGTAATTTATTGGTTCGTCTTTGATTTGAATTTGGATGATAGTGTTTCCCAAAAAATTTGAGTGTACCGTTTGGCCGGAATCCGTATCAATTCCAGTACGCATGCTTGGGGCGTTTCCTAACATTGAATTTATGTCGTCAGATTCGTCATTTTCGGTCCTTGCTATGTCATTCAGAAGTTCATCAAAGTCAGAGGAGTTTATGTCTAAAGGATTGATCGTTTCCAAAATTTTATCTAGGTCCGAATCAATTGGGCTTGTGCTATTTTCATTATTATTTAAAAGTTCCTCTTCGGAAAGTGCTGATTCGTCAGAAGGGGTCCGGCGAAAGATAAGCGTCTAGCTCGAGATTTTCTTCAATTCAAAATGATGAAATATTGTTTCTGAAGGTAGGTTGCACAGGGCGGGTGCAATTTCCTCAATGATTGGTTTTGATTGGTTTTATTATATTTTCTCGCAGGGCGGGCGAGTTTGGACAATAGCACAAGGCTGATGCTATTTGCCTAAGTCAATCAACTATTTTCATTATTATTTAGAAGTTCTATTCTGGAAAGTGCATCGGCATTTGTATTCAGGGCTCCCTGTTTATATTGAATTTCGAAGTCAAATTCCTGAAGTGCGGTTTTCCATCGGAACAATTTTGAATTAAGGTCTTTAATGGAGAAGAGATATTGTAAGGGCTTGTGATCAGAGAGAATTTTGAAATGATTTCCATAAAGATATGGGCGAAAGTATCTGGTTGCCCACACTACGGCCAGGAGTTCCTTCTCTATGGTAGCGAGACGTTGCTCAGAGTCATTTAGCGTGCGACTAGCATAGGCCACAGGGAGATCACTGCCGTTGGTGATTTGGCTCAGCACAGCTCCCAGAGCATAATTACTTGCATCTGTAGTGAGACGAAAGGGCTTGCTAAAATCAGGGTACTGGAGGATCGGTTCATTTTTCAACAGGGTTTTACAATATTCGAAACACTTGACATATTCGGGATCGTTGATATTGATGGGGTTGTTCTTCTTTAAACATTTTGTGAGAGGCTTAGTAATTGCAGCAAAATTATTTATAAATTTTCTGTAATATCCAAGGAGTCCTAAGAAGGATTTAATGTCTTTGGTTGTTTTCGGAATAGGGTATTTAGTAATTGCTTCAATCTTGTCTGGATTAGGCTTAATTCCATCGGTAGTGATGACATGCCCAAGATAAGCAACTTCTTTCCGAAGGAATTCTGTTTTGTCTAACTGCACTTTGAGGTTTGATTTTCTTAACCGAGCAAATACAGCGCGGAGACGCTGTACATGCTCATCAAGACTTGTGCTGAAGACAATGATGTCGTCCATATAGACACAGCAGAATTCGTTATTTATGCCACGGAGGACATTGTCCATGACACGCTGGAAGGTAGCAGGGGCATTCTTTAAGCCGAAGGGTAATCGTGTGAATTCCAGATGATTGTTGGGAATGCTAAAGGCAGTTTTCTCCATGCTGGACTCATGGATTTCTAATTGATGGTAACCTGACGCCAAATCTATCAAACTGAAATATTGGCATCGTCCGAGTTTATCAAGAATTTCATTGATTTGCGGGAGAGGGTATTTAATATCTATTGTTTTATCATTTAGCTTTCGATAATCTACAACTATTCGCAGTTTTTGTTTCCCACTTGCGTCTTTTTTCTTTGGAACAATCCAAATTGGGCTGTTCCAAGGGCTATCAGAAGGGCGAACGATTCCCTGATCCAACATTTGTTGCATTTGTTTCTCTACTTCCTGTTTGTACATTTCAGGGAATCGATAATTCCGTGTATAAACAGGAATTTCGTCCGATGTACGAATTTCGTGTTTTACAGTGTTAGAGAAGGTCAGTGGCTCTCCTTCCTGATGGAAAATATCACTAAATTCGGCAGCAAGGGTGAGAATAGCATTGCGCTCTTCCTCACTCATGTGGTCGGTCCTAATTTGGTTTGGATCAAATTTCAGTTTCGTTTCATTAATGTTGTTCAGGTGGTAATGTAAAATATTATCAGAGTCTGAGTCGAAGGGTTCTGCACTCATGGGTTTACTTTGTTGAAATTTGAGTGGTACGTTTAGTGAGTTGAGTACTTGAGCATGGGCTATGTGGTTCCTAACAGTAACTAAGCACTGAGGTATTTCTAATCCATCTATTTTAGTATAAGGGATGATAGCGTCTCCATTCATTATATTGGTTATCTTCAATTTAACTTGTTGAATTGATCGGGGATCCAAGAGATGTAGGTTGCCTTGGTCAGTGGCTAGGTAGAACATGGGAATTTCTACATTAGGGGTCTCTAATGTACAAGTTTTTAAATTTACTGAGGCACCAAGTGGTATCAGGTTTTCTAGTCCTAGTAGCATGTCAAACTTACTATGGAATTTAAAAATGCCAAATTTTAAATTGAGACGAGGAATTTTGAACAACTCACCACATGGTACCATCGAGCTAAAATTTATTTTCGATGTTCCATGTGCTGTCTTTACCCAGAAGGGGTCTGTTATCACTTTATTTGGAAAGTGTTTATTCACAATTTCGGGGTTGATAAAACTTTTAGAGCTCCCAGTATCTATTAGGATTTTTAAGTTTAATTGAGGTAAGGTAATGTAAGGGAGTCTACTTAAATTTTCAATATTCATCAACTCGACTGTTGGGAGTCGAGGTTTTCCTCTAAAAAAGTCTCAGGGTTTTCTTCTACTACTTCATTTTCGTCCGTAGGGGAGTCAACCGTATAGTTTTCTTGATCCGTCTCTTCTTCATAGGTCGGCTCTATGTTATGGAAATTTGATGTTTGCCATGACATCGGTTTTGAGTACGTTTGATTGCTGGGCGGTTTGGAAAATTGAGGCTTTTGACTCTGTACGAAATTCGGTTTAGGGGTGAATATAGGTTTGGAAAACTGAGGTTTAGCAACTTGAGGTTTGAACGTCTGCAATGGTTGGGCAGGTTGGCTGGAGGTGGACTGGGAATTTTGATTGGAGTAAAATTTCAATCCTCCTTGGGGTTTATAGTTTTGTGGAGGTTTTGGTTTCGAACCTTGATTACCAGTCTTTCTTGTTAGTAATTGATAATCATTTGTGAGCCATGAAAGGGCAGTTCCTAGGTCATCGGGCTGTCGAGTACGTAAGATACTCCCTAAAGGATCTTTAAGGTGCAGGAGAAAGCATCTGAGTGCCAATTGTTCATAGTGTGCACTCAATACCCGTTTATGCTCGTTTCCATGGTTCATCAGGTATGCCATTATTAAATTCAACAATTTTTGTACTCTATCGTGAAATTGGAAGGGGCTCTCATGTTCGCCTTGCCTTATCGATGTTAGTTCGATGTTCAAAGTAAATATGTCACGCCTGTCGACATATGTGTTAAGTAAAGCTTCTTTGATTTCAATGAAATTGGTAAGTTGGGCGACCCTGATTTTGGTGGATGCAGGGGGTAGTATTTTGGTTTTTATGACCCCCAATAAAATCTTATTATTGAAACTATCGGGGTTACTTTCGTTGTAGAATTCATCCCAGAGAATTTCAGCCATCTCAAGAAAGTATTGGAGATCTTCTGGGTTTCCACTGAACGTAGGAAGTGCATCCTGATGCTCTTTCCTAATGTGTTTTTCAGCGGATCCACGGGTCTGTACTTCAGGTGAAGACGCACCGCTCATCTGAGTCAATACTTGGCTCAACATCTGCTGGAGTTGCGCAATTTGGGTATTTTGACTCTCAATTTGCGCGCTCTGTGCGTTAATGGTTTGAGCCAAATATGCGGCGGTAGCTTCCCCGTTCTGAGCCATGTCTATTTCTAGGATTGGTTCGGTGGATTCGGGAATAGGTTGTAGGGATGGATTATTTGGGAGAGTTCTATCAGAATTATTTGTTGGGGTTCTGTTGGTAAGTGATCTCAACAAGTATTTAGAAAATGAGGGGTAAGGTTTGTTTCCTCTATTTTTCGGAATTTTGAAATTGTTTTAGTTACCAAGTGCTAGGAAAAGAAAGATTGGCCTACTTATTCAGTTCTAAGCCTAGCCAATAATAAAGCAGCAAGATTAAAAAAATTAATGAAAACAATGCTTAATTTTAACATGCACAAAAAATATTTAATTACAATCTAAATTACGACTAAAAAGAGGAGTTGACGCGAAGAGAGTCCGCGAAGGTCAGGGCAAAAGTTCCTCTTCGGAAAGTGCTGATTCGTCAGAAGGGGTCCGGCGAAAGATAAGCGTCTAGCTCGAGATTTTCTTCAATTCAAAATGATGAAATATTGTTTCTGAAGGTAGGTTGCACAGGGCGGGTGCAATTTCCTCAATGATTGGTTTTGATTGGTTTTATTATATTTTCTCGCAGGGCGGGCGAGTTTGGACAATAGCACAAGGCTGATGCTATTTGCCTAAGTCAATCAACTTGAAGTTTTCTCGCAGGGCGGGCGAGTTAGAATTTAAATTTTAATATTGATTGAATCCTCGCAGGGCAGGCGAGTTGAATCTTTGTTTTGATGAGTACACTTCAGGCGAAAAAGGTAATTCCGGAGATTTCTAGCAGGGCAGGCTCAAATCTTCGACGTTGTTATTAGAGTTATTTCAGCAGGGCAGGCTGGTTGTGGTCTCTTAGTAGGAAGTGTACAGAATGATTACTTACAATCTGGCGAAGACCATTCCGTCTCGTAAGGAGCCTTGCAGTCGTACTTGGTTCGTGGCACAAAAATTCACTTCACTTTTCACTGTGAATTTCCGACAGGGCGGGTCGGAATTTGGAGAGATAGGTGCGCGAGTTTAATCACTTTGAAAAACCGTAAGTATGCTTGTTACGGTCACTCGTGTCCCATTCGACTGCGCCACTTAAATTTGTTGGTTTAATAAAACACTTTTTAAAAAACCACTTAACACACTTTTATTCGAAAAACAGTTGTTTAACGGTTGGCAATACAGAGTTTTGACAGAGAATAACGGAATGGACACGAACAACAAGACGGACTGCGAAGAACTGACTGGGAAAGGGTCGCCGCGGTGTTAATATAGCCTCGGATAGCCTCTGACTGCTGAGCGCAGCAAACTATGTTAACATCGTAGGTAACTTACATATTTACTGACGTTACCGACTTACAACAGGTAGAACTCCGGCTGGACAGGAAATATTTCTTTAAAACCGTACAACAGTTCATTGGTTTCTCCAACAATGTGATTTTTAATGATCTAGGTAGCTTATTAAACGACAAAATGCCTTGATAACAGTTTTGCACTGCTGTCGTGCGAAATAATGGGAGGGAAATGGATTGACTGTCTTTGTATCGTGTAGCTATATTATGTTGCGGATGAATAAACAGGTGTTCTTTTAATATTTGTTTTACATTATTCATTTCTAGTAATTGATTAAAATTTAAGATCTGCAAGGATTTAAAAATTGGTTCTGCGTGCGCTGCAAATTCGCTTCCACTAACAATTCTAATCAAAATTTTTCTTGATCTTGATTCATGATTTGAATCTTGAAAATCTTGATTCATGATTTGAATCTTGAAAATCTTGATTCATGATTTGAAAGGAAATACAACTACCTATTGAATGGGTGATTTTAAAAAGGTTAAGAATCCAAAAATTGAAAAAACGAGGTAAAGGCTGTTTAGATATTGCCAAGCTCGATGCAAGAGCTGTCAAACGTCGTTGGGGAGGAGTTGGATTGTTACTCTTCGTTTGCTCATGCATCGAGCTTTGCAATATATAAACAATGGAGCCTTTACCTCGTAATTCTTTTAATTTTTGGAATCTTAACCTTTTTAAACTCACCCATTCAATTTACGGAATCACCTTCATATATCGAGGGGGAAATCAGCGGCCTGATATGTGTCCATTTTTCACATAAATCAAGAGCTTTCCAAAAAGTGGTGAACGATTTTTGTACGATGAAAAATGTAGTGGATGTGAGCGAAAATCATCAGAAGTGGTCCGATCAGTCGTGCGTTTTGGTGTCGCTTTTCGCGGTTGAGTGCCAAAGTAGCGACTTAATAATGTCAAAATTATTGGCACGGTATTTCACCACTTGTAACGCAATTATAGAAACGGTTCATTATTTTCGAAGGCCCTCAAAATTTCAAATCGCAAGATCCGATCGTCAGGTCGCTTTGTGAGGGACCGCCGAACGAGAAACGATTTTGCGCACGCAAATCTCATAAGACCGACGCCGGGTTTTTTTTGGTGGCCCAAGTAGTAACTCGCGAATTCGTATAAAGGTCGGCCAGGAATCCGGTTGGGAAAATTGTCGAGGACATCCTTGAGCCGGTCACCGACTCTTCTCCCCTACACGCCTCCTCGTCATCTACTAAAATGAACGCACAATATCTTACTTAATAATCTTACTTAATATCTGACTTAATAACACCAATTATTTCGACTGTTAATGGGACTTACAAGGATATTATGCGGGGTGTCCAAAAGAACCAGCGCAGTTTCAAAGGGCGATTAAAAAAAAAAAAAAAAAAAAAAAAAACGGAGCAACTTGGAAAAACTTATTAAAAACCATTGGAATTTACCAAGAAAAAAAATTAACCCCTCCCCCCCTCAAAATTTGCTTGTTTACGTTTCAAGATACGTAGATTCATAAGTCGAAACTGAGTCATTGAACGGTTACCATCATCTGGTGCCTGAAAAATCCGAAGTGAAGTGTCAAGAGTTCTAATAAAATTATTTCCGGTATTTTTTTGTCCTCTTGTATATATTTTATCAAGAATAACAGGATATCACACCACAAGGTACGTCTACACTTTTCACCTGTAGCCATTTTCATGCATCTTGAATCTATTCTGTTAGAAAATAGAAGCTCAAAAAAAGTTTTAGTTTGTTTCGTGATAAAACCTTCTTCAGTGGCTTTATGCAACTCCAAACAATCAATTTCAACCACTTTTTCGTACCATCTCGTCCCCTTAAAATTATTTGGAATTTTAACTAAGATTTTTAGTGTTTTTAAGGTCACCGATGGCTCCCAATGGAAAGAAGAGACCTTTTCGAATTTTTGAGGAGTTGCTTCTTCGTTGCAGGTGGATCCTCTGTTGAAGGTGCAATATTAGCAAAATATTATTTTAAAAAATAGATAGAAATGAGTTTTTACAGGTACTTTTATGTTTTTGTCGTTTTCCTTACTAATCGTTAAATGAATTTAGATTGAACTAACAAGAGCCATTCTATATGTTTGTAAACAGGTATCCAGTGCCTCCAAAAACTGGGAAAATATCCTGCAGGGGTCGTTTTTAGAAAATTAAGTGTCCAAATCACTTCAAAGAGGGTTTTTAAATTTTTTAGTGGTAATTACTATCTCAAGTATAGAGAAATACGGTATATATGTAATCAGCGCAAAATTTCTCATAAAAACGTCCCACCAATCATAAAAAATTGTCATAGTTATAAAATTGTTAAAATGGTTTATTGAAAATTTGCTCTTTAGCTCATGCTCAATGACTGGTTTTTCATCTCATTCTATCAAATTCGTCGTATATCACCCCAAATATCATCACAAACGCACTTGAGTCCGGTTTACACACATTTCGAAGGAGTTATAGGTTTGGTTCAGCTAAATAAGCGGTTTTGCCCACTGTGCGCCGTCCGTGGCACTTTGCCCTCAGTTTACAGATTTTTCAACGCTGAACACGATGGTGAAGTCAGAATGGCGATATCTCATTCCATTATCAGATTAGAGCAGATGAACCGTGAAGATCATCTCAAGTATCAACCACGTTTCTTCATCTTCAAAGTGCTCCAGTTTGAGAACGGAAAAAGTTATCGCAATTCTGACTTCACCATCGTGTTCAGTGTTGACGAATCTTCAATATGAGGTGCCACTTGTCAGACTGTTTCATTTTTGGAATTCATGGGTATTTTCCCCCCTTAAAATTCCCCTAAGCCCCCCTTAGAGTGGCCCGATTCTGCCCATCTACGAACTTGACCTTTCGATTGTCAAGACAGATGGTTTGTGCAAATTTGAACTTTTTACCTCAATTCTATCGAGAGTTATCGTCTGGAGTGACACATACATAAATATGCCAACCACTCTGCCTTAAAATGAACCAAACTTACTAGAAATCCGAGAACTCCTACGGCGGAGGCAGTGGAAACCTCTTGAGGACCGAACCAAACACTCGCCACTCTAGGCGGCAAGCTAATCACAACAGCCTGTCAACATTTCAAATAAAACAACCTTTAATGAACATAAAAAACGTATGCGTAGTATTTCCTTAATACTCGTATAATTATCCCTTGGTTGGAAAAGATCATTTAGTACTGATACAGACCTGGCAAAGGCTGCCGACGATCTGACCGGCGAACGCCAGCGGGAAGTCGCCTCTTCCGCTTGAAAATGATTTCAAGACGCATCCGAATAGATTGAGGAAAGCGCATCCTTCCATAACTGGCCTCAAACCCTACAATTACGTTTAGATCATTTTTAATAGAAGTTAACACAATCCATGTACCTACTTAGTTGTTTACAAGTTCTGGGATGTAACTTATGTAATCAGGTACGTTATGTATATATACATAACCTACCTGATTACATAATATATATAACGTAGGTATATATACGAGGGAATAGCCGATCTTGTACAAAGTAAAAATAAAATAGGTAGATACATTTTGGATGGATACATAATAGATAGATACATATCAGGGGGAGCATATTTTGATAGCGGTGGGTGGGGGGGGGGGCTAAAATGGGTTTCCCCCCGAAAATTTTAAATAAATGGAAATAAATAACCGGTCAAACTGCAAATTATTAGGCTGCTTAAATACAAATCCAGCTTCTATAATTCCGGTTTCGAGAATCATTCTTTAAATCTTTCGAGATTGAAATATGGTCATTTTCCAGACGATTGTACTGGCAAATTTTTATATTGCTCATTATAAAAAATCTAATGAGTTGTATCAAATTTGTTTTTACCTAAACATATAGATACATTTTAGCCTCTCCCCTTGGCGCCATAGCGAGAAGATCGTTTACCATACTTCCTACACAAACTAAAATTGTTTTAAAAGCCTTCTTCAGTGTTATAGCTTTCTAAGATTCAACACAAACCTTAAACATTGAAGGAGGCTTTTTCCTAAAATCCTGAAGGTCTTAAAATTTTCTTAAATCTTTCAAACGGCACTGGGTCATGTTATAAAGAAGATTTGTGCAACATTTCAAGTCGATTGGTTTTGTTACCCAGGCGTAGACTCGTCATAGTGGACAATATTTGCCCAAAATTTCTGTGTTTTTTCTCTACATTTTTTAAGGGTGGACATAATGGGGTAAATCTGTTACAAGACTCTGTCTGAAGCTGAAACGAAGCTCTGTGCAAAATTTTAAGTCAATTGGAGAAGGTGGACCCTTGACCGTCTGAATAAGAAGAAGAAGAACAAGGTGAGGGCGAACTTTAAGAACTTTAAGGGTTGAACAAGAAATATATTCTTGGATTAAGTAAAACAGTGTAGTATGAAATGACTTCTTAGGTAGTAGACTAATCAAGTTCAAGAGCAAAAACATGATAGATTTATGATTTATATTCTCGTAATAAATCATCTACTATCTAAATTACAATGATTTTTCCCCCAGATTAAGATAAATTTGATACATTTTTCCCCAGATATGATAAACTTGATTATAAATTTTATGAATTATATTCTCGTAAATTTTCAGAGTTGATTAAACTCACGTAGTTCTCGACGAGCCAAGCTCCAGGTATGGCGAAGAATATGCACGTCAGACTCCAAACGGTGGCAGTCCATTCCATCCAGATACCGCTCACTTGGTAGTAATCGACGAGAACGTCCTCTATAATTGTCATCTGTATCCATTGCATTGCGGAGACCGCTCCCAGAACGACGAACAGGAAGAGCATGAGCCATCTTCGTTTGTAGACCTTCGTTTCTGGAAATTTGATTACGACTGGATTATTTCGCGAAATTAGAACGTCTCGTCACAAGGATAATAATTATCCTTATACACAGAACAGTGGTCTGGACTGAAGGGTGATCTAGACAGCAAATAATGAAATGTGGTTTATTTTTTGAAAAACGTGTCTTTGATTTGATTCACGCATGTGTTCATAAGCCAAGATGGACTCGGTTCGTTTTGATATCAAACCCAATTTGGAATTTCCCTGAAGGTTGGCATATGGACAAACTAGTCTCCGAGAAGGTCTTCTGATGTTTGGTGACCATATTGCTTAGGCCACATCTCGTGAGGGTTCTTGGCTTCTTAAAGGGTCTCTCACACTAGCAAAAATTGTGCACAATATTTTGAAGATATCGTATTTGCGCAAAAATATTGAGTGTGCGGAGAAATATTGTGCAAAAAAAGGGCGTTCAATATTTTTTCTGTAAGAATGGATATTTTTGCAGAATGTTTTGTAATTGGAGTCTTCGTCAGGCAATGAAATATTGTACAATATTTGTGTGTAACCTGAGGGTATGGGTATTTTATTAAAATAATTAAATAATTAAAATAATGAAGAACGAGGATGATTATTATTGTGTAACGAGTTAAAAAGGTCGAGTTTAGTGTGGGGTATCTGTGTGTACGAGTATAGTGAACTCATTGGGACATGGGACACAGAAGAGGGACCTGCAACAAGTGTTTTAAGTTATGTTAAATAATGTTTTAATAATGTTTTAAGTATGTTAAATACAGTGGCAACATCACGAATTTAGAGAAACATGAGGATGAATTATTCACGAATACCCGACCACTAGAAGGTCCTGCAATCACGTCAAAGGTGGACAAGCAAGGCAGAACTACTATAGGTACTTTTTCTACCACGTGCTTTCTTGATATATTTATGGTATATTTAGCGACATGAAGAAGAAATATTCGAGTTTCCACTAGGGTGAGAAAGGGTCATAAATAGCCTGACTTCATCCTGTATTTGGTACCTTTGGCCTTTCTACCAGAATCAATTTAGCTCGTCCTAGAAATACCTACGAGAAGGTACCTAAGTGAGTGTTGGTGTCAAGCTATATGAGGAATTCAAAGTCCTCACCCCCCGCCAAATATTTATAAAACAGCTATTGTTGATATTTCACCGTAAACCGGAAATAGTAACTAACCGTACAAATCACGAATATTTGACCCAGTTTCGCCTATTGGGAAATATCGTTCCACCTAGACCCACTTTATATGGTTTATATAGTCCATCAGAACTCCCCCCTAAAATCCTCACTGCTGTGCTGTAGGAATGTGTACAAAAGAAAAGTTATTAAGAGTTATTAAAAGAGAGGGTAATTTACAGTATGTATATATAGTTAGATAACCGGAAGGCTTTTTGTTTTTGTCTTTAAGTTATAGAAGTATTTAATTAAGTACGTCAGTATAATATTAATTTATGTTCATATGAGTAGCGTGGGACTTCTCTTGTGAGGCGCCACAGGCTTGCTGCCTATTGTGAGACAATAGGCAATTACTATACTTAAGATAATTTCCTTTTGTAAATAGTAAAATGTACAACAAACTAAATTTAAAAAACCTATTACAAAATGCAGCGTTAAGTACCTGACTCGTATAGTTTCGTTGAACTGTTGAAGTCAGCTGTAGTGACAACCCGTTGATGGTCGGCGGAGCCCGAGCTGACGTGTTTCGTGGTCATCGTCATAACACCGGTACGTAACGTGCACTGTTCCAATTCACATTCCCGCTATAACCAGTCCAGAATCTACAAACACAAATTGTGACAAAATAAACAATCATATTTAAGGTGTCGCATAGGCGCTTATTGTTATTTCATAATAATATTATTATTGGTACAAATACAGGACTGCTATTGACCAACTTCGCATACCTTAAGTTAAAATTAAAGCGGTACGAAAGAGAATAACTCCGCAACCCTCAATTTCGCGTGAACAAAACTCGTTTTCCGATGGGGAAATGACATTTTCTTCCTTATTTTCCTATGTAATTTCAAATTTGAGGATACCGTTGGAAAGCTGAGCATTTTAGCCAACTTTTGCAGTAACAGTACAAAACTTTCAAGTAGAAGTAGTAGATTTTACAGGCGATTGAAAAAACTGGACATTTCCGGGATTTGACAAAGTTTTCTTTTTAGACTGATTTTTTACCCGGTGAACCTGAGCAAAAGATTTAGGTTTGGCACCAAAGCGATAGGAAATTTAATGCTCTTTCCAACGGCGTCCTCAGATTTAAGATTACTTAAGGAATGAGGGAGTTATGTCCGTTTTCGTGACGCAAGGCTGGAAACACGAAAAAAAAGTTTTAAGTGAAAAAACTCGGGTTTAGGTGTAGTAAAACTTGGGTGGAGTAAAAAATAGTAGTCTCGTCATAGGACATTTTTAGTCTCAAATTAGTTTTAGATGCATAGAGGATTACTTTATTACTTTATCTTTATAATTTATTTCTCAATGCATGGATTAAGTTTTGTTGAATTTTATATTATTAAAAGTTGTGTATATTCCCCCGAACCGCACAGAGCCTATTTATTGGTGCTGGGGTAATTCCGTACCACTACCATTCAACTTATAGAAGGTATTTATATTCAAAATATCTATAATTTCATTTAGTTCATTTATACCTCTGATGGAATAAATGTTTCGTTCATTCAGCACCAAACAGTATCAACCCTTTTCGAGTTTGCTCAAATGAGATCACATCTCTGATTTGTTCATTCACATGTGGAGCCTTACCGACTGCTCACCATAGATAATATCAGTGTATTAGCGTGCTTCCTGGATGTCTAATTACTGGTTCCTTCAAGACCTGCGAGAAGTTGTTCTGCGTTGCGGACAAAGATATGACGAAACTCAACGTTTATTGCAATTCAAAAGATTGGTAGAAACTGCTAGGTGTATAATTTGAATTTGAAGACTTTGTAAATCAAAGTTCTCATTATTAGTTCCCAAAGACTGATGACTTGATTGTCGTAACAATGCGCTACCACTTTATCTTCATTTTGATATCGACAAGTTACTCCTTTTCTTTATGACGCCTATTACCATTTAAGTTCATAGCCAGAACAGAAATTGAAAATCGGTCTGCCTTTACGAACGAGGTGGAAGAGGAAATTCCTCTAGATTCGCCAAGTGCGATTTTTATCTCTTAGCGCTTCCTTTTATATTGAGATAAGTGGTTTCTGCTGACTTGGTCGTCGTTATCTTGCATTGGACTCCAAAATCATTCGACTATGATCATTATTTTGACGAGATAAAATACTTGATATAATAAGTTGGAGCCGGCAAACGAAAAGCCTTGACAATCACAGTTGTATCAGTGGGAAGGCAGGATGGGTTTTAATCGTTTTTCTTTGTTTCCAAAATAACTCAAAACGAGAGGAACCATGTAGTTGCGAGTACCTACTTTACTTGTCAAGATGCGATTGTTACTGGGGCCCCAATGACAGGTAGATACAACTACTTGTTCCTGTGCAATTTAGGTTGATTGTCACTAGACAGATTCGCGTGACAGTCGGCGGCAGTTCCACTACATATTCATAGTGCACCCCAACTTTTATAGGTTTTCAATAGAGTATGAAACGTACCTATAACTTATATATATTTTATATTTTATCGCTATAAAATACGGTAGAACGTCAATAATCCGGACGTCAAAAATCCGAACCGTCGATAATCCGGATTCACGTCAACAAGGATTTCGGATTCAATAGGCAATGAAGCAAACACATTTAAAGCAAAAGGAACCGACAATCTTTAATAACAAAATAGGTAGGTACTGCTTTATTTATCACTAATACGGCCGATTTGGTACCACTCTTGTGGTCTGTGGAGTTCTGCAGCAGCTACTCACATGAATATATCTATGTGAGTAGCTGCTGCCGTAACTCTTTTGGATGGTTTCGCTGACCATTGGTATGTTTAAATCGTAGTGTAGCTTACTGTTTCTAACATACCATGGTACGTTAGTGCTTAGGTGGAGGACCTATTAATGACAAGGTGTGATATTAGTGCTTAGCTTGTAGACACATCCTATTTATTATTTTTTATCCTACATTTTTTATCCTTATTCATATTGAAAGAACACTGGTTTTTTGGACAACTGCTGGGTTGCACCAACACGCATGAGTCATGTAAATTAGGCCTTCAAGCCTACTACATACCTGTTGTGGCAATAAAGTTATATACTTGTATTAACTGCCCACCCATTATTGCACTAGTTTTAGTTTTTGGCGAAAAAATCAGTTACGCAGCCTCTTGGCGAAAAAAGTTATTCGTCCTTTTTTCAAAGTACCTATATGAAATTTCTTAAAATTAAAGTGGTAGTAGAACTACGTAGACCATGCAGAATCCGAAATAGAGCTCTGCAAAAACAGGTCATGTTTTCCAAAAAGTGCAAATTTGATGTTACGGTAATTTTTCTAGTTTCGTACCGGCCAAACTACAGGTCCTACAAAAGGGTTGTGAGAGAAGAGTTTGAAGAAGGTTTCATACGATTTTATTCAAGACCAAGAAGGTGCTTCTAGACCGGTTTTCTCAAAAACCAACAAAAACAAAAAAGGGGGAAACCGGTATTCTGTACCCAACTGAGTGCAAATATACACGGCGTCATAAAGCGGTTTTATATGCTTTCTAAAAGAGTGTTAAATTCTGCGTCGATGAACCCCATATAACATTAAATTCGGACCACACGCGCTCGAAGATAGGGTAACCTGCGGTAAGTCGCACTTCTACGCGAAAAAACTTTAGTCGGTCTCTTTTGGCTCTAGCTCCAAAACTATTCATCCGATCCACACAAAAAAATTTTCGTCTGAAAGCAAGTTAATTTTACTTTCAGACCCCATATATGACATGTTAATCAAGTCCCTTAAAATAACCATGCCACCGCGCTAAACACAAAAATCCGTACTGTTGTGAAACCCAAGTTTTTTGGCCCATTTTTCGCTATAACTCCGAAAAAAGTTTTCCCAAATTAAAAAATGTCTTAATTTTCATCTTAAAGGTTGTTGAATTTACTATCAATCACCTTAAGTTTGAAATCAGACTCCGTTATTAAGTTCCATTTAAAAAGGGCTTTTAACGACGACTACAAAATGTAATGATCTGATTTCCTCCACATCTCATAAATACAACAAGTGGACATGATGGACATCAGAATGAATTTTCTAACAATGAATTTTCCTACTAATTCTCTATTTACTATTTTCATACTATTTACTTCTCTAATTGTCCAATTGTCTACTTCCTAATAAACTAATTTGCTAGAATTTTCTGGAAGCGTTTTCCTAAGTTGGAACGATAATTCGTGAGTTTTTCTGAAAATAGATAACAGTTACTTACGACAAACACTGAAGGGAACTTGACTTCTTAGATAAGCACACAAGCCGTAACTACTCGGTAAAAATAGAAATCATTAATGGATCACACTTCCTAGTCAGAATACACACCCTTAAACAGGTACAACCGTATTAAATAAATTTTATTTCGAATAGGTACTCGTAGCAATACACCAACTAATTGTCCCACAACAATTGAAAATCAAAAATCATGTGTTGAAATAATGATTAAGTGTGGAATGATTGGTAAATTTGATTTCTCATTTTCAATAATGAACCAGTGGAGTTAACCAAAGTGAAAATAATTCCTTCCTTCCCCGAAACGCGTTCGTTCACATTTCAACGTAGAATCAAAATAGAAAATTTAAACGAGTCCGTCCGCCGAGTGCGACCCTTTTAAAATTGACAAAAAACTTCAAATTTCAGTATTTGGTCGTCGATTGGGCAGAACCATTGAAACTGAATATAACCAGACCAATAGGGAGGGGAACTATTCAAACTTCCACTGTTCGCCAACTTTGAACAGAACGGTATAATTTGTATGCAAATTTGAATAAATATTTATTTAGAGTACATACCTATAGCATTTTAAATCCCGTTGTGCGCAGGAGGAACCAGAAAATGTTTTTTCAAGGCAATTCAAACTAAACGTGGTTTTATGACATGAATTGTCGACAAAGGTAACAATGACAACATAGGTAAGTAAACATCATGACTACACGCTTTGACTACATAATGACTACACGCTTTGACTACATCATGACTAAACGCTTTGACTACATCATGACTACACGCTTTATCGATTCAGAACGATTTACTTGAAACATTGTTTTATTTTTAAATTTTATAGCTCAAGCCGATTCGAATAACACGTAGTAGGCGATTAGATGTAGTGACGGCTTTTCTTCGACTTTTCTCCTCTTATCGGTGTTCAAACAGTTCGTCACAACTGGGGATTCTCTACCGGATTGTTAGAGCCATACACGACCCCGACCTACCAATTTATTTCGGCCTCTATGTTTTCTCGTATATCCTATATCGGCATAAGCCATGTGGTATATTACACTAATTGAATTCAGTGAAACGTACGGGTTATCTAGGTAATATTCAATAGTTATTCAATATCGCTCCTTCATCAAAGTACAAGTAGGTCAACCTACACTACACTCGTATATGCCAAAAAATATGTTGCGTAAATCTACATTAAAAATGGTGTGGAATACCATTCTAGTATTCAATAGTTGTTCAATATCTGTAATGTAGGTCAACTGTATGGAAAAATCTTAGAAACAACTTGTGTTTAGAAACTTAGAAAACAACTTAGAAACAACTTAGAAAACAACTCAGAAACAACATAGAGTGCAGATTGGTCCACAGATGACCACGTATTGTCGAAATTCGACAGTCATACAAATTATTTTTGATTACGCTAGTTGTTCATGAAAATAATAAAATAAAATAAAATTTTACATTATAAATACTGGTACTAAAAACCTGGTAAACCTGGCAATGGTCTGATATACCTACTGGCTACTCCAGTCCTACTTCTATGTAGTATATAACGACCGAATTGAATAATAAAATATAATAATATTATATTAATATTAGTAATATAATATTAATATTCGATTTTTCAATCCGGACGTCATACATACATAAATATACATTTTGGTTTCAAATAGAGAATAATATTCCCATAGGCTAAAAATGCCCAAAATTTAGTGAATTTACTGATTTAGTGAATAGTGAATTTATTTAGTAATTTAGTTCTTACTCGACTAAGGGCATTTTTAGTCTATGGGAATATTAGTCTTTATTTTAAACCAAAACGCATATTGTTGATATCATATTATGACGCCCGAATCGAGCGTCAAATATAAGTACCTAATTATATGCTTATGGTTTCCATCAGTAGATTATTTCTATAATCTACGTTGGTGTAGTTCCTTATCAGGCATCACTAATGAATTAGTGAAGATAATTCCTAACTCTATTAAACTGACAGATTAACTTGATCGCCTCTTTTGTTCGTAATAATAATAAAAAATCCAAAGTCGTGCAGCATGGCTACAAGAGCAAATTTTTGAAGAAATAACTGGTTTTATGTAAAATATCTTCATTTTACACCTCAGTTTATAGAGTTTTCCACGCTGAACCGATTATCAGATTAGAGCAGATGAACCGTGAAGAACATCTCAAGTAACAACCACGTTTCTTCATCTTCGAAGTGCTCCAGTTTGAGAACGGAATAAGATATCGCAATTCTGACTTCATCATCGTGTTCAGGGTATAAAAAAATATAACAAAAACATTTAAAATGATGTTTCTCTTTTGGAATTTATGGGTAATCCCCCTTCCCTAACCATTAAACTATACATATGATTTTTGGTGTCTTTTGGTAGTGAATTCAGGATGGTCTGAACCGGATTTTGGTATGAACATTTTGGAAGTATGAACATCCTTAAATCTCGAATTTCCGAAAAATTTAGTGAATATATTATATTTATTTATAATATTATAAATATAAATACATGAATTATATATGAATATAAATTATATGAATATGTTCATTTAGCGAATATATTATATTTGCTAACACTACCGAGCCGAAGACCATAGAGGGAACATGAAACACCATGGTGGAAATATTCACAAAATAGAGTCATGGCGATATTTCTAATAGGTAGTTAAATATAAATTCAATGAGGAACGTGATAATCGCTTTATAAAACCCGAAAAATTCCAAACGTAGTTATTTTCCATGCTTAACTTGCAAACAGATATTGATAAGGCCGTATTTACCTTGGGAGGGGCTCAATTTCCAAGACATCAGACGGACATATGACGGGTAGTTGATTCGAAGTGATACAGGCAGAAGAAGAGCACTGAAGCCTGATATGGTTTATTTTCCCCTCTTCTGAGTGCAGCTCGCACTCCCAAGGTCGTTTCCCGAGTTCCGAAGCTCCCGCGAATATCAGAGTCCGTCGGGTTCCCAGCAAGAAATTGCGACGGCTTTTGAGGCCTCAAGAAATCCGCCCCGGCGGGGGTTTTCCGGCAATTAGTCGGTCGATGAATGCGGAAGATGGTAATTTCAATGTGGAATTGGTGCTCTGGATGTAATTCTCGTTGACGCACAAGTGTGTGAAACTCAATTTTTTGTTCTATTGTAATTTCCACTGGACTACCAAGCGTCTGCAAGTCAGCATCAAGCCCGCTTACTGCCTTTCTCATTTGTGTTGACCAGATTGGATAGCAAGTTATCGAAATTGGCCTTGTGGATGTACTTTCGTCCCATGTTTACTAGCATTTGGAAAATTTCCATTTCCATTTAATGGTTAAGTTGTTCAGAGCAACAAAGCCCGTGTCTGACGGGTGCACCCGGTACGGAATCCAAAGCACCAATTTCGCGCTCATTGCCACTTACTAAATGGAAAAATAAAATGAAGAACTCATCAGCAAAGTTTCGCCACGCAGAACGATCACTGAGGGTATTTCGAGCTCTCGAGCGTCGTATTTACCCACTGAAAGGCGAAATAACGGCTCCCACCTATTTAAATACTCTGAGGACAACCCTTATAGTCTAGTAAAAGTCTAGTAAAAATTTAAGTCTAGTAAAAAGTCTAGTAAAAATTTAAAATACCTATTTTTTCCACCTCCCACTTTTTGTTGGGTTAATGTGGAACAGGACAGAGGGACATTGGCGCCCTTCAAAGTGATAACAGCGATAGCAGACATCGGGAAGGTATCTCCATGAAGTTTTCGAAAGAAAGAAGTCAGAAAGAAAGAAGAAAGAAGTTCGAAAGAAAGAAGAAAGAAAGAAGTTTCTTGCTTAGCCGAAATTCCCCATGTCCAAAAATGATTTGTAGGATTTTTTAAACCGATAGTACCATTTTGATAATATCAATATATTATAATATATTATATTATAAAAAATATCCGCAAAACTATCAAGAAAAGTATCGATATATCGATATTAACTATTCATCCCTACCCGGGTCCGAGTCGCTTTGTTGGCGGCCTTGCGCGGTCAGCTGTTATCGAAATGTTGAAACCTACACATTCTGTTATCCGATTCTGGGGATTCTCCTGTTCTTACGTTTGTGCCTAACTTATTTTTCACCGGTTGTGCTTGTTTCTTCGCCTCATTTCCGCATTTTTCATTTATATTAAGCGTTTTGTTCTGCTTTCGTAGATTTATGGTATTCGTCCTGTAATATACGATGGATTTGGACGTTCTTGACGGACTAAAGCAACTCAAGTAAGTCTGGGCCTCCCGAGTGATCTCACCCGAGCTGTGTACGAGCCTTCTGATTTATCATCCGCTTTTTGTTTCAGTTATCCGTTGGATGAGAACGGTTTGAAACAAGCAGTGGCCGACGGGCCTCTGACTCTCGAGTTCACAAAGTGCGTTGAATGGCTTACGAAAGAAATAAAACACTTATACAATTTGGACGAACATGTGAACGCCATATCGTCGCAAGATGACACGTTCTCGTTCCTCCTCGAACTTAGCAGTTTCTTGAAGGAACTGGGTAAGTGAATATATTTTTAATATTTCTGTATTATATAGGAAAACTATAGCGTTCACCTTGATCGTGCTCTGAATTGACTTGACAGTCCAGATTATTTATTTATTATTGTGGCACTTTGATTGCTAATGACTAATGAATTCCGTTCACTTTATTTGAGTCAATGCTTATTACAGTAGTCCACAATTTGTTAAAACTAGCTATACATAATATCGGAATTTCTCGGCCGTATTTAAATACTTAGTTGGATGGAATGGTTTACAAATTACGCTTGGGATTGAACGAATGAGCTGACTTATCAAGTTACGTTATTCACCTAAAATGCATGTAGGATTGAATTGGAGTGCTCCAAGACGTATTTTTAGAGTTAAGTCAGTGAGGTTTGACATGTGCCGGTATATTTCCTTCATTCCCAGTTGGTAGATAAGTTCATTTAAATTGATATTGCTTCTGGTTTTAGGATGTCTCTACAAATCGTTGACGGAGGGAGACGCAAAGGAGCGTCTGAAGACGCGGAACGATAGACTGAAATTGCTCGATTTCCTTACAAATGAATTATTTGGCGCTCGTATGTTAAGCGTGCGAAAACCTCAAACTTCGAGTCTCAAATTAACTATTGTGAGTATTGTCTGCACTATACTTATGCTACTGAAACTAAAGTCTGGGTCTTTATCACATAATGGCACTTTTATCTGTACTATAATATGGACATTTACCTAGTGTTGAAACAACATACAAATATATCATATGTACAAAAATATATAGATAATATCATAATATATTATATTAGGTGATGAGTGATTATGTTCAAACACATGGCGAGGAGACTTTCTATTCTCATTGCAGTTGTGGCTATGCATCATTCGTAATATCTGAATTTACACAATTTTTTGTATTTAGAATGGAGTAGTAGGTGCCTTCGTATCATTTTTCGGTTAGTTAACGAGTTATTGTTTTATAAAGAAAACGAGTCATTCTGCACAGTCCAAAAAGTGTAGAATAGTCTACTGTTGTTTTTGAAGAGTTTTTCCCATTGAAACCCGTTTTAGGGATTCCAGAAAGAAACCTTTCTCAAACCTTTTTTTGTAAATACAACACTCACAACTATCACAACAATTCTGTTATTAATGCCTGGAATGAATTATTTCACGAATACAAATCTTGTAGGCTAGTTTTTATAGAGGTATCAGGCTCTATTGGACACGAGTTTGTGCTTAACATCTGGTTTCGCTGTCACATCTATGTTCACGCTTGGGCACAACTATACAACTAATTCTACGTATCGTAAGTGTCTCTCTTACCATCATTTCCACATCGTTTGTTCACGTAATACATTATTTTTCAGTTTATATTTAGAACGCTGTCCTATAGAATGCCATGGTTACTTGGCAAACGGCCCAAAGAACAGTCTGCAAAAGGAGCAGATTGTTCCCACGCCCTTAACAGTTTGTTGCAACTGTACAAATTCTCTTGAATTTGTTTGGTCAACAACCCAGTGGGCTATGAACTTAGGTGTCAGCAGATTGAATTTGGCAACTGTATTGCCACTGGACAAGTAGTAGTACAGTTCTCAAAACAGCCACAGTGCAAAAGCCTGTATGTAGGTACAATTTTTCCCAAAAATAAGGTTTTGAGTTTCACCCTTAAATTTTGGCCTTGTGCTCACGATGATAGGAACAGAATCGAGCTACAGCACTTCATTTCTCCTCAATGGATGTTTGAAGTAACCTGTTAGATGGAAAACAGTTTTTATCGTTTCCTGAACATTTTGATTTTTGTACATACAGGCTTTTGCACTGTGGTTGTCGTGGTGCTACTTGCAATTCTTAGGTTCGTTCCAGTCTGTGAACTAAAAGCCGTGGGGATGAGTGAGAGAGAGTTCATCAACTTTTCAACACTCATACGATTTGAGTTACAGAACTTGTAAAGGGAATCAAATGAGAATGTGTATAGAAGAGCTGCATTTCAACTTCAACAAAAATCCACTAACCTTCATCCTCTTCACCCAATCCACCCCGGAATCACTTATTCAGCATTACTTCCGAAATCCACGCCCTTCTGGTGTCTTCTCGGGGTCTCCAGTTTGTTTTCACCTGAGGAACGGGTCCAGCTTTTTTGGCTGGCGCAGTGGAAAAACGTGTGCTCAGCACTTTCGGTGCATTGCAGTACTAACACTGACTGACCTCATGACCTGATCCATTGAATGGCATTTGAAAATGCAAATTACAAGGTGGTGTGACCCTTGATCCCTGTATCAGTACCTTCCTGTCGGTTTGACCCGTAGACACCAGACATCGCTAGTGTCTCACTGTCAGATTCCTTCATCTTGTGGTTGATAAAAGTTCCATGGATCCAGAACCGAAACCCAATTAAATCTAATAGGCTAACACCTAAGCAGTATGTAATACCTAAATCTACACAAGTGGATGATTACTGGTGGTGGGATGAGACTTGGGCTGATCTTGTTCGGTTTCATGAATTTGTGGTTTATGGATCTTTCTAATCCGATTCAGCACTTTTTACCCCCTGTCTCTCTTATCCAACTTCACCCATCATCCTTAACCCAAATGGCCAGCGATTGTAAGTTGTAGGTAGGTGTGTGCTAAACACAGTATTACTGGAATTCCTAAACCATTACTCACAAACCTATAGTTGTAGTGGTGATATCGTGACCACCACGCCAAAAGCGTCAATCTGCTTTTTTGGTGATTTTTGTTTTAATACAACTACAGATACATGAAACTGGGAATTACGTATGTCGGCTCTGGCATATGTGCTCAACCTAGCAGTACCCAACTCAGGGTATCCAAAAGTGCACTAAGACAAAAATGACCAATAAAGTGGGGTGGTGATGACGATATTATACTCATCCGTGTTATTATTTTGTTATCGATATGTATGATAAAATGTCCTTCTGATCTAATATAAGTGACTATATTTTATTCCACTGGCACCATGTTGCAGAGTGAATCGTCAACCGCGGCCAACTTGAAGAAAATGCTTATGGCTCTCAGCTTCCCCAAACCACCCGCCAACATCACTGCCGAAGTCATGTTCACCAAAGTAAATTCAAAAGTGAGTGATTTTCTAGAATACTACTGAACGATTAATACGATTTAAAGTGACTTCTCACGATTATAATTCAGTGTATTTTTACCAGTCATTCAGTAGTTGTACCCTAACCCCCCCCCCCCCCCTGTCTTGATTTATATTGCGTTACAATTCTGCTTCAGGTTCAGGAAATCTCTAATGTCGTGGTGAGCCCTCCACTATTCACAGGGAAACTCACGGATAAGCGGTGGGAAACGCTTGAGAAAGTGAATAAAGATCTGCAAGAAGAGTACGAAAACAGACGAAAAATGTTGTTGAAAAGATTGGATGTCACTATACAATCGTTTCAGGTGAGTACGCCCACGGTCTCTAAACGTATCTCAGACTTACCCAGTCTGTAGGTACATTTTACCTAGGAATAATTCTGAAGTTAATGGAGCTTTTACAGATTGTTCGGGGGTTGTGTGAAATGACTGTCGAGTTTTCCACCTCGAGGACCCTGAGATAATTTTGGGAGGGTCGAAAAACCTCAAAATTGTCGGTTTTTTTCGGGTTTTCGTTCATAACTTCTAAACTAAGCGGTTTAGAGCGAAATTCGTAATGGGTTCACAGTAGGGCGATAACCTGCCACGAAACATCGAAACACTACACTTCACAAAAATAGGAACTTGGTCAGTGGACCCCAGTGTTCTACCATGTCGATATTGATGAGTCACTACCACAATTAACATAGAGCTGACGGTAATTGATACAGAACCAAAACCTCAGTTTTTAGCAATTTTGAGATAATTTCTCTGACTTTGATCGGCTGTATCTCGATTAATATTAGGTTTAAGAAAAAGGTTTATAATATAAACCTTTATATATTATTCAAAATTTATATATAAACCTTTGTATATTATACAAAATTTTAGCATATTTAATGCACTACAACTTTGAAAATGAACGTTTTGGTCAAAACGCACAGGGTCCTCGAGGAGACAGCACCCCCGAATATCCTGTAAAGTTCCAGTAATTTTGGATTTTTTTCCACCAGACCCCAGTGTTTTTTGCTCTGTCTTCTGGACTATTAGGGGCGTTCTGATGTTGTAGAAACCAATAGGGATCTTAATACTTCATCATAACGTAACTACATCGTCATTGCGATTTCAGTGGTCAGAGAAAATGAAAGGGAGAGAAAACGAGATTGCGGAAAAGTATTGTAGCAAACGGAACAGTCTGTCGGTATCGACCTCCGTTAAATTGTCCGACCTCATCGCCGCCCGTGCCCACTTGGCCGTTTTAGAGAAAACCTCTAGTGCAAGCGTGAGGAAAAACACACAGAGTACCATCAACAAAATCATTATTGGAAGGGTGAGTAACGGTATAAGATTCACTCATACAGTGATATACATTATATTTGTACTGAGTACTTCATACAATTAGTTGTACTGTTGATTCAGGTTCCTGATAGAGGCGGTAGACCTGAGGATCAACAACCTCCTCCACCGGAGGTACCAAGTTGGGCACCGCGAGCCAACCAACCTCCAGGAGGCGGTGGATATCAAGGAGGTGAGTGTTTGTTGAGGCTCTTCGTCTGCATTTGAGTATATTTAACTTGAGGGCTAAATATCTAGATCGGGAATTGAACTCCACGTGCTACCTCGGTTAGCAGTGTAGTAGGGACTCAGGATGTGACCCCCGACCCGCACTGAAACCTGGGCTTATTGTGCGGGACATTGCCCTGTAGGTCGACCTATGGACTATGGGTCCAGTCCACTCCCTCCTTCCTTGATTGATGATTCCGCTTACCAGGTTGCCTACACGATACTGAGGACCTGAAGACTCTGAATTGAAGAGAACATGTGGCGCAGTTTCGTCCTCCTCTTAGCAAAGTCCTCCTTCCGAAACTTTATGCCGGGATGTCTTCCCAATCCCTCAGCAGAGTGGCTCCTAAAGCTAATTTCTATGATATTCACACTATGAAGCTGTATTTAGCTTCCTCAGGACTCACAGTTTAAGCAGCATAACTGATCAACTTAAGCTTTTACTAGCAAATAGGTAGATAAATACTTTGGAAGTTTCTCATTTTCCTTTATTTCTGTTATAGTCCTGACTGCCACCGTCCAGTTGTTGAAGGTTAATCTGAATTCACATTTACAGGTGGTGGTGGCGGCGGCGGTAGAGGTGGAGGCAGAGGAGGAAGCAGCGACCGAGGCGGTCGAGTTCAAGGGGGTTGGAATCAAGGCGGAGGTTACCAGGGTGATCGCGGAGGCGGCGGTTATCAAGGTGACCGAGGAGGATACCACGGTGACAGAGGGTACCAAGGTGACCGTGACAGAGGTAGCCAAGGAGGTACGTACCAAGGAGACAGTGTTTACCAAGGTGGTAGTTCTAACGGTGGACACGGTTATCAAGACCGGAGCAGTCGCAGTTACCACAACGACCGCGGTGGTTATCACAATGATCGCGGTGGTTATCATAATGATCTTGGCGGCTATCAAAACGATCGAAGTGGTGGTGGCTATCAAAATGAACGTAGCGGTGGCAGTTATCAGAGTGAGCGCGGTGGCAGTGGATATCAAGACAGGGGCGGTCTTCAGGGTAGCAGAGGTAAAACTAGAAGAGCATGCTCCAAGTAGAACCTTCCTAGCACTGTTACTAGTTCACCCTTAATTTCCTACTTTTAGCTGAAGTTTTTTTTTTTTTTTTTTTTAATAGTCGTATGTTCTAATTGTTCGACCAATTTGAATGCAATTTTTATGTAGACTGTTGTTTTGCAGTCCATTCCCACAAAATACCACATCCAAACTGTTCCTATTACTCCCTTGGTTTTCACTATAAGTTCTATTCATTTGTTGTAAAACGTTTCTATATCCCCAATACCAAAGCTAAACTTGTTACCAAAGAGTTCGAACAGTGTACAGAGTTAAAATACATTCTAATGCGGTGAAATTCACAAATAAACTAGTGATGAGAAACTATCGATAGTTTGATATCGTTGGCACTGGCTATTGGTAACCCTGACGTTGAAAAGGGATCTTTGGCTGGGGGGGGGGGGTATTGTTTTTGTGCTCGATATTCGGTTTCGACTTTCTGTTCTGTAATTTGAGTGTTAAAAGGCTTAGTTTTGGATTTGGTGCTTTTTTGCTCAATACCCTCACTTAAGGTCATTACTACTCAGGACGTAGGCTGAGCATGTTGATCAGAGAAATCAATAATGCATAATTTATTTATGAAATGAATCATTTACACGGTTCATCAATAGCTTAACTGCAGACAAAGATTCAGATTACTCCCTGCGGAAAGCCTCCAATGGACTTGAACAACCCCAAACTCATACATGTCCCTTAAAAATTGATGACGTAATTTGGGCTCTAAGCACAGGGCAAAAGACCGAGTTATTTGTGGACCACCTAAAGGAAACATTCAAAATTCAAAAACCTCAGCAGCCTTCCAAAAAAGCTGAGGAAAACGTGAACCAGAGAAACTTAAGCAGGGATTTTGAGCCTATCCGGCCTGTTAGACTCCCTGAGATGGAGGTAGAAATTAAAGCGTTAAAAACAAGAAAGGCTGCTGGATTTGACTTCATCACAGGGCAGATAGTGAAGCACCTACCAGAGCAGGCTTAGAAGAAACTTTCAGGCTCCGCTATGTTCCAAGTTTCTAGAAGGTCTCCGAAGTCATGATGATATTGAAACCAGGGAAGGATCCCAGTGTTGAGAAGAGGTCCTACAGTCCAATATCTCTGTTACCAGTATTATCTAAACTGAATGAACAATTACTGAAGTTACGGTGTATGGTTCAACTCAGTCTTATTCCAAGCTGACCATCGATAGTTTCCCATCACTAATGTAACTGTCTAGAACAGTCACTAACACGCTCAATCAACCTTAACATTAACAGACCCAATCATATCAAAACTATATCCGTTTCCCAGGCCCGGTGTGCTTCCATTTTCGATTGCCCGCTATCTAAAACTATTTCCGTCCTATCGTACGGTTTTTCCTGTTAACGAGTAAAGCAGAATGCGTGGATGGCTCACTCACATGATCTTTCTTGTTTTATGATCATTTGTACCAATATTGGAACTTGCGCAGTGAGCGTACCTTGTGCATTAACTGAAACACGAGTGATCTAAAATGCCAACTTCCACGCTACTCCTTTACATCATGTTCTGCATTAATACTCTATTCACGGGTTAAAGCCGTACGTACAGGAAGAACTCAAATAGAATCACTGTTTTCGTTCCACAACTACCACTGTTTTCTTCGCCGCTGGATCAGTAAGTATCCGTAGCGTCAGCAAGATTTACATTTTGCTTATATGTAGTGTGTGGCCTTTAATGTCATGAATATTCGTTGTTTTTTCTTGTACTTTGCATGTTTTGTTATTTGTTGTAAGTGAAGATAGATTGTCAGAATTTAAGAAGAATATTAGTGAGATATTAAAACTCATTCACTCCCGCAATAACTAACTTTTACACCTGAAACAGCCGTCTGTGGAACATTGAAGCCTGGGTATGGAATCAATAGAATACCTTAGCCATATCAGATTTGGATCACAGGTCTAGGCATGCATCGACTGATCTGTAAAGGGCGGGAGGTTATGTTGGGGCGGTAAATGGCACGGTTGTGGGGGAAAAAAATCCACAGTCAGGCAGCATGGCTATAAGAGGGAATTTTTGAAAAAATAACTGGTTTTATGTAAAATATCTCCATTTTACTGGTTTTATAACAAATTTTTTCTCCAATTTTTGCCGAGTAACACCTCAGTTTTGTGCCAAAGATGTGAAGGCTAAAACACGTTCCATGTTGAAAATTTACTTGAGGAGAAAACTTCAAAAACCGAGTTGACCGTATGACGTCACAAACAGGACGAAACCCCTGCTTGAGGAGCTCACATCACCAGTGGGTGTCGTGACGTCATAGTGTCTTCTCGCTCCCTCGGTATTTTCCAAACGCGGCCAGCTTCTCTAAATTCTCAACATTTTTGGGAATAAGTTTCGGCAGCTGACCATCATTTTCGTGATTCTCCGACCTTGAATTCGAAATAAAAAGCATTGGCGCAGTCCCCATTGTCCTTGATCCACTGAAACATCAGACGTAGTTCTATTTGGACGGCCATGTTTGATGTCAATCGAGATTTTGGTGTGCTGGGTTCACATGGATCCGTAACGCGTCGTCCGTTGGGCCATCTGATTGGCTGGAGCAAGGGTATGGAGTGGGGGGACAAAATGAGAGTGGGGAAAAATTAGATATTTAACGCAAAGCAATAGCTTCTTCTTCGCACGCCTTATCGCCGTTATCTCTTGTAATCTCTCGTTTTTCGTTGAATCTCTGGGCTGTTTCCCCACGGCCTACAGTCCCCACTACTACTCCATTAGTCCCCCCCCCCCTTCCACTACGTTTTTCGGACGACGCATTATGGACAAAACGGATCCATGTGAACGCAGCTGTTACTTCGTTGATGTTTGTATGATCAAATTGTATCAGAGCCATCCGTCCTAATGTTGTAAACAAATCTAGTTAATTGAAATCCTGGTGCGTTTTAGTTCTCCTGGTAATTCAGCGTCCACTTAATATTTCAAGCAATTGTGCAACCGTTACTAATAATATTGACAGAAAGCTGCTACTAATATTAGTAACTTGTGCTAGTATTATTGGAGCTTGTAAATAAGTTAGTACCTATGTATTGTGCAACAGGCCCTTGGTGAGCAGTTGTTCTGTGCACAAGTGTCTAGCGCCATCTTGGAAAACCTCCAACACTTAACCTTTAAACCCCGTTTCCAGGAGGACGAGGAGGTCGTGGAGGACGCGGCGGCGGTCGAGGCGGCTACTATCAACACGACCAGAGGTACTGACATCCTCAGTTACCGCCGCCACTTCATGAGCCGCATCCTCCCTTGCCGCTGCTCCAGCGACATCTACCGTTCCTGTTGGTCTACCACCCGTGCGTATACCACCGTCCGCTCCTCTAGAGAACACCGTCTACTTCACAACAACAACAAAAAAAACTCCTCAATAACGCCTTGAACTCGAGAGCTCTTCTTCTCATCAATCGAGACCAAACTCATTAGGTCTCTGATTTCATCAGCTCTCTACCTATTGTTTGAAACAAATCTATCATTAAAAAAAAGTTTTTGATCATGTAAAATCGCATTATAGTATATAATATTATACCTATCACCATGAAATTGTTTTCACTCAATAAACCTAGTCACTAAACAATTTTACAGCCAACCTTGAAATAGAAAGCTCTGAATGTTTCAAGTCGCTAGGTCTAAAGGGAGCCGAGTTATATAAATTCAAAACCCTGACTAAGTTCTTCTCCTTGTTCAGTTAGGCAAGGCTACAGCCTCTCCACCTTCACTGATTGACTTGAAATTTTTCACAGCGCTTCGTTTCAACCTCAGTAAGCGCCAATTGAATGATTTAACCCATTATTCCAACCCAAGAAATTTTCAGGAACCAAAAACTTAAATTTAGGCTAATATTGGCCACTTTGACGGGTCCATATCCTGGGTACCAATCCATCTAAAAGTTGGCTTAAATCTTTCATATGGCACTGGGTCATGGTAATTATTTTATAAGTGTTATCCTTGTGAGACAGTTGGGGAAAAGCCAGGGGTGGTTGAGGCTCATCTAGTGTAGTTCTGTGAGCCGTCCGGGGTGGTGCATGAGTGAAGGTGTACAAGCTGGAAATGCACGTGGATATATACCTCGCTAAATGCCATTGTAGGCTGACCTAATTATTTTGCTACACACGTTATTTGATGCTAGTAGCTTTACATAGGGAACTAATACCTCATTGTTCTTGCATATTGCCTCTACAGGTCTTTTCAACTTCAACAACGAAAAGAGGTGATGACCCTCGAAAATATTAAGTGTTGGATGATTGCTTGAGGAACTGAAATGCAGTTGTAGCGACCACTTACAATAGAATTTACTGGAATTTAGAGTAGAAATTAGAAGTAACTTGCTAAACTGGAATGCAGTATCTGTTCCTGTACGGAGTTACTGCAATACAGCGTAGTAACACGAAGTCATTTTTCAAGCTAAGGTCCAGTATCCACCAGCACCAAATGGTTCAACAAATGCCATTTTTTATACCATGGTGATTCAGCCGTTCATTAGGGAGCATGTGGTTCTTCTCTTATAGAAAAAAATCGAGTATTTGTGATGCTGTATAAAAAACGGTGGGTACAGCTTTCGTACAAGTACGCAACCACGAGGGACATTTTATGTCTTTGCGCCCACACCCTCACCACGTACCTCGTACTTCAATAATGATATGGTGGTTCATAAATACCTGTGTGTAAACAATTATCACGCTTAATAATATACAACAATCACGCTCATACCGCAGCTTGTCGGCCACGCACTCCGCAGTGGTTAACGTAATATGGTTAGGTAAATCGAGAGCTATCCAACGAGTGGTGAACGATTTTTGTACGAGGATAACTGGCGAAGTTAAAGTTCTGTAGCAACGAATCGGTTGTACGTGAAAATCATTAGAAATTTTTCATAACGCTTTCTTCGTCACAACGTAATGTCACACTTTTTGAGTTATGTGCCATAGTAAAGACATAAAATGTCAAAACTTTTGTTGATTACATTCAAGTTTTTCCCTCACATTGTTTTTCATAAGTTACTAAATTTTAAACAGTTACTGTTATGCATCCTAGTGTACCAGTACTGGGACACTAGGATGTGTACTTGTTACAACAAAAAATCAGGGTTGTAAGAAAATAGAGGTGGTACAAACTCGAGGGGGGAAAGTTAAGTGCAACCTTACTAGTAACCTACAAAAGACGAAAGGACAAATAGAAAACACTGTTTTAGAAGGGAAGGTATGAAGAACTTTTATTTATCATCAGATGATACAAAACATGTACAACAGGTGTCACAAATAAATGTTAAACACTTAAAATGAACTAAATTCTGAAGGGGTACCGTTCGATTCCTTCCCAGTGCAGCGCTCATCGCCCGATTACTTCCTAGATCCTCACAATTGACGATACGGATCACTTAACGGAGAGGTTCCCTTCAATATATTTTCACTTCAAGGTTTGGAATGGGAGGATTCGAGCCGACAACCGAACCGGGAAGCAATCAGGCTCATTGGCCCACGTTTGGCGGGAAGAAACCAGAAGTGCCCTTATTTCTGTAATAATTAACAATATTTCGATATGAGCGCCTCATTGAAACCACCGAACTACAAAAAATAAAATTAAAAAAAGATTTAGTGACGGAATAGTACTGAAACCATAAAGGAAACCCACAAAAAACGATTAGGTTTGTTTCAAGCTAGAGATGTGTTCGATTGATCAATCAACAGTATAAAATAGGTAATTAAACGAACCAGTCCATCTGACGCTTCAAAAACCTAAATCGCAATTATATTAACAAAAACAGTAAAAATAAATGAAGACTTACAAACAAAAAAAGAACCTAATATCCGAACGATATTCAACCTTAAATTACTACCAATTCCTTGTGTTAAAGGGAAATGTCAAGTGGTTACAGTGAGGGTTGAAATTGAACCTACTGGTTTACAGGCAAATTTAATGAATATTTCGAAGGACAACTAGCCACCAATGCGACAAAGTGCGATACATGAATGGGTATTTTATTTTTTTAAACTCGAAAATTGAGCAGTTTGGTTTAAAATAAAAAATATTGGAATTCAGGAGGTATGAGATTGTTTTATTAGTGAAGGATTGAGTGAGCGAACCGAACCAATCAATGCACCATAAAACGTGAATCGAAATTGTGTGAGTTAAGTAATAAAACGAAATTGAACGCTACTTGAAAAATTTTGGGGTAGGCCTTCCATCCGGCCGGAACTTGTCGACTTCTTACGTTTTTTGGGGTGCTGAATCCGAGGTCCCTTTTTTAGAAACACTGGTTTTTTAAAAATTTTCTACTTCATCATCTCAATTCAACTCAAACGCCTTTAAAAGGAGTCTAACATATGTAGAATCTATCGGTGACTCCGAATATCACCTTAATTTTTCGATCGCACCGCTTTTAACTCCCTACTTTCTCCAAAAACATGCGAAAAGTCTGAAAAAATCCCAGTTTTCGGAATTTTTCCTCAAAAAACCACCGTTTTTCTAGCAAAACGAGCCAATCCCAAAAACGGACCTCGGATTCAGCGCCTCAAAAAACATAAGATATCGACAAGCTCCGACCCAAAATTTTGTAAACTAGTGTAATTGAATGCCAAAATACGAACTCGTTGATAAAATGTCTAGTCTTGGGTATATAAATGGGAAACGTCATATTACTCCATCACATGAGATATGTCGATTTCAGAATAAATTATTTAATATTTTAAAAAATATGAAGACAAAAAATAAAAAAAAATAAAACATTGCATCCAATTAATTTTATGACACACTGATAGACGACGAGAAACGTACGCGACATGAAAAAAATTAACGTCGCTCGTAGAAAAAATTAGAAACATTCAACTATACAAAGTCCACGAGTGTGGCAGATTCTAATTGGACACGTAGCAGAAATTCAAAACAAGGAGTAAGGAAGTTTTTAATATCAACACTCCTACACTCCCCTACCAATTTTAACTTTTATACGTTATGTACAAAACGTGATCAACCCTCGACACAACCTTCCACTTGGTCACAACGGAAATTGAAACGGCACAAAAGATTTAAAAAGTTACTTACACCTTGGCTCGACAAAAAACATAAAATACCATTTGCATTTAATCATTCAGTCGAATGACTTTTAAAAGTAAGATACAAATTTGTAACCGTCTTCATTACATAAATCACTACATTGCTCTAATCATTCATTACAAACATGAAAAGCAGTATGCAGTATTCATTACATTTTTTCCTTATTCGCTAACACGATGGAATCCTCCAAATACATTCAATCACCTTCGGTTTAAAGATTTAGAAATTTTAGGTTCATTTGAAATTACGAGTTGAGGGAGATTACTCTTTTCACCTACAGAGAGGTAATTCGATCAAAGGGACGTGGCAGCGTGTGATTTAAAGTTGCATTTTAGTATTCGCTTAGTGGCGCCTGGGAGTCCTAGTACCTATTTCTTAATCTTGTCAAGGTATTCAATTCTTGTTTTCAATATCCCTATTAACTGGGGCGTTTTTTGGTTGAGGGGGTTCTTGAATAACGATCCTTCTCACAATCGGTTATCCATAAGAGGGAAGTTATACGGAAAGGGCGAGTAATTTCCATCCAGTAATAATATTATCCAATAAAGTGCGCGCGCGCTTAAGTAACTTGTTAAGGAACCCACATAGAGACACAGTATGAAGAAAAAACGAGGTTTTGTTCACAAAAAAAGTTGAGCTGGAAATTACATATAATTTTGAAAAGACCCATCTATTAACCTTCCACGCTACCTATTAACCTACTCTTAAGTCCTCTAACCCGATGAACACCCTTGAAAAAAATTTTTTTCTTTGGGCGATTCCAATGGTTCATTATCGAAGATAATAAACCAAAATGGGCTAAGTCGGGTGATGAGAGATATTTCTGTACAGTAAAACGTGGAAGGCTTGAGCGCGAAATGAACCGTAAGGAGCGACCTAAACTTCCAATCTCTTCTGATAACTTCTCGATGCAACCCCACGACTCAAGATAATTACGAAGAAAAGTGGGTCAAATTTGAACCGAACCAAAAGGCAAACCGATTGGATTTTAGAATTCCACTACTCTCAACTCACCGGTTAAATCCCCCCACAACTTCCCACTAGAAATCTCAACATAACTTGTACCTTCCCAAAATTTCCCAACCGTAAAAATTAAAAAAAAAAAACTCAATTCACTGAGCTAAACCCCCGAATGATTGGATCTGCAGCCTTCCGCTGAACCGTATTTTCAATTAAGTAAAAACTTGTTTCTGTTCACAGGACAAAAAAAAAAAAAAAAAAAAAACAGACATCTACAACGTGCCTCAACTATGATACAGATCTTGTATATGTATGAATATGAACGTTAAATTCGTCAAATACGTGAATCCTTGCCAATTGTCTGATATTTACAGAACATGTACATTATTCAGAAACAATAGGAACAGTGTAACGCCGCATCAAATTGTTCATCTAATGGTAAGAATCCAAGTCAAATTCTATATCATACAGTAACAACATAACCTATGGCTCCAAACTAAATTAAAAACATCCTCAACATCAAAAATACAACATTTACTACCCAAATAAGAATAAAACGTCAGTATTTTCAAATCTTTACTAACGTGGACGAAATGTACCAGAACTACACAATTACAACTCGAGTGGTTAATTAAATGAACGTAATGTACTTGATCCGAAATTCCATAAAAATAAAACAAAGGTACACGAATGATAGAAAATGAATAAATAAAATGGGTGAAACGTAATCCTAAAACTGTTCTGAGTCACGCGTTTTATTTGTGATCACATTTCATAAATGAAAAAAGTAACTTCACTATTTTGAAATAAAATTAATAATTCCTCCGAACTATGTCAACAGTAATCACTTTTTCAGACTGATCAAATTTTTTTTTTTTTCGTTTTTTTTCTTTTTTTTGTAATTTATGTAGCAAATACTGATGATCAGCCCGTTAGTGAGCAGTTTTTGTAGTTCCATCGTGGTTCCCATGTTCTTGAAACGGCGGCCTGCTCCTCTTCGTCCGAAATAGATATCGTTTGGAGCGTGGTAATTTTGTACGGACTTTCGTCACAGTTTTATTTTATTTTTTTCCAAAGGCAATAAACCCGAGAACAGCTGAAAAAAGGAGCCCTCGAAAAATTTGATTAGCTAGAAAAACAGATTTTTTTTTTTTTTTTTTTTTTTTTTTTAAACAGCTAAAACATGAAAAGATACTGGGGAGTTCCTAGTAGGAATTGGTACTGGGTCGAGTGAATAACATAACTGGCAACGTGACTAACTCTTTTTCTTTAACCGAATTGAGGTAGATGTGGTTCTATATCAATTTGTTGAGTAAATTTCAGTAAACAAATGACGTCATGAAGGCTTACCGCGCATTCCACTCTTTCGTTGATGTTCATATTGTGGTCTCGTGGTTATAATGTAAAGCTGCCTTTCACGATTCACGGACTGACGTTTTTTAGTACGGTTAAAACTTTTCTAAATATTGAAAATTCATGGAACAAGTCCAAGCTTGTAACATTCATGAAGTATTTCTCGTGATGTTATAATTTTTTCAAATTTAAAATTGTGATGTTTGAATTTTACGCGAAAGAACTTGATTTCACGGTAATTTTAGTTTTTTCTTTGGTTATTATTTTTCTAGATATTGGAAAGATATTATAAATATTTCAAACAACTTGGCCTATCTCAGCCAAAAATTGAATGTTAAGCAAATTTAGGAGAACTTCGATCATACATGAAACTTGCAACGTTTACTGAGTCATTACAGTAATCAAAGTGCCTTTAATTAAATTTGTAAGGCGAGAAATCAGTTTTTTTTGTGTCAGTAAAATCGAGTAAAATGAGTTAGGCCATGGTGCCCCCACTTGCTTCGGGCATCTACTGGCTAGTACAAGCATAAGGTGTCAAGCAACTGGTCTCGGGAAATGCTAACAAGCAAATAGCTAATCTGCTTTTTTGGTCATTTTCGTTTTGTTCCTTGAGTTGGGAACAGCATGACAGAGCCGACATGAGTAATCCTAATAAGTAAATTCATTTTACGAGTCTGTAGATGCACTAAAACGAAAATGACAAAAAATCAGGCTGGCGGTTTTGGCGTAGTGGTAACGATATGTCTAGCATTTGCTTGAGAGTATCCATGTATGTTGAGTTATCATAATATGATAAGTTATCACAATATTATTGTCAGTTTCACTGAAGCTGTAGTGCTTGCCACAGTCTATATGCAATAAAATTAAAGGCTACCACCACCAGTTTCTTTCCAGCCCCAAAAAATTGAAACCTGAGTTTGATTTCCGTATTTGAGAGTCGTTTTGCTCCGTTTATTGCGGAAAAGATGAGTTTGCCCGGTGATATAAAATATTAATCGTTAGTTTCCTAATTAAAGAACTTCTATTAAAAATTTCAAGATTAACATCCGCGATTTCCCAGTTGCTGTTTCGTACTAGGAACTCCTTTTTAACGGTTCAGTAAAAACACAATCACACAAAATATAAAATGAAAAAAGAAGATAAAAAAAGCATTCAAACAAAATATACCTCAACTCCGGAGTCCGTGACAAACCACAGTATCAGTCTGTAACTAACCTTTGGTTAACTGAATAAACTAAAACATTGTTTATTGCACTCTGATTTATGAAATATCTAAAGTCGACAATATCCCCATGCTGTAGGTGGAAATAATCTCACAAAATAAGTTTTGTGACAACGAAATGGCGATGGTTGACTTGTAAAACGGTATCTAACAACATCTGACATGGTTAATATTACTCTACTTTTCCTAAGGCATCTCAAAGATTTCTAACTCCTCATCACTCGAGAAAGGCACAAATTCACTTCTCCCTTATTAGCCCACCATTCCCACTTTACGAAATGTTGGTTAGCTCAAAATTAATTGCATGGGGATACTTTCGCTTAACGAAAACCACCTTGTCAATTTTAAAGAAACATTCAAACGTTACATCGACATTCAACATACATAATCTCAAGTACAAAGACAATGTCAAGTTCAATGTAGATAAATTATTATATAATAAGTGTGACTTACATTTCCAAGTAACGGCTCATAAGTGCGTCGTTAGATCGTTTAAATACAAATTACTTCTTCCTGAGGCGAAGGATTTTTGTCATCCTGCAAAAACAAGAATATTGCTGTAATTATTGATCCCACGGGTTTAAATTATTAGTACTCGCTTAGAAGTAAACGTGACAAGTGAAACATACGAGGTTCATTCAATAATTAAATGAAAAGAGCTGTAAAAGTACCCAAAGATTAATAATCTCACTATGCAGTAAATTCAAACTTAGCGTCAAGTGAGAAAATGAAAGGATTGTTCACTACAAATTCCGTCAATGTTACAGCCCATAGATATGTCAGAAAATAAAAGGAGAAGTGAGAGATTTTCAATAGAATGAAATTGAAGTTCCAGGTTCCACTCATGCAGCTTGATGTCAAGATCTAACTTTCAAGAAACAACAAATGAACAAACAAAAAGAGTTAGCAGCGAGTTTGAACCAATAAGAGATCACTAAAACAAGAAGAGAAGTAATAGATCCGAGTATCTCAATTTACAAACTAGCATCATTGGTTATTAGGTACAAGAAAATATCCATGATGTTCGTTTAAGGTCAAAATTTGAAGATGTACTTGTACTCAGTGAACTTGTACCTACGTATTTGAATTCATCCTTTCTAAAGTGACCTGATTGATATTTGATGGTGAGAAATTGTATAGAGCGACACAGAATATCAACGGCAACTGAAGTGAAATTCAGGTGAAGGTAGATGGCATATGGAAACGTAACTATTTTTAACCATTTTTATATCAACTTTTAAAGAGATAAAGAGATATAATATCGTAAATATCCTGAAAGTTCGTTCTATCTAACCTAGTAATAGTATGTGTGAAGATATTATTTGGCAAATTCCAGTAAAAAATGGTTGTAGGTCCATTTCAGATATAAATACAGATGTAAACTGTGAGTAATGAACATCACCACACATTTCAAATAATTTTGGAGTAAAACTATGAATAAATGTTGATGTTAACAAATACGCTAATTTTGATGAGAACCAAGATGTGTAGTGGAAAATGCATGATTTAAGAAACAGATGGGAAGAATTGAAACTAAAGAGTGAAAAAAGAGTGAGTGAAATAGAACCATTGAGAGGTAAATGCGTTTTGATACGGGTATATGAGGTTTACTTCACTGACTTTACAAGACTCGCTAGGAAGTAAGGTGTCTTCGCCATCTGGTATATGAATGATCTCTTTCACATGAACTTTACCATATTCATCGAGAGAGAGCGACGAGTTTGAGTCATCCCCACTGTTCAGGTCTATCCTACTGTTGTCTCCGTCCTGCTGTAAAAGAAAATGGTAGTTTAGAAGGGTGGATAGTGGGTTGGAGGGTAGACATATTTACAAGTAAAATCGGTGTCAGGAGCGGATCTAGACTCTGATCTTGGTGGGGGGGGGGGGTTTAGTCATGAGGTTCATAACCTAACCTACCCTGGGTAAGTTACTGTGCGCACTAGATCTATGAAATTTGGAATGTAAAAATGATGTTTATATTTGAAGTAGTTGACGACTACAAACTACTTTGTTGGCTTGATGTTTAAGAAGAGAGTGAGTTTATACAAGATCAATTCTATATTGATATACCTTCCGATCATTCCATGAATACGTAATTCTTTTATCACGTTCTTTCCCTCATTTGTAAGGAAAGCATGTAGGTACTTATCCAAAGTATACACAAATCCAATATGCAACATTTTCGGCAAAGAGAATAGTTCTTATGTTGATCCTCGTATCAATGACTGTGTTTGACATAATTCTAACATTCTACCAGGAAATTCCAGCATTGTTCAAGCTGTTCTGATTGAGTTCCAGTATTTTTCATCATGTTTCATACACATGGATTGAATTTTACCGACAACCTTAATTCTTAACTCTCCGACAACCTTAACGCATGACCTATTGCGTTTAGGGAATCACTGACGATAACTGAATTTCGACCTAACTCCTACTTTAGAACTGTCAAACTCTCTGGGGGCCATGATCTTCTAAGTTGAAATGAAGTAGGTTTCATATCTTACCAATTCTGCAGAGTCGCTAATCCTGGCTTTCTTATTGAGCACGTCCGTCGAGGATTCCGAAGAAGTTCGTTTCCTCGGCTGTTCACCACTTCCGCCGCTGGAAGGGCTTGAACCGTTTTTAAGAATTGGGGAGGAGCTATTCCTTAGTAACGAGATCTGTACACAGAAAAATAAAAATACTGGTTATACTGAGAAATTGTTGTCAACTTCATCACAAATTCAATTTTACAAGATCTGATTTAAACAGGGATTTTGAATTGTATACATAATATGTATATATATTATATATCCTTTTTTTATGATCTTGGTCAGTTTCCTTCAATGTACTGCATTAGGGAATGTTCTGTTCAAAGGAATAGAACAACCGAATCGAACTCTGAAATGCCGCCCAAAAGCGAGTCGTGATATCGAAATTCTTAATGCATGACCTAATGAGCAAATATTCGAATTAACGCTGCACCAAGACTCAACTTACTACTACAAGTAGACGTTCGTGTTCTGGATACCACCCATAAAACTTTACAGAATGAACCAAATACCTTCACAAAATGTTGAATCAATAAAAATAACACAAAAAATTACGTACTAACCAATTTGAACGATCCATGAATTAAGAATACCCCAAACACACCACCCAACATTGGTAATTGAGAGATATGTGAACAATCAATATCTTCAGAACTTGTGCAGCATATTTGAACGTTGTCAAAGACGTAAAACCAAAATTTGCATTACAGGGACTACAGTTGTAACAAAACTTTTAATAGTTATAATCCCATAATATCGTCTTTTACTAGGTACATGAATATATTATATTCATTCAGTAAAAGATGACGTATAAACCAGAGTTAATACGACAAATTAAAATGAGGTACATGATTTCTTTTCATTGATTAGTTCAAAGGCTCTCACGTAGTGTACAGTTAGAAATAATGTTAATATATCGTTAAAAATAAACTGAGCTTATTCCAAAGCTGTTACCTCTTCAATCTGTAAGCAGCAACATGATTAGAAACAACAAAAAGTTCATTTTATGTTCAATTTCATAAAGATAGCTAAATCCACAGGCAAAAAATACTTATGGACATTGTACGAAAATTATAATTGAAATGCTACGCCAGTAATTTTATTAGTTGAGAGATTTATGAATATCTCCAAACAAATATCAAACCAAACAATAAATAAATCAAAGAAATTATTAACCCTACGACTTTCTAAATATTATCGAAACGACTTACTAAATACTTTTGAAATTATTAACCCTAACACTTTTCTAAACCCATTGAATCATTAGTGACACCCCCCCTTACATCACAATTTCGAAAACTATTGAAGGTAGTCTAAAACTACTTAGTACAACGAACTGAGATCACGTCCATCAGACCAATTGCGATAGCTGACATTTCTCTCAAAACTCACTAAAATGGTGAAACACTTATTGTGGACAACGCCCAATGTAAATAACAGAACAATTTGCATGTTCTATAGAGCTTTATTTGAATCACTTTATAATAATTCATCAACACCTTTACTTCCTCGATATTTTTATACGTTGCGTATGTAATGGGCTTTTTTTTCTTTTTTTCTTTTTTTTTATATTCCAATTGCAGGTACTAGTAATTTTAGGTTGTGGAGAGAAAAAAAATAAATTGAAGAAAAAAATCAAGAGGTAGCAATAAGGTTTTTGGTTCCACAGTATTTGCCAGAAGCGGTTTTCAAATTGTGGCATTTCAAGATGCGGCCTAAACTGAAAAGTCTTTTTGGGTCTTGGGCGTTAGTGAAACTGAACAATTCTCTGAAACATTCGACCGAACTGTTTAGGATCGGGCCGAGTCCACGTTTATGTAATTCAACGGGTGAGCTTGTCACAGCGACTTGAATCTCTTCTGTGTCATCATGATCGTCAGCGGGATTACCAACCTTTTTCTCTCTCTTCAAGATAGCGGCAGGTAGATAAGCAGATAATTGCTTTCTGCGGGAACAAAAAAAAAACACGATTAAACATGGTATCGATAGGAATCGAGCAAAGTCTTCATTGAAACTTAAGTGTGCTACTTGTCAAATAGAACTCAACACGAGGCCTGTCAAGCTTGTACAACGGGGATTTCACGACGCGTCCCCGACCACTCGGTCCCGTTCCTGGTCCCGATCTGCCACTCACTGTTCTCTCCTCTCCGCTCAGTTCGTTGGAATCCAGTGGAATTAATAGCGACATTGTGGGGGGTGGAAATTAGATCTCATGATTTGAAAAAGGGTTGCTGGTTTCTGTTCGCACCGAAACCTTCTTCCTCGTCTGGAGCCCCCGATGTCACTCCTAACAACATACCCTGTTCAGCCTAACCATAGATTTCAGGACCGATGGCGATCGGGCGCGATTTAGAGTCGCTAAACCGGGTCGTGCAATCCCTGCTTAAAAGTACGACCTGCGTTCATATCTCCGCATTGGTGCTATTCTTACGTAGACGTGCCAATTGAATTAAACATTTGAAACCGTATCATTTTTAGGATACTCAAGCACTGTGATCAGGGTAAGAACTGAAGCTACGTATTCAGTCTCTGGATAAAAATAATAAACCGTTGAGTAATAACTTGAGAAAACGTACCTTTTCACGTGTCTAGCTTCTATTTTCATTGTCTCTTTGATCATCTTACTCTGCACCGCTTGTCTATGAACTGAAATAGCCACGTATGTATAAGTACATGAGAATGTTAAATTATGTACAACTAGATTTTAGATTAATTTCGGTAACCAACTTAATATACTATATTTTTGTGTGCCATTTTGGTGAATTGGAATGTAGAAAAATCAGTAATGGAAAGTTGTACAGCCTCTCGAAATGTGATCACGCCAGATTCAAAGAAGGATAACATCAAGTAGAAAATTATGTTTTGAATTGATATATAATCTATCTTTTTACAAATACATTGAAACGTGAAAGTAAGTAAAAAACGTTATTGTTTAACTATGAACACTACAGTTGGAATACTATAGGTAGAGGAGTCTTCTACAGAATTATAATTGGCATGAGACGTGGGGTTGCAATTCATCATATGACCTCAGAAGAAGAAGAAGAAGAATGTTAAGATGGTCATGTTTGAGAAAGAACCTTTGGAATTTGGAATCAAACTGTCAGCAACTGTAGCTCCCGCCAAGATGAATATATTGAAAACGTTCAAGCTGTGATTAAGACGACTTTGAACGCATGAACAGCTCACTTGTGAACTCATGACACAGGTTTTTCTTGACTTTCCCGAAGGAGAATGATAGAAATCGTTCTCTCCATTATTTTTCTTTCCACAATTGAGTTAGGTAATTAGAGATGAATAAATGTGAACTATAAAGAGTAAAACTAGCAAACTGCATTTTGGGCTTGAATTTCTCTCTTTCGTAGGGAAAAGTAACGACGAACACCACAAATATGTAAGTAAATGGTAAACTACTTCCACAAAGAGAAATATTTAACACGATAAGGAACAGATAGGCAGCACTGCAGGCCCTTGCAGCGATCCAAACCAGATCAAGACAGGTAAAAGAAAAGCTGGGGGCGCTAAACAGCCTGGGGGTGGAAGGTAATGAGCGAGCAGATGGCATGGCAAGAAAAGGCGCCCCCACAGCTTTTGTGGGGCCAGAACCAGTCTTGGTCGGTAAATGCTCGGTAGGATCCTCCGTAGGAGAATGGAAGAGAGAAAGGAATAGGAGGCATTGGGAGCAAAGGTTTGGGGAGTTGACTATGGCAGCACCCAGTAGGAGGACCTCAGAAGCAATGGTTCTGCCTAGGAGGAAAATGAGGCACGGGGGCTTCTGGAAACATCTGCAAAGAATCGGAGTACACGCGGGATATCTGTTGTGCAGACTTTGAGATGTGGACGAAATTGTACCCCTCTCTGAATGTCCAGCACTTGAAGGTCGACGGTACAGAATCTTCAGGTCTCTAGTGCCTGAAGAGATTGTATCGGCAAAAAACCAGATAGGTGGGATCATCAGTCTGGTGGAGGGAGTGGACTGGACCCAGAGCCTATAATATATTATGACGCTCCGCACAATAAGCCCATGGTTTCAATGCTGCTCTGAGTCCCTGTTTATAATCTAATCTTATCTTACACGGTGAAGTAATATAGAGAATAAAACGAAAACCGAACCTGATGTGGTGAACGATTGGATGTCATACGTGAGATCAACGTTGGGGTTTTCGAGTTTTTTGAAAATGAGGCCGATGAACCACATAGAAGTGGGTGGAACGGAGGTTTGGTCGGGGGATGGTGGCGCTGCGTAACATTCAGGGTTGACGTGGGCCAACAGTATGTGCTGGTTCCGTTCGAGGTTCCCTACAAGATGGCGGACTTTAGATTCGATGAGGCCACACCACTCTAGATGTTCTTCTGGGTTTGCCGACGAGGCGATAAGAACGATGAAATGTCTGGAAAACAAGAGATAATTTAATTTTGACACAATAGACATTCTACGTTTGTAATAGATATTCTACATCGTTGGTTCTGAAAACTGGGGAGTACTACTTGGCCCTTTAAGAGCGAACAATCGACTCAGGACTCTTTTACAACGTGGAGTCCAATAACCACTCATATTTCCTCAAACCAAGGATGTCCCACATCATCCCCACCATTGATATAACTGTGCTTGTCTACTCCCAGCTACTGAAAAAGAGTGAATCTGATGAAAAACTTACTTGTACTTGGTGAAAAATACGGGAATCTCGAAAAGTTTGTCCCAAGGAGCTTTGCCGAGTAAAATATCATCAGTGATGGCAAGGCCTTCGTTGAATGCGTCTTGCATTATAGTCCTAGTGGATGTGGAGACGTTGAATGTGGAATTTTGTTGAGGGTAGACAGGAGTTATTATGGGCATCAAGTGGTATCTGTCAGCCACCGTCACCTGGTGAAAAATAAACCGTAAATCAAGAAATCAGGTTTTGAAGCCAAGTGTTCTATAAGTACCAGAATGATCGTCATTACACTGATTTGATCGGTCAAAATTAGGAAACATAAGTACAACGAAGGCGAAGAAAAATAAATTCCAGACATACCCGCGGGTCCCACACAGGGAAACCGAGGTTGACGTTGTCGGGTTGCTTAAGTAGGACCGGCTGGGGCCATTTCCACTGGGAAAACACGAGGAAGAATTTATGGACTAAAGTGGCAGCAACGGCGTTAGGATAAAGTTGGCAAGTCCTAGCAACCAGCATAGCCCACGACACGCCACCGAGGTAGCCCATCACGTTGCTGTATATACCGTGTCCTGTAACAGATCGGTAACTGTAAGTAAACCAGTAGGCTGGGAATAGGACAAAACTGAATTTTCAAGGCTTACTCATTCAATTGCCCAATAAAGACAAGAGAAAATAATTAGTAGATTAGAACTACTGCAAAGTTTCTGTTCCAAGAGAATTATTAAGACATTACTCAATAGTTACGGTTTTCATTCAATTTTTCATCTTCATTCTCTACCAACCCACTTTAGGGCCTGCTCATCAACCTCAATCGTATGGGTAGACGTATCGTGTAACAACCATCTCTCGACTCCTGAATCCTCGAATTGTAATTTCAAAAAACACTGATTCTTACTTTTTGCCCACAACTTGATAGTTCGCAGAGTTAGCCGGAAGTTTTCAATGTCTGGGACGAGCCTTAGTATTTCGTCAGTTACTCGACAGCCATTCAGACTTCTAACGCACTTCTGGTCCAAATTCTTGAGCAGCATGTCATCCCGTAAATCCTATTGAAACCAAAAATCATCATAAATTGCTTAATTAACACATAATCCTTTACTAGACAACATCTGATATTCGATAACGGAGTTGAAAATTGAAAACCCACAAGAGAACATTAAAATAAAAAATAATGGAAGCGCATGAAACCTTACCATGGAGTCAGGAATCTCTTTCAAAGCTAGCCTCGCAAACAACAAATCAATTTCGATACCGTCAAAATTCATTTTGATAACAGGAACAAACGCATCTTCAACAGCCTGTAAATGAAAGGAAATCATCGTATCAGTCCAGGATTAGGATGATCTACAAGTATGAATCTTACATCACTGGATTCTCTATCCAACAGCTATAATTACCCTGAGGTCGGTAACTTCTGAATGGAGTTTGAGTTTCTCGAAGAATGAGGAGAAATAATCTGTCCGGTCAATGTGCCGAGGAGCGACGCAAAGGGCGTCGATATCGGCACCTTTGTGGTGAACTCCCAGTCTGTACGAACCGAAAGTGTAGATTTTCCCACCGACCTGATTCGCCACACTCTCGGGCATGTTCCTGCTGATGCTGAGTTCGCGAATCCATTCTTTCACGAGGAGATTCAGCTTACTCAAGATCTCCATCCTGGGCCAAACCAAACGTAAAATGTGTTAGAAGACAATTTATTGGTGGAGGCACGGGAATCGAAATCGAGAATTTTCGGTTGTGCCGGTGTCAGATGTTTTGGCAGCCTTATGAAGGCTGGATGGATTAAATCAATGAAAAATACGTCCATAGGTATAAAATAGGTACTCTAATTTTCGGACAACAAGAGAGCATCTTTCGATATCTTACTCATGTTAAATTAATGACATTGAGATCTCCCTACAAGCTTCTTCAGAAAATATGAGGACCATTCCGAGTTTCAAGCACTAATGTCACAAATAAGGAAATAACGACCAAACGGATGATTGAATGACATAAACCAACTTCAAAATGTTGTAAACTCCAGACTGTTTAGATTGACCTAGTACAGGTGCTTATACGAAATTTAGTCATCTTGCATTTGTCAATTGAATTAACCAATAAGAAGTTGAAGGGGACACTGAGGAGTAATGTCGTCCTCTAAGATTCGACAAGGTCTAACTCAGTTTTTTTTTTTTTTTTTTTTGCAAAATGAGTTAGGAACGGGAACTTATGTGAAATCTCTAGGTCCGTCTTTCTAGCTCATTGGTTTGGCCCTTATTGCAATGCAGGAAAAGGCTCCTTCAACGTAGAAAAGCCACGATAACCACAGAAATGACTACAGTACGTTGGAAAATCCATTTTTTGCCTCTCCTGAAAAGTTGGGAAAACTGATTTAGACTTAGTGGGATGTTAGGGGACGATGTTCTACCTCAGAACCACCATCGATGAACCAAGCCAAGCTATCACCAACGAACTGACCTGTGGTTTAGTTCTTCATCTGTTTCCATGACCCCATACGGCTTCAAAGCTTCGATCAGTTCTTTGGTGCGTTGCATGTCGACCACTTTCGGGCCAGCCAGGGTGATGGCAGACGTCAGGCCTAAGGTCTTTTGGTTGTTGTTGTTGGCCTGAGCATCTTTCTGCTGTTGTGGGTGTTGTTGAGTACCTTGTGACGACCACATTTCTTCTCTGCGGAACCGAAAATTACACGGTAACATTAGTCCACTGGTGTGATTCAATTAAATACAAACAAAGTAACATTTTAGTCATTTCGCTATCAAGATGAAATTAGAGAAATTGTTACCTTTATTTGAGCCGTCTGTAAATCAAGTACCATGTTCACAAAGTGGGAAACATTTTGAGTGAGCCCTCAAAAGGCGTGCGAAGAACTCTGTTTAGTTCCATTTCACCATCTGAAAACATCAAAAGATGATTCAAATCTCATGACTTCGGCATTCGCCCAAGATATTGGTGTAACTATCCGTTTGGTAACAAGATTTGGTCATCGAACTAAACTGGTGTATTTAACTTGTCAAGAAACCAAATGCCACTTTACAGACCATAAAACGCCATTACCAAGATCAACAAACGCTACTGAAGACCCAAATTGAGGACCTAGAGGATGCAATTATACATAGCAACCGACGTTGACGCAAGGTTTTCGACTTGCAGGAAATTTCTACTCTGCCAGAGAGAAAACTACTCTAGTGGATAGAGATATTTCCTTATTCAGGGGCGAAATGAAAAGATGGAATAAAACCGTACGATATCAAACTTTCATCGTCTACTGAGCAACCATTCATCCCCATCCAGCATTTATTTACTAAGTTCTACAAACTATAAGATTATATATTATATAGTACCAAAACAACCCTGAACAGGTGAACAGAATTGAAAATTGGAGTACGAACGTAATACTATGCTAGGACCAAGATCTGTAGTTTACGTCTGAAATTTGAAGAAGTTGACGATACTACTACTTGGATGTTTAATACACCTAAAGTAAAGAGTAGCGAGAATAATTAGGTAGGTACCTAATAGGCGATGCGATAATCGGATATCTTGCGGATCGCAAACAAGAGAAAGTTGGAACCCAAGTACTCGTATTTCAATGTTCGGGCGAATACATCCAATTAGCGCGTTATCTCGTGATAATCACAATATTATTTACTTATTTATTCACAATATTATTTACTTCAATAGTGTTATGGTTCCGGAGACAGCTTGCCTTTTGTCTCAACAAAATCTCTCACAACCTCACTTAGAACAAGGGTTCCCAGGGTAATAACACGAAAACATACCAACACAACAGTACAGTAATACTAATATTGACACTCCTCATTCAATATAATAGATAAATCCTAATGATGCCTCAAAATACTTATTCCATGGCAAAATAGTCCTTTTGTGTTCCGAGCACCAAAACGTAAAGACACCAAAGCAGCGTAGAATCCACGAGAAAATCGGATGACTGGAAATTTGAATTCGTCAAAATGGTAACTTACTGTCGATGTCTTCTCGAACTATTCACTCCCAGAATTTCGTCAAGTTTTGCCCAAACAAATTGTAGTGAACTACAAAAAACAACAGCAGAACGTTTACAACAACCAAGACTCCATTATCTCAGCTCGAAGGCAAATATGGCGTCGTCGCTCTCCGCACCCGACAGTTTCGAAGAAACTATTTTTCACCTGTTCTATGAATATTGTGAAAGAGATAATTTTTTTTAAATAAATATTGAAATATAATGTAGTCGTGAGTAATATCAACAAAGTGAATTTTTTCTTCCGGGTGAAGGCCAATTGTAGAGGCATTGCACGATTAGTGCACCACTGGGTTCGCTCCCGCTCGACAGGAGAGCGCGCATTTCAAATTCAAACGAGGTGTAGGTAGTACTGTGGCACATACCGGTAGAACAAACGATTTTCGTATCATACGAAATGGATTTTGAAACTTCAAGGTTCAGAGACAGCTTAACTAAGCATTAGGAACACAAGTAAATCTACCGCAATAATTATTGTCTCACGTCACTTCGAAATAGTCCATGAGACACCCCTCAACACGAATAGCTGTTCGTAAGGGCAATTGCTATTGTACTTGTTAATAGCCAGATTACAAATTTTTAGCTTGTTTTCCTAGCGGCAGGTAGGTACCAATTGAATTGATTTATTGGGTATAAAGTAGAAGCAAGTTTACATGGTCCTTCCACACCAACTCATACCAGGAAGGCCAAAACATCACAGTAGAATTCAGTATTTTGACTAAACGCTGCTTCATAGCCAATTTACCATCATAAAATACATGGCAAAGGCGATAAACTCGAACTTACGAAAACGTATTTGATCAGCAGATGTTCAATTAAATTTTGTTGGAACGTATAATTCTTGGTCATGTTGTTCTTCAGGACAACTTTCTTACTTGAAATCAGCTGATCCAAATCACACATAACGAAGGTATGTAGGAAAATGGAAAGGTTTGCTTTTGGGTCTTCTAGACGGAAGATGTCTATACAGAAAATAACAAACCGTTATGGAAGAATTGATATGACTTCAAACTTGTTTTTTGTACGTAGAATAGGAAATAGGCAAATTTCTGAACCAAAAGCTATATTTAGCCTAACAGGACGTTTGCGTACAAGTGAGGTGAAAAACAACACCAAACGCTTGAGGCTTATATAATATACTAGCCGATACATGCATTATAGCTCTCTCAGACGATGAGACTTACCTACCTTACCAATCACTCCCCTATGGCCTCATGAGCCTATGTACCAAATTTCAACTATGAGATGAACAGGATGGAAGTTAGAACCGACGTGATGCTTAGATGTGATGTTGGCCAACTTTGCTTGACAGCAGTTTAGTAAAAAAAAATCAAAATCAAAATCAACTTTATTGTACATAGATAAAAATATCCATATTTGTACAAGGAATAACTATACTTTACTATACTTTTACAAGCCTGTGGATATGATATGAAAAAATATATACATGTATTTAACGAAGGAAATAAAAGATTGCACAAATAAAAAATTAATTGTACATAATAATAAAAAACAGAAAAAGAGAGAAAAGGTTTTCGTGTACCCTCAGCATTCTAATGGTCGAGTCGCACTTATAATAAGTGATTTCAGCATGTTGGTGACAAGAGGTGTTTTTCATCAAAGTCCTTTCAAAACACCCACCTCTATTTGTGTAGGTAAACCAGCCAGAAATGATGGATAATCATCCCAAATGCCGTAAGTCGGTAGGAAAAACTGTTATTTGAGGGATCCTTCGCACCCATCGATCTAATTGAACGTCAATCGATGTCCTACCAAAAAATGGGGATGCGAGACTGTTTTGCGTTGAACAAAAGGGAATTTTTCACTGGTAAACTTTGAAGCTGATTTCTGAAAAATCAATTATTTCTGGTTGAGGCGTTTTTCATTAACAGGGCAGTATAGAGCACAATCAACTAAACAAACAGTCAAACTTAGAGTTTTATATCGTAGGTATTGTACAAGTAGTACTTTTTCCAACCAAACAAAACCTTGTACCAGTAAAATCGTTGAACACAGGGACACGTAGGTACTCGAAGTCTGCATGTCGTAGTAATGTTGCATTCCTTCTCATTGCAATTGTACGCATTACTTCTCATTACCATTTTGTGATAAGCCCATTACAGTTTTTTCCCAGTTTTGGTTAGGTCTCTCGTTCATTACATTTTTAAATTTTATTTATTAATTTCAAGTTTTCAAGCTATGTAACTAATTCTTTCACGATGAGCACTCCGATCTGTCTGTTCCGAGGTGGTGCGCTTTCACGTTCGAGTAAACGTAATCGTATTGACAGTGACGGGCCGAGTACTTTATCTTCGAGTGGACTGGTACAACATTGGTGGTATCATTAGATTTGAAAGTGCATACCTAATAGGTACATTAATTGAAAAATAATCATTAGATTTGAAAATGCATAAATAGGTACATCAATTGTTTCTCTTAGGTGTGTTGATGTACATACCGCAGGTGATATGTACTTGTACGATCCGATTAAAAGCACCATATTAGCTGATTAGGGATAAGCAGAGTAGGCACCAGATATTTTCAATTACGAAGAGAGGCATCCACTTGAGAACTGGACAGTTACGCAGGTACCGATGGTTCAACTGGGTCAAGTCCAAACACAATATTGTCTGATCCTGAGGAACAATTGAATGGAATCTTTTCCCGACAGCATTGTAAGCTTATTAAAGTTGATTACCTATCAATACTTTCACCGAGGGGTACCCTCATCAACACTCGCTAATAAATGACTTCAATGGTTACCCTAGAGGATCCTCTACCTACACGGTACAAGACGTTATTGTTACCAACAGTTATTGTCCGCCGTATATAAACTACCATGAGGTCTATTGGAGGCTTCCAGTTTTCAATACAGACGCCAAGCAAGACCATCTTCCCAGGTAAGGTCGATGATCTATTTTAGTTGTTATAACTATCACTATTAAAAATGAAACCGCTCACTTATTTGTCCCATAAATATTCGAGTTCTTTTAGAGAAGAAAATTACAGTAAATTAGGTACCTATATAATTTGAAATATGAAACTTTGAACCAATGAATCATTGTTTGAAAAGCTTTTCGAATAGTACTTTCCTGTAGGGGAACCCAAAACCAGGGGGATCAAGAAACAAAGAGGATAAGTAACATTGTTGACCAACTACCTGCTAGATAAAATTTTTCATGACTTACACCAAGGCCATTGTAGATCATCGTTCCTCACAAGACCAGGCAACTGGAAATTCACGGCTTGGGTTGCCTGAATGGGCTTGAATTGAAGCCTATGAATTGATATACACTCAAAATAAGAATTTTTCCTCTCGTGTTCCCAAATATTCCCGTACAACTGGTCGTCACAACCAGTATAATACTGAAACTATGGAAGTTCGCCACAGGGCCATCGGAAGAGGATAATCAGTAATTATTAGCGGCTAATCGAATGTTGTAATCAAATAATCATTATCAACTAAAGTATTAATGTTTCAATAGTGTACATGAACCAGGGTATATGTTCGGGTAAATTATAGGTAAGTACTTGAAAATTCAAATTTGAAGCGAATCCTGCAATGTCTTAAAATGAAAGATAGAACGAACCCCCACCTTTCCAAGAAACATGGTGATCATGATAGTTACCAACCAGACTCATGATTTCATGAAACTGTTATAAACTGTAATATCCGAAGTGGTTGTCATTACAGGACCAGTGTAAACGAAAAGAATCAACCGGGGAGCCATGGATCCCGAAGAGTTTAGGAAATACGCCAAACAGGCCATTGACTACATTATCGACTACAATGAAAACATCAGAAACAGGTAAACCAATTTTGAACGAGATTGACTTGAACATACTAGATAATGGTCTTCAAAAGGGGTGGAGGTGTCCACGCGTAGCACAAAAACCAGTCTATTGGACGTAATAAACTGTATAATTACCTATGTCGACTACCAAGTACATTTGAATTTATTGTGTTAATATTATGGATTCGTTATGCGTTGTAAAAAAGTTACAGTAATACAAATAAGAGTCTTGGGCGAATTACAAAATTAAAGTAGGGGTGCACTTGATACGAATTTCAACCAATCATTCGATTGAAGTTATATGAATTGATCACGTAATGAAGGGGACCGATGGGGATTACTCCACAAAGAGATTTGATAATTTCCAACGTTTGTGGAGCTCATAAGTTGGAATTTAATATCGCCAATGATGGTATTTATTTCACTGTAATTATAGTCCGAATCAATTGGAACTATTTCAGAAGTTGACATACGGAATTACAAGGAATCGTTGCACCATAACTACACTTGGTGTAATGTGGTTTAAAGTACGAAACGAAATATTGATTGCGTTATTGCAGGCAAGTGTTGCCCAGCGTGGAGCCAGGATATCTCCACAAGCTCATACCATCCAGAGCACCCGCAACCCCTGAAGACTGGTCGACGATTCTTCCGGATATCGAGCGGTTCATCCAACCCGGGGTAATGATAACCTCCAATCCAATTTCATTTCCCGAAATTAAGCTGCGATATGAGACATTTCCTATTATTTTGTTGCAGCTAACACATTGGAACTCTCCAAATTACAACGGTTATTTTCCGGCAGGCAACTCATATCCGAGTATGCTGGGGGAAATACTAAGTGCCGGCCTGGGTTGCGTGGGATTCAACTGGGTAAGTTCCCTACATGCCAATACAGGACACTTTTGCTTCATGTGAACGAGTTTTCATGAACAATAATAACCAAAACTACCGCTTGTTGAACTTAGAACCCAAAAAATGTAAAAAAAAAAGGTCTTTCAAGAGTAATCCCAATTTTTGTCAACACCATTCTGGTAAATTCTCAAAATGAAAAAATGGTTATTGAAAAATTCACGTACATACTTCCAAATATTTGACAATGTTGAAAACGAACCACCTAAAAATAAATAAACCTCATAAAAATCCTTCATTTCGTCAAAATCTCAATTGAAAAATTCACGTACATACTTCCAAATATTTGACAATGTTGAAAATGAACCACCTAAAAATAAATAAACCTCATAAAAATCCTTCATTTCGTCAAAATCTCAATATTTATAGGAGTAAGGTGGTCCGGGGTAAGTGTAACCCAAAAACACCCGTTTTATTTTTTAAAACTTGTTAATACACGAAATCACTAAATTCAAATTAGAAATGGCTCAATTTGGATTACACTTACCCCGTGGCTTCGGGGTAAGTGTAACCTAACAGTTCTTTATTCAGTGAATATTTTATTGAAAAAGGACAAGTAGAATTTGATTACGACTAATGGGTCGAGCTGTCTTGACTCGCAAGTAATCAGTAGAAAAATGGGAGTACTTGATAATAATATTATGAATAATGGGTTCTGACTGTAAGCAAAAAGTGATTATTTCATTATCAGAAAAGTGTCATCCAGACCCTAGAAAGGCTTCATAAATAAAGAGGAAATATTCATGGTTGGTACTTACAAAAAATATCGGAGGAGAGTGGATTGGAGTGTTGAAAAACGGATACAAATTCACTAACTCAGGGGAAATTTCGAAACAACGTATAGAAGCTAGTTCACGATTGAGCTACAAGTGTACCTACAGGTGAAAAGTTAAAATAGTACTAAGGTTTTCATAGTGGGATCAGGTACAGATATGCGTTTGTATTTGAAGAGTTGAATAACCCTGTTTGGTTCAGGTACCATATTTCACTCCTAGAATTAAGTGAGATTAAGTTCGATGACTGTGTCCGAGTCTTCAGTGGGTAACAATAGGCTTAGACAGTACAATTAGACAGTATGGGCCATACATGACCTTAGGGAGTTGCATTCTAATCTTCCAAAAAACCTGACTAACGGGACCCATGTTGACCGTTTTAAATTTCGGAAAGGTTTAAACATAAATGCAGATTCCAATCGTATGAGAAAAATAATGGGAATGCTGGAAAAATGCAATTTTATGGAATTATTGCATAATTATTTAGGCGAGTGTACTACGTACCCACCACGCACTTTGACAATGTAAGCTTTTCAGAAATATAAATTTTGCTGTGTGCATATAAGAAAAAAATAAAGAAAAATATTTAATTGTTCATTATATGAAATACTCACATTGTAAGTTGTTTTTACGAAATTAATTACATATTTAAGTAGGTTTCAACTTATAGTACCAAAAGAGTATTGGATACGTAACAAATTTAGTTCGCATTTTTTCCGAGTAACACCTTAGATCTCCGATCTAATAACACCGAATTTTCAATCTGAACACGATGGTATATAATCAGATTAGAGCAGATGAATCGTGTAAAACATACAACCTTTTCGGGAATTTGAGTTTAAAAAATTTTTGACAATAGCGAAAACTCGCTAAAATGGAGTAAATTCAAAATAAATGGCATTTTGAACCATACATGAACTAACCGCCTTATCATCGACCAAAGTGTTGAAACATCCTCTGATTATGAATTATATTAATGAGATTGCAAGATTGGTTTGAACTCAACTCTGGAGATAATTTATTTGACTTAAATACCCAGTTGGGTTAAAATAATTCAGTTCCTTTGGTTTCAGATGTTGAGCCCTGCATGTACAGAGTTGGAGGTCATCGTTTTGGATTGGCTGGCTAAACTCATGGGCCTCCCATCCCACTTTTTGGCGGAAACCGAAGGGTCAGGAGGCGGAATAATTCAGGTACGTGGTATAGAAATCGGGAATCGCTCGGGATATAGTAAGTACTCGTACTTACCGAATTCTTGTGATTCACAAAGATGGTATCTAAAGTACCATAGCTCGTACTGTGTTCCAGTGGCGGATGCAGAGGTCATGGGGGCCTTATTGCCCAATCGCCACAATCTTTTCGGCACGATGTCTCGATTTTCAAAATATAAACACCTCTCAAATTTCGAGGGCTTGCCCAACAGGTCCATATAAGGCTCTGGTCTAACATGGACGTATTTGGCGTCCAAAAATTTGTTTATATAAAAAAATGCAAAATCGCTTAGAAAAGCCTCATGGTTGTTTGCTTTTTCCAAGAACATTGGGTTTGCGCTATAGGATTCATGATTATTTTCATATTGTGCATTGTTCATAGGGTTCTGGCAGTGAAGGGATTCTCGTGGCTTTGCTGACAGCCAAAGACAGATCAGTTCGGCAGGTGAAAAAGCAGCATCCTGAAGCGGACGAAGGACTAATCAAAGCCAAGTTGATTGCTTATTCTTCAGGTCTGATTAAAATATTAGAACCTTATTTTTATATAGGTAGACAATCGTGAATGTAATGCAGTATGACTTGATAACCAGTCTTATAGAGCTGATGGGCTAGACAAATTATATACTGACTGGCAACAAGAATCTGGTAGACAATGCAATGGGTACTAAACTATCCTACACAACCGAGAAATGCGAATAAATTCTATGCCTTTAGATCAGTCAAACTCAGCAGTGGAGAAAGCCGGGCTCCTCGGTTCTATGAAGATCAGGTTGATCAAGTCGAATCCCGATGGAACCCTCCAACCTTCACATCTTCAAGAGACAATCACGAACGACAGAAGAAGCGGCCTGATTCCATGTTTCGTGAGTACGAACATTTAGATCATCTAAATATCTAATGAGGGTGCGCTACAGTGTAATTGGTGCAGGGCGATGACCGCCACCATAATCCATAAGTGCTAATTCTGCAGTCTGATTCCATAACTGCTATGTTTGATCCAAAGACACAAACAAGCCCTAAAAATTAGGAGGAAAACGTTGCCAATTCTTCCCAACGGTTTATTATTCCATGTATAAACCACCCTTCCCTAGTTGAGTATGCAAAATCCTTGTACATATAATGTAATCTCGACTGCAGAATTTTGCCGTTTACTGGCAAATGAGACACTTCGAAGAAAAGGAAGATATTGTTCTCGGTCCAAAAGTGTTAAAACTCGAATTTCCAGTAAGGGGGTTTATTACCCATACATTCCCGAAATGAAACAGTGACGCCTCATTTTAAAGGTTGTTTTACGCTGAACACAACGATGAAGTCAGAATTGTTATATCCTATTCCGTTCTCAAACTGGAGCACTTTGACGATGAAACGTGGTTGTTACTTGAGATGTTCTTCGCGGTTGATCTGCCCTAATCTGATAATGGAATGAGATATCGCAATTCTGACTTCACTATCGTGTTCAGCGTCGAAAAATCTACATATTGCAAAAAAGGAGACAAAATATATCATAAAACCAGTAAAATTGTCACATTTTACATAAAACCAGTTATTTCTTTGAAAATACGCTCTTATATAGCCATGCTACGTGATTTTTATACACTATTTTGTGACGTAAAACGACAAAGCTCACCTCGTAGATTTGCGAGGTTTGATCGTGATTTTATAATCGAGATGATGAAACAACTTCATTTTTGAGTCAGGTGGTGGCGACATTAGGCACAACGGCAACTTGCGCATTCGATGATCTCATGCAACTTGGTCCACTCTGCAACGCCGAAGGAGTTTGGCTGCATATTGATGCAGCTTACGCAGGTAACGACTTCGATTAATTGCAAATTACAGATAAAATAATATTGAAAGGTCCTAACAAGCCATCTACGAAACCGAGCTAAAGCAAAGGCTTATCGCAGGTGCAGCATTCGTCTGTCCTGAGTACAGATTTCTCTCAGCGGGTGTGGAATTCGCAGACAGCTTGAATATGAACCCGCACAAATGGCTTCTTGTCAACTTCGATTGTTCATGTTTTTGGTAGGTACTCTTTAAAATCATCTAAATCTGTAATAAAAATGGAATCTCATTGTGTGACAGCTACTCAAATTCTCCTTATCATTCCCAAGGGGCAAGGCAATTGTGAGATTGTCAATTTAATTTCATGTTAAAAAAAAACCACTGTTCCAAACTACTACTCCACTAAACCACTAACCACTGTTCTCAAATGAATAACCACTGTTCCAGGATCAAGGATAGATCTCATTTACTAAACGCGTTCACTGTAGATCGAGATTACCTCAGTGACCACCGCACTGAAATCATGCAACAGAACTGGTCTCCCAATTTCAGGGTAAGGAGTAGACTTCCTTACATAGAATACTTGTACATAATATTATATTATAATTATATTTTATAGATTGAAACGTCTCATCAATTAATTTATTAATATTTATTAACATTAATTTAACAATTATTGTTAAAATGCTACTTCCTAATCTTATACACGATGAAAAAATTTACTGACTTTTTTTTTGTTTTTTCTGGGGATTTCAGAATTGGGAGATACCGCTAGGGCGGAGGTTTCGAGCTCTGAAACTTTGGTTGATGTTGAGGTTGTTCGGCGAGTCCAACTTGCAGAACTTCATAAGGAAACAGATCAGCATGGCCAAAGCGTTTGAGGCCAAAGTGTCACAAGATCCGAGGTTCGAAATAAGTGCGCCAGTGACCATGGGCCTCGTGTGTTTCAGGATTGTGGTAAGTTTTGATTTGAGAAAAGCCCGATCCTACTTAGAATTATTTTCCCCCCTGAGAATTATTTTAGCTGTTAGGATTTACGTAGAACCACCAGGGTCTAGAGGGGTGAGTTTGTACTGTGGTATATCTCTTTCTTCTGGTATATATCTTTCTTTAAATCCGAATCTGTGTTGAGGGATTCGGACTGATACCATCAATAGCGATTCTGATCTGTATGGTTTTTCGTGGAAGTAGGTACTAATTTCACTATTATCAAATAGATATTACGCACATTCAATCTTTCTCGAATTTGAGGGATTCAAGTCAATGTCTAGTAGTTTATAGTGGTTGAAGTAATCGGCTATTTTTGATTTTCTCCTCTTTATTGTACAAATCAAACAATAAAAAGATTTGTACTGTTGCAGAAAGACGAATTCTTGACAAAAGAACTTCTAACGAGGGTCCTGAGGACGAAAGAGTTGTTTTTGAACGGTGCCAACGTCCACGGGAAATACTTTCTCCGCTATGCCATCTGCAGCCGCAACATGGAATTGTCTGATGTCGATAAAGGGTGGAACATCATATCCAACGCTACAGACGCCATATTTTCCATGAACGCTAAAACCACGAAACGCGTTGGTGAAACACTCACCAACTTGGCAACCAGTCAAATTGAAGGGTATAACATGGAAATATCACGATAATATTATTCAAATTTTGCTGTGAAAATATAAAATAGTGTTGAAAACTCAACAATACCAACGGGCAGATGGTTGTAGTTTCGTCCATGAGTGTATAATTGTACTGCTGTGTGAATAAAGAAACTTTCATGAACTATTTGGGGTCAGATAATGACAGGTTGCCATTCTCCCCTTCCCCCACCGAGTTTGTTACAGTACACAGACACAGTTTGTTAACAGGGAAGAAAATATGAAATATTTACAGTTGCGATACCTTTATTCTTTGCTGCTACACTGAGGAATTAAAAACCGGTCGACCAGTTGCCCAGTTCGTAAAAAAGGAATTGCTTTCTATTGGTGACATATCAGATTCATTAATTTCGCTTTGAACAATTTTCTTTGCTCGCCTGACATCTGAAACAGTAAAATGATGTATTAGTTACATAATATTTATCTTGTTATTATCTCTAACTGTCACTTATTGGGGAACTAATGCCCCAAGTTCCATGTGAATTGCATAACTTCTATTATTATTAAAACTATTTTTTAAAAATTCGGCCCTGCGGGCCCTCTCCCTACCCTTTCGTTTTGAACCTTACAGCTAAATTTCTGTAAGCATGGAACATGTTTTAGCCACGTGATCATCTCCTGTTTCTTTTTCCTAAGGAGGCTACATGCCAAATTACAGCTTCATAGAGTAAATAAGGCCCCGGATCAGCTGAGTGGATCCTAAAGCTAACATAGAAATTAGCTTTTGGAGCCACTCAGCTGCTCCGGGGCCAGAGCTACATACCAAATTACAGCTTCATAGAGAGAATAACATAGAAATTAGATTTAGGAGCCACTCAGCTGATCCGGGGCCTGTGCAGCGTGAAGTTAAAGTCCTAAGGAGGCTACATACCAAATTACAGCTTCTTCGAGTGAATAACATAGAAATTAGCTTCAGGAGCTAATGATTGAGGTGGCATTGCGTAACGAATGGACTGGTTTCAGCCAGTTAGGTGAAGGCCAAAACATGTTCCATGTTAAATAAAATCAATTACCCTGAACCATGCTGTCAATTTCGAGGCTTCAGATTGCCCAGGGGTGCTGGGATTGGAACAGACGATAAAAAATCCAAATCTTAACAACAATAACTACCAAACGAAAGAATGGCCTCCAGTCATTACTGTAAGAGAAATCTAAAATGATAGTAGTGCGACAGTACTTGTGACCTCTGCCAAACGCTCAATTTCGTCGAGAAAACACAGTAGGTGTTTCGGCTTGGACCGTCATTCTCTCAACGTGGAAAACTCACGAAAAACTAAATGCACTGAGGTTTTTCCTAAATAACTCCGGAAAATGGTTTTCAAGCTGTTTTTCTAAGGTGACTAAATATAAAATTGCAACCACATCAAAACCTCAAAATGCCAAAATTCGTACCTACAGCTATTCAACATTTGACGGCAGAATAGACACTGGTCATGACGTAAATTTTATACACATAATAATATTTTATACCATATCGCACCTCAAAAATAGGAGTGTTACAAGTCGTAAAATTCGATTTTCGAGTTATAACCATAGGCAGACAGATCTTGACGAGCCCTAGAAGAATATAATATATTCACCATCGTGTTCAGCATAAAAAAAACCTTTAAAATGAGGGGTCACTTGTCAGAATGATTCATTTTGGGAATTTATGGGTAATTTCCCCCCTAAAAATCCCCCCTCCCCCTTAGAGTGGCCCAGTTCTGCTCATCTACGAAACTAGCCTTTCAATTGCCAGGACGGATTTTTGTGCAAATTCGAACTCTTTATCTCAATAAATTGAGGTTTGAGATTTATTGTGGAATTGAGATTTATAAATATATATAATACTTGCGTTATTTATAAATATATAATACTTGCCTGCAATGCTGTTGTTGATGCTGGAATAATGTTTCGCAAATTTACGAGTTGAAACGTGCAAAAAAGGGTCAGTCAGGGAAAATAATTGGAAAGGAATATCAAAAATCCAATATAGTAATGTAACCACTCAAAACGTTTTCTCAATTTATCCAACAAAATTATCCAGAATTTTTTCAAGTCGCTAGTTGTTGATTGAGAAGGCGGACTTCCCTAGAAACAGTAGTCATAAGCCGCTTCTCTAAACAAATGTAATTTAACGAAATATTCAGGACCCAAAACTTCAAATGGAAAATCCCAACATTTAGGATTTTTGACTTGTCACACTCCTGTTCTGGAGGTGCGATAATATTATTATGGTGATAAAGAAAACAAATTACCTCGTCCATATCGGGAAGGAATGACAGAAGAAAGTTTTTCCTGGATTCTCGAATGACTTCCAAGTATGACTCATCGGCAGGATTGATACTCTCAGTTTTGGGGAGTTCATCACATTCTCGATGCCACTCCAACATGTTGTCTTCGAACCAACTGGATTTATCTTCTTTCTTCGTGGGTTCACTTTCATCGTCTTGGTTTTCGTTTGGATCGAGAGTAGCGTAATCCGAGATGTCCTCCGCTATAGAGTTATGAAGGGTGCTCGAACTGGCATCCACATCTGGATTTTTGCAAGGTTTTGTCGGTTTTGGGAGTCGACTCGGGCTCAAATTGACAGACGACTTCAAATTGACAGACGACTTCAAATTTTTGGCAGTCACACGACTGCCGGCGGTTGACTTCATCGACAACGGACACGGTTTATTTTTTTGAGGCTTATTGAGTGGCTTTGATGAGGTATGCCGAGACGGTAAACTGAAATAACATCGACGTATTAAACGTGTGATTCAACTATTGTACTTTTTTGCAACGGTGAAAGCAACACAAAGCTCCACATCCTCTCCAAGCCCAGATGCTCTTGGTTCGCTCAATTTCCCAACGTAGGTTTGGAATTAGGGTCTCAACAAGGGTATACGTCAAGCACTAAAGCACATTCCAACTGAATGTTCGAGATGTTGCAAGTTGATGTTTTGGGCGAACAGTCTCAAGTAGCAGTATAATGGCGTCTTAGTTCAGTTGTTGTGAGTTCGTACGTTTATGATGCGTCTCATGTTGTATTCTTGTCAATAGTGTTCAATACAAGTACATTACTCCGCTTTTACAATATTTCATTACTTCCTGGCTCCCACTGAGGATGAAATAATCTCAAGTAATCGCCCTTTGAGATATTGAATTTGTTGAAGGTTTAAGTTGAGAGACACCTTTCTAAACACGTTTAAAGAATACAGTAAAGACTTATTTAGGGACTCAACAATATATGGGCAACAGTTCAACATTTTTGGAAAGATGAACAGGCCTAAGATAAATATGACATAATATGGTACATACAAATACAAAATGTACCTTTTTCGGTTGGACAGAGGGCACTTTAACAATGATAAGTATATTGAAATCAAAAATGACGAATTTTACAATCTTACAAGTATCAAGCACTAAAGCACATTCCAACTGAATGTTCGAGATGTTGCAAGTTGATGTTTTGGGCGAACAGTCTCAAGTAGCAGTATAATGGCGTCTTAGTTCAGTTGTTGTGAGTTCGTACGTTTATGATGCGTCTCATGTTGTATTCTTGTCAATAGTGTTCAATACAAGTACATTACTCCGCTTTTACAATATTTCATTACTTCCTGGCTCCCACTGAGGATGAAATAATCTCAAGTAATCGCCCTTTGAGATATTGAATTTGTTGAAGGTTTAAGTTGAGAGACACCTTTCTAAACACGTTTAAAGAATACAGTAAAGACTTATTTAGGGACTCAACAATATATGGGCAACAGTTCAACATTTTTGGAAAGATGAACAGGCCTAAGATAAATATGACATAATATGGTACATACAAATACAAAATGTACCTTTTTCGGTTGGACAGAGGGCACTTTAACAATGATAAGTATATTGAAATCAAAAATGACGAATTTTACAATCTTACAAGTATCAAATTCTACCAGGAGCGTAGCGTGGCTCTGGAAATGGGGGTACCGCACCCAATTCACCCCCCCCCCCCCCCACACACACACACTTCCTAACTCTCTCACCCTAAAAATGAAAAAACAAAAAATGTTTTGTTATTCGTACTTAATAAATTTGTTCATCATTCAACTTCAACCAACATTCTTCATTTCTCGTGGGGAAGCGCCGCTTCCTGCGCTGCGCCCTACGCTACGCCCCTGAATTCTACATGCACTTGAACAAACAAAGTTAGGTAAATAACCGACAAGGCTTAGAAGTTATTGAAGAAAAGTGCAACCAGGACAACTACGAGTACATGCGAGAATTTAACAGCACCACTACTCATGTTTCAACACAATCCAATCCCTTACCGAACTTTATTGGATCTCGAGCCTTTTTGTTTGGGAAAGATTCTATTAGAAGCAGCCCTGAAACGACAAGATTTCGATTAGTCCTCTTGTTTAGAACATTGGGAGTTTTAAGTAGGTACCGTTGTACTTTTATGACAATCAATGTGAAGTGTTTCAAGAAGACTTGAACCTAGCAAAGGGTGACAGATAACATGATCTACATGGCTGGTATAAAATAATTCGGAAATTCGATTTTTAAACCTTTTTATTCTTCGAAAATTCGCTAAAAGGAAGTAATTGTTGAATTTTGAGTAGGTTTTCGTCAGTTTTGCCGTCGATATTCCATGTTGAAATATAGAAATGTGTGGTATAAAATAGTCTACTTACGGGTATTTAGGTTCAAGCGGACGGCAATTCAGTAAAGTTGACTTGATTGGGGGAATTTTTCGAAGCTCGTTGCGAATATCTTCGGCTGTGTTCAGTTTCAATGGAAGGCTCGTATTTTTGTTGGGCTCCACCTGAGGCATTATAATATAACATTCCAACATATTATGTTACGTACATTACCAAATCATATAGACAATTCAAAACCTTCCCGAAACCAAACATTATATCATACCATTTGTCAGCAATCTGTCTGTAGATAGTGATCAGTAGCTTACATGGTTCGATGTAAGTCAAACTTGTGTAGAATCCCGTTGAAGAGCAGGTATGTGGGCGGTGAAATTGATACGTCCATCTAAGGACGAACTCCCACCACCTACACCTACTCTTCAAATTCCGGATTTTTACAACCATGACTTTCATTTTTCGTTTACAAACACGATGCTTCAACAGCTAACTAAACAAAAACTACTTTTTGCAAGCCTCACACGAAATTGACTAACAGTGAGTACGAGTACCTCAAAAATGATATCGGGAATGATAGAAACCAGAGATTACAGTCTGGTGACCAATTTGGATTTGTAGTAGCTCCTGTGCGCTGAATGCATCATTTCAGATTTAGATCGAAGGTAGAATTTGAATTTAGACTGCCATAACTAGAACTGCTACACACTTTTTTCACTTTGTAATTTTAAATTGTTTGAGTAGGATAAACCTATTAGTACCAAAGTTATAGAGAAGAAACAGGAATCCAGGGTCTCTGCCCCCTTAAGCCAGACATACTACTCATTTGACATACACATTTCCACATTATATATTGAGAATTGACCGTTTCGAACCGGCAGTGTCTCCAAGCTTATTGCAAAATGGGACCAAGACACCCCCTCCCATTTATTCTACAAATTAATTCCTTTCAAATCTGCACAATACACTACGGTTCAAACCAATAAATAGATACTACTCATAATTGAAACAACTAATTTACAACACAACAGTAACATGCAGAGGCAGTAAAAAATTGAAAAAGACAGTAAGCTAAATGGTAGAAAATATAAATGATATGGTGGAAAATGGTTGTATCAATTTCCTCCCGAAATTCGACATGTGATTTTATATAATAATAAATTAATTTAAAATATCAATAATATGTTTTTGGATGTCTTATGAGTAGTCCTGTACCGCCCATGTACATTAAGATCCCCATGAATATGGATGAATCACACTGAATAATTACAATTCAGGAACAGAAACTCACCGGAGTCGAAATGGTCTGGGAGGGAATTTCATTTTCACGTTTGTCTTCATTCGAAGTTTTCAATACAAAGATGTCTACCTTGAAAATTGATAGAATTAGTGTCGAATGTAGGAGTGTTTAGTAACAATTACAACGTCCCCAATGTTAAGAAAGTGCGCCATGCTAAACAAACCAACATGCATAAAACACAATAGAATATGCCAGGACAATCCTAACTTAAACAAATGAATCTTGAAAAAATAAATGGGTGCTTCAATGGAACGAACTGAAACCATGCTATGATTTAAATCAAAGTTAATACATTCATATAGTACCTCTTTATTTATGGAGGATACGACTCCCAATTCTGGATTTATCTTGATTGGATTTCCACTGAACGGAGAACATGCAAATAAAGTTCCTGCTTCCTCTGCCTGAAATTTTAAATTGTGGATAAGAACATAAATAATAATTATATTATAAATTATTATACGACCTTGTACTTCTGAAGAAAATTTAGGAACATGTTTCTATGGATTTGTATTGAAACTCTGACTAGAAAGGAGGTTTAGAACCGACCTAATTGAACAGAGCATTTTGATACACTACGCATTTACTCACAAAGGTGTTTGAGTTACATACTTCAATCGGAGTTTTGTTTTGCTTTTTCTCGTCGACATTTTTACTTTCTGCCTTGTTCCAGGGGGGAGAACCGCTGTTCCCATCATTTGAATACAAGTCGATACAGTCCAAGACGAAATTTCTTCCTGGATCCGATAACTACGAGGAAAATCAATAGATAACTCAACTTTCACATAAAATAAAACCCCCCTGTTGAGCGAGTTTAATCCCCGACTCCAAACACTCCCTACAAATCCTTCAATTTGGTGCAATACATTGCTTATAAGATCTGCACACCTGAAATGGGGGATTCAATATTTAGGTGCAAACCATGAACTACGTGCCCCATTAAATTCAAATCAGTTCACACAGGTATTAATGAACACTCCAAACACTGTTAATTCAAGAATATTGCAAAATGAGACATTTCTACAAGAAATAGCACCCTAAACATTTTCTTGGGTGCTATTTCATTAGTAGAAGGCCCATCTCTACATGTAATGTATATTATACATGTTATTTCATTTGTACAAGGCCTATCTTTACACGTATATTATGTATAATTATTAATTACATTATTATTAATATTATTAATTACAATATAATTACAATATTACAATATTATTACTATTGTAATTATTAATTACATTATTATTAATATTATGTATACATGGTAAGATAGGCCTTGTACTAATGAAATAGGATCCTATTTCCATAGCACCATATTATGGACCAACTCAACACCACGGTACAGCCAAATTTTACACCAGGACTCGTAAAAAAAGAACATGAGAAATGAAATATGGTGTTTCCCCTCCTTGATATGAAACTAATTGTGTACCAAGGTTTCGTGAATGCATCTTGTTGGTTTCTAGTTCACGCGTAACTGGAAACACTTTCAATTCAATAATTTTGCCTGTGGGAACAATTCGAAAGCAAAACTTTTTTCTATTAGTCAAGTTCGGCGATAGCATTAACTAATAAGTTACTCAGTATCCACGCTATCTCATGGACGGCAGAAGATTCACAACGCATCTTGTACTACAAGATGCCCAATATCTACCACATCCCCTACATTCACCCTTCAAGTTATCCTAAAAACACCGATAATTCAGTTACTGAAGATGTTGCGGTTTTTTGCGATAACTAACCTTCTTCATGTAAGATTCTACGGGCTGACGAAGGAACGAATCGAGTTTGGGAAAATAAATCCAGTCGCTTTTCCTTCCAGTTTTGAGAAGAATCTGAAGTTCGTTAGAGTACTTCTTCAGCATTCCCTCCCACCGTTTCTTGACTTCATGCACTGCGAAAATGTATTAACAATAGTTCAAAATTACACACAACAGTACCAAGTGCCAGTGATAGGCTGAACGTTACTTTGACCTTTTTTGTTTATTATCTTCTATAATGAATCTTTGGAACCGCACAAGAAATCCCCCTCAAAATTTGCTGGTTTACGTTTCAAGATACGTAGATTCCAAAAATCGAATAAGAAAATTCCGTCCGTCTGCCGTACGCGGCACTAGGTGAATGGGAAGGCGTTCAAAACAAATTTTTAAATTCTTCAAAAATTCATATCTCAAAAAATTTAAATGAAACGGTATAGTTTTTGTAGAAATTTAAATTGAGTTGAATTTTTAGCATTTTTTAAGACCATCCGGGGCTTTGCACGGCCAGTCGTTCGTTCACAATGAGGGCACAAAGTTGGAACAGATCGAAAGTCGTCAACATGAGAGTGAATCATGCGGCAGTTTGTCGGGTCAATGATTATACTGGCCCAGCTGACTCGAACAGCACATGGTTTTCAGATATCAAGTTAATTAATCAAAATTGGTTCAAACATTTTGGAGTAAGAAGCGTTATAAATTTACGAGTAATAGGCGATTTTATTGAGGGTAGGAACGCTTTCATGGAAGAAGTTTAAAAAACAAACAAAAAAGTGTCGTCCCAAATCAAAATTTCTTCGGGGATTGCGTGGGTTGGGCTTTAAGGTTGTCCCATGCGAACCATAGGTCATCAAATTAGGAGTATTATAATAGTAGAGAGAAACCGCGTAGAGTAACCTACATTATGCCATGGATTTCAAAATGGAAAAAAAATATACCTAATCCATCTTTAGTAATTTTTACTTCACATCTAGTTGACGGATTTACCTGGAAGATTGAAACCTTGTGAAAATACCATCCAGGCGTCGTCTCGCTCTTTTTTAGTACAATTCAGTTCTCGGTCCCAAATATATGGCCGTCCTCTGGCGTATTCGACGAGGGCTAGTTTCAAATTCTACACAGAAATCAAGATACTAGTCATTAACCAAAATATTTGGTTTTACTAAAATAGGTAGATGTCTCATAGAGGTCTAGATCTAGATAGAGGTCTCTCATATCACCTAAACGTGATTTACGAGTACGTTACATTAAAACAGTGCAAAGCAAATGTGCCAAATGTGTGGTAGACAAACTTCTCGCTTCAAGTATTTGATGGTCCGAAATATTGACGAGTATAATTTGATACGTCGACCATGACATGAAGAGAAAACAAGACTGAACATACACAGAAGGGTGGTAATGTACTACTAGTAATACTAGTATTTGAGGGAAACTTATTCAATGAACGTTCACAGTCAAGTTACGAGTAGGAACCTGTGAACCTTTTTATTTTGAATAAACGAGTTCAATGAATATACGAGTTCTAAGGTTGAAACTGTTCTAAATCAACGGATACAAAAATTCGTCCACACCGAATAGCGACAACAGTTAAGTGTGAATAGCAGGCAACACTACGAACATGAAAGCCATGCATGTGAATGTGGATAATGTAAGTACTTGGTAAAGCAATGGAAAGAATATTACAACAACGTGTCAATTTATAATACCCACGCTCATTTCAAAAATGAAGTGGCAAAATCAGGCGGATACAACTCTCATCATCTCATTGGATCAAAGTGGATGTCGCTTAATTAGAAGTGGCCCAAACCATGTTTTCATGTTTTAACGAACACACGCTACTGTAACCCCTAAAATGAAAATAATAAGAAAAACGGACAATAACATTGATTACACTATAGACACAATATACATTTATGTAACATGATATAACGAGAATGAACATACAGGAATGAATGAATGGAAGAAGAATGAATGAATATGAGGGGAGATATTTTCAAGCATTACATAGCCCCACAAATGAAAAAAAGGAAGAAATTCCGGAGAACAGAATATTTCAAGTTTATTCCTATGTATTTTTCTACGCTGTATCTGAATGTCCAAAAAAGTGGTATACCTTCAAATTTATTTGCTAGGGGAGTGGGGATTACCCATATATTCCAAAAATGAAACAGTCTGACAAGTGACACCTCATTTTAAAGGTTTTTTTTTTACGCTGAACACGATGGTGAAGTCAGAATTGCGATATCTCAGTCCGTTATCAATAGGAATAAATTCATGCTTGCGAATAAATTCGGGGGTATACGACTTATTTGGACGTCAGATTCGGATTCAGCGTCGAAAAATACATAAGAATACACTATTCTGGGCTCTGGCATTTGATTTTTTTTGGAGTGTCATATTATTGTACCCACACCTGTAACAGAGGTATTTATGACGAGCACCTAATCTAAAACGTACAAAAACACAAAGTAATACTTACTCCTAAGTCTGCCGGCAACATTGAGCTCATTTTGAAAAGTGGGTGGGCACGCACCAACAATCTGAAACAATCAGCAAAACTTGTGAATTCCATAAAATATTTCGAAACTGTGAACTCAGATGGTGACGAATTGACACACAACGCACAGATTCGGTAAGAGAGAAGAGAAGAGGGTGGTCGCTCAACTATGGCCAGGCCTGAAACCAGTCTGATAAGGAGATCTTATTGCTATGAATATGTTCAAGGATCTGTTTTTCCAAGATTTTAGAGGTCGTAATTATTACGACCTCTAAAATCTTGGAAAAAATTGGCAATTGGCAAACTAATTTGACAATAGTCAGACAGACCTTACGTTTAACAAACCTTGAGCAAGCGAAGGAGGCTGAAAGGGGTTTACAACAAAAATACCAGTATAATTGGATATAGACGTAGGGGGAGAGGGGTTATACCTATAACCTAAAACCAAAGTACCTACACATACAGTTGGAAGTGCACCATGGAAGAAAGGAATGCATGTGTATCCTTTCTTCCATGGAAGTGCACATTATGCATGTGTACCCCTTGGCAAGCGGAATTTTCTGTTATGGAGGTAAATAGAAAGGAATTGTCTGACAGGTTGGTTGAAAGAGCGAACGACAAGATGAATTTAATAGAAAAGATCTAACATCACCTACCTACTTCTTTCCAGTTGTAATTGGTGAAGTATAGTAAAACATTGAATCGTAGTTAGGTACGTACAGTACCTACGTAACTCACGATTCGCCCAAGGATTGGGATCCACCATGCAAACATTCAACGTTGGGTGGGTCAATTCAATGCTCCGGATAATTATTATGAAGTAATATAATTAAGGACAATAATCGTCATGAGAGAGCGTTTTACAGGAAAATCTACAAATCTAACCTAACGAAATGGTTATCTTTACTAGTACTTACAAAATCGTCGACGTTACACCACAACTAGAAGGATGAATATGTGCTTTCTACAGGTCACATTGTATAATAATATTATAATATATTATAACACAGAAGTTGATGTTTGGTTCAGAATAAACCAGGTTGTTTATCATCGGACGGAAAACTTGAATTTGATAGGATTGATTGGCTCTTCTTATTCTTCTTCTTTTTTCCATGTTTTGTCGGTACACAGAAGCAATCCCGGACGGGTACGTCTTTTCACATGGCAACGTAATCATAACCTTCCCGAGTCGTTTCCCACCATTTCGAATAAATAATCCACTTTTGCTCAAACCAGAATGTTGTCAAGAACAAACCAGAATGTTGTGAATTCCAGTACGGCCGAACAACCAAATAGGACAGGTGTGCCCAGGTAAGTACCTACTAAGAAAATATTATTATAATATATTATAATAATAATATGTATATATACATATTATTATTATAATCCCTACATAATATTATTATGTAGGGATTATAATATAATAATATTTTCATCAAAATTCGTTTCCTGTACCTCTCGATGAAGCTTGCCTTTCAGAAAGGCATGATTTCAGGGAACGGGTTTTTGGTTCGAATAAAAAAAAAACTCTTTAGGCAACGGTTTGTCATCTTCTTTGTACAGATCACCCTTCTGTCTAGATCACTAAATGATAGATTAATCATTATTATGAATTATCAATAATAATTATTTATATGAATAATAATGATTAAAATTTATTTATTTATTCAACTCGCTATCCGATACCATGTGCTGGGCCAGTATGACCAAGCCGCAAGATTTACCCTCATTTTGACAACTTTAAATCTGCTCCAAATTTGAGCCCTCATTGTGAACGCACGGCTGGTCGTACAAACCTCCGGATGGCCTTAACAAATTATGAAAATTAAACCCAAGTTAAATGTATACAAAAAACTATTCCCATTGAATTTTTCGAGATATGAATTTTTCAAAATTTAAAAATTTGTTTTGAACCCCTTCCCATTGACTTGGGGTCAATACGAATTCCAAAAATTAAGCTATTTGAATGTGAACTAGAAAACTATACCGTTCCATTTGTTTGAGATTAGTTACAACCTTCTATTTAGTACCCTGCTTTTCCCTCATGACCACCCCGAAATTGAAGTCACGATTGATGTCCCTGGTGTGATAATCTTAATACATAGTTTAACTACAGAAAAAGAAAGTTAATAAAAGGAGGAACAAATCAAAGTACACAACAGGTCAAAAAGTGACAGGCCATAAGGGCAGATAATTAATACCAGTACATTAAGAAAGAGATGCAAACAAAATTGAAATAAAGAGATGTTAAGAAAAAATTATAATAATAAAAAAAATGATAATAATAAATATATCGAGGGCTAAGAGACAACATGTGATATGAAGTTTCGGCTGGTTTTCAGGAGAACGAAAAGCTGAAGATTAGATGCAGATTGATGTTTCTACTATTAGATAATAAAATCTGCTACCAGAATCAAGAATCAAAATAAGATACAGGAATATTTTCAGTAGAGAAAAACTTACTTTTACAGGAGTCTCTGAAGAGTCCTTGGTCCTTGTCTCTGAAGAATTCTACAACTCCTGTCTTGAATCTTCCAATGGTGGGGAGAGACCTGAGGGAGAGGGACAAACCATTCCACAATCATGCCCCACTTACACAGAACGAATTAGCTAACATCTTTGACGTATTCTGAATCACCCCCAAAGCATTAGAGCGCTGTGATTGTGCTCTCGGAACAAATGTGGTGAGTTACTCGGGGACTGATCCTTTCAAGATTTTAAACATCAATCGAAGGTGGCGGAGAATATAATAGTTTGGAAGAGAGAGACAAAAAAGTTTGAGATTATTAACAGAATGACGGGGCTTAATGTTATGTATATATCTGACGCAGGCATTCTGCAGTACTTTTTTGAGTATTTGGAGCTAAGAGAGTAGGTAGGTTAAAATACAATCACAATAAAGAAAATGAGAGGAGATTAGAGCTGTGACGAGAGACCGCTTCAAGTCATGTGGAGTGAATTTACTCGGCTTCCTAAGAGGATGCAAAGAGCTATAGACTCTCCTACAAATCTGAGCAACACGTTCCTCCCAAGACAATGTAGAGTTCATTATTAGGCCAAGATTTCGGACAGTTGAAGAGTAAGGTACATGAACACCATTTACAAGGATTGGAAAATACTCATGATTTTAGAGTACCTACCTTCACCCGTGGACTCTTTGTAATCAACTTGATGATGCAATTAAAGAGTAAATGGTGTCAGGCCTGTAACCAATGGTGCCAAACTTGGGGCGAAAATGTTCCCAACGCCAGATAAAGGGAGGCATGAATTCGAAGAGCCAGATGAATGAAGGTGAACCCATGGGACACACCCATTTTTTGATGCAGAAACTTGTAGGACCACAATGATGATTTGATTTTCTCTTAAAACTAGAGATGTTAACCAAAACAATTTTCTAGGAAACATAGTGCTTTACAGAGTGTGAGAACGTTGCTAATATCAGCATAGGACAGCCAGATGAGTGAAAAAGTAGCACTTTGTGATAATATTGAACATTGATGGACAATTTCAAACCTTTAAAAAAAGCACTGCTTATGTAGTTCAAGTTGCTAACTTGTATAAAAATTAGAAAAAGTTAAAAAATGGCATAACAACAGTGAGATATTGACACTGGGCAAGAAAATACACTTTCTTGGAGAAAGACCCACATGGACAAAGCTCTTTTCTTATGGAGTCTGCCACCGCCGTACTCTGTTTTATTTATCAGTTATAGGTAAAAAGAAATAACATTTCAAGTTATAAAGTATAGTATAAAGCTTGTGTTAGGTACTTTAGGGCTAAATAATTCAGTCTTTATGCAAGTATACAGTACTGCAAGCACGAGTTCTTGAAATTAAAACTTGAGCAGGCAAGATGAAACGAGATCAATAACATTATCACACATAATCATCATAGTGAACAACAATGCTGAACACCAAATAGTTTGGGACACTAACTTTTGATCTTGGACAACACTTTCATTTCTAATTGGGTGAAGTCAGTGAAATCTTCCAAAGTGCCTCCCTTCATCCTCAGAAACCTCTTGATGACACCAAGGGCTTCGTGGACTTCGGCAGAACTCGGGGGTTCCTTTTCCAGGCTTTTGGACAGCCCCAGGTCCTCGCAAAGGCTCTCGCCGAGAATATTCTCAACCTTCACGCTCACTTTACTCATTTTGGACGATTTCGGATGTCCGGGTGAGTCTGAAGATTTGCTGAGCTCACTGTCCAGCCCGCCTGACTTTGAGTGGTTCCGTTTGATTGAAGTGGGATTAACATCGTTGGCTGTAGTGGTTTCTGTTTCTTCTCCAGTCGGATCTACAACACCTTCCATTTGGACGACCATGTAATCCCCGTTGGAAAGCTCATCTTCCATGCATTCTCTGCCGTCCTCATCAGAAGTTATTGACAAAAGGTCCTCATCGAGCTCGTTCAATCTAGAACAAATCACGGAGAAAATTGAATATGGTTCATTATTTTATTGGGCACCTTATCAAACCTTTATGATTCATCAATTACATAATAATATTATGGTCTTTCTATATGAATAAGACGTGAAATTTGAACAGTATTACTAGTACATACCGGTCAATATCCTCGTTTGGTTCTTCATCAGGGACTGGATGCGAGGAGTTTGGAAATGCCAATTCAGCAAAAGCATTTATAATGACTTTTTCAGGAACTTCATCCCAGGCTTCAGCCAGCATGTACAGGGAATCTAGTAAGGTAATTTTGCAAATTACATCATTGACGGCCTTTGCATTATCCCCTAGCTTATACACTGTTTGAAACAACTTTTTTCTGAACTGAGTCTTTGTGTAGGAAATTATTCCCCGATTAAGCGGCTGCGATGAATTGTTGTTTGACACGAAAAATAAATGTATGCGATCGAATTTATCTTCGATATTCATATGCATTCTGCAATTATCCAGGATCAATGCAATATTTCTATTATTGGCTCGAAGCTGCGTGTTCCACTCCTTCAAAAGGTTTGAGAGTATCTCTTGAGACATTCTGGAATCACTACTATGCTTGTAGTCTAGGGGCAGAGACAAAATGCCAAAAAACAATGGAGCTTCTGATTTGCCAACAACAGTGAGCCTTTTCTTTTCAGTCCCTGACATGTTGCAAGTAAATATAACTGTTACCCAATCATCTTTCCCAGGAACAAATCCAGGCATGGCTCTGTAATAAAGACCCGTTTCATCCAAGTTGAAAATATTGTCAGGATGATAGTCTTTCAAGGCAGGGAGAACTGTAGAAGTCTCATGGATGCAGTCTACCCTAGCTGTTGCTGGAGGGATGTCCGTTTTGTTGAGTAAATGAGAAACCTTACGCTTCCATTTAGACATCCACGGATCAGTAGGGACAAACGACGACCCAAGGCTTTTAACCAACTCTCGAGCTTTGTTCATTAATTGCATCCAAGTCACTATCTGACTGCAATTCGCCTGGTACCAAATAAGAAGTTCTTTTTCCACATGCTCCACATCAGTTACTGGTGTTATATTTTGCCCTTCAGCGACATGTTCATGATTTTCAGCTTCTTCTTCCCAAAATTCCCTTTTTCCCAATATCAAATCCAACTTGGATTTTGGCAAGCCACAAATCCGATGAGCATGTGGAAGCTGATGGGACTCCAAGGCATCATACTTCTTCAATACTTGCAGGGTGTCAGTGAGCTGTTTTCTGAATTCTTCTTCAATTGCGTTCCTATTAGCAATGAGACCAGACAATGTACTGCTCGAAATGTTTAAAACAGCCCTCGCTTTATTCTGTGAGCATGGTTGCATTGCGTCAAACATCCTAAAGATTTTGATTTTTTCTGGTAAACTTCTCATTCTATGCCGTCTGTCATGTGGTTGTGCAGCTATCTCATCCGTTTCCTCGACGTTGATCTCATTTTGTTCTGTTGTAGAATGTAAAACGTGTCTATTTTGTTTACTTTCAATACCACCAGCTGCCCTCAAAACGACGCTCAAGGTGGATTGAGATATGCCAAGCTTTTCAGCAGCCTCGCGTTGAGAACATCTATTCAACTTCTGCAACATGAAATACTCCCTCAAGATGTTTTCCTGTTTTGAGTTCAACTGGTGAGTGCTGGAAACCTCAGATGAGACACTTGAGTCTTCAGAGGATCCGTTTTCTTCTTCGCTCGTCTCCAATACTTCTTCCGAAGCATCAAAATCAAAACGTTTTGGAGCCCGTCTATTCCTTGGAGGACGCCTTCCAATAGGAGCTGAGCTCGTTACAGAAAGGTTAGAACTTGATTCTGTCACCACACGTCTACGTCCTAGCTCCCTGTAGGAATTTTCAATCAATTCATTCCTAACTTTCAACAAGTAGGACAATGAGGACTGAGGAAGGTTCAGTTCACTTGCTGCCGCACGCTGTGTGCAAGGTAAGAGGCGGTCATATTTCTTGAGAAGGTTCAACTTTTCTTTTGTTGTCATCCTCTTCATCTCTCCGGGGACTTCGCAAGTTTCTTTCTTGTTTTTCTTCCTAGCACACTCATCCGTTTCCTTCTGCACATCGTTCCCACTTATCTTCTTAGCAAACCTATTTCCGATCAATCGACTGAAAGTGGCCTGAGATATGTCAAGTAAAGTTGCCGCTCGTCTCTGTGTGCACGGTTGCGGTATTTGATAGAATTTCTCTAGAAGTCTCTTCTTTTCAATAGATGTGAGGTAACTGCGCTTTTTAGCATCCAGAACCTTTTTTCCAATTCCTTCATTCATATCTGTGTGTAGAATACTAGTTAGAGACTGTCATATCCAGAAAACCTCCATCGATCAGTTGAGGTACTGCATACAGCGGATAGATAATGCAACCTGAAACAATAAAAACAGGTAAATTTTATAATTCAACAAACTTTTCAGGGAAGACCTTGTCACACTTTAGTGCGCGATGTGCCAACGTGGTTCAGGACAGTCACAGGCCAAGTACGGCCCACGGGCAGTCAATCCGGCCCTGCGACATGGTTTTGATAAAACCCTAAAAATGACACATCGTGAGAATATATTTTTTGTGTGGCTGGAACATAATAACAGTTCCCTTCACATTGCGACATTCTTCATAGAGCTACCAGAAAAGCGTGAAATGTCTTCATGATGAATTTTAACTAAGATTCGATGACTTCAAAGTTGTTGAACAGGTCCTGGACATTTTTAGCAAGCCATTTAATGTGGAATGTGAATCAGTCAAACCCGAATTGCAGCTCGAAATTATTGAGTTGCAATGTAGTTAACAATTTCTCAATGTTTCCAAAGTTGAGAGCTACAAGGCCCTATCAAACTCAAGGTTCCCGAACCTGAAATCTCACCCGCAGAAGATGATTCTACATTTGTGAACAGGTGACTTCTACCATGAAGCTTCGAAAGAACAGCGTTAGAAACCGATTGACTAAGGGCCGATTTCACCAACATTTTAAATCACGATTAGACGATCCGAACCGCGATTTACGTTCGTTAACGTACAGAATAACTGGCCTAACTGACCTTTTTGGGCATATTGCATTTTTTTATTCAGCGGGATGCATCATCACGTAAGTTGTCTGTATAGTACATTGGCACCCAGAAGTGTCTATAATATGCTTTATTTTAACATATTATGTTCCCAAATTTAAAAAATAATCAGTTTTTTGTGTCTCCTGTAAAATTAAAAAAAAAAACACTTAGGTTGTGGTATTAGGTTATTTTGGTGATAGATTACCGGCTATTCGGGTACCTATTACTAAAATAACCTAATAACTATTACCAGTCAGCCGCTGTTACTCGAAACTAACTCAATACTCACTCAAATAAGCTAACTAACTCAATACTCATAACTAACTCAATACACCACGGAATCCCGACTAACCGGCGACAAATAGGCCCTCAATGGCTTTTCCCCCAAGTTATCAAAACAGTTATTTCAGTAATAGGTTACTGGACAGTATTAGGTTATTTGAAGCGGTTACGTTAAATATTCTTCACCCCTACAGTAAGGAAGAAATTTCCCCAAAACCCCCCTTTGAACTTAACCCGATTCTGCCCATCTACGAACGATTCGATTGCCAAGACAGTTAGTAGTTTTAAGACCAGTTAGTAGTTTTAAATTGAGCAACTGGGTCGTTTTTCTAAGTTTTTTCAAATATTGTAGTACATAAGTTGTGAGTGATGTCAAAATCGAAAATAAAGTTTACCATTTATAAAAATATGTTTTGTTCAATTCTTTTCGGCCCGCCTAGATAGTTAAATTATGTTATTAGGTATATCATTTTAAATTGATTACAAATTTTGTTATTTCATCTGGTCCTGCCCTTAGAAAGTTTGCTCATGTCTGGTTTTGTCGGTTTCTCATTATACTTAAATCTCAGCGTGAACAACATTACGAATGCAATGGCACACTATTTGTACTAACTACATCGTTTTTCATTCACAGGAAAGTGCCGAATCTTCTTTTTGGACCGTCAGAACCAAACAAGGCTGCTAGAAGCGAGTGAGAATTTGTAAGCACATAAATTCCAATTTTATGTTTGTAAATTGAGATTGCGGACGTTTTAAGCTAGGTTCACACCAGTGAAATTTCAAGTTCCAAAGCATTCCAAGCAATTGGAATTGAGTATGAGTATTTCTCCTTGACTGAACGATAGCCACGTTGAGTTGAAAGATGTGAATCAAGAGAACGAACGGCAGGCAGCCCAAATCGATATGACATTTGGGACGACCTCCGCAACTTCGCAACTATCTCAAACGAGAATACAACATGTAGGTAGGTACTTACGCGCTACAAACGGACGAAGAGAAACTGTTGTAACTAACTGTTGTAACTTTTCAAAGAACAAACATAAACTCGTAGAACGTAAAGAATGCGAAAGTTGTGTTATCAGAATCGATGTGAGGGACTGCCCTCTCGATTATCCGTTTCGATTCGAACTGATAAAACATCGATTCAAGCCATCGATCGAGAGATCGTTCAGTTTTGCTGATTGAGAGCTTCTAGACACACCGTTTTTTCCCAATTCAACATTATTTTACGTACAATTCTTTGTAAATGAACGTTTTGCAAAGCGTTGAAAAAATCCGTGAAAGTAAAGGGTGTAACCAGAAATATTCTTTTAAAAAATCGAAAACACCCTCTTCAGTCGATGTCTCCATTCTTGTGATTGGAAACATCGGAACCTTTTCTCGCCTATAGGTACTCCCGCGCATATTCGAATCCGACAGCGTTTCGCCGGAAGTAGCCCAGTCGTTCGGCAAGCTTTGCAATCTACGATTTTTCATAATATTATGAAAAATATGTTGTTAGGACCCCTACCGGTAGTAAATTTGCAACCCTGAAAACCTTGTGCTAACTTCGTGGCGCTCGGAAAACAGCGAAATTTTCGCACTAGTTTTAGTTTTTGGCCAAAAAAGCAGCTCTTAAGAGCAAATTCAAGAGCTCTTAAGATCCAATTGGCAAAAAAGTTATTTTTCTTTTATTAAAGTATATAAAATTCCCTACAATTTAAGTGGTAGCAGAACCCCGTAGACCAAGTAGAACCCGAGATAGAGCTCTAAAAAAAAGGTCTTTTTTTTTAACAAAAAGTACAACTTTTACGTTACGGTCATTTTTCTCGCGTCGTACCGGCCAAACTGTTGGTGCTTCAAAAAGGTCGTGAGAGAAGGTTTTGAAGAAAATTTAATACGCTTTGATTTAAGATCAGAATGGTGCTTCTAGACCGAATGGTTTTCTCAAAAACCATCAAACACTCAAATTCCCATTTTTTTGCAGATAAGTCATGTTAGAACTACAGCGACGATATTGTATCATGAAAACGCTTGCATACGAGTCTGGAACACATTGGGACATTGTATGTCTTTAGTTCCCACCACCGCCACCCTTCCATTTCCTACCCTTTCTCCCCCCCCCATTCCCTTCTCTGTACTCCCCCTCTATCTACGAATTACTATTGATACCGGGCGATGTATTTATTTATTGTCAATGAAAATTATATACAATTAATGGAAGAAATGGCGTACTCCCGCCTTGGTTAGGTACAAGTTCTCAATTTAAATTATTAGTTTCCACAAATAGGTATTGTTTAAGCATTTTTACAGGCAAGAAACTGAGAGAATATTGCATTGTCTCTAGATCAACATTCAACTTTAATTTGTTTAAACCAATAGGTATTGTTTAAACAGTTTGAAATTTCAAATAGAAGTCAAAAATGGATGAAAATGGATGAAATTTCAAATCCTCCAGCTCATCGGGAACTTGAAAAACAAGTAGTGTTAATTGAAATTAATTAGGTAATGTTAGTTATTAATATTGCTGTGGGCAAACATGGTAAAATTTACTATTTAATTTCCCCTCACGCACATCTTTATCAAAATAATCCCATACATCAGACTTGGGAGGCATAATAAAAGGAAAATTCGTCTCTTGAAAGAGCCCAAATTATAGAACGCACTGAATGTCAACTGACTAATATTGAAAAAAAAGGAGAAAGGAATAGGCGTAGTTGCTAGTGAGTGGGGAGATGAATTCAACGAAATTCAATCTCAGGAATTACATAATTATTACAGAATTATTCATAGAAGTCATGTGTGTGTTGAGCAAATAGCTTCGAGAAGGAGAAACAAAAGAGCAGATCAGGGTATTAGGAACCACCTGACTCAGTTTAACAAATATTGAGTTTGAGGGGTTTGAATTCTTCTTAGAATGAGGGGTGTGCTAGGTAGTGGTAAGTGGTAGTAGGTAGTACCTGTTCCCTTTCCGTTTCGAGAAATTCCAAAGTTAAAATTTCAAAAACTATCGAACAAAACTATCGATAGAAAAAATAACTATCGATAGGGCTATCGATAGGAGGTTACTATCGATAGGGCTATCGATAGGAGGTTACTATCGATCAATCGATAGTACTATCTAACTATCTAACACCCCGAGCAGATAGTGAATCTAGCTGGACAAAAGTCCAAAAATGAAGTTTGGAATATTGATGAAAAAAGTGTTTGTTCCAACAGGTGTGATGCTAGTGAGAGAGGAAACACAGGGATTACCTGTGGGCAATGTCAACAGAGCGTTACAGTAAACAACAAACTAGTCAACACCTGGTTTTGTATCCTTTAGCAGGAAGTTTGCAGTCAGTATTCGATATTGCTTCGTGCGCGCTGTTCCTTGGAGAAAAATGTTTTATTGGCTCATTTTTGTGCCCCAGAATGAATGCTAATCAAACTGGTAAGCACTTTTTTTTGACATTTTATGTCTACTCTGGCACATAACTCGAAAAACGTTACACAAAAGTGTTACACGAAATCGTCACGAACATTTCTGATGATTTTCGCTTACAACCGATTCGTTGCTACGGAACTTTATCTTCGCCAGTTATCATCGTACAAAAATCGTTCACGACTCGTTGGATACCTCTCGATTTACCTAACCATATTAACCACTGCGGAGTGCGTGGTCGACAAGCTGCGGTATGAGCGTGATTGTTTAAATAATTGTTTACACACAGGTGATCATTCTCAATAATTTATTGTCTATACGAATGCAAGCTTCATAATTTATGATGAACCCTACAAGTATAACAACTACGCTACTGGGGTAGGTGATGTAGCATTGTTCGAAGGTTCTTGAATCACTTCTTAAAGACATAAAATGTCCCAATGTGTTGCAGACTCGTATGCAAGCATTTAATTCTCGACTGTATCAACAACAGGATGGAGTTGAGATTCTTTTGACATTTTCATGTCTTTGCTTTGGCACATACTTAAACTGAAACGGGAAAAATTTGTTTCCTTGATTCACCCTTTCCCTCAGACCACGTCAGTACACAAGCGACAGGCGGGCCACTACGTCAGACGCACCTATGACGCACGAGCGTATGACGTCAGACGGCTGGCAGGAGGCAACTAGTGCGTCAAAGCCTATGCCGTAAGAGCCTATGACGTCAGACATCTGGCCGGAGGTCAAGTAGTACGTCAGAGCCTATGACGCACGACTGTATGACGTCAGACGGCTGGCAGGATACCAACTAGTACGCCATAGCCTATGACGTCAGAGGGCTGGCTGGCTAGGTGATCGGGTTTTTGCTCAATACTTCGAACCATACTTTAGACAGAAAACTTTCATTTAATCGGTTATATCACCCCAACTGCTGCACGTTTTAGTCCACAACGTTTTTCGTATAACATGAAGCAACTTAAATTTTATTTCTGTGCATTCAGCAAAGTGTAAAGTAAGTAATAACACTACACTCAAGTCTTCCTCGTTTAATTGTAGCAATAAAAACTGTGTTACAGGTCGAACACTTGTTGTGCATGGGGTTAAGATACTTATGCATGGGGTTAGGGTGATAAAACATTTCCTAATTCCTATTGGACGGCTCACGGAGGATGTGCAAGAAAGCCAACATAAAGATATTAAAAGATACAGAGAACACTTTTCCCGGAAAATGTCTCGCAAAGTCACTAATACAGACATCATGAACAATTTGCTAATTTCTTCGGACCCACTAATCAGTTCCTACAGGCCACTTCCTCAGAAACAAAAGACTCCTAGTGAAAGCGGGAGAAAACTTTTCGTAATGCCAGGTGTCCAAGACAGTGAAGAAAGAGTGATGATTTCGGCCTCAATGATTTGTCAATATAGGTTTTTTTCAAGTTATAAGTATCAGGATTTACAGTTCGTTTGTTTTTTTTTACACAAGGCTCGCTTTTATTTATTTATTTTTCGCTTAGGTACATAGAAAGAAGATGCATTTATCCTAAAATAACAATGGACGATCAGACAAAAATAATATTTCAAATACCCAGTGAAAAGAGATCTAGTTTAATAAGTTACATTAAATTTAACTAGCTGGACAAAAGATGATATTGATAATGTATTATTATTTCCCATCAAGACTGACCTGTAGTTGCTAAAAAAAAGGTGATAGAAAAAGAATACTAAATCATTTTTTAATAAATTAAAGTAAATTTTACAGTAGGGGTTTGTACATACAACAGAAATAATATTTCTTTAAGAAATCATTTCTTTAATAAAATCAGTATATTATACTGATTTTATTAAAGAAATTATTTAGTATTCTTTCTATCACCTTTTTTTTAGCAACTACAGGTCAGTCTTGATGGGAAATAATAATACATTATCAATATCATCGGTCCTAGACTTTTGTCCAGCTAGATTCACTATCTGCCCCACTGTGCGGCGGATGGGTGACGGCGGACGGCCGGATTTTTTTTTAATTCGATTTTTGGAATCTACGTATCTTGAAACGTAAATCCTCAAAATTTGAGTGAGGGGGGGGGGGGGGTCTTTCTTTCTTGAGCGATTGCAAAGGTTCATTATCGAAGATAATAAACCAAAACACACAACACCGAAGGATAAAGAACCCCACCCAGTTGTAAATTTTCCCAGACATCAAAAAGATTGGACGGCCTCTCTTCATGTGCACAGAACTCAGATGGGTATCAAAGAGATAGGATAGAAAACGATATCAGCGTCCCGATTATTTTGCAGCTCATGTGCACCAGGCCTTAGATAAGAGAACACCGATAGGCAGTTCTGATTCGGGGAGTTGGTACTGAGGAGGTCTTTACTGTCCAAAATCTGAGGAGATTCATTGACCAAAGATCTTTTTGACACACGAGACCGAGGGACATAGGACCTAATGGTATAGTGGTAGCGCTGGTCATGCCCAAGGCATTCAATTCGTTTTGAAGAGTTGAATTACTGGAATCGATCGAAGGAGTTGGGGTCAAGGGGCGGGAGTCACTTCAGTTTGAAAACAATCTCTTTAATAAGAAAAAAGTGGTAAATTATTGTTGATAGCCGTGAAATGTCGGTGAACTCTGGCGTAATTCAGAGAAGTACGATAGGCCACGTGTAGCTCACTCTCCTTAGTGGCCAATAAAACAATTTAGTCTCATTATTATTTTTTAATTTTGTGATTTTTGTTATTTATTTGAGTTTACTGTTTAGTTTTTACTGCTATCGCATGAGCAAACTAGAAGTTAAATCTCCCACTCTCAACACTCAGTTTTACTCCGTCGTGTGCGGATTATTGGTAGGTGAAATTCATTTTTCAGTTCTTAGATTTAATGTTAGATAATGTGAAATTCATTTTTCAGTTCTTAGATTTAACAAACTCTTTGGGTGAAAAAATGTGTCGCAAACGTTAGTGAGACGAAAAAAAACCTCAACTTTGTGTTTGTGCAAAATTAATGTGACATTAATGACGGATTGTAAGACAACTTCCTTTCTATCATGTCCTCGGATTTTTCTAATTTCAAATTGCCCTATTGCAGATGCCGGCCATCGACCTTCAAAGTCAAGTTGAAGGGTTCCCGGGAAAGGCATAACTGGAGAGCAGTGGGCGGAGCTAATACCCCCCCACTCAAATATCGGGCAACAGCTCCATAGAACAGTCTCTCAACCAACATCAAACTGCTTTCGTTTCGTCCAACTATTCGTACATCTACTCTCAACCATAAGTTACCAGTTTGATTCAAACCATGCCCATGTGTGCTGTGAGGGGTTGCGGCGTGAAGAGTGCTAACAAACGTGAAATCCCACCTATAACGGTTCACAGGTATGTATGTAGGTACAAATCAACTTTAATTTACATGTTCAGTACAAGGTTCTACTAAACACTAACGACATATTTGCTAACCACGTTAATTATTCGTATTTTGGAACTAAATCTTAGGTTGATGGCCTACTAAACTGGGCCCACAACTTCTTTCACACGCCGTTCACGTGGTAGGTTAAGACAGTAAATAATACACTATTTTTTCATTAAAATTTCGTTGAGTAGGTACTATATCTTTTAGCGAATTTTCGAAGAAAAGGAAGCTATTGTTCTCGATCCAAAATTTTAAAACTCTTATTTCCAAAAAATGTTATACCAAAATACAAAAGTCGTAAATATATATATATATATATATACTTACCTATGTGTGTGTATGTGTCATTCCGGACGATAACTCTCAGTAGAATTGAGATAAAAAGTTCAAATTTGCACACAAATCTGCATTGGCACTCTGCAAGGGGGTTTGGGGAGTTTTAGTGGGAACCTTACCCATGAATTCCTAAAATAAAAACTGCTTTATTTTAGGAATTCATTTAAGTGACCCCACATTTTAAAAGTTTTTTTTTACGCTTCACGATGCCTTGCGATATCTTATACCGTTCTCAAAGTGGAACACTTTGAAGATGAAGAAACGTGGTTCTTACTTGAGACGTTCTTCACGGTTCATCTGCTCTTATCTGCTAACGGAATGAGACATCGCAATTCTGGCTTCACCATCGTGTGCAGAGTTTAAAAATCTAGTTTAGATTCTTTTCATTGAACCATCTGAGTAGATGTTGGGAGTTATTTGAGGTATTTGGCACCGGTTAATGCATGATGGTGTTCCTCCGTAGATTTCCCCAAAACGAGGAGATGTTGAAACTCTGGCTGGTAGCAATGGGAAGACCTAATTGGTGGCCTTCAGAAGGCAGTAGAATTTGCTCCAAACACTTCAAAGAAGAAGACTTCGACCGATCGCCTTTCTACTCCAAAATGAGGAAGACGGCCATACCTTCCATATTCCCAAGCCCGTGAGTACCTATGTTTTACCTCCAGTTTCAGCGTGATTTTCGGTTACAAGAACACCCTCGGACGGGTATGAAAATTTAATATATTAATATTTATTAATATGATGAATTATATAATAAATAATTAAATAAATTAATATTTTATACAGTGGGGCATAAACAAAGTGACTCACTGCGAGTGTTTCTAAATAGATGAAGAACCTAGAATGAAGGGTTGGAAGAAATTTCCATAGGGAATGGACGTGCAAGGTTCATCAGAAAGAAGGTGTTGTTGAAAAATATAGTTGAGTACCTACTTCAAGTGTGGTTCCAAGAGGGTGGAGAGAAAATCCGAAACTTCGGAACTTTTTTCAGTTTTAGATTTTGTGGGTTTTTCCCTTAGGATTGAGGTTCTAATTGAGTTCGTAAAATAGGACCCATTCGTGATAAATATATCTGGTCAATACCTACACCCCATTCCACGGACATCATTTTCTTACTTTGTTTCAACCGTGAATATAAACTCTGGACATTTGAATTTACAGCGAGGAATTTGGCAGTACCGATACCCGTAGTTGTTCGGCAACAAATAGTAATCGACCAGCAAAAAAACGGTACACTCTTAGCACCCACAGAAAAGCTCGAAGGGTACCAGCAGGACTGTTGAATTGGAGAAATCAACAGAGAGAAAAGAAGAGGTAGGTATATAAATAATAGCTCCTAAATTTAATTTCGATGCTATTTACTCTAAGAAGCTGTAATTCGGTATGTAGCCTCCTTAAGACTTTACCTTGACGCTGCACAGGCCCCTGATCAGCTGAGTGGCTCCAAAAGCTAATTTCTAGGTTATTTGGGTGATTCTCAGAAAAAGCTCAAACATGGTGTCTCTCGAGGTTTTCTCCGAACGTACTGGTCCTACGGGTTTTTTCTTTTTTTCCTCTGGTTCCCCTCACCGCTGCCTGGAGTTGTAAATAAAAAACCCTACTTTACTGCGGCGTTAAAGAATTTTTAGAGGAGTTTGAAATGCTCAATTCTCATTACCGCCGCCTGTATCTAATTAGTTTTTTTAATAAAAGTTCTCTCCTAGGCCTAGGGAAGTGTTGTAGGGTTGAAAAGACTACGTGAAACTGAAAGCCTACATATAGACCTCCTCAGGAACAGATTCTTTAATCTTCTATTCTATTTGGTGGTTCGACAATCTTATAAGTCTATTTGGTGGTTCGACAAGTGATATTGAATTGTGTATCTGAAAAGAGTCTCATTACCGCGCGAGCATCAAAGATTCCCCACCCTGAACTCCAGAAAGGGAATTTCGATCAACTTTTAACGTGAACAGGGGTGGCAGGACTGGAGGAACGCGGGAAACCAACTCCCCCCTCGCCCTTAAGTCAGTTGCTAGCAGACGGCGAGGAAGAACGGCGCGAGACTGGTGCGTATTTTTATTCATATCATTACCGCTCTTCTATAGTTCTGTTGTTATACTTATACTTAATTTTTTTGAATCACATGTTCTTATACCATACTTACAGCCGTTTCAAAATAACTTTGGGTTAGACCTGTAGTCCTAATAGAATGGCAATAGCAAGCTCTCAAAATTCGAATTCTCATTACCGCACATCAATCTGCCTCATTACCACCGATATTTCATTGTTCGGCGGTAATGATAATAAGCGCGCGGTAATGAGATAATTACCTGCGTCAAGCCGTTTCAAGATATAATATTTCTGTTCGACAGGTACTCTGCTATATAATATAATAGTATTTTGTCAGGATGATATTTCGAAATCTGACTGTAATTCCATTCGATTCAGCCTTCTGAAAAACATCGAACCTCAACAAAACATAAGTAATTTGTTGGTCCAAACTTAGTAGAGTACAAGATAGAAGTAGGTACCTAAAATAAAAGACGAGATTCTACGAAAAATTCTTATTTCCACAAGAAAACTTAATAAATTTGTAGACCGGTTTCGGTTGTTACACCATCATCAGTACACTACAGAATAGTCAAATCTCATCTTTTAAGACGGCTTTCCGCTATCTCGCCGCATTCACCTTACATTAAGTAGGTATCTAAGTGGTGTAAGCTCGTAGGTGACAGTGCACCCTCTGGAATTTCGTCTGCCTAATAAGTTCCGTGTCTAGGTTCGTTGTGTTTAGGTTCCTTGTGCACACTCAGGTCTCGACCTGATGAGCTGCAGCTGTAATTTTTCTCTTGTCCCAGGCAGTACCCATCAAGAGATGGCTCCCCCCAAAAAATACACACCTGAGCAGCTCCGAGAGAGGAAGAGAGAATCTGATCGAAGGAGAAGAGAACTTAGGAAGACGGACCCACAAACGAGGGAAATATATTTACAAAAAGAAAGGCTGCGTTACATAAAGAGGAAGAAGGAGGGAAGCATTAAGCTGATAGGCCAGCTCTCACAACGAGGAAAGAGAACTCAACGCAAGAAGTGGAGGGAGAACAGTAAAAAGTAAATATTGTGTTTTTTAGCAAATTTTCTTGAAAATTCTAGCTGGCATTTTTGTTCAAATTTGCTTAAGGTTCTCGAAATTTCGCCAAACTTGCACAGAATCCGTTTAAAATTGGAATTTCAATATTTCAATATTTCTTTGGCCGGACCCTCCAGACCGCCAAAATCTCCAGACAGACGAACTTCTCTACGTCATGAAGCGACCCCCAACTTCGGTTACTTCCAGGCTGTCGAGAGTCGCAGAGTACGAATATATAGATATATAGAACAACATGTGAAGTTAACTAGTTCCTGTTACGATACTTGTCATTTTAAAATTGATGAACAGTTCCTATTAAGTATTATTTGTTCGAGTTGCGTTAGTTTCAATTATTATTTTCAGTTAATTATTAGTTTCAAATCTTGTCAATTTTATTGCAATGGTTGAACCATTAATGGAACTCCATTCGTTCATTTTTGATTAACATTGAAAAAAATTTGCTTTTAAACACTGTTCAAACCATTCTACGTTCTTAATGATTCTCGATTTCAGGTTTTAAAATGTTTTGTGATTTTGATTTTCCTGATGGTTTTTAGCTAATTCAAACTACCTATGTCTTTTTCCTAATTTATTTGATGATGAGACTGAAGGTTACCAAATGTTCAACCTAAGTTGCGTGATAAAATTCGGGTTCTTTTTGACCTGAGCTGTGATGAAATAATTAGGAATTAGGAATTGATTAATTATTATTAAGTAAAATACTGTTGTCGTCTGATTTTAAAGACTGAATTTTTATACCTACTTGTCAATTTTAATTAAATTGAGACTATTCGGTGTTTTATTCATTCGTTTTCAGTACCTACCTGCCAACCTCCTAAATTGTGATTCTATATATTTGGAAGTGTACCATAACTGCGCACCATGTTCTTCACTATATATATATTCACTATAAGTATACAGTCTTGCATTGTAGAAAAAAAAATCCTGAAACCACTACCAATAGTCTCATCACCGCCTGTGTTTCTCATTACCACCTTTCAAAGAAAATAGAGTTCTCATTACCGCCACCCTATCAATTTTGTAAATTCAAATTTGTGGTCAGGAAATGTGAATTGAGCTCAGGCTTGTGTCCCAAACACTTCAATATAGTTCCAGGAAGACTCACAAAAAATTTTAAATGTTTTGGAAAAGGTCCACTATTTTGAAATTCCGACCTCAAAAATGGAGCTTTTTCTGAGAATCACCCATTTGCTCCAAGAAGCTGCAATGTTGAACGTAGCCTCCTTAGGCCTTACACTTAAAGCAGAATAGACCCAGGATCAGCTGAGTGGCTCCTGAAGCTAATTTCTTTGCTAAACGTGGCTACAACATGTTCCATGCTTGTAGGTTTTCCATCAATTATCTGCGTGGAATGGGTAGTGGATGTTGAACGTTACAACAGGAACCGTTACATAAATGTCCCGTCCCATGACTCATCAGCTAGACTCCACACGGTCCCCCTCTTTGGCCACGCCCCCACCTCCTTGCCTCTTCCTACCTCTCTCCTGCGCTTGAAACGGAAACCTACCAGTCGTTCAAAGTTCGGCCTTGTGATTCTCTCGTGATCGTGTGTGGGGTTGTTCACTTGTGAGTGTCAGCTCATTGTGTGTGTCAAGTGTGAGTTGAGTAATGGATAAATCGGCTCTCAGTTTATATTATCAAGCTAGAAAACAGAGAGAGTATCGCGCTAGAAAACGTGCGGCGGACGAAGCACTAATTAGTGCATCAGTTCAAGGAAATTCAAACACTACCGGCAGTACAATAACATACAAACAACGTGAAGCCGAAAGAAAGAGGGTGTATCGCGCTAAAAAACTTGCGGAAGCCGAAGCGTTAACTAAACAACGTGAAGCCGAAAGAAAGAGGGCGAGTCGCGCTAAAAAACGTGCGGAAGCCGAAGCGTTAACTAATGCGCAAGAACAGCATGAAGATGACTCATTAACTAAGCTCAATGCTCTAAAACGACGCGAAGCCGAAAGAAAGAGGGTGTACCGCGCCAAAAAACGTGCAGAAGCCGAAGCGTTATACAATACCACTGGTCGAAGAGACCGAACGAATAATGTGGTAACGATGGAGGCGATAGCCAACAGAATGAATACCACACAAACCAATCAAGCAGATCCAAACACTACCATTTTAGAACCTCACATCCAGATAGAAGTTGATCCAATCGGAGATCAGCATGAATTGTACACCAACGCACCCAAAGAATTTAAGCTACAATTTGATTCTAATAAATTTGGGTACGCCTGTGACAGAGAAACGATTATGTTTGCTCAACATCACCCTGACACAATGCTTACCACTAGAAACACACCAACGAAAATAAGTCGGTAGGTAACATACGAAAATAAGTTGGTAAACCGGCATGTACTGCCCGCATTTCATTGTCAATAATTGATAATTATTAGTAATCAGATGATATTAGAATAAATTGTTGAACGACGTGTATGCTTTTATTTTTTTCGAAAGAAAATGCTTCAAAAAGAGCAAAAATTGACTCATGCGCGAAAATTACTTCCTCCGGAATTGGTACAACAAGTGCACAAGCCCGAACTGAGAACTGAGCAGAGAAAATTGAGAACACTCCAGCAGACACGTTTGATCACTGTACAACAATTACAGAGAAAAATTCATCACGGAGGGCAACGGTGCAGTCACGTCACGGATACGTGTGGATGGACCTTGAGGGTGAATCATGCTGGGTGAATCGTGTCAATGTTCATACTGGCCCAGCTGATTCGAACATCACAGGGTTTTCAGATATCGAGTTAATTAATAAGTTTAATCAATAGCTAACAATAATCATTAATAATAATTTACACTACTTGATAATAATAAATAATGATAATTCATAATAAGTAATAAATAATCTACCATTTAGTGACCTAGACAGAAGGGTGATCTGCACAGAAAAGGTAATAAACCGTTGTGTCTAGAATTTGCAGTGTTAAAAAAATGACTGAATCAACTTGAGAGAAATAAATGATTCAAGTACAGTTATTTTATGTACCTACATCTGTTTCCATTTGAGTATTTTTTCCGATACTGGAAAAAGTAATCAATACTAGTAGTAGTATCCAAAGACAAGATTGGATACCAAAAGTACCCGGTACCAAAAGGAAGTACCCGATACCTACTTTACCCATACCAATAAGTATGGCACATCTTTACTTAGTACTGTTTATCGGGTTAAGGGGAAAGTGGACGGGCCCTTAGTGTGATTCTGAGATAAGAGATGGCGTTACTGACGCATCAAAAGTATTCACTGTCTCATTTTGGAACCATCCAATTTATAACAGTTTGGGAAACGCAGTTTGCCTTCATACACCCCGACAAGTTGCTGCAACAATTCATTTAATTTTTATACAAATTTAAAATTGGAAAATTTTGAGGTGTAGAGGTTGAAATTTGGAAAAAGCCGGTTCACGCCCCCTTCACAATATGACTGGATGGGTTTTGAGAGCATCATGGCAATGATTGAGCAAATAAGCAAGACGTAAAACGAAAAATAGTAATGTTGGTGGGACGTTTGAAGGAGAACAGAATGGCTAGAGACCCGAGTTCGGCTCTCAAGGCCACTCCGCTCCCTTTCCCCGATATCCATGGTGACAATCCGTTCTCTTGAACCACTCCCCTCTCCATCCGTCTCTCTCCGTGGAAACGATAACCCTACAATAGCATCAAATGGACAAAGTCCTCGCGTACGTACACAAAGTCGCCCCCCTTCGCGGTCTCGAACCTCCCATCTCCGACCATCCGTAGGTTTGCTCATTCATTCATTTCAGCTTGTCTTGCACCAACAGTAGTCACTCGTATTCGCGCTTCATTTTTTCGATATTCGTTTGAGCCCGCGGTGCCATCTCGTTCGTGTTGCAATGTATCGTATGTCCACAAAAGGGAAAAATCATGTTAGGCTGAGCCGGCAAAAGCGGTCGAAAACCACCTACAACGTTGCGGCAGCCCATGCAGCAAGGTGAGTAGGATGAACGTAAATACCTGCCTAAAGTGGCTCTAAGTAATAATATTATTACCTAGATATCTAGAATAGACCTATTATTACCTAGATACCTAGAATAGACCTATTATTACCTAGATACCTAGATACCTAGAATAGACCTATTATTTTGAGTGAGCTGAGGTCCGATATATCGGACCTCAGCTCACTCAAAATTTCTTTTTTCCATCTATTTATAGATATTATATTATATTATAGATATATAACCTTTTTAAATTTACCATCAAACCTCATAAACCTTATAATATCAAACCTCATTTCAGATATTATATGAAATGTTGATCAAGTCCCGTAATATGCTCATGCCAGTACGCTAAATACAGCGTACTATTGTAAAATCCAAGTTTTTTTTGGCACATTTTTTGCCGTAATTCCGAAATTATTGGTCCGATCCCAAATTGCTTTTTCTCGTGTTAAAGCTGGATAAATTTACTATCAGTCTTCATCTATGAGCGAAAAGCCAAAGTATTAGATCCCAAAAACATTTATTGGTTGAGCTGGGGGAAACCAAAATTTTTGGGGCTATTTTTGGGAAATGTTTTATTTCTCAGCAACTATTCGTAGTTTTTGGCTGAAAATTGGTTTCGGCGGTAAAATGTATCAAGGAACACGAATATGGCCTCCAATTTGAGCTAAAACGAGAGGTTTCTGGATAACTTCCAAAAATAACCGAAATTTGTCACAAAATATTCATATCTTGGGGAAACTGGGAAACAATTTTTTTTTTAGGGGGATTTTGTTGGGTTAAAGTCGTAGAGAAGAATGCGCTGAATCCAGAAAAACAAACCGCAACTATAATATGACTTCAGAAATATTTTCAAAACAGCTCCCCAGATTTACGTTTTGCTGAGAATGACCCATATACTAATGCGTATGTAGTTAGTAATGTGGCTGTAAAGAGAAGTGAGAGAATCCAAAGCCAAGTATCCACTTGTATCAAACTTCCGTACAATTATGTCACGCTTGATCATTTTCGCCTATTTGTTCGGGTTTGTGCGGATCGCTGGCGTTCCGTTCTTCCGTTCCGCAACAACCGAGAGGCGGTATTTGATCAAAGAAAAGAACGGAACGGATCGCTCGGTTGGCGGTTTTTCCCCGTCGCATCAAAGGGATGTTCGGAACGGGGTGAAACACGTGTACGGGGTTCGGATTGTGAAGGTGGGAGGCCCTTCCGTATCGTAACACCAGTCGAGACTCCGCTCCCGTCGATTCAAGTGACCCTCAAGTGACTCTACCTCTCTTGTCGATTTTTCTCTGGTTCTGTTTTTTTCTCGCGGCGATTTTTGTGTGTTTTGTTTGTTTTTGCAACATGGAGTGGGACAGGGAGTTAACTTTAAAATTTATTGAAAGTTACAAGGCGTATGAGGTATTGTGGGACCCGAAAAACCGAAATTATTACAATAAATTTCTGAAGCAAGATGCTTGGGAAGAACTAGGTACGAAAATGGATCAACCGGTGGATGCGTTGAAGAAGAAAATGGAATCGTTGCTGTCTGGACTACGGAGAGAAAAAATGAAGATTACGAAAAGCATGGGTACTGGAAAAGGTGAGTACCTACAACAAAACGTTCCATACTATAACAGTGGTCCTGCACAATCATCCTTACGTAGTTTTTGGTGTAGGTTATTTGGTGGGTGTAAATCACAGTGTATACAACGACAATCACAATGTAATATGACATTGTATTAAATTGTATCTTAGGAGGAGACGAGATTTACAAGAGCCATTGGTTCGCGTTTGAAAGCCTGCAGTTCCTGATGGATAAAAACAAGCCCGGACAAACGCGTAGCAGTGTAAGTTTTAAATGAAATGACTCTATAGTTATCTACATAACTAAATTTAGAGACGATTTTCGTGTTCCTTGGGTATTTTCGAAAACTAGTCTTTACCTTTTACCTTAACGACTTAGAGCCAATGAAAGTCAACTGACCTCAGATTCATCGACCCCAAAAACATTAAGACGTATGGATTGTACATTTTACTTTTTTTTAAAGCCTGTGTTATTGAAAGAAATTGTTTAAGAACGACCCAAACGTGGAAACAATTGAAGGATCGTCCAAAATTCAAACACTTACACTGTTTTATTGTTGTAACACTTATTATAGTGGCGATTGTTAACTGTTCGTACCTGTGTTTCTGCTTTGTAATAAATCACATTTAACACTCCCTCCCACTATCTTTTTCTTATATTAAATATAAGAATTTTAATTAAATTTTAATATCATCAAAACTTGAAACTTATCTGTACGATTGCAAGAATCTTTCAAATTGTACCCAAAAATATCCAGGGTAGATGGTAGAGAGGGCCATTAGGCCCTATAGATTATAATCTATCCTGGTGGCTAAATAAAATGCATCATTCATTCATTCATTCATTCCACTAAGACAAAACTAGTTCAAAATAACTCAAATGGAATTAGGATCTTCATGGCCCCTACTTCCCCCTTATACAAATGATCAAATCAGCCTCTTATTATCGATTACATCGATATAACTAAATTTAAAGACAATTTTCGTGTTCCTTGGGGATTTTCGAAAAAAATTCACTACAGTTATTTGTTTCCCGTGAAATGGAGTCGAACCATGCCGATTTTGTATTTGGTGTCTGTCTGTCTGTCCTTCAATCACGTAAAAACGGCTCAATGTATCGAAGTTTTCTCCCGTATTTAAATGTTACTGTGACCGGGGGGTTCACTCCCGGATCCGATGCATAGGGGTGTGGGTGTAGTAAATGAAATTCATGATATAATTACATATTTTACATACATATTTTTGTCTTAATTTTTAGCTGCAAACGGAGGCTAGTCACCAAAACGAGTCAGAGCTTCATGAGATGCAGGAGTCCTCATCAGAGATGCCTTTTCCGAATTCAGAGTTCCAGAGCGACTTCACCACGATTTCCTCCCAACGCCCACACAATGAAATCAAATGTGCACCTAAAAAGCTCAAGACGAATTACGACCCAGCACCTTCTATTAAGAAAGCTAAGCCCACTGATGATGGACGACATGAGGCGTTTGAAATTTTGAAGCACTTAGTCTCAACAGTACAAATACAAGACGAATGTTACCATTTTGGCAATTTCGTTTCTGCGAAACTACGGGAATATGACCGCGATGTACGTTCGTACATTCAGAGTACCATCATGGAGGCTTTTGCTGGCGCACCCATCAACAATGCTTCTCCCAACTCGAAATCGACTTCTGCAGGGCCCCTATTCAATAACCCACATTCAAATGACGTTCTACAACGAAGTGCTGTACATTACGTGAATTCATGCACATCATCCAGGTACTCTCCCTCTCCCAGCCTTACAACCATGAATCGCAACTCACACAACTTGATATTCTTCATAACCGCCGTTATTCGCAGACCCTTTGAATCCTTCCAATTTGTGTGATGTGGCTTCAGTGAGTCATTACAGCAGATCATGGATTCATTGAGCCCTTTCCTAAAGAAGAAGGACTGATTGTATCAAAATGTGCGAATTTCCCTAAAAATAATTTTCATTCACGTTTGGAAACTTTCACGTACTTTACCTCTTCGCAAGTTTTTGTTTAAAAAAAATTCTTTAAAGTCAACTTCAAAAATTAATTTCGAATTTATGCTTTTGTATCCTACATACTTACAAATAAAATGGTAGCTATTTTCTACATAGGTATTACACTAGTTTCCACCGCGCGGATTTATGCATTACTTGCCCCTGCTTAAGGCTCAATAGCCCTTGTATAGTTCTAAAATCAGCCACCACGTAGCAGCACCAAAATGAAGGAAATTTAGATAGGTGATAATTCGAGTTCTTTTGAACCGATTTTAGATCTGAAAACGGCTATGGACGTAAAAAGAACGTAGAATTTTCGGAAATTAGTCGAAATGAGTCATAATCAAAAATTGAGAAAGTTGCAATCGTTTTTTTACATTTCCAAGCCATTTTTTGAAAAACTGAGGTAGCTCTGCAATGCACTGCATCGTCCTGAGTCCAAAACAATTTTCAGATTTCAAATCGGTTAATTAGAACCGACCGAAACGCGATTTTACGGTGTGGGAGAGGCAAGGGGTGGAGGTGATGAAGGAATCGCGGCAAGGGGCTGTTCTCTTCGTCGAAAACTATGAGTAGGGGAACCAGTGAGTGGGGGAAGCCTGTCACATCGTCGGGTCCCACTAGGCCCCTCTAGTATATTGAGACTGGCCCCTATCTACAGCGTTTCTATTGATTTTTTTTTATTCTGGCCAAACCTACCTAGTTCGCGTTTTGAGTGTTTTGCTCTTTCAATATGGATTATCGTAGTTCATCAAAAGGGGTCCGAAAACTTCGATTGTCAGCTCTGAGGAAGAAATCGGGGCCTAAAGAAAGGTATGTCTCTCCTTCAATAATATTTTTTAGTACCTAGTAAGGTAGGTACCTGTGTTTCACTTGAATATAATATATTATATTTTATATTATATTATATTATTCAATATATTATTTTTTTGTCAACTGACTGAATCGCCGCGAGGATTGCTTCGTTTTATTCCCTTTCTGGTTTTACTTCCCCAAACCCTGAAGTCCGAGGAATAATTATTATTATTTCTAATTGTTGTAATAGATTATGACTCATTTTGACTAATTTCCGAAAATTCTACGTTCTTTTTACGTCCATAGCCGTTTTCAGATCTAAAATCGGTTCAATAGAACTCGAATTATCACCTATCTAATTTTAGGGTCGATGGTGTAGCCATCTATTGAATTTTCTTACAAGTTTTTTTTGGGCCATTGAGCCTTAATATATGCACTAAATGTATATGACGAGTTCTCTCAGTCCAACTAGTGCTGGGCAACTGCAAACAAGCAAGAAAAGCAAACAAGCGAGCAAAGCAAACGAGTGAGCATTTAACTCTGATGATTGATCAATATTAATATATTATATTAATAAACAGTATCATTATTATCAAGGATAGTGTTAGTAAGGTGTTTACCAACCTAAAAACTATTCTATCAGTCAACCTCAATCCTAATAACACGACCGCAGCACGGTGGAAACTCGTGGCCTCTTTATAATGCATAAGTTCCCTATTTGCTTACCTTCATGTAGTCTTCCATTAACATAATATGTGGATATTATCCACAATACATTGGCTACAATCTTGCCTATGGTCTGCTCGGATATCTTGAATGTGTATTGAAGGCTTGTGCTGTATACATCGCTCGACGCCAGCCTTTCCTGGGCAGGAGTGGCTCTTTGAAAGTTGGTGACGCTTTTTGCAATTCTGGGACCCAATAGTTGAAGCCAAAACTCGAAATCGCTTGGATGCATTCGGGTACCTATTGAAATTTCATGTCCATAAGACCAGTCCCACCGTACAATTCGCGGCTCCGCCAAACAATCAGCATCCACCAACAAGGTGGTTTTGCTTGTCTTTTGTTGAGCAGTGAATAAAAATGTAAGCAGCAGCCACTTGCTGCAATTTCACGGTTTATGACGGATCAGTGATGATACAGGCGTTTTTTCCTTGTTTGATACGATACGATGTTACAGTACGGAAGTTTGATACAAGTGGATACCTAGCTTAAAAGGTGTATTGATTTCCACATGGATTCAATATACAAATCTTATCTTAACAGTCTGATACCTGATAAAAGTATGGATACGGTACACGTCAAGCACACTTTCCGTTTTTATTCCGTGATGATAATGACGATGTTGTCTGTTATAGGACCGGTTCCAAAGGGAACCAAATGAAACTAGCGCCCGACTCAGAACAAGCTGGACATTCATCAATGTCTATCCAAATGATGCCCGTCTCCAGTTCGATGGAAATGCTGACTTCCCACCCACTTGCTGTAAGTACAAGACTTGAGCAACCTCTTCCTGCTCCTTCTCTGCAAAATTGTTACTGTCTTCGAATTTTCTAGCGCCTTTCATGTGTTTATCGAGTTAGGTCAAACAGTTTGTTGACCTTCAAACCTTTCAGAAATATTGAATTCCATCTTTAGACGAGTCATTAAATCCGAGTCTGAGATCGATTTGCCCAAACTCAAGTCCTTCTTACTCTCAAAACCCACTAATGACTGTTTTTAGTTTCCTGCCGTTTTTCAGAGAACGGCTAGAACTACATGTACCTACCCTTTTGGTCTCAAATGAAAGCTAATTAAATTTACTGCAATTTCATTTGAATATTTAATATTTGACGAGGGATGAGTATTTTAGAAGATATTCCACAAGATAAGTGACCATTTGGAGAATTTTTCACTTTTTGGAAAGAAGGCCTTTATTTGAAAGGATGTATCTTAGGAACGAAGAATTGTAGAAACCTCGCTCTGGTACCAAACCGTAGCAAATTTAGTCTTCTTTTAAAGTTAATGGGGTGACCATACCCGTCAGACATAATGTCATGATGTTTAGGCATTAACGGCCATTTCCCCGAGGTCTTAGAAAGTTGGAAATTTGTATTACTACTACTGGTTGAAAAGAGTTGTTACTTTTGGGAAATTGGCGCATTCGTCCTACAGCCCGAAACTATGTAATCCTTGTTTTGTTTATAAGGTGTCTCACGTGCAAAAAAAATTGGTAGAGATTTCCAGAGGCAATTTATTGTTGTGAAAATACGTAGTTGTACGGGGAGAAGCGGGACGAAAAAGTCGGTGACCTTCCCCCACCCAACAGAGGCACAAGAGATCGCCCCTAACAGAGCCCCTCACTTCACGCTTACTTGTTGTGTCGAACAGTCATTTTCAGCCAAGCTGTACTGCTTCCCACCTCCAAGTTTTTCATTTTTCAATTTTTAAAAAGATGGTGAAATCGTGTTCTGCCTACAATTGCACCAACAGGCAATCAAAAGGATGTGAATTTACATTTCATGGGTAAGTACAGTAATTAATTTTTTTGTACAGTATTTTAGTTGTAAGTTCTTGATAATATGCACAAAAAAAGAAATTTGGTGGATTTTAAATTAGTAGGTTGGTATCTCTGATGATTTGCTAAGTAAGTACCTGTTTTTTTAGGTTTCCTAAAGACTTGGCGATAAGGAAAAAATGGGTTGTTGCGACCAAACGAGAAAAGTTTGATCCCGGTCCCGGTGCAACGTTGTGCAGTAAACATTTTTCAGCCGATGCTTATCAAATTCGTCCAAATGCATCATACCGCCTTTTGAAACCCGATGCAGTTCCTTCGATTTTTGATTTCTCAACCCACTTACCAGCTCCACCTCCGAAAAAGAGACGAACTGTAACTAAACGTGATGTAAGCACCCATTTTCTCTAATAGGTAATACTAGGGGTATTCACGATCGGAGCGTTGTCGACGTGTTAACGAGTTAAATCGGTCGCAATGATGATATCAAAGTGCGTTATCAGCTGTGTTAAGTTAACTGAGTCCGAGATGCGAAACGCATCGATCGATGTGTATACCTACTTGGATCGCGCTCTGCTGTGGTTGGGAGGGTCGGGTTTTCGGTCGGACCCGTCGGTGCGTTCCCCCACTCTGAGAGGTATACAACGTCAGTCACCCCGTTTATCGTTCGGCGGATGGAAATGGAGTAGGGGGGGGGGTTGAGGAACGGTGGCGGGGGTTTGTTGTAGCAACGAAGTAGGAGTGGGGCGGTAACCAAGGTGTCAGGCGCATGCGGGAGGATTCGGGGGGGTCTTAGTTCAGGTTTCGGCCGATAATTTCCGCGTCACGCCAGCTGTATGCTGACAACCACCCCCCACCCTGAGTGTCCCTTCTGTACGTAGTATAGTAGGGTTTTCTGTGGTCACCCCGTAGCCTTCACGTTAGAAGTTTATCGCGCTCTGTTAGCCTAAATTTCACGTTTTGTGTGTTTCTTGAGTGTTTTCAAGTTACAGTTTATTGTAATACACCATGGGCAAGTATTGCGCCGCTTATGGTTGCAGCAATTCGTCCAAACCAAAGGATGAGAACAAAAAAATATCATTTCATCTGTAAGTACCGGCTTTACTATCTACTTTATGATCGGAATCTGTAAGTGTGTTTCTTTCATTACCACAGCTTCAATATTTTTTAGTTTCCCAAAGGACCCAAAACTCAGGAAAAAATGGGTTGTTGCAACAAAACGAAAAAGTTTCAATCCTTCACAATACGCAGCATTGTGTAGCGATCACTTCTCTGCCGATGATTATCAGTTGAGGCCAAACGCTTCGTTTCCGCTGTTAAAAAATAACGTCGTCCCCTCAATCTTCAATTTTCCAGTAAATGTTGCAGCACCACCCCCGAAGAAAAGACGACCTCTCATTCGACATCACGTAAGGAAAATATAATAATGGTAATATTCAATAATGGTAATTCAGTGTTGTGCATTCCTAGTAAAATATAAGTAGGTACCTACGCAAATATTATATTTACGTAATTTACATAAATGCGAATTTACGTATACCTACACATCGATGGGTAAACGTCGACCGCAAGTATGTTATCTGTGTTATCTCGAAAAGCGTCACACGAAATCGTCACGAAAATTTCTGATGATTTTCGCTTACAACCGATTCGTTGCTACGGAACTTTAACTTCGCCAGTTATCATCGTACAAAAATCGTTCACCACTCGTTGGATAGCTCTCGATTTACCTAACCATATTACGTTAACCACTGCGGAGTGCGTGGCCGACAAGCTACGGTATGAGCGTGATTGTTTAAATAATTGTTTACACAAACGTATTTATGAAGTTCACCATAATATTATCATTATTGAAGTACGAGGTACGTGGGAGGGGGCGCAAAGACATAAAATGTCCCTCGTGGTTGCGTACTTGCACGAAAGCTGTACCCACCGTTTTCCAAAAGCTTTTATGGATAATTTCAATTTAAAAGCCAACAGGTGGTTGGAGGTGGTTAGCAGTTTGTAGAGTACCAAGTAATTGGTTTAAATTATTTCACAAAAAAAAAAACTTCTCGAGGCAATGAACACAGTTGCTATATTTTCTTTTAATTTTCACCTTTACCATTTATTCTGTAATTTATGTGATTCTTAACGGCCATGATTTTATTTATTTTGTAAAATGTTTTTGTATTTACAACCTCAAGGGCCCTTAGAGGCCTATTGTAAATGTATATGCCAATAAAGGTCTTATACTTGAAAATATAATCACACCACCAGGAGATTCGTGATTTATCAGTGAGTTATAACTCGTTACCACACCGAGGGTGCCTCATGATTTTTCTGAGGACGAAGTTTTCTACTTAGCACGTTTAACTCGGCAAGCTCAACCTTGAATACCCCTGTAATACCTATTATTATACCCCTATTATACCTATTCGCTATTTTCAAGAAAGGTGACAAGTCCGACGTCAGTAACTACCGACCAATTTGCTATAAATTTGTCAACCGTCCCCTAGATTCTCGAGAAGATCTTCTTCTTCAGCGCCTCCTGCTGATCTGACTATCCCCCCCCCCCCTCATATATTTTGCCCTCGCTGCGCATTTTTCTGCGCAAAGTGTAGTCTGTCACTTGTCCTATTGTGAAATATTCTTAGTTGTATTGGGCTCGACCAGTATTATTATAAATAAATAAATTATACAGGGTTCGGTGGTACTTACTTGACGATGCCGGCGGAAGGGGTGGTTCTATAGGGTGGGGGAAGGTACGGGTCGACTGGCGGGGGGGGGGGGGATACCCCAAGCGCTGTGGACCGAGGGTCAGACTGTCTTATCTAAATGTAAACTCCGCCCCACCCTCTAATCGCTCATCGATGCGAGTTGTAACCTCAGCCCAGCCCCAGGAGTCGTATCAGTTTCTCCAAGTGAACGGGTACCCACACTACGAGTATGTCATGTGCGAACGCTATTATGAGTCAGCGTGGTTCCGTTCTAATCGAAGTCGATATGTTCAAATTTAGAAAACGCCGGGATTTGGGGGCGGGTGAAACCATTTGGAGGTGAGATTTTTATCGTATTGATGGTTTTCAATTGACTTTCTATGAATAATAATAATAGTTCACATCACTTCGTTTTGCTGGCTTAGGTGCTGTAACAGAACGTGTACCTCGTCCGTCAAAACTTCGGGAGCCAATTATGTTATTTTGGAAAAAAATCATAATCATAACCACCCGCCTTTATCAGAAAAAGAGCTCCAAGTGCTAGCCCTAAATGGTTCGGCGAAGATGAAAGCTGTGGAACAATTGTCCGAGCCACCATCGAAAGTTATACGATCCCTGCTAACCGCGTCAAATATTCAAACATTGGACGTGAGTAGCCAACAACCTGAGAACGCTGTATTGTACTTGGTAACCGTAATTATCTCTCAGTGAGTAAATCAATTGTTATAATTATTTTTGTTCCTCAGATTTCGGACTTGTCAAACATCAAACGGAATATGTACAACTCTCGACGAAAATTTCAACCAACCAAGAGCCTACAAAAGGTACAAACAGCTATTCGATTTTTGAACCTGAAACTGATTAGTACCATATAGATTAATTGGACGTATAGATCAAGTGGACGGGGTTGCGGAATAAAAACATCCCCCAATCAACTGATTAGTATCTAGGGTAGGTGGGTGCAAAGACCCGCATTTATCGGTTTTACATTTTTTGAGGGAAGGGAAAAGCTTATTTTACTCAGCTCACGCATGGATTAGTCAGATGTGGGTGTTAGATTCAACCTGATTGAAGCAAAACGTAGTCGGAAATTCAAGTTTTTGTGGAAAAAATAAATGCGGGGCTTTGCCCCCAAAATGTAAGATTTTGGGGAAAAATATAATGAAACGCATCAGTGAACTTCTCAAGTCAACTATATTTTGCGAAATCACTTCCTTACTTAAAATAATCGGTAGGTACCCTACAACTATGAGGTGGGTAACCCACATTCAGACTTTTAAAATTATTTTCCCTTTGAAGTTTCAGGGATCTCTTATTTTTTATTTTTTTTATTATTTTTTTTTTTCGTGATATTTATTTATTGCAACTGAAAATATATACATTTCATCTAGCAATATTTGTTTTCATATAATTCAAGCTCACTGTTAGGCAGAATTCCAATAAAGTCTAGCCTATTTTTGGAGCAAAGACAGGGACACTGGGTTACACTTGCACTCACTAATGGCACAGCACAATTAAGTCCAGTGGTTTGTTTCGATTGAGTCGCCGAAGTTCTCCCTCGTTATTCAGAACGTTTAGCATCTCCAGGTTCTCATGATTGTGGAGGCGATGTTCATGCTTCCTCGCGTATTTGGTGATGATTTCGTTCACAGTCTCTATTCCCAGGTCTCGATGTAAATCATCATTTCGCATGTACCAGGGAGCTCCAACTATACTTCTCAGTAGTTTGTTCTGAAAAGTTTGAATTTTTTTGACATTCGATTTTTTCGCGCAGCCCCACAGCTGTATCCCATAGGTCCAGATGGGGCGAAGTACCTGCTTATAAAGGAGCAGCTTGTTGTGGAGAGAAAGATGAGAATTCCTTCCCATCAGCCAGTATATCCTTCTAAACTTTATATTTAGTTCTTGTTTCTTTTTTTCTATGTGGTTGTTCCAGTTTAGTTTCGAGTCAAGGTTCATCCCTAAGTATTTTACAGAGTTAGCGTACGGTATTATTTTTGAAGAGGTGGGTAACCCACATTCAGACTTTTAAAATTATTTTCCCTTTGAAGTTTCAGGGATCTCTTATAAAACTAATCTCCCTCCGGCTTTCCTTGGTAGGTAGGAGAGCACAAAGACATGAATATAATAATTATATAATTATTAGGAACTCAAGTAAAGACTTAGTAGGTCAATTAGGAGCTTACTAGCTAATTAGTCTGTAGTGTATGTGGAAGACTGTAACTGTAAGACTGTTGTTAGTGGATGGTGAACTCCGACAAGTCTTCTGAGAAAGATATCATTTTGTGAAACCTGGCGGTATGGTTTTCTGTCGGTTTAGATAGTTTCATCACATCTTCATTCTCAACAAAAGCATCCTCATTCGTTTCTGAAAATTTGAAAGTATTCTGTAGTCTTTTATAAAACACAACTTCATACCCATCATGGTAAACCGCAATAAGTAGTTCCTCTTGTAGGTCCTGTGGAAGAAATAACATTCGTTGATTAGTACCTAAATGAAACAACAAAATAATGTAATTTATGTTGATGAGTTAGTTTATAAATCAATACAACTAACTGATTATTGTCTCTTACTGAACAAGGAATTTACCGCTGCAATAGGGGCAAGTCCCCGCATCAAAAACATCCTCCAATCAACTGATTAGTACCATAATATGTACCATAATACCATAATATGTATATTATACATTAGTTGGACATATACGGCCTGTTCCTGCCACTGCAGTTCATTATCCAGTTATCCAACAAATTTGGCGCATAACCCAGTGCGCACAAGTATGGCGTTCCAGCCGTTTTCAGTTAAGAAACTTTTCAGTCGCTTCACCGTTCCAGCCTCGACGAGTTACTGGAAAAAAATTCAAATTTCATAGGTATAACTGATCTAAATTTGGAAAACCTCCTAAGTTGGATCCGATATCGGAACGTGAATGGGATTTTCGGATTGTTCAAAGTCAAGTTGGACGAGTCGGGACATCTAGAGGGACGATACGAACTTCCGACTGGCATCAGAGTTAGAGCTTGAGTGGGGGGGGATCGGATCGAAGTCGTCCAACTGTTCCCAGTCAGTGCTACTTTGGATTCCGTCCCGGGAGCTCGTAAAAGCAACGCACGACCTTGGGATTCCGTCCCGCTCTCTCTCAGCGTTGATTATAAGTCTTTGTGAACAGCCAACATAAACAGATCGACTTAGTATCAGTTCAACAGTGCTCGTGGTTTCATTTCGTTACAAATGTCGTTGAAAATTGAAATAATTGAAAGTGAGCGTGGCAACTGCATGCTACTCGCTGAAGGACACAAGTTTTCACGTCAGAAAATGTTATCATCTGGAGAACAACGATGGAGGTACGTAGGTACTGACCGATATTAGTATGTTATGCATATCCACGTATTACCCGTATATAATATTACCCGTGTGCTTTTGCAGATGCTATATGAAGAGTTGCAAAGCCCACATAAAAACGTTAGGCAGTCCTCCTGTTCCTTCAAATTGGGTTTTGGATCATTCTCATTCCCCGCCAACTGCTAGGTTAATCGAAAGACAGAAGATGTCCACTTCAGCTAAAAGGAAAATAGCAGAGCAGATGGACGAAGGACCGAGTAAAATTTTGAGAAGTCTTATCAACGAGAATAATTTAAACGTTCTTCAGGTAAAATTTGAGTTACACAAAAATACTTGAATAATGTAGGGTGATGTGTATCTGTTTCTGATATCTGACATTTTCTTTATAGACTTCAGATATGGTTGCTTCCTATAACAATTTGTACTATGCGGATTTTCTAAGCCGGCTTAATATTTTAATGAGGTTCCGGGACGGGATTCGTAGCCGTTAGAAGTTTATCGTTCGCGCTGTGTTAGCCTAAATTTCACGTTTTGTGTGTTTCTTGAGTGTTTTCAAGTTGCAGTTCACTGTAATACACCATGGGCAAGTTTTGCGCCGCTTACGGTTGCAGCAATTCGTCCAAACCAAAGGATGAGAACAACAAAATATCATTTCATCTGTAAGTACCGGCTTTACTATCTACTTTATGATCGGTATCTGTAAGTGTGTTTCTTTCATTACCACAGCTTCAATATTTTTTAGTTTCCCAAAGGACCCAGAACTCAGGAAAAAATGGGTTGTTGCAACAAAACGAAAAGGTTTCAATCCTTCACAATACGCAGCATTGTGTAGCGATCACTTCTCTGCCGATGATTATCAGTTGAGGCCAAACGCTTCGTTTCCGCTGTTGAAAAATAACGTCGTCCCCTCAATTTTCAATTTTCCAGTAAATGTTGCAGCACCACCCCCGAAGAAAAGACGACCTCTCATTCGACATCACGTAAGGAAAATAATATTAGTAAAATATAAAATAATATATTAGTAAAATATAAGTAGGCACCTACGCAAATATTATTATCTCAGCACAATCTTATGCGAATTTTTATGAATGGTACCTACTATATAATAAAGGTAAAGCCTTTTTTATCGCTTTGGCTTAGTATTATTTTTGTATTATTATTATAATACCTATTATTTTTGTATACACATCGATGGGTAAACGTCGACCGCAAGTATGTTATCTGTTAGTATTCTGGCGAAGATTCAAAATGGTGGAAACGGTATAGGCATAGGTATAGTTTGAAGTTTTTTTTGTAGTTTTTTGAAGTTTTTGTAGTAGTTTGAAGTTGTTTTTCGTTGTGACCCGTTTGAAGGATGGACGGGGAGTTGAAATCAACACCCTACCTGGACACCAAAACAACTTCAAGATCTTGGAGACTTTCCTCCTTGTCGTCAGTCTTCCTCTTCACGTTTTCACCCGGAAATCCACCAACTGCTAGTTTTTTTGACATTTTATGTCTTTACTCTGGCACATAACTCGAAAAACGTCACACGAAATCGTCACGAACATTTCTGATGATTTTCGCTTACAACCGATTCGTTGCTACGGAACTTTAACTTCTCCAGTTATCATCGTACAAAAATCGTTCACCACTCGTTGGATAGCTCTTGATTTACCTTAACCATATTACGTTAACCACTGCGGAGTGCGTGGCCGACAAGCTTGATTGTTTAAATAATTGTTTACACACAGGTGATCATTCTCAATAATTTATATTGTCAACGCAAATGCAAGCTTCATAATTTAAACTATAATTCAAAGGCCCCTGAATCCCTTCTTTAAAGACATAAAATGTCCCAATGTGTTGCAGACTCGTATGCAAGCATTTTAAATTTTTTAATTGTTTTTGTCATAATTGAAAGAGCGAGTCACCACAGTGTACAACTAAAATTTTGCCGAGTAAAGCCTGTCTTGAATGGTATTTCATCAGCTTTTGCAACACCTATTTGAACATCAACTTCCTCGATATCAAACAAAAATCTTCCAACATCCTTCGTACAAAGATGAGAACTGCATCCGGAAAAGTACTTTATTTGGGGTAAAATTCGGCAACGCAGCTTTTTGTGATTGTTTACATTCGAAGTTTTTTTTTTCTTTTTTTTTCTGGTCACTTTGATATACTTCGCGCTCTTACAGTGGTGCCTCATTGTACAATCTCAATGGGAAGATCCCTGAGGATTTCCGGGGCTAGGTTGTGGATCCCCTGCCTTGTTGGAGCTTGAGTGGGGGGATCGGATCGAAGTCGTCCAACTGTCCCCAGTCAGTGCCAACCGACGTAGTATAGTAGGGTTTTCTGTGGTGCCAACCTTCTGGGCGCAAGACACTCTGCCACCGATCTATTGTGACGAGGTGATTAGCGACTTCTACATTCTGCCACCTCAGTAACTGGCAGCTCGACATGGCGGAACAATTGAGAGTTGTGACCTCACGCGTAGGTTCGCAAATACTGTACTTCGAGTGTTTTCGCTACACGAAGCATAGAACCTATAAAAATGGGAACATTTTGTGGAGGTGTTCGTTTACCCGCAACGGTGTCAGGAGCTGCGATAGTGCTCTGACTACCAATTGTTCTACGTCTGCAGTCATCAGGGTATCGAAAACTGAACATTGCCATGATTGCCCAAGTCAACAAGAAAGAGAGCTTGAAGACGTAAGTGCCACCTTTGGTTTATAGAAGGACTTGATTATAAGATAAGATAAGATTTATTCAGCAAAAATCAGATAATGCGAAGGTACACTTGCACATGAATTAAGTAAACAAAAATTCCAAAATAAACTCAAGCAACTTCAAAAATGAAAATAAAATGTAATGAATATAAAATAAAACATTTCTTCAATGAATATAAAATAAAACATTTCTTCAAATAGAGCAATAAATAATTGTAACCTAGATATACTCTGATTTTGCCCACCACGAGAATAAGTTCATAGAACTTGCGCTCTAAGGTGGAGTTCATCACACCATGGGAAAATCATCAAATAAAGCAAGACACTCCAATAAAAAATATACCTACAAATGAAAATTGAGACCAGTAATCTACAATATCGTCAAATTAATTACTATATACCTACATCAAAATATGAAGAAAAAAAGCAAAACATTAACTTCTAACCTTAAGACATTGTTTAATATGGCTTTTAAATTTATGAAGGCTTTCAAATTTATTCACATTAATCCTATTCTCATAAAGATTATTCCCCCATCAACTGATTAGTGCCATATGGATTAGTTGAACATATAGATTAAGTGGACGTGGTTGCGGAATAAAAACATCCCCCAATCAACTGATTAGTACCATATAATATATATATTATATTAGTTGGACATGTAGATCAAATGGACGTGTTTGCGGAATAAAAATATCCCCCCAATCAACTGATTAGTACCATATAGATTAATAACTGATTATTATTCGTTATAACATTTGCGAATATGAAATGAACGAATTGAGTTTCCACTGTCTGAACGTCATGTGTTTGTATCGTAGATACAAAGAAATGTAAAGAGGAAGGCCTTGAATGATACCACGACCAAACCCAACAAAATCATCCGGAGAGAAATATGTGACAAGAACCACGCTACACCCTGCACCAGTCAAAACCTACGTCAGATGATTTATCGAACAAGGAAGACAATTGCGGAACGATCTCCAACATCTTTATCGGATGCGATTAAAGTAAGCTTGATAGACTTTGTTGTTGTTAGACACCTTTATGTTCCTGTTGTAACTGGTTGCCCAAATAAATTAATGGTAATAGCAGCTTGAGAGCGGTTATATTTCCCCGTTATTCCTTGGTGAAAGAATGTATAGCTGTTCCCCTCGGAGAACAGTTACAGAGAACGGTTACATTTCCCCGTAATTCGTAGATGGCAGAATGTAGAACTTTTCCCCTCGAAATCGGTGGCAGAATGTAGGGTTTGAAAAAAGAGCTTAACGGATTATCGGTGGCAGAGTGATGATCGCCACAACCTTCTGCCAACTTCGGTCTCCCGTTTTCCGCTATTCCACGCCTTCCGTTACAATGAACAGTGAATTTATAAATCTTTACAGAGATAGTCCCTGTTTGTGGGACACTGGTAGTGTTCTATGGTCGAACAGAAATGCGCGGAAAACAGCCCAACAACACCTGCTGAATGTGATGTTGAAGTACGACAACACTGCCAACTTAGCTTCTGTAGGTACGTAAAAAAATCGACTCTCTGCGTTCTATGTTCTTCGGAGAGCACAAAAAAGTCCAAGCAAGTGAAAGTGGAACTGGTACGGGAGCAGACGATGTACATGTGCCTAATTGGATCTACTACAAGAAATTGAGGTTTTTGTCAGAAGTGCAGCGACGTGTGTCCAGCCAAACGACAAATAGGAGCAACTCGAAGGAGAACGATGGAGAGGAGATGGAAGACTGTGAGCAGAATGCAGAAAAAGTGAGTACCAAAAACAATTTTTATTTATTATCAGGTTTTTCCTAATACGAGTACCTATAATACTTCATAACGAGTATGATATAATTTACTTTTACATATTATATTATAATAACGTACATTGAATGTAATGTTGAGTAACACAGGTCAGAACTGGATGACAATGCAATATTCACTCGGTTCCTTGTCTGTAAAATTGTTTAGACAATACCTATTTGTTATAAAAAATTAAATTTGGATGATGAGCTAGAGTCTTGCAATTTTAAACATGGATTGAGGATGGATGACAATACTACTCGTATATTCACTAGGTTTCTTGTCTGTAAATTGTTCAAACAATACCTATTTATTTTATTACATGTGGATGATGAGCTAAAGTTTCATCTATCATTTCGTGAATTAGATTAGGGTGATCTGCTCAAAGAAGATACTAAACGTGCTCGGCTACTGAAACAAAGGATGATACGTTAAACTATCATAGGTTCCTAAAACCCGATTCAGAAAATAGCTAATATTGAATATTAGGTATTTTATTAGGTATATTATTTACCAATAATTTCCGTAATAGAATATAATATAATTTCAAAGAATAACCACTGTGCAATAATTTGTTTTTACATTTTAATTGTTACAGGTTGATGATGATTTTCGACCCCCACCACCGAAAGTTAGTAACAACAAACGGATGTCTGTTCAGAAGCCACTCATTGCAGCTGCTCAAAAACACGCAGAAGTACCAGCTATCGCACCGCCGGACAAGTGGGAGCCTTTTGCTTTATCAGTGGCAGGGGACTTTGCGTATAGGCGTTGACAGCTGCTCTGCGTTACACAGAGAAGGGAAAATCAGACCCGGAACGTGAAGCAAGATACAGACTGAATCATAAAGAAAGAAATGACAAGAGGAAGAAGATAGGCGAAATGACAGCTCGTGAAGCTAGAAAGACGCGAAAGGAAAGCAAGAAGATATCTAAGGCATATAGGGATCGACAAAAAAACTTATTTCACTAACTCCTTGTGTTCTTGCTACTCGACGTGGAGAACAAAATTTTTTCGATCTGCACCTGTCACGAGTGTTACCGATTTGCGACACCTTGCCTTGTTATTCTAACTTTAGTTTAGAAATTCATAGTTTGCTGAATGTTTTCAGAGCTCGAAGACGTGTACCATGCCGTATTTTGCTCCATTCAGCCTCTTTTTGTACGGTAACAGAGTTAAGTTCAAAATTGATAAAAAGAAAGTAATACTAAAAAAAACTGACAATTGATGCTCAAATTTGTTATTCTGAACATCTATAGTAAAATTCCAGATCAAATTTTATTCAAAATGTTGCTTTATTTTTTCCCCCAACAGGTTCCAGAAAAGCCAAATGGTAAAATTATATGAGAATGACCCACATGGCTGTCCGTCCACTGGAAGCGTTGTAGCGCGACGAGGCTTTGTAGCGTGACAAGAGGCCTCTTTTCAAACCCACTGTTTCAAGTTAGAGCTCGTCCACTGCAAGCGCTGCGATCGAGCGTAAAGAGGCGACGGCTACAAGAATCAAACCAGTTTGTTTTTCGTCGCGCGTAGAGGCGACATGGAGCCTGAGAAGTTGATAGTTTTGGTGCAGGAACGACCTCCCCTGTGGAATCAGAAATTACCACAGTACCACTTGAGAAACCTGCAAGTTAAATTGTGGGATGAAGTTGCAGAAGAAATGAAGACGCCAGGTAAATGAAACATTTTGTTCATATTTCGATAGTTCTATTTTGTCTCAAAACTTCGTGAAATATGTGTGGGTGGATATTATTTTAATCGTACATCATGAATATTGAATGAAAATCATAACTACCCAATATCTAATATTACAATTTGAATCTTGAATCGATATTTTTAATAGTCGGTTGCACCACCATTTGGAAGGGAGAAGAATGTTTTGAAGCTCTCTCGTACCTGCATTGAAGACTGAGAGCCACGGTTGGTACCCCTTCCAGGAGTTAACGTTGAACGGGACGGAGGTGGAGTACTCAGAATCGTTTCCTTCTTTGTTAATGATTATGTTGTGCAGTAAACAAATACATTTCACAATGTGCTCGGCTCTCTCGGGGGACTTGACCTCAATGGCTTTCAGTAAAATCCGCCATTTGTGGGAAATTGTACCAAAAGCACACTCAACGTGATAGACGTTTATTGTAGTTTTCCTGCTGCAGGATGACTGAGGAAAAACGTTTTGTGATTATAGTACATGCTTCCCGAATGAGCTGGATTGTTCATTCGTATATGTTTCCCGTCGATGCACCCAACGCAATTAGGAAATCTCCACTTTTCCCAAAATTCAGAAACAATGTGATCAATCTGTTGAGTAGATGGGAAGGGCATATATTCATCATGTAGACAGTCCCAAATCACTTGACAGGTTCATGTACGATTCTTCCAATTGTCACCTCGGATATCCGGTAAGAAAAGCTCATTGTGACAAAAGACGATCCAGTAGCTAGATATCTGAAACAGAAGAAAAATAATATATAAATAAAAATACAAATAAAAATAACTACAGGTTTGTAAGATGTTTTTATGTGTTTTTTTATGTTTTCAGTTGCGGAAATTAAGAAGAAGTGGAAAGGATTGAGAGACTCGTTTCGGAGAGAACTGAGGAAGTGTGTGGCAGAAAAATCTGGAGAGGCCGCCGACTCATCCAAGCAATGGCCCCTTTTCACTCTAATGGAATTCTTGTCTGACACCATCAGACCAAAAGATACGCAAACAAGCATTCCCATTTCATCCGAGGAACTGGATGACTTGTATCAATCTGAAGGTTCTCAAAATGAATTTGGTGAAAGCAACGACGAAAGGGAAAAAGTGGGCGAGGGAGAAATACCCACTACACCAAAGAAAAAGGAATTCAAAAGTCCTTTAAAACGCGTCCGAAAACTACAAAAAAAGGATGAGATGGATGAAAAATTTTTGGAAGTTGAGAGGCAAAAGTTGTCATTATTTCAGAAGGCATCTGATGAAGCGCAAGATGATGACCACCAACATTTATTGAGTTTGCTGCCCTTTCTGAAGAAGATTCCAAGTGAACAAAAACTACAAGCTCGCATGGAAGTGATGAGTGTCCTCGTGAAATACACCACTCCCCAATCATCACAACATTTCAATACTTACAACCGCCCTTCGGAGAGCTCATCCCCTGGTACTCCATCTTCCCATGTCAGTGATGCTTCCAGCATTCAACCATATTTCGAATATTATACTCCTACTTGAACATTTCACTTGGTACAGAAAAAAAAAAGTTTGTTTCGTCTCAGATCTACTTTACGTGTTTTTTTTTTTTTTTGTAATAATAACATCTAATATTATCCTTATAGTGACGCCACTCTCCAAGCTGTGGTCTTTGTAGGAATACATTCCTCACCCACTCTTCCCTATTACCCCGTTCGGTCGAACGTCTTCTTCTTTGAACTGATGAGTCCAACACATACATTTGCTACATTCTGGACATCATGGTCACGGAACACCTCGCGTGTAGACTGGCTTCGCGCTACTGATTCTCTTCCTGTGGACGGAGTCATGTAGCGTGAAGAGGCGACGGGCCCAAACTAGCTACAAAGCCTCGTCGCGCTACAACGCTTCCAGTGGACGGACAGCTTAAAATCCTCTCCTTCTCTCCTCTCCACCTTTTTATTGACGACCATTTCTGATGCGAAAAGTTGACGACCATTTATTATGCTTATAGTCCTAAGTATGTGTAAGTGTAAACAGAAAGGGGAGCATTCGGCGGGTATTTTTACCATTCCGAAGCATTGGGCAAGCCACCCAAACCAAAAATGGTAGGAATAAGTCACGCCACCTCACAGAGACGACCAATTGTAATATTGTTGTGTTTGTGTTGTTCCAGAAGAACGCTGAAACTTCTAAGAATACTGGAGCCGACTGCGATGATGACATGGACGCACAAGTATATGAAGAACCACTAATTGATTTACCCTCAAGTAAGCGATCACATAATCTAGATCTCATTTTAGGTCATCCTCAGAAGCTATGTTAAAGTTCGAGTTAAAGTTTCACCCCTGTAAGTTAGCCATTATTCAAGAGTTAAACTTGGTGGTTACTCCAGCGATGTTGAAATGCTCTCGTTGTTCGAATGACGAAATGGACGATCAAGATGGACACCACTAGAAAAAACCAATAAAATGGTTGAGTTATACCTCGAGTTATACCTTGAGTTATGCCCACTTAATTGTTTCTGAGTCTATTCGCGGGGCCCTATGACTCGTTATAGTCCAGGAAAAATCAATTTTAACCCGGTAAAAATCAATTTATTGGTAATTACGAAGCGGGACCGTTTGCAATGTTTGGATACCCTTCAGGATTACGAGAGGAAAAAAGCCCCACTCCGGTTTCCCGCTTTTCGGTTTTTATTAGTTTTTGAGAAAACCATTCGGTCTAGAAGCACCATTCCGGTTGTAAATGAAAGCGAATTACATTTTCTTCAAATTCTTCTCTCATGGCCTTGTTGTAGGACCATTAGTTTGACCGGTACGAGACTAGAAAAATTACCGTAACATAAAATTTACACTTTTTGGAATAATTAGCCTGTTTTTGCTGAGCTTTTTCTTTGGTTTTCTCCTACCACTGAAATTTTCAGGAATTTCATATATTATATATGATAATATATATAATATATGATATATATAATATATTATATATGATAATATATATTATATACTTGAAAAAGGAAGGAATAACTTTTTTCGCCAATAGGCTTTTTCGGCCAAAAACTAAAACTTGCGCAGGAAATCTCCAGTTTTTCCTGGCTATCTCACCTGAGCGCGAGTGGGACTTTTCTTCTCGTAATTCTGAAGGGTATCCGAACATATTGCAAAAGGTCCCGTTTAGTAATCATCTATGTCCGGGCTAGGCCATTTGTTGACCTATTTTTCCTCGAGTATTGGATTATGATGGTGTTGGAGGAATATGTTTGACGTGGTCTAGGCTACAAATTACAACTACCACTGATAGATGTGTGATTCTCACAGAAAGGGGCACTAGTGACGTTCAGACCAGTTATGGCGCTCCAATAACGACTTGAGAGCTGGGGATGGTCTTAAATTGTGGTATATGTTTTTCTATCTAGAACATTTCTTTTCTTTTTCAAGTTATGTTAATTCTTTTATTTAGAAAATTCACTAGGACCTGTCCTGTCCCAAAGCGACCTTCCCAACGTCAAGCTTCTGTTAAGCATGATTCCTGAGGTGCGTTTCGCTAGAAAATTATATCTGGATGGAAATATGTGTGTCCGGAACATCGCCGTCATCGACCTGTCCAATATCGGTTTTCGATTTCGAATTTTCGCGGTCATAGGTGCATTTTAACGGATTGTTTAATTTTTAATGGATGTCAACTCGTGGCCGTCAGTGGGAGCAGACGCGTGCTGGATCGTGGAGTGGCAATACACAATTGTCAGAGACCTGTCCACATTTTCTGAGTGAGTCTTGAACTTAATTTTTTCTTATGGACTTTCTATTGTGAGCCGAACGGGCTAGTTTCATTTCATATGCCGAATTTAGGAATAAGGTTGGCACAATGTACAATATATGAGAAAAACTGGCGAATCATGAGCAATTGTCGACTCAAATACTTCGTGAAAACGAAAAAAAGTTGACTTCATATCGACTCGAGGTGTTGATTTGAGTTCGAATGGACCTTCAAGAAGAGCAATTGTCGACTCAAATACTTCGTGAAAACGAAAAAAAGTTGACTTCATATCGACTTGAGGTGTTTGTTTGGGTTCGAATGGACCTTCAAGAAGACCAATTGTCGACTCAAATACTTCGTGAAAACGAAAAAAAGTTGACTTCATATCGACTCGAGGTGTTGATTTGAGTTCGAATGGACCTTCAAGAAGAGCAATTGTCGACTCAAACACTTCGAAAAAACGAAAAAAAGTTGACTTCATATCGACTCGAGGTGTTGATTTGAGTTCGAATGGACCTTCAAGAAGAGCAATTGTCGACTCAAATACTTCGTGAAAACGAAAAAACGTTGACTTCATATCGACTCGAGGTGTTGATTTGAGTTCGAATGGACCTTCAAGAAGAGCAATTGTCGACTCAAATACTTCGTGAAAACGAAAAAAAGTTGACTTCATATCGACTCGAGGTGTTGATTTGAGTTCGAATGGACCTAAATGGAGAGCAATTGTCGACTCAAATACTTCGTGAAAACGGAAAAAAGTTGACTTCAAATCGACTCGAGGTGTTGATTTGAGTTCGAATGGACCTTCAAGAAGAGCAATTGTCGACTCAAATACTTCGTGAAAACGAAAAAAAGTTGACTTCATATCGACTCGAGGTGTTGATTTGAGTTCGAATGGACCTTCAAGAAGAGCAATTGTCGACTCAAATACTTCGTGAAAACGAAAAAAAGTTGACTTCATATCGACTCGAGGTGTTTGTTTGAGTTCGAATGGACCTTCAAGAAGACCAATTGTCGACTCAAATACTTCGTGAAAACGAAAAAAGGTTGACTTCATATCGACTCGAGGTGTTGATTTGAGTTCGAATGGACCTTCAACAAGACCAATTGTCGACTCAAATACTTCGTGAAAACGAAAAAAAGTTGACTTCATGTCGACTCGAGGTGTTTATTTGAGTTTGAATGGACCTTCAACAAGACCAATTGTCGACTCAAATACTTCGTGAAAACGAAAAAAAGTTGACTTCATATCGACTCGAGGTGTTGATTTGAGTTCGAATGGACCTTCAAGAAGAGCAATTGTCGACTCAAACACTTCGAAAAAACGAAAAAAAGTTGACTTCATATCGACTCGAGGTGTTGATTTGAGTTCGAATGGACCTTCAAGAAGAGCAATTGTCGACTCAAATACTTCGTGAAAACGAAAAAACGTTGACTTCATATCGACTCGAGGTGTTGATTTGAGTTCGAATGGACCTTCAAGAAGAGCAATTGTCGACTCAAATACTTCGTGAAAACGAAAAAAAGTTGACTTCATATCGACTCGAGGTGTTGATTTGAGTTCGAATGGACCTTCATGAAGAGCAATTGTCGACTCAAATACTTCGTGAAAACGAAAAAAAGTTGACTTCATATCGACTCGAGGTGTTTGTTTGAGTTCGAATGGACCTTCAAGAAGACCAATTGTCGACTCAAATACTTCGTGAAAACGAAAAAAGTTGACTTCATATCGACTCGAGGTGTTGATTTGAGTTCGAATGGACCTTCAAGAAGAGCAATTGTCGTCTCAAATACTTCGTGAAAACGAAAAAAAGTTGACTTCATATCGACTCGAGGTGTTGATTTGAGTTCGAATGGACCTTCATGAAGAGCAATTGTCGACTCAAATACTTCGTGAAAACGAAAAAAAGTTGACTTCATATCGACTAGAGGTGTTGGTTTGAGTTCGAATGGACCTTCAAGAAGACCAATTGTCGACTCAAATACTTCGTGAAAACGAAAAAAAGTTGACTCCATATCGACTCGAGGTGTTTGTTTGAGTTCGAATGGACCTTCAAGAAGACCAATTGTCGACTCAAATACTTCGTGAAAACGAAAAAAAGTTGACTTCATATCGACTCGAGGTGTTGATTCGAGTTCGAATGGACCTTCAAGAAGAGCAATTGTCGACTCAAATACTTCGTGAAAACGAAAAAAAGTTGACTTCATATCGACTCGAGGTGTTGATTTGAGTTCGAATGGACCTTCAAGAAGAGCAATTGTCGACTCAAACACTTCGAAAAAACGAAAAAAAGTTGACTTCATATCGACTCGAGGTGTTGATTTGAGTTCGAATGGACCTTCAAGAAGAGCAATTGTCGACTCAAATACTTCGTGAAAACGAAAAAACGTTGACTTCATATCGACTCGAGGTGTTGATTTGAGTTCGAATGGACCTTCAAGAAGAGCAATTGTCGACTCAAATACTTCGTGAAAACGAAAAAAAGTTGACTTCATATCGACTCGAGGTGTTGATTTGAGTTCGAATGGACCTTCATGAAGAGCAATTGTCGACTCAAATACTTCGTGAAAACGGAAAAAAGTTGACTTCAAATCGACTCGAGGTGTTTGAGTTCGAATGGACCTTCAAGAAGAGCAATTGTCGACTCAAATACTTCGTGAAAACGAAAAAAAGTTGACTTCATATCGACTCGAGGTGTTGATTTGAGTTCGAATGGACCTTCAAGAAGAGCAATTGTCGACTCAAATACTTCGTGAAAACGAAAAAAAGTTGACTTCATATCGACTCGAGGTGTTTGTTTGAGTTCGAATGGACCTTCAAGAAGACCAATTGTCGACTCAAATACTTCGTGAAAACGAAAAAAAGTTGACTTCATATCGACTCGAGGTGTTGATTCGAGTTCGAATGGACCTTCAAGAAGAGCAATTGTCGACTCAAATACTTCGTGAAAACGAAAAAAAGTTGACTTCATATCGACTCGAGGTGTTGATTTGAGTTCGAATGGACCTTCAAGAAGAGCAATTGTCGACTCAAACACTTCGAAAAAACGAAAAAAAGTTGACTTCATATCGACTCGAGGTGTTGATTTGAGTTCGAATGGACCTTCAAGAAGAGCAATTGTCGACTCAAATACTTCGTGAAAACGAAAAAACGTTGACTTCATATCGACTCGAGGTGTTGATTTGAGTTCGAATGGACCTTCAAGAAGAGCAATTGTCGACTCAAATACTTCGTGAAAACGAAAAAAAGTTGACTTCATATCGACTCGAGGTGTTGATTTGAGTTCGAATGGACCTTCATGAAGAGCAATTGTCGACTCAAATACTTCGTGAAAACGGAAAAAAGTTGACTTCAAATCGACTCGAGGTGTTTGAGTTCGAATGGACCTTCAAGAAGAGCAATTGTCGACTCAAATACTTCGTGAAAACGAAAAAAAGTTGACTTCATATCGACTCGAGGTGTTGATTTGAGTTCGAATGGACCTTCAAGAAGAGCAATTGTCGACTCAAATACTTCGTGAAAACGAAAAAAAGTTGACTTCATATCGACTCGAGGTGTTTGTTTGAGTTCGAATGGACCTTCAAGAAGACCAATTGTCGACTCAAATACTTCGTGAAAACGAAAAAAGGTTGACTTCATATCGACTCGAGGTGTTGATTTGAGTTCGAATGGACCTTCAACAAGACCAATTGTCGACTCAAATACTTCGTGAAAACGAAAAAAAGTTGACTTCATGTCGACTCGAGGTGTTTATTTGAGTTTGAATGGACCTTCAACAAGACCAATTGTCGACTCAAATACTTCGTGAAAACGAAAAAAAGTTGACTTCATATCGACTCGAGGTGTTTATTTGAGTTCGAATGGACCTTCAAGAAGAGCAATTGTCGACTCAAATACTTCGTGAAAACGAAAAAAAGTTGACTTCATATCGACTCGAGGTGTTGATTTGAGTTCGAATGGACCTTCAAGAAGAGCAATTGTCGACTCAAATACTTCGTGAAAACGAAAAAAAGTTGACTTCATATCGACTCGAGGTGTTGATTTGAGTTCGAATGGACCTTCAAGAAGAGCAATTGTCGACTCAAATACTTCGTGAAAACGAAAAAAAGTTGACTTCATATCGACTCGAGGTGTTGATTTGAGTTCGAATGGACCTTCAAGAAGAGCAATTGTCGACTCAAATACTTCGTGAAAACGAAAAAAAGTTGACTTCATATCGACTCGAGGTGTTTGTTTGAGTTCGAATGGACCTTCAAGAAGACCAATTGTCGACTCAAATACTTCGTGAAAACGAAAAAAAGTTGACTTCATATCGACTCGAGGTGTTGATTTGAGTTCGAATGGACCTTCAAGAAGAGCAATTGTCGACTCAAATACTTCGTGAAAACGAAAAAAAGTTGACTTCATATCGACTCGAGGTGTTGATTCGAGTTCGAATGGACCTTCAAGAAGAGCAATTGTCGACTCAAATACTTCGTGAAAACGAAAAAAAGTTGACTTCATATCGACTCGAGGTGTTGATTTGAGTTCGAATGGACCTTCAAGAAGAGCAATTTTCGACTCAAATACTTCGTGAAAACGAAAAAAAGTTGACTTCATATCGACTCGAGGTGTTTGTTTGAGTTCGAATGGACCTTCAAGAAGACCAATTGTCGACTCAAATACTTCGTGAAAACGAAAAAAAGTTGACTTCATATCGACTCGAGGTGTTGATTTGAGTTCGAATGGACCTTCAACAAGACCAATTGTCGACTCAAATACTTCGTGAAAACGAAAAAAAGTTGACTTCATGTCGACTCGAGGTGTGTATTTGAGTTTGAATGGACCTTCAACAAGACCAATTGTCGACTCAAATACTTCGTGAAAACGAAAAAAAGTTGACTTCATATCGACTCGAGGTGTTGATTTGAGTTCGAATGGACCTTCAAGAAGAGCAATTGTCGACTCAAATACTTCGTGAAAACGAAAAAAAGTTGACTTCATATCGACTCGAGGTGTTGATTTGAGTCCGAATGGACCTTCAAGAAGAGCAATTGTCGACTCAAATACTTCGTGAAAACGAAAAAAAGTTGACTTCATATCGACTCGAGGTGTTGATTTCAGTTCGAATGGACCTTCAAGAAGAGCAATTGTCGACTCAAATACTTCGTGAAAACGAAAAAAAGTTGACTTCATATCGACTCGAGGTGTTGATTTGAGTTCGAATGGACCTTCAAGAAGAGCAATTGTCGACTCAAATACTTCGTGAAAACGAAAAAAAGTTGACTTCATATCGACTCGAGGTGTTTGTTTGAGTTCGAATGGACCTTCAAGAAGACCAATTGTCGACTCAAATACTTCGTGAAAACGAAAAAAAGTTGACTTCATATCGACTCGAGGTGTTTGTTTGAGTTCGAATGGACCTTCAAGAAGACCAATTTTCGACTCAAATACTTCGTGAAAACGAAAAAAAGTTGACTTCATATCGACTCGAGGTGTTTATTTGAGTTCGAATGGACCTTCAAGAAGAGCAATTGTCGACTCAAATACTTCGTGAAAACGAAAAAAAGTTGACTTCATATCGACTCGAGGTGTTGATTTGAGTTCGAATGGACCTTCAAGAATCATCATTGACCTGTCCATCATCAACCTGTCCTCTCCCGAAAATTAGAGGACAGGACGATGAGGAAGTAGACAATATATTTACGTTTCAGCGAATTTTTGCTTCAATTTTCCCTATTGAAATGGGCCTGAAAAGGCGAATTTTTGAAAATGTTTACATCAAAATCCGTTCTAGAGGATTCTGAATCGATAGGTACCTTGCAGTTGAAAATATTCGTATATATATTGAAGTAAATTTTCCATTGGAAAAAGTTATCTAATGGCCGAACGCATTGAGGCTTTCCTTAGACTAAGGTGATGTGTGTACATAGTTATACATTTGTGTGTATATTTAGTGTGCAAATACGTACCGCGCTACAGGCCGCATTTTTTGTATTTTCTTTTTAGGGACAGATGGCTCCAAAGAAGAAGAAAGTAACTTTAGAGGAAAGGAAAATCCAAAAACGAAATGCGGCGAGGCTGCGATACGCCAGGTTGAAAAACGACTCAGTAAAAGCTGAAGAGCTAAAGATGAAAAAGAAAGAAAGAAGAGGAAAGATAAATCCATATCTGATATGACTACGATAGGGTCGTCCAGAAAATAAGTTCCGTTTTGGTCTGTAGGGCGGTAGGAGTGGTTTTTGCCAAATCCGGCAACACCGCTCGAAAGAGGAGAGGTTGGGGCTAGAAGAGACGGTAGGGGTCACCGGCCGGTCTCTTGGGGAATCCCCAAGGAGCGTGACGTCAGCGCGACACCTCTCACTTATGCCTTCAAGGTGGCCAGTTGCTATATTGAAGTTCATTCGTTAACGTTGTGCTTTGAGCCTTTTAAAATGGTGTGCTGTGCTATCGCGGGTTGCTCTAATCACGATAGACATCAAAAGGAGCAAGGTTTCCATTTCCACTGCTTTCCTAAAGATAAGGAAATTAGATCGAAATGGATCAATGTATGTAAACGCGCCGATTCATTTTCTCCTGATGTAGCTCGAGTTTGCTCACGTCATTTTGAAGAGTTGGACTATGTGCGAGATTTGAAAAGTGAATTATTAGGTTTACCACCGAAAAGAATATTGAAACCTGGTACTGTACCTCACCTATTATTACCAAACCAAAGCTCAGAGAAGCCAACACCAATTGGCCACTCTGAGCGAACGAAACGTTCACAAAAAAGACAATATCGGAAAAAAACAGAAAACGTCTTGTTCTTGTGCTCTTCTTCTAGTAACCCAGTCGGTCAATTACCAACGTCACGTCCCGCCACCTCGATCCCCGTTCCCACTCGAGTTGTTTTACTTGAATTTAAGGCGGGAAGACATTCACTTGAGGATGAAAGTGGGAGAGGCAGACCCTCAGTTGTGACGGACGAAATTGTCGCAGAAATCGACAATGCAGATCGCAAAGATCGTCGTTCAACCCTCGATGAACTTCACCTGAGTTTCCCAGACATCTCACGATCCCTCATCCATGAGAAAATTAATACCTGTAAGTTTAAATTTTTTTCAATAAAAACTTGATTTTGGTTTATTATCTTCGATAATGAACCATTGGAATCGCCCAAAGAAAAATTTTGTTTAACCCCCCCTCAAAATTTGTTGGTTTACGTTTCAAGATACGTAGATTCAGAAAATCGAATAAAAAAAAAATCCGTCCGTCACCCGTACACCGTACGCCGTCCCCCGTCTGTGGCACTTTGCCCAGTTAGCGTTGAGCTAAAATTTCGAAATTTGGTTTCTGGGTTTGGACCAGCCCCACAATGATTCTCGAAACTTTTCATAACCCTAGGTCAAGGGGAAGGGGTACAAAACGAACTTTGAAGTTTCGACAATGCCATATCTCTAAAAATTCTCATGAAACGGTGTAATTTTTTGTAACTTTTGAATGACCTGAAAAATTACGAATCTTTTAAGACCAATTGGATTTTTTTGCGACCAGCCGTTCGTTCACAGTGAGCGCGCAAAGGTTTAGGAAAAACACTAAACTTTGCGTCGAAAACGGCCGGTAGGTGGGTCAACCTCCAGACGCCCAGAATAAAACTACCTTTTTTCATCTTCCCGGTAAACTACAGTCTAGAAATTTTAACCGTGAGTCGGGGATATACCACATAGCAATATTCACAAGGTTTCTCATCTGTAAAATTGTTTAAATAATGCCTTTTTGTAATAATACAAATTAAATTTTGATGATGAGCTATTGACTTGAAATTTTAAAAATAGTTCACTCGGTTTCTTGTCTGTAAAATTGTTTAAATAATACCTATTTGTTTAAACAAATTAAATTTTGATGATGAGCTAGATACTTGAAATTTTAAATATAGGTCAGAAATGGATGACATTTCAATATTCACTCGGTTTGTATGACATGGTATGAGTATGGTATGGTATATTATTGTATGTATGATTTGGTATAGTACAGTATGGTATGATAGGAAAGAAATTCGTATGGTATGGTATGAGTACGGTGAGAATATGGTATGGTGCCGATTTGCAACACAGTCTGGTATAGACAGAAGGGTGATCTGCACAAGGAAGATAATAAACCGTTGTGTCAAGAATTTGCAGAGTTTTTTTTTAAACGGAACTTATTTTCTGGACGACCCTCGTAGAAGAGAACAACGTGCACGTCGGAAATATTGGAGACAAAATGCTAGCAACTACCGCCAAAGGAAGAAGATTGAAAAGCAAAGTGTCCCAAGTCATGTTAATATTTCAATGAGAATGTAACTGAGACTGTAACTAGGCTGTAATAATGAGCTCATTCATATAATTGAAGTTTAAGATTCCAAGTATTATGATTATATTATCTAATGTTTTAGTCTTTTAAATACCTACATGTATGTGAAAACTGTTCAAGATGAGTTAAAATTTGAATTCAGTCAAGTATATTGAACCAATATTTTGGTTTATTATCTTCGATAATGAACCATTGGAATCGCCCAAAGAAAAAAAAATTTTAACCCCCCCTCAAAATTTGTTGGTTTACGTTTCAAGATACGAGGGTGAATCAAATATAAACGAGACTTTTCGCCCTTCAGGCACAATAGTGGAGGGAGAACGTTCCCGCTTTGTTTGTTGTTGGGTAGGTTTGTCAGGAGTAGGGGAAGCACGTGGGCTTGCCTCCTCGACCCCCTCAGTGTCCACAGTGACGATGTCCGAGCAAGAGGTACCTCCGTCAATTGCACAACGCGTTATAATCAAGTTTCTCACCGCAGAAGGCGTAAAACCGGCCGAAATCTTGAGGAGATTGACTGCCCAGTTTGGGGAAGAGACACTGTCGCGAGCCCGAGTGTTTGCATGGCATGAACAGTTCGTGGAGGGTCGTGATCGTGTTGAAAATGAGAGCCATGACCGCAGACCTCGCACCAGCATTACAGCGGACAACATCAGCAGTGTTCGACGGCTTATTGAAGGTGACAGACGTCGTACCACTCTTGAAATTGCAAGTGAGGTTGGGATAAGTTATGGGAGCACTTACTCCATACTCACAGAGGAGCTAGGGTACCATAAGGTGTGCGCCAGGTGGAGGTTCTTCTCCATGACAATGCTCGCCCCCATACAGCAGCCTTGACTAAAGAAAAATTGGAGCAACTGGGTTGGGAAACATTGGAACACCCTCCTTACAGTCCAGACCTGTCACCCTGTGACTTCCATGTGTTTGGCCCTCTCAAGAAAGCTTTGGGAGGCCAAAGATTCGACAGTAATGCTGAGGTTGAGTTGAAGCCTACGTGCGCAATTGGCTGCAGACACGACCTGCATCTTTCTACGTGGAAGGAATTGGAAAGCTGCCTATCCGCTGGGAAAAATGTGTTTCCGAATCGGGAGATTATGCAGAAAAATAAACTATATTCTTTTTTTCGTTAAGAATAAAAATAAATTACAAAAAAAAGTCTCGTTTATATTTGATTCACCCTCATACGTAGATTCAGAAAATCGAATAAAAAAAAATCCGTCCGTACGCCGTCCGCGGCACTTTGCCCAGTTAGCGTTGAGTTAAAATTAGGAAATTTGGTTTCTGGGTTTGGACTAGCCCCACAATGATCCACGAAACTTTTCATAACCCTAGGTCAAGGGGAAGGGGTTCAGAAGGAATTTTGAAAATTTCATATCTCGAAAAATTCCCATCAAACGGTATGTTTTTTATGTCATATTTAGATAGAGTTTGTTCCGTAGAATTTTTTAAGACCATCCGCAGCTTTGTACGACCAGCCGTTCGTTCACAATGAAGGCTCAAAGATTGTGCCTCACTACAGGATCGTGAATCAAACTGTTGAAATACAGGTCCATTTTCATACTAACAAGCTCTTTGGAACATCATATGGCTTAAGTGGTGTCGAGTTTGTTGTTCTGAGGTGCGTTTCGTGCTACGGAAATGAAGGTAATTTCGAATGTTTGTTGGTAGGTACTTCTTTTATAGAAAAATTATTACCGACGTAGTATTAAAAACCCCAGAATTATATCGTATTAATTAATCATAATTAATAATAATTATTATTAATAATAAATACGAATTATTAATACCTAACAATAAATTGTAATAATTTTCACTAGGTACTTGATAAAATTGTTAATAATTATTGATAATAATAATTAATCTAACATTTAGGATCTAGACATTTAGACCTAGTGATCTAGACAGAAGGGTGATCTGTACAAAGAAGACAATGAACCGTTGTGTCAAGAATTTGCAGAGTTTTTTGATATTGTATCCCGTTTGAACATAAATTTTTAAGGAACAATTATTGTTGTTTGCCTATGAGGAGGTCCTCCATTGAAAATTGCAGAACAATTTAAAGACCGATAAATGATGAATTTTGATTACATTATATGGACGTTTTACAAAAACACCAGTTTTTTTCTGCATACCAAAGCTACAAATTGAAGGAAATCCAGGACAGGGTGATGATGCAAATGGTAAGAATCAACGGTCGCATCATCGCCCTGTCCTGGTGTCATCGACTTGTCCACCAACATTTTCAATAATTTATTTTGTTAATTAATAAATTTTCATTGAATTTTAATACATACGATATAGAGAGTATCTGTGATTTTTTCAGTTCGATTCAAACACTTACTTTTTTCAAAAGTCAAACTCGAAACTGACCTTTTCTGTGAGAATGACACATATCCACACACTCCATTCAGTGAGCGAATGAACGAATAGTCAACAATTGTTGTAACGCACAAATTGAACTCATTAAAACTAAGGAACTGGTTATTCGTAATTACTAATCCCATTTTTTCACAATTTCTTCAGGCTCTTCATCATGCGTCGTCATCAAAGAAGAACCGATTGAAGAGGAGCTGAGTTCTGAGGTCCATCTTGTCGAGTCTCCTACGGGATCCTGCGATTACCTTTCACACGACATTTCATTGAAATCCGAGACAGATCCCATCGAGGTAGGTTTCAAGGACACGCTACTTTTGTTTCGAATGATGTATATGAATCCTACAGCCAGGGAATTTGCAATATTGTAGTAGTTGTCTGGGTGGACCCAGCCTTATTGCCCAATGGCCACAAACATTTTGGCAGGATATCTCGATTTTTAAGATAGTGACAACTCCCAAATTTCGATTCGCTCATAGGTTCATACTAAGGTTGATCAGCAAAATTGCTAAATAAATTTAAAAAATGATTTGGCCTTGTACAAGTAAGAGTTAGGTGAAAATTCAGTTATTGTCAGTGATTCCCTAAACGCTCTATATGCAGTAGAAGAAAGAAGTTTTTGTTCAAGCCCAGTTTGTAGTCGTCAACTATGATCAAGTAATATATCATTTAACATCCTTCCAAGTTTGAAACTAATAGATGAGTGGGAGTCGATTTCACCCATATAGTGCACACAGTCACTTGACCCAGGTGAGGTTAGGTAAGGATAGGTTATGGACCCCCCATCCGCCCCTGCTTTCTCCGCCTGGGTCCTGCTTATCTTCATTTGAAGTCAAGCCAAAAATATTCACAAATATCCTCGCCATTTTTCAATGTACAATTTGACTGGTATTTTGTTATTGTGCAGTAACGTTTGAACTTGCCAATTTCAGGGAGAAATCGTTCCCTTGGATTTAGATGAAGACGATCTCCTCTACTTCAAAAGTCTGGCTCCTGACCTGGCCGCTCTCACCCCTGAATTGAAAGAAGTATTCAGATTAAAAACTAGAAATATTCTGAAAGAACTTACTGGCCGATGCTAGAAATCAACCGATTCGCCTGTTCAATACTCGTTCCGTATTGTAGAGTTCTTCTGAAAGGATTGTATATTATGTACATACGTACAAGTGTAAATAAAAGTGTGTTTTCGAGTAAATTTTCAAGAAAGTGGATTTTTGTCTTAATAGAAAAAATGCGTCGTGTATCGTGTTCTGCGTTTACTTATCCCTACCTGCTTGCATGAATAATTAGTTTTCGGAAATGTGTAGTTAATAATCACTTGAGACAATGCTGATGTCTGAAGATACGTTATGATGATACGTTATGTGAGATACGTTATCTTCAAGTGTTTTGTCGGACTATGTTCGGATTGGGCTCAATTCTTATTTCTTATGTAATATAACATGTACAATACAGAATGAAAAGTATTGAGTACTTGAATTAACGTTATTCAAGAGTTAAATTTATGTAAAAGACAAAAATATTTTGGCAATTCCTGATCTCCAAAATTTAAAGAAATTGTCCAGAGATCAGGAGTTGCATACAAATTAATAATACTTAACATTTACATCAATTATCAATTAAAAAAAAAAAAAATCAAATCAAGTCCTGGAGAAAAACAAATATATATATATAATGTATCTAAATAGGAAAACGTATCAATGAAAAATGTTCAGTAACGGAAAATGAATAAAGGAATTTATATACTGGTGCATCAGAAACTCAAACACTTGTTTTAAATTGGCTTCATTTTTTTAGTAAGCATAATGCTAGGCTGTTCAACAAGTCTGGTTCCTAAATAGCATAATTGCCTAAGATAAAAATCACACTTGGGATAAAGGATCGGTACTATAATACCCTATAATCGAGGGATGTTAGGAAGTTGAGATTTGTAGTAGTATTGGAGTAAATTTGACTCATAAGTAAGTCTAGGGGTGAGAATTCCAATTTTGAAAAACGAGGGTTTACTAGGGCTTCGGTATCCAGATCTAAATATAAGTCCCAATATTGGCACCTCAACTGATCTAAAAGTAGTTTACAGGAATACAATTGGTTAGAAAAGCTTAAACGTATGCATGAAAAGTAATTTTCCAGGCTGATGAGGGAAGAAATTTATTGAGGAAAGAAGATCTTCTAATTGAATTGCTCACATGTAGGGTATGGTTTTTCCATTTCAAAAACTTATCCACATGCACACCCAAATAACGTTGGAAATCCACTCGTTGAATACTATGCCAAATACAGGGAGTTAAGGACTGAGCCATGTATGAAGTTTTTACTTTATTTGCAGTCAACCCATTGTGGACAAACCAAACCGAGATACTGTTACTGCGGAAGAAGCAAGACCATGAGCAAAGCGAACAAGGTATCCAATTCAAAAATATCATTGATATAAATGAAAAATATAGGCCCCAAGATTGAGCCCTGGGGAACTCCCACCGGCACACGAACCAGCTCTCTTCTACTGTTTTGGCCTAAGTATATGTTATCCCCCAAAAACATGTGTAGCAATAGATGTATAGCAATAAAAACTTCAAGCCATCGCACCATGGGGAGATTTCGAAACGGTTACGGTGCTTGTGAAGTGCTTAGGACATCTCTTTAGTTGGAAGGAAAAGGACGGGCGGGTAAAGTGGACATCATAACTTGTTTTTTGGTGTTTCTTGTTGTTGATGTTGAAAAGACCCGTAGGCCTGCTGCTGTTATTAAATTAAGCAAATTAATAACATTTTAAATTAATCATTGATTACCTAATAAATTATTTATTTGTATTTTAATAATAATAATATTCACCCATGTTCGTCTTCCTATTCAGTTAGGCAAAACTAGATCCGCTCCTTTATTCAAAATATATATTAAGCAAGAATAAAGGAGAGGCTCTAGCCTTGCTTAACTGAAGAAGAACATGGTAGCCCTAGCGACTTGAATAATTTAAAAGTCACTGGCTAAAATTGAAACGAAGCTCTGTGCAAAATTTGGAAGGGGTTTTTGAAGTTATATAATGCCGTAAAAAACGGCTTGAAGGATCTACAGCAGGGAAGCAATGACGGTGCGCTGCCGGAGAGGTTCAAGGTACCCAACGGTGTGCTGCCCATGAAGTTGATGGTGTCAACCGGAATATGAAAAATAGGAAATTTACTATTTTTTTAAGTGGTTTTGGTGTTGTATTGTCATCGGAAACACATTTGGTGGAGAGGGATTGTGAAAGGCTGACGAATTTCTTGATGGGGTATAGAGGTAAACCGCTGCCAGCTGCAAGGGATTCCAACATCGGAAGGGCCACCGGGGGAATGTTTATAGGTTTCCGAACAAGTTTATCGAGCGTAATTGGGTTGAGTAAACTATCTGAAAGAGATGTGTTGATTTCAAAATTGAAAAGTGGTAGGCAAATTATTTTTATTATTATAACACTCATCCCAATGTATCTGAATGGTAGATCGTGGGATCTTGAATTTGAATCACCCTGTGCTGACTTAGAAATAGGAAATTATCATGGACACGACTGTACAATAATTATAAATTATTTATAATTATGTTTGAATGAGGTAGGCGGCATTATCTAATGAATTATGTTTTGTATCTATGAAATTATTATCTATCGTTATTACTATTACCATCATTGCTAGAAATTGCGATTATGTATGAAATTATTTATGAAAGTATTTATGAAATATGGTTTGTATTGTAATTAACATGAATGATTGTAGATGGGTACTACATGAAATGAAGGGAAAGAAAATTAATTAATTAAAATTGATTATTATTGTTAAGAGTTAAATTGGGGAAAGAGAAGGAAAAGGATTCCACCCATGCTAGGACGCTATAAGTATGAAATAATATGTGATGATATAACTAAGAATATGTATATGTTTAAAAAAGAACGCTGGAACGCTATAAGTATGAAATAATGTGTGATATAATTAAGAATGTAGTATATACATAAAAAAGAAAAAAAATCCGAGCTCCACCCAGTTGGCAAATGCCCAGTCCAATAATGTTGACGTGATTAACATGTATTTTCAATAATTTTGTTTGAATAAACATTTTTTCTTCTTCTTCTTCTAATGCCGTAAAAATGAAGAAGGCAGTAATTCGACTTCGAGACATTTTGAGAAAATCGGGGTCTTACGTTTCATACCCACTGCAACGGAACAAGGCAGCAATTTCAGGATTACTGTTTTTTATCGTTGAATGAACCAAACCCTCAAATAGAGAAACAGCCTAACAATTATTTGATTTTTTTAAATTAATAATTATTTGTAGATTCGATTCGTAGATAATTGTGCATTCGATAGACAAAGAGACGACGATTCTAACGGTATGAAGAAGTCAAAATTCTCGAGTTACTGCCTTCTTCCTCTGGACGGCAGTTTAGGCCTAGCGACTTGAACGGCATTGCGATCGTGTTATGGACGCAAAGAAGTCATATTTTGTAGTTAATGTCAATATGGCTGTTGTTGATATTATCAATATATAGGTGAGTTTCACGTAAGGGAATACGTCTGAGTGCTAAGTGGGTTGTTGTCTGACGCTATCGACTATGGGCTGGTCAGCCCTCCCACCTCAACGCAGGGCCCTCGCTTTCAACTGGGATTGGTCGTGACGTCACTCGACCAGCTTAGGCCGGAGGGGTTCGAGGCATTGGGATCCCAGTTCGCCCTGAGCCATCCTCTCCGTTCGGCCTTAACCCGTTTGTTATCTTGACGAATACTTGACAACTTTGACTCATTTCCACCGCCATGACCAGGAAATGCTGCGTTCCTGGGTGTAAGAGCAACTACTCGAAAAACGGCGAGCCCTACGTCTCGACTTTCAGTTTTCCGAAAGACGAAACCGTCAGGAAACTTTGGCTGAGTAAGATCGGCCGTGAGGACATGACTGTAAGTAAGAATACACCACAGAAATTACAGGTATGGGACAACCTCAAGGAATCAATTCTACAGCTAAAAAAATTCTAGGAGGCACTTTTTGGTGCAAATTAGCTGTGGAATTGATTCCTTGAGTTTGTCCCATAATTTCTGTAGACACCCTGTGTTAAAAACCTTTCTTCTCGCATATTAATTTCTGACCCAGTCCTTACCCATACAGTCTACTAAAGTAGTTTACAATCACAATTAAATTCCGCGCCGCTCCATTTTTGGTCCATCGAACCAAGATAAATTTGCGCGAAATTGAGTATAACGGATTCATTTCTAGCTATTCTGAACAAAGGATTGTCCTTTCATTCTTTGCTCCCTTATTGTCGTACTCATGCTTTGTCAAGACATGCACCCGTGACCAACACAAACAGTTTGTGAGTACTTGGATACTCTCCAAATCAGATATTATATTATCCACACTTCTTCGTAGCATCCACTTCGTTCATCACGATTTATTCATCAGAACCTTCCCGATACCGCTAGTAGGAAACAAGTCTCATAGTATAGTCGCTATCATGTCGATACCTCTGCGCAAAAAGGGAGAATCTGAATTTTCGCTCAAGGGCGAATCTGTTTTAGCGATTGACAACCTCGCAAGTGCAAAAAGGCGAATCTGCAAGTCGTTATGAATGGAAAACGGCGAATATGAACCCAGTCAATTTTACAAAAAGACAAAGGGCGAATCTGCTGCGATCGAAAGAACATCTGACAGTTTCGCCCTTTTTACGCTCAAACTTTTCCAACAAAGTATAGATCGTTGGGGCGAATCTGGCAGTTTCGCCCATTATACGCTCAAACTTATCGAACAAATTTTGGGTCGTTAGGGCGAATCTGCATCACACTGAACTAAAGCTTATTAATCATTTTACTGGAGTATCCCAAAGGAATTAATTTTTGAGGAATTCGTAGTAAGATAGTGTAGGTACCCACTGAAAGTAGAGAAAACTGTACAGGAGGTTATAATAACTAGCGACGCCGTTTGGGGTTTTAGAAACACAGTGCTCGATTGCAGATTCGCCCTTTTTGCGCAGAGGTATCGATGTATTTGCTCAAAAAATGGGTTTGTCATACCAAGAAATGACTTGAAGAGAATTGAATGTGAAGCTCGCCGTTTCTGAACGCTCTGATACTGTACAACCTATGAAATCGATTGAGGAACTATATTTTTATTAATTTTCTGTTTTGAACAAGATTAATGAATCTAAAAAATCTCAAACTAATAACAATACTAATACTATTGTCATTAGTTTGAGATTTTTTAGATTCATTAATCTTGTTCAAAACAGAAAATTAATAAAAATATAGTTCCTCAAACGATTTCATAGGTTGTAGAGTACTATGATGTCGCAAGCATCTATTAGAGCTCTAGAGCTCCCCAAGTGAAGCTTTCTCGTATTCAAATTGAACATTTCACTGGCGAGTTACATACGTGGAGTGCATTTTATGATCATGTTACGGTTTATATCATCTTGATAATATCCGTAACATGAACCGTCATTTTCTATTATTTGGGTAGTTAAGGTCTGAAAATAAAACATTAAATTCGTTTTTGATTTTAAGGAGAAAAAGTTTCTTCCCAAAAATAATTACAAACGTCCAGTACTCGAGGAAGCAAAAATTGACGAATAGAACTGGAGTTACTCATGTTGCAAGGGTTTCACTTTGATTCATATAGGGCCATCTAGGGTCCAACGTTAACTTACCGTGTCAATTGAAGTTATTTAACCTTGTTCAATTGGGCACGTTAAATTCGAGTGGAAATTTTCATGTTAGATGACAAACATTTGTTTTCCTCGCAAAACTCCTTTAAAAGGTCAAAAATGCTTTTAGCGAATTTTCGAAGAAAACGATATTGTTCTCTGTCAAAAATTTTTTAAACTCGAAATTTCGAAAAACTTTTATACTAAAATCCGTCCCAGACCGTCCTGAATTCACAACCAAAAATCATGTGTATAATTGAGATAAAAAGTTCAAGTTTATACAAAAAATCTGTCTTGGCAATCGAAAGGCAAAGTTCGTAGATGGTCAGAATCGGGACACTCGATAAGAGGGTGGGGGGGGGGGATTATTGTAAATTCGCTCATATGATTATGCTGCATGACTGAACTTTTGATAATTAGATTACCAGACTTTCTCTTGTCATTATTAATTAGTTTGAATTGAAGCACGAACTCATTTAAGTGCCTGCCTTCTGATTACAAATAGTTCAATTTATCATGAGTTTAAATTTATCATTTTGTTGAAATTCGAGTACCTGCAAGTTCATTGGTTAATCTTCTATTGAAGTGTTTATTAATTTTATCTCAGCACCCAATTGCACTGATTATAAGCTAGATTCTTTACGAATTTTACAAGATTGAAGTACCTGTACAAAAAAATTATAATAAGTGAGTAATAATATCATAAGTGTAATAAAAGTAAACATTAAAAAAAAAAATCTATAAACTGAGGTGTTACTTGGCAGAAAATGGATACAAAAGTTTTTATAAAACTAGTAAGTAAAATGGAGACATTTTACGTATAACCAGTTATTTCTTCGAAAATTCACTGTAATGATGCATGACTGTGGATTTTTTCGCTACCTTGGTAGACTCCATAAAAAATTAAAAAATGGTCCCGAATCACATAAAATTCTCATTGATTCTTTCGCCTGCGCAAACATTAGGAGGCTTCATCGCAGACAGGACAGCCTACCCTGCTGTCCGCTCTACCTTTGCTCAGAACTAGTACAAAATTTCTATGTACATACATATTTTGTATGATATTCAATCTAAGATCAATTAGTCGACCACTTAGCAAAAGCTTCCTAATTAATCTCCACCTCTCAAGTCCCGTGTCCCCTGTAGGTTGAAATGTCATTGCTTTATATTTGGACTGTCATTAAATTTTCCCATTTATAATTATAATCCTTGTACATATTTTATATTGACATTGTCCTACTTAATAATTTTCCCTCTCCAGTCATTTTTAACTTGAATAGTACCTAAATTAATTATATATCTTGAATTGTAAATGTATTGTTTTTCTAACTACTCTAAAAATTCTGTGTATGTCCACCACATATTGTTTCAATGAGTTACTTGATGCTGTAGGTATTTAGCAATCTGAATAGCTCCCGAGGCTTTGGACTGCCTCATCTTCCAACACGAGCTTCGACTCATATATGGAAGATTAATTTCCACGACATTGATTGTACGACTCTGTATATACAGATATGTAATGATTGCTGTTATGACCAGCGTAGTATTGGTGTTAAACACCAAATCTCTAACATTGTAATTTGTATTTTTGGAAATTTAATAATAAATAAATAAATCATTGGCCCATACATTGAGATATTGAGAATTGTGACGTTTTTAGTTGATTTCTGACTAATACGCCCCTCGTCGATCACAGGTTACGCAGAGCGTCGGCGTATGCAGCAAGCATTTCCTCGAAGAGGACATTCTACGAGAGACGTCAGCGTACGACGATTTGAAAAACGTGATTCTCACCTGCCCCCTCAAAACGCCGAGGATCAAAGAGGGATCTGTTCCTTCGATAATACCGCCTCGAGATCCGAATGACGTCATCAGGGAGGAACGAACGCCGCGCAAAGCCAAGAAGAAGGCCGTCATGAAGATCAAAGATGAAGCCAACGAATCTATCGTGAGTTGACTCCATTTGATCATCGTTTTAATGGATCACAAGAGCGAAATACCACTTCAGGCATAGCGTTTAAACATGAAAACAAAGAGCAAATTTGAAACAAATTGAGGTACGACATTCTAAATATCTAGAACACGTGGTCGAGGTCCTAAATATTATGGCGACTCAATCCGGAGGTGTTTGGAAAATTTACATAGAAATCCACCTACAATTTTTCAAGTAGCCAAAAAAGAACTGACTTCAAAAGTTCAAATTTGCACTAAAAATCCGTCTTCGCAATCAAAAGCCCAAGTTTGTAGATGGGCAGAATCGTGCCACTCTAAGGGAGGTTTTGGGGAGTTTTAGGGAGGAAAAATTACCCATCAATTCCCAAAATGAAACAGTCTGACAAGTGACACCTCATTTTAAAGGGTTTTTTAAACGCTGAACACGATGGTGAAGTCAGAATTGCAATATCTTATTCTGTTCTTAAACTGGAGCAATTTGAAGGTAAAGAAACGTGATTGATACTTGAGAGGTTTTTCGTGTACTTGAGGATGGTAGAGAGCATGATGTATTGAAAAAATGTGAAGTCTGGGCTGACTCATTATAATTAGTGTAACAGTAGTTGGATCCGTTACCTCTGGCTGACTGGCAAATTTTCGACTGCAGGATCTTCCTCACCTTCTTAATCATCGTCAGTAATGTCGTCGAATGCTTTGTTGGTGGGAAAAAGGAGACATGTATGCCATTATCAGGGGTAGCGTTGTCATCCAGAGTTAGATGACGACTGAAAACAAGTCTTTTGCAAACCCCGAAAAAAAAAACTACCCTTAACTCTTTAATTCTGACTTCACCATCGTGTTCAGCGTTGAAATATCTATAAGCTGAGGTGTTACTCGGTAAAAAATGCAAAGAAAATTTGTTATAAAACCAGTAAATTAGAGATAGGTATCTTACATAAAACCAGTAATTTCTTCGAAAATTCGCTCTTATAGCTATGTTGCATGACTGTGATTTTTTTAATTTCAGGATGAACTACCGATTGACTCTACGGATGAACAACAGGAGAAAGACAAACTCTTCGGGGCTCTAAACCTCGATCCCACCATACCATCTGTCAAAATTGAAGCGGACAGCACAAATGTGTCGAATGCAGTTCAGGAATCCACGACTGAAACTGAAGTTAAAAAAGCTACGTTGGACCAAGTGAAGAGAGTAAGTTGATGGTTGCATGGAAATAGAAATTATACATATTAATAATTGCTGATTTGAAGATTTAACAAAAAAGGGTATAGCAATAAGTGAAGCTCAAAAGGATTACGATGGGGGGTTCTTTGTAAAATGTTGGATTCCATATTTTCTTTTGAAGATTACCAACTTGTGTAATGTGAATTAAACTGATTATTTGATAAATTGGAATTTTTTACATTTCAGGTGAGGATCAACGAGAGAGAAAGAAGGGAAACGAAAAGATTCAAAAACAACGAGGCGGTCAAAGTAGCCCCCGGTATATTCCGAGTCCGTTTGGACCAGTCGAAACTCACAGCGGCTCTCAACGGCGGGATCGCCCCGAACGGAGCGGTCCTATCGAATATTCCGAAAGCCGTTCCAATCCTTCCCAAACCTCCCAACTCCGAGGACCCGGACCATTTCTTCTTCATGTCCCTCTGCAGCGACTTCAAGGAAATCCAAAACCCTAAAACAAAAGCTTTTCTCAAGATGGAATTCCAAAGGATGATTTTCAACGCCAAGTACGAGAAATGAGCGAAATGAATGCGAGTTTTTTTTTCGAACTGTGATTTTTAATGAGGAATTAGATTTTGTTGCCCTGTGATCTCTTTTAATTGTATATTTTTCTAATAGAAACATTTTGTTTAATAATTAAACAATAATAATTATTATTTTTGAGTAACATCTTTACCTCATTACCCAACACCAACTCATTCTCATCAATTTACAGCCTGAAGAGGAGAGGAGAGGAAGTTGTTAAGTCATGCAAAATACTTTGAACTAAAACAGTACGGAATTTTAACTGGGTTCCATTCTTTACTTTTCGACTATAATTTTTGCTTAAGTTCATACTATAACACCTTGCCGAATGAGGGGGGGGGGGGTGTTGAGCCCCCACCACGGCAGCATTGGAGGGGCTCAACTTGAGCCCCTAGTAGTGGGAACACGCCTGAGAAATATGGCGACATAACAGTGGTGCCGCCAAAGTAAACTTTTGTGAGAACTTTCCTATGAGAACTGAAAACTTGACGGATTTCATAAAAATTCCTTCATAGTGTCCCCAAAAGATTATAATTACAACCATAATAATAATAAAACATGCTGACATAATATTTTGTGAAAATTTGCTCTTATAGCCATGCTGCATGACTGTAGTTTTAAAGCCAGTTTTAGTATAAAAACATTAGAATAAACGCTTAAATATGAGGAGCTGAGAATCAAAGTCGACTTTATCCAAAAAAAAAAAGAAAAATGACTTCTGTTCTAGTTTTGTAAAGATGGTCAACCTGCATCAGAAATGGCACTTCTGGTGTTTCAAAGCTGTCTTTATCCCAAGTTATTCTAGGTAGAAATCATGGTTTTGTTCCAAAACCGGCTTTCTCCACCAGTTGCTAGGTAGCAAAAGTAGCTTTATCCATCTTGAAGATGGCATCTTCGCTAGGATATCATCTTATTAAAGTCTTGAGACCGGAAAAAGGGGAACAAACATGAATATGAAGCTTAGAAGGAGTGAAAGAAGAAGAAAAAAGGGGAGGATCAGAGACCGAATTTTTTTAAACAATATATAACTTTATTATTTTAAACAATACTACAGTTGTGTTAATATAAATTACAGTGAGATAACTCAATTCACGTGAAACGTGTGCATAGGTACAACCCAATGGTTGCCCTTAACCAGAAATACATAATATATTATATTTTATAGCATGTCGTGTGGGAGCAGGTGCGGTTGCGGATTCTCCGCAATTGCAGCGACTAGGGGGTTACTATGGTTCACCATAGTTGTATTCATTTTTGCATACCGTTCTCTGATTACGGTTTCCACCATCGGGATGTCCAAATCGTTGTGGAGTGTGGTATTCCTGACGAACCACTCAGCTCCCGTTAAGAGGCGCAGCACTCTGTTCTGGGCATAGATCTATATACCATCTATATATAGATCTAGGGTATATAGATCTATGGTTCTGGGTTACCAGGAGCTTATTTATGTGGGTTTTCGCTGCGGAGCCCCAGATTTCACAGGAGTAGAGCCATATTGGACGGATGAGTGTTAGGTATAGCATTCTTTTGGTAGTCAATGAGAGAGGTGAACGGTTATCCAAAAGGTGTTTCAATTGGCGAGTCCGTGTCCTTACTTTGCTAACTAGGTACTTAACGTGTGCCTCCCAGGTGAGTAATGTCCATAACAGCCTCCAAGTAACGGGTAATGAATACGTTTCGTTGATAATCTACAGGCTGGCACCACGCGGAAAACACTTGTTTATTCTTTCAGAGTTTGTACAGCAAACGGGCGTTTGTGAATCTCGTAAGGGGAAATTCGATGGGGAAGGGCAAATTTCAGGGAGTAGCTTAGGTTGGGTGGGCTTGTACCAGAAAAGGCAGTATTAGCATATTTGTCTCTCACTTTTCGTAAGGGTAACGATGTTTGATTATCGATGGGGATTATTGATTATCAATACTGGGGACGGTCGTACCTATGTGAAATGGGTCCGAGGACGTTCGTACGGGCGGAGGAAGATTCGGTCCAAGTCGAAATTGTACAGCAAGAGCCACTCATGAGATCTAAGCCTCTAACACAGTTTACCACGTATCTACGCACGAATTATGTTAGCTGTAAGGCAAAGAATCCTCCAACCATGTGGGCTTCACCCTCATCGGAACTAAATTTAACAACTAATGCGTGTGAATTCTTCCACTCGCACTTTGACTTCCCTAGTCCTCATCCGCACATATTCCTCATCCTCATCCGCTCGTCAACTTCTTGAGTACCAAAAAGAAGTTTTAATAAAAATAAACAGTTGCTCAGATACCCCACATACAAAAAACTCTCATACCAAAAAAAGACAGGAGTTCCTTTCAGGGCAACTCGACAAATACCTCGCAGGAGCCCTTACACCATTTGGTTTTGTGGCCAGAGTAAGCCACCATTATGCGCCGAATGTATGTACGGTTTGACGTTTGACGATAGTCACTTTTGACTTGTGATATTCTAGTATGAAGAAAACTTGACTGTGACAATTATATATGTTCCTGTGACGATCTCTAAATATACGTATAAACAGTACCTAACAGTTCCTTTGGGCCGAATTTTCCACTCCACAATACCTAAACCTCAGGTAATATTTTGTTTGGGCCGAATTTTCCACTGACCGGAGGGTCTCTAATTCGCTTGGGCCGAATCTTTTACAGGGATTAGGAGTCTGGGCCGAATCTTCCATCGCCCGTTCGAACTATTCCCGCTAGTGAAAGACGGAAATCCGCTAACCGCATTGTGTGAATGGCTGCCGTAAGAGGACGACGAGGGGGGTTATCGAGCGCCGCCCCTTCCCACGGCAAGAACCGCACGCGGCCCCGACCAGTTTCAACTGCTCAACCGTCCAGTTCGAACGTAACGTAACGTCGGCCGTTCTTTTCCCTTCACACTGTTGAAATGTGATCCGGTCTACGAATTCTTGAACTCTTCTTGATTTTGATTTTTTGGTTCAATTTCAATGACGATGTTGATTGACAGTCAATTAGTCATACAGGGGGTGAAAGAGCATCCGTGTCTCTACGATCAGACCTCGAGGGATTTCAACAACCGCTCTGAAAGGATGAACGCTTGGACTGAAGTGACGATGAAAGTTCTCGGCGACAAGTTTCACGAGTCAGACAAAGCGACTCGTAATCAAGTTTGTAAGTACCGTCGAATTACACTCGCTTATTTCATTTCCAAGAATGAATATGAATACGCTTTAAAAGCACTAGGTACCAACATAATGGGCCATTTTCAGGAAAACGTGAAACCAGTTGTCCAGTATGTTTGCTCTTATAAGGGACTGTTTTTGTTTAAAAATTTTTTTAAATTGTAGGTAGGTATTTATGAGTTCTAACTCGAATTTGGGCAATCCAATGCTTAAATTCAGTGTATCAACATGAAAATTCATTAAAACTACATTGTTGTGCGAGGTGCAGTGGCGGATCCATAGGGGGGCGAAGGGGGCGACCGCCCCCCCCCCCCACCCCTCGTGTTTTTTAAATGTGGTACACGTTCAATTTCCAAAATATAACAGAATCTATGTCTCTTTGAATTCACATTTTAACTGCTAAAACTGCCTAAAACTACCCATTTTGCTTCAATAATTTCCACATTTTCCGGGGGGGAGCCCCCGGACCCCCCCCCCCCCACTCTAAAGCTGGATCCGCCACTGGCGAGGTGGGAATCCTGTCCTATGCAAAAATAAAGATAATATTATTATTCATAAATGCCACTACTTCATCCTGTCCCATCCCAACCCTTTGTTAATATCTGGAGTCAACATGTTTCACTGTTCTTCCATTCTCCCTGAATGGTGTTGTTCCTCAAACTCTACAGTCCCCAAAACTCGAGTGAACTATTTCCAATATTTCCAATACCAGGGAACACAAAAATTCCTTGTTTTTAGGCTTCGAGCTGATGATTTGTAAACGTTCCAGGGAGATAGGTAAAACCCATGTGACACACATTAAAAATAATAAATCAGTAGCTAAACTTGTAAATTGGCACGAATCAAAAATTATCCATGTAATTCAAGGTATAATAATTATTGAATGATCGAGCCTTTTCTAAATATTTAAATAGTCCATTTAGTTTATGAAAAAGTGATGTGAACTTTGGAGAGTTGCCATGTGACAGATCTAGGGAGATAGAAAACAGGGGTTTATTAATTAATAATATTATATTATAGGTGTAAGATGATTACAATTCTTAACTTATGTTGCCAATATTTGTTTAATTAGTTATTTTAATTAATTAATAAACCCCTGTTTTCTATCTCCCTAGACCTGTCACATGACAACTCTCCAAAGTTCACATCACTCTTTCATAAACTAAATGGACTATTAAAATTTTTAGAAAAGCCTCGATCATTCAATTATAAGTACCTTGAATTACATGGATAATTTTTGATTCGTGCCAATTTACAAGTTTAGCTACTGATTTATTATTTTTTATGTGTGTTTTTATTATTTTTACCTCTCAATTCTATTCAAATTCAACCTTTTTCGAGTTTTCGAGACGTTTTCGAGTCGGATTTCGGAAGTTCTAATGAGTCAATCTAACTGACTTTTCCTCCTTAATCAGAATCGATTATATCAATTTTCGACGTTTTCGAGTCGTTTATCGTCGATTTCATCCTAAATGAACCTCTCAATTCGATTCAAATTCACCCTTTTTTGAGCTTTTGAGACATTTTTGAGTCGAATTTCGGAAATCCCGATGAGTCATTCTAACTCACTTTTCCGCCTTAATCAGAATCGATTATATCAATTTTCGACGTTTTCGAGTCGTTTTTCGTCGACTTTATCCAAAATGAACCTCTCAATTCGATTCAAATTCAACCTTTGTCGAGTTTTCGAGACATTTTCGAGTCGAATTTCGGAAATTCCGATGAGTCATTCTAACTCACTTTTCCTCCTTAATCAGAATCGATTAGAACAATTTTTCGACCTTTTCGAGTCGTTTTTGGTCAATTCGTTCCCAAAATGAACCCCTCAAACTCCCCCCCTCCACATCCTCCCCAAACTCCCCTAAACCCCCCCGCGCGATTCTACCCATCTACAAACTTAGCCTTTTTTTTGTTGTTGTTGTGGAAATTTGAACTTTTTATCTCAGTTTTATCGAGGGTTGCGAGTTCTATGCGATATAACCAAATTTGGTCTATAACTTGTTGGAAATGTCTTCTGAAATAATGTTATAAAAACGCGAAGTTATACAACTTTTTTCAGGTTATATAGCGTGTTATTTGTTACCCGTGGGGCGTCGATAAAGTTCAAAGAAAGTTTGATAACATCGTTATACAACAAGTCCGCATCTACCGGACCAGTTTATATAACATCCCTCCCAACCCCACCACACCAGGAGATCCTCCCTCCAAACCTTTCTCCGTTCTGTACTCTCTGTTCAGTCTCAGTCGGTGATTGAACAGCTTTCAAGTTTCACCTCGGTATTTTCGGATCACGTAGAACGTGGACGGAAATGGAATGGTCGAAGGAGCAGACGGAACAATTAATTGACAAGTTTCGTGAGATGGAGTTACTTTGGGATCCTAACCACAAATACTACAAGGATCGTAAACGAAAGAGAGATGCTTGGGCCGAGTTAGGTTCCTATTTTGATGGGAACGTGGATAAAGTCGAGAAGAAAACACGCGTGCTGATCGGACAGTTTCAACGAGAACTGAGGAAGGGGAAGATTGGAGATGGGGCTGACGCTGTGTACAAGTCACGGTGGATTTACTTCCATTCAATGCTTTTTTTAAAAGACAAAAAAATACCAAAGCATCAACAAGAATTCGGACAACACCAGCTTCCAGAATTCGGACACCAACATCATTTAGAATCACCAGGACAATCACAGGATTCAGACTTCAATGATACACTGGTAATAAATTTATTTTACTACGTCTCGTAGTTATTATTTAAGGTGTCTACTTAAAATGTGTATAGTACGAGTATAAATTTTAGTAGTTTCACTTTTCCATACTTATTATTTTATTCCACAATTTTTACCTCCAGGGCAGGTTTTGGGAATCAAAGGGAAGTATAATATAGCTGTTTTTTTCATGGAGCGCTTCGGTTTGTTCAGGGGGGGGGGCACGAAGTTCCTTCGACCAGCAATCACACTCTTACAAGGAAGAAGTCATAGTCCAGCAGAGTGGATGTGTTGTCCCTCAGGACTGTTCTTCTTAACCTTCGCTCACCATAAGGCACTGGCCCAGCAATGAGCGCAATTTCTGGGATTGGATGGTCAGTGGCTCTTGTCCGCAGGACTCCATAGCACTTCCTGATTTTCTACTGCACCGTCCAAAGTCACAAGTCGTTGTGGAGCACATCGTTCCGTACAAACCAAGGGGCGCCACAATTTAGCCATACTATCCTGTTTTGCTGGACTTGAATTTTGTTTTCTGAGATGGCACATGCTGAACCCCAGAGTTCACATCTGTCCGCCCAAACCGGTTCGATAAGCGACGTTTGTAGCTGCTTCTTTTGTGCCTGATGCAGCTTTGATTTGGGGTTCAACATTGGGCAAAGCTGGTATACACGCAGCTTCATCTCTTTCACGACGGGGTTGGTGTGTGGCCTCGGCGGTACAAAATCAGTCCCAGATACCGCACTTCTGGCTTATAGGGTACAAATTCGCCTGCCATAGGGACATTGGCGCAAGAGCCTGGCCTAAGGTGAAGGTCACCAATGTCGTTTTTGTTGGGGTTAATTCCCACCCTCCATTTTTGGCACCACTAGTCGACTGTATCAAGTTATTCTTGTAGGCACTGCTCCGCTTCCGTAATGGTTTTACCTGCTGCAAGAATACCCACGTCGTCCGCAAACTGTGCGGTCATCGTCGCTGGGGACAGGGGAAAGTCGTGGCAGTAAAGACTGTACAGTCGATGGTGAGCCTTGAGGTACTCGGGCATGCACTGCCTTGAACGAGGAAAGCTCTTGCCCGACAATCACCCTAAAGGTGCAGTTACTGAGGAATGGCTGGATGAGGAGAAAAAGAGAATTGGCCAAGAATTCTTCAAGCTTCAGCGGCAGCCCATCGTGCCACACTTTGTCAAACGCAGCTTGGACATCTAACCCCCTGGTGAACTTGCTGCGTTGTCGAGTGCCCCAAATTGAAAATCTGTGATTCGAGGGGACACATTGAGGACCTTGTTGACTTATTGGGAACCTTGTTTTCAATTCAGATAAGAACAAAATAAGTAGGTAGATTCTTAGTCACAGAGTCAGTAGTAGTTTAGCCAAGGCACTGTTCTTGCTTCAGAACAAAAATCCACTGATTTCATTTTGAACCATTTTCCAGTTATTTCTTCGTCAATTCGCTCTTATAGCCATGCTGTATGTGTCCGTGGATTGTATTTACTCTTTTTCTTTTTTAGGGTTCTCAAAGTGGGGAAGGAGATGAGGTACATTTCGGCCCCCCTCCCGCCAAAAAAAAGTCTACCCTTCACAAAGAAGATGTTTTAGAAAGCGCATTGCAGATATTACAAACGAAGGATGAAGACCAAATTTTCGGGGATTTCGTCGCCTCATCTCTAAGACGTTTACAGTCCCCGCAGTTGAAAAGAAACTTGAAACTCAAGATTCAACGTGCAGTTCTGGAGGTGGAGGAAATGGATAGTGCACTGAGTGCATTCAGTGCATCAACTCTAATGTACAGTGGATCTTCATCTAGTAGATCTACCCAAACTTCTCGGAACATTTACGACACCGATTTTAACAACGTTGGTTAACCATACAGTTGTGTGCAGGTACCTTTTTATCCATTTTACTTTGTACATGTAGGTAACATTAAATGTTAAAAGTCAGCCTTAAATGTTAAATGGTAATATATAATAAATAATATGCAATATAATATAATATCACAGATATATTATATGTTTGATTTTGGTTCACGAAAATTCAATGTACGTATCTAGTTACGAGTAGGTAATAATCAAATAAAGAATTTTCTAAAAAATCAAAGTTTGATGTTATTACAAGAAAAACCTCACCTAGGATTGTTAATTCGGATTTTAAGTAGGATTTCTATATTTTATTGTAGAATCGGTCTGGACAGAAATTCTGAATAAGTACGACAACAAATGGTATAATGTGTTACCTACCTAAGACCGTCATACGTAGAAAATTATTGAAGATCTACGGATCGCTTGACTGCAGTTCTGGAAGGAGTGTAGAGTATTATACTCTATTAAATAGAGTATTATACTCAATTAAATAGAATATAATACTCTACACTAATATTATACACCAAATTTTGGTGTATAATACACCAAATGGTTTTCTTTGTAGGATCTAATCCATCACCCAAATCCGTTTTGTTTTCCTTCTTTCGCGTTTCTTCTTGATAATCAAAGCAATCAGTAGTGCCACGCAAGCGATATTATGCTTTGAGTGAAACAAATCGAAATCGTGTAGGCAGACTGTTCTGCTCTCATGTGAGAGCAGTCTCAGCAACGCAATCTAGGCTCATGGTGTAGACACTGCTGACACTGCTCTAAGCAATCAGTGCCACTCTAGCTCTCACCATGTAGATCGGCCTGTCGTAGGAAACTACAGATGGTCTTAAACAATTCTCTGAATTGATACCAATGCAGTCTGCAATAATATGCACTGCTCTAGCAGAAGTGGTACAGAGTTCTTCACGTTATCTGCTCATACATATGCTGTATGTACGCTCATACTTACGTTACACATAGAAGAATTTCATTTCACAACGTCCGTTTTTTTAGGTTCCTACGTGCAAAAGAGATGGAGGCACTTGAGGGATTCTTACGTGAAGGCCATCAAAACGAAGAAAACCAGACCTTACGTTTTTAGCGAAGATATGTCGTTTCTTGAAATTGGACTGGAGAAGGTTCCACCGAAAGTACAGGAGAAACTATACAGGTACTACCACGTTTCTATTTCTTTCCAAAGTTATTTTGGCAAATCTTCGAAGAAAATACGTTATTGCAGTACCTTTTTCGAACATGCTTAGATTTCAACAAAATTATATAAATGTATTACGCCCTTTCAGACGAAACGTGTCCGTAGCAACATCCCAAATCAGGCCAAAATGTTGGCCTAATTAGGTATTTAAAAAAATATGGGTTCCAAGATGGGTCAAATTTAATTTGATGATATAGATGTGTCTCACCGCTGGGGATCTGTCAAATTTTCCGTTTCGCTCTATATCGCTCCTTTGCTGCAATAGTGTCATATCTCCAAATTAGATACTTTGGGGTAATCGAAAGAAAAAAACCCATTTCAACGAACTTCACGAAGCCAGATTTTAAAGCTCGGAAATTAGAGCTTTAAAACCTCGCTTCGTGAAATTCGTAGCGGAAATGATTCAAAGTTGAAAATTTCATTTAATGATTTTTTTTCGATTACTCCGAAGCATGAAATTTGGAGGTATGGCACTATTGCAGCAAATTAGCGATATGTAACGGTCTCGCAGATGATCAGAGGGGGAAATTAGGAGCGTGAGATGTAGTGATGCGTCAGAAAAATCAAGAGCTTTCGAAAAAGTAGTAACCGATGTAAGCGAAAATCGCCAGAAATCAGGAGTCACTTGATAGTGTACATAGCGTACATAATCATAACTACACTGGAGACCAAAAAAACCGGCGCAGTTGAATTGTTGTCGAAGAGTCAAGTTTAAATCGATAACAGTTGGGTTAGAGTCAATAGTAAGGTCAATAACAAGGTTAACAGAGATTACGTGCAGAGGTCCATCCCTGTTTTTCCTTAACAATCCAGTTTTTTCCTGTAATGCTCTTATGAATTCACGATAGAAACCCCTTCCCATTGACCTAGGGTTATGAAAAGTTAGGAGGACGGCGGACGGACGGATTTTTTTAATTCGATTTTTGGAATCTACGTAGAAGGGGTAATTGTTTTCCTTGGGCGATTCCAAAGGTTCGTTATCGATGATAATAAATATTAAAAAAAAACTGAAGGTTAATTTGAGGCATATCGATGTACCGGTTCATCTGTATGAAGTGTAGAGATACATTTAGGCCCGTATGCAAGAACGCACCTTTAGTAAAAGGACCGTTCCTTCCTTTTAACTTCCTTTAAACTTGTTGTCCCTTTTAAAAATGGAATGCAGAGATCGACCTTATCCGTAAAGGGAACCTTTTCGAGTAAAGGATCGTTAAAGGGACAGTTAGCTGTAATAGCTTCCCCCAGACTAACTTCAAGCTCAATCTTTCTCCTTATTAGTTCTTGGTCCTTGTCAGTTGTGTTGATTTCATTGTTATTGACCAGTGGTCTCGTTTCATTGTTAGTGAATATGAGTGAAAACAAAAGGAAGCGCTTATAAGTTTAATTAAAAGGCTTCCTTATAATTCCTGACCGATTTACGGTACAGCAGGCGTTGAGATAGATCTCTGCATTAGAAACTCGCGAAAGGAACGTAAAAGGGAGGTCCCTTTAGATTAAAGGAGGTCTCCTAAAAGGCAGCTGTTATCAGTAGGAAAGGGAGGTCTCTGCATCGTAACTTGAATAGAAGGGTTCCTTAAAGCTCCCTTAAGGAGACCTTTTATTAAAGGTGCGTTCTTGCATACGGGCCTTAATGTTAACTGCGTACCTGTGAATTTCATACTCATTTCTACAGATTTTGATTCTTGTGGTTAGAAAATCTTTCTTAACCATCCATACCATCCATTCTTATAACATCCAGTTAACATTATCCATTTTCACTTTGTACCAGAATCAAGACAGCAGATGTTGAAAAGGACCTGTTAGCGAGTTCGCCACAAGCCTCCGTCCGTTCCGATACGACGGTCAATCAGTCACGAGTTGGGCCCATCAGCGGAGGCGACCTACCGCGCGACATCACTCGCCCTGGGAAGAAACCAGGATCGGCGACCGAATTCGAAAAGATGCTCCTGAACATCGTCAAAAACAACGTGGAACACACTCCGAAACCTCCGGACGCCGACGACATGTTTTTCCTCTCGCTAATGCCTTACATAAAATCTCTGAGCCCCGCGGATGTTTTGGATTTCAAGTGTAAATTCATGGACCTTCTCAAATCTTACACTACTTTCCACGATTAGGTTACTCACTTCGTAAGTTACGTTACACTTAAAACACTCCGACAGAAATGCTTGTAAAGACGCTACAACCATAATGTAGGTTCCTTTACGTATTACTACCTTGTGGACCCGTGCCTTCATGATCGGTAGGAAGAACAACTAGTTAATATTAAATATTGTACTGATTATTATTAAGCGCCCTTTAGTTTCGTAGAATTCCCGAAATCGATTTAGATAATTTTCCATTAATTTGAGATTTTATTAAACTTCTCAAACGCTATAACATAATATATTATATTACTTGATGCTTGCACAAGATGACATCGAAACGTTTAAATTAAAACCACCATATTGTTGTAGTGTAATGGTTTTCTTTAACCCGAATATTCTCCGATTAGATTTACTTCCGAGAGCGGTTTTCTTCTTCCCACTACGCACTGAAGCTCTACCACTACCTTTGACCTTAAGAGATGATTGACGAATGTCTACTATTTATTTATTTATTTATATACGAGCAAGCCCAATTACACTTACAACAGTATCAGTGGCAGTTCACTGGATTACTTGAAAATATTTGTTGCAAAAGAATTAGAAAATAAAAAAAAATTAAAATGAAATACACAATAAGATAATAAATGAAAAAGTACCCTGGGAGCTATTAAACGGGGAAGAGGCAATCAGCTTACTATGCGATGATGATGACGTCATGAGCAGCTGCCATATTCATGAGGGCAGGTCCTCATGTTTGCATTTGTCCCATTTTGGCGAAGAAATGTGTTTCTTATTAAAATTTCATATTATTTAATAATCTCACTTCTTTTCCAACAAAAAAGGGCGAGAGTATTTAATAAGAAAGAAAGACATTACAGTAAGACCTCGATAATTCGGTAAACTGGATGGTTCCGCACTCTTAATGTTTGCTATTATTGAGTGATTTTCTTTGAATCGCTATTGGATCGGTAATGTCGGAATCGATCGGGATATACCAAATCATTTTGGAAGTGTTAGAGACGAATCGAGTAATTTTGAAGAGAATTCAAACATGCTGGAGGAATTCAGGCCATGTTATACATCGACAGCCACAGTGCAAAAGCCTGTAAGTACAATTTTTTCCAAAAATAAGGTTTTGAGCTTCACTGATAAATTTGGGCCTTGTGCACATGCTAATAGGAACAGAATTAAGCTCCAGCGCTTCATTTCTCCTCAATGGATGTTTGAAGTACCCTATTACATTTTTTATTTTTGTACATAAGGCTTTTGCACTGTGGCTGTCGACATAAAAGGTGTCTCAACTTAAATCCGAAGGAATTCAGGGATCAATTTTACAACTAATTTGCAACAAAAATTGTCTCTCAGACTTTTCTTTAATCCACTCTAAATGCCACTTTTTGTGAATTTTGTAATCTTGAGGTATTTTTGATACACTTGAGTAGGTACCTGTTGTCGACCTCGCACGGTTTTTTTTTTTGACATTTATGACTTTTCAATTGACAACAAAGTCCCACAGCACAACGGATGAGGGATGCGTGAGAACTGAGAGAGTAAAATGGTGAAGTGAAACAGAAGAAGCGCGGTTTCAACGAGAGGAAGTGAGACGGATAGTGTGGTGTGGTGTCTGTGTGAGATGATGCAGGGAGGTACCGCGTCTGGATCGAGGGGCGAACCGCGTTGTTGCCGGATCGCCACAGACCTCGCCGACTGTTGGCAACGCTGGTCTGACTTTAATTATTTATTTATCAGTTCATCTGAGTCGCTCTTTACCGCCCGTCTCCTCTCCCTTTGAGACGAACAACTTCACAGATTCGTCAGACCGACCGGAGCTAAGGCTAGGGATGGCAAAAAAATTTTAAATCGATGTTATGAAACATCGAAAGCCAACATTGGTTAAAGTTATTTCTGGTTATGTACCTATAGGTTACAACTAGAGTATAAATTAAACAACATCTTCGAACTTTCTTCAGTTTTTAGCATGGAACATGCTTTAGCCGAAAAATGTCACGCGGAATGTGTCACGAAAAATTGGTCACAAAAAATGGGTGACGAAATTTTTTAATGATTTTCACGTACAACCGAGTCGTTTCTAGGGAAATGAAACTTCTTTTGTTTTCATCGGACAAAAATCGTTCTCCATTCGTTGGAAAGCTCTCGATTTATCACGCATTTATGTCGCAGTTTTATATTTATCTACGAGATATTAATCCAACAATGCGATGTTATAAATGGTTAGTAAACAAGCATGTTCCATGTTTCTCGATTTTTAGCCGCAGGCTCCAAACGGTAAGCATCCGGGGGGTCCAGGGGGGCTTGCCCCCCTGGCGAGGCGCGAAGCGCCGAGTTTGCTTATAACTCTTAAACAATCCATCGTAGCGAAAACCTTACCGACATATAAATAAAAGAACATTAAATTCTGCGAATTTGACCAGGTTTAACCGCACTTATATGCCAAATTTCATAAACGTTATTTTGGAATATCCGACATCTTGCTTCGTGGCCATTATTTCTTGTTTTTGGTTTATTATCTTCGATAACGAACCATTGGAATCGCCCAAAGAAAAAATTTTTTTAACCCCCCCTCAAAATTTGTTGGTTTACGTTTCAAGATACGTAGATTCAGAAAATCGAATAAAAAAAAATCCGTCCGTCCGATGTACGCCGTACGCGCCACTTTGCCCAGTTAGCGTTGAGTTAAAATTACGAAATTTTTTTATGGGTTTCGACCAACCCCACAATGGTCCTCGAAACTTTTCATAACCCTAGGTCAAGGGGAAGGGGTTCAAAACGAATTTTGAAAATTTCATATCTCGAAAAATTCATATAGAACGGTATGTTTTTTATTTCATATTTAGATAGAGTTTGTTCCGTAGAATGTTTTAAGACCATCCGCAGCTTTGTACGACCAGCCGTTCGTTCACAATGACGGCTCAAAGATTGTGCCTCACAACCCGATCGTGAATCAAACTGTTGAAATACAGGTCCATTTTCATACTAGCAAGCTCTTTGGAACATCATATGGCTTAAGTGATGTCGAGTTTGTTGTTCTGAGGTGCGTTTCGTGCTACGGAAATGAAGGTAATTTCGAATGTTTGTTGGTAGGTACTTCTTTTATAGAAAAATTATTACCGACGTACTATTTAAAAACCCCAGAATTATATCGTATTAATTAATCATAATTAATAATAATTATTATTAATAATAAATACGAATTATTAATACCTAACAATAAATTATAATAATTTTCACTAGGTACTTGATAAAATTTTTAATAATTAGTGATAATTGATAATAATAATTAATCTAACATTTAGGATCTAGACATTTAGACCTAGTGATCTAGACAGAAGGGTGATCTGTACAAAGAAGATAATGAACAGTTGTGTCAAGAATTTGCAGAGTTTTTTATTCGATTTTCTGAATCTACGTATCTTGAAACGTAAACCAACAAATTTTGAGGGGGGGTTAAAATTTTTTTTCTTTGGGCGATTCCAATGGTTCATTATCGAAGATAATAAACCAAAAAGAAGTACGAGGTACGCGGTGTGGGTGTGGGCGCAGAGACATAAAAGGTCTCGTCGTATGACGCACTAGTTGTCCTGCCAGCCGCATTACGTCATACGCTCTGACGTACTTGTTGGCCACCTGCCAGCCGTCTTACGTCATACGCTCGTGCGTCATAGGCTCTGACGCACTAGTTAGCCTCCTGCCAGCCGTCTTACGTCATAGGCTCTGACGCACTAGTTAGCCTCCTGCCAGCCGTCTTACGTCATACGCTCGTGTGTAATAGGCTCTGACGTACTTGTTGGCCTCCTGCCAGCCGTCTTACGCTCGTGCGTCATAGGCTCTGACGTACTTGTTGGACTCCTGCCAGCCGTCTTACGTCATACGCTCGTGCGTCATAGGCTCTGACGTAGTTGTTTGACTCTTCAGGCCTACCTATATCCAATTGAGCCATATGATCTTTCACGTATTACACTATATATAAATATATGCCCGAAGGGCTGAGTTATATCTCAAAGTGACCTGGAAAAGCTGGAAATCGCTCTAAAACCTTAAGACCTAAAAACGGGTTTGTAACCCTCCAGAGGCTGAGCATAACAGAAAAGTTCGACCCCAAAACGTCGAAATTTTCGGACTTTCAGTTTTTCGCTTATAACTCCTAAACAGAGCATCCTAGCGAAAACCTTACCAAGAGTTAAGAGGGTTTACAACAACAAAAAAACAGCTATTAAATTTAAAAAAATTATATTTCCATTTATTTACAATTCGATCTGTCCTTGGCACAATAAACGAATTTTAAACGCAGTTATCCGCCTCAATATAATCATACGGTTATATTGATTTTACACAATTTCCGAAGATCGTGAATATTGATCAGGTTCAAGGGCTCATGAAAGTCTAGTCCATTGAAGGAAACGATGTACAAACTACAGTTATTTTCAAAATGAAACAGGTAGTTTCAGCCTTCGAACATCTCATCACATCTTCGATAATTTGTAATTAGTTTCAAATTTGAAGCTCAGTCTTTAACTAGATTCACTTATAACATTATACAACTTTTGTTGGTACTTGACCAAATTAGTAGAATAATAGGAGTCTTGATTTCATGTCAAATTTCTGCGAGGACTAATTATTACATGAAATCAGGACTCCTATTACATTGAATAGTAGGTATTCTAAACGATGTTCTATCCGAAGAGGAATGAAACACTGGTTTACAACAACAAAAATTTTAAAAACCCATAATATGGGTATTTTCGAAAAATTTCACTACAGTTAGGTACTGGAGTCGAACCGTGCCGATTTTGGTGTCTGTCTGTCCTTCAATCACGCAAAAACCGCTGAATGGATCGAACTTATTTCCCGTATTGAGATGTTTCCGTGATCGGGGTAGGACATAGGGGGGTTCACTTTCGGATTCGATGCATAGGGGGTGGGGGGTTTTCAGGGAAGCCGAAATATAACAGAGGTAGATGGACACACCCCGAGTTCTGCCCGTCAGCGACGTGCCCGACAGCTAGTTAAAAATAAATTTTATAAAAAAACACAGAACACGTCAAATGCAATAATTGTAAAAAATATTGTAATTAACTAAATTATTTACTTACAGCCCTTGCGAGCAGCCATCACAGGTTAGCTCCGAAGGGTGATCAATAACAACCTTGAGAGACGAGTTAATTAATCACCGCAGGCTAATTGCATTTCATACGTTTCACAGAACGGTAAAAGAGGGTTCTATCCGATTGAATAACTGAATGATAATCAAACGAAATGTACGTTATAAAAGCGCTTACTAAATTATTTAAGATGAATATTGTCGTACCTATACAACAAAAAAAAAAAAAAAAAAACTGTACAGGTGGAAAAGAATAATTCTAGTTAAAATCACAGCTCAATTTAGTAGATGTATCTACCCTATACTATTTGGGATGACCCTCGTACATTTTATTTCACTGATGCTAGAATAATGTTGATAATAATAATTATTAATTTTATAGATTTTATTGATGTTTATAGAATCCCTTTCATGTCCATAAACATCAATAAAATCTATCAAATTCTATAAAATCTTATTCATCTGTTAACTCTGGCCAGAAGTGCCAACATAAACTAAACCACTGAGCTCACTTGGACGGCATTAACCAGAAGGGAACCAACCACAAAAAAATGGCAAAATGAGATAAGAACACTATGAGATGGGCTAGGTCGGTCTACGCTGTCATAAAAAAGGATGATTCAATGCAGCTGTGATTTTTGTTTTTGAAATTTTAACGAATTTTGGTTTGTTAGCCATTTAGCTACAGAGGAGATGAAAGTTTTACTTGATTATGATGCAGAAAGGCTGTCAATGTTTTTGGATTGAAACATTAAAAATAGGTACCTCATGTAGAGACTAAAAGAAAACTGATCTAAAAATGATGATTAAAGCTGAAAATCATTCTTATTCATGTGTCATATAAAAAATATAATAACGTTCCTGAGCTTATAGTCACTTCTTTACTATTTTATTTTAAATATAGATATTTGTCAATTGGGTATAGTGCGTGAAATACCTTGAAAGGCGACACATATTATTTACTTTTGAAACTCCGAAAATTTTGAGACTGAAAGAAAATCGGTAACAAAAGATTTGCCTAAAACATACTCATTCTTAGCCATATGCCTTTTCAAAAATACCTATTATGTTCACGAGTTTATGGAAGGTTTTTCGAAGATTTAATTGTAAAATAAGTAAATATGCATCAAACTGCTGCTGCACTTATATTATCCCACCTACCATCAATAACCAGAATTTGTGTGGTCGAAAAAAATTTTATACACGGGATATGTATATAAAAACTTATATACACATACTCGTATTTTTGGAGGATTTGTGAGGGCAAAGTCATGTAGGGTATCGTTTTCAAATGGAAGAATGATGAATGTTGGTTTGCTAACCACTCATGGTTGAATGAGAATGGTCATTGAGAATCTCTCAATGGAACCAGCTGACTTGGTTCAACACTCTGATTTTTAAACAGCGGTTTGTCAAATCTAAGAAAGGAACCAACCACATATAATTTGATTTTTAAGAGTTCTACTGCAGTAATTGCATTTTGTCAAAGTAGGAAATGACGGAGAATTCAATTAGGTTTGAGAGGAAAAGAAGAAAATCCCAATACAATCAACCCCTGATTTGCAAACTTGAAAAAACTTTGATGCCTGATTACTCAAAACTAGGAAACTGTGGTTGGTTCCCTTCTGGTTAATACCGTCCACTTGAAAAATGCCGTCTAATAAGATGCCGTCTGATGAGTGAGGAAATGACGCGTTGCAGCCCTCATAGGCGAATTTTGGTAGATTGAGTCACCTCAAGGAATGTACGTAGGATCGAGAAATTGGTAATTGGATGGTCTGAATGTTGTTGCAAATCCGAGGGTCGCCGTCAGTTCTCGTTGATGTCCTCTTGATGAAGAAGCTCTTGTTCCATAATGACTTGAGCTACTTTGAGTTTGGCGATGGCTTGCCGTTTCCTCGAGAAGGTCTTGACGGTTCCCGCGTGAGCGAGAAACAGCAGGTCTATCGGGTCCATCTGCGGATTCCCGTTGTCCTCGAAGGACCTCCAGTCGACGGGGAATTTCCTTTTGGAGGACGGGAACGGGGAGCTCGTCGTCGCCAACGTCACTTCGGGGACGCACGATGGGTCGTAGACGATGTTTTCGGTCGATGTCGCTCCCTGGTCTTCGTTAGCTGCGCCAAACAGAATAAGAACTTATTAATCATATGAACAATTCAAGAGGCACAACTGGACCACAATGAACGTCGTAATTTCGATAAAAGTCCAATAAAAAACTGATATCACCACGTGATTCAGTGTAGAAAAAAATAATTAAATTTCATGAGCCCATAATAAGTAAACAAAAACTTCATTAAAACAAATCACGCCAGACGTTCCTCACGTTATTTTAGGTTTCAATCACCTCCCTATTAGATATCTTTGTAATTTAGGTACATGAAAATAAATTAAATTTATTGGAAATAAGATCCAACAAAATAAGCATGACATCAGGTTTTTTCCCTTCCCATTCCAATTGCATTCCGAAATTGAGAGATAACTGCTATTTTGAGTATACCGTTGGAAAGGTACCTAATTAAATTTTACAACTTTTGTGAGATTCGGCGGCTTGCAGCATTTTTTTGGAACATCCAAACAAATTTTTGTGATCCTCGAAACTTTGTTGCTAACTACGCTTTTTTTTAAAATGTTCATTTCTTGATCTGTTATCGCGGTTTAAAAAAACTTGTGAACATTGAAAGTGCATTAGACTTAAAGAAAATTTAATGCTGATTTCAAAACTGCGATGGAACGTTGAAAAAAAAAAGTGGAAAAGCAGAGAAAATTGAGGTTTCCAATAAAAAACGCGGTTTTCTCGAAATAACCGTTGAAAGGGCGTATCTGTGGAACGGAATGAGATAGAGACATGCGGTTGGCGGCGTTTAACTACATTTTTGATCTAGTTATTTGACCCAAGATGGATCGACAAAGTGGAGGAAGACACGGCCAGGACTGGATGTCGGGATTGGAGAGGTGCAGGACGCGATGGAGGGCCGTCTTGAAGGAGGCCAAGGCCCAGTGTTGCCGGATCGTGGGTTTATTCGGAAAGATTTTGAGGAAATGGGTTTTGTGGGTTTTTTGGCCCAACTGTGGGTTTTTGGGCTTTTTTCGGCCGAAATCGGGAATAAATTAGTCAAAACGCTAAGATTGTAAGGAATTAGGGAAATTTCGCATAGGAGACGAGTTATGTTGCTGTGGACAATGTGATTTGTAGGTTTTGTGACCTGTTTCTAGTGCTATTTCCAATTTTGGTTTATTATCTTCGATAATGAACCATTGGAATCGCCCAAAGAAAAAAAATTTTTAACCCCCCCTCAAAATTTGTTGGTTTACGTTTCAAGATACGTAGATTCAGAAAATCGAATAAAAAAAAATCCGTCCGTCCGCCGTACGCCGTCCGCCGTACGCCGTCCGCGCCACTTTGCCCAGTTAGCGTTGAGTTAAAATTACGAAATTTTTTTTATGGGTTTCGACCAACCCCACAATGGTCCTCGAAACTTTTCATAACCCTAGGTCAAGGGGAAGGGGTTCAAAACGAAATTTAAAATTTCGACAATGTCATATCTCCAAATATTTAACTGAACCGTGTAATTTTTAGTTTACTTTCGAATGACCTGAAAAATTACAAATCTTTTAAGACCAATTGGATTTTTGTGCGACCAGCCGTTCGTTCACAGTGACCGCGCAAAGGTTTAGGAAAAACACTAAACTTTCGCGTCGAAAACGGCCGTTATGTGACCCAACTCCCAGACGCCCAGAATAAAACTACCTTTTTTCATCTTCCCGGTAAACTACAGTCTAGAAAGTTTAACCGTGAGTCAGGGATAGACCACATTGCAATATTTACTCGGTTTCTCATCTGTAAAATTGTTTAAATAATACCTTTTAGTAATAATACAAATTAAATTTTGATGATGAGCTATTGACTTGAAATTTTAAAAATAGGTCAGAACTGGATAACAATGCAATGTTCACTCGGTTTCTTGTCTGTAAAATTGTTTAAATAATACCTATTTGTTTAAACAAATTAAATTTTGATGATGAGCTAGATACTTGAAATTTTAAATATAGGTCAGAATTGGATGACATTTCAATATCCACTCGGTTTGTATGACATGGTATGAGTATGGTATATTATTGTATGTATGATTTTGTATAATACAGTATGGTATGATAGGAAAGAAATTCGTATGGTATGGTATGAGTACGGTGAGAATATGGTATAGTGCCGATTTGCAACACAGTCTGGTATAGACAGAAGGGTGATCTGCACAAGGAAGATAATAAACCGTTGTGTCAAGAATTTGCAGAGTTTTGATCTAGTTATTTGACCCAAGATGGATCGACAACGTGGAGGAAGACACGGACAGGACTGGATGTCGGGATTGGAGAGGTGCAGGACGCGATGGAGGGCCGTCTTGAAGGAGGCCAAGGCCCAGTGTTGCCAGATCGTGGGTTTATTCGGAAAGATTTTGAGGAAATGGGTTTTGTGGGTTTTTCGGCCCAACTGTGGGTTTTTGGGCTTTTTTCGGCCGAAATCGGGAATAAATTAGTCAAAACGCTAAGATTGTAAGGAATTAGGGAAATTTCGCATAGGAGACGAGTTATGTTGCTGTGGACAATGTGATTTGTAGGTTTTGTGACCTGTTTCTAGTGCTATTTCCAATTTTTCTTTCTGGTGACTTTGCTAGTCAACTTATTTTAAGTCCTAATTTGTGATTGATAAAGGGCTATTTTATTTGTTTTTAGTTGCGGCTTTTAAAATATTTTTATGCATTGCTTAAGAGTAATGTTAAGTATTTTAATTACTTTTAAATTACTTGTTGATTGTTTTGACTAGTTAACTAGTTTCTTTTAATAAACAGTACGTTCTGTGGCAGACCAGATGTCTTCGATCTTTAAATTCTACCGCCCATCGCCCTGGCAGGAGCTTGCAGCAGTGCCAACTACCATATGCATTGCTCTCACACTAAATCGCTGTTTTTATCGCTTTTAAAGTCTTATTTACTCTTTAAAATCAGCGAAATCACATGGAGTCACATATTTTGTGTTTTGGCTCTAAAAAGGCACTATAGAGCACTTTTCCCGGAATGTGGGATTTTTTGGGCTGTTATGGGTTTTTTGGTAGCGCTGAGCGGGTTTTCACTCCGGACGGGTCTGGCAACACTGCCAAGGCCCACCCGGGGCTGTAGAGCCACAAAGAAGAAGAAGATAGATAAATAGGCAGTTTTTGGTGTCTCCTGTAAAGTAGCAAAAAGTGAGATAGCTCATGTTGCCGCTTGAACGGCGATTTGGCTCATAAGTAGAGGGGATTAGTTTTGGAACAAGCTATGAATATTTACTTTTTCTGTACAGTTTTGTACACTAACCTGTATCGTTCGTGCTATCCAAACTGTAATCTCCGTCGGCGTCCGGAGACGGTTCCGGGCATTCAGAATCAACGCTGGTCGTCAAATGAGTTCGAAGCGGTTCCATTTTGTCTGCCCAAACCCACTTCTTGATTTTTCCTGTTCGTCCGTAAAGTCGCCGCCGCCTGACGTACCTCCCGTAGGTGTCTCGGAGGGTCTTCCATCGCTTTTTGATGTCCTCCCCTGAAAATCAAAAAGTCCTGCTGAGTTCCAAGTCCAATTACAGTTGTGGACATTGGACAAACGATGAGCAAAGCTTTGGGAAGACGATCCCCACAGAGTTGTATTCAGGGCCGGATTTACCAGGGCCCATAGCGACAATTGTTTTGAAAACAATAATAATAAAATAATAAAAAAAATCAAAAACACGAAAAAGCCATGGAATTTGGGGGATATATATATTACAGTTCCATGTTTCATCTGGAACAAAACTAAACCTGTATTCCAAAAGATGCGTATCTCATGCGCAAACTGTATCACATCGTCATGCTCACATTATGAATGATATAATGCCAAGTTATTCGTTTCTTTCACACTAAATGGGGAGCTTTCTTTCAAAGGGGCTTATGTCCACTTGGAACATTTTGGGAAACATTTTAAGGTATACCTATATACCTATTTTTTTTTTTTTTTTTTTTCAGTTTCCCAAAATGTTCCAAGTTTTCCAAAATTTCCAAAATGTTCCAAAAGTAAACATTTTTAGGTATATATACCTATTTTTTTTTTTTTTTTTTTTTTCAGTTTCCCAAAATGTTCCAAGTGGACATAAGCCCCTTTGAAAGAAAGCTCCTCATTTAGAGTGAAAGAAACGAATAACTTGGCATTATGACAAGATGCAAGTTTCTCAAGGTTCTCAAATTTTCCTTATATTTTCTACATAGCAATGTTAATAAGACCATAAGAAAGAAAGCTGGACATAAGCCAAAAAGAAAGCTCCTCTATTGAGAAAGCTATTGAGAAAAACCATTGTAAATTTATTTGATTATATATATAGAATTGTTATACATACAAGTATATATTTCGTTTTTTTTCTTTTCAAGATTTATGTATCTAGTATATCTAAAGATGGCAACGATATATCGATATATTAGGTTCGATATATCGATACAGAGGAGCGATATTATCGACATATTTACCGATATATCGGTAAGTATATCGTGGCGTGTTTTCATAAAGTAACAAATAAATTTTAACATGAATGGATGAGAAAAAACGCCTGTACCTGTAAAACAAAAAATTATTTCATACCATAACAACCGTTGTAGGTGCCTGATGGCTCAAGAGTTTTCACATGGAAGAAGGAAAAATCCTCCTTCTTCCATGGTTTTTAGCTCTGGTGTCAGACATGCATGCTGAGTTCAAGTTCATGCTCTCTCCTCTTCCCTTGATTCTAACATTTTGATTTTGACATTGTCATTCTCCTGTGATTTTTGATTTGTTCTCCTGCTCATTGATCTCCCTATCATCCAATATGGCACCTCCGAAAATTCGAGTGTGGAAATATTTCGACAAAAACCCACGAGATGCCCGGCAGGCAGTTTGCAAAACGTGTACCAAGGTACTCAAAACCTCTGGCAATATGCCTGGAGAAATGTGGGATGTGTAAGTTTACAAATATTCTATTTTTTGTAAACAATAAGATTGTTCACAAAAAATAGAATATTTGTATATATTGTACATTATTATACCTATTCTATATTTCGTGAACTGGTGTGCCCTAAGTTAAAAACTGATGTTTTAGAAATAAGATTGTATATTTGTACAAGATTGTATGTATACAATTGTGTTTGTATATTTTTTCTATACATTGTTTTGAACTGGTGTTTTAAAAATAAGATTGTATTAAACAATGATGTTTGTATACTTTTTCTATTTTTTTTTTTTTTTTTGTATATTTTGCCTAACTGTAAATTGAATTAAAAATGATTTTTATAAATTTTAAAACGTTTTAACTCGCTTACCTACTACTTCAATCCAGTTTTTCCAAGCAAATGTTTCGATATCGAATATATCGATATATTTCTTCCGATATATCAGAGGTATCGATATATTATTGACGATATATCATTTGATCAATTTATCGATATATTTCATTCGATTTGCCATCCCTAAGTATGTCATAGAATTATGATTGCAAGAGGAATTTTGTAATCTTTCATCCAGGGATGGTGGAAGAGAGGGCCTCAAGGCCCTAACCTTCCCTGGTTAATAAATTAAAAAAAATCAATCAATCAGTCAATCAATCTAATACGTAGACAATGTCAACGAACATGTTCAAATTTTGTATTCGGGTGTAAGTCTGGTTAGGCGGAAGGATGATCGATGCGACTAGTTCTTGCCAGATTTTGCAAATAAAGCGTTATCAATCAATCAATCTCGTTGACGATGTGCCAAAATCCCTTGTCCCAACGTGAAATTGGTGAGATTGTATTAAACAATGATGTTTGTATACTTTTTCTATTTTTTTGTATATTTCGCCTAACTGTAAATTGAATTAAAAATGATTTTTATAAATTTTAAAACGTTTTAACTCGCTTACCTACTTCTTCAATCTAGTTTTTCCAAGCAAATGTTTCGATATCGAATATATCGATATATTATTGACGATATATCATTTGATCAATTTATCGATATATTTCATTCGATTTGCCATCCCTAAGTATGATATTATCATAGAATTATGATTGTAAGAGGAATTTTGTAATCTTTCATCCAGGGATGGTGGAAGAGAGGGCCTCAAGGCACTAACCTTCCCTGGTTAATAAATAAAAAAATTCAATCAATCAATCAATCTAATACGTAGACAATGTCAACGAACATGTCATGTTCAAATTTTGTATTCAGGTGTAAGTCTGGTTAGGCGGAAGGATGATCGATGCGACTAGTTCTTTTCTAGGACAGATTTTGTAAATAAAGCGTTATCAATCAATCAATCAATCTCGTAGACGATGTGCCAAAATCCCTTGACCCAACGTGAAATCGCCTCGTTTTCATTCACCGCCACAAATTTGTTATGAAAACTAACCTGAAGTGCCCAATTTATCGCCCAACGTGTCCCATATCTTGTCCCTCTTGAGAAAATTCCGGTAGTCCTTGTGAGACGGGTCGATGAGCGTCGGCTGCTGGAGAACCAGATCGATCAACTCTCCCGTCCACGAATACGGACTTGACATGACGACAAGGTCAATCACTCGGTAGACGACGAGGTCAATCGCTCGGTAGACGACGAGGGACCGGATTTCAGAACGTGTTTCGAGTTCGTTCGTTCGTGTATTCGGACACGTAATCGACGTAACTGACGAACAACGTGCGCGCCGGTCGGACGAGAGACGCCAACTGAGCCGCCAACGGATGCGACCGTTGGCGCTGCGGCCCGCGTGGGGAAAAATGCGCAGGTTGAAGGTAAAAAGGACCCCCCCCCCCCACCTCCACACCCTTCGTCGTCCTTGTTCCTCAAAGTGGCCCTCAAAGAAATTCGGTCACCCTCGAGGAGAGTTTGGTACCGCAAAACGAACGATGCGAACTGCTGGGTCTTCCGCGAAGTACGAGTAGGTACCTGCAGTAAACCGAACAAGAGAAATAAACTCACCATCAAACGGATCGATGGACGTCCCACAGTGATTTCACTTGACTGTACCTGTCAATCGATAATGAACTCAGTTTGGATTACCTATGGTTTATTGGCACAATGGAGAATATAAACAGAAAACATAATTTAAATAAATAAACAAATAATTAGATACAGAAAACTGAAAATGAACTTGAAATGAAATGAAAGTTTATTCCTCTTCAGAAAACAAAATAATACAAAAATAAATCAGGTACATACATAGGAAATTATTCCCCTATGTGGGCATAGCCCGTGGTAGGGAGAAGAGTCTTCAAAAATATATAAATTAACAAATAGCGCTAACTATAGGCGTCTAAGAAAATATTTTACAAGTGTAACCGATGGAAAAAAGAAAAAGAAATATAAACCTAATTTTGGGTAAAGAAATTTATTTCTGTAAGTAATATTTTTTTAAGATAATATTGTTATTTTTTGGTTGGGTCATTAATTTTATTTTTAGCTCGTTATATAAATTGATTAAAATGTAACGCAATCTGCTGTCAAACGAACCGATCAAAATGAAATTTTACAACTTCAAAATAAAATAATGCCAGTGCCCACGACATGCTAAGTTCTTAATGAACTTGTGTTATGCCGCGGAGTTTATTTAAAAATTTAACCCTAAACTACACGGGTGTTTTTTGCACCATGTGATACACGGGTGGGGTGTCCAAAACCCCAGTACCCGGTTCTCCTCAAGACATTTTTTTTTAGCTCAACCACAAGCCAAAAAAACGGATTTTCCTCTTATTTGAGATGGCTTAACGATTCGAACAAAACAAGAATGAACGATTTCTAACGACTTCTCGATTTATTACAACATTTTGAAATACCTGACTTAGGCTGAAAGTAATCATTATTTCCTGTTTATCAAAATTAGTCATAATTCGCGTAAGAAAAACTGCACCTATCGGAGAAAAATCTTCTTAAACGCCAACTAGACATCTATAATATATAACTAAATCATAACTATATTATAACTAAATTTACAGACGATTTTTGTGTTCCTAGGGTATTTTCGAAAATTTTCACTACAGTTATTCGTTTCGCGTGAAATAGAGTCGAACCATGCCGATTTTGAATTTGGTGTCTGTCTGTTTGTCTGTCCTTCACGCAAAGACGGCTAAATGGATCAAACCCTTCTCCCGTATTGAAATGTTTCCGTGACGGGGAAGGACATAAGTTCACTTCCGGATCCGATGCATAGGGGTGGGGGTTTATAGGGAAGCCGAAATATAAAAATCTTAAATTCTTCCTTCCTGTGAAACAGATGAATATTATTTTTGGTATTTAGATTACAAGGGTTGGTAAAAGGACATGTAAGTCGTATAATCCCTAAAGCGACAGGTAAGAGTGGCAGAGCGACGGGCCCGACAGCTAGTTAAGTAAGTACTAACGTTAGAAAAAGAGAGAACATCAAAAAGTAAATTAGTGTCCTCACATGAGCACTTTGGAATTGACCTTATCTTATGAACCTCAAAAGTCAAAATATTACGAAATCGGCTACTTTTTCTCAAACAACGAATATTTTCCATGCAATATTCAATTTTGGATCTTCATGACTGCCTACTATGGACTACTGCATAGTGTAGGTAATGTTTAAAATTGAAAAATAAAAGTCTGAGATGGCCCTACCATTTTTGTAGTCGATGTTCATTGCACGTAGGACGGGTGCACTTCGTGCAAACACTGTTGGTTTTGCGGTCATTTCCTATTAAACAAGGATTCAGGAGGATCGGGGTTGTCTAATGAACTAATGAAATACTGAACATGCAACTTCACTTGTAGATGTTGTAGGTGTTACTCAGCCAAAATTTGTTATAAAACCAGTGAAATAGAGACTTTTTACATAAAACCAGTCATTTCTTCAATAATTTGTTCTGATAACCATACTGCATGACTGTGGATTTTCATTTTGGCGAATTTTCTAAGAAAACGAAGCTATAATAGCTGTTCTCGCTCCAAAATTGTTAAAACTCTAATTTCCGAAACATTTTTATACCAAAATCCGTTTCAGGCCATCCTGAATCCAGTACCAAAAGACACCGAAAATTATATGTGTACATAGGTACATTTGGTATGTATATACATTTTCGGTGTCTTTTGGCAGTAGATTCAGGGTAGTCGGAAACGGATTTCGGTACTTGTCATTCCTGCCGATAACTCTCGATAATGGTGAAGTTCTTGAAAAAGTTCAAATTTGCACAAAAATCCAGTCCCGGCAATTGAAATGCTAAGTTCGTAGATGGGCAGAATCAGGCAACTCTAAGGGGGGATTTAGGGGAGTTTTAAGGGGGGGGGGGAAATCACCCATAAATTCCCAAAACGAAAAATTATTTGAATTGTCATATAACAAGAGTAAAAAATATAGATATAAGAAATTAATGTAGACATAATAAGTAAATAATAAGAGAAAAATAAAAAGATGAGAAAAGAATAAAGAAGATATAATAGGAAAAATAGATATAATGAATAAATAAAATAACAACGATTGTATTACGAGGAATTGTAAATAATGTAGCCAGGGGAGGAGTGAGAGAGGGCCACTTGGCCCTATCCTACCCCTGGTGGTTCAATAAAAAGCTTAATCAATCAATCAATCAATCATCTCGAGATCAAGATGTTTGTACCGTATTAATTTTATTTCATCGTGAACTTGAATCAAGTCGTGAACCCGTTAACGTGTTCTTGCACACACCACCTGGTCCTCGTAATCACCATAAGCGGATACAAAGGTTACGTTTTATACGAGATAAAAACCAGACCGAATCAAACAGGAAACGTCTTGCGGTTAACGTCAAAGTTGATTCGAATGCAAACACAGACAAATATCGGTAAAATCAGCGTAGAAACATGATATTGATGAGGATTAAGAACCTTTGAACTAGAAGTATAAATAGTGAAATCTTACGAAACCTTTGACGGGTAGCGACGAATGTCCACTTGAATAGACAACGTTGAATCGGGCGAGCGCGAATTCAACTTCATCGTGCGTATCGAAAAAATTATTTATTTAATTTTTTTTTGTTCACTCAATACGGTCATGTCTTGTGGAAATTCCACTTATGAGGGAAAGGGCAGCCCGAAAATCATTCTCAAGAGAAAGAAGAGGCTGCCAGGCGAGTGGGCCTGTTACATTCAATGGATCACCCCGAATCGCGATGTTTTCAAAGGTAAATGAACTACTTGTTCTGTAAACTTATTTAGGGCTTTTTTCCTCGTGTATTTGACGTACCTACACATTTATTTTACAAATATTTATGCTGCACCACACCAGGAAAAAACACATAATATCAATCTAAAACACATAACCGCTAATTGCAGAAAGGCATCATGTCCTTGTCTTTACGAATTTCGTGTTTTTAGCGAATTTTCGAAGAAAATGTAGCTATTGTTCTCGGTCCAAAATTTTTAAAACTGGAATTTTCGAAAAATTTTAGGCTAAGTTCGAAGATGGGCAAAATTGGACCACTCTAAGGGGGGTTTTGGGGAGTTTTAGGGGGAGAAAAATTGATGGAACGTTTTGACAAGTGACACCTCATTTTAAAGGTTATTTTATGCTGAACACGATGGTGAAATCAGAATTGCGATATCTCATTCCGTTCTCAAATTGGAGCACTTTGAAGATGAAGAAACGTGGTTGTTACTTGATATGATCTTCATGGTTATTCTGCTCTAACCTGATGACGGAATGCGATATCGCAATTCCGACTTCACCGTCGTGTTTAGAGTTGAAATATCGAAAAGCCGAGGGGGGTTTGGGTTGTTGTGAGGGGGGGGGGGGGGGGGTCACTCAAAAAAATGAAAGTCCGACAAGTGACACCTCATTTTAAAGGTTTTTACACGCTGAATACGATCGTAAAGTCAGAATTGCGATACCTAATTTCGTTCGCCAAATTGAGTACTTTGAAGATGAAGAATACGTTCTTAATGGTTAATCTGCTCTAATTTGATGCCGGAATGCGATATCGCAATTCTGACTTCACCATCGTGTTCAGCGTTGTTATGTCCAAAAGCTGAAGGGGCGTTCCGGGGATGTTTGGTGGGGGGGTTCACCCATAAATTCCGGAAATGAAACGGTCTGTCAAGTGACACCCCATTTTTAAGGTTTTCACACGCTGAATAAGATGGGGAAGGTAGAATTGCTACATCTTATTCCGCTCTCAAACTAGAGCACTTTGAAGATGAAGAAACGTGGTTGATACCTACTTGATATGTTCTTCATGGACATCATGTTCTTTAAAGAAGACGTTTTATATAAAACCAATTAGTTCTTCGAAAATTCGCTCTTAAAGTCATGCTGCATGACTGGGGATTTTTTTAATTTTTTCATTAAAGTTGTCACTTGAAGCAAGACACACGGTTTATTGCAGAAAAGAAACACGTCCGCACATGAGCGTTGGCATGGCGACCCCGTCAATATTGTATTGACTGCAGAAACGGAACAAGTCCAAGACAAGTTTCCTTTCTGTGGTAAACAGCTGCTACGCATAGCTGCCAGAAACATCCCTAGGCCCTGACAGTTCAGCTGAGTTATATTTGATAACAATATTTGACTTTGTTTATTGATGAAAGACCTGTGAGACTCTGCTCGATACGATATGTTTAACGACATCGCTTCAGTAATGACGTTACCATTCAATTATAGAGGACTGCTTAGCAATAAACTAGCATTACCTAGGGTTTACAGTTTTATTGCAACAATAAGTAAGGTAATTTGATAAAGAGGGCTAAAGTCAATAGAGAAGAACACGTGAAAATCCAGTCATGCAGCATGGCTATACGAGCGAATTTTCGAAGAAATAACCGGTTTTATGTAAGAGGTCTTCCATATGTGACCGTCCACAGGAAAACGTACCTTAGCTTCCGGAAGCAAATTTTTCGGCAGAACAAAAACAAGGACCAGTTTAAAAATTCTGTCCTTTTCCTCCGTGTTCATGTGGTCGGTACGGATCTTTTGGGGGTCAAATTAAACTGAATTAAACAAATTAAATTTAATTAAACATTTTGGGTTATTATCGATTCGTATAGGAAATCTAACGTAGTTTCTGAATCTGTAAGCCGTTTTACGAATCGATTACTGAAAATTGATACATCGCAAAAACCAACGCGCGGAATAATGTACCTTAGCTTCCCAGGGTCATCGCCTCATCTCTTGAAGAAGAAGAAGACAACAACTTATCGTTTTGTTGTGTTTGTTTGAAGTCCTTCAAAAAATATTATTAACCTTTATCCTTTCACATTTAATCTTTTTCTTTCATTTTTTGTTTTGCACGTTTGTTTAACAATAAATTGGATCCTATGGACGGTCACATATTACTGGTTTTATAACAAATTTTCTTCTATTTTTGCCGAGTATCATGTTAGTTTACAGATTTTTCAACGCTGAACACGTTGGTGAACTCAGAATTACGATATCTCATTCCGTTAAAACATTAGGGCAGTCTAAACATCAAGAACACCTCAAGTATCAACCACGTTTCTTCGTCTTCAAAGTGCTCCAGCTTGAGAACGGAATAAGATTTAAATTGAATAAATATAGTTGAATTGTTCAAATCAAAACCCAAGATTAAATCGCAGGACATTGCAAATCATGAAACCCCCAAAAACAACATTATCTTATTTCTGGTTGTAGATCGTTCAAGTTTCACATTCGTGTTGCAGCTGTTTGTTAGGGATGAGTCAGCAACTCGCTAGTCAATTTTGCCTACTTTTCAGAAGCCTGTAAAATGAGGGGTCACTTGTCAGACTGTTTCATTTTGAGAATTTATGGGTAATTTCCCCCCCTTAAAACTCCTTCTCCCCCCCCCCCCCCGTAGATTCTGCGCATCTACGAACTTTGCCTTTCGATTGTCAGGACGGATGTTATCGTCTGGAGTGACGCATAGATAAATATATATTTAAATATACATATAACCTCGGTGTCTTTTGGCAGTGGCTTCAGGATGGTCTGAAACGGATTTTGGTATGAAAATGTTTCGGAAATTTTGGACCGAGAACAATAGCTTCATTTTCTTCGAAATTCGCTGCAAGACTTGCCTAAGTGATGATCCGTATGGCAAAAATGTTACAAGAGACCAAAAACAGGGCTTTTGCCATATGACAATGCAGAGAAATGACTTTTTCATCCAAGAACCCCAACAAGGTGCAATCTAACAAGACGAAATCACCCGTTTAAAAATGGACACATTCAGACTTCGAAATGCAGACCAGTGAATTTAGGCTTCTTCTAGTCTTAAATTAAATTGTCTTGAATTTTTTTCAAAACCTTCTCCTACAACCTTTTTGTAGGACCAGTAATTTGGCCGGTACGAGACCAGAAAAATGACCGTCACATAAAATTTGCACAGCATTTTTTTGCAGAGTTCTATCTCGGGTTCTACTCTGTTTACGGATTTCTACTACTAGTGAAATTATGGGGCATTCTTTATACTTTAAAAAAGAATTTAATAACTTCTTTCGCCAAGAGGCTGCGTTACTGCTTTTTTGGCCAAAACCTAAAACGAGCGCAAAACTTTCGCTGTTTTCCGAGCACCAGCCATTAAATTACCCATAAATTCCCAAAATGAAACAGTCTGGCAAGTGACACATTATTCGATGGTGAATTCAGAATTGCGACATGTTATTCCGTTCTCAAACTGGAGCACTTTGAAGATGAAGAAACGTGTGATGTTCTTCGTCGACATTTTTATATAAAACCAATTATTTCTTCGGAATGGTTGGAGTGAATGAGCATTGCTGAGTGTAGCTGCGAATACATTCCTGGGTAGGACCTACTTTACCTCTGGGATGTTCAAGTTTTTGTGCACACAGTGATGTTGTGAGTATCGAGGGTTTTGCACTATTCCCAAGATAACGTTATCACCAACCTTATCCCCAGGTGGTGAAATCGGCCATAACGGAGTTGCGCATATACTAGGGTGGACCCACCCGTTAGCATTCGAAGAGCCATGTTGTGGAGTGTTTGGATCATCTTTATTTGGCTATTGGAGGCTAAGCCCCGATTCGGTAGCAATAAAACCACATAGGGAGTATGACCGTGGTGTAAATCAACTTCTTAAGATTTAGAGGAAGCCCAGAGTTATGTCCTGGGATAAATTTCAACTGTCGCAGGCTGTTATGTTTCGAATCGTGACCTTTTTTAGTGTGTCTGTGTCATCTATGAAGAAAATTGTAAAGGCAGAATTCGCATCGTTATTTACTTAGTTTCTACGGTATTTTTACACCGTATTTCTAGTGGGAGTAAAATTGATGTTTCTTGAGCGGTGTCAATTTTTATTTTATTTTTATATAGTAGTAACCAGTAAACCAAAATCAGCAAACGTCAGTGGCGGAGGGAGGCGAACTCCCATCAAAGAAGCGTTTTGCTTTAGAAGTCGTTCAATCTATTTGCTGCGGAACGACCGGGTTTCGAACCACCTCCGAGTTATGGCTGGTTGTTAAGGAGTCATCCGGAACGTTTATTATCTTTTCGGGTCGGAGGGGAAGTGGGAGTACGAGTACGAGCCCGTAAAAAAACCTTCAAACAGCCCTTAGTTTAGGGCACGCACTCATTTCGGTTAACTCCCACCGAACCCAGCAACGCCATCAACCGAACGGCCATTTCGGGAGGGGCGAGGCGTTTCGTGTTTTTATGAAATGCACTTCGGAAACCCTACGGCGGTCTGACGGTCGGACAGGAGTTTCATTTTGGCTCATTGGGGATCAAATGACGTAACGCAGTCGACATCATCTTTTAGTGTTATTTCGTATTTGTACTCTGGAAAAACGTCGAGTTGATCAAGATTAACGAGTCCTGGAGAAGAACGATTTTAGTCATCTGATGCAAATTTCGAAAAAATAGCTGTTGAAAGTTACACAATTCATTTTGAGGTAGAAAACTCTGCAAATTCTTGACACAACGGTTCATTATCTTCTTTGTACAGATCACCCTTCTGTCTAGATCACTAGGTCTAAATGTCTAGATCCTAAATGTTAGATTAATTACTATTATAAATTATCACTAATTATTAACAATTTTATCAAGTACCTAGTGAAAATTATTATAATTGATTGTTAGGTATTAATAATTCGTATTTATTATTAATAATAATAATTATTAATTATGATTAATTAATACGATATAATTCTGGGGTTTTTAATACTACGTCGGTAATAATTTTTCTATAAAAGAAGTCCCTACCAACAAACATTCGAAATTACCTTCATTTCCGTAGCACGAAACGCACCTCAGAACAACAAACTCGACATAACTTAAGCCATCATATTATGATGTTTCAAAGAGCTTGTTAGAATGAAAATGGACCTGTATTTCAACAGTTTGATTCACGATCGTGTTGTGAGGCACAATCTTTGAGCCGTCATTGTGAACGAACGGCTGGTCGTACAAAGCTGCGGATGGTCTTAAAAAATTCTACGGAACAAACTCTATCTAAATATGAAATAAAAAACATACCGTTCTATATGAATTTTTCGAGATATGAGATTTTCAAATTTTCAAAATTCGTTTTGAACCCCTTCCCCTTGACCTAGGGTTATGAAAAGTTTCGAGGACCATTGTGGGGTTGGTCGAAACCCATAAAAAAAATTTCGTAATTTTAACTCAACGCTAACTGGGCAAAGTGGCGCGGACGGCGTACGGCGTACGGCGTACGGCGTACGGCGGACGGACGGATTTTTTTTTATTCGATTTTCTGAATCTACGTATCTTGAAACGTAAACCAACAAATTTTGAGGGGGGGTTAAAAAAATTTTTTCTTTGGGCGATTCCAATGGTTCATTATCGAAGATAATAAACCAAAATTGAGGACAATTTTTTTTTTGACTTCTATGCTATTCACTCTATGAAGGTGTAATTTGGTATGTAGCCTCCTTAGGACTTACACATTAAACAGAATAGGTTCAGGATCAGGTGAGTGGCTTCTATGCTATTCATTCTATGAAGGTGAAATTTGGCATGTAGCCTCCTTTGGACTTACAAATTAAACAGAATAGGCCCAGGATCAGGTGAGTGGCTTCTATGCTATTCATTCTATGAAGGTGAAATTTGGCATGTAGCTTCCTTTGGACTTACAAATTAAACAGAATAGGCCCAGGATCAGGTGAGTGGCTTCTATGCTATTCATTCTATGAAGGTGAAATTTGGCATGTAGCCTCCTTAGGACTTACACATTAAGCAGAATAGGTTCAGGATCAGGCGAGTGGCTTCTATGCTATTCATTCTATGAAGGTGAAATTTGGCATGTAGCCTCCTTTGGACTTACAAATTAAACAGAATAGGCCCAGGATCAGGTGAGTGGCTTCTATGCTATTCATTCTATGAAGGTGAAATTTGGCATGTAGCCTCCTTAGGACTTACACATTAAGCAGAATAGGTTCAGGATCAGGTGAGTGGCTTCTATGATATTCATTCTATGAAGGTGTAATTTGGCATGCAGCCTCCTTAGGACCTACACATTAAGCAGAATAGGCCCAGGATCAGGTGAGTGGCTTCTATGCTATTCACTCTATGAAGGTGAAATTTAGCATGTAGCCTCCTTTGGACTTACACAGAATAGGCCCAGGATCAGGTGAGTGGCTTCTATGCTATTCACTCTATGAAGGTGTAATTTGGCATGTACCCTCCTTTGGACTTACACATTAGTCAGAATAGGTTCAGGATCAGGTGAGTGGCTTCTATGATATTCATTCTATGAAGGTGTAATTTGGCATGCAGCCTCCTTAGGACCTACACATTAAGCAGAATAGGCCCAGGATCAGGCGAGTGGCTTCTATGCTATTCATTCTATGAAGGTGAAATTTGGCATGTAGCCTCCTTATGACTTAAACATTAAACAGAATAGGCCCAGGATCAGGCGAGTGGCTTCTATGATATTCATTCTTTGGAGGAGTAATTTTGTATTAGCCTCCTTAGGACTTAAACATTAAACAGAATAGGCCCAGGGTCAGGTGGCTTCTATGCTATTCACTCTATGAAGGTGTAATTTGGCATGTAGCCGCCTTAGGACTTACACTTTATTCTGTTTTACTTGAGACACAAAACACATCTTTTTCAAGGAGAGAATGAGACATATCCCTGTACCGATGTATCGGCATATAGTGTAGATACTCAATATCAGCTTACTGATTTGAACTTGTAACAATAACAATTTTTGTTAAAGACATGTATTTTAAACCGCTCTACCTATGCAGCGCTCAAAAATTCCACATCCGTGTATTTTCCAAATAGAGCACCCGTTCTGTTCACAATATCCCTGTAAGCCCGAACAAGAACACCAAGTACACGAAATCATGGGAGTAGGTTCGAGAAGAGGACCAAATCGTGGGGGTAGTCGGTGACCAGTTCAGCTGTGACTTTGTCAATATCTTTAATATACTAATTTCTTGTATTGTTTTGTGACTCCTTATACATTAATTCGATTCCGCCAGGAAGGAAAAACTAATCGCACCGCCTGAATTTACTGTATAATTGCTCCTTAATTTTTCATGAGTGATTGGGACATCTCACGTCGGATGGGTGTATAACAAAATTTTGTCTCCATTGTTTGCCGAGTATCATCTCAGCAGTTTTCAAATTTTTAAACGCTGAACACGACGGTGAAGTTGGAATTGCAATATCTTGTTCCGTTATCAGATTAGAGCAGATGAACCGTGAAGAACATCTCAAGTAACAACCACGTTTCTTCATCTTCAAAGTGTGCAATTCTGACTTCACCGCCACTTTCAGCGAAGAAAACTCTACAATGAGGTGTCACTTGTCAGACTGCTTCTTTCAGCGAATTTTCGAAGAAAAGGAAGGTGTTGTTCTCGGTCCAAAATGTTTAAAACTCGAACTTCCGACAAATGTTTATACAAACATCCGTTTTAATTCTCAATAGATGAACAGAATCGGGCCAATCTAAGGTGGTTTTGGAAAGTTATAGGGGGGGGGGGGGATTATCCATAAATTCCCAAAACGAAACAGTTTGACAAGTGACGGCTCGTTTTACAATCATAAAGGATTTTTACGCTGAACACGATGAGGTGAAAAATGTGCAAAAAATGGAGACAAAATGCTATAAAACCAGTAAAATGGAGGTTTTTACTTAAGACCAGTCATTTCTTCGAAAATTCGCTCTTATAGCCATGTTGCATGACTATGCATTTTTTTAAAACTCGATTGAAGCATTTTAAAGCGCAAACCAGCTCCGTCATCCGCTCGGTTCCGTTTCTACGCATTCCATCGACTATTCCATCAGTGAATAAATGAAGACGAAAAAAATTCGCTTCACCGGCATCTCTTCATTTTTGCTCCCGAACGGTTTTAGATCCCTCAGGGAGCGAACTCAATTTGACGTCAGATCAATACCCGCTCCCGTCTCGAACTCGGCCCTTTCCCAGTCCGATTCCCATAGGAACTCCTTTCCCTCCCGGTTGCTAACCAAACATCGCTAGAGCGTTCATTTCTCGTTGAAACATTGCGAGAAAAACAAAAACTCGGTTTTCCAATCGCAAAGTTGGAAGTTTCCTCTGACGGTTTGGTGCGTGTTATTTCTGATGGCACGTTGAAGGCTTCCACTTGGGTGGGGCCGTATGAAATTGAACCAAAATCTTGACACAAATGGGTAGAAAATTCGTTGACAATTGAAATAATGCTGGAGTTGTGTCCAGGAGGTTGATATTATATTATAATATCAACCTCCTGGACACAACTCCAGCACATTTTCCAACGCAATCCAGTACATTTAAACTAATATCACCCCTGAATTTATCCTTTTATCACCTTATTAGAGAATTTTCGAAGAATAATTTTCATACCAAAATCCGTTCCAGACCATCCAAGGACCATCATAGAAGTTTTATATAAATTTATGTAATCATCTTCATCTTCAAAGTGCTACAGTTTGAGAACGGAGTGAGATATCGCAATTCTGAATTCATCGTCGTGTTCAGCTTAAAAAGCACCTTTAAAATGTGGTGCCACTCGTCAGACTGTTTCATTTTTGGAATTTACGGGTAATAACCCCCTCCCCTAAAACTCCCCTAAACCCCCCTTAGAGTGGCCTGCTGATTATGCCCATCTTGAGGTGACATGCTCTTCCTGCCTTAATATTCATTCGGATTGAAGTAGTTGAAAAATATGGTTTCATCGTCGGTTAACTCTTTATAGAGAACCACAAAATTCACGTTTGTGAAGGCATTGTGGAGTACTGGGCAATCGTTTCGTTAACAGACTCTACCCTCACATCACCATTTTTCATGTACCATGGAGGGGCCTACGATACACTTTTTAGCACTTACGATATTCTTGCCGTCTTGCTCAAGACCCCTCATTCAGTTTTTTTCGTGTCAAGCTAAGTGCAAATCAATCGTATATCAAAACCTTAGTAATTGACCAATACCTACTGCCCTGTGTTTGCGAGAATTGGGGTTTTTACGGAACTCCCTATTTCGGACCTGGCCTTTTCGACGATGAAGTCCGAATTTCGAAATTCTAACTGGAAGTGGGGGAAATTCTTACCATAAACATACGAAAATTGGTCAATGTAAGGGTAAAACGCCTCAACGACATGCTGACATGCTGTTAAGGTTAAACACCTCAACTCTAGGATGAAAGTGCCTCAAGCCTCATTTATTTTCGCGCTAGTGTTAAGGTAAACTCACCAAAATATTGAGATGAAGCGTTTTACCTACAAAAATTTACATTATTTTGGGCGTTTTCCTAACAAAACATCCGTTTGATTGAGCAAATTATCCTGCCTCACGAGCAAATTATGGCATTTTACCTGAACAAAGAATCCCAAAACGGAATCTGGAATTTTTAAAATCGCCTTAACTGCAATTAGGCATAAAATTTATTTAATAAATCGATTAATTTGCCAGTTTTTCGCCGTTGAATTGGTTGACGTCATATCGGTATCTCACCAAAAAATGGGTTTTTATAATGAGTTGCAGTCAACTTACACCAAAGGTTTCAGTGAAAAACTTTGAGAATTTTAAATTGCTGCAATGTTTTGAATTTTGAGTTCAGGCGTTTTACCTTAACAGGGCAGAATACACTCGTACTGTATTTTATTTATTTATTATATTTTTTATTTATAATTTTTTTCGTAGGCCGGTGAAGAAATCTTTAAGAACCATAGATGACATTTGTATCTCGTATGATACTTGGGGAGGACCACACCCTCAGGTTATGTGGAACTCAAACCTCACTAAAACCTCACCTACATTTCCCATGTTGGAGCTCAGCCTGGGACTGTCCCGTTCAAGGAGCATCTTTGCCCTCAGCACTGTACTAACTTGTGTAGTATTCATGTGCAGGAGATAGCACACGAATACTACATTTGTCCACGTGTTAGTACCTACTTCACTACCGTGTGGTATTTACGCGCTTTCTCCCCGAAGGGGAGAAAGGACGTAAATACCACACTACCGACTAACGGTGTACTCTCGGTAGTAAGGAATGAGAACTAATTGATTCCACAAGAATATAACATATATTGTAAAGAACCTAACTCGCCAAGCACACGTCTCGCTAGGTACTCTCAAATCGGAATCGGGGAATCGAATGACTGCAGTTCCACGTAAAATCGCCGTCCAGCCCCCGGAAATAGGTCACGGGTGTTGCAACCGTGACATACCAATGTACCGTCAGCACCGGAAAATCATCGTGTTGGTATCTCATATCAAAACCTCGAATCGTCAGCTGGCCGGTGCGGATCCGCGCAGTGGTGCCACCCGCGCAGTGCTGCCATCCTTATCCTCTCGGCAGGTTGGTCCGCCTTTCGAGTCGGTACATCACTCCCGGGGTAAGATTGAGCATGTCCTCATGCGGGCAGCCGGGGTACGCCAGGGTAGACTGGGACTAATTGACCTGGCTCCTTTTGCCAAGGCAGTTCCTTCCATAGGCAGGCCATATAGCATGACGTTATCGCGGTAGCAGATAGAGATACCAACCCTTGTTTCCCGTGGCCTTAGGTAAGACGCGTCAATTCCATTGTCCTCGTGCTCTGTCGAAGCCAGGGAGGTTGTCCGGTGGTGGTTGCTGGGGAAGGGGAGGTAGTAATGTTGATTGTTACATGTTTTCTAATATGGGACTCAAATGAGACGAGGCTTGGCCAAAACATACAAATTGAATACAGAAACATGATAAATAGCGAAGGTAAATAGAGACAGAAAAATGATAGGTGCTACAGTTTAAGTGATAAAGACACTGCAGACAAGATAGATGGTAGAAACAGGATAATACAGAGTGATTATAGTCGTAAGAGTAATAATTGTAACTGAATACAGAAACAAGATAAATAGAGTAGGTAAAAAGAGGCAGAAAAATGATAGATGCTACAGCTTAAGTGATAAAGACACTGCAGACAAGATAAATGGTAGAAACAGGATAATGCAGAGTGATTATAGTAGTAAGAGTAATAATTGTAACTGAATACAGAAACAAGATAAATAGAGTAGGTAAATAGAGGCAGAATATAATGGTAGATGGGACAGTTTAAGTGATAAAGACACAGCGGACAAGATGAATACAGAGTAATTGCTGTACGTTCTGTAGCGATTAGGCGCTCAATCATTTCTGCATCTACGAGTATAAACCTACTCTGAAATCCCCTCACACTGGAGGCACCGATACCTCAAAGGGCACATTACATGGCTAAAACCCCTCCCAGTGGAGACACCAATACCACAAAGTGGTGCATTAGATGGCCTAACCGTCACAGCGGAGACACCGATACCTCAAAGGGTACATTAAACGGCTAAATCCTCACGGAGGAGTCTCCGATACCTACCAAGTGATACAATATAGGCTAAACCCTCACAGAGGAGACACAGATACCACAAGGTGGTACATACATTGGCCGGCTAAACGGATCCAGAGCAGATAAAGACATTGCAGACAAGATGAATACAGAGTGATTATCGTAGTAAGAGTAATAATTGTAACAAACCAGAAAGAATATAAATAGCAATACAAGAACAGCCTACAAGGAATAGATAACGAGCTCGTGTACCAGTATTAAAAGTACCCTTTAAGCAGATGAAAGGAGTGGGGTTAAGGAATGCACATGGTTAGCCTTTATACACACAAAGGGAAGAACATGTAGGTTAGAAACCATTGGCATGCATAAAGAGAAGTAGGCCTTGTACGTCAGCCACTCTCCCTCCCCCCTCGCGAATAGACCACTTCCAGGTGGTGCTATACTTCCGCCCCTGCCCCTCATTCTCAACGCTCTCGCTCGCTCTCAACTCTGCGGCACTCTAGGTGAAAGCACTCATTTGTAGGGCTATTGATAGGAAACTGCTATCGATCAAATGATAGGACTGTCGAACTATCTAACACCCCTACTCATTTGTGGAGGCTCGCTTTACTGTGATGGGTTGTATAGCTAACAACTATGGTAAATGCTATGGAAGCACTCATTTGTAGGGCTATTGATAGGAAACTGCTATCGATCAATTGATAGGACTGTCGAACTATCTAACACCCCTACTTATTGTGGAGGCTCGCATTGCTGTGATGAGTTGTATAGCTAACAACTATGGTAAATGTTATGGCTTAACTATGATACTTACGTGGTTCGTGACTATAGATTTACGTCTTACTGTTGTAGTCTGAGTCTGTACCATCACTTGTCCTTACGCGGTCACCATACCGTCATATGTCAGGTTTCCCGCCGTGTACCGTCGTTCCTTCCTCCCAGTTGGTCGAGTCATTCCGTTAATTAGAAATGAAGGTCGCTATTAGTCTTGATTAAAGGAAAGCCTTCATTGGCTGAGTAGAGTTCACGTGCGGCTCCAGGCTCGCAACGTCATTTGTAGCTGTCTCGCAGGTCGGAGTAACTCTGAGGGCTTTAGTGAATCTCACCATGCTACCTCGAGCCTGTGACTGCCACTTGCCGGAGCCGTGTAGTCAGGACTTCCGTGCCAGTGTTCAGCTGTGTGTTCGCTTGCCATGGAAGGTATGGGAGACACAATTAGAAGGGAAACAGCAAGTATGGTAACCTGAAAGCAGAGAACTGTTAGTCTGGACTGATATAGGATGGGGTAATTGATATAATCCAGGGGCAGTTGTTCTGCGCAGTTGTTTTCCATTTCTTTTATTCTGGTCCTATAGTACCCATTTATATTATCTGTTTTTTTTTTTTTTTTTTTTTTTTTTTTTTTTTTTTTTTTTTTTTTTTTTTTATGTATTAATGTTATTCATCTTTTATTGTTTCTATATTATCATTTTTCTTAATTGCTTTATTCTGTTTCTATATTATTATTTTTCTTAATCGTTTCTTTTTATTCTGTTTCTATATTATCATTTTTCTTTATCATTATCATTGGTTTATTTATTGTTATTTTTTTTTTTTTTTTTTTTTTTTTATTATTATTTTTTTTTTTTCCTTCGATGACATTAATTAAAAATTGGACAAAAACGGAATATAATAAATAAACAACCGCCGTTATTGTCAATATGTCACTAATTTGATTGATTGATTGATGCTTGATTGTGTTAAAAAAACAAGTTTTCACAAGAGTTCACATACATGGAAATAAACTACTAATACTAATAAATGAAATACAAATTTCTTTAAATTCAGATAAAGTACATAGTAGAAAGAAAGAAATAAATTCTGATTTGAAAATTTAGCTCAACAGCCAATAGTGTAAGGCACAAAGAGAGAAATTAAAGATGACAAGATGAGGCACATAACATCAAAATCAGTCTAGACGAAAAAAAAACCTTCGTTTATAGTAAATGCCCGCTGTCGTAAAACAATCTGCAGAAATCCTACTAATTTCCCTTGGTTCTTGCCTATCGTTGCATAGCAGAACCGAGCGGAAAACGGATTCATTTAAAAAAAAAAAAAAAAAAAAAAAGGGCTGCAAAGTATTTAAAACGTTCGAAGGTAACAATATTATTATGTCACTAATTTAAAAGTGGACAAAAGTAGAATATAATAATTTATTATTAATAAATAAATAACCGCCGTTATCGTCAATACGTCACTAATTAAAAAGTGGACAAAAGTAGAATAGAACAAATGAATAACCGCCGTTATTATCAATAAATACATAGATAGATAAACAATCTTGGGCAATGCCTATATAAGTGTATATACCATGTTATTTGAATTATTAGATAATTTCTTCCCAGAGGGGCATCCCAGGGGGGGCATGTCTATTACTGTTACCAATAATTGTTACTTATTAATTGTTACTATATTAACAATTATTGGTACTGTTGTATTTATATTGCCTAGGCATTATAATCGTCAGCATAGTACTGAACCTAGTTCAACAATATTATTTAAAAACGTATCATGTACAAACTCAATGATCAAAGTTATAATATCGTAATATTATATGTACTGTGTGAAATGTAATATAATATATCGTAATTGACGAAGCACGAGCCTACCAAAGTAAAGGAAACAAACCAGAAAAGTAGAAACGTGCCATAAAGGGTTCCCGATTGCAACAAAGCCGACTCCGTGAGATAAAAAAACCCACAACCGGTCGTCGGTAACCTGCTATATTTCCGTAGCGATTAGTCGCTCAATCAGTTCTGCATCTACAAACCTACTCTGAAATCCCCTCACACTGAAGGCACCGAAACCATAAAGTGGAACATTACACGGCTAAATTCCTCACAGTGGAGACACCAATACCACAAAGTGGTGCATTAGATGGCCTAACCGTCACAGCGGAGACACCGATACCACAAAGGGTACATTAAAACGGCTAAATCCTCACAGAGGAGCCTCCGATACCTACCAAGTGATACAATATATAGGTCTAAACCCTCACAGAGGAGACACGGATACCACAAGGTGGTACATACATTGGACGGCGAAACGGATCTAGAGCCGATAAATAGACGACGAAAGACAAACGACCTAACTACAATTGATGAACTGAATTAATCCGACCCCAAAAGATTTACTGTCAATTCAACTCACGAACACGAAAACGGTTTTGAGAAACAAACAAGCGGAAAAACACTTGAGAAAGAAAAAAAAAATTTTTCCTTTTTTTCCTTTTTTTTTTTTTTTTTTTTTTTTTTTTTTTTTTTTTTTTTTTTTTTTTTTTTTTTTTTTTTTTTTCCTTGCAACTCTCTAAATTCTTGAAACTGATCTGAAATATAATAATAATATTATATTATATATTATCTACTATGTTTGGAAACGTATGATCGGAAAAATATTATTTTTGGAAACGTACGATCTAAAAATATTATTTTTGGAAACGTATGACCGAAATACAAAAAAAAAATTTTCCTTCTATCACCAAAAATAAACTGTAGTGTCGCTACAATACTTTTATTATTGGTACCCCAAACAAACTCGTGATGATAAATTATAATGAACGCAAAATAGAACCCACGCAGGGCGTATAATAGGAATAGGAAGGAAGTGCTCGGCGAAACTCAAACGAGCCGAGTTATACTATTATATACGTATGACGCCGTGTGAAGTGCAATATAATAGGGGTATTCATGGTTTGAGTCGACTGTCGAGAACGTCGCAATCGAGCTGGTCGCAAACGGACTGAACCATGAACGCCCCCTTCGATGACCGTCGAGTTTCGAAGTGAAATCGTGGTTACAGCGCTCCAAGCGGATGAATGATGTACTGAATGGTGTTTTTTTATCTACTGTTATCTCAAGTATGCGATATCACATGACAGTTTGTATTCGCGCGGTTTTCACTTCGTGTTTATTTTTGCCTAATAATGCCAAGAAGTAGCCAAAAATCGCGTTTACTCGAGACCATAGCGTTCCAAACGGTAGCTAGGTACATCTTGGCTGAGGACTCTGATGAAGAGGATCTAGTGCTGGAAGAAGGTTTGGAAGAGCTGACCGCAGTCACTGTTCACAGATACGGGGTTGATTTGATTCATGAGTCAGGTCTTTCTAGTCCTTTAGGAGCGACAACTCACGAATAATCACAAAACCCTATATTAACTCACAAAACACTATATTAACTCTCTATAAAACTCTCTCTGATAAGAACTGATAGGTGAGACCCGCCAACGCCCGTGTAAGTTTCCTTATCACACCGCTAGGAAGCGCTGCCGCAGTTCACGACCAAGCTCGACCATCGCTACTCGATTACCAGACCTCCGACTCCGGTAAAGCGACTCGACGGATCGAGTCGAGAATCCCAAGCCGCGCATGCGCACTCATCCCGTTTCCCATGGCAACCACGACGTTTGCGACATTCGCGACGTTCGCGATCTCGATCGTCCAAACCATGAATACCCCTAATATACTGTAATGATTAAACACGATCCTACTAAATGAAAGGGAACAAACCATAAATGTAGGAACGTGCCATAACGGGCTTCCGACTGCAACAAAATCGATTCCGTGAAAAGGAAAATTACTACAATCGCCCGTCGGTAACCCGCCGTACGGACCGTAGCGACTAATCAAATGAAGGTGCTCAATCAATCAACAGCTATAACTCTATACTCTGAAATCCCTCACTCCTGAGGCACCGATACCATAAAGTGGCTCAAGACGGATACGGATTCAGATAGGACAAAGAGACGGAGAAAGACAGACGAGCGACCTTGACATAAGCAAGTTATTCCTATAAGGTGTCATAAGCGACTTACAACGCAGGTAATAAGAAACTTACAACTAGGTACTTACCATCGCAAACGGGAGACGTACTTGGTTCGTAGATCGCTGCCACCATATATGTCCTAACTTGTGTAGTATTCATGTGCAGGAGATAGCACACGAATACTACATTTGTCCACGTGTTAGTACCTACTTCACTACCGTGTGGTATTTACGCGCTTTCTCCCCGAAGGGGAGAAAGGACGTAAATACCACACTACCGACTAACGGTGTACTCTCGGTAGTAAGGAATGAGAACTAATTGATTCCACAAGAATATAACATATATTGTAAAGAACCTAACTCGCCAAGCACACGTCTCGCTAGGTACTCTCAAATCGGAATCGGGGAATCGAATGACTGCAGTTCCACGTAAAATCGCCGTCCAGCCCCCGGAAATAGGTCACGGGTGTTGCAACCGTGACATACCAATGTACCGTCAGCACCGGAAAATCATCGTGTTGGTATCTCATATCAAAACCTCGAATCGTCAGCTGGCCGGTGCGGATCCGCGCAGTGGTGCCACCCGCGCAGTGCTGCCATCCTTATCCTCTCGGCAGGTTGGTCCGCCTTTCGAGTCGGTACAGCACCTTCTCCACATACAGCTCCAATGTTGCTCCAAAGTCCCCTTTCCGGAGGATCTCCCCAGTTGCTTGCACTGGGGGGGGGGGTGGGGTGTGATCGTAAGCTTTGAGCTAGGTATCTCCCTTAAACTTTGGATTGCTCATTCTGCAACATCTTGGCAACTAATAGTTCTGGGGTCATATTGGGAGACGTGATGTCCAGTGCTTCTTTGAGCCAGCTCCTTTCCTCTGGCCATTTCGCGCATCCAAAGAACGTGCGGAGCGCAACATCCTCCACATCCTGACAGCAGCGGCACGATGGAGTATCCACCTTTCCCATTCTGTAGAAGTAGGCGTAGAAAAGTCCATGCCCTGAGAAGAACTGAGTCAGGAAATAGTTCACTTCTCCATGTCCCCTTTGCATCCACACCTTGATGTCAGGGACCAACCGAGCCTCAGAGTAAATCGTAAATTGTGAATTTGTATTTAAAATTATCAGGGGAGAAACCCGTTTGCCTAACCAGACCCTTGCTAGATCCCCCCCCCCCTACCGTTACCCCGTCCCTTGAAGTTTCTAGATCCGCTCCTGAAAGCATCGACCTCTAAACTTGAGAGAATCACGACACCTGCCTCGTCAGATTAACCTCTCAACCTCACACACCGGCTTTCGCGAATATGCGGTAGAACAAGAAACTTCGTACATGCTCGTACATGTTCTTGAGAAGGAACGGCGAGGGGAAATGACGTGGTTTCCTAACTCGTAGATAGTCTCAAGGAACCACCACATAAGTGCACCGTTGAGATCCTTTCCGCCGCTCTGAAGGGTTTTTAAAGCATGTGGAGCCCCGTCCGGCGTGATATCCGTGGAGCAGCGGGAGTTCGGCCCTCGACGTAACGCTAACAGACTTCCCTTTAATAAAACTTCGACTCAAGTGCTTTCTCGAGTGAAACTTCAACATCCTCAAGACCGCAACAACGCCCAGCTCTGGTACTTGGAAACCGTAGTTTTCAGATGCCCACAGTGTTGATGATTGATATACAGAAATCGGCTCACTCAATATAGTTAAACTCTGCAAGTGGACACAGTTTTTCAATGTTTTTAATCAAAATTACCCATAAATTCCAACAACAATCAGCGGTTAAGGAAAGCCTCAATGCGTTCGGCAATTAGTTCATTTCTTTAATCGTTTTTTAGCAAAACCAGAATTTTTGGGCTGGGTACGTTTATTGGCATGTTCCAATGCAAAATTTGCTTTAATAATATATACGAACATTTTCAACTGCAAGGAATTCAGAATGTTCTAGAACGGACTTTGAAGTAAACATCTTCAAAAATTCGCCCTTTCAGGCCCACTGCAATAGGGAAAATTAAAGCACAAATTTGCTCGTCGTCGTCCTGTACTCTAATTTTCAGGAGAAAAATGTTCACCTGGCAAAAAGCTCCCGCCAACTTTTACAGCTTTTAATAAATGTTTTTATGTAAAATGTCTCAATTTGACTAGTTTTCTAACAAATTTGGTCTCTTTTTTGTCGAGAAACACCTCAGTTTATAGATTTCACCGATGGTGAACTCAAAATAATTACTGCGATACCTCATTTCGTCATCAGATTAGAGCAGATGAACGGCGAAGAACATCTCAAGTATCAACCACGTTTCTTCATCTTCAAAGTGAAATTCTGGGTTTTTGGTTCATGCCGTACGCCTCTTTGCCCAGTTAAAATTGTCCTAAAACTATAAAATTCGGGTTATGAACTCAGACGAGCCTGAAGATAATCCTTGACCCTTTTCATAACCCTAGATCAATATAAAGGGGCTAAAAATGAATTTTGAAAACGTCATAACCCGGAAAATTCAAATTGTACGGTGTACTTATTTTTTAAGAGTTTTGATGAATTTTTTAAGCCCATTCGGGGCTTCGTACGGTCAGCTGTTCGTTCACAATGAGCACTCGAAGGTTGAGACGATAAAACATGAGTGTGAACTACAGGGTAATATTCATAACCGGGAACAGTTAAATAAAAACGCACGGGTTTGGAACATCGAATTTGTTGTTCTTAGCTACTTTTCGATCATAAATAAAAATATTTTATTACTGATATAATAAATTAATCAGTACATACAAATTCTTCATACAAATTTGTTCTTTAATAGTACATACAAATAAATTATAGACCATCTCTGAGCTAGTTACAAGAACCTCTGGCTCAATTGATTTGGACCAAATTCATTTATATCAAGATCAAACCTTAGATTTAGATCCAATTCAATTTAAAGAGTTTTTTTTTCTTTTACACCATATTCGGATCTTTTCCGTTATACGTCTACACACATTAAAAAATTATAAACAAATTAATTTTTGAAAATTTGCGCGTAAAATTGAATAGCCCGTTGTTTCCCCGTCTCTTCAGACCTCGGAGAAAAGATTCCCAAAAAAAAATAAAATAAAAAATATCAGAAGGGCAAGGCCTTTAGGGTTGGGTTGCGTTCAAACGACCCTTTGATTGAAAAACTCGAAATTTGGCAATTTTCGGGGCATTTAGACAACGGGAGATTTGGGTGAAAATCGACCGGAGGTGATGGCATGGTACGGGATCGCGCATGCGCAGTGGGGCCCTCCGAGCTTTATGGATCGTTCCCCAACAACAATCAAGGCTCCCCCTCCTGGTTTGTATCAACGTCAGTTTTTCATTGTAATTGACTCGGTTGGGGTTGACAATGTCGTGTATCAGAAGTCTCGTCGGTTCATTATGTCGAAGAGGTTGGGGGTTACGTATTAGCGAATTTTCTAAGAAAAAGAAGACATTGTTCTCGGTCCAAAATTTCTAAAACTCGAATTTCCAAAAAAATTTTAATATCAAAATCTGTTTCAGTCCATCCTGAGTTCACTGCCAAACAAAACAAAAGTTGTACGAAAATGTGTACAAAACAGTATACGCTCGATGTAAGAAACGTTGATGTATACAAAGAAAGTGTAATCATGATTAAGGACGCTAATCGGCCGAATTTGGCTGGTTAGTCTTAACCCTTGGTTACTGGCGCAGTTCTCATCCCGTATGTGATGGCATCGGGTCCCGTGTGACCCAATTTCGAAATTAAATTTATCAGGGGGGAAAAAGTAAGAAAAAAATTATAGTCAATGAAATGTATTTTTCTATGTTTCTCAAATCATCCTTGACTTCAAACATTGCCAAAACTGTAAAAAAAATTATATAACATTACACTTTTAAAAAAACGTAGGAATTAGTTCTAAACTAACTCTAAATTAGTTTGAGTAGAGAGAGACATTTATTGAAAAAAATAATAACCTCAATGCATACAATTATTGTATGCATTGAGGTTTGAATAAATTGAACAACAGTAACTGTTCAAGGTCATGCGGTGAAGGCGGCGCAGGATGAGGAGGTGGAGGAGGAATGCGTTGGGAAAGAAGGCGCCGTGACCGTGGTATGAATTGTTTTGTAGTACAATGCCATCCGAAAGGGGGTGGAGGGAGGAGGGTAGAGGGAGGAGGAGGGAGGAGGGAGAGGAATGAGTGGAAGAGGGAGGAGGTCACTTGGCGGGGTCGTCAACGTCGGCGATGAGCGTCGGATGGGACTGAATGGGGGGGGGGGAGAAAAGGCGACGTTGCCGGATCGCCCCACCGCCGCATCCGGCAACATCCGGCGGGTCTCTCCGCTCCCCTCGCCGTCAGCAGGAGTTTTCTCCGTCGTTATCTCCTTCGGTATTCTGACTATCACACTCTCCCCCCCCCCCCCCACCGCATCGACAACCGGTCCCCTTTTCAACTTCCTCTTCTCCACCAAACAGCTGACGAGCTCAACCCGTCGAGTTTCGTATTCCGAGCAACGCCGGGTCCACGGCGGCGAAATATTTCGGCAGACTGAACGAATATTCGCCCATTTGTATTGTATTTCATCAAACATAAGGTCTCTGGATTCAGCCTTCTCCCACACTCAAATGGGTCTTTTTAGTGACAAATTGATAGGTACTTTTAGAAAGTTAAAGCTTGTGCTCAATGAATATTTCCATTATTCATATAACACCCACGTGAGAGAGCAATAATTTAAACTTCGAGTTTTGGTTTTTACTAAGTATTAGTAATAAGCACTAAGTTTTACTGTATTAGTTTTGTAAGTAGTGGAATTATTGAGGTGTTTCTGTTATTAGACAATGAGTTATTTCTTTTCTTTATACTGTAATAACTACAGGGCTTATTGGGCTCTTGCCCGTGTAAAAAAATAAATATATAAAGACCTCAAATGGACGAAATGACGCTCAAATTGATATTTTTAGTGACAAATTGATACTTTTAGAAAGTTGAAGTTTGTGCTCAATGAATTTTTCCACTATTCATGTAACACCCACGTGAGAGAGAGTAATAATTTAAACTTCGAGTTTTGGTTTTTACTAACTGTATTAGTTTTGTAAGAAGTGAAATTACTGAGGTGTTTCTGTTATTAGACAATGAGTTATACGTTTTCTTTATACTGTGATAATTACGGGGCTTATTGGGCTCATGCCCGTGTAAAAAAATAAATAAATACAGACCTCAAATGGACGAAATGACGAAAACCATTTGCTCGAGATTTGTATGTAATTCATAGAAAATTCACGACTCGCCACGTGGACAAATTAGGTGAAAATGTCATATAATGTAGAAAAAAGAAACGTGGAACATGCTTTAGCCTTGTTTTATTTGTTTGCTGTTTCCTTTCACTATGAATTTGTTGTCTGCTGTAGTTCTTTACGGGCCTGCTTTTCAAATTGCTCGTAATTTAATTCACCTCTTGATGTCCCTATAAACTCTATAAAACCCTATAAAACGTCGAAGAACGCATCGCAACTAAAAGCCCGCGTTCATAACAAAATCTTGAGTTTGTTGGAAGATAGGGGAAAGATCAATACATGTGTTGGTGCGTAAGAATAATGCTAGGCAAAAATAAAAGGGCATTTTTTTTCATTTACATTGTTTTTACATTAGTTGTAGTGAATTAGAGGAGTTGAACATTGTTTGAAATGAGATAACTAGTGATTAGAGACTTCCAATTAACCTGAACCACCGATTGCCTGGGACTCGTAGGAAAAGTATTGAAAAATCTACAGCCTACAGAATGATATTGTCGTTGAAAGAAACTGGTACCTAGTGCTTTTAGGGATTTGGTTCATCAATTCATACTGCGCTCTACCTTTTGCATGGCTATTGCAATAATTTTCTTTTCTTTCATAAGAAATAATTGGCCCAATGTATAGATTTCAAGTTTCTTGAACAGTGCAGCATTAAATGTCCTACCATGTACATTTTCCAAAACTCGAATTAGTAATTTTTGAGCTCTAATAAGTGGCAGCATAGTTGTTTTCACAGCTGACCGCCAGCCGATGATATCCCATACTGCAGTATCGATTGCCCTGAGCAATTCCGCAGATGAGCAAATATATAAAGCAGCTCACGTGCAACCACATTATTAATGTGGACATCCTATTTTAAGTACTGATCAATGTGTAGCCGCAAATATCTGATAGACGACACTTTGTCAATCTTGGAACAATCACCACACAAATACATGAAGCTTGACGAATGAGTATCGTGCTACGGAAGGCTGAGATGAGGAATTGAGTGAGTAGGCACTGAATTTAGTTTTATTTCACATTTAGTGTGAGACCAGCCAGCAAAAAAAAATCCAAACTGATTTTTGACGTTGGACCACATCGCCGTTTGTTTACGGCGATGGGCCGCAACGGCCGTCTAGGTTCGATATTCGACGCTAACCCGCAACGGCAGTCTAAGTTTGTTTTAGACGCTGGGCCGCAACGGCAGTCTAGGTTTGTTTTCGGCGATGGGCCGCAACGGCAGTCTAGGTTTGTTTTAGACGTTGGGCCGCAACGGCAGTCTAGGTTTGATTTTCGACGTTGGGGTTTAATTTTCGCCGCTAGCTTGCAACGGCCGTTTGGTTTGATCTGCGGAGCTAGGTCGCAACGGCCGTCTAGGTTTGATTTTCGACGTTAGGCAAAAACTGCCGTTGAGGTTTAATTTTCGCCGCTAGCTTGCAACGGCCGTTTGGTTTGATTTTCGACGTTAGGCCGCATTGGCCGTTGAGGTTTAATTTTCGGCGCTAGCTTGCAACGGCCGCATGGTTTGATCATCGGAGCTAGGTCGCAACGGCCGTCTGGTTGGAATTTGCTGGTAACGTGCAACGGCCGTTTAGGATTGATATTCGACGCTACCTCGCATCGGCCGTCGAGTTTTGATATTTGCTGCTAACTCGAAACGGCCGTCTGGGTTTCGACGCTGGGCCGTATCGGCAGTCTATGTTTGATATTCAATAACATAACACTATCTGGTTATTTATCCAATAATTATACCATACTTATATGGCAAATTCAAAAACCATTTTGTTATATCCTAACCAGGCTTCCTAACCATTATTTCTTGAATTTAGACTGTTCAGACCTACCTAACCAATTGAGTCATATGATATTTCACGTGCTTCGCGATGTAAATTGAAATACTCATTGAGTACTCATTTTCTTTTCTTTTTTGTTCTTTTCAATAATTTACGGTAGGTACCATATCTGTCTGGAAAGTCTGTTCTTTTTTAATAAACTCGACAAAAAATGTAAGACACCTCATAGGAAGAGGTGGCCCAAATGGCTACTTACCTATTTATGTTTAAAAATATCGATGATTGTTGAAATACTAATTAATGTTGAAATTTAGTCGACGGTTTCGAACCGATGTCGAATTGCAACTTGTACCTGGTACTTGTTATTAACGAAATAGGCCCCTGATATAAATTAAGGCCAACGCAGGAACGGTAGGGAGTTCCATTAGTAATAATAATAATAATATTTATCATTATTACTCGAAATTAATGTTTGTCGAACGAAGGTGGTGTAGAACTCTTGGAAATATTCGACAATACGAAATGAAATAACAATAGCAAATTCTCAGATTTTAAATCTGAGAAGTCCAAATCGTCCCTGTAGAGCAGCCTTCGCACTGGACTACCACGAATTTCACAATCCGCCGCTCGTTGGCCAAACAAATGTGATTTTCTCATGAAGTTCCGAACTTGGAAACCTGATGAGTTCTCGGTATTGTTTAAACAGGTGGAGAGCGGTTTCGTCGAACATTATTATTGAAACTGCCGCGTCTCGACCTGACAAGTCTTGTGGTTTGAGGGCAAAAAAGTTGTCTCGAAACTGAAGTTTCCGTTTATTATTTTCAATGAAGAAATTTTTACTTCAACCTCTTCCATCAAATATGACAGATTACGCTTCAATCTTCGTAGAATCCGAATATCGAATTAAAAAGATCTAAATATATTTTTGAAGAGAGCTCAGACAGCAGTGAAATCGGATTCGATCAGAAATGAACTTTTTTAGGGGTTTTTCGACGTCATCGATTCGAATTTTGTTGGTCCCAAGAATCTCATCAACTGAATTGTACTACTACGTATATCCAAATCGAACATCAATTTTTTTCGAGTTTCATCGACGTTTTTGAGTCGAATTTTAGTTTGGCCGAAGACTCTTTCCAACTAAATTGTATTACTATCGAGATTACTCTATACAAATCGAAAATCAAATTTGTCGAGTTTTATCGACGTTTTCGAGTCGATTTTCAGTTTGTCCGAAGAGGTTTTCCAGCTGAATTGTATACAATACAAATATTTGTATAAAGATTTGTATATTATACCAATTAAAAATCAACTTTTTTCGAATTTTATCGACGTTTTTGAGTCGAATTTCAGTTTGCCCGAAGACTCTTTCCAACTAAATTGTATTACTATCGAGATTACTCTATACAAATCGAAAATCAAAATTGTCGAGTTTTTTTCGACTTTTCCGAGTCGACATTTGTTTTTTTCTGTGTCTTTTGTGTCAATAATAGGTAAAATTTCAGTCTATTAGACAATATTTGCTGAAAAGTAACTGAACAATTTCCTCTTGGTGGCTTCCTCGCTCTCTACATGTATAGCATTTGCAAGTCGAATTTAAGATTTTTCAAACCAAATTCAAGATTTTTTTAAACCAAATTCCAGATTTTCCATACTTACCAAATTCAAGATTTTTCAACCCACACACAAGATTCTTTTTTTCAAACCAACTTATTTACATTTTAATGAGCCACAATGTTTGTACCATGATTCGAGATGTGGTAAGTGGGAATAAAGCAGAGAAATAAACCACACAGGTGGATAAGAAACAAAAGTTGTTAGGCCCAAACAATCCAATCAAGAGGTACAACAACCTTTTACTTATCAGAACAACTACTGTTACTCTGCTGACAAAAAATGTTAATGGAAGTCATTACCAGCGATAGCGTCAGGAAGTTTCAACCTTATGATCATGTCGTAATTAGCACAAGCTGTGGTATTAACAGTACAGAATCTTGAATTTGGTTTGGAAAATCTTGAACTCGATTTGAAAAATCTTGAATTCGGTTTGAAAAATCTTGAATTTGGTTTGATTAGGAAAATCTTGACAATGCTACATATCAATATCACTAATCTTGAAATGTTCGGGATACCAACGGTTTACTCCTTCTCCTTTTCAGTCAGATCCTGAGAAATACTTGTTCGAAATCAATCGACATTTTTCGCGGCTGTCAGAGCTCCCTCATCGTTGCTATCAGCGAAATCGGCACACAAGGGTCTTACACTATCGGGTGCCTTTTGGCCGACTCAACACATGAGTCGTCAGGGGTAACTGCATCTAAGTCAAGAAGACATTGTACAGTAATTCTTTCAATCCAAGCCGGATTTTTCATCTAAAATGACAATAATTATAATTGTGTTTTTGCGTTGAAGTTCTCTTTTGACGAAAAAATACATTACACGTACTTACGGCCGATTTCACCACCTGGGGATAAGGTTGGTGATAACGCTATCTTGGGAATAGAGGCGGAAAACACGCCTTGCAACTCAAATAACGACGTTAAGTTAATGTATTCCGTTATTCTACGACGCATGAGCCGAACCAGGAGGGAAATTCAATGGATATCTCAGCATTATCGAGTCGGGAAGCCTTTTAAAAATCTATTTGCCCACCAACCTTTTTCGCTCGGATTGTCCTCGTATAAAAACTACTTCGGGTCGACCCCATCTACAGAAAGGCTTTTTTCAGTACGAGGCCACCTGCATGCGGGCCTTATCATCTGCTCCGGTCTCTCCTCCCATCACTTTTCATTTCATCCACCTACTTTTTTTTGGCCGTCCTCGTATTTCATTATTCAGAATAACGCGAGGCGTCATGACGCACCCCATTAGAGGACCATTTCGTGGGTTCTGTTCGTTAGGGACGTCCAACGAAGAAATTCGTCCGAATTACGACGTGTCCGGCGATTTAATTTGAAAATTGCTCGAAATACGAATGAATTCCGTAAAATCAACTTCTTCTTCCAGCTGGAGGTGATCCTGCTGTTTTGACATTTGAAGATTTGAAAATGGATCCAACACCCAGTACGGTATTTCCAATTTCAAAATGTCCCGGAATCGTTCTGTGAAATCACTGTGGAGGTTCTCCAAATGTGTGCAGTAAACAAGCAAGTCGTCGTTGTTGAAGGATACTGCTGACAAATTTGGAAATTTTGAAACGTCTGCCGATATTATTCTTGTATATGAGCAATTTGGCTGCAAAATTCAAGTCGTCACCATGAGTTTGGAGATTGACGTCATTAACCCGGGAATACTAACCTTTCTGTATACCCCTTCGTTACTAACCACGCGTCATTTTGACGCATATTCAGGAATTTATGAAATAAATAGACTGTTTCCATTTTTTTTAACTTCATTTTATTGTTACATCATTAATAGGCAATAACGAAATACAGGAACTGTAAGTACAAACTAAATTACGTAGGTATTGGTCTGAATTGACCTGATCACAATTGAGGTAGGTACTATCTATGTCTAGCAGTATGATACATGCTACTACCTAGTCAGACTTTCTATTCATTTCAGTCATTTCTATTCATTTCATAAAAGGCATTCTCGCTTTGGGACGCTATTCTAACTTCATCTAATACATTCAGAATGCTCATCTTCGGAGACGTCATCAATTGTACTCTTATTTGTTTTGTATTTTGACCTCATCTCTGATATTTGAGTATTGGTGTGCTGAATTATCATTTGGCTCATTTCTTCACTGATAAAGAGTCTGAAGCAGTCTATAGGTTCTTCTACGCATCGGGCATTATCCATTGGACCTGGTGTGAAATGGATAACATTTTTGGCTCTGGTTTGTGAGGTACTCGGTTCCAAAGGTCGAGTCTTCCAAATGAATCCATTTTTCCTGCACACTTCCTCGACGCCCCATTCCAGTCTTGATTGTGTGGTTCCCTGTATACTTACCTCATTTGCTGTTTCTCTCGATGACTTTTTTTCCTTTGAAGGCTCATTTTGTTGAGCATTTCTTGTAATTTTCCTTTTTTTCTGCTTCTCGGATCCTGAAGGTCTGCCTGAGGAATGGAAAGTAGAAGCTTCTTCTTGCTCAGCATGGGAATTGCGAACATTACATATCAACTCCTCATCATCGACTAAAAAATCATCGGATTGCGGTTCAAAATCGGGATCTGAATCGCTGTCACTAACCCCCTCAACATAATCCTCAGTCTCTTCATCATCAGACTCAAATGTAGATATTATATTGCGGATTTCATCATCACTCATAATCGTCTTCTGTGTCATTTTCAATAAACCTAAAACAGTGATGAAAAAATAAGTATAATCCACCCAGAATGACACGATCATACGATCATTACACATTATGACGAATATGAATTATGCTATTGTTACTAACCATGCGTCAAAATAACGTACAGCAATAGGTCCGTTGTTACTAACTATGCGTCAAAAACACGCAGGACTAATACCCAGTTGTTGCTAACATGCGTTATATTGACGTAGACAAATATACATGACATTACTAACAGTGAGCATTTTGACGCAGCAACTTCCAATACAAAAGCTCTTACCTTCGATCTCGTCCAGCTGGGGAACCACTCACTCGCGCGTTCGAAGGCCAATTAACTTCTCGAAGATGTCACCGGCGCCCGTTGATGCGGGAAAACACGTAAACATACTGGCATGTGCGTGCTTTCCACGCATGTTAGTATAATTGATATAGGTCTGTCAAGTACAGGTATTAAGTAGGTCTACTTAATATCATTCTTTGAAGTGAAAAACATTTTTGAATTAGCCACCCCCCTGAAACAGCTTCAAGCCCCCCCCCCCCCCCCGATCTTCTCTGTGCTCTTTACCGCCCCCCTGTAGGCCTCCAGCGCCCACTTTGAGAAAGACTGATTTATTATTTGACTCCGCGAATAACTATCCATGGTTAACTTTTTCGTCGTACAACAGCCTTCTGCGCTATTCTCTAGATACCGTTATCAATGGTTTAGGTAGGTAGTTATCTGGGCTTTTATCCCAGTTCGCACAATACCTGGCGAATTCAAACGTGTGTAGGGCACTTGGTTGGTCCAGGAAACGTTTTCAGGAAACTCTCAGAAGACGTTTTCACTACAACACAGTCAGTTTTGAAGTTTCATGGAAGGGGACAGAGCTTTTGGAATGCAGACGTAGCCACCTGCTTTCAACGATAAGGAGTTCAGGTATGAAATTCCTGGTTTTACCTATTGAACATGAACACAAATGGAATAGAAATGGCCAATAACCCCTTTCCCTTCCTCATAACAAGGTCAGTAACATCAGAACAGGTAGAATTTCCTTCTAAATATTCGGCAGGGTTCATGAAAACGTTGACATTCTTCCTACTCTGGGGTTATCTGTACACTGCCGTCCTTAGCGAAAAATCCGTAGGAAATCGCCTTTGCAACATATTTCGAAATGCGAGAACAAACCCAGAGTTCTGGACTAAACCAAGATAAAAAAAACTCTGCAAATTCTTGACACAACGGTTTATTATCTTCTTTGTACAGATCACCCTTCTGTCTCGATTACTGAATGATAGATTAATTATTATTATGAATTATCATTAATTATTAATAATTATTATCACGTAGTGTAAATTATTAATATTTATTGTTGGTTATTAATAATTTGTAAGCTTCATTATTAAATATTATTCATTAACTCGATATTTGAAAACCATGTGCTGCTTGAATCAGCTGGGCCAGTTTGAAAATGGACCCGACAGGCTGCCTCACGATTCACTCTCATGTTGACGATTTTCGATCTGCTCCAAGTTTGAGCCGTCATTGTGAACGAACGGCTGGTCGTACAAAGCTGTGGATGGTCTTAAGAAATTCTAAGAAATAAACTCTATCTAAATATGAAATAAAAAAAAACATACCGTTTCATCTGAATTTTTCGAGTTTTTAGATTTTCAAAATTTCCAAATTCGTTTTGAACCCCTTCCCCTTGACCTAGGGTTATTAAAAGTTTCGAGGATCGTTGTGGGGTTGGCCGGAACCCATAAGAAAAATTTCGAAATTTTAGCTCAAAGCTCAATTATCGAAGATAATAAACCAATAGAAGAAAAACTCCCACGTCTTTTATTAAATAAGTAAATTTTACTTATTGTTGGGTGACAATTTACATGTGAGGTTTCAGTTTCCTAAAGTTGTAAACGTATTTTCGAAATGGCCCTCAAAACTTTTATTTTCACCATATTTTTTGTAGTGACATTCAATAAAACGACCTCAGACAATGAGGATTTCATTTTGCCCTAATATCCTTCTAATTATCAATCTAAATCATATCACTACAACGGTAAACACAAGAGAAAAAAATAATCATAATTGAGAATCCGTCTCGTATTTTTGTAGGTGCCTACTGATTTTCCGCAGTCAAACTTGAATTTCTCCATGAAATCGTTAGGAAAACGCACAGTTGACCATACTATTAGAAAGCTGATTAAATTTGTAAGTTTTCCTGAGATTTGACAGCTTCCAGCACGTTTGTTGGAAACGCAGTTAACGTACAAGTATTTTCAAAAATTTAATTGTTTTTAAATTGTCAAAGCTTGAACTGCGGTCCTTAGGAGTACGTTTTTGATTACGAATGTGCATTCGGCGTTTTATAGGAAATAATGCTGAATCCAAAAATGTGGTCAAAAGTAGAAAAAAGTAGGTAGTTTCAAAGTGAAGAAACGAGGGTTCTTATGGCAAAAAGCGTGGTTTTCTGAAAAATAAAATTTTTAAAAATTTCTGTCTACTTTTAACCAATTTTTTCTTTTACACCAACTGCCTAACACCCTGTATATTGTGTATCGGATATATCGCAAACAATATGCCCACCCTTCCAGGCCCCCACCCCGTACTCCTTTACCCCCACACACCCCAATAATCTTCATAAGTGTAGCAAAGGGTTAAACCACAGTCAATCTACTGCTACATAACTACGCTGTCCGGTATGATATCTCAAGTGAATATTCGAACAAGATTTTACGATATAGAACCTCTCAACTAATCACTAACCGTAGAATTGGCCATTGTAGAGCACTCATTGGGCCAGTATCCAACTACCTTCCACACCTGCAAATGCTGGGTAGGAATTATTGATGAAGTTGGTAGTGATTCTCTATACCTACCGACCCTTATTTTGAGCAATTACAATCATGTTAGATCCAAATTCCAACATACAATTCAGATTGGGCCCTCTTCCAGTCACTAGTTCAAACATTATCTCACCACCAGACATCTCTTACCTGTGCCTAGGGTTGCCAGACCTACTTTATAATATAAATATATATAATATATATAATATAGGTTTCCCAAGTCAAATTGAGAATTTTCCAAATCAAATTGAGCACTTTCCATTTCTAATGACGAAACTACGAACAGTGATTTTTCAAAGAAATCGGAAGATATGTACATTGGTATGTACTTGGTATGTACTATATTGCACTTTGCCCGTCTTTAGCCCCTTCCGTCACATTGTCGCTACCGACCTTCGTCCAGAAGACTGGAAACAATAATCAACATGTTTTCCTATTGACATTTTCATGTCTTTCATATGGCACATAACTCAAAAACCGTTACGAAAATTGTCCCAAATGAGTTTCTGACGATTTCCGCGTACAACCGAGTCGTTGCTAGGGGAATAGTACTTCGTCATTTGTCATCAGACAAAACCCGTTCACCATTCGTTGGAAACCTATCGATTTATAGAACTAGAATACACTCGGTTGTCGCCCTTCGAAAAGCTGAGATATGCGCATGACTTGGGAGACTTTGAAATTTCATCCGTTGTTTCGATTTTTTTTAGCTTGTATTGACATTCATGTTTCAGTCACCATTTTTTCAAGTGATTGTAACTTGATAACAAATCTCTGCCGTTGTGCTTGAGTTCACAACCCCCAAACCGAACAGATCCCTAAAGTCCCTTGATTACAGGTTCGAAAGCGATCACAAGACTTGTACTGCTTGTACGACTCGTACTTAGTACAAGTTGGTTTATACCTTTCAAATGAGGGGTCCTTTGTCAGAATGTTTGGAGGGGATTCACAAAAATCTTCTGTGGTTGACCCATTTATTAGTTGTGATCTGTTTTTCAACGATGGACGATCCCACTGCAAGTGACAGTGAGCCTGTTCCAGAAACCCGATAATTTTAATATGAACTTTAAACTATGAATAAATGAATAAATCCTTTCCCATCTTGCATTACTGATCTTTTTGTCTCTTCTACTAAATATACCTGTGTGAAAAAAAAGTTCTGAGTTCTCAATTTGGTTTGGAAAATTCTCAATTTGATTTGGAAAATTCTCAATTTGGTTAGGAAAGTTCTCAATTTGATTTGGAAAATTCTCAATTTGGTTTGGAAAATTCTCAATTTGACTGGGAAAACCTATACATAGTATTGTACTATATTGTGGGTCAAATATACTGTATAAAAATGCGGTCTATATAGTGTGCAAAATACCATATTTGGGGGCGAACCTTTTTTTCCCAGAAAGAATGAAAAACCTTAGCAATCGATTAATCGACGCCCCTTTGATACATACTCGTATAATAAAACGTTAGACGACACAAGACTATATTTTTTATATTTCGGTCAACTTCTATAGATTTTGACAAAGCCAAGTTGGCCGAAATATTGAAAAATAGTCTTGTGCCGTCTCAACTTTTCGCAGGTCAATTTAAATTGTATACGCGCTCTTGTAGAGCCCCCTCTATCATCTGCATAGTATATATTTTTTGTCTTTTTCACCAAAGTTACTGTATTTCGATAGACTTTTCTGGTAAACCCATCTGTACCTCAAATTCAAGCTGATAACATTTCGAGGGTGAAGCGGCAACAAGGCGTAAGTACCTCAAATTGTGCTGTACAACATGACCTAAGTGTTTTTTTAAAAGATTTACATGACCCAAAAAACTGTTTGTTTCTAAAATTTGGGAACATGTATGTGACTGTGTGTATCTATTATTATTCATCATCCCGTAAGTTGTCTCAGCTGTCGCATTATGTCCAAAAATTCTGTACTATTTGAGTTAGGCCGTGTTGTTCAGCTCCACGTGTTGCCACTTCACCCTCGATTTACTGCCACATCTCGTATTTATGCTAGATTTTTCGTCTTCTAGAATGATGAAAAGGAGCATGAAAATAACAAGATACTACACGAAAAGCGCTGTGTATTCGAGAAACGTTGATGACAAAATGCCAACTTCACAAGGTTCAAAAGAACTATTTACATCGTCAATTATTTACATTTTTCGTAATGAGGGTAATTTACAGTTGAGTTGTATGTGCACATATACAGAGTTGCATCCGAGAATTGAATGTCCTCGTGATTAATTCGTGCGGAACTTTTTCTCTTTGACGTGCCACGGGATGAAACATTCGATGCACAGTCCAGGTGTCTCCGGGCAGCCAGCGCATCTGTACATCGTCTCTTTAAAAACAGACGATTTTCTGCACCATCTGCAAGGCCAGTGGATGTGCCTCATGACGTTATCAGTTTGCGTCGTGGGGAAGTGGAGTCGGTTGATGAAATCATCGTTGCTCCCCGAGGTCGACCTTTCAACGACCGGTTCTTGAACGACTTTGTCAATCTGAACGTCCGATCCGAATTCGATGACGGCGGTTGGTACATCTTCGCAGTTTTCTAGTTTGACGGTAACAGACTCCTGTAACATAACGTAAATTGCTGTAAAATTTCGATTAACCCTCCAACACTGAGGTCGGGTCAATATGACCCGATCGTTTAGTCGACCGCCAATAACACTGGTCTACAAAAAAAGTGGGGTACACTTTTGATGCGATATGACATAATATTATACGACACCCGTAGTATTTTGGCATGCTGAGCACGAATCCGCGACCAGAATTGAGCCATCACGTCTTGATTTTTTTTCTAACCTCAAAAAATGGGTTAAAAACAGAGAAATCGTGGAAAATACACTCGTAAAATACGGGAAAAAATTATTTTCAACATTTAAACCTATATTCATATTAATTGAGACCTGCTGAGCACGAATCCGCCACCAGAATTAAGCCATCGTGTCCTGATTTTTTTCTAACCTCAAACAGTGAAAATCGGGGAAAATACATTGGAAAACATTTTTTCTTACATTTTAATCTACATTCATATGGATTTACGAGTAGACCTGCTAAACATGAATTTGTGATCTGAAATCAGGATGTGATGGCTTAATTCTGGTCGCGGATTCGTGTTCAGCAGGTTTCAACTCATATGAATATAGGTTTAAGTAAATGTTAAATATAAATTTTTTCCGCATTTTACTAGTGAATTTTCCACGATTTTTGTCGTAATTTCTGATGATTTGTATGGTAATTTTGTTAGACTAGATAACTAAACAACGATTGTTGGCAATTAGGTCGATAGTAATAAACGATGTACTCGTATGTCAATTTAAAGCAATACTACTGAAATGTACGGAATTTGTAGTTCAAATGTCACCTTATGCGTGCATGTTTGAAAATTGACCGGTATTTTCAAATGAGGAAAAACATATTTTCAAGTAGTGATTTTTTGTTTATTTTGAGTTAATATTTAACAGAATTATTAAATATTGTTCATAATAGCCGTACGTAATCATTTAACATTTTTAACGGTTTTCACATCTGCCCTGTGATGGAAGAACGCCTCATCTCCAATTTTTACAAAAATGGTGTTTTCAAATTACGCCCATTTTTCTGACCCGCTCTTGAAGTAAGTTGTTGCCTCATGTAAGTTGTTTGATGGAGAAACGCCTCATCTCCTGGTCTAAACATGATTGTTTATTTTGATGAAATTTGAAGGCGAAACGCCTCATATTAATATTGAATTGAGGCGATTCTCCTTCAAAAGTTTTGCTCCAAACTGCTTCAGATTTTGATTGAGGTGATTTTGGTCGGGACTCGAAAGGCGTTTCTCGATCAAATATTAAATATTTTAATAAATCAAATATTAATAAATTTTACTAAGCTGTTTGGTCTTCTTAAACTTCAAATTTCTTCAAAACTTCTTCTTAAACAAAACAAGTAGGTAGGAATTACTTGAATAATATAATTAATAATAATAATTATTATTATTAGTTTGCCGGGGTCGAGGTGTTTCTCCTTAAAAAACTATAACAACAAAGAGTGTTTTTGTGAAAGTAAAGGATCTTTAGGCGAGATGAGGCCGTTCTCCTTTGCAAAAACCCCAAACAATCGAGCGTAAAATTTGAAAAAACTGCGAAGAATCGATTATTTTAATGGGAAAATTGATTATGTACTTGTACGTATTTAAATTGGGGTAAAGTCAATATGAAGTACCGGCGAAAAAATGGGGTCACTGGAATGACTGTGGAGGCTGTATTAGACGTTTCGATTGAGAAAGTTTTGAGGTAAATTTCCAGATGAGGCGTTTCTGTTTCTCAGGGCTGGTTTCTGTTAATGTCACTAAGCGATACCGTCTGGATAGAACTCCTTGCCACATCACAAATGGCCATAGAATAATCATAGGATGAATATCACAAATAATAAGTAAATTAAATTATTACCGGCAGATAGTCGTCATTTGGTTCAGTCTTGATTGTCACCGAAGTACTCAGTGGCGGAGCGTCCTGCAACATAACAATTTGAATAAACGGGCGAAAATAAATATTAAAAAAAACCATCGAAAATAAACATGAACGAATTTGACAACAAAAACACGCCAATTTCCAACAATTCGTTCTTTTCCTGTACGGATCGCCCCTTGGTCTAAACGGACTCTTCAACGTTCAATAAATTTCGGTCTGACCAAATAATTTATTTATAGACGTTTGTTGTAATAGTATAAGACAGTTATCGGACCTTTGAAACTTTTATATTAATATATTAAAATTTCAAAACGCAATGCTTCGTCCATCGTCGCTGAAGAGGCAACACCAGCTATCTCAGTTTTGACGAATCTTCAGGAGGCCCAAAAAACGTGTTTAAACTCCACTTCAAATGTTTCCTGACCCACTTTTCTATTCCCTAGTACCAAAAAATATCCGTGTATTTCCAAATATTGCATTTTAACAAAATTCCAAGATTTTAAAAAAATTTTGAGTTAAGAAAAGCTGATGTTGCTTTTGTGAAACATGAGATAGATGGTGATGCCACTTGAAAGGCGAAATGTTGAATGGAGCTGTGTAGACTTCGTTCACAGTAATCAACCAGTTTCCCAACAATAATCGACATTCAGAAAGGAGCAAAATTTTTTGGATGGTAATCGGAACACAATTTACCGCCAGGGGGTCGAGTTCCATGGGTGCTTCCATCGAACTCTGGTGTGCAAGGGACGGGTTTCGGAGGCCATCGTAGGATCTTCTTGAGAGAACAGCTGTTTGAGAAGTGCTCGCGCCTACTTCGAACAGGCTTTGAGCTTCTTCATTCACGTCCACGACAGCTGTAACAGAAATCGTAATAACCGTTATAAATAAATAAAGTGAGTACTGAGTCATATGACTACATATGTAGTCTGTTTATTACTGCTTTAGTATTGGGGCGAGAGGGCCGTAAGGGTGGTTGGGCGGACACTGATGCCGGAACGCGTTTTACATTGTGCTGAGTATGCAGATTTGCAGAGATGTGGTGTTTATACAAATATTTATATACTAAAACCACACACCAAATTTCGTCAAAATATATTAATAAATAAGAGATTCATTAATTAAATACAGGGTGGTTCACGGGAACGTCCCCAAAATCAAATAGTTATAAAAACGAAAGTTTCAGTTGTACCACCATTTTATTTCGGTTTTTTGGAGATATACATGAAGTTTTATGTGTTACAGATAACATCCTTCATATGCTGTCCATCTTGCTCGTAGCACGAAGCAAGTCGATTTAAAAAGTTTTGGTGTACGCTCTCCAGCAGTGCTTCGTCAATGAACGCAAGTTCCGTTCTGATGGAGTCTTTTAACTATTGACAATCTGTACTCATTAGCGAATTTTCAAAGAAAATGTAGCTATTGTTCTCGGTCCAAAATTTGTAAAACTCGAATTTCCGAAACATTAGCAAACCAAAATCCGTTTCAGGCCATCCTGAATCCACTGTCAAAGACACCAAAAATTATATTTATATATATGCTTATATAGTATATGAACTTGAATGAATGTGCAGGAGGATGAAAATTATAGCAAACACTTACGTAAATTTAGAAAAACTAGATGAAAGTGGAAATTTTCGCTTTACAGCGTCGTCAGCCCGGGAAGAAAAAATCTTATATAGTATATATTTATTATGTGTCACTCCAGACGATAACTATCGATAGAATTGAGATAGAAAGTTCAAATTTGCACAAAAAATCTGTCTTGGCAATCGAAAGGCCAAGTTCGTAGATGGGCAGAATCGGGCAACTCTAAGGGGGGGGGGGGGAGTTTTAGGGGTCGAAAATTCCTCATAAATTCCCAAAATGAAACGGTCTGAAAAGTGACACCTCGGTTTAAAGGTTTTTACACGCTGAATACGATGGTGAAGTCAGAATTAAGATATCCTATTCCCTTCTCAAACTAGGGCACTTTGAAGATGAAGAAACTTGGTTGAGACTTGAGATGTTCTTCATGGACATCATGTTCTTTAATGGGGACATTTTACATAATTTGGTTTAGAAACGTTTCACGCGTGGAAACTGGGAAAACTCACATGAAGATACGTCTATATCACCTTCTTCATAGGCGTCAATGTCCAGGTTATTGTCGTCCAGAATGTAGAGCCCATCACCATTTTCTGAGTCGTCATCGCTGTCATCTTCACCTCCTTCAGTCATAGTGATCATCATCTCTTCCACTACTTGCTCCATGGTAAGTTCTTTGCGCCACGCTTCGTCTATGGCCATCTTGGTGTGATCCACAACGTTTTTCCACTCGGCAGAGGAAATGTGTTGCATTGCTTCCATTGCTAGTCTCTTCGTTTCTGCGATTGTAAATAATTTAATGTTGCTCGCGACATAGTCCTTAATCTGAGCACAGATGAGTTCTACACAGTTGAACTGGTAGAGGTTGGTTGGCAGTCGAATAACTCTGTGCCCACATTTTTGAGCCAAGTCGTCAATGATGTAGGTAGGATTTGGTGGTTTATTTTGCCTAATTACCTCCAAAAGCTCCGCCCTCGTCATATCTTCTTCGAACTTCACATCGTGTCGCTGAAGCCACTCTTTCATCTCCGCCTTTTTGCTCGATTTATTCGGAACTTTATCCAAAAGTTGTGAGTGGTAGGACGCGTTGTCCATGACGATTATGGACGGACTACTGAGTCGTGGAAGCAGAGAATCCTTAAACCACGATTGAAATGTGACGCTGTGTATATCTTCGTGGGAGTCACCAGTGCCTCTAGACTCAAATAGTAAACAGGATCCTGACACAAATCCACTGGAACTCCCGGCAAGGAGGATGTTTAGCTTTTCACGCTTGCCTATAGGCGCTGCCATTGCGCAGTGGCCCGCATTGACCCAAGTTTCGTCAATCCATACAATACTATCAATATCTTCCTTCCTGATTTCTCTGAGAAACTTGCAACGCTTAGCTACAATATCATTCCTCTCGAGTAGAATTTTTCTTTTGTTTATTTTTTCATATTGAAAACCAATATGTCCAAGAAGTATACGTAACGATGATTTGCTTCCATGAAATAAGTCGGCCTCCGTCAGAGAACCGTGCAGTTTATTTAATGTAGGGTGTTCTTTTCTTATGAAGTAATCATAAATATGTCGCCGAATTGCATCTTGCTGAAACGTATCGAGCCTCGTCACCCTCCTATCAATATTTCTGTTTTTATTAGGAGTTTCTAGTTTCAAACTTCCACCTTCATTAACTTTCTTTGTTTTTTCCTTACAAATACTAACGACCGTATTTTTGTTAATGCACAGTGCGGCTGCTGTTCTATCCACAGCCTTCTCTACCGGCAGTAATGGGCCTTTATTTTCTTTTTCAGAAATAAAATACTGCCTTACGTTATACACTAACTCGCGAGCTTGGCTTCTTAAAGGAGCTCCTTGACCAACCTTCGTGTAGGGGGTACTACGCTTTTGCTTTATTCCAGGAGTTCCCCTCTTCTTCCGAGTTTCACCTTGCTCTGCCATCACATATATTTCGATGAAAGTACAGAAAGTAAAGTTTATGCTTGTAGCTCTAGTAATTCACTGACGTAAGTGCTTAATAAAACTGAAAACCACAGTGTGACTAAACAAAAGTAATCTTAAAAAACACACGCAATTTGACAAATAAATAACGTCGGTATACGATCTGAAATTGACACAACTAAAATGGAATTATGCTGTTGACAGCGCGGTTGATCAACAGACACTGAAGCAGCCCTTCCACGAGATGTGGCAACGCCGCGATAAATGACTCCTCCCCGGTCATTGGCCGAGCCCCTTCTCAAGTACGCCCCTCAATACTATAGCAGTAAAAAACAGAGTAGGTACTTATAACACCACGTTTCATATTAAATGGTCAAGTTCGAAAATCGTGCCGTGGGACTTGTGAGGGAGGATAGTTTTGACATTCAGATACCATTTTAACGAGGAAAACGAGAGTATTTGGAAAAAATCGTCTATTTCCACTGAAATATGAGTACAATGTTAGACGGGTTTTGGTGAACATTACTGCATTGTTTTGTTACTGGCGATGGCTTTATCACCGAAAACCGTCTAACAGTGTCCTACTCATATTTCAGTGGAAATCGACGATTTTTTCCAAATACTCTTGTTTTCAACGATTTCGTCGCCAGTGTTTAGTTCTTACCATTTTCTCCCACAAAAGTCAATCTTGATAGTCAAATGTGTAATTGGAGATCGAGAATAGAGAGAGAAAACCTCCTCATTTTTAGAGACAATGGTGGATCATAATATGATGCTACAGTAATAATATTATTATGAAGGACCCGAGTCTTATCAAGAAATTGCTGTTGATGTTGAACCAGTGAATAAATTCAAAAGTATCAATCAGTGACAAAATTGTTGGATTGGTGAGACAGGCTACCTACTGCTGTACGATCGTAAGTACTCGTAATTAAACCAAATTCCTCCGGTGATTTATCACGATTGTTTCTATAGATCACGATATCAATTTTAAGCGTGGCAAATATTGGCCCGTTTCTGCCCATCTATAAACGTAGCCTGCAAATTTGAACTTTCTATCTCAATTCTATCGAGAGGTATCATCTGCAATGACACATACATAAACATATAAATATATAGTGGAGGTTTTTTTGACTAGGAGTATAGAAGTTTGTGGGTGAGAATTGACCAACACTAGTCGTTGTTATCATTTGTTTATTGCGACGTTTCGATCTTGGATCAAGATCCTAATCATGCATCATGATAATTATCCGAATGGTACACATTTGGTCGCGTAAGGCACAGTAACGTTTGACAAGGAATACAAGAGGGTTTGGTCAATTCTCACCCGCAAACTTATAAATATATATAAACACATGTGATTTTTGGTGTCTTTTGGTCTGAAACGGATTTCGGTATAAAATGTTGTCGAAAATTCGAGTTTTCAAAATTTTGGACCGAGAACAATAGCTTCCTTCCCTTCGAAAATTCGCTAAAACAGAAACAATTGAGTATCGAAAACTGGTTGAGAACTTCAATGCCGCAAGAGATTCTCCAACGTTACCGTTGTTGTACATAGAGAAGAAAGGAAATACTGAGAGAACAAATTCAAATTCAAGATGTAGTAGAAAGGTTCGCTATGAAGAAGAGAAAATTGCACTTGACATAGACACTTGGTTTTACTTTTTGATTATTACTATCTTGAACGAAATTCACGAAAATAGCAAAATTTAATAGTTTAATTTAAAATGTAAAAGTTTAAATTAATTAGCCAACTATGATTTCCAGGTGCCTGGTTATAAAAATTTGATGCTATGCCCCCAGGCGCGGCAGTAATCCCGTACTACATAATTAGCACCAACTCCTCCCCCAGAAATTATTTGTCTAAAGCTGCCTATGACTACAACGTGACGCTGATAGTAAAGAATCACTAGTGCATTTTGAATAAACTCGTTCCGCCCGGGCCCCGTTGAGATAGTAGTTGTTGCATCAGTTCAGGATGGACTTTTTACTTTTGAAGTAAAACATTTAAATATTCTTTCACATACGAAAATATCCAAGAATTTACTTTCATCGTCCAATAGTTCCGTGGCAAATTCTCCCTCAAATTTCCGCTTGCGCCAAGTTGGATGCACGGCCCATCTCCTTGAAGAATTCTGTTCCGCAACTTGTTTCTCCCTTTCCTCTTCATCAAGAACAATTGCAATTGCTGCTAAAGTTTCGTTGGAAAAGTACATTTTCGAAGCACGAATTTCGACATACACACCCAGCCACGGCCCAGACGGAACTGACGGTAGCAGGCACGGCCACGGCCCGTTCACCACCCCGTCGCTACGGCCCGGACTCGTCCACTGCACGTTGTAGCGTGAATCATGAGGTTACGACTAGAATGACTAATTTGTTTAAACAAATAGGTATTGTTTGAACAATTTTACACCCAAGAAACCGAGTGAATATTGCCATGTCATCCACCTACGACCCATGTTGAACATTTCAAGTCTCAAGCGCGACATCCAAATTTAATTTGTTTAAACAAATAGGTATTGTTTAAACAATTTTACAGACAAGTATCTAAGTGAATATTGCATTGTCATCCAGTTCTAATCTATAATATTATTTAAAATTTCAAGTCTCTAGCTCATCGGGAAGCTGAAAACTCTGCAAATTCTTGACACAACGGTTTATTATCTTCCTTGTGCAGATCACCCTTCTGTCTATACCAGACTGTGTTGCAAATCGGCACCATACCATATTCTCACCGTACTCATACCATACCATACGAATTTCTTTCCTATCATACCATACTGTACTATACCAAATCATACATACAATAATATACCATACCATACTCATACCATGTCATACAAACCGAGTGAATATTGAAATGTCATCCATTTTTGACCTATATTCAAAATTTCAAGTATCTAGCTCATCATCAAAATTTAATTTGTTTAAACAAATAGGTATTATTTAAACAATTTTACAGACAAGAAAACGAGTGAATATTGCATTGTGATCCAGTTCTGAACTATTTTTAAAATTTCAAGTCAACAGCTCATCATCAAAATTTAATTTGTATTATTACAAAAAGGTATTATTTAAACAATTTTACAGATGAGAAACCGAGTGAATATTGCAATGTGGTCTATCCCCGACTCACGGTTAAAATTTCTAGACTGTAGTTTACCGGGAAGATGAAAAACGTAGTTTTATTCTGGGCGTCTGGAGGTTGGGTCACATAACGGCCGTTTTCGACGCGAAAGTTTAGTGTTTTTCCTAAACCTTTGCGCGCTCACTGTGAACGAACGGCTGGTCGCACAAAAATCCAATTGGTCTTAAATGATTGGTAATTTTTCAGGTCATTCAAAAGTGAACTAAAAATTACACGGTTCAGTTGAATATTTTGAGATATGACATCGTCGAAATTTTAAATTTCGTTTTGAACCCCTTTTCCTCGACCTAGGGTTATGAAAAGTTTCGAGGATCATTGTGGGGCTGGTCCAAACCCAGAAACCAAATTTCGTAATTTTAGCTCAACGCTAACTAGGCAAAGTGCCACGGACGGCGTACGGCGTACGGTGTACGGCGGACGGAAGGATTTTTTTTATTCGATTTTCTGAATCTACGTATCTTGAAACGTAAACCAACAAATTTTGAGGGGGGGTTAAAAAAATTTTTTCTTTGGGCGATTCCAATGGTTCATTATCGAAGATAATAAACCAAAAAAAACTTTGATCAAACTTGAACTGAAAATGTTTCCCGAAAGTTGCGTTTTTAAAGGTTTCAAATTCATTTTGAACCCCTTCCCACTGACCCAGGATTTTGAAAAGTTTCAAGGATCATCGTGAGACTTGTGGAAACCCGTGAACCAAATTTCCTAAATCTAGCACAACACTGATCAAAGTGCCGCGGACGGCGTACGCCCAGATTTTTCAATTTGTTTATTTGATTTTCACTATCTACGTATCTTGAAACGTAAACCAGCAAATTTGGAGGGGGGGGGGGGGGTTGCTTGGGGGATTCCAAAGGTTCATTATGGAAAGTAATAAACCAAAAACTACTTGTTACCAAAAACTACAACTAGTTACGGTAAGCAACTGTACAAAAACAGTAATATTACTATTGTTGTTATATTATTAGAGCGTTTCCCGATTTTTGTCACATTTTGCCATCTCAGCACAGAATTTTACGTGTGTACCATCGCAATGGATCAAAACGAGTGTTTCAAATTAGTTGAATTATACAAAGATTAACCAATTTTGTGGAACCCTCGAGAAAAATTCTACCGGTCGATTTTGGGTCCAATAACTGACACCAAATAATCTAAGTCTGCCGATTTGGAACTATTGAAACGCGTCTGTTTCGCAGTTTGTTTCCTGGTGAAGCCTTGGTCGAGGCATCCTCGCGAAGTGTAAACGAACGTTAAGAAGAACTTGAAGGAATTTTACCTACTTTATAATGATTGCATAGATTGTTTGCACCAATCAAGATGAGACATGCAGAGGGTAACGAAAAAAGTTCAAAATCACTCACTTGAATAATCTACAAGCGGTTCCTCCAACGCTGACAGGTCATGTCCGGCAGGCTCTGCAATCTGCAATTAAAAACTGCGTTAAAATATTTATATATAATAAAGAATAAAGGGCCATTTAATTGAAGTGAAAAGTAAGGGGGTTCAAGAAAATAGCCGACCAACGTAGTATTATTAAAGCAGTATATTTGTCATAAATTATAGGGGGTTCAAGAAAATAGGCGACCAATGGGGCGATTGTAAACTGCGCGCAAATTCGGGGTAGCCGATGTAAAATGCGCGCGACCCTTCCTTCCTGCCCAATCCTTCGATGAACCTCAGTGTAAATTGCGCGCGGGATGCAGTCATACTCGTAATCTCCTCAATTCGTTCACTGTGACCAAAGAACCAGTTAAAAGTAGCAGTTCATTCCACCAAATTTTATTAAAAGTATGTTTTTATTCCTGTACCCCGTCCACTTGGGACATATACCAACTAATCTATATGGTACTAATCAGTTGATTGGGGGATAAACCCAAGGAACTAGTCAAAAGTAGCCGTTCATTCCACGAAGTTTTAATACAAAATTTAACAGTACTAACAGTATTTGTAATACAAAATTGATATTACAAAAAAATATTGATAATAATAACGATTTATGGCTGAGCGTGGGGGCTATAGTGCGAACTGACCCTAACGGCCAAGCCATAAGGAGATAGGCTGCCCTGGAAGTATTTCTCAAGATGAAGTGCTATGACATTTTGGCGTTCTCTTGTGTGTACATGTTTGGTTGACGGTGTTTTAGTTTCACTAAAACGTCTTTTTGGAATTCCAACAGCACTTGGGTGTAACGAAAAATGTTTGGGTGAGAGCTGGAAAATTGGTTGTTCGGAAGAGGGTGAAGCCCACATGATTGGAGGATATTTTGAATTTGGCTTAATATAATTGTCACGCATGTAAACAATAAATTGTGTTATGGGAATCGAATAGCTGTTTGCACCTCTTGTAGGCTCTTGGTTGGTTGAGATTTCCGTCGAGAGTTGTACATATTCCGTTTGATGTTTGACAAGTCCGAAATCTGAGGAACAAAAATAATTATTATTTTTAATTTATAATAATTATAATTATAACAATTTATTTACTCACTGAGAGACGATTACGGTTACCAAGTACAATACAGCGTTCACAGGTTGTTGACTACTCACGTCCAATGTTTGAATATTTGACGCGGTTAGCAGAGCTCGTATAACTTTCGATGGTGGCTCGGACAATTGTTCAACTGCTTTCCTCTTCGCCGAACCATTCAGCACTTGCACTTGGAGCTGTTTTTCTGATAAAGGCGGGTGGTTATGCTGATTATTTTTCTCCAAAATGAAATAATTCGCTCCAGATGTTATGACGCCTGCGGTACACGTTTTCTTACAGCACCTAAGCCAGCAAAACAAAGTGATGTGAACTCAATTTTCATTCATTCAACGTCAAATATGGTTGAGAACCATCAATACAATAAAAATCTTACCTCCAACTGGTTTCACCCGTCGCCAAATCCCGGCCTTTTCTATATTTATATGAATCGACTTCAATTAAATTGAAGCCACGCTGGCTCACAATAACATTTGAACATGCCATCTTAGAAACTGAAAACTGGAAACGTTCACTTGGAGAACTGATAGACCACTGGGACCGCGCGCAGATTCCAACTCGCCTCGAGGAAGGATTAGAGGGATTCGCGCAGTTTACATTTAGATAAGACCGACCCACGGTCCACCGCGTTCGCGCGCAACTTACATCCGCCCGATGAATCACCCTCCGCTCAATCGATTAACTCCTTTTTTGAGTGAATTTCAGAACAGAAACTTGTCGTACGTTGAAGAAACGACTACGCTCTCCCAAACCGATTCACGCTAGGGATGGCTATCGATGAAGAAAACATCGATGTTTTTTAGGAACATCAAACACCTTAAACTAATTTCGTTACATAACGTACAAGACGTTCTTGCAACTGATTCAAAGCTTAATGAAATTAATAGGTACCCAATTATTCTAGAAATCAGACATACAACACAAAGTGAAATCAATAGTGTTGGGACGAAAGAAACGGATAGTACCCTTGGACTCTTCATGGATTTGTAACATTTAAAAAACATTCAACAAATAGTACCGTTTTGAAAAACCTTCAAAAGTACATACCTTAAATTCTTTGGATGCGTTGGTATTCAATTCATGCAGAACTCCAATCTGATCATCCATCGCCTCCTCGTCATCCAGTGTTACCACCACATAACCACGTTTTTCAGCCTGACGCATACTCCTTCTTTCGGCTTCACGTTGTTTTTGAGCAATAGTTTTCGATTGGCCTAATGCACGTTTCTGAGCGGGATACCTTCTCTGTTTTTCGGCTTCGCGTCTTCTAATTATGAAAATGTCGGCCTCCGCAGGTTGTTTAGCCCGATTCATCGTCTTTCTTTCGGCTTCAAGTTGTTTTGGAGCACTAACCAGTGTGTTATGCTCGGAGGTGGAAACAGGCGAAACAGTGGTAGAAATCAGGAGGGACCTGCTTTCCCGATACTTTTGTAGGGATTGGGGATTCCCTCTGTTCTTCTTCTGGCTCTTCCGCCGATAGGGGGTGCCATCTGGCCTGAGGTCATTGCGCATCTTCACAGATTTGACAATTTCGCGAATTACCTACTAATAATAATTTGTAAAAATGTTCAAGACGTGTGGGAACATACAGTTGCAAAAGCTGAAGGCTGAATGAAGATGTTGAGCAATTGGAGGGTTTATATGTAGGAAAGACCTGACCTACCCTGCCTGAGGCGATACTATGAGAGCGGTCAGGGATTAGTGCTCCCGTTCGAGCTGTTCTCATACTGTGCTCATACCATAGATGTATAACTACCTGGATAGCTGACCGGCGGGGCACAGCGGGGATTCCCCAGGTGCTTGGTTGGCAAGAACGCTTGGAAACAGCCAGCTGGTATATGGGTTCACACGTGTCATCTACGAATTAACGAAGTAAAAGTCGTTGAATTTTTTTCGAATGTAGTATGATTGGAAAGCCCTCGATTAAGACATTTGAATGGCACCAAATATGAATAAATACATACAACTATAATGAAATAATTTCAACACTGCAAACTGAAGTGAAATAGAAAGAGATCATGCCGAAGTACTAATCCCCTAGCAACGACTCGGTTGTACACGGAAATCGTCAGAATCTCATTTGGGACAATTTTCGTAGTCATTTTCGTCATTTAGTCGTCGTTTTCGTCATACGACTCAGCTGACTCCAATCGGCTGACGAATGCGCATTCGTCACTTGTTCGTCTCGCGAGAACGATTGCGATTTGTCACTTATTCGTCACTTGTTCGTTCGTCAGACGAAAGCGTGCGTAACTTTGGTTGCAAGAACTCTCTAATTTTCGCAACGGGACAATTTTTCGTAACGGTTTTTGAGTTATGTGCCATATGAAAGACATGAAAATGTCAAAAGTTCCTACGTTTACACCAAACAATAAACAGTATTTTACAAAATTAGTGGGGTGATTTTGTTGAAATTAAACATTTTTGAATAGCACTAGTTTCTTTAGTTTCTGACGATGGCCTGGTTTTGAAGATGAGATTGCAAATGACTTTTGTTTAGCGAAATGGTGACATATTTTTCATGAACATAAGACATATAAGCTTCACTAAACTATTTTGATGGCACTCGAAGAATACTGTAGCAAAATTGTATTATATTGAAAACATCGTGGGATGTTCTCAATAATCCTCCCTTTAATACGAAATCACTTTAGTGTGTGTAAGGACTAAGATTGCTATCATTACTAACTAGAAGGAAAGAACACTCCTCACAACGTAATTTACTTCTAACTTTTTTGACAACGTATCCGCTGATACAGTACATAATATTTTCTTTGTAATAATTATTTTCGTAGTTTTCCATCAAGTATGATAGGACTTCGTTGTCAGAGTCGTTTGAATTATTATCACCCATCCGTTTTTCAATTGCCTCAATCGGCAAAAAACTTGTAATTGAATCGTTGCGAGTTTCGTCTAGTTCTAAACAGTTACCATGTTCACTGGGTCTGGCACTGTTTCTAAACATAAGTTTTCGTAAGGACCATCTATATTGCTGGACATTAGTATTGTCATTTCTCCCATTGCAGCTCCTTATGCACGAGAAAAATAACAGTTATTCAAGTTGGTCCTGTGAACATTTATAGGTCGGCAAATATTTTAGATTACTATCGGTGCCCAATAAAGTATCTCTCAGTTTACGAATGCAAGTCAAAAATCCTAAAGCGTTAAATAGGTAATAATATGGGTATCTACATAGTTTTACAAAAACTCACTACATTTGAGATGGTAGTAGGGGTGTCTGGAGAAGATAAAAGTTCATTCAATGGAGGCATCATTGCTGCTGGTATTTCTTCGATCTGTTGACAAGGCAATAGCCGTGATCAATCTGACCGGAAGATAGAAAACACGTACAGAGCTCAACAGAGTTCATCTTACCAATTCTGAAGCAGCCGAACCATGATTTTCAAATCCAGTCTCAGTTCTTCTGACTAAGGTCCTTCTTCTCTTCAGTTCCCGACGAGGTATACGAACTGGAAAATTGAAGAGACAAGGGATCGCATCTTTACGGAGCAACCCTGGTTTTACATAAGCTGCTTCGTGAAAATGTTGGCTACATATCCGAGTGCTGTTGTTCGGGATGCATTTTTTTCTTTTCGTAGCCTTGATCCATTTTTTCCTCATGTCCGAATCCAATGGAAACCTGAAAAATAATGAAATACCAAGGTAGGTGATACACGGATTGATCCATAGTACAAAAATTCATAAATAAATCAGTTGAAACAGTACTCCACCCAACGGTGATAATAATGATTCGTGAATACAAAATATATTCCTTGCATAGTAAACTTGACACTTGTATAAAAAAAAAATTCTCATTTTCATTTTTTTGATGATTATTAGACATATTATTGATTCGTTATCATTCGATGATTATGATGTTACTGATTAACTTACCGGTGAAATGATAGGCCATTCCCTTTGGCAGCACGATTCGTACAGTTATAAGCACTACACGATTTAACCATGATGTTCACAGTACGGTGACACAACCTCAACTGAACCCGAAGCTCCTTCACTTGCTGTTCTTTTGCCACCCACGGGGGGCCGGGGATTCCCCGAGCGGCCGGCTCGAGTTGCGTCTGCCTTTCACTAGGGTTGGGCAATCGAAGCCAAAAGTCGATTTTCGAATAATCGACTTTTCGATTGCTCGTATTTCGATGCCATGTCGAAAATCGTCGAAATCTTTCGATTTCCATCGATTATAATCGAAAAATCGAACTTTTTTCTAAAAAAAAAAAATGCCTTTAATCTTTTGACCATTACTGATTATTGATTCAATAAATAAAATACACAGTTTATCTCACGAGAAAGTTCTGTATTTCACGCGACGAGGAACAAAGTCATACTATAAAAGTAAAAAAGGAACGTAAGGAAGAAGATATGTTAAACTTTAGAAGTAAAGAGAAACATTTAAGTATAACAAATCAGTTATACAAACACACTGCCTTTCAAGAGGCATGTAAAAAAATATTTCACAAGAAATTAACTAGAAGCAGGAACATTGAATAAAAATAAACATTAACTTAAGCTACCTTCCCGGTACGATCGAAAATCGACGATTAATTTCGAAAAGATCGAAATATTCGAACGCTCATTTCGATATCGATTATCCAAAAAGTCGAACCCCATTTTTCGATACAATCGAAATTTCGACTTCGATCTTTCCAACCCTACCTTTCACTCTAGGTAGCCAGCTATCCAGGTAGTTATACATCTATGTCCCGTCCTGTCATTTTTTAGAATTAATTTTTAACGATAGAATACGGCGTTTCAACCATAGATCTATATACAGATATATAGATGGTTTCAACTTGACCACGCATTAATACCATTCGCCAAGTTGACATGCCATTTAGCGATTAGAGCAGGCGATACAATGCGTAGGTAACAGTTGTAGGTGAGAGTTGTTTTGTATAGGTGAAATATCAGCAGTGAACGTTCTCCCTTCATCTCTAAATATGTATTATGTACCACTCAAAATAACATTATGGTCCCATAGCCTTTTGTTTATTATTATAACAAAGAGATGAAGGGAGAACATTCACTTATTACATTAGAACATAAAATTTATGTTCAATAATATAATATTTAATATTATTTATTTAAACGATGAAAACTTGCATTCATAAATAATGTTCAGGCGTATTAAACATCGACAAGTATAATTTTCTTGTTGAAATCATTGTGAAATGATTACCATGCTTTTTAGGATTTCTACCTCTGCAGGTATTTACTTGAAATATTAATATAGAAAATACTTCAATGAGCAAACACCATCCCGTGAATGAACGAGAAAAGGAAACAACAAAGATAATATATTATATCAGTTTAAGAGAGCAACCCCCCTTAGCCGTGACTTTGTTAATTAATTGCTGCTTCCAGGGACATTTTTCTCCAAATATGCCAAGGCTGATCGCTATAGATTGGTCTAAATTGAAGATTAAAAAAACATTTTGGAAATCAGCGCAAGAATCAAGGATTTATGGCGGTCGGGAGAATACATTGATTCCTTATGGGAGCAGGCAACATGCACGTCAGCCCGCTCGTTGATTCGGCTTTCGCTCGATAGGCCCTCTTTCTTTCGGCTTCACATTCCCGTTTCGTCTGCCGCAATTTTTTAATTTCGATACGCCCTCTTTCTTTCGGCTTCGCGTTGTTTTTGAGCGCTAGTTAATACACGTTTTTTGCCTTCCTCAATTTTTCTACCGCGATACTCATTTGTTTAGCGTAATAATATAAACTGGGTTGTACATAACCCAACTCACACTTGACACTCACAATGATTTGACACTCACGAGTGAACAATCCCACACCCGAACACAAGGAGGAACGTTGAAGGACTGGTAGGGTTCCGTTACAAACCCCGGAGGGAGGTCGGAAGAGGCAACGTGATGGTGGCGTGGGGGAACTGCAACTCGCATGCGATGTAGCCGTCAGTAGGGGTAGGATATCCAAAGAAAAGTATCGAAATTGGCATCAAATGGTATATCGAATATGCAAGGGCGTAGACAGGGTGGGGCAGGGAGATGAGAATCTCAACGATGAGAATTTGGACTGTTTCGTTGTCGGTAAATTGGTTGATTTTATCGGGATTTTTTATTAAAAATTAATTTAGAACGGCCGATCTCCAGCCAGGTTGTTCAAGCAAGTATCTATCATTGTACAAATTGTCTGAATATTTCACAAATAATTTTAAAAAAAATCATTATTATTCAATTTCAGAAAAATCCTGTGAGAAGTTGGATGAAACAAAATTAAACTTGGACGACAGAAGCGATTCTTAGGCCATTGGAGAAAATTGGAAAGCGTCTTAACAAGAATGTTAAGAAAGAAATTAGAAAAAAAAAATCCAGTCAGTCAAGCAGCATGGTTATAGGAGCGAATTTTCGAAGAAATACCTGGTTTTATGTAGAACATCTCGAGTATCAACCACGCTTCTTTATCTTCAGAGTGTTCCAGTTTGAGAACGGAATACGATAGGTATCGCAATTCTGAAGTCACCATCGTCTTCAGCATAAAAAAAGCCTTTGTAATGAGGTGTCACTTGTCAGAATGTTTAATTTTGGAAAATGTTTTGTTGAGTCAATGTGACCGACTGACTATGGAGCACTCTGAAGCTAAAGAAGCGTGGTTGATACTTGAGATGTTCTACATAAAACCAGGTATTTCTTCGAAAATTTGCTCCTGTAGCCATGCTGCATGACTGGATTTTTTTTTTTCTAATTAAATTAAGAAAAAAAGAAAGAAATTTTCTTTCTTAGGTACGTAAAATGCGTATTTATTCGCAAAGACTACGTGTGATGAGAATACTTGAGTTTATAGGTACCTATCGTATATATCTTTTACTGACTGCTACAATTAACTGACCTTTCTTAGAGGAGTCCCTAAATCGTCGGCAGCTTTTCTTTTTAAAGAGGTTAGGAGTTTCATCTTCTCCACGTCTACATCAAAGGCATTTTCAGGGTGGGTATGCTCCTTACTACCGTAAACCACCACACCGTTGATTGTCCTCAAATAAGCCTTACACCGATATCTATTTTTACACTGTAGATCGTATCCTATCATGGACACCCTTGGCAACAAAAATCGAGCATCCGGAAGAAGAAATCAAGGTAACAAGAGAAATAAGAAGAAGAGCATTCATTCATCCGCCTTTTAAAATTACTATTTTGGGAACCACTCCAGCGTTAGGAGAACAACATGGAGCTACACTGGGTTGGAAAAGGAAATGGAATCCATACAGAGCAAACTTTACGGGAGGATAACCCTCGAACGTGAAACCTTCCTCATTTCGCTGTAATGTGCATTTTTGTATGGGTGGATTTTTTATGCACACCTACATCCACCTACAAAACATTGAGGATATTGAGACATTGATTTATAAATTGAATCTGTAATCCGGAATTTTGAAATTTAGATCTCTCCTGTTGGGAAGAAAATTAGACAAGAATATCCATGTTATATCCAAGACCGATATATCGAAATATCGATATTTTTTACCGTTATATCAAATTACTAGTTCGATATAGTTTTAAAGTATCGATAGTCGATATATCGATAGTTTTTTCCGATATTGCATCCCTAGCCCATTCCAATTTCGCTCCTGCGGGAGTCGGTTGACCTCATCATCGACGTGGCCAGCCATTACGCTCCCAGCATGTCCGGCGCTATAGAAATCCGGGATGTCCCTACACTTCACAAGAATGTGAGGGATTTACGTATCCCAAGGGACACCACGAAGGAGAGTAATGCGTTTGGGGAATAACAGAAAGCGAGGAGGCAATGAGATTGGAGACGAAATGATGCAGGTGCCGTCCATGCTCTGTGGCGGAAAATAAAATTAAATTGGATTGTAGGGTCAACATTAAAAACCTCCAGACCTAAAACTGAGCAAGAAAGACGGAATGTTCCTTAATATCTTGCTCGGAAGCACCAAATGAGGAAGAAGACGACATCGAATTTCAAACATACCGGTACGATAGGTATAGGCGGATCTATCACCGTTCTCCGAACTAATAACCAGCGATAACAGCTTCGGCAGCGATGGATTAACCAGAGAAAATGACGATGAGATTTTCGCGTGACGAGGCGAGAATGATGAGAACACACGCAGCTTGCACAGTTATGCAGCATGGCTATAAGAGTGAATTTTCGAAAGAAATAAGTAGTTTATAACAAATTTTGTCACCATTTTTTGGCGAGTAACACCAGAGTTTATAGATTTTTCAACGGTCGCTAGTTTGAGAACTCCCCTTGACCTAGGGTTATGAAAAGTTTCAAAAACATTGTAAGGTTGGTCCGATCCCGGAAACCAAATTTCGTAATTTTTGCTCACGCTAACTGGGCAAAGTGCCGAGGACTGCGTACGGTTGACGGACGGATTTTGGTTTATTGTTCATCCAACTCCAATGGTACATTATCAAAGATAATAAACCAAAAATAAAGTCCCCCGAATCCAGGTGGGGGGGGGGGCCTTTGAAGGTTCCATTCTTCAGTTTTTCGCTTCTAAAGCGAAACCGGTGCGTTGCGGTGAAGAAGTTCATCAGTACCAAAGCTTATTAAATTAAGTTTGGTTTTATACATTTTCATGAAAAACCGAACCATTTTCATATTACCCCTCAGGTGGTCATTTTCAACAAAGTTTTTTTCACTCGTGTTTTTCGTATATTTTTGTCTTCTAGATCCTCACTCGTTTATTTTATGGGAAAATCGTCACGATAAATACAGAATTAAATTGTTCTTCAGGGGACGTCAACCGGCACTTTGATAACCTCCTGATTATTTTTATTAGCCTCCTGATTTGCATGAACGGGGAAATCGGCCTTTCGGAAATACGTCCCAGATCCGGTAAATTGTCAGGATATTTCGGGTACATGTATACGTTACTCCTAATCAATTGAGGTATGGTTCCTTCAAGGAGAGGACCCTTACACGTAGCACACGTACCTAATATATCAACACAACGTTCGGGGACATTGAAGAGGTCCTTTCAAAACACAGCCAGTGCCCAAAATCCAAACACATTAGAATCAAATCGTACCTTAAATTCTTTGGGTGCGTTGGTGTACAATTCATGCTGATCTCCAATTGGACCAACTTCTATCTGAACGTGAGGTTCAAGGATGGTGGTGTTTGGATCTGCTTGATTGGCTTGTGTTGTGTTCATCGACATTATTCTTGCACGTTTGTTTGCACGACACTTCCTCATTATTTCTGCTTTACGCCTTTTTCTGATAGCTATCGCCTCCAGTTGTGCATCATCCATTGTTACCACAACATTCGTTCGGTTTCCTTGACCAGCTTCGGCTTCCGCACGTTTTTTAGCGCGGTACGCCCTCTTTCTTTCGGCTTCACGTTGTTTTTGAGCGCTAGTTAATGATTTGCCTTCTGCACGTTTTTTGGCTCGATACTCCCTCTTTCTTTCAGCATTACGTTGATTTTTAGTTTTGCCATAAGATGAACTGAGAGCTGGGTTATCCATGATTTACTCGCGTTTAAGTCAACTCACACTTGACACTCACAAGTGAACAACCCCACACGCGAACACAGCGAGCAACTTTGAAAGACTGGTGAGATCCCTGGAGAGACGGATGAAGATGCAAGGAGGTGGGGGCGTGGCCAAACAGGGGGATTGCGTGGAAACTAGCTGATGAGTCATTGGTGGGACAGGACGATCACGCTCTTCCAAACTGATTCATACCCTTAAAAACATGATCCATATTAAAAAGTCGGCTTTTTAAATGGTAAAAGTAAAATACCACTTGTTAGTGGTGTTCGTGTTTTTTTTTTTTTTTTTTTTTTTTTTTTAAATAGCTTTATGAACTAACGTCTGTTACTTAATGCAAGCAAGAGTTAGACATAATATGTCATATATTTCACAAAACTGTTGTGGACTGGAATAATTATCTAAGTACGCGAAGTATCTGTAGGAAAAAAAGGAAAAATGTGCCGTATTGTTGAAATCGACGAAAGTTCATTTACTAAACGCAAAACCGATGCAGGATGTATCTAATCACAATGGGTGTTTGGTGGTCTGTGCAAGGACACAAGTGACAGAGTTTTGAGCAAGTGCTAATTTGATCTCGGAGAAAATAAATGTCTTAGTTCCTATGTCTAACGGGTGATGGAAGATTACAGCAGACGAAACGTGGACATTTTTCCAAAATAAACGTCAAAGTCTTCGTTTTTCTCATTTTGAGAAATAATATGTAGCTATTCGTTACATAAAATTTATTTTTAATATTTAATATTACATTTTGTAAACCCAGAGCTAATAACTCACAGATGTTCTTGTCCGAGTTTCAGTTGGTTTTTTCTTCTTCCTTGATGGTTCGCAGTAGGAGCCCCCCCCCCCCTTCACTATGAGTTTTTTTCCTTTTTCTTTTTTTCAATCGTACGATACAAATATCGAAACCCTTGTAATGTGCAAAGTGTGTATAGTGTGTATACTGTCATTTATTTAAATTTTCAACTTTGTTCCTCCAGCAAGGCCTAGATCACGCGTCGCTTTTAGTTTGACTCGGTACAATGTACTAAATGTACAATTTCCTGCGGACCATCAAAGACGAAGAAATAAACAAATCAAACTCGGACAAGAACATCAGATGGATTAGGCCCCTCATAGTACGACAATTGAAAAAAAGGCTGTTAACTCGACCTTGTGGAAGTGTGGGAATGAGTTAGCTTTGGATTTACAAAATGTAATAATTATGTAACGAATACATAATCGCTACAAATCATTTTTCAAAATTGGAAAAACGACGACTTTTTTGGATAAATGTTTACGTTTCGTCCGCACTAACTCGTCACTAGTTAGGATTCGGAAAAAAGTGTCGATACAAACATTGTAGGGAATTTGGTCCTTTTCAAAATTGGATTTGACATTTTTTTCGTGGGATCAACCGTTAAGGAGTTAAATCGGAAAACCCAATCAGAATTACACCACCTTTTGTAGGGCAAAACCCCGCATTGACTCGACTATGATCTCATGGAGCTTTTCAAAGTTGTCCTTCACGATGAAACGGTTTAGCTTCATACCCCTAGCAGGGTTAAGATTTTGTGCCTTTCTGCGAGCACTCTGAGGGTGATGTTTTAGAAATGGACGCAACCATTTCTAACCAACGAGTCCGTCACTTTTTGTTGAAAATTGGAGATCAATTTGTTTTAAATTGACAAAGGTGAAGACTGACCTCATACATTTAGGTGTTAGAGGCACTACCTACCTCAGCGAACATCATGATTCGGCTCAGTAGCTCCTGCTCGCCCGATTTGGAAAGGACTGGGCTCCTACTATTATTTTTGTTGTATGACCCCAGGTGATTTCTTAAAGTTCTTCGCGGAACGCCGAAGTCCTTAGCCGCTTTGTAGGTTGAGAAACCTTCTTCCTTCACAGCTCTTATTGCTCTCGTCAGCTGTTCCTTCGTATATAGAGGTCTCTTTTTAATTGTGGATGACTCCGTCTGTCACATAAATACAATGTAACACCAAAATGTTTATAATTACTTGAAATACCAACATATAACGATTCACTAAGAATATCACCCATTTTAGAGTCCCACGTGCTAAAAAGTGGGTTTTTTTTGCTGATTGCACAAAACTGAAGGATTTCGAGTTAGTTGAGGTTGTCTTGTGATCAAAATTTCTCTGATTTTACGTCAATTCTTTACAAAAACGCAATTACATTAACTCCAAGGCGTACATTTCCAGCAATACTGGGATGCGGGTAGAGCTTCAATTTTCGGCTTCGACTGAATTGTCACTGGCTTTTTCTCTGTGGGCTTTTTTAAATTTAATGTCCCGTCTATTCTTCCACCGACTCAACCCACCATCTGTAGCCACAAATTCTTCGTGCCCTATTCTCCTAGCAAGGTCCACAGCTTTTTCTTTCAACATTGGACCGGAAACACGGACGTTTCTTTTCGTCACATGCCCAAACCAAATATTGAGGGGTTCATCGACTTCAGGGCCCTTCCTGCGATCTCCACACTCTGTAGACTCTTTAGACACTCCGGAAACCATCGCCAGTTCTCGAAATGTTGTTGTGGGAGGCTGAAACTTTATTTGGTCTAAAATCGCGATTTTTCCTTTTAGGGTGAAAGCCCTACGCGACATTGTGAACAGACCAAATAGTTCATTGAACGACAGAACCCACTGGAACAACTGAGTGAACTAACAACCCGAAACGACGACAGCCTTGTTTACAAACTCGTGAAGATAATGTCTCAAATAAACGACCTATTGAATCAGTCAGGCGAAGATAAGATACTATGCATAGATGTTTTGTCTCACACAAGCGGCTGTCTCATATAAGCGGATTCCACTGTACTGTGTTTTATTGGTATTTTTATTTTATTTTTTCAAGGTAATGTGCTCCCAGATTAACACTAAGAGCGGCATAAACCCCGAAGTAGGTGAGTTTAATTTTTACCATTAATGCCGTCAACACGTTGATGAACGTGGTAAGTAATAGGGATAGGTATAGGTGTTTAAACATTCGATGTTTTTCTTTAATCATTGATTTTTTACCCCGATGTATTTCCTCTCTCCAAAAATACAAAATATGTAGGTATTTAATTATTATTGTTTATTATTATTATTACTTAATATTAAAACCACCACCACGTCTAGTGTAACTGTGCAACATTTAAGTTAACATTAACGTTTGCCGATACCGAAAAGTGGCAGATGAAGAAACGAGGTTTTTTTTTTTTTTTAAACTTAAATTAAGTAGTAGATACATGTTTCACGTTTAATTTTTTTTTTTAATTACCACAAAAATTGACAGCTAGTAGGCCCTTGTACTTAGGTTAACCACAGTAGGTGAGGTATTTTCGAAAAAAAACACCGATATTTTTTCTACGATGTTTCACAATATCGATGTTTTTTAGGCATCAATGTTTGCAGTAACAAAAACATTGATGTGTAAACATCGATATTTTTCAAACGATAGGTACCCATCTTTAGTGGGTAAACGTATAGTCTCATCAGTTCCCCAAGGTAGTGTCTGGGGTTCTATCCTTAATAATATCTATTAATTTAATATGGAATATGTGAGTGACGTGCCTACTTCGACCGGTACCAACTAGGCTATGTTCGCCGACAAGCAAGCCATCCTATCGCGAGGTAGCTGCGGAAACGACGCATCAGCAGCGCGTAACCAGGATCTAGGACAGGAATCGTGAATATCAAATTGCCATGAACCCTTGGTATCGAACTTGACAAAAGATTAACGTTTGGGGATCACACGAGTGACTTAGGGCGGAATTCATAGCCATAACTTGAGTCTGAATGCGCCCTCAAGTTGATGGATAAGGGGAATCGTCCACTCAGCGCGATTCACAGTCGTGATTTGAGCGCACATTTGAGGGCGACCTGAGTGCGCTTTCTAAGGGCCCACTCATCAGGTTTCATGAACCAAATATGGCTTTGAGTTGAGGGTCACTCTCAGCTCAATAGCGCAAAATCCTGAGGGAGGCCAATCAAGTGCTTCCACCTTCATCTGACATAATTGAAATTTCTCTATTGCATTCTGATAACAGCACGACGACTCGGTGTTTCGGTGTTATTTGTGATAATGTTATTCGTTATTAGTGTTATTTTCGTCGTTAAATATGGATACATTATTCAATATTGACAAAAGGGATGATGAAGTCGACCAATACTTTGAGGAAAGGTGGCAAAGAAGAGAACATAAGCGGTACATCGAGGACATACAAAACCCATTGGAACATTATGATGGAGTTCAATTCCGCCGGAGATTTCGTTTACGGAAGGAAACCGTCTTGGAGGTGTTAGACCCTATCATATTCCCTGAAGGGAGAGCAAAGCAATAATTTACTATCCTTAGTTTCAAATTATACTCTTTATTATATCAATCTAAAAATGAACAATGGGAATTATTCCCATTGCTCATTTTGTTTATTTTTAGATTGATATAATAAAGAGTATAATTTAAAACTAAGGATAGTCAATTATTCATTATTCTTCAATTATTGAACGAAAAGAACTAGGAATTAGTTATTGAACAAAGAACCTTTCACAACTGTTACAGAGACAGTGGGGCATGTGAGAGGGAATATTCCCTTCCATTTCTCCCCTAAACAGGGGGAACGTCCACTCAACGTGCGATCAGGGCTACCAACTTAAGAGGAAAACGAATTGAAGACATTCCCACTCACGTAATCTGAGGGTGCCCTCAAGTTCTGAGCATCGATATGTAAACAATATGGGTCCAGAATACCGGATAAAAAACGGAGGTATAGAGTGAGAGAGTCTACTTCCACGAAAATAATCGATTTCGACGATTAGGTCATCATCAGTAACAAACATGAACTGAAGGTACATCATGAAATACAGCTTATATAGTAGCAGAAGTGAAAGGTATCCCGCTTTTCGGTTTTTGTTGATTTTTGAGAAAACCATTCGGTCTAGAAGCACCATTCTGATCTTAAAGTGAAGCATATTAAATTGTCTTCAAATCCTTCTCGCATGTCCTTTTGTATTGAAAAATGACCATAACATAAAATTTGCACTTTTTTTTTTAAAATGGCCTCTACTGATAATAATGATAATAATAATGACCCTACTTGGTCTACAAAGTTCTACTACGACTGACATTTTGAGGAATTTTATATACTTTGAAAAAGCGGAATAACTTTTTTTGCCCGGAGGCTGCGCAACTGCTTTTTTGGCAAAAACTAAAACTAGTTCAACAATTTCGCTGTTTTCCGAGCACAAGGTTTTCAGGGTTGCAAATTTAGGTACACACTATCCGCAGGGGCCTAACAACATATACAAAAATCGTAGATACAGGCCCATATGAAAAGTTTGCCTTTTTTGTGTCTACATCGACTGGGCTACCAGTCATGATTCCCAACAAACCTTGATTTTTGGGCTTATAAGGAAAAACAGTTACATCGGAAAGATGTTCACGATATACGAATTTGGCCTTGCACTTGACAGAGCGCGATGCCTTGCTTCTACAGACTCTTGAACACGGTTCAAATTTTCAAGGGTAACGACTGTTGGCCTTGTGCGTTCCGTCTTGGATCCAAATCTCCCTGTACTCGGAAGTTATTGACCCATCTCCGGATCGAACGGTTGTTGGGTACACGAGGCTGGTGGTTGAAACGAGTGCGAAAGGCCCGACGGGTTGCCTCAAAACTCTACAGCGAACACAGCACTCCAAACCATCTCTATAGATGTCCAAACCATCATAAAAACTCAACTTTCCTTTCCCACAGAAGGCCCAAAGGGGCTCCATGCGAACCCCACCTTTTCCAAACGTGGTCATATCTGGATATCAGGGAATGGTACCAACGGAACAGCGATCCTAAACGGAAAACTGCAAATTCTTGACACAACGGTTTATTATCTTCTTCGTGCAGATCTCCCTTCTAAACGATTCACGAAATGATAGATGAAACCGAGTGAATGTTGCATTGTCATCCATCCTCGACCCATGTTTAAAATTTCAAGTCTCTAGCTTATCATTCAAATTTAATATGTTTGAACAAATACGTTTAAATTATTTTACAGAAATGAAACCGAGTGAATGTTGCATTGTCATCCATCCTCGACCCATGTTTAAAATTTCAAGTCTCTTATCATTCAGCTTTATCAAGAAGCTTATCATTCAAATTTAATATGTTTGAAAAAATACGTTTAAATTATTTTACAGAAATGAAACCGAGTGAATGTTGCATTGTCTTCCATCCTCGACCCATTTTTAAAATTTCAAGTCTCTAGGGGGGGGGGGGGGCTTGAAATAAAATTAAAATATTTGCGAAAATCCATCAAAGTTTGTTTCTTAAACTTACATTTCCTTATCATTTAGTAATCTAGACAGAAGGGTGATTTGTTCAAAGAAGATACGAGTAATAAACCGTTGTGTCAAGAATTTGCAGAGTTTTTTAAATAAAAATGTCTTTGCTCTGGCCTCCCTCCGATGTTGTGACATCCTCCTTTTGGCATGATTTTCACGTAACTAAGTGATTCTAACACCGTGTGTGTGTATCTCACGGTAATCGGTCACCGCTCGGTGGAATCGTCAGATTTTATAGAATAGTTTCATGTTAACCAGACGCACGTACCCTCAGTTGCAGAAGAGCTGTACAGGATGAAAACATGAGGGTAAACAATGTAGTCAGCAACACAATTACGAGCTCTAGTTATTTATAAAACTATAGAATCTTGTAACAAGAAGAGGCACAAAACTTGCAAAATTACTCAAAAACTAGCGTGTCGGCTCTCTCCGTTTTACGTTTTTTTATTTGATTTTTGCAATCTACTCATCTTGAAACGTTAACCCGTATTTTGAACTTTTGCTGTCCTAGCTTTCCAGGGATCTGCGACATGAAGTACATAATATGTGCTTACCCAATATCTCTTTGGTCTTTTCTTTTTACCTATGATGACGCACGCTGCTGCTACCGCCGCAAGTTGCTCGAGTGTTGACATCTCGGAATGCCGAATGCAACTAAACGCACCAAAGCGCTAAAATGTTGTCAACACATGTTGATCAGTCTAGGGAATTCGCCAACATTTGCTGCCAGCATTTGTTGATAGCAATGCTGCCAACAAAAGCTGGCCAACATTTGCTGACAGCATTTGGTGTAAACGCGGCTTAATATGTATTATCATATTGCATCAGTTACCTGAATGTTGTTTGAGTCGTAGAATCCAGTGGTTTCGTTCAAGTTCTTCCTCCGAGCTCGATAAAAGTTCAATTTGATGTTTCTCTTATCTTTGTTCGTAAGAACCTGTGCAGCTCCCTCGCAGCCGACGATCTCCGTTTGAATCATCTCCGACGGACGAGCGACGTCGCCGATCGCCTTCTGCTTCGCCGAATTGGACACGCGTTCTTTCACAATTTGCCTCTCGCTAACGTTACTGTGGTTGTGAGGTCCAACCTTTTTGATCAAACTCTTCATGTCCTCGGACGTGTACAATTTGGCGCGGCATTTGTTTTGGTAACATCTCCACTTGAGGGCGGACAACTGTTTCATATATCCGTTTTTGCTGTATTTGAAGTTGTCCAAAACGATGATTGGGCAGCCCCGTTGAGAGATAATAGTTTTGAGCGTCTCTTCAGACATGATATCGCGGCCGAAGCGAACCGGTTACTAAAGAACACGAGGGCAGTGGTGTAGAACGGCGGAGTTGATAGACGCCGTCACCGGCGGAGATGCAAACTCGAATAAGAGAGGGGGAGATGTCGGTTCAGCGCAAACGCAGTAGAATTTCTTCGTTTGCAGTTAGGGGTGGGCATAACTTTTATTTACAAGGAACGTAAAATAACGTTCGTTATATTAAAATAACTGTCGAAAAACTAGTTACAAAAAAAACTAGTTTCTTTTCTTCTTAATGAAACACGGTTGAAACAGCAGGTGTTCTAATATGTTGTTAGTAATGTAGTTAGAATGACAACGAATAATACCCCCCAGATCCCGGGCTTCCGGTTTAACCATAGGATCAAAAATATAAGTACCTATAAGAATAATACACTAATAATTATTATAATCGATCGCGCTGCTTATTTCTTATTCAATCTCTTATCCTCTCTTTCTTTCCTCTCCTTTCTTTTTTCTGATTTAAATTCCGAAGAAATTTCTAGGCTCCAGAAAACTCAAAATATCGCGATTCGCTTCGTGGCGGGTCCTGAGGTTGGACGAGCATGTGACTTATAAAAAATTTGGAATACTCAAGATTAGGGAGCTGAGACAATTGCAGATTGCGGCCATGGTTTTCAAAACTCTCAAATTCAAACGACCCGCGTATCTTTTTGAGGCTTTCACTTCTATGTCTAGTGTTCATAGTCTAAACACGAGGAACAGGATACACAGGACAGTCATTTTTGAAAGAAGTTTCGTTGTACAGGGTACGAAGATTTATAATGAACTCTATGACTATTTCAAACTAGAGCAGCGAGCCGAAACTTTTAGGATTAGTTTAAAGAAGAAGTTTTTAGAAGAATACTGAATTTATGTTTGTTTATTTCTTATTCATATTTCAAACGGTTGTAAGAGGATATTTACTGTATTTGTAATTATTGGATCCAGGGAAGGTGGAAGAGAGGGTCACTAGGCCCTAACCTTTACCTGGTGGATAAATAAAGAATTACAATCAATCAATCAATCTTATTCTCCATTCCATCTACTTATGGGATGGAAGGTATAAAGTTAAAGGTAAAGGGATTAGACCTGAAACGGTTCATAGTCATTCGGATCATCAAAACTAAATCATAACTAAGAGGAATGGCCCCTGGGATTCCTCCCAAATGAGATTTTATTTCAAAAAACTGATTCGTGTGAGACAAAATCTCTCTTGTCATCTCTCCCGGGCTAATACCATTTATATTGACTGGACGTACACATACTCGTACTTTCAGCACAGCACCAACTCTACGCCCAGATATCAACACACCCACTCAGGAGGTTATGAATAATCGCAATCCTCAAGGCAGTGGTGGTACTTATTCTGTATTATTAATTTCTCTTGAAAACGGGCTTTCTCTGGCGTCTTCCTTCGGTCTTAATGGTACTTCTATCAGCCTTATTTGCTACAACTCTGGCGAAAAACCGAACTAAGGAGGTTAAAGTAAATCTTTGTTGTCATTCATCCGAATATATTAAGTCAATTTTCATGTTGTCAATATTAATTAATTTTATTCTCTCGAACTTTCTTTTTCCCCGAGTCAATTCACTGGTTTCGGAGCTTCTCACGCGGAGAAAATCGTGGTTATTTATTCCGGAGGATAACAATCAAACAGGAAGAAGTGAGGTAGGTGAGGACCTAACGAGCAGACGTGGGAGACGTTTAGGAACGAGGAAAACATTTTCCTGAATAATCACATGTTCATTAGCGCTACCAGCGGCTGTTTACTGATTTGTTGTTTAAAAGAAATTCAACGAGCGGAAGATAATTATGACCTTAAGTTAAAGGGCCATTTCCAATGTCCAAGAAACAGTAATCATTCATCGGTCAATAATCATTCAATCTCCACGAACGAGATTTTGGTACGGGAGAGGTTAAATCTTCACGAATCAAAAAAGTTCAATATTGATGGAAGTAATCCAGTGGACAAATGAATTTTATTACATAAAATTATTCGCTTAAATTTTCGAAGAAAAGGAAGCTCCTCGTCATTGTCCTCGGTCCAAAATGTTTAAAACTCGGATTTCCGGAAACTTTTTATACCAAAATCCGTGTCAGACCATCCTGAATCCACTGCCAAAAGACACCAAAATGTATATGAATACATATAATACATATACATTTATTTACATAAATATATACGACATTTACATAAATATATATTTATGTATGTGTCACTCCGGACGATAACTCTCGATAGAATTGAGATAAAAAGCTCAAATGTGCACAAAAAAATTCGTCCTGGCAATCGAAAGGCTAAGTTCGTAGATGGGCAGAATCGGGCAACTCTAACGGAGGGAGGAATTAGGGAGGAATTACCCATAAATGTCCAAAAGAAACAGTCGGACAAGTGGGTCATTTTAAAGGGGTTTCTACGCTGAACAAGATGGTGAAATCAGAATGGCGATATCCCATTCCGATCTCAAACTGGAGCACTTTGAAGATGAAGAAACGTGGATACTTAAGGTGTCGTTCACGGACATCATGTTCTTCAATGGAAACATTTGACACAAAACCAGTTATTTCTTCGACTGTGGAATTTTTTTCGGTTTCTCTCTTCGGGCCCTTATTGTAAAACACTCAAGTCTTCCTAAAAAATAATGTAAATCAAAATCTATTGAAATCCAGTTTAAAAATGGTATAAATTGAGAGTATCCGAGATTTTGGGTTTTCTGACCTGGAGTCAGAAGTTCCTCGGCATTCTATTATTTAATCCGGCATTTCATTTTCAATAATGAACCATTGGAATCGACCGACAATTTTATTACTAATTATTTTTAACCAACCTTCAATAGAATTCACCATTCAATTTGTGGGGATTTTTGTTTAGTATTATCAAGTAATTTTTACCTCAATGTGGAGATGAGGAACCGCCTCCGGTTTCAACATCCGTTTTGGAGGTAATCCAAGGAGTTCAGCTTTCAAATCCCGTTTATAGTCATTTTCATCAAAGTGAATCGCACAAACTCGAACATGATTGGGAGTAGATTCTCCTCTGTGACACGCCGCGGCCCACTTCCTTCTCATCTTCTCGCCTCTCGGGAAGCGGTGGAACTTGACGTTGTGTCGGTGTTGACTCTTACAGGAGGTGACAGCGCAGTGAACCATAATCGGTGACAACTGCGATAATATGGGATTATTGAATATTATGAAGCGACACAAGTTGGAAACGAGGAACACGAATGTTGTTTTAGAGGTGACTGACTGAAGGCGGCTGGGAGGGTGCCCGATGGCGTCACCTGGATTCCCCCACAGCTGCGCATGCGCGTTTGTCTCACAATCCCGTTCTATTAAATAAATTAAATTTTCCTTCTCTGGCGAGTCTGTTACACAGATAGCCTTCGTATTGTACAACGGAAGTTGTTTTATATCGAATGGACCACTGAGGACCACTTCGTACCCTTCAGAATCCCAGAAGGACCGCACACGATAGAATTACAAGGGGGTATAGAAATGTAAGGATTCCAACATGTTTGTGGCTGAAACTACTATAGTCACGACAAGTCAAACATTTTGTCAATTTTCAGAAGGTCAAGTTTGAGTCAAGTCTTCAATAAATTTCAGTTCGGCTGAGATCTTCAATGTTTTCAAGCCATTTTCTAGGATTTAATATCGAATAATATTCGATAGCATATTATGCTATAAGCCAATTTTTGGCCAAAATGAGTTAGACATCATTCCTTATTCAAATTTTCGCGCCGGATCGACTGGAGAAGTCAGTTTCTCGAAATAAAGACTCCCTGGGAAGTTATTGATAGTGTTGCCAACAAGCAATAATTCAGTTTGAAACCAACATGCTATAAGTCAGTTGTTTTGCAGCGCAGTTGTGGCGAGGCAACGACTCAGCATGGGAGATGACGAAACTTTTGTAAACAGCTTTTTGTCTCCCCTGAAAAGTTGGGGAAAATTAGTTATAGCATGTTGCTGTTTCACCGACGATATTCAAGTCGTTTTAGGAGTTTTCGTTCTTCCTAATGGATACACTGAAGTTCCTCTAATGATGCTTCGTTCTAATTCGAAATTCTTATCTCAAACCACCAAGTGATGAAAGTGATCCTCGTAGAGCAAACCAAGTTCTTACAACGACGGCTACCGAAAAATGTTCAATGTTTGACATGAAATCAAGTTTTTCGCTTGTCCTGAAAAGTCATGATTTTTCACTTACAAGGTATCACAATGTGATACCATCTAGATATCATTTAAACCGACGTATTGTTAAAACTGATTATATCATTGGAAAGAGTACCTATTAGACGAAGTGGTTTTTGTGAAATTTGACTAATTTTGTTAAGGCGAATTTTGAAAAATTTATGAAAATTCCAAATTCCTAAAAAAAATTAACGTTTTTATTGTAATAAATGAATTTGATCAGAGTTAAGGTCGGGTTAAGTCGAAAAAACAGGAACAAAAGAATAACTCTCGAACAGATAGAGATAGGACACTCGTTCAGACAACTAAATTACGTCCCTACTCGGTTCCACGGCGTATATATACGTGTTTATACAAGATATATCTGTGTTCTCGAGTAACCCAAACCCAGACCGACTAGGGATGAATCGAATTTCGGTCGAGAATTGGGAGTTCGTTTAGTAGAAATCATTCGTTGACTACGGCCAGAAATGGGTATATTCATATTCATAAATATGAATACAACTAATATTCATAATTTGGAAAATATGAATATGAATACGAATCAAGCCATAACCACATCTTTTTGTGGATTTTTCCCATAAACTCACATTTGTTTTGTGAATTTTACTACAATTTACAGAATTTTTGAGAATGACACTCAAATTTTCCTATTTTACAAAAATGTTTACTGAAATTCAAGTTTTTTCCACATAAATTCTACAAAAATTCACTTTTTTTTTGTGAATTTTCGAACAAATATGTTTGCCACTTATGGATGAATTTTGGCAAAATGTGAATTGCACCGGAATTTATTTGGAAAAAATGAATTTCTTACCCCAGTACTTAAAAAAATAATAATAAATATATTTTTTAGCCAAATTCACGGTAAAAAGAAGAAATGTTAGTGAAATTTATCCATAAATTGCAAAATTATTTATAAAATTCACAAAAAAGATTATGGCTTTGTTCAAATTCATATTTATATCAGTATTCGTATTCATAGTCATATTTTCCAAATTATGAATTTTATTCGTATTCCTACTTATGAATATGAATACGCCTATCTCTGATCACATACCTACTACATAATGATGTAGAGTCGCTCTGTGGGTCTTAAACGTGTTTTAGTGAAATCATGTTCGCAAAACAAACTGCACTTTTGCACAAACCACCTGCATGGAGGCACACTAAAATTCACGATTCAGTCTATTCATCGTACAATTCACTCGTCTCAGTACGGGTTGCTTTATATTCTACGCGATCAGTTTGTTGTTCTGGCTGCGGTTCTACCGACGTTTTCGAGAGAGCATTCGTATGTGCATAGCATTGGTAGGAGTGACAGAAAAATCACGTAGTCCCACCGTCTGATTTCACTTGCTAAATGCGATTTATATGATAACGTATTCCGTGCATGCGGAGGATGTGGTGTTCGGCAAAGAGCAGCCTTTGAATCCCAACAGAAAACTCATGTTCCATAAGAGCCACACTCAGGGTGCTCTGTACTCAGTATTGGGTAAAAGTCTAGTATAACTTACTCAGCCCCGATTTTTTTACTATTTTACTATTATGACCTTAAGTATAGCAGAACAACCTAAATTGATGCCCGCAAAGACGCATTAACGAAATAAGCAACAATAATAGTATTGTTCGTTATGGCATTAAGTATGGTGGCCCAGTTCATTCGATCTATGTCCAACTAATAAACTAATTTGATCTATATGTCCAAATAATTATTATTGATGCTAAGTTAATGCGTCTTTGCGGCATTAATTTAGGTTGTTCTGCTTTAATAGAAACATAATAAAATAGTAAAAACAATCGGGGCTGAGTGCGTAACACTATACTTTTACCCGCTATTGTAAAGGTAGCGTTTGCGAAGGCCGGCCATTGAGGTTGTGAATGACAGAAAAAAGTAAATTTCGCCAACAAATTTAAAAAATCGCACAATACAACATTGAGACACAGCGAAAAATTATATTGAAAATGGTAAGATTGTTATTAAAATTAGAAACATACGAGATCATCAATACATGCCTGAAGTTGACGACGCTCGTTTTGTTCGCGAGGGACAAATTTGTCTGCAACTCTTTCCATGTGCAAATGTTCGGATACAATCCTCTGAATTGAACTCCACGATATCCCACTCATTTCACTGAGTTGATTAATAGTTCGGCGAGGGTCTTCAAGAACGAGAGCATTGACTTTTTCTACGTTTTCCTCACTTTTCGACGTTGGGGGGCGTCCCGAACGGGGTTGGTCTTCAATTGACATTTCTCTATTTTTAAAACGTGAAAACCACTCGTAGACTCTACTTTTACTTAGAGCAGCGTCCCCGTAAACGGACTTAAGGGTCGCAATAGTTTCCCTGGCCGATTTCCCCGACAGGAAACAAAATTTCACTGTCCCGCGTTGCTCTCGACTATCGGCCATCACGTTTTCGGCAAAATCGGAAAAGTTGGTTCACTAAACAAAATGCCCACGGTCGAACCGATGTGTTCACAGCGACAAAACTTCGGACACTAAGTCACGAGACGTCTTTCTAACGGACACATGGTCGAACAATGATTACCCCTACTCTCCCTCTTCACCGCAGCCAAATTCCCGTTTCTATTGGGTACCCCCAGTGGCGGAGCAAACCGGCTTGTCTGCGAGGGGTGGTACCCCTTATCACCGCAACGTCAACATCCCCCTTCACGTCACCTGTGTTAGGATCACAGAATCGGTATTTCTGAAAAAGGCCTCTACGGCAAAAGACGGTGCTCGACGGTCCAACCCTCCATCTATAGCTTTTCCAAGTCAAATTGAGAATTTTCCAAGTCAAATTGAGAATTTTCCAAGTCAAATTGAGAATTTTCCAAGTCAAATTGAGAATTTTCCAAATCAACTTGAGAATTTTCCAAATCAATTTGAGAAATTTCCAAATCAAATTGAGAATTTTCCAAATAAAATATGTAGGCACGAACCAAAAGTTTGAATAATTCCTTTCTGTCTTCATTTTTTAAAGAAAATTCTCCTTTGAACAATTCTCAATTTGGTTTGGAAAATACTCATACTGATTTGGAAATTCTCAATTTGATTTAGAAAATTCTCAATTTGACTTGGAAAATTGTCAATTTGACTTGGAAAATTGTCAATTTGACTTGGAAGATTCTCAATATGGCTTGGAAAAGCTATATATAACTAAATTTAGAGACGATTTTCGTGTTCCTTGGGTATTTTCGAAAAATTTCACTACAGTTATTCGTTTCGCGTGAAATGGAGTCGAAGAATGCCGATTTTGAATTTGAACATCTATAAAAGTGAAGTACAGCTTCTTGCCAAACCAAGAATCGCGTGTACAAATTGTTGTGCCAGCCTCGCCAGGCGTTGTATGCGGAGAAAACCATTAACACTCTCGGCGCGGCAGCATATTCATAGAATAACGCCTCTGACGGGATTTTTAATAACTTGAAATTAAACATTAGTCTCATAATTTTCAACGAGGAAGGTATTTATAAGCATGTAGACTAGAAAAAAACCAAAGTTGATAAATTTCCAAGAATGTTGCCAAATGGCAACGCCCGCCAGGGGCATAAAACCTAGATAGTCTAACCCGCAACAACACCTTTTTTCTGTGGACCTGTTCCGAAATTTCTGGGAATTTTACTAGTTTTCCAGGGTAAATAAATATAACTTACTGTATTGTACAGAAATTATTATGCACGTCATTGTTGATAATACGTTCTAACTTTTTGAACGTACCGTTTTCTTTTCTAAAAACTCGGTAAGCGTGGAAATGGAATGTAATAAAACGTCGAAACAAATGCTGTAAATACTGTACTGAATTTTTGTAACTTATTATTATAATACATGAAAAATACATGAAATGTAAATACTGAACTGAATTATAATACATGAAAAATGCATGAAATGGCATACACATAATATAAACAAAAATTACATAGGTACGTGAAATGGAATACATACATAATTTTTCGACCTAATTACATGCTAAACAGAGGTAGCAAAAACTAACAAAGAGAGAATCCTTTTTTCTTGTGGTAATTCAGGAAACAATTTGGTATGCAAAGCCCTGGCTGTTCATCACATCCCGGACAATATGATGAAACATGTTTCACAACTTTGGTTTTAGAGCACTGACGGCAACGGATTCGTTTTTTTCTGCTCCCATCTGAATCATAGATCATGAGAAAATGCTTGGCGTTTATCATATTTTGGCTCTTTGATGGAAGTTAGGTAGATGAAGGAGACGGAACCTCACCACTATTTAGAGATGAAACGCCTGAAATGTGCGTAAAAGTCTCAAAATAAATAACAACTTGTTCATTTCATAATTTACGAAAGTAATATCAATACAAAAAACAGATAACTTACCGAAAACAGAAGCGTTGGATGAAAGAATAAGTAGTGTGGGCTCCACGTCCTTTTTCCTTTGCTTCAGACTTGGTAAAAAGCACTATATGAAAACGGGTGAAGCACTATGTTTGTTCAGGTCGTACTGAAGTCATTGAACCCTAACGGGAGCATCTTAGAGCTACCAAACCCCACTACGGTCAAAAGGAACTTGGAGGGGGCTTCTTTTCATTGCGTTGCCATATGGATACGGCCGTCAGAGGCGAGAGCTGAGCCCGTTGCCATATGGCAACGTCCGCGCTGAGAGTGTTAAACCCCCGAACTTGAGGATCAACCAACATCGGTCATCTGTCAGCAGAGGACTGGACTTGTCTATCAGCTCCATCACGCAGAACCAAATTTTATGACTGCTGCAAGCTAATAGCTCTCCTTTGCCTTCCACCACTATCAGCGTCAGATCTCCAGGTGAGGGAATCGGAACAAGCTTACACTAATGTCTTGGGAGCCTATGCAAGGGCTCGTCTGAATGAGTACCGATAACTCCGGCAGTAACTCAATATTTTTTATTTTCGCTGTTATATTAGTATTATTATTATTATTTTTTTTATAACACTTTTTAAATTTTTTTTTTCACTATTTAAATCAACATCAAAATTCCCCACACAACTAACACAACCATCATCATTCCTCCTGTTACTTCTTCATTCCTTTATACTCTCGTCAGAAACAATGGCAACCCACCATCATGCTATCACGCAGACAACCGCTTCAGCGTCTAAAATATCTAATCTGACGAAGGCGTGCGCCAAAATATCAGTATCAAATTGTGAGTTTTTGACATTTTATGTATTTACTCTGGCACATAACTCGAAAAACGTTACACAAAAGCGTTACACGAAATCGTCACGAAAATTTCTGATGATTTACAACCGATTCGTTGCTACGGAACTTTATCTTCGCCAGTTATCTTCGTACAAAAATCGTTCACCACTCGTTGGATAGCTCTCGATTTACCTAACCATATTACGTTAACCACTGCGGAGTGCGTGGCCGACAAGCTGCGGTATGAGCGTGATTGTTTAAATAATTGTTTACACACAGGTGATCATTCTCAATAATTTATATTGTCTATAGATACGAATGCAAGCTTCATAATTTATGATGAACCCTACAATTAAGTATAACAACTACGCTACTGGGGTAGGTGATGTAGCATTGTTCGAAGGTTCTTGAATCACTTCTTTAAAGACATAAAATGTCCCAATGTGTTGCAGACTCGTATGCAAGCATTTAATTCTCGACTGTATCAACAACAGGATGGAGTTGACATTCTTTTGACATTTTCATGTCTTTGCTTTGGCACATAAACTGAAACGGGAAAAATTTGTTTCCTTGATTCACCCTTTCCCTCAGATCACGTCAGAACACAAGCGACGGGCGGGCCACTACGTCAGACGCACCTATGACGCACGAGCGTATGACGTCAGACGGCTGGCAGGAGGCCAACGAGTACGTCAGAGCCTATGACGCACGAGCGTATGACGTCAGACGGCTGGCCTGATGCCAACTAGTACGTCAAAGCCTATGACGCACGAGTATGACGTCAGACGGCTGGCCGGAGGCCAACGAGTACGTCAGAGCCTATGACGCACGAGCGTATAACGTCAGACGGCTGGCTGGCTAGGTGATTTTCCATTTCTTTTGTGTTTTAACTTTCTTAGCCGCTCTGTGCCTCAAGAATATAAATATAATACATATGATTTTTGGGGTCTTTTCGCAGTGAGTTCAAGATGTTCTGGAACGAGTTTTAGTATGAAAGTTGTGAACCGAAAAAAATAGCTTCTTTTTCATCGAAAATAATTGATTTATTCCCTATAAAGGTTTTTGGTGGTATCAACTAATCTATATACATAGTACATGTACTATGAGATAGGTGGTTTTGTGGATTTCTTTTATTTTTGAGAGAGGATTTACCCAGAGGGCTTGGCCACTCTGATGCTTGATCATATGTATATTAATAAACAATTATAGGTATTGTTTATAAACGAAATATTATTATGTTTCGCGCGGAACTGGATAATTGAAACCAAGTAGGTCTCATCACCGACTGCCAAAACCAAACAAATCACCGTTATATTTGTATGCATGTAATAAAACACATACAGAGAAAGGTGTCAAATAAAAGGTATTAATCATACTAATAGGGCGAGATATATCGCACACGTCGTGGAATAAAGGAACAACTCAAAAAACGCCATTTTTGAGTTAGCACTGGAATTGTATCATGGAAGGGGTCTATTTTGTCCGTCGAAGGTCGGAACGAGGCTAGTTTAAACCCGTTTTCGCAAGAATCAATGCTATTCCCTGGTTGCCAAGAAGATTATGGCCATTGGTGAAAGAGCAAAATTCGAACGCGATTTCCCGAAAATCAGCTTTTGGTTTATTATCTTCGATAATGAACCATTGGAATCGCCCAAAGAAAAAAAAATTTTAACCCCCCTCAAAATTTGTTGGTTTACGTTTCAAGATACGTAGATTCAGAAAATCGAATAAAAAAAAATCCGTCCGTCCGCCGTACGCCGTCCGCGCCACTTTGCCCAGTTAGCGTTGAGTTAAAATTACGAAATTTTTTTTATGGGTTTCGACCAACCCCACAATGGTCCTCGAAACTTTTCATAACCCTAGGTCAAGGGGAAGGGGTTCAAAACGAATTTTGAAAATTTGAAAATCTCATATCTCGAAAAATTCATATAGAACGGTATGTTTTTTATTTCATATTTAGATAGAGTTTGTTCCGCAGAATTTTTTAAGACCATCCGCAGCTTTGTACGACCAGCCGTTCGTTCACAATGAGGGCTCAAAGATTGTGCCTCACAACACGATCGTGTATCAAACTGTTGAAATACAGGTCCATTTTCATACTAACAAGCTCTTTGGTTTTTAGTTGTTCCTTTATTCCGTGACGGGTGCGATATATTTAAAAAAACGTTTTCGCGTTATCTCGTGACTGAGTAGAGGGACCGAGTTGTCCAAAATCTTCATCTCGATCGGACCGAGTCATTGCCCTGACTGGTAAAATACACCGAACCGCGTAACACTATGCACATGATATTGACATATGTCTATTGTTGTGTGTTTTCCCACTATTTAATAATTTACAAAAGTGGTGTGTGGTAACTGAAGTAGGCGATACCTATATTTTTTTACACCCTACAGATAAATTTCTGTTAAAAATTAAATCAAACCTCATTCGAAAGCTCGACGGTTATAGGAGCCGCAGATGAATTTTTTCCTGTTTGACTTTGATTTTTTGTGCGTTTTCTTGCCTTATACGCTCTTTGGTATTCGGCATTTTTCTGTCTCTTGACCGCTAACTTGACTGGATCCGTAGCGACAAGTTTTTCGCGAAAGACTCTCTGGTATTCAGCATTTTTCTGTCTCATAGCCGCTAACTTGGCTTCGTCCACAGGAGCAGATGGTTGGGCCCTTGCGCGTTTTCTTGCCACAAACGCTCTCTGGTATTCGGCATTTTTCTTCCTCTTGGCCGCCAACGTCGCTTCGTCCATAACGGCAAGTTTTTCGCGATACGCCCTCTGGGATCCCGCTCGTTTATTTGGTTTTACAGTTTGGATTCCGCTGGGACCAGGTTCAGCCATACTAAACTCACTCGATTAACTTTCATAAAACGAACCGAACACGATGTGAAACTAGTTAGAATATGGACTGAAGTGGTGTGGAAGGCAGGGAGTGTGTTGTGGGGGAAGTAATACCGATAAAGGGAGTTAGTCGTGAGAGTGGGGGAGCAGGCCAACTGTGGAGCGGGTTGTGGTGCCACATCACCTTATCTTACCTCCTCCAAATCCAGTCACGCCCGTAAGAACATAATTTTATCCTGTGTTAAAAATACGTAGGGCTAGATATGTCTAGATTTCAAGACACATAAAAACGCATAATTTTCAAAATATACGCGAAAAACTAGAAATCTGCCCAAATTTCGGCAACATAAAAAAAGTTCCGGGTAAAATTTCCGTCAGCAAACTTCAAATTCGACTTCAGCAACCCAAAAAGAAGGGTGAAAATTCAAATCTAGAACAAAACTTTCCTATGAACCCCATTTTCAGAGCAAATATGACCAGGCTACAATCACATCTCTGTGGCTTCGACTGGTACAATATGGCAATTCACTAATTGCCAAATTGGTGAGTGGTAACTAAAATGGGTGATATACATCACTAAACAATCTACTAATACATTTCAAGTAAAAATTAAATCAAACCTTATTCGAACTGTCGGCGATTAAAGGAGCAGCTGGTGCTAACTTGGCTTCGTCCACAGGAGCAGATAGTTGGGCCATTGCGCGTTTTCTTGCCAAAAACGCTCTCTGGTATTCGGCATTTTTCTGTCTCTTGGCCTCCAATATGGCTTCATCCAATTTGGCTTGTTTTTCGCGAAAGTACCTCTGGTAGTCCGCTTTCTTCTGTCTCTTGGCCGCTAACTTGGCTTGGTCCGTAGCTTCAAATTTTAAGCGATAGGCCCTCACGTATTCCGCTTTTTTCCCGTTAGCTTCCATTTTCTCTTCAGGAGTAGTAGTAGCCTTTATTTTTGCTCGATACGTCCTCTGGAATGCCGCGCGTTTATTTCGTATTTCACTTAGGATTCCGCTGGGACCAGAATCAGCCATACGAAACTCACTTGATAAAACTTTTATGACCACAATGAGAAAGTGTAACTTAGAAATTCTAGTCAGGGATGTGTAGGTCAGGAGTGAACGTATCAAAAAGACCTTCTCCGAATTGAACGGTAGGTAAAACTTACAGTACCCGTTCATTACGTTCAATTAAGTCGTTCACAGGTTCTCCATGACCAATCCTACTCTTTGACACAGTAATTCTATTCATGTCAAAATAATTACTATACATGCCAAATAATAAATCACTGAATTAAGCATAGGCCAAATTGTAGTTTGTATATTAGCTGTGACAATAATTGTAATAATTATTATCGTGCTATATGACTTTTTATGGTCAGGTACTTTTTTTAAGTCAATATTATATGTCAAAATAATGCCATCGTACCGAAAAATACTACAAAATATCTAATTATTACCTACTAAATATCATACCAAGTTATAAATTAATAAATTGTATATAAGCTGTGAACATTTTTGTAATTGGAATTCCTATGTGTACTAGGTACCTATTTCAAGTCTCCTCAAGTTCCCACCAATAAAGATATAAGGACCGCTTGATGCGAAACCCCTCAGGAGGAAACCACGTGTTAAAGTAATTAAGTAAGTAAATTCTGTCAGTTCAGTAACTGAACGTATTGAATCAGAACTGCTCATGGAACGAATGTGACTTGGGAAGTGAACGTAATGAACGGGTGACCTCGTTCAAAATATCTTGTCATCAGCTGCATTCCGCTGTACTGATGTCGAGCTTGCAGTGCTGGTCGCACCTAGTGTCTCAGCTTTATTTGCTAAAATTAGGTATTATCGATTGACCTCAGAAAAGTCCTACGATTGCCACCCATGTGTAGACCACCACGTGGAACGGGTATTACGATTGCCACCCATGTGTAGACCATCACGTGGAACCAGTATTACGATTGCCACCTGCAAGAGGTCCAGCATATGGTTAAAAATTTACGTTTCCCACCCACGAGTTCGGAAAGTAGATGAAGTGAAACAGAATGCACGCAGAACGTTTATTAATATTAAAAGAGATCACCTCCACCTTCAGTCCATAACCATAAATCGACGATGTCAACAACAACATAACGAGAAAGATAATCAATCGTAACACTACATTCCTAGGACTGATCTACTTTCTCTTTTCTGGGGGTCAATTGATAGTCGCAAGCAGCTGCCACCAGACCATCTTCCACAGACGAGGACATGATCACACAACTGCAGATATATTTTTTAACATGTTTTATAAAATAATACTCTCCAATATTCGTCGGTTCAGGAGTGGTTTGTGGCGAGGTCTGTGGAAGATGTGCTGGCGGCAGCTGCTTGCGTCCTTTTAGCAAATAGAGCGGAGGCACTGGGTTATAACAATCGTTGTTGTACAACATGATAATATCATGTTATTATTATTATGCTACAAAACATTGTTATTGGTTACTAGTGTGGACGCGCTTAAAGGTACGTTTTGCTCGGGACGACTGAACGATCGGACCAAACGAATCGTTGGTGACCATTTTGATCGGAGCGTTTTTTCAGATTTTCGAGAAAAAAAAACAGGCAGAAGAACGAGGTCCGCCCTTTTCCTATTGTTCTCTGAACGATAACAGAGCTTCACAAATGAAAAAAATAAATTAATAAATAAATAAATTCTAGAGAGGTCAGAATAGTGTATTCTTATGTATTTTTCGACGCTGAATCCGAATCTGAGGCCCGAAACGTCGTACACCCCCAAAGTTATCGAAGGAGGTCGAACCCCTCCGTCGTGTCGCAGGCTATCTACCGCCCTTAAGCTCTCTAAAAATGGAAATATCTACCTATCTTACCTTAACTCTTCTAACGTGAAATGTTGACCTCATGTCGTTGAAAAAACAGTCGAGAAGATCCTCCCCTGCGTTCACGGACCTCCACCATTCTTCCATCAACTGTCTGTGCTTGCCTTGAAAGAGTGATTCATCTATTTGAACAACCGATCCAACCCCACCCATTTTATCACGTTTATCGTACATATCAACACACACATCTCTACACATATTGTTCCAGTCTGTCACAGTATGACTACTTCTCCCACTCCACCTTACAGCATCATTATTACTAACTAAATTGCACCACATCCAGACTAGTTCGACGATTTCGCATAGCGAGAGCTTGCTATTGCACTTCCCCGACACATCATTGTAAGTAAAAAATTTATTTGTTCTTCGAAGAGAATAAAACGTTTGGCACCCCTTCTTCGAACATCGCAGGTACACAGTTTTTATCAACTCTCCATTTGCGTCTCTTTTCTTACTTTTTTTAAACATTCCTTTAGGTCACCACCGCACACTTCATCGCCCCTCACTTTTGCACATGACACTGGTTGGTTCGGTAATACGCCCTTATCCTTCAAATATTTGATACACGTTTCCTCGTCGGGTATAATTTCGCGGTACATTTTTCCTAAACTCATCTCGACTGAAGCGACGATTCAACTGAGAACATGCCATTACGGAGAACACATCAACAGATCGAAAGGTGAAAGGTGAGAACGGTAGATAAACACGAGCGGCGGTAGATAGCCTGCAACCGGTGGGAAGTGGGGTAGATAGCCTGCAACCGGTGGGATGTGGGGTAGATAGCCTGCAACAGGTGGGAAGTGGGGTAGATAGCCTGCAACCGGTGGGAAGTGGGGTAGATAGCCTGCAACCGGTGGGATGTGGGGTAGATAGCCTGCAACAGGTGGGAAGTGGGGTAGATAGCCTGCAACCGGTGGGAAGTGGGGTAGATAGCCTGCAACCGGTGGGAAGTGGGGTTACCCCACTGGGGTAGATAGCCTGCGACCGGTGGGAAGTGGGGTAGATAGCCTGCGACCAGTGTTCCGTAATCCTGCCTGCGACCAGTGTACGACACTACGAGGTCATGCTTTCCAACATTATCAAGAACCACAGTGAAATAATCTACATAGGTTTTTGCTGCAACGCTGGACATGAGTGGCGCTTACATGAGTCGAAGCCACAACAGCTTCAGTGCGAGTGGTATGGGCTGATGCAGAACTTGCCACCTCGGCTGGGACGGTTTGAATGGGTGTCTCGTTAAGTTCTATTAAATCCTTCCCTACTTTCATCTCAATCGTTGGTTCGAGTACATCTGAAAACCATCGGAAATATGACCAATCAGAACGAGGGTTGAATTACAGAATGACAGTTGAATAAAACGATAACATTTCATCACCAAAAACTATTAACTGAGTGCCTACGGCGGTGGTTCCCAACCTTAGTGGCCCATATTCCCTTTCTGGAGGTTGGCTAACACCTATCGCCTAGGAAAGCCTAATTTTAAGAAGTACAGTGTCAATAATAAAGCAGTTTTATTATTGTAATTTTATGTCTTTACTTTGGCACATGGACTCAAAAAGCGTTGCGTTATAAAAAAGCGTTACAGTAACTGTTGATAGTCTGATGATTTTTGCTTACAACCTACCGTTGCAAAGCATTTGCGTTGATTTCTCGAGTGTTGGCACCTCCTAGACTGGGATGCCACCACTACCATACGACATCTTCGTTTGTACCTTAATGTAATAAACAATTTTCAAAGTGTTACCTATAAGAGAGACGTTGTACTGTAGCGCACTAAAGACATAAAAAGTCCCAATGTGTTGCCGACACGTATGCGTAAATAGAGGAGGTCAATACCCCCGTCAACTGATGCCAAACTCTTTCAAACAAATCTCGGTACTGGTCGTTTCAGCATAATGGTATTTTCTTAACTTTTGGTATGCATTTCAATTTACCACTCTTCCTCTTTCATAGAAGGTTATGTGATTTAAAAAAAAAAATGCATTGTTTCAACATTCTAGTTTAAATCCTCCCTTTTCCTTATTCTCAATTTTGTCATCTTTCAACTTCTACCTACATTCTTCATTTCTTGTGGGGAAGCACAGCTTCCTGCGCTTCCCCTGACCCTACGCCCCTGCTAGAATTAATAATTAATTAATATAGAATTAATTTGTATATTATAATGGTTTATAGCAGACCTTATTTAGCAAGCTATACCTTTCCCTGCTATAAACCTCCTATGGGACAACAACAAACAATCTGTACTCGAAATTCACTAGACGATCAAATTCAAAAACCGTACATGGCTCTTAGCTAGTATTGAGTTCTCCAACTAGTTACAGTTATGTTGATATGTAAAAAATTTAGGTGTACAGAACATGAAAGTAAAAATCAATCAAGTTTCCTATAATCTCATGATTACATTCTGTTGACACAAACCATACGTACTTATATAAAAACCACCAAAGCAGTTTTATCCGTTACTTCTAAATAACATAGAAAAAAAAATTAGAATGTACATTAAATGTACAAATTAGAATGCACAAATTTTGTTACAGATTTTTTTCAAGAACAAAGAAGTGATTGACGTACATTTAAAAAATAGCGGAAAAATTGAATTTTTAAGAGCAAAACTGGTGGAAACAGACGTCGTTTTACCGAAAGCCCTAATCTATTCGGCAGAGGAATGATTTTCTATTATCATCGAGCGCTACTTAGGAATGATGAACCCATGTGAAGAACTTTCAGCGTTTTTATTTGAGTACCTACATTTTCAACCTCATTTTATCCCTCTTTCTTCGTCCCACATACTACCCCAGGTTGGGAACCACTTGCCTAAGTATCCAGTAGGTACCTTACTTCAAGGATTGATTGATTACTTTATTTTTCAATATACCTTCATACTCTGCTAGCATTGGGTCGTTATCCTCAACTTGTCGTTGGTTGCTTGGTCTGAGATCCGTATGGAGAGCCGCCACTACATCCACTGAGCCTAAAATGCATTATGACTCTTATTATACTTGCATACAGGGCAAGTCAAGAAACGACTAACTGATTTACAAGGTGGGTATGATGAAATCGCCCTTTACAGAAGTTTTGGGCTGCCACGTAAGGGTGGCATGCATAAATGTGCATAATTCAATTTGTACCAACCTTCATGCTCAGTGTTCTTGGGATGGGCTGATCCCACAGGACGTGGCGAGGAGCCACTACTAGTGCCAGGTCGGAGATTGGACGTTCGAGACGTCTCCCAAAAATCTTAACAAAGAATACATAATACATTAAATTTATTACAAATTTTGTGAACTACGTGTACCAATTGGCAACTGTAATAATTAACTATTAAAGTTGAGTTAAACCTACCTATCAGTCCCGTCTTCCTTTTCTTCGGTGATTCGCTCAACTGGCTCCTATCAGCAGCTGGTGATACGGACGTGTTCAGCCGTAGATGAGGGACTACTCCCGGCCGTAGCTTCAGCTTTCCCCCCATATGCTTAAAGTAGGTCCAATTTTCAACATCTTCGGGCAGCTGTGAACGTGTGAATCAGTTACAATAACGGACTAGAAAGATAATGTAACACAGAAACAACGCGAGCGTAGGTAGGTATTTATGGCAGAGGGAAAAGAGCTGCAGCTGCAAGACGAGATGCGCTTTGGAAATCAAACCTTAAAAATAGATCTATTTATAAATTTATGAATGTTCAAGGTACTTACGTTAAAATGATCTTCGCAAACATGTCTGCCTTTTGTTGTCCACGAGGCTCTTACCGCACTAAACCACTCTTTTCGTCGATCTCTCGACTCCGGCACAAAAATGAAAATTTTACCGTTATCTGATGTGTTGGCGCATCCGGGAACAAAACAGTTTTTTATTTTACCACTCATTATTAGGTGAGTACCTGATTTACTACTGGTAACACAAACAACAACACAGAGGTAAGTAACAAGCAGGTTTACTTGACTCACGGATTTCTACTAAATCTGATTTCTACGGACTTTATTTCCTGCAGGGGTGGCTTCCATGCACCGCTCTCGGGAGCCAATCAGAGAGCGGTTTACTCAGCTGGTCTAAGTCCTGCTCTCTGATTGGCCGGGGTGGTCGATAACGTACGTTGCTTCCCTCATCACGCTCAATACGATTTCAAACTAGGGATGGCCATCGGTAGCCAACATATCGATATTTCGTTATTCGATAGTATCGGAGGTAAGGTATCGATGACGATATTTGGGATACTTTTTGCAACCGATAGTATCGATCATAAATATCGATATTTACTAAAATATCGGTTGGAAATAAACATTCAATTAAAAAACTACCGTAAAGTGGGGTTACTTTGTGACAGCACGGTTTTTTTCGTATTTTCGAATTTACCGCTTAGAATTTGCAACAGATTTGGGATTATGGGCGTAGGATATGATCCTAAAGGGTTTTCAAACACGTTACGAGCGTATGAACGTTTTCCTTCTGTGATAAGGATTCGATACCCTCACTCACATCAAGAACCTACTTTTGCTGTTTCTCCAAACTGGAGCAAACTTTGTTATGCTGTTACAACTTCGTGTTGTCAAGTAAGTATTTTTTCCTTGTTTTACAACTATCTGGCGCAGCATTACTGCATCAACTCTTACGAAATATGGTTTTTCAAGCGAATATGGATTAAAAAGTGAAAAATACAGGAATCAAATGGTAACTTTGTGACATGACTCAAACTCATGATTTCCTTATCAGTAGCTTGTTTTTCTACAGAATAATGTTCCCCAAATGGCGTTTTCTTTTATTAGTAACAATTTCATACTGAAACGACGTTTTCTTCTAATTTTTCAGGATGCAGGCGTGGCAGAGTTGACGAACTACAATGCTCCATGGACAAAATAGTTCTTAAGATCATAAAACCTAGTCAGACGAGCAGTAGCCGTTTTATTTACACAGTTCCTGAACTTGAAAAGATGCTCTTGCAAAAGAAACCTCATGTCTACCTACCAATCGTAACAATGGCTGTTTTGATACCTAGGTTTTAATACCTAAGGAAAATGGTGACGTTAACCACCTATTTAGATATTTATTTACCATGTTTGAAATTTATTCAATAATTCTCAGACTGATATTAAAAGACGGTTGCGTATTGTAAAATTTTATGGCCCTCTGTGCCTCAATTAATCACCAATAGGTTTGTTCGCTGAGACCATTTCCAGTGGTTTTCAAACTGGTAGCAAACCATTTCCAACCGGATGGGGGTGAACCGGTGCGCATGCGTGGCCGCCACCAAATTTCAAGTGGTTTCCAACCAGTCAGAAGTGGTTGGGAGAAAAATCTCCAGTCAGTTATGACGATTTGAAACCCGGCTTCAAACGGTTTGAGAGACTCAGCGAACGCACCAACATGGCTGCCGAGCCTGGCCGTGACGAGCCGATATGTCACTGGAAGCCTCTGCGAACGCCCAAACGCACTTCCAACGGTTTCAAACCGGTTTGATGGTCTCAGCGAACAAACCTTATAACTTCATGTGGTATTCATGTGGTTTTTTGTTTGATAAGGAAAACTCGCTCTTTCTGAAGATCATGAGCTGCCAAACTTCAAGTAACTTTGTAACAGGAGTGTGTACGTGTTTTCGATGAGAAATGCCTCTGTCACAAAGTAACACCGCCTGACGGAAAAAATTCTCTCTCCTCAAGAGTAAGGAATTAAAATTTGACAATGAAATAAGTAACAAGCCTAGATATATGGCTATCAAGGAAAAATATCAGAACGTGGAAAATAAGTCATCTTATGCACCAACAGTAAAAAAAACCTCGAAAGTTGTCACAAAGTAACCCTGCTTTAAAGTAGGTAGCTAAGCCCAACTGTATGGTCAATTTGCAGGCAATGAGTTTTCTACTATAGTTTTCATACCTATGTTTATGACACAGACAAATAAAACATAAATTACGACACAGACACCTACACTCACCCTTATCAAAATCAACTCACAAAGGGTTCCATTTTCCTGTCCATGCTGAAGCCATGATCATGGCCCATGATGGACACATTTAGTGAAATTTACTCAAGGAGGGTGTAAAGGTCCATGAAACTAGTAGAAAGCTCTACTAGTTACTTGCCCTTTCTAGAGCTTTCTACTAGTTTCATGGACGGTTAGTAGAAGAAGGTTTGTTTGTTCTTACTTTCCGAGCCAGAGAAGAAGGTGCATTTGAATCGCCCAAGGAACTACTTTTCGGCAGGAATAAATGCGGAACAGCATCCGGTTTTAGCTCAAATTTAGGGATGGTATTGAGCAGTTCACTTCTCAAGTCCCGAATGTAGTCAATATCATCAAAATGAACCGAACAGACACGCGAATGATCCACCGAAAATTCGTCAGCCCGCTTACAAACGTTCACCCACTTTGATCGCACTATTTTGTCCTTTGGAAAACGGTGAAAATGAAATTCGGACTTTTTTTTAGGTACATTGTAATTGACACAACCAGCGATTGCACAGCACACCATATCCGAGCTGTAATAAGCAAAAATAACGATGTTCACATGAGCAAGAGAACTACAAGACTGAGCGCAGTATAGTAGGGTGTTCTGTGACTGAGCGTAATGCCCGGTGTTGGGCGAGGTGAAAAGGGAAAGGTCTTCACCAGACACGTCACGTGAGTTGGGTTTTCCCCGAGCGTCGAGCTAATGACCCCTACCGCCTTCTTCTACTAACCGTGGTTTCATGGACCCTTTTAATCTCCACGAGGTTAATAAATTTCATGGCGTCGGCATGGATAGGAAAATGGAAAGAAGAAGAAGGGGAACCCTTTGCGTGTTGATTTTGATAATATTTTGGAAATGTTTGATTTTAAAAAAATCGTCAGAAACTACCGGTTCCTCAAGTATCGATACCTGATCCTATCGGATATTGATATATCGATGTAACATATTGATACTATCGATGGTCATCCCGACTTCAAAGGTTTGACGTCGTATGTCGTCGGTAAAACAGCAACATGCTATAAGCCAATTTTTGGCCAAAATGAGTTAGACATCATTTCTTATTCAAATTTTCGCGCCGGATCGACTGGAGAAGTCAGTTTCTCAAAAAAACGACTCCCTGGGAAGTTATTGATAGTGTTGCCAACAAGCTATAGCTCAGTTGGAAACCAACATGCTATAAGTCAGCGCAGTTGTGGCGAGGCAACGACTCAGCAAGGAAGATGACGAAAGTTTAGTAAACAGATTTTTGTCTTATCTCTCCTGAAAAGTTGGGAAAAATGAGTTACAGCATGTTGCTGTTTCACCGACGATATTAAATACCGTAAACAAAATTTTAAGGATGTACTAAGTACCAAATTTTAGTACTTAGTACATCCTCAAAAATTTGTTTACCACCGTCTTTATTCTGAAGGTGAGTTTTTCGCAGGAAAAAAAAAAATCACTGTCATTCCTTATTGCAATGCGCATACACAGAGTATGCAACTATTTATTCCAGACGATAACTTTCGATAAAATTGAGTTTAAAAGTTCAAATTTGCGCAAAAAAAATCTGGCTTGTCAATCGAAAGGGGGGGGGGGGGGGTTACCCACAAATCCCCAAATTTTTCTTCGGTCGATTCCAATTGTGCATTGTGGAAGACAATAAACCAAAATGGAACAGTCTGACAAGTGACACCTGGTTTTAACGCTGAGCAGGATGATGAAGTCAGAATTGCGACATCGTGTTCCGTTCTTAAACTGGAACACTTTGAAGATGTTCTTCACGGTTCATCTGCTCTAATCTGACAACGGAATGAGATCGAAATTCTGACTTCACCGTAGTGTTGAGCGTAAAAAAACCCTTGTAAATGAGTCACTCGTCAAACTGTTTCATTTTTGGAATTTTAGGGTAATCCCCCCTCCCCCCACCAATTCCCCTAGCGAATATATTTGGGGGTGCAGGACCTCAGATTCGGATTCAGCGTCGAAAAATACGTAGGAATACACTAGTCTTATCGATTATAATATAATTATGCACAGTTGTCACTGTTCAGTTTCGGGGGTGGAATAGGTTCCGCGGAACGGTTCCAGTTGGAACGACCCATCCCTACAGTTTTAGTGAAATGTGAGAACAAAGAAGACAGAAAATGAAGGGGCCATGTGAAAAACAACCGGTCCGGCCAAGTAATCGGTCACGATTGGCGATTATATCCACCCCACCTTCGTATGACTATTCCCGCTGTACGATAGTCGTTAACGATCCAAACGGCAGTCGTCCAGCGATCATCGTTGAACGAGCAAAACGTACCTTAAGAACTAAGTAACCGACAACTGACCTTGTACTACACGTGTACAACACACCCCTGGTTAGAATATGGACTGAAGTGATGACGAAAAATGTGTTGGGTGGGTTGCGGCGGGCAGGGGGCGGTAACACGGATGAGGAGAAGTAGACGCGAGAGTGGGGGAACAGGCCGCTTCGTGGGCCACGTCGGGGGGAGGCGGTGAGAAGGTGGCGTTGCATAACGGACGGTTGGAGGTTTTAAGGTTAAAGCATTTTTTTAAAAATTCGATTTTCTGAATCTACGTATCTTGAAACGTAAACCCACAAATTTTTAGAGGGGTTAAACAATTGAAGAGCACAGGGGAAAAACGGGCTAACGCCTGGTTTTTCAATTTTTCAGGGGGGCGGTTTTAGTACCAAAAACGCTATTGGGAACAGCTAAAATGCTAAGTCTGGACTTTTCCAACAATGATTAGGTCATCAGGTATCAGGGAACATGTTGATGACAACAAATTGAAAAAATATCGTATTTAATGGAAATAAAAAATCAAAATACACTCAAAAACCCCTTTGTGCAGGGGAAAAACGGGCTATCAGACCAATTTAATGAGCATTGCGGGTTAGTTTGGAGACGAATTTCTTCGCTTTTGCTCCGCAGAACTGCATCAAGTGCTTCAGATCGGCCTGTTTTTCCTTTGAAAGTTTGATTCTTTTTGTGTAGGCTACCTCGGGGAAGTGAAATAAATTTTCGGGAAGATTAGGTGATGTTTTCGCTCCAACACAGCTCTTCTTTTTCGCGCCACCCCGCCTTTTTTGGGGGTTCGGAATCACAACTGAACTACAGAATGCTCCATTGTAGGAATTGTGATGAAAACTCAACCTTGGGTGACGGGCTTCGACCACTAATTCACGCAAGGGTCTAGTTTTCATGGGTTTCATGGGTTTTCTCCCGGTGGAAACGCAAAAGATGGCCCGTTCTTCCCCTGAAGCGCTTGTCAGGGCCCGTTCTTCCCCTGTACACGTTTTTTCAAACGCATTTCTCGACCGTTAGGACCCGTTTTTCCCCTGATTTGGGGCGACCATTGAACTCGCCATGCCAAAATCTATCACAAACCGTTTTTACTCATTTTTCGCAAAAATTCGAGTTAGCCCGTTTTTCCCCTGTGGTCTTCAATTTAAAAAAAAAATCGCTCTTGAAAATCCTGGTTTCTTTTAAAAAGGCGTAAGTCCGGACTTACGCCCCTTTAAAAGAAAAGTGGAACTGCACTCTGTCGATTGTTTATATTGTTCGTCCCTTGTGTCTTTATATTATAATCAATCTTAGTTTGAAGGAAGGTACTTTTCCCAAAAACTTGAAAAAGGCCGTGGTCTGACCTCTATTTAAAGCAGGTGACAAACAAAACGTAGGGAACTATAGGCCGATTTCACTTGTGAGTAATTTTGCGAAGATTATAAAATTTATAATTTAATTTATAATTTTATAATTCTCTATTTAATAGAGAAATGTGCGAATCCTCAAATAAGTAATTGCTTACTTGGAAAAGGGTGATTTCTTGTGCGATCGGCAATTTGGGTTCGGATCTGGGAAAAGCACACAAGACGCTATATCGAGGGTCTCACGGCAACACCCCACATCGTCACGTCTCCTATAAGTAGTATAGGAATATTCATTCTGGCGCACCTACTTAAACCTCTGATAAAACTTTTTACCACAAAAACATCAGAACACATTTTTTATCACAAAACATCAGAACCAGTGACTTTTTCCATTAAGCGACTTAAATCCCTGTTAAAACTTTTTTTTATCACAAAACATCATAACCTTTTCACGGTAGTCGGCGACTTTTTTAAAAATATTTTTTCATCAGAAACTCTAGTGAACTCTAAAAATTAGGAAAAAATTTAAAATTAGGGGCCGATATTTTTGAAATTTAGCTCCCTCTGATGTTTTCACTAGAAAAAAAGAAAGGGGCTAGTTAAAAGGATGGGGAACAGGATAAATAGTATCCATAAGAATAAGTGGGTGGATAATATAAAAAAATGAGGGGGTAGTTAAAAGAATAACTTTTATAATAAAATGACAACGCTTGAAATATATAAGAACGCCGTTAAAAAATCAAACTACTCATCTTTCAAGGATATTGAGAAAGGGACTTATACCATCTTGGAAAATTTTATAAAAGACACTGAATATGGAGAAACAGTGGTAGTAAAAATTGCTTATGACGACGACGAGATATGCTTGTTTTTGCCTAAAAGAATATCAGGGCGACTTGTTAAACACGTCAGAAATAATCCAGGAAGTCACCCTGAGAAACTTATTTATAAAGGAACTGACAAAAAGACAAATGCTTTTCTTATTGATTTTGCGTGAATATTATAATTGTTTTTCATAGCGTTTTAAGGGAAACTTTTCCCTTAAAACAATAATTTATACTAAGTTGTTTTTCAAGACAAAAAAATGAGGGGTTAGTTAAAAGGATCTCTCCAATAAAATAAAAATGTCTCATCCATATTTACAATTTTCACTTAAGCATATCGAATTCATTGAATGTTTCGCATATATCGATAGAAATAAAGATATGAAAGTGTACAGGTTTATAGAACAACTGTTATACGGAGAAATTCCCAACAATAAAATACTAAGTTTTAAATCGTTGCTTAAAACCGAGGGAGCTGAAAAGTTCGTAAACACTGTTAAGAAAACAATACCAGTATCTCCCAATAAAGACGTGAAATGTAAAAGGAAAAGTAAAAGGAAAATCGACGAAACAATGTTGGAGAATTATGTCATTCGTAATAAACGAGATAAGAAATTTCTACAAGAGTTGAACGTAAAGATTTTTTTAAACATGATCCCTACTAAAAATATAATTGTGGACGATGGTAATATTGTCAATATAAAATTACCTTGATCTAATTGTTCGTTTTAATGAGGAATCCTCATTAAAATCTCCTTCATATTCCAAACATCCTGAGCTTTTAGCAACAGTATCGAAACTGAAACTCAAACGCCTTCTTCAGTTCGGCTTTAACCTCATTATAATACAATTTTCTAAGTTGATCTTCAGTAGCATTTTTAGGAACCTTAATCTTATCTTCATTAAGAAAAACCTTTATTTCCTCCTTTGTACGGAGCGGTGGTTTACCATCGACACCCAATAAACGTTCTTTTAACAACCGTTTAGAAAGTCTATACTCCCTCAATGCACGTTGAATCTCGTCTAGTGCGTCACAGTTTCTATCATAAAATCGAAATTTAGGTGTCTTTACAAACTTCCAGAAACTACCATGTTCTTCACATAAACTTAATGCTTCGTCGCTTAAAACCATATCTCTTTATTTATTATAGAATATATTCTTTTAACTAACCCCTCTATTTCATTTTCCATTTTCTTTTATTATTTCTTCAAGGTGTGTTTTAAACTTGTCTCTACTTATGTTTATTTCATAGTGCCCCCAAGCCAAAGTATCTATGCCATTTTCCAATATAAATCTTTTATCATCATGAGCGGAAAGAGCTTTCTTATTCTGTTGTACTGTGGACACATCGTGTTTTTTCGATTGGAATAATATCTGTTTCTGATAGTTTGATTCTTTAAAGAATAAACATCTTTTATAATCCCCAAAACTTAAACCTTTATCAACGACATTTTTCTTTACTCCTTTAGATTTTTTCTTCACATCATTAGTTTCGAATATTTTAAAAGCGTAGCACTTTGGACGAAGTCCAATAAACTCATCTATAATCTTACCTTCTACCTCATCTTTAAATTTCCCCAACACTTTTTTATTAACTTGTGGAACGTTGTAAACATTATTTTTTGGGTAGTCGGAAGTATCGAAATGATCCAACATATTTTTCATATCATTATAAAAATCATCCGTTTTTATTTCCATTATTAAACTATCTGTATCTCCGTATAATAAATTTACATCACTTTTATATTGTTTTTTAACCGTGTTGTAATAAAAATCATACATACAAGTTTTGGAAATGTCTAGAATACTCATACCAATGAAAATTGGTTGTTTAAATGTGATATTTACTTTTTTCATGTGTACAGCCGCTAAGTTTTCGGAAAAAATAGTTCTACCTTCAAAGTTTGGTTTTGAAATTAGTTTTTCCAATTTCAATCCATCAGAACAAAGCCTAATATCCACATGTTTACGAACATTCATCATTGTTCGCCCAAATACACTATTGTTCATAAGTTTAAAAAAGTCTTTTTCGAATGGTGTTTCGGCTTTTGCTCTAAGATTTGTATTGTAATCAATATAGCTTTTTAACCAAGCACTTTGGTCAAATTCTAAAACCTTATGAATTTTTTCTAATTTCATTCCTAGTTGTAAATACTGTTTTAACGTAATGTAATGGATAACGTATTTTTTCTTATCATACAACGTGTTTAAAAGTTTTGGTAGTTTTTCATTTTCATAGTTATTTTCAGGGGCTAAAGGAAAATCAGAGTGTAAATCGTGGAGTTCTTGAGGATATTTTAAATCAACTTCTAAAATATAGCCCTTGGGCGAATCATCAGGAATGGATTGTATATCGAACTTATCTAGATCCGTTTTCCATTCAAAATTTCCATAAGGTAAAAATTTACTCATCGCCCAACCGTAAAGATTATTTGCATCCAAGTATTCAATGAAAACAGATTCTTTTTCTTTGTTGAATTGATCTCCCATATATTTATTATTGGCTTTCGCGTATCGTTTTGAACATTGAGAAATTCCACCTCTTATTCCATTTTCTATGAGTAAAATCTTATCATAATCCGTTAACAATTCAATCTTTTGTTTGGTCATTCTCAACATGCAATCCCAAGCGAAACCCGGTGTTGTATAGTACCAAGCGGGGTCTAATTTATATTTTTCTAAAGATATATTTCTAAAGTTTTCCATGATATCCGCCAACAAAAGAACATCAATTTTATTGTAAAGTTCTGTAAATTCCCCCAAATTTTTAATGTTGAATGTAGACCAAATTTCTAGAGCATTTTTATAATCATTTTCTTTAACATTTTCTCCAGTGAGTTCACTGTAGAATTTCTCTATAGGTGGAAGGATAGTTTCTCGATATTTTTCAACAGAATCCATATACTCATATGGATAAGCTAATTTTCTAGTAATTAGTTCGAGATGTTCTTTTGGGAAATACTTTCTTATTTCCCTAAATTGATTTTTAGTTAAACTTTTAGCTAAAGAATCTAAAGAAGCAGAAAGAAACTTAAAAGAATCTATGAATCTCAATTCTATAGTCTTTTTCTTTTTGTTGCCATTTTTATCGAGTTCATCACTTTCATAAGCTACCATTTTAGAAAAGGAAATGTACTTCTCTTCACTTTGTGGTAAAAGTTTAATATCGTAATTATCTTTTTCAAATTCTTTAATAAATAGATGTGCATCGTAGCCAGAAAGATTATGGAAAAATACTGGAATAAACTTTGGATTTGTATATTTTAAATTACAAATCGAATGAGCCGCTCCTCTGTACATTCCAGTCAAATGTGAGTGATCCCTTACTTTTATACAATTATCAGGTATATTTTCCTTCGAAACTTCTAATTGCTCAATATATTCATCTGCTTTAACATCATTTTTGTTATCGATAAAGTGTTTAATTGTTTTTCTCAGTACATCATGTCTATTTTCAATTATAGGTGGAAGTTCATTAAATTTTCTTTCACAAATATGGCAACTCTCAGCACTATCGTATTCTCTTTGTTGTTCTTCGGTTAAATTTGTCATGGGAATATTAATGTCATAGTATTGTTTCGCCACCATTATGGCATCCTTTTTTATTTTTTCATAAAATACTTTTACCACATCCTGCCCAGAATATTGTACAAGTTTATAATCGTCTACATAGTCTTTCCTACTATCATCTTCGGAATTTTTCATGTAGTAAACAAAACTGTACGGTTCATGTTTTTGAATGGCATTTGTATAACATTCATCGGGATTTGGTTTGCAGGTATCAATCTTTTGTAACGTACATTCAAAATCTGCATAAATTGTAAAAGGTACTTTTAAAGAGTGTCTATAATTTTCAAATTGTAAAATGTTATCATAAGGTTTTGGTAGATCTACTTTAACAGCTTTATGAAGTCCGCAATATTCTTTATGTTCGTTTAATTTAACTTGAGTTCCAAAGCTATTCAAGCACATTTTACATAAATACCTTCTCTTGTGATCTTTTGTTAGCTGACTATGACCAACCAGTTTCCAAAGATTCTTGATCCAACAATAATGTTCAGTTTCCTTGTTTTTCAAGTACAACAAGTCAATGTGTCTTTCCTTTTCATCTTTCGTTATTTCCAAGGGTACTATAGTATTTCCTTCATTCAGACAGTAAACATTAATGGAAATCCCAGTTCTTTTCTCAAACTTTTTCACATCGATAAGTTTCATAGGAAAACTGATATCTTTCAACGCTTCGTCAAACTCATGTTCCCATGTTATGTACTTTCCTATTCTATCAGAATCGCGGTCTGCAGGATGTAAAGCCGAAAGAACAGCCCATAGGAAACATTTATTATCTTTATTTTGTACATTTATAATTGCTTTTCTACTTTGTAGAAAATCAGGGAGTTTAATGTAAGACGATCCTCTCAAAGGAATGTACTTGTTAACGTTCAGTTCCAGATGTTTGATTTTATGAAGTTGCCATTGAGATCCTTTAATTTCGAACGATTCCATTTCATTTAGAATTTTCTGTTTCATTTCATCGTAACAATTTGGTACTTCTGCCGACTGTAATATTATTACGTTTTTAGTTTTGAAATTGAGTTCCTGATACTCCATGTTATTTTTGTTAGTTCCTTTTTTAAATTCTGCGATTAAAACTACATTAACTTTTAGTTTCATTTCTCTAAGTTTCCATTTGAGTAAACCTGTTACGGTCCTTTCAATACTGTTCAGAAATTTGGAAGCATCTTTAAATCCTTTCGTATTTTTAATATCGTAAGTCACTAATCTAGATTTAAACGCAGTTTCCTTTTCTATAACTTCCGTTTTCGGTTCTTTGTTTTTTTCAAATACTTTTTCACTGAACTTAAATACTTTGTGCAATTTTCTCGGTATTACAAATACTGATTTCGCTTTTCTAGGTTCTTTGCTTTTTTCAAATACGTTTTCCCAAAAATTAAACACTTTGTGCAATTTCCTCGGATTTACAAATACTGGTTTCGCATTTTTAGGTTTTCTGATATCCATTGTCCGGTCCGGGTCGTTTTTTCCATGGCTCTTTGACTTTAAATGTCTAGCCCAGTTTTTATAAGTAATGCTAACGTCGCACTTTTTACAATGTCTTCTATCGTACATTTTATTATAGAATATATTCTTTAACTAACCTCTCATTTTTTTGAATTCTTAAAGATGGCGTCGATTCGATGCCACCTTTTTCTTTTGTCTATTATTGGAGAGTTCCTTTTAACTTACCCCTCATAAAAACGTTTTAATGGAAATTTTCCATTAAAATAACAATATTATACTAAGACCAAGTTTTTTCAGAATTCAATATCCCTTTGCATGTTTTTAAAACAGTTTCATAGTCTTTTCCGTTTGAAAGTTCTTTTAACACTATCAAAGACAGATGACCGCAAATTGGAGGATCGTTATACTTTTGAATTTGTTCGGAATTGTAACGAATTTTTTTATTTTCCAAGTATTTTACCAACTCCTTAGGGGGTGATGCGTTTCCATAGGAATCGAAATAATACTTTTCTTTTTCAGATTTTTTAAAGTAACAAGTCCAGTGACTACCATTTTGATAAGAATTTTCCAAATTAATAATTCCACATTCAACAGGTTTAGGTCGATCGGGGAGTTCATCCTTCATGAAAACACCTCGGAAATGTTTTATTTTAAAAATTTTCACGAAACGAGTTAAATCTAAATTACTCAAGGGTTGGTAGTTTTCCGTTTTTTTCTTTTTTTTAAACCGGCCCCAATACTTAGGCTTTTTGCATTTTTAGCTAGTTTTTCCATCTCGAGATTATGACGTTTTATTTCCGCTTCTTCAGCGGCTTTATGTTTCGAATCTATTACTGAAGATGCTACTGCTGCACCTCCTCCTATTAACGCTCCAAGTGCTCCCATTCCTGCAAATATCAGTGGTAGGAATCCACCCTTGTGATTCAAATGTAGTTGTTCGTAATCCAAAGTTAACGTAATTCCTTTCTTTTTTTCTTTAGCTTTTTCAAATGCTTTCGATTGAGTTTCCCACAGACTGATTTTATGTTTTCCGTTTCCCGAAATTTGTTTCGCTGTAAAAAGAATTGTAACACTTCTACGCTTTTTGTAAGCGGCTTGTATTTTGGCTATTTGATTTTCGGTTAAATCTACCTTTTTCATGATCATAGTTATTTATTATAGTAAAAAAATTTTTTTTTAATAACGAACTCCCATACCAAAGAATCGTTTACTCCTCATTGCAACTCTCACTGCAGTTGCATCGGTTTTTTCTTTCCAACTCGCATCACTCGAGTGCATTCTTTCTTTTGCTACTTCCTCTAGTGCTTTATCTGCCACATGTCTTTCTTTGGTGTCTGTATGATCTCTGTAAGATATATCGTGTTGCTTACAGCCTTCGTCCAATTTATTAATTCCCGGATCTCCTCTTTTCAATCGTTTATCTAGTTTTGTAAATGGACCGCAGTAGTTGTATCCAGGTAAATGCATTTCGGGTGCAAAACCATCAAGTTTGTTCAACAATGTATTTAAAACTCCAGATCCGTTCTTGATGATTCCTTTCGGTAAACTGTTGACAACTTTCAACAGATATTCTATTCCTTTGGAATTATCTAAGTTTTTTTCCAACTGATCGTTTATAAACTTTACAATTCCTAATTTTTCATTGTGAAAATTGTTATTACCGGCTCGTTCTTGTGCGTACAAATAGTACAAACGCTGTTGCAACTGTTGTAAATTATCGATGTATTTATATTCCACAGGATTTTCCGTATACTCGATCAATCCAGATCCCGATTTACCTGCCTTCAATTCCTTCCAAATAGGAGCAATCAACTCTCTGTACTTTTTCCCCTTACTTGACTTTGGTAATCCCGTAGTTGGATCGTTCTTTTGGTATAGAGAATTCGTTTGAATGAGAATTTTCTTGTAAGTTTTCAAATCCTCTTGAGTGTATTTATCAGGATCAGGTCCTAGAGGATCAGTTAACAAACACCATAATCCATGAGTTCCTCTATATTTTACATTTTGAATTATGAGATCGTCTTCATTTACTCGAATTTGTTTGTCTCCGATGTAAATTTTGTCCTCTTTTCCCCAGATGCCAAATTGTTTATCACCCTGTCTGATGTAAAGTCTCGCAATTGAACCAATTCCTTTTGGCCCTACACTACTGGATGGATACTCATTTAGATCTACCATGTCTACTATTGAGGAGAGAACGTTACTAGCTGGTTCAGTCATAGTTTCGCCAGCAATATCGTAGGTTTCAGTAGGATTTATTTCGAATGTGTTAGTTGGTCCAAAAGTTACAACTTTCTTTCTAGGAGAACTACTTGTCATTGGCTGTTGCGTGTATGGTACGATTTCCAACTTCTTTATATCTTCATCAGTTTGTTTCACTGCATTTTTCAATTCAACTAATTTTTCAGTGATGGGTGCAAACGTCTTTTCCTGAGTTTCTCTATCGTTAAATTTATCTACTCTTGCTTCTCGGAAAGCACGTCTCAACTCTTGTTCTTTTTCTCGAATTTTATTGGCTTCATTGACAGTCATTTCTTTAGGTTTCCTAAAAGTATTTCGAACTATCTTTTCAGATTTACTCTCAACAGTTTCTTGAAGTTTTTGGTTTTTATCTTTTGGTTTGCCTTTTGAAGCATTTTTATATTTTGCATCTAATTTTTTTAATGTTTCATCAATCATTTATTATAGAATATATTTTTTTTAACGATACACCGAACGTACGTTGAACGGTAGGCGTTGAACGGTAGGCGTTAATTTTGACGATTCACCGAACGTACATAAAAAATATAATAGATCAAGATCTATTATATACACATTTGGTTAATGCTTATTTAGTTATTTCTAGCTGGAAATTCTTTCCGTATCGTCCACTCTCTTTTTTTAGTGTTGCGTCTATCGTTAGAAAACCAAATGTATCCTTCCAACATTCACCACAAATTTCTTTGAACCGTTCAAAAGTAAAATCCGATCCTACATACTCATCATAAATTATTTTAATGTAAGCATTGCTCTGTTTAAAAATACAAAGAAAATTCACGTTATTTCTAATCAACTGTTTATCAACTTTAGTATAGGATTGAGTCAAATAAATGCACGAAATGTTTTTATGCCTACCTCTTACATAGTAATCCTTTATAATTTGCTGTTGTTGTTCATTCACACAATCATCGAAAACTATCAAACTGTTCGGTTGGCATTCATCTAGACCGATTAATTCATCACAGCTACTATAGAAATGAGCAATTTCCTTTCCAATTTTATCAGTTAGTTTTTCGTAAGCTTTTCTCAAGCCTTTATAAACTTTTTGTTCTAATGATTTAGAAAAAACATAAAAGTTTTCAAAGGGAATACCCCATGGTTCTGTAATGAGGTTGTACAACAATGTAGTTTTTCCACATCCACTCGTACCAATTATTAAACACCTAATTGGAAGTGGCAGTAAACCATCTCTCTTGCTAATCGGGTCAAACGGTGTAGGTTTTATGATATAGCTTTTGTTATATTTTGGATTCATTTTTTTATTTATTTATTATATAATAAATAATGTTTATAAAAATTTCTGGAGATACACTAAGGTTTGAAAGACCAATTCAACTCGATCCTAATAAAGAGTATCATTTGGGTGTGTCGGCATTGTTGTTTACAACTAGGAAAACGTTTGAGATAAAAAACTTCAAGTTGTCATTCGTATTTCCTTTACCCGATAAGCTGCAAAATCATCAGTGTGAACTTGATGGTGAATTCACAATAGGTTCGTTCAAAGCCATGTTGATTAGTCATTTGACTAGTTTCCATAACATTTTATTATCGAAAGATTTTTCAGACACTTTGAAAAAGTATCCCGAGAACCAGGTGAATGAAATACAACGAGAAATACGAAAAATTGTTCCGAATAGCTTAAAATTCTATCTCGAGCGCCTAACCGACGGTACGTACAGAATTACTGCTAACTTTCCCATGGATATGTGGATTATAAATGAAGGTAACTTTTGTGACTTATTCCAATTGAAAGCTTGTTCAGGTTCCGATATTTTATTCAAAAAGAACACCAACTACGTGTCGGATATCAATCCTACTCAACTCGTATTTTCGGACAAAATAATCGAATGGCATTGTAATATTACGGAATACAGCTTTACTAATCACGAGGAACACCCACATTTGCACGTTGAACATGAGTTACTACATGTTTCTTTCCTAGAAAACTCACTACCACCTAATACTATTTACGCGGAAAAACCAAATAATATAGTTTTCATTCCACTAAGAAAAGGACTGAAAGAAATAAAAATGATAAAATTATCAACAACCATGGGAAATAACGAACCGATTCAATTCAACGATATTAAAGCTTACTTGTTGCTGAAAAGTAATTAATTTTTTTTTTTATATAATAAATAAGATGAACAACATTGATGAAAATCCGTCTGCTCCTGCAGTTGAAAACGATATACAATATACTACGTTTTACAAAAACATTTATCCTCAGATTCCGGCTCCGGAATTTAATTCCAACGATTATAGAATAAATCGCATTATGAAACAATACGAATTTTTAGAAAACGAAATGAAAACACGGGGAAATTTGAAGAAAAAATACTGCAAATTATCGAAAACATTTTTCGGAATAGAGTGTTTCTTTACATTAACCGAACTGGGGATGATTGGTGTTTGCATCACTCTCCCTGTAGCAATTCCTTTTGGAGTTCCAATTTCAGCAGGATTAACAACATTTTCCGCAATCCTGAGAACTTCAGCCGGTTATGTAGGAAACAAAATTAAAAAACATTCGGATATCGAACTTTTGTCGAAAACAAAATTAAATTCTATAGAGGAAAAATTCACGAATGCTTTGAAAGATGGGAAAATTTCAGATGAGGAATTTTCCAATATTGAACAAGAAATTAAAAATTACAACGATATGAAAACCAACATTTTGAACGGTTATAAAAATAATGATACGGAAAAAGCGAAACTTTTAGAAAAGGGAAAAGAATTGGGGAAAGCGGAAATTATAAGCGCGATTAGAAAAAATGTTTAAATTTAGTTATTACAGTGAGTTGTATTTTTTATGAGAAAATCTCATAAAAAAATTTTTCATAGTACCTAAATAAAAAAAAAAAATTTTTTTCATAGTACCTAAATATAAAAAAAAATTATGTTTACTATAATAAAAGAATGCATCAATGTAAAAAGGTTTTTGATAAATATGAAGATGGTATTGTACGAAAACAATTCAAAACTTTCAATCCTTCATCGACTTTGAATTTAAATGCCGAAAACAAAAGGACTACTTTCAAAATAGAACTCTATGACGAATTTATTTGCAAAGATGTAGAATATTACATTTCTGGTAAATGTGTTTCAATCGATTCTACGAAACCATATAAAAGTGAAAACAAGGATGTAAGACTTGTTGATAATTTCGTTGCAAACTTATTTTCCAACATAGAAGTGAAAAAACATAATGTCGTAGTCGATGAAATTGAAAACCCGGGGATTGCTAGCACGGTTCAGGGTTATGTATGTCATTCGGGTCCAAAAAATTATAATGGAAACGTAATCAATTCGGGGTTCAATTCAAAAGCTATCGGAGGAGGGAATTTTAGTGCTGTTGGCTGTTTGGGAGATTTAGGATTAGGATTTTTCAAAGATTTAACTGTTCCTATTTACAAGGGGGGATTTGAAATTACTTTTATTCGAAATAGTGATAATAACGTGATATTTCGATATAAAAAAGATACAGCAACTCCGCTTCCACATGATGGAAAAATAGAAATAACTTCTTTCGTTTTGAGAGTTCCGGTAATTGAATACGATAACGAATCTAAAGTAAATTTGATTACAGATTTGAAAAACATCCCGTACCAACTTCGATTTAAAAGTTGGCAATGCATAGAATATAAAAACGTTTCCGGAAAAACGTTGATGTTCGATGTAACTAACATTTATAGAAACGTTTATAATCCTCTCTGGTGTTTCATAGTTTTTCAAACCGATGTACTCAATGATCAGACGAAAGATAATGCTAAATTTGTTCATAAAGATGTTAGGAATTACTGGTTGGAAGTCGGTGGAAAAAGATATCCCGAGGAAAATTACAATTTGGATTTCGACGAAAATGATTTTTGTTTAGCTTATTCCGCGTATTTAGATTACAAAAAGTTAACAAACTCTCAAGACAATTTACCGTATCATGAACCCGAATTTTTCAACAGAGATTATCCGATTTTCAGTATAGATTTAACAGATCAACCTAAAAGTATTTCCGGTGGTAAAAGCAACATCATTTTACACGTAGAATTCAATAAAGCGGTAGCAGCACCTTCAGGTGGTTCAGAAGGAACAACGTGTTACGTTGTTTTAGTCAGTGGTTCGAGCTTCGTTTACAATCCAGTCAAAAATACGATAACACAAGAACTTGCTTAAAACCCCGTATTCGACTTTAACGTTAAATAGGGGGGGCGATTCGCCTCCCCTATTTAAGAGTTTTGAAAGCTCTTGTTTAAATGTTTTCGACTTGTATTCGACTTGGACGTTAAAGGTGGGGCCGATTCGTGCTCCACCTTTAAGAGAAATGTAAACTAAAGTAAGAATGTATATTTTTAATGGAGTTTACTCCATTAAAAAAAAAGTCTCCTTAAATAAAACATGGAGGATGAAATTTATTGCCATAAATGCAAAAAACAAACAAAAAATATAAACGCGGAAATTGTACAAACCGTGAACGGAAGGTGGAGAATTGCTGCTAAATGTGTGAAATGTAAAACTAATAAAAGTAAATTCATAAAAAATCCGAATGAGGAAACTAACGTAGTTCCTGAAACTGAAGTTATAAATTTATCTGAAAACGAAAAGTTGGAATTTGCGAAGGAATTACATAAACCCGTTAGAAAGAAATTTCAGAAAAGGAAAATTGTTACTCATGGAAAAGATGATCTTTGGGCCGCGGACTTGATTATAATGAAACAATACGAGAATGAAAACAAGGGGTTCGGTTACATGTTGAATATCATTGATACTTTTTCAAAGTACGTTTGGTCAGTTCCATTGAAAAAGAAAAACGGAATGGTAGTTTCAAAAGCTTTCAAAGGAGTTTTGGAAAATGTAAAATCTCATAATCATTCTACTCCTAAACTCCTTCACACGGACAAAGGTTTAGAATTTGAAAATAGACTTTTCAAAGAACTTTTAGACGAGTATAAAATTAAAATGTATCACACGGAAAATTTAGAAAAATCTGCAATCATCGAAAGATTCAACAGAACTTTGAATCAGAAAATGAAAATTCGATTCGAGGTGAATGGAAATAAAAAATGGATCGATATTTTACAGGAATTAGTTAATGAGTACAACAAACAAGACGTTCATCGATCCATTGGAATGACACCTGCTCAAGTCGATGCGAGAAACGAAAATGAAATTCTGAGATATTTATTTAAAAAGAGTGGAAAAAATGTAAAAAAGAAATTTAAAATTGGAAATCGTGTGAGAATTACGATATCAAAGAAAACTTTTGCAAACAAATACAAAACAAATTGGACGAAAGAGATTTTTGAAATAAGTGAGATTTTAGAAACGAGTCCAGTTACTTATAAAATAAAAGATTTAAGTGGAGAGGAAATCCTAGGAACTTTTTATCCTGAGGAATTACAACTCACTAAATTTTAAAATACTAAATAAAAAAGGGGGAGGAAAAAAAGGATAAACAATATAAATAACAATTTTTTTTTTATTGGGAACATTCTCAATAAAAAATATATCAGACACATGAAAGAACCATGAGAGAGCTCCAAGGATAACCAATGTCTCATAATCAACTCCAGCATTTATAATAAACATTTTATTTTACATCGAGTAGTTTCATAAAAGAATAACTAGGAATGTGGTCTTTGAGGACCGCTCTTGTAGGAGCGCTTTGGGTGGGGGAGACCGCTTTTTGCTGACAGAAAAACAACCGTTCACGTCACATCGTCCCGATTTCGTATTCAGATAAGCCGTTCCTGAAGGAGCGCTTGGGGGTGGGAGAACACGACCTTCTGATTACTCTCGTTCGAAATGTATGAGAACAATGTCATTACACTTTAAATAGAATGAGGGACTTATCCAGGAAGCCATATCGAGTATTAGTTCTTTACAGATATAAGTTCCTGATATCTTCTTTTCTACATCTCCATTGTTACCGACTTTTATTTAGTATGAAATTTTGCGGCTGGAATTCCAGCCGCAAAACACTTTGATTAGAGTTTTTGTACGATCTCTACTATTCCAGTAACATGGATTCCACTCGTAGAACTGTTACACTCACTATGGTACGTTTTGTAACTCTGAAGTTCCAAATAAAAGCCTGAATCTTCAACAATAGCTAGCCACAAATACTCTTTAGGTTGAAACGTTGTGTGCAGAGCGGACCGCTCCTAAAAGATAACTGATAAAATCCGCAGATCGTCTCTGTTATCCTTGAGCCCTATCGATGATGAGTTACGCAACTGGTTCATGGCAGAATTAGTTCAACAGTCCGACAGATTGCGCAAATGAATGCATCACTTAAATTTTGGTAATTGTAAATATAATTCCAGTCTATTTCATTCTGGAACTCTCGAATGAATTCTTCAGATAGTTTTTGGTGAGATGAAATATATCCCCAATTAACTTTATCCTTGAATTCACGAATGAAATTCTCAGATAGTTTTTGGTTAGATGAAATACGTACCCAATCAACTTCGTTTTGAAATTCTCTGATGAAGTCTTCAGATAGTGTTTGGCTAAGTGAAATGTGTTCCCAATTAACTTTATCTTGAAACTCTCGAATGAAATTTTCAGAGAGTTCTCTCTTATAAGAAATTGAATCCCAATCAACTTCGTTTTGAAATTCTCTGATGAAGTCTTCAGATAGTGTTTGGGTAATTGAAATACGTCCCCAATCAACTTCGTTTTGTAATTCTCTGATGAAGTCTTCAGATAGTGTTTGGCTAAGTGAAATAAATTCCCAATTAACTTTATCTTTAAACTCTCGAATGAAATTTTCAGTAAGATTTTGATACCTGGAGATCAGGCTCCAATGTACTTTATCTTGAAACTCTTCAATAAAATTTTCAGAGAGTTTTCTGTTATAAGAAATTATATCCCAACGGATAATGTTTTCATAATCTCTTAATGTCTCTTCAGTTACTTTTGAGTACCACGAAGTAGTATCAGAAAGAAAATCTATATTTACTGAAATGTTCGTTGCTTGACAAAAGTTGATATGATCAACCGGATGGGTTATTCTATCTCGGATTTCCATGTAAATTTCAGTTGGTAATACTATTTTGTTTTTCATCTTATATTTTATTATTATTTTCTTTCTTTTAACTAACTCCTCATTTTTTTGTCTTGGAAAACAACTTAGTATAAATTATTGTTTTAAGGGAAAAGTTTCCCTTAAAACGCTATGAAAAACAATTATAATATTCACGCAAAATCAATAAGAAAAGCATTTGTCTTTTTGTCAGTTCCTTTATAAATAAGTTTCTCAGGGTGACTTCCTGGATTATTTCTGACGTGTTTAACAAGTCGCCCTGATATTCTTTTAGGCAAAAACAAGCATATCTCGTCGTCGTCATAAGCAATTTTTACTACCACTGTTTCTCCATATTCAGTGTCTTTTATAAAATTTTCCAAGATGGTATAAGTCCCTTTCTCAATATCCTTGAAAGATGAGTAGTTTGATTTTTTAACGGCGTTCTTATATATTTCAAGCGTTGTCATTTTATTATAAAAGTTATTCTTTTAACTAACCCCTCATTTTTTATATTATCCACCCACTTATTCTTATGGATACTATTTATCCTGTTCCCCATCCTTTTAACTAGCCCCTTTCTTTTTTTCTAGTGAAAACATCAGAGGGAGCTAAATTTCAAAAAATATCGGCCCCTAATTTTAAATTTTTTCCTAATTTTTAGAGTTTACTAGAGTTTCTGATGAAAAAATATTTTTAAAAAAGTCGCCGACTACCGTGAAAAGGTTATGATGTTTTGTGATAAAAAAAAGTTTTAACAGGGATTTAAGTCGCTTAATGGAAAAAGTCACTGGTTCTGATGTTTTGTGATAAAAAATGTGTTCTGATGTTTTTGTGGTAAAAAGTTTTATCAGAGGTTTAAGTAGGTGCGCCAGAATGAATATTCCTATACTACTCCTATATATGTAGGTACGTCTCGACTCGGTACTGATTCCTTCTCCCTATCGCGGATTATGCCCTGTAGGAGTACTTATTTTTCATTTTTGCTTTAATGTCGATTTTTGTATGATGTATTTAGTGAAGATAAAGTTTATTTCATTTCATTTCAATTCATTCTTACTAATTTATCAAGGATTTTGGATGTACATGGTGGTCCCAGTACTACAAAAATGTCGTCGCCTCGAGTGTAACAGCTGGGAAACCAAAGAAGGATCGAATTGTTATATTATTATAAGGATTATTATATTATTCCGTGTCAAAGTTCTTCCAGTTTGAGTTTCTCGCTAATCATACTGGAATGGTTGTGGCATTCCCCAATCTTGGAGGACCAACGAAACACACGTTGTTCATGAAGAAAACTGGCTCTGGTAGAGTGGGGCTACCCAAAACCCCAGCTTACCCCAGCGGAAAAGTCCCGATCAATAGAAACAAGATTGATGATATTGAGAAGATCATGCAGCAAACAATGGTGCTTCGAGTTCAGCGACCCAAAAAATCAAACCTGGATCAGAACTTTCCTATGAACCTCATTCTAGAGCTACTATAAACAGGCCAAAAGTGGTGAGTGGTAACTGAAATAGGAGATATAAGTTTTACAATCTAATGATAAATTTCTGGTAAAATTTAAATCTAACCTCATCTGAAACCTCGGCGAATATAGGAGCAGCAGATAGTTGGGCCCTCGCGCGTTTTCTTGCCTTAAACGCTCTCTGGTATTCGGCATTTTTCCGTCTCTTGGCCTCGATCTTCTCTTCGTCCGTAACAACAAGTTTTTCGCGATAGGCCCTCTTGTATACAGCATTTGTCAGTCTAGCTATCATTTCCTCTTCAGGTGTAGCAATACCGAATATAGAAGCAGCAGATAGTTGGGCCCTCGCGCGTTTTCTTGCCTTAAACGCTCTCTGGTATTCGGCATTTTTCCGTCTCTTGGCCTCGATCTTCTCTTCGTCCGTAACAACAAGTTTTTCGCGATAGGCCCTCTTGTATTCAGCATTTTTCTGTCTAGCTATCATTTTCTCTTCAGGTGTAGTAGTAGCTTTTATTTTTGCTCGATACGCCCTCTGGGATAATGCACGTTTATTTGGTTCTTCAGTTTGGATTCCGCTAGGACCAGGATCAGCCATACTAAACTCCCGTGATGAACCGAACTTTCCCCTAATAAATATATAAATAAAATATGAAAAACAACTTTTATGAACCGAACTGTCCACAATGGGAAACTATAGAATATGGACTGAAGTGATGTGGGGCGGTAACACAGATAAAGGGAGATAGTCACGAGAGTGGAGGAGCAGACCGACTGTGGAGAAGATTGTGGTCCCTCATCACCTGACCTTACCTCTTGCAAACCCACCAACCCCACCCCGGTGGGTCCATGGTAGGGGGAGAGTACTAGCCATTTCAAAAACGTTCATCTTTCCTGCCGAGCCCCATATGTATAGCCTCATATATAGCCCATATGTAGGTATAGCCCCATATATATATAAAACCTAGTCATATATATATATATATGACTAGGCTACAACTAGTTCCACTCTTGCACTGTGAATTACTATGGGAACTTGGATGTTACAGTTGGTTCTCCATTTTCGAGTGTTACACATTATGAACCCACCTTCACTGTTGTTTTTAGCAGCAGCTTAAAATTGTTAGAACGTGGTTTTAAATTTGGTTGTTTTGTAGATTATTTACACAATTGTTCATAGGTAGTACATTTTGTGAAAGCTACTACCCCAGGATGTGCTAATAATTGTACACTACGTGGCAAAATAGCATTATGTGTTTTTCTGGAATATCATATTAAATATGAGTAAATTTTACGTACCATCTCTACTCACTCATGTTCATATAAAGGTACAAAGGTACAATACCTATATGTTATATTTTATTTAGAAACATGGATCGTTTCTACAAAAATCTTGAGTTTTCCACTTTCCAGCAGTTTTGCCCTTTTTGGCGTGCTTTAGGGGCAAAACAGATAGTCATTAAACAACTCTTGAAGTGAGAAATGTAGAAAATTTAGTCTACTTCAATTATTTACACAATCACTTTTGCGAGAAAAAAAACTACCTGAACCATAATTTTCCTACAAACCTCATTTTAGAGCTACTATGACCAGGCTACAACCACAGCTCCATGGGTTGGGATGGTAAAATACATCGCACTGCGAAAATACATGATATTTACATAAGTATATTATTGTGTGTTTTTCGACTATTTACTAACTGCCAGAAGTGGTGAGTGGCAACTGAAATTGAAGATATAATTTTTACAATCTAATGATAAATTTCTGGTAAAAGTTAAATCTAACCTCATCTGAACCCTTGGCGAATATAGAAGCAGCAGATAGTTGGGCCCTTGCGCGTTTTCTTGCCTTATACGCTCTCTGGTATTCGACATTTTGAAGTCTCTTGGCCACTAACTTGGCTTCGTCCGTAACAAATTTTTCGCGATAGGCCCTCTGGTATGCTGCATTTTTCTGTCTCATTGAAACTATAACTAGTTAGAACATGGACTGAAGTGAAGGCAGGGAGTGTGTGGAGGGGGAGGTAACTCAGATAAGAGGAGGTAATCATGTGAGTGGGGGAACAGGCCAACTGATCTTACCTCCTCACCTTACCTTAGCTCCTCCAAAAACCTGTTCCCTGTTGAAAATGCTGGGTTCGTCTTCACCGCACTTTGCATGGCTAGGCTACAACCACTAGTTCCACTCTTGCAAGCACTGTGAATTACTAGGAGAATTAAGAAGTTACAGTCGGTTCTCCTACGTTTTCGAGTGTTATACATTATGAACCCATTTTCACTAGGTATTGTTTTTAGCAGTAGCTTCAAAATTGTTAGAACATTTTAAATTTTGTTCTTTTGTACATACCTAGTTATACTTTTTTTTTTGCCACACTCTACAGTAGGTACTTGCAGCACATTTTGTGAAAGCTAAACATGTACACAGGATGTGCTAATAATTGTACACTACGTACTAAACGTGTTTCTAAATCGAAAAATCATTTTATTGCGTTGATTCGCAATAAAATGCACGGTTCTATACGGTTGGCCATTTGGAACTTCACGACCCCCTGCGAGATAACTATGGGGGTTGCCGTTGCAGATCAATACGGTCGAACCAAGGGGTGGGGAGAATTTCCCAACAGCACCGTAATATTCTCATCCCACTTTTCTTCTGGAGGATTTTGTGAAATGTACCAATATTTCCTCAATAAAATTTTCGAAATTCCGACGTTGGAGCGACCCTCAAAACGGGATAAAACATCCAAGAAATGGAAAACTCGGTACCTACCTACGTTTAATATGAATACCACCTTTCAGAGGAGATGAAGGTTGGGGTTTATAGTTTCTCAGTATGCTGAATACAGATCTGGAACCCATTTTTCGATTATCAAGTCTAGTTTTTTCTACTTACCAAAGTCGTCATAACTTTTATGCGAGCTTCATACAAACTCTTCCTTATCAGCTTCATGTCTGAATGCTCCAAACTCAACGTACTGGCACCTTGAAGTTCTGTTCGTATTAATTTATTTGGTTTAGCGCACAGGTCGTCAACAGCTTTTCGTTTCAAAGAACTTTGTATGGCGGCTCGTTCGATTTCCTGATCTGTCATAGGTACATGATTGTGTTCATTCTTCTGTGAGATCACGCGCGAATAATCCGCGTTGGTAGTCAGCAGTACGGAGCACTTTCTGTTGCAGCACTTGAATGATACGAGCTCATCTTTCAGATCGCGGTGCCTACTGAATTTGTAGCTGCTCACAACAATCGCCACGTTACCTCTACGGCTACGCAACACTTTCTCCACGCGCACATCCATATCAACCGCCGAGCACCTACTGAATATTCCTTGATGTTGGGGATGACTATTGGGTGATAATATCATCATCCTATCATCCCAGGAACAAGAAACTTCTCTTTAAACAGAGAAAACAGATAGAGAACTCATGAAATCTTCACAACTCGAACGGGCTCATGATTCCAATTGGAAATGTCCCTCTGACCTCGTTTCTACAGCGTACAACCCTGCGCCCAGACTGGTCGTTAATCGTGTGGCCGATCGTGTCGCCTCTCCAGGCCGCCTTCAGAGGCCTTGGTGGCCAAACGTGTTTCACTGAATATTTTGGTTTATTATCTTCGATGCTTTGTAATCTTTCGGTGGAAAACCATAATTTTCACCTAAAAACCCACGTTTTTATGGCCTCAAACGTCATTTTCTCCACCAAATTTCACTGTGAAAAACATTTTTAATACATTGGAAAGCTGAGATTCTGGGCAAGTTTTCCCCGAGGAGTGCACGCCGAAAAAAACCCGTACTAATAGCGCAAATACGACAGAAAAACGGTTATTTTTAATAAATCTTTGTTCATCAATTAAGAAAGTCTTAAAAATATTATTTTATATCAGGGAGATAGCAAATTCAACGCACTTTCCAAGGGTATCCTTATTTTACACATTAATTTAAGGGGGTTAGAGCCGTTTTAATGAGACAAGGTCGAAAACACGAAGAAAGTCTTAAAAGTGTAGACACCCTGTATGGGTGATATTTTAGGTTATAACCTAATACTAGTAATAATTACAAGTAATGTAACTAAAATACGAGTACCATCTTCCGTTGTTTAGTTCCTGGAGTCAAAATAACCACTAGATAAGTTATTAGGTTCCAGGTAAATCATCAGCCGTCAGTGTTATATAAGCCAGGGTTTCTGCAGAAAACGTCGTTAGTTTTCCGAAAATTGCCGTATTGCGAAGACCTTACATGTTCGGCAGGAATAACAAAGCATAAGTCTTATATTTTCGGAAAACTAACGACGTTTTCTGCAGAAACACTGACGTCTGATGATAAACCTGGAACCTAGTAACTTATCTTGTGGTTATTTTGACCCCAGGAACCAATCAACGGAAGCTAAGCAAGTTTGACTTCGCTCTTTCGATCTTCAACCGTTAAAGAAACGGGGCGCAAAAGATCACTTGGCGCAATAACCGGACTCCTCTTCCATTAGTGAACCCTCATTATCACACAAGGTCGCAATAGGGTATCGCCCTTATAATTGTGGGACTTCTCAAAATCTTTCTTCACTGAGAATCGACGGCCCTTCGCGACAAGACGTAGATTAATACGTCTGTAAATTACGGAATCTACCACCTTTCTCAACCGGAGGTCCCTACGTATTTCTGTATCATTTTCGTTAAACCAAACACGTTTTATTCCAAAAACAAAATTTGTCCAAATTTGGTATAAAAATGTGTATTCATTTGCAATTTACCCGGCGATACCTAAATAAACAGATGTCTTATGTCCGAGATGGAGTTTCAAACGTACCTACTGAGAAGACATCTATGTCAAATTTGGAGCTGGTAGAGCTGATCACTGCTTGATTGTGTGAATAGCATAAAAATGAACTTTAGGAGTCACTCAGCTGATCCGGGGCCTCGGCAGCAACAAGTGAAAACACTAAGGAGGCTATAATATATTATACCAAATTTCAAGTCTGTACCACTCCGGTAATTGCTCCAAAAACATCAATTTTTTTTTGTAACACGCAACTTTTGGAATGACCTCCAGCCATAAGACTTATCCATGTCAAAACTTTTTTGATGTATTCTACTTTTGGCACAAGTGCCTACCTACCGCCAGAAATGACTGTGTAGCGATATCGCTCAATCCTTAGGCCAATGTCAAGGGTCCGTTACAACTACTGGGTTGAAGACGGTTTATTCCCATTCCGGATCGTTAGCGTGACTCCTGACGGACATCGGTCTCAGGGACAGCAGATGTGTCCACATCTGTTGCGTGATCCATTTCCTCTACAAGGACTGCCGAATACACGGATCATCCTCTTCAGGGACAGCCGAATCGCACGGATCTGAGTTCCGCCATAATGAAAAAGTCGGGAGTCTTTTCCATGTCAAATAGCTTTTTGCGTTCTTCTCAACTTCACGTTTTTCGAAATTCTTGGCGATTTCTCTCGAAAACTACTAATCCGATTTACATTTGCTACGTTTCGTTTTACACAGGAGACCCAGGATATGAGATAGACGGATTCTTTAGCCGATATTTCAATTACAAGCATCGCCAGACAACTCCAAAGTGACAAAATAGGTCCGTTTTCAGAAACTCTCGAGTACAAATTTTTCTGTGAAAGATAAAATTTGGGCGATTCCAATGGTTCATTATCGAAGATAATAAACCAAAAAAAGGATGCGTCTAATGAAAATTGACTACTAATAATAAGAAGGCTACAGGGGAAGAAGGGTGTAATTCCACTATTTGTCGATTTCGAGCTTTCATTGCCTTCTAGTGGCTTTCTGGGAGTAGTTTCACGTGGTAGGTCGGTACTAGTGAAAAACGATTTCATTCCATAATGGTTTGGAATAGTTGATAATTTTTTTTCATGAGATGGTTAAGTTAGTGTTTGCTCTCCTGAGCATTTTCCAATTTTGGAATCGTACCCTTCATACCCCCTCATACCTCCTGTACCCATCATATGGTAACATTAAAACGTTGATTAGGAATTTAAGGGTTTCGCTGAGCAAAAATTTTTGGTAAAAGTTAAACCAAACTTGGCAAGCTAGTATCACGTTCAATTGTATTAGTTTTTGAAGTACGTCGGAATTGAAGTATCCCAGATGACGGAATTTGAAATTTCTTGGCTCAACGTCAATTCGCTCGAAATAAGTAGCTTCTCATGTAATTAACGGTAATATTGGAAGGTGGTGAGGGGTTTATAAAATAGCACGTTAAGCCTCTTCATCCCTCGCCCTTCTATGCCAAGCATTCAGGGACCACCCCCCTTTACTGAAGGGTCGAAACCCTCGACATCATCGCCCTTCTTTTTTCGGATGATGAAAAGAATCTCATCGTCTCCCTCCCGCACCTACACCCAGTCATATTATTTCCCCTCTCCGCCAAGTAATATCTTCTCATTGAGTTAGTCTAAAGCCCGTGAAGTCTTCCCAAGTCTGCGGGGCTTTGTAACTTTTTCTTCGGATAAAAAGAGCAGGGTTGGCGGAGTGTATAGTTGGATTCAATGGGCGTTGCCAGGAGTATTTTCATTATTATTCATTTAGTTTTCAATTCAAAACTGTACTTTTTCATCCTCGGCCCAACTGGAGCCCACACCCCCAATACGAAGTATTCGGTTAATTTTGAATGGGCCAATAACCTGACGGAATGATTGTTTTACATTTGAAATAAGGGTATGAATGCATCTGGAATACTAAAATAAATGTTGAGGGGAAATGAAAGTTTCGTATTTAGGTCAATTTCCATGATTCATTATTGCAAATAATAAATGTCCAATTGAATTCTCAAGTTCTCGGTTAGTTAAAACTAAAACTAACTAGCTTTTGATTTTACGTAGAAGTTACTCCAACTGCTCAAGGCATTGGACTCGACAGAACGGACTTCTCTACGTCCCTTCCAATGCATTCATACTAGTAGGCATGTACCTATTCAGGTAACCATGAAAAAATGGCACTAAAATGTTGCTTCTGTTTAAAAAAAAAAAGGAAATCTAAACAATTAATCAGTCAGTTTATTTACAAAATTTACAATTTTTACAAAGCTGCAGGTAGTTGTACGTTGGAATAAAACAACTGAAGCAAAAAAATAAAATAAATAAAAAACAATGGAGTAAAATTAATGAAATTGAATTGAAAAAATTAATTCAAATCTTACACAGTTAAATCAGTCGTTTGGTTCCTAAAGGGCAATGAGCTAATATTCGACGTGTGTATTTTGCAGAATCAATTGGTAAAATTCATTATAACCTTGAAAATTCGTTTGAAGTAGAAATATTGGGAAATTTATGTGTTCGATAAAAATTAATGTTTTATGAACATCTTGCTCGTCTACACAACCCCCTAAATTGGTGTACCTACAACACAAAAATAATCTAGATCAGAAAGTGAACGAAAATTGAACAATATTGTTGGAGTTAATTACTAAAATCAACTATGTCAACAAATCACATGTAGGTTTCATATTTACTAATAAATGTACATTTTGATGGTTTTGTTATGTCCATCAGAGTCACAGGTATTCACAGATTCATATTCGCATCACGTTGTTAAGGTCTTCGATCTGCAGCCGATACAAAATTTAATTTATTTATATTTCTTCTTCGGGCGCGTTCTCGATTTACCCGTTGGTTTTTTGGATTTCCGTCTCGTCGATGTACTTTTGGAAGTTCCACTTGTAATTTCTTTGCTTCCCATTTCGGTTGATTTCAATTTACTCGGTCTTTCGTCAGCGTGTGGAACCGTCTTCAGTTCGTAGTCCGGATCCTCGTCCAAGCAGTTGCTCTCGAAGAGGCTCGAGTTCGAGTCCTGTGAGAGGCACTCTTCGACTTCGACGGGCTTTTTCGATATTTTCTGCGGTTTCGTTGCGGTCCCTTGAATGATATCGGCTGTTAATAATGTTTTGAGTATTTGCTGTCGAGTAAAAAAGCGTACAATTAGCTGAGAATTCGGCACTACATAATGAGCACAGAGCTGCAAAATCAGTTGAATCAGAACTGTAAATTGTATCAAAGGTTTTCGATGAATCACAACTTACAGGTGTAGGATAAGGAGACGCCTCCGGTAATTTCACTGGACCTTCCATCTTCTCCATCTCAGCATCATCTGTTGTCGGCCCAAGAATGAAAAACTGAAAATATCGTAATCAATAGTGAAACATTAATAATTGTAGCTCAAATTTCTTTCCAGGTACATAACATGCAAAATAATTTTCTCATAGCATGCACGTAAATAGTGTATCACCTCCGAGACTTCAGGAGTTTGAGTTGAGCAAGAAATCCGGTTTTCTGCGGATGCTGGATCATGTTCTTCTATGCAACTACACAAGTAAATATCCTGCAAACAATAGTTTTTAATTTTTTTCAGTTCATTTATTTCCATGAAATTACAAAATTACAAACAAAAAAAAAAAAAATTGTAATGTATGGTTTGCTGAATTTCCCTGCTCTCGGGGGGTTAGGCAATATGCCCACCCAGAGGGATATCCGGACTGCATCCACAGACTTGGCTAGCTCCAGAGTGGTTGAACAAAAGACAAGAGAACCAAGGACACTCAGCCAACCATCACAAAGTACAGTTCTGACTAAAATTTAAAAAACAAAGTGTATAAAATGTTTACGTCAAACATAATTAGGTAGGTACCCTTGTGGGTACCAACCCGTAAATCAAACCTGCAAATCGAACAAAAATTCACAACGGGTTAACGGGGGATTGTTGTGGACAATTACAAATTTAGGCAATTTCGCGTAATGAAGGGCGTAGCCATCACTTTTCGTTGTGCAAATCGGCAGTGTAAAGTGATATTAAACATCGGTTCAAACGTCACGCGAATTTTGTCTTTTAAAAATGAGCATGTGCACGAGCGAAAAGACAGTGATCACCTTGAAAGGGAAAGATTGTGTTCAAATTAGAAGCGGAAGGCTTTAGACGATATTTCGGCTTGTAAGGACAGAGCTGCTGACGTAGCCTTCTATGTCTACCGCTGAGCAGGGCCGTACGTAATGAGATGCCAAAACGATATCTTGATCGATGGTGAGAAGTTTTGTTTTTTGAAATATGAACGCTACGTTCCGTTATTCGCCACAGCAGAAAATCTTCGTGTTCTCGTGCAAGCTGAACATGTCGTACGCCTCGAAATTTTATTACCAACTCTACACAGTGTACGTATACTCCAACATTCAACATTCCAGTTGTTTTTGAACTGTTATTGACTGTCTGTTAAATGGCAAGTCAAAAGAAGATCACCTTCAATTTTGGAACACTTTAAAGAAGGTTTGTCAATTCGAATGCCACCAAGAGTGGAAGATGAAATGTTTACACGTCGAATTCGAAAATGCGGCTCATGTTGCAGCCTTGGCGGTTTTTCCAGGTCGTTGCAAGATGTGAGAGGAAGCTTTTACTCAGGTGGGTCGTCGCGATCTCGGGAAGGTGTACCCAGTTAAGTCTATATTCTTCACCCAGTTGGGCGATAGTTTGACTAGGATTTGCCCAAATGGGAGCTGCCCTGAAAGAAGTACCTAGGTGTTTAGTGCAATTTTGGTCTTTCTGTCGCTGTCTGGTGAGTTTATTAAAATTGATCTGAGGTCCGAAAGAAAAACTATTACGCCTCACTGGTTTGATATCCATAACTTGATCATCTCGTAAATCGAGGGTCTCACGGCAAAAATGAGTTATGCATACCATTCGAAGCATCTTCCCCCGGCGGATCGATCTAAGTATAAGTTAGGTACCTAAGTTAGGTAACACTAAAAATCACGATTTATTTTACTGAATTACTCAGTAAACATAGTCATTGGCAGATTTGGCTCTACTGAAAAGTGGCCCAAATGACGATGTGGGAAGTTACCGTGAGTCCCTCGAAATGTTGAATAATACATTTAGCTCTATCTTGCTTCCACTTTGCAACTGCCTGTTTCTCACCATCTTGAAACATCTATGTTCAAAAATATGTGCAAAGGCAAATACATCACAATTGGAGCTTGTCACTTACTGGGGTGACTTGCAGCGTTGGAACTGTTGACTCTTCTTCTTCTTCCTCTTCGTACTCGTAATACTGTGTGGCCAGCCCGGTTTTCGCGAGTTCTTCCAAATCCCGAGGATTCGTCGATCCATCAGAAACTTTCTGCAAACATTCGATTAAACCCCGTAGTCAAAGCCCGTAGTTTCGCCGTAAATAATATTTATAATATTTAAATAATATATTATACATTTAGGGTGTTGCACACTATGCGAAATATTATTGGGAGGGTTGACTTCATTCGGGCAGAAATTACCATTCGTGTTGCATCATGAATTTATTAGTGGATTTTCGAAGTATTATTCGATAATTTTGTGCATTATCACAATTTTTCAAACATGAAAAATTCCAATTTGAATAAATGTGGTTCTCAAAAAGTGTTGGTTATTGAAACAATTATTTAATCCATAAAATTACCCCTCCCTATTTTTGTTCTCTTCGCGGCATTTACTTCTACTTTGAGCAACTTTTTTGTTGAACTCAGGGTCAATCCATATCAAGACTTGACCACTTAGTGATCACCCCCCCCCCCCCCAATTACCTCACCATTTATTATAGGGCTGATATTTTAACATTAGATACATCAATGCAAAAGAAAAGTTTTTTTGTGTCTTATAAGTTACCTATCTAGAGGTTTAATCACAGATACCGGTCTAGTAGCGTAGTTACCTATCTACTCATATTTTAGTAAAAATAGACATACATGTATGGGTTTCGTCGCGAGTGATTTAGTTCGTTTATACAATATATGATGCATTATATTTAAGATATTGTAATGTGCATAATATATTTTTTCTCTGACAAAAATAACGTGAATAAGGTCACATTCACGATAAGTGCAACCTATCATTCAAATCAAATTACTGGTAATTGAAGAATTACATACCAAATCTTCTAATCTGTTTACTCTGGTGAGGATTGTTCGTTCAGTCACCAACGAACCTGAATAAAGACACGAAGATCTCATTAATTGATTATTACGTACACACTATTATCATATTCATTGTGCAAGTGAACCAAAAAGTTCTCGGAATTCGTACAGTTCGTTGGATAATCGTTACTTCCACCAGTACACGTGCGGATCAACTCACTTAAAAACTCGAGTTTCAATTTTTTATCGGAATCGGAGAATTGCGAGACCGTCTCCGGTCGTTTGGTCGTGAGGTACTTGTGGGGCACGACTCCCTGCTTGATCTTAAGTCCGTTGCCGCACAATTTGAAGTACTGCCAGTTTTCAGCGTCTTCTGCAAGCTGAATAAGATGACAGGATGTTTCATGTTTTCAATAAACGGTGGAATTACTAGTGAATGTAATAGTACACATACATTGTTAAAAACCGTAATTTCGAGTCCGTGCAAAAAATGAGAATTCAGACAATTTTGTTCTTCTAGCGAATTTTTGAAGAAAATGAAGAAGCTATTGTTCTCGGTCCAAAATATTTAAAACTCGAATTTCCGAAAAAATTGTATACCAAAATGCGTTTAAGACCAGCCTGAATCCACTGCAAAAAGACACCAAAATTATATAAACAGGGTGTTCGCCACTTGTAAAAGAAAACAATTGGGTAAAACTAGACTGAAAATGGAGTAGAACGCTATCTCAATCCGTTCCCAAGATATATCTTATATATCATAATATGATATATATTATATGATTTTTTAAAGGTTTTTTTCAGAAAACCACGTTTTTTGCCATAAAAACCCTCGTTTCTTCACTTTGAAACAACCTTTGTCTACTTTTGACAACATAACCCTAATGCACGTTCGTAATCTAAAGCGAACTCCTAAGGACCGCAATTGCAGTTCAAGCAACTTGGCAATTTGGCAACTTTAAAAAAATTAAATTTTTGAACATACTTGTACGTTAACTGAATTTCCAAAAAACGTGCTGGAAGCTGTCAAATCTCTGGAGAACTTCCAATTTTAATCAGCTTTCTAATAGTATGGTCAACTGTGCGAGTCCTTATCAATTTTATGGAGAAATTCAAGTTTGAATGCGGAAAAACGGTAGGCACCAAAAAACGAGTACCTACCAAAAAATGAACAACCGGATTCTCAATTTTTTTGGGGTTTGTAGTGATATGATTCAGATTGATAATTTCAACGAAATCAAGGGTATGGAATTTCTCTAACGGGGAGAATCTTGCAACCGCTACACTGCAACAAGGTCTCACGTATAATGTTACGATTAGATCCATGAGAATAGGGGTGGGGGTTTATAGGGAAGCCGAACTATAAAAATTTTAAATTCTCGAAAACGGCTCAATGGATCGAACTTTTCTCCCGTATTTAAATGTTTCTGTGACCGGGGAAGGGCATAGGGGGGTTCACTTCCGGATCCGATGCATAGGGGTGGGGGTCTATAGGGAAGCCGAAATATAAAAATCCTAAATTAATTTTGATCCTAGTCCTAAAGGGACAGGTAGATAGACACACCCCGAGTTCTGCGCCCGACAGCTAGTTTGACATAAAAACAGTTATTTCTTCAAAAATTCGCTCTTATGGCCATGATGTATGACTGTTTAATTTAATACCTACTACGTGAAAACGATTAGTGTCACCACCACTGCATCCCATTTTTTCGGTCTCAGAGTTGCCACTAGCCATTATTCCCGTACGGACGTCGTCATGTCTGAGTTTTCGACGTCGATGTAATAAACACGTGTTTAGTGTTTACCTACTACGTCAACGGTTTTCGACCATCTGGACGACCTTGGCTTTGAATGGGATACCATTAGTTGGTTGTAAAAATAAAATAAAAATGACCTGCAGACAGGGGCGTTGCGTCCATAAGGCCACTTGGGCCACTGCCCCGGCATCCAGAAACACAAAAAACTCGACAAAAAAAATATGCCACCCAGTTGGCATTCGAATATCGTTCCGTATACTGCACCTAGCATTTTCACGAAGTCAAAGAGTTCTCTCTCTCTCTGTCCCAACCTATGTCCAGCATGGCTGCGGCCAAGACAAGTAACTGGGAAGAAGAAGAAGAAGAACGATATTCGATCATTCTATCAGAATATATCGACAGTAATCGATGTTTTGCAATCGAAATCGAAACCTACGCTTCGGGCCTGGGACCGGGTATTGCCATGGCAACGGACACGACGCTTTACGAAGTGGCCTGCCTGCGCATGCTCAGTAGAGTAAAAATTCGGTAAGCCACGCCTCGTTCCGGCCCGGGGCCAAAAAAATCGTTTGTGTTCACAATCGATTCGATCGTTTCAATTCATCTTGTTATCTCGATAGTAAAACTTGTAATTCACAAGTTGTGAATCACTTATTTCGTCATAACAGAGTTCCCGTGACAGATTTGGATTTTTTTGTGGTAATTAAGTGCGTTGTTTCTTGTCTGTGGTCTTGTGGATTGATCAACGTAAACATACACAGATAAGTACCTAGCTTCTAGTTTTTAGTTGATGTTTAGTTTATTTGTTTCTGTATTTTTGTACCACATGAATTCGGTGGCTAACTTACAGTCGAAGTTTTCGACGTTTTCCTACGAGGATCGGGTGATGATTAAAAGTTTAGGAAGAGATAGGCCTTTGCTGAATATTACTCAGGCAGTAAATAAAGGAAAGGGTGTTGCTGCCTTGAGGAAGTTCAATGTTGACATGTATAACAAAGCTGAGTGGCTCACAGGATGTCCCATTAAAAACTCTAGCCATGAATAATCTAGTCACTATACTCTTCAGTCATAATGTTATGGTCCTAACTCGTGATCTCTTTCTTGTGTGCTCTGAAAGTGGTGGTGGCTACCTACCTAATGACATTACTCATATTTTTGTACGTTGTCTTCACACATTTTTGTACATATTTTATTTATGGAAGTGGGTGGGTGGGTGGGATTGCTCCGCAGCCACCTCCTCGTATGAAGCTATAGCTTCTGGTAATCCCGGGTAGGTACTGGTCAGAACTACTGTGAACACAGAGCTTACATTCTGACTTGCTAAGAGCTGCGGTTGATTAAAATACACCCATTTCTCATAAGAAGACTCCTGTTGGAAAACATTTACAGGTATTTTGTAGAAAAAGCTGTTAATTTGTGTTCCGAATTTGGTGGCCCACCATTTTCAGAGCCCACGCACCGCTACTGCCTGCAGAAGGAACGTGAGAGGGTCTGAGGATCGTCCTTCAAGTTCTACCGTTTGAATATTATTTATGGCGTTTTTTGGGTTCTACGAGTACATTTCGAGCCGTTGGGACGAACTGGCTGTTTTTGGTACCTACTTCGTTTGCCACTTATAGACGAATTCCACTAACATTTTTACCGTAAATTTGACTGGACATAAAAATAAAAAAAATTTCACATTTTAAAAAACTACATACTTACCAAAAAATAGTAAAAAAAAAATAATAAATTTATTAACATTTAGGTACTTTTTTTTAATGCACCTACCTACTGAGGTACAGAAATTAACATTTTTTCCAAATAAATTCCAAGGCGATTCACATTTTGGCAAAATTCATTCACAAAAAATATGAATTTTTGGGAAAATTCACAAAAATACGAACTTTTGGGAAACTTCACAAAAATATGAAAGTATGGCTTTATTTGTATTTATATTCATACTTTCTAAATTATGAATTTTAGTCGTATTCATATTTATGGATATGAATACGCCCATCTCTGCGTGCGGGTCATCGGATTGATAAGTCTCCAGGGCAACCTTGAAATGAAGGTGGTAGGGAGAGGACTGGGTAGAATCGGGGCCGTGACCGATGGTGGAATGGGTTAGTTCGTTAGTTGCCTTTCCTTCCACGATCAACTCCGATACCGCTCACAACCACCAAGCCGCTATATAAACCTTACACCTTACTGTAACAGTACAATAGTACAACACTGTCTATTTCTTCGATTCCACTACCCGTTTATATCCAATCGTACTGACCTCGAAATGATCTTCGCAGCATTTCCCGCCGGAATTCGCCCCGACGGCCTTGCACCAGCTCTTGAGGACCGACGGATTTCGCGGCGTGTGAAGGAAAATTTTGCCGCATCCCTCGACGTTCTCGCACGCCGGTACGAAACACTTTTGAGGTCGTCGAACGTACGGTTTTTTCGCCTTAGGAGGCATTTCGTTCAACTACGACGACCCTCACTTGACGATAAGACGATACCCCGTCGCAACCTGCTTCCTGGAAATGAAACGCATTTGGCGACGACAATAAAAGCGGTATCAAGTGCTGCGATGAAGTTGGTTTCAGTTGGTGTCAGTTCGAAATCTGCCGTGAGACTGGCTCGAGCGAGACTGGTCCGGTAGATGACGTAGCTCCTGTGACCTCACCTCCCGCCGAACGTTTCTCCAACGGTTTAATACAACGGGTGGATCTTATGCCATTTCCCTCGCTCTGGATTTTTGACGAATGCTATTTTCGTCCTCCTCCAGCTCCAATTTTAAAATTTGATCAGATTGCGAAAATTCAACAGTTCAATCACCACTAAAGCTGAAAATATACACTACTCAAAATTTGAAACGAACCACCTAGAAATCGACCTATAACCCACAGCGTAACGACGCTTGTTTGATTTGGTTATCAAAGGTTCGAGAGAGTAAAGGGAGGTGACTGTTGTGAAAGCACAACAACATCTTCGGGTGAAGATGAACTTTAAATTCAATAATATTATGTTGTTTTTGTCCCCTTTATCTTCCCCAACGAAAAAGACAATGAACCGTCTGAGTAAACAGCTATCAGTCACTGTGTTGGATAGTGTTACGATCGTCTGTGAACAAAATGAACCGTTTGACGGTTGATCAACTGAACCAGGCCATGGGAATGCTCGAATTAGGGGAATCATTGCGTGCGGTGAGTGATCGCTTTAATGTTCACCACCAAGTGATCATGAGAGCCCGAAATCGATATCGTGAGACTGGAATGCATGAATTGGTGCTTCCCTTGTCACAAGGAATCGGGGATTCTGTTGTATACGTAGACGACAATGCACGACAAGTTGTTACTTCTGTGATCTGGAGGCGAGGACTTCCCTGTTGGAGTCCAACTCCATTTAATAAACTGCCCTGAAGATGAAGAAATATATTCTTCGAAACGTTGGCACATAAATCAATTTTCATTTGACCGACCCTCGACATCCCTCAACATCATTCTTACTGACGGTCAAACTAAATCACACACACTTAATAATTAATAATAATTTGCACTACCTATTCGATAAAATTATTAGTAATTAGTGATAGTTCATGATAATGATTAATCTGACATTTAGTGATCTGCACAAAGATGATAATAAACTGTTGTGTCAAGAATTTGCAGAGTTGTGTCGGTGGGGTGAGAGCATTGATTGAATTACGCTCCTTCAGCGTTTCGGACGTCATCGCGCGCTTTTTATGAACATGATTATGTTTCTCTATCTACAAAAAATAAGGGTAAACTGATTTCGACGAATGGTTCCCATTTTCACGTTTTAGAAGCGATTCTCTATCAATAAAAATTCTAAACAAAAATCATGCGCAGAACTTATCGTGAACTTTTTGCGGTAAGCCCGAACTGAAGGGCACCTCGTTTATGGCTTTCTTCAAGAACATAATACACTGAAATCAAAACTTTCGAGGTTTCCCATTCGTTTTCTGATCTTCCTCGTCAAATAAGGACCTTCTCATTTCAACGAGGGGCTTCTCGCTTTCGGTCGCGTTATTCTGGTTTTGTTTATTTGAACATCGCTAAGGCTTCGGAGGCAGCTGACCTTGGCCTCCGAGCAAGAATCAGAAAAAACAGGACCCTCCTTATAATCTTCAATCAACGACGGAACCGAGAAAAGAGAACTCGTCGTAGGAGGTTTGCTTATAAAACTTATGAAAATATAGACTAGTTTGAATAAAGCGAATGTTGTTTGTTTGGGGTAGTTATTGAGGGATAGGACTGCAGGATCTAGGTTGGAAGGAAATTGAAGGATATCTCAGGCTGTGGGTGACTTAAATATTTAAATTCGCCACATTAATAAGACGTCCAATTTTTGAAATGCATAAATTTAGTAAATAGTGGCTAAATGTTTTTATTAAAAAAATGGGACGAGAGGTCCTTTTTGGAAGGTTAACAGACCGCAAATTGCATTCCTCACAGTTAAAACATGTAAAATGAGCGTGTGGGACCTCAAATAATTTTCGATTTTTTTTTTTGGATTTTTCGATACATTTCTCGTAATCTTCTTCTTATTGGTTTTCTTGGGCTTCTATAGTAGCCCCCCCCCCCCCCCCCCACCGAATTTCAAAACTTCAAGTCCATCACAGCCTGAGATCTCTTTCAAAAACCTTCCAACCCTCTACGTCCTGCAGGCTCTTAAGAACTGATGTCCAATATTATCTTCAATGTTGACGTTACGAACTTGACTGAGTTCTACCTAGTTCAGAACTGGGTTAGGTTTACTTCAAGTTAGGTCGTACTCCCAGGTCAGCAATGACTAATTCTACTTATTTACTTGGTTTACTTAGTTATTCGTTATTGCACCCTGCTGGTTAGTTTTCTTTACATACATCGAATCATAATCAGTAAACTCTGCCAGGATGTAGTGAAATAATGTGGTTTCACTTGATTCCTAATATAGCGTTTTATCGATCAAAATTTGATGTTTCATTTAATGTTTCCATCTATGGAACACAGCGGCCATAATACATTATTTATATTATTATAACGTGTTATTGTTAGATAATATATTATACTCACACCCGTTATAATTTCAGAATTGAATCGGTTAGTGCTGAAACAACGTAAATCCGGATTTTCAAATTTTTCATTTTTCAGGAGAAAGTAAAAAAAAAAGAATTTTTTTCAAATAATTAAACAATTTTTTCTCTGTTATAACATGCATTTATGTTGCTTGTCGTGAAAAAATTATTTAGTTTCCATGCTAATTGGGCTTGGGAAAATTTAGAATTTAATTCAATTATCTGAAAACTTGGGAAAAAAATTCATCACACATCAAAAGTTTATATTTAAATATAAACTCTATAAAGACGGCCAAACTGATGAACTGATTTTGATAGGGATCGCTCCATTGTGATCAGCAAGTTGCAGGGAGGGTTTCTGTCGATATTAGATTTCGCACATCCGCTTTCTAAATCGTGAACGAGGCTTACCTTAGTGACGACATAGATAACTTCTCTCTCGGTCATCTTAGAGCGCTGAAATTTGGTACACAGCCTCGTGAGACCACAGGGAGTGATTGGAAGAGTGACCAGCAAGTTTACTTAACTCAATCCAATATTCAAAATGTCGTTGTCAACCCACCTGACACTACATTAGCTGCGTTTGTCAAACTCAGCCTAACGGACAATTTTGCGAAGTTTTGCTGGTTTTTGCACACGACACGGATCTTGCTATCTTAAGCTAGTTTTGATCGACAACGAATTTTCTCATTTTCGGTTAATTAAGTTGTCTCTGCACTCACCGATTCAATTCTTGCGAGAAATTTTCGTAACAGCACTCCTCCCAAGTACGTTTTAAGAAGAAGCATTCCAGAAGCCCTGGTGAAAGGCCAATCCCAACGAATCCTTTTCAGTTCAATAACTCGGGTCTTCTTCAGCGAGTTGGAACCCATCAAAGGTTTTTGTGTCGGCACAAAAGCTCATGGTCCCGCCTTGAGAGGTCGCAAATTAAATAAGTTTTTGTTCGCACGAAGGGCTCACCCCACAATCTCGAGAAGGTAATCGAGTAAACGGGCTTTGGGAATTACTCATCGCTAAGAGTGTCGGAGAAAATGCCTTAATGTATTTCTGGTGTGTTGTATGTTGTGAAACCTTCCACTAGGTTAAAACTAGATTTCAAAGAGACAGGAATTAGAAAAGTACAAGGCGTACAGTCTCAAGGTGTTGTGTACTTGATGGGTAGTTTCGCAGTCAGAGTATGGAGAGTGATTTGGAAATACCCGTTTGTAGTAAATTCTCTTATTCGTTGTTCGTTTCCCCCACCAGTTATTCGACAACTGAGGTCGGTCAAGTATTTCCTGGGTCAAATGCTTCGTTGACAAGCCTTCAGAACGCTCCTTTCTCTGCAGCGTTTTCAATTAATCTTCTTATTCGAAATGATTCAACGGCGAGATGCCCGCTCTTGCTCAAGAAGGAACTCGAGGTCCGAGAGATTGTCTGTATTCGTCCCTTCGCCATCCGGACCGGTTTCATTATAGTCGTCGCTGCCGTTGCTGCACCGGCTGCCATAGCAGGCGCCGGGAGCTCGTCCCGCGGTACGTGTCGACTGCGCCAAATCGCACCTCCTTTACAGGAAAAAATTAAATATTTACATCTAAAAAATCCCCCATTTGCACATAGCTATTTGAATAGCTCATTTTGAAGATATCGGGGAAAGTGCCACCCACATCTTGCTAATAGTATTGACACCTCATAGTATTGACACGTGCAAGAGACCATAACACGTTGTGGGGTTTTGGGATGTTTTAGGGGGGGGGGGGGGGATTATCCATACATTCCAAAAATGAAACAGTCTGACAACTGACACCTCATTTTAAAGATTGTTAGTGATAAACTGAGTGATAACCTGAGGCGTTACTCAGCAAAAAATTTAGACATTTATTGTAAAACGAGTAAAATAGAGACATTTTACATAAAACCTGTTATTTTCTCGAACGTTTGCTCTTATAGTCATGCTGCAAGACTTTGGATTTTTGGTCATTTGTTTAGTTGCCAGATATATTTCCTGAATATCAGGACGGTAGGTTTAAACCAGTGATACGCTTATGGGCATAATAATAAAATCAGCTCACCACTGAAGAGAATCGTCGTATTCGCAAGTGTTAAACCACATGATGGTCGTCGCGAGCCACAGCGAAAAGGCCAAGGCCGAGAATAAATTGAGGTACCCGCCGTGGGGCTTCAAAGTAAACAGTATGTTGTCCGTCAGAATTGGGAAGCCGGCTTTTTTAGCCTGTTGAATTTTAAAAATATATTTTCAGGTGACACGATAAACCGGTGTGTCGTCCGGACGCGAGCCAAATAGTCCACTGAATTTATTTTTACGATAACAATATTGCTTGGATTTACAAACGTTAAAAAACTACGTGGAATGAAATTTGTTCCTCAAAAAAACTGAAGACTACCCCACACCAAAGAACACAGTACCGAGCTGGGTGGTGGAGTCAACTCTCGACTATAGTATACGCTGATATACGCTATAGCACACAACTCATGAACATAATATGTTATGTATATTATGTATATTGATATACATAGGTATTATACATATACATATTATATATACATATTATGTAATATACATAATATGTAACATACATAATATTATTATGTATGTATATTGATCGTATTAAAGTCCAGACAAAGATTTGTACCTACACCCTACATACCGCTGCTAGAAAATCAAACTACGTAAGGACTAGCAAAACTATTTAATAGGTGTTCGCAAACCAAATATCCTTGTGTTATTAGCCTTCTGAAGACCAGAAAAACTTCTAGGAAATTGCTAGGATGCTCATGCAAGAACATAAGGGCTGGATTGGCTCATAACTGGCTAATAGAGAAGACCTTAGCAATCGTAAATAGATTAGTTGCGGGGAATCTTTTTGGTTTTTTAACTATGAAGTTAAGAATAGTGTTTTGTGCTGTTATTAGGGGGTGCAATATCGATGGGAATGTCAATTGATATGCTCTGAGAATAATTTGTCATAGAAAATAAAGTTAATTCATTTTATTTTGGTCATTTTCAGTCACGACTGCGTATTTTAGGTCAGTATACTCTTAGCATATGCATAAAGTCAATACGTTTATGCATGACCTTGCAGTCATAACCAAAAGTCATATTTGAAATCAGCGACATCATAAACCTATGTACATTGTTTTAGATTTTTTCAATCATTAAATTTTAAAAAATCTGAAAAATAATTTTAAATTTTCCCTGCATACAATTTTTTTGTAAACCAGTGGTATTAGTGTTTCAATAACATTTTCATTTTATTTCCTCCTCTCACTAATAAATGCCCAATATCTGTCTGGCTGTATTGTTTACCCAAGTCTACATTTTGATAGTGATTTACATTAAATTGTATTAATTCACTTTTCAACCAGTACAAATAATCCAGGTACCCCAGGTAATCCAGGATGTGTATTTTACGGCAGAATTAACTGACTTCTCAATTGAACAGGGAAGTTTTTGGTTACCATTAAATGATTTCGACATCAGTAGAAAAATCTCAAATATTGTAGGTGACTGTTTGAGTTAATAGGAAGTTACGGAGGTAATCTTACGGTTTTGTCGATGTAACAAAAAACGACTGAAAGTGCAGTTAGGAATTCCACCCAGACGTAGCAAAACATTATGTGAGCGTAGGCAATAACGGCTACAATCTGGGGAAAGGCAATAGTAAGAATATATTTATCATGTAATCAGAGCAATCGACGTACCTTCACATCCATTTGATAAAATCAATCAATTAGTTGAATCATAGTGTAGGCCTGAGAGTGATTTTACAACAATCATTTTCGGGATGCTATAAGAAATTGTATACAATGAAATTGTTGGAAAGATTCATACGGTGGCTCTAATCAACGTGAATCAGAAGGCCCGTTCTTACATACATAATTTACTTAATGTTTCTGTAAGAAAACCCATAGCTAACGTTATAAAGCGGGCGCACGCCTTCGCAGACGTTCAAAAATTCCGGCATCAGATCCCGAGTACTGAGCCACAATACGCAAGCGGCTATGAAAAGCCAGGCAGCTTCCCCCGTCACCTCGACAACATCGTCTCTCTTGTGGCAGCAAAACCCCTTGAAGTACCAGTAAGTAGCTGTGCGAAAAAAACGTACCATCAATAAGGTTTCAATCCTGTCTTAGAACCGTGCAGTGAACCGACTTCAACTTACATGTAACTACCAAATTCTTGATAAGCTGAAAAATGGCTCTGGACGATACCATTACGAACGCACAATTTCCCCTTAAAAGTCAAATTTCAACCATTGCCAAAACACGGGAATAGCTAGTGGCGACGGGTTGAGCATGTGTTGGAGATTTGTTTTAAAGTAATATTAATATTTACTGAGGATTGTGCATGTCCACGTGATTATGGCTAAATATAAAAGAATTTGAGTTCAGTACGGCAGGTCCAAGTGGTCTTAAAAAAATACTCCACTCCAGGATTTTCATTTACACCTATATTTTTAAAAACCTAGATAATCATTCACAAGGTCAGTGCAGTTTACTTTTTCCTCGGCTGGAAACAATCACCACTCTTTGCAAACTACTTAATTTCTCCCTTACTGGGAAAAACTCTGATCATGGATATGTTTGGTCCTATTCTGCTTAAAGTGTAAGTCCTACGGAGGCTACATGCCAAATTACAGCTTCATAGAGTGAACAGCATAGAAATTAGCTTCAGGAGACACTCAGCTGATCTTGGGCCTATTCTGCTTATAGTGTAAGTCCTAAGGAGGCTACATGCCAAATTACAGCTTCATAGAGTGAATAGCATAGAAATTAGCTTCAGGAGACACTCAGCTGATCTTGGGCCTATTCTGCTTATAGTGAAAGTCCTAAGGAGGCTACATACGAAATTACAGCTTCATAGAATGAAATACCATAGAAATTAGCTTTAGGGGCCACTCAGCCGATCCTGGGCCTATTCTGCGTATAGTCCTCTACCACCCCGGGAACTGCGCCAAAAAATGTTGCACTTTTTCCATCGCGCAACTTTTGGAATTACCCCCAGCCATAAGACGAATCCACTTCCCGTGGAGTCTAGTACCCTCACATTTGGACGCATTGAAAAGGCCTAATCGATAAGTGTCTCGTCAACTCACTGAAAACTCGCTTGTGATGGTGCAATGGCACTTCCACTGATAACGGAGATCTAATCATAAACGTACAACTTGAACGGATGTACTGTCAAAAAGCCAATCAAATAAGACGTTCATCAGAGCATCCCTTGGCTATCAGAAAATTATTACATACATAGAAATCGTACGTACACAACGCCGCTAGTTCACAGAGAAGTAATTAATTGTATTTAAGAAATTGACCGAGTCCGGTGTTGAACGGTGTCCTAAAAGACTCCCGCGTGATGTTCTTGATTTCCGTCTCGCCGAAGTCGATGGGAGGGAGACTGTTGGACAAGACCCACCTGATGATGTGGTCAGCGCGGTAATATCGCTCTAAGCCGTCCTCGTCAGGCCAGGAATCAAGAAAACCGTAAGGGAACCCATCTGATGAGAATACATACGTTATCAAAAGATTTTTGGAGAAAAGAAAGCTATTATTCTCGGTGTAAAATTTTTAAAACTCGAAATTCCGAAAAATTTTCATAACAAAATATGTTTCAGACCATCCTGAATATTTCCAATTTGCACAAGAAATCCGACCTGATAATCGGGCCATTCTAGGGGTGGGGGGTTAGGGGGGAAACATTAGATACCCATAAATTCCAAAAATGAAACAGTCTGACAAGTGACCTCATTTTAAAGATTGTTTTACGTTGAGCACGTTGGTGGAATCAGAATTGCGATATCTCATTCCATTCTTAAACTAGAGCACTTTGAAGATAATAGAAACGTGGTTGTTTCTCTGAAATTTTTCTCTTATAGCCATGCTGCAAGACTGTGGATTTTCAATATTTAGAATATTTCGAAATTAGTATGATCAAATCTATTCGAACTTTGAATTTGGTGGTCAATCGTGTCAGTGGTACCAAACGTGACAGCATCAGTTGGACCATTGCCGTAGAAGAGACTTGTCACATACTGAAGGTAGGGAAGATTTTTATTCAGAAGTCAAATAAATGTTCAAAATCAAAATTTCATCTTGGGGTGTTGCAACTTCCTAAATAAAATTGGTAGAGTTTGTACCGTCTGAGGTGTAGTCGTTGTCTCAAGCATAACTACGACCCATTGGAAAAGTTGTGGCAGGTCATAACCCTGTAGACTCTCTCTTCGGCTATTGAGTTTAGAGACATTGCCAATCTTAATCACTTTCCTTTGAAGAGTTTGGGGAGCAGCAGTGCGATTTCCTCGTGGTGTAACGCCATCTTCAGTGACGTGGTCAAAAGGCACGGCGTAATCGATACAAGCACCACATTGTGCTTCAAATATGCCCGTCTACGGCGACCTCCGTCCTGAATCTGTTAAGAGTGATGGGCCGTCTGGCTTCGTACTTCACTTCATCCCGACGGGTTTGAGGTTACAGACCGGACTTCTCGGTCTACACGCCGCTTCTTTTTTTCCATCGGTGTTTTTATTGTGTCGGTCTTCCGTCAAAGAACGCTAGTGGAAGGTTTTCGAGAACAAAATTGAACTCACCGCAAATGAGATTCCGACCGGGTGTGCCGTCGTGAAGTGATTTTTCCACGAGGATCCGTCCGATCAGCCATGTAAAATCCAAAAGGGTTCGGTTTAGGTTTGAGGGCATTACGTTTGAGCTGGTCAGGTTCAGGATTTTCTGGAAAAAACACATAGTGGGTACGTAGGTACTAACTAAGAAAAACAAGTAATACAAGACTCGCGAGTTTGTGAGGGTTATAAAATCACTAAAGAGTAACTGCCTACACAAGTGAAAAATTCATGGCTATGGCTGCTGGCTAACGCCAAATGAAGAAGAAAAAAAAAAGTGAAAAATTAGTTGTACAGCATGTTAATTTGCCAAGTTTATGTTACTATTACATTTCATACGCCAGAATTCATAGGGCGTATTTTGTAGGTTAGGGAACAGCTACCGCATAGAGCGTAATTCCACTACACGCATTTTCCTGCTTCTTTCTCGGTTTCGTACATCATGTTCTTCCCCTCGGGTAAATTAAAAATTCATACGTTCATTCCCTCCGCGAATCCAGCGCCGCTTGAAAAGGAAAAGACCACAAGACCTCCTTATCCAGGGCTGAGATGCTCGATGCTACTAATTATGTTATCTAATTATATGTTTTTGTTATTATCAATTTTTTTCTGTGTTTATCTGGCGTGCAGGACGGTCGCTGGATCCAACCTACAATCAGGCTACATGTTAATTAGGTCTAGACCTTCTATATTAAATTTAGCGACATTTTGAAGTTATATTAATAACAATAAAGTTTTCATTCTAAAATTTAAAAAAAAAAAAAACGTACAGGTAATAGTGCAGGCAAATTAGCTCTAGCCCCTAAAAATTGTTCGAGAGCTAGAAATCCTATTTTGTATCCTAGAGCTAGAAATCCTATTTTGTATCCTAGAGCTAGAAATCATATTTTGTATCCTAGAGCTAGAAATCCTATTTTGTATCCTAGAGCTAGAAATCCTATTTTGTATCCTAGAGCTAGAAATCCTATTTTGTATCCTAGAGCTAGAAATCCTATTTTGTATCCTAGAGCTAGAAATCCTATTTTGTATCCTAGAGCTAGAAATCCTATTTTGTATCCTAGAGCTAGAAATCCTATTTTGTATCCTAGAGCTAGAAATCCTATTTTGTATCCTAGAGCTAGAAATCCTATTTTGTATCCTAGAGCTACAAATCCTATTTTGTATCCTAGAGCTAGAAATCCTATTTTGTATCCTAGAGCTAGAAATCCTATTTTGCATCCTAGAGCTAGAAATCCTATTTTGTATCCTAGAGCTAGAAATCCTATTTTGTATCCTAGAGCTAGAAATCCTATTTTGTATCCTAGAGCTAGAAATCCTATTTTGTATCCTAGAACTAGAAATCCTATTTTGTATCCTAGAGCTAGAAATCCTATTTTGTCTTCCAGATTTGAGAGCCCAAAAACTATAAAATGTCACTATTTGATTTTTTAAAGAGCGTTCGTTACATTTCGCGTCGAATGGCCTTTGAAATACTGAATTCGGTCCAGATATTCACCCGCAATCGCTAGTTAGAGTTCAGACGAGGTTTCCTGCGTTGGGCTGAGTTAGCGGAAATTTGGCGCTACGACTTTTTTGGTTTAATATCCACGTCTCACCACGGGAGCGAGCGAATTCCAAATTTCAAAAAACATCTGATTTAGAATTGAATTTACCAAATTTTTAGCCTTATGCTATTTTTCAATCGGACACTCACTATTTGTGCCCGTTAGGGGGCATGATATACGAAAAAAGGCATGATAGGGGGAACTCATAGTTTAGCCAAATCGAGACGTTAGGGGGAGCGAGCGAATTTTCCTTCCCACTTGACCAGACTTAGGACTGGCTACGATCGTAGGTGTGGTTAAAAATTGCTGGCCTCCCAGGTGGTCGTTGTCAATAAGAGAAAAATATTTCGTAGAAAGGGTGTTTTTTCTCGTTGGGAAATCTCCCACTCATTTACAGGTATTGAAGGTGTTCCTGCAGTTCTTTTCGAATGGGGTTGTGAGAGCCAGCTTTAAGACTTTGAATTTTGAGAACGGTGTTGGCCTGAACGTCTTCTAACGCCTTCACAACAACGTGCATATTTGGTCGCTTAAAGTAAAACTGCCTGTTGAAGTCGAATTGGAATGATTCAGATCCAGTGATTGTCCTGGGGCAGTCCAACGCAGGAGGTTGAGCCCAAATAGTGGGATTGAAATTACAGTCCTCGAGATAGTTCGTGTGCACGTAATCTGCAGAGGACATTCTAGCAGTCGGTGCAGTCATCATTAGGTCGTTGAAATCTTTACTTACTATATCTAGTCTACCTACTGATTAATAGTCTACCTACTGATCTTCATTACTGGCACCTACTACCTTCCTGTCAACCACAGCGTACGTCCATCCTACGCTCTCGCAGTCCTTCAATCCACTGCTCAGGTACCTTTTGAGACGGTATTCCAGCACCGCGTTCCAATCCAAGTCGAATGAAATGTTGAAAGGGAATGGCATGAAAATGAGTCTGGGCGTCATTTGAAACGTCCGGTCGACCCTCGTGATGGCGTAGTTGTACGTCGGGCGACCGGCCTTGCCGCGTGGTTCGCACCAGAGATGAGGAAAATGATTCGCTGACATCCTCACTTGAGTTTCCCCTGAAACGAGATGCTGAACGGTAATTTACTCGCCTCAGTGACATTTATTTAATGAATGTTAGGGGCCTATCGATCCCTTGGCCTCAATTTGAACGATCAGAGCGATGGATCAACCAATGGTGACAGATCGACAAACACCTACAACAAAGTGAATCCATGGTGTCCACGTCCAGGATGTTTTCGTCTTTCTGTAAAATTGGAATTGGAATTTGCAGCATCTTTTTTCGATAATTGACCAAAATTTAGCTCTATTTGTGAGATGTTCCATTTTATATTCAAACTACAATATTCTAAATGAGACCTCATACAAGAAAAAATAGTGCTTAAACCTTTGAAAGTGTGGACGACTCGTCGAGGTAGTTTCCGTTTCATCGTTGGGTCCATGACGCAGGAGCAAACAGTGAGAGCGTTGATGGGACTGATAAGACTTCCGGTACACAGATGTGTTCCAATTGTGTCCTGAACGTCCACGATCCACGTTGATTTAGCTGCGAGCGAGGACCCGGCCGCGTCATGGAGCTGTCCGAACCAGCAGCAAACGAAGAAAGTTAGCTCTGCCAGGAGCATCCCAGAACAGAAGACATAAAATTCAATTGTTTGAAGAACGCGATAATATTATAATGAATATTATTCAGTTTTTTGGTATCTACTCAATCGCAAAAAAGGGTTATCAATAATTAACGGCGCAATTCGTTTCGACCAATGGAGTGTTGAAGCAGAAATTGTATGAGAACTCGTTTTGGCCCATTAGTTAAGTTCCACCCGCAGTGTCCAAAATTTGTCCATCAGCTCGATCGATTCAACGTTCCCGTTGCATTCGCTTTTGTCCTTCAAAATCTAAAGAAACATAATATATATTATAATGCGTTTTGGCTCAGATTGAAGGAGCTATGCTGTCGGTTGACGGTCCAGAATTATGGTAGGAACACGAACATTTTCCACGTTGACTTTGAGAAAGCTGCACATTTAGCGGCTTTACAGGCATTTCCTTCCCTTCGACTTTCCGGTTGCCATTTTCACATTTCTCAGGCGTTGTTTTGGCGTATTCAAACCAATAAGGTACTTACTCCTGAAACATTTCAAAAAAAGGAAGGAAGTGGGAAACTGGCTGAAACTATTTTTGGGATAAGTTTCCTGCCACCTGAAATGGTATAGCTTTCAACTCAATTATGATTGAAGCCCCTCTTGAATTTTACTCGTTCAGCTACTACATTCTCACTTCCTAGTATCTGGGCTTCTCCCCCACCCAACAATCACCTGGGAACGACTATAACAGGCAGTTATCCTTCCACTGCGACTATAACAGGCAGTTTTATAAGGCTCATCCTCACATATATAATGTGATTAGCGTTCTGGAGGAAATTCAACAGGATACGAACATGAAAATAAGAAGCATTTTCATTTCTTGGTCGAAACGCAACACGCTCATATTTAATTGGTGGTGACAGGCCTTAGAAGAAGCCACAAGACTTATAGGAACTCAATATTTCAACCCTCTGCTCATTAGGGCTCAGCTGACCTTATTTTTGGAAAATCGTGATTTTTGCATCCATCTCATCTACAGCAGTGAGTCTCCAAATCCAACAATATGAGACTGCTATTTGCCCAGTGACTCCGACAGCATCGCCTGGTCGTTTCGCTCAGCCGTCCAATTGGGGAGACTGTCGATTGTCATTTACATAACGACCAGGGAGACGAGCAGACGCCCCTTTCGCAATGTGTTTCAATTGTATTTTATTACCGCCGAGTTCTACGCAGTTTGACTGATAAATAGGATTTTCCTCCAAAAATAGAGTCTTGTGTACCGTACGGCTCGTCAACCTTGTACTCAGTGTTTTGACAGTTTCAAGTCTTTTGGCACACAAACTCGAAAAGCGACACCAAAACGCGTGATTCGCCATTTCTGATGGGTTTCTCTTACGAAGCGATTATTTTTGTCAATATTCATCGTACAGAAATAAGGACGCATAGATGCAATCTTAAGAATATCGACTAATAGGTTACATTTTTCGGTTCTTTCTTGTAAGCCTGAGGGTGATTTAAAAATACATCGAACCCCAAGATATTCACCTTTACTCAAGAGTCTGAACGGTTAAGAACCAAAACCACACACAAATTAAGCACAATATATTTAATATTAAATTTTCCAATCGGTTTGAACTATGTGTGGGTCACTTTCGGTCTGATTACCACTGGGAATATAGTCATTTATGAGTGGAGCCTATCAAACGCCATAGTAAAATGACATTGTGCAAATTTAGAGCGAAAATTCCATATTTTGCCGATTTTGGGGTAAAATGCCGTATTTTGAGAAAAAAGAAAAGGCTTCACTGTGTGGGAGAACAGGTACCGTTTGGAAGCTCCTACGTTAGGTCAACCACCCCAACAGGTAGTCTGGTGAAAGGAGCAGTACTTCTGTGAACGACCTGAGGATTTAAGGCTATTAAATGGGGGATTAGCCAATCCTCTCCATTCCTCCATTCCATTCTTCTCCATTCGTTCCAAAGGGATATTCCTCTCAGTAACCTGGGGGATTAAGGCAATTAGCGTAGGAAAATAGGGTTTCCAATACGTATACATTCCCTTCACCATGAGGTTCATTCCAAGTAGAAATTGAGTCGTTGAAAAGTTCGCTTGTAAGTGACCTGTTACAGTCATTAGCGGATTTTCGAGGAAAAGGAAGCCATTGTTCCGAAAACTGTTGATACCAAAATCCGTTTTAGACCATCCTGAATTCACTGCCAAAAGACACCAAAAAGCATACCTATGTATATTTATTTATGTATAATAGGTGTATAAAGTTATCATATATCATTTATAATAACTATATCGAGGGTTTCACGGCAACACCCCACATCGTCACTTTTGACCAAAATGAGTTATGCATACCATTCGGAGCGTCTTCCCCCGACGGATCGATTTATCTAAGTATAAGTTAGGTAACACTATATCTCACGATTTATTTTACTGAATTACTCAGTAAACATAGTCATTGGCAGATGGTTTTCGGGCTCTGCTGAAAAGTCGCCCAAATGACGATGTGGGAAGTTGCCGTGAGGCCCTCGATATAAAGTTATTTATATATAATATATTTCGATTGCTAAGACAGATTTCTTGTGCAAATTTGAACTTTTTTATCGAGAGTTATCGTCGTTATATGTACAATATACATATTATGTATGGCCAAAATCGGGGGGCTCTCTATGGGGGGCTTAGGGGGTTTCTAAGGGGGGAAAATTACCCATAAATTCCTATAAAACTCTATAAACTGAGGTGTTATTCTGCAAGAAATGAAAACAAAATGAGTTATAAAACCAGTAAAATGGAGACATTTTACATAGAATCAGTTATTTTTTCAAAAATTCGCTCTTATAGCCATGCTCCATGACTGTTTTAGTGGTTTTATAACAAATTTTGCCGTGTACATAACACCTCAGTCAATCAAATTTTTCAACGCTGAACACGACGTGAAGGTAGAATTGATATGATTTTTAGTGAATTCAGGATGGTCTGAAACGGATTTTACTCGTAGTACCTATAAAAAGTTTTCGGAAACCCGAGTTTTAACAATTTTGGACCGAGAACAAAATTCCTTTTCTTCGAAAATTCGCGAAAATGAAAAATTTAGTGCGTCGAATAGGAAACACTGGCTGAAAATGGGTTCACCACATCGACACTCGTCAGTCACCTCAACTTATCTAATGGAGTTTGAAGATCGATTCAGGATTTCGAAATTCAGAAACAACGATTCGATACTCAAATTTTGGCTGCCGTCATTAAATTTGAAATTCGTGATGCGTGCAGAACTTGTGTCTTCCATACCCCAGCTCCAGTCGATCTTCATCGGAGCGACTCATCTCCAGACTCCTGTCGGCCACTAATATGTACCACGAATTAATTACTTTTTGTGACCGAGAATTACAACCCTGATCAGGGGGAAGGGGCTTTAATGGTGTAAAACGGTTCATTTGATCGTTTCGCCCGTCAGATGGCAGCACCGCCTGGGGGGCCGTAAGGACCCCCCTCGACCGACCCCGCCGTTTAAACCGCCATCCCACCACTCCCAGCCCGTTCATCACAACTCGTGGGGGCCCCCCTTCGTATTCTCGCTTCGACTTCGCGATCTTTTTCATTCTTTCATTCACTTTGCGCCAATTTAAAAAAAAAAATTGTAAGTGTAATTTCACGCAGTAATTAATTGTAATTGCAGTTGGTTTTAAAAGCCAATTTGAAAAATCGAGTGATGTGTGTTCGGTTCGTGATTTGTGTTGTGCTCATCCCTCAATGCTCTGTCTGGTGAGTGGTAAGTTCAATTTATATACGAGGTCTTACTTCCGGATCAAAATTTTAAGTGCAATTTGTTTTCTTCCTTTCGATTCAATATGTATATTTGTGTATAGGTACACAAATCCTTGAGGTCACAACTGCGATTATGGCAAATGGTAGATACACTATGTAGGGTCCTACACTACTTTGCGAAATCTGCTTTAAATTTGATGCACTATTGAACCTTTAAATTTTATGACTTTTTCAAACACACTTCTTTCATTGTCAATGGTTGCTTCGTATCTAGTAAAAAAAAACCGTAACCCAAATTTCATGATTTTAGGACAACGTTGACAGAACCAAGTGGTGCGGACGGATGGATTTTTTTTTTTTTTTAAATTCGATATTGTGATTCTACATAGTATGTAAATAATTGTAAACCATCATTTTGAGGGGAGTTAAAATCAAAACCAGTACCAACTTAATGTATTTTGGCATCCTGGGCATGGGGAGGGTCCTCTCCAAACGTAATAAAGCCTTTGACCATAGTCTAAAATTTTAAAAATAATTGCATTTAAGTCGAGAAGATTTTCCTCCGACGAGCTGTATTCCTTGGTTCCTGTCTTCTATGCAATAAATCCACTCTTATGTACCTCCATAAACATTCGCTTGATTTCATTTAAGTACCAACAGTGTCCTCTTATGGGCTACGAGAGTCCACTCTGAGAGTAAACCCAGTTCCCGCGAGCCGCTTGTTATGTACCACTCGGAGTGTACTTTTTAGCCTAGCGATACTCCTGAGAAAGCTGCCCAGTAATCTAGAAATACCTTCCAATTAGGTTTCTGTCCTGTTTATTAGAAGGAAAAATTTATTTTCATTTCATTTCAACTATTCTGTGACTATTTTCATCGCGATAATGTTCACCCTAAAATGAGACCTGTTGAGAGTTCAACTGTGATCATCTTCAATCACTTCGATTCTTTCCAGAGGTTTTTTTACAACTTTGTAGTTCAACCGATTCGATCAATAATCAGACCACCTGCGATTGAAAATCCGATGTTAAAAGTCGTTATTTGGTTCAGCGGTGACGTACCAGCTTTACATTGAGTAATTTTGAGTTGTTCAGACCGTCTAATTCTCTATCAGAACGCACAAATGATTATCAATTTAAAACGTCGTATTCCAATTTTTACGTGTCTCGTATATCCATGATGTAACAGTGACTCGTACCTATAGTATAGGATGTCACGATATTATTATCTCAAAATATTATCTCAAAAATCGCAACTTTTCGGGGAAGCCAAGAAACATACCTATGACGTTCTGAAGTAGGTATGTGGGAATTTTAGGTACCTACTTACCTACTTGAGATTTTCTTAGGAGTGTTTCAATCGGTAGAAAACACCCGAAAGATAGGTACCAGTGAAAAAAAAAGTCCCGAAAATTCAGTTATAGAAAGTCACTATACATAGACGATATTCTGATTACGAGACGAATGCGTTCGAGAACCATTTGACATAGACTACTGCTAGGAATTTTTATTTTTTTACTGTTACATCATCAATTTTTTCGTTTTAAAAGCAGTTATTAAAGAAATAACAGTACATGAATTTCAGAAACAGAATACAGAAAAAGTGCGGTCGCATCTCAATAAGTTAGAAAACTTGTGCTGAGGGGCGGAGTCGCCTTAAACTATTTTAATGGTATTCTACAAAATAAAAATGTAACTTAAAATCATTTGCTTAGAATCACATTTCGATTCGTTTACAAACAATTTCAAATAAAAGTTACAATACATCAATAAGTACATTTCCTGCCTTCGGTATTGATGGTGCAAAAAAAAAATCATTTCGACGTCGGTACGCCAACTATCTTTTTGTGACTGGAAATGAAGCTATTAGGGGAGTTACTTAGTGCTCGGTAAGAGAAAGTCTGAATTATTAGAGGAAGCGAACCGCGTCATTAGCAGTTTTGCAGTTATACGAGAATTGCTTCATCAGCACAGTTAGAGCGGGCGATTGATTGCTATATTCACCAATATCGCCCTTCGCCAACACTCGCTGACAAGCCAATTTTCACTCCTTTCCCCCCAATCGTTTCGTGGCGTTTTCGATATAATTCCGGTTAATTAGCGAATTCCGAGTAAAATTCCTACAAATCCGGGATAGTCACGGGAACCTGATTGAACCACCTCGGAGTCGACTGAATGCGATTTGAAACTCTGAAATGATAATTCCTCAACTCATAACTCAAGAATTCTAAATAGGTACCTGTGTTTGTTGTTAATGAATTTTCCTGGTGTCGAAATCTTTATTAGAATTATTCAAACTGCAGAAGGACAAGTAGCATCACTAACATCCGAATAACCAATTTCAAGAATAACCAACTCCTGAGTCAGGAACTATTGGTGTAGTACGACGTGGCATTCACGAAATTCCCTGTGAATCGTACCTATTTCTAGAAAATTCAATAAGTTGAATTTAAATGTTAAAATCAACATTTCTACCAAGTTCCTAATATATATATTTTAATCTTTTATTGAACATACGTTATTAGGTACCCAATTTTCAAAATTTCAAAATTAAATACTAACTTTGTGTTTAAGCCTTAGTGCATAAATTAGCGCGCTCCCTGTGGTAAGGTGGGTCATCCGTCCCCCATACGCTGCTTATGTTAGGTAAGTATAAATGTTGTGTTCCAAATGAGCAAAAAGGGATCAATACTCAGCCTGCAAAACAAAAGCTCCTATAAACAAGATTCCGGCTGCCAAGTGTTCAGTGATGTCTCCCAATTTTTCCCACGCACTCAGTTGAGCGGTTGCCAAAATATTTAAAAATAAATCCCCTCCTTCCGTCTCTTAGGCGGTGCCAAGTGATGTCCGGAGTTATCTATAGTTTTCCTAAGACTTCCATCACGCGGCTAATTCCGTAATAACGTCAATTTCACGAGCGGTATTTCGAGAATTTATTCGGTAAACGCCCCAACGAGAAACGAAGGGTGATTTTATTTCATCGATTGGAACGAAGTTTGTATTTAAAGAGTGGTAGTTGTACTAATCGAATTATTATTAAAACGGTTGTGATCTCCGGGCGAATTCATCTGCGGTTGAACTTTCGAGCGAATTTTTGGAGGGAATGAAGTAAGTAATTTGCAATTTTGTTGGTGACATTTAAGTAAGTACGATCACAATTCCTATTAACCTACTATTGAGTGTCTATAAAACTTTCTACTACCCACTACTTAATTCTGACAAGTGCCCGCTCACATCTTATTTATGATAATTTGAAGATCAGTAGTGATTTTTGCGACGATGTGTGGAAGGCTGAACCAATCAAAGGCAACCAGTGTAACCAATTGGCAACCCCAAAGACCTTGTTTGCACTGAATTTTTATTAAGAACACTGATCCAAATTCAACGGGCATTAAAAAAAATAAGATTTTGAACATCGTTTAATAAGATTTTGAACATCGTGAAATAAGATTTTGAACATCGTTAATTTTGTATGGATCAAGGGACATTGTGGCATTAAGTACAATGACAAGGTTGATTAACTAGCAAAGGCCGGAGGTGCCTTGGTTTTCAAGTGTTTCCAACAGGGGTATGGTGGTGCGTTCGAATAAGGGAGTGTGCGCAATTTTTAAATATAGAATAGGCGTTTTGGACACCCCACTATGTCAGGCTTGTGGGGAAGAGGAAGTTAGAACATAATATGTAGGAAGTTAGACCATATTATGGTGATGACATGTCCGGAGTATAGGGAGGAAAGAGAAGTTTTACTTGACAGTGTTCCTCCCTTCCTAGTCAACCCCTTCAATTATATAGGTTTGTTGAGGAACGTTAATTTGTATATGTATATATATATAATTTTTATGGCGCAAGTTGGCTTTTGGTGGAAAACGTTGATTTTCACCTAAAACCCCACGTTTTTCAGGACTCAAACGTCATTTTCTCCGCTGAATTCCACTGTGAAAAGGTTTTTTCTTATACCGTTGGAAAGCTGAGATTCTGGGCAAGTTTTTCTTAATGAGTGCCCGCCGAATGACCTCCGTAATAACAAAGCGAACTACTAAAGAAAAAACGGTGATTTTAAGAAAATCTTCAAATTTTTAAATTTCGCCATTTTTTACCAGTTAGGCCAGACTAAAAAAATCGAATTTTGTATCAAAGAGATAGGAAATTTAACGCTCTTTCCAACGGTATCCTCAGATTTCATTTTACATAATAATTTAAGGGATTTAGGTCCGTTTTACAGCGACAAGGTCGAGAAGACGAAAAAAATCTTAAAAGTGAAAAAAGTCGGATTTTTAGTTGAGTAAGGGAAAAACTTTACGAGGCATTTTTTGTTGCAAATTATCTGTAGAATCGATTCCTTGAGTTTGTCACACAGTTACCTAGACACACTGTATAATTTCTTCAAAAATGTGAATGTTTTTATTTGATTCTCTATTTTGAAAGAATTGTTATTAATTGATAAGTTTTAAGTAAGTTTTGTATTAATTATTTTGTGTGGCTAAATGTATTTGTACGAGGCCAAAAAATGAAAATAAAAAAAAATAAATAAAATGTTGTTGGACACCTATATGGAATGGAATGTGCTCATTATTCCTTGTATGTGTACTTCGTAATAAAATCCGGCTGTAGGTATGTCGTATACCACGTACATTGACTGGAGCTGCTATATTTGCTGTATTTGGCTACTGATATTCTATAAACTTCATAGAATGGTCCGGATGCATGCGCCATCACTTTGTGGCCTAGTGGGGAACGTTCTATTTATAGAAAGGAGCGCATCAAGGCTCGAGGTCGTTACACTCGCCTTCCGATTGTGCAACCTGCGTGGAAATGAAGGCTCGGAGGATCGTGGCGCGGCTGGAGCCTATAGGCCGATGAACGATAATTAGCTAAGGCGGGAATAATTACGGTTAGTCTAATAAGGATGTTCGGTTATGGATGAAACATCATTTCCTCGAACGTATTTCTTATAATGAGGAGGACACCGTTGGATATTACAGATTGAGGTTACTGGAAACTTAAATACCTATTGGGCGTGTGGAAGACACTTGTCGTGTTGTGCAAATGAATACGTCGGTTTGAATTAAAATTGAATTTTTCCGAAGTTATTCGTCATTTTCGGCTGGAATATTGGTCTTGTCGAAGAGCCTTTTCATCCCCAATGAACAGATCACTTTGAATTGAAATCGACTTTTTCCTCTCTTTACCACGTTTTTAGCGAATTTTCGAAGAAAACTCACTATTGTTCTCGGTCCAAAATGTTTCAAACTTGAATTTCCGAAACATGTCCAAACCAAAATCCGTTCTACAGATCATTCTGAATTCACTGCCAAGAAACACCAAACATTCCTATATTAATCTATACAAAATGACTCAACTTAAATCCGAAGTTAGGTTAAAGGTTCTTGACCACTGTTATTCTAAGGAGTGATGTTGGGAGTATCGAGGGTTGGTCCAAATAAAACAATTTTTCTAGGCCGACGTTTCGCAATAAATGTATTGCATCTTCAGGGCTTGGGAAAGTTGTGGGAGCTGTTTAGAGTGGAGGGTTCATAGCGGGTAGGTAGGATCGTCAGAGTCCCAAAGTATGCATGTGGAAGGACACAAACACTATAGGGCAACTCACATATTGCATCTAATTTCAAGACGTAACTAGATCTAATTTTTAAAACATCTAATTTTATCAGTAACTCGTCTTAAAATTAGATGCAATAAGTGAGTTGCCCTATAGTGTTTGTGTCCTTCCACATGCATACTTTGGGACTCTGACGATCCTACCTACCCGCTATGAACCCTCCACTCTAAACAGCTCCCACAACTTTCCCAAGCCCTGAAGATGCAATACATTTATTGCGAAACGTCGGTCTTAAATCCGAAGGACTTGAGTGATTAATTCTACAACCAATTTACAACAAAAAGTGTCACTTGTGAACTTTCTTTATAATCCACTCTAAATGCCACTTTTTCGACTTTTAAGATTTTTTTCTGTGGTTTCGACCTCAAGTCTTTAAAATGGACAGAACTTCCTTAATCCGACAAATAAATTCAAATTTAATTACACCCTTCGAAAGAGCGTTAAATTTACCATCTCCTACATGCACGATACAAATTTCTGAGCGGGTTCAATGCGTACAAAACGAGACCATAAGCCATTTCATCCCATATGAACATATGATTTTGAATTGAAATCGACTAGTTTCAACGTTTTTCGTCTTTTTAGGGTCGAATAATATTACTACTATTATTCGTCTTTGTACAGTGAACAATATTGGTCTTGTCGAAGAGCCATTTCATCCCATATGAACAGATCACTTTGAATTGAAATCGACTAGTTTTGAAGTTTTTTGTCTTTTTAGAGTCGAATACTGGTCCTGTCGAAGAGTCATTTCATCCCAAATGAATGTTTGAGTTTAAATATACTTTTTTGTTATTTTCGTCTCGAATATTGGTCTTTATGTTACGTTTTCGCAACCTTCGTTCCAATTGAATCAGTTGGTTTCGGATAATATAAGCTTCGGTTAATCCAAACAACGCAAACCTGTCAATAAAAGATGTTTCGTACGAATGCAAGTCCCAAATGAGGTTGATGTCTGGTCTTCAATTTCATCAATTATTAATTTGTCGTTATATCCTGCTTGGGTTCTGTCTGGTTCTAACTATGCTTTTCCAAGCCTCGTCCTGCCTTCAGCCCTGAAACCCCTCGAATACGCGAGAGATGTAGCCGTTCCCAAGTCTATTCCTGGATTTATCAACTTTCTCTCAGGGAGCCCCATTGTTGAGGCTAACTATTCGAGGAAGTGAGTCGAGAGTTTGCCGCCTTTCGTGCCATCTCTGATCGATCATCTTCTGTAGCCCTGATGAATGGTGGAGAGGGGGGGGGGGTTCACTATGGGCCATGAATCAAAACCAGCCAACCAGCCGTGCCAACCGCAGGCAAATGGGATCCAGCAGAACAACTCTCTTGGTGCTGCCTCTGGCGATCAAATCACTTGGGAAATTCTCTAGGAAGACTGAAATATCACAATGTTATTCAAGAATTTCATTGTATCGTCGTCCTTACGTTGTATCGTTTGCCTCACGTACCTGCTGGTAATAATAAATCACTCTCATCATTATCGACCTTTAAATCCCATTTATGGGCGAGAAATTTACATGCAACACAATTCTATATTGTGTTCAATTTTTTTAGACTGCCAATTAGAAGTTTGTGCTATTTCTGATCAACATTTCCCTCACACGAAGCACAAACGTCACCAAAACGAACACATTCAAAAGTAGAATGAGTTTTGATTATACCTAATTTTGAGTTTTGCTCTTAATCAAAAATGATCATTAAAAAATTAGTTTTGCAAATCGAGGGTCTCACGGCAACACCCCACAAAATGGCCTTTTGGCCAAAATGAGTTATGCATACCATTCGAAACGTCTTCCCCCGGCGGATCGATTTAACTAAGTATAAATCAGGTAACACTAAATCTCACGATTTATTTTACTGAATTACTCAGTAAACATAGTCATTGGCAGATGGTTTTTTGGCTCTGCTGAAAAGTCGCCAAAATGACGATGTGGGGAGTTGCCGTGAGACCCTCGAAATACTCGTTGTGATATTTTACTTATAATATAAAATACATACTCCCACCTCCAGAGACTGTAGTCTAACGAGCTTATCGGAAGTTTGAGTCTAGCGTAAAATATTGCTTATTTTACACTATTTAAAAAATTCGACAATTCTGCAAATTTCTACTTTTCTCGAAGGATAATAATTTAGTGCACTGGTTTGCATAGTTGATAAATATGTACCTAATCGAAGAAATTTACAATGTTTACGAGGAATTGATACAAGAAATTCACAGAAAGCTTCAAGAAATTCCTACAAAAAACAAGGTGTTGAGAGGGGTTTTTTTTGTCTAAGTGCAGAGGTTGCCCTGACGCTGCACTAGGCACGAGGAAAACCATATTATGCATTACAATGTTGGTAGAGTTATTGGGGGTGGTGGCGGATACACCCTCTATTATTATTTCACGCAAAGCATGTTCTCTCGGACTTTCCAAGAGTCCCTCGGACGACGGTTTCATGGCTTTGTATGAACTTCTTGAAAACTTTCTGTAAATGTCTTGTATCGATTCCTTGGAAACGTTGTAAATTTCTACTATTAGGTACATCTTTATTAAATATGCAAACCAATGCAATAAATCATTATTATTCGAGAAAAGATATCTGCATATCAGGAGCGTAGCGTGGCTCTGAACTTGGGGGTACCGCACCAATTTTGCGGTTCCAGTACTCAGATCGTGGATCTTTACCTTCTTCTTTTTTTTTCTTAGATGACTTGGCTTCAGCCATGGATTGTTGATTGAAACCAACTATCAAAAGGAGGTAGCATGGAAGAAGGAATTCTTCCATGGGTAGGTAGGTAGCTGTAGGTAATTTTCACTTTAATGTTTTACTTTTGATTAAATATTTTGTTATTCGTAATAAATTTGTTCATCATTCAACCTCTACCTACATTCTTCATTTCTTGTGGGGATGCGCCGCTTCCTGCGCTGCCCCTGCTGCATATCATTTGGTTTGGTTGATTTCAAGATTTGGCCCGTCTTTATGAAGGACGAATTGATTTTGAAGAAGGACGAATTCATTTTGAAAAAGGACGAATTCAATTTAGAATGTGTACATATTCTTGTAGAGAAGGTTGTTACTCATGTTCTGAAGCCCCTCAGACCGTCTGTCGAGTCGTTTTGAAGCGGAAAAGGGTCGTTTTTGCGAGGAGAAAGTAACAGAAGGCACCTGGTGTACTAGTTCCCGAGCTGGGGAGTCCCCTCGTCGCCGGACGCCCTACACAGTTCTCTAACCAAGGTCAACGGATGTGGGACCTCCGTTATCTGACGGGGCCTAGCACTGCCCATGTTGGTCTGCCAACCGACTCGGAGCTTATACCTATCGTACCGGCACGTGATGGCAACGGTCGCAAGTATTCACGAGATCAATCAGAAAATACATCGGCGAACAAAAAATACCAGAAAATACATTGCCAACTTTTATTGGGAGAAACGAAGAACTTTTCAGAAAATTATTTATAACACCGAATGTAAAGCTTGTTCAAAACCCAGTAGCGATGTAGACAATTGAATTGGTAATTCTGACCATACAGTAGACATTGAACTGGGTATAAATGGGTATAATGAGATAATCCATTATCTCCTACAATCTAATAGTGCAGTAAACTATTATCGCAAGAAAATCGAATTGATATCACCGCTGACATAAACAGTAGAAGATTAATCAAACAAAACAGCCTTCTTGAAGTAAACATAGCAAATAGCAATTCGAAGTGGACTGGGAACATGGAATTAACATGGAACCACTTATTAATAAGTGGTTCCACATCTTCCATGAACATATTTTTCGATGCTGGAAGTTGCAATGGATGCTATAAATACCATAGAACTGAGATACATTTCGTGTTTGCTCAAAAAGGAGTGCTAAAACCTCATAAAGGTGTAGGTAACATCCTATAGGGTTTCACGACCTCTTACGACGTCAAACCGACTCCGTTGTGCTGCTTGGGTATATATACCCACGTATAGGCCCACCTTGGGTCTCATGACCTCACCTGAGAGTTCTGCTAGACCCATTTTGGGTCTAATTGGGCAGTCAACGTGTTAAGAACCACCCTGAATACCTACCTATACATATGATTTTTGGTATCTTTTGATTGATTGATTGATTGATTGTATGGTTTTATTTAGCCACCAGGGAAAGGTTAGGGCCTGGTGGCCCTCTCTTCCACCTTCCCTGGATAAATGTAATTACAATATTACCTCTTACAATCGAATTCGCAACATGTTATATACTAATAACCTCTTCTTTAAATTGCTCCGAAATGTTTCGCTACGTTCCTCTAATTTAAACAAATCAAATAACTCATTGTACAATTTCGTTCCCTGAACTAAAAAGGATCTTTCAAAGATCACGGTGCGATGCCTTGGAATCTGCAAGAGATTTCGTCGGTTTCGGGTATTTGTATCGTGGATATCTGCCACGAAAGTGAAAGCTTGGTACAAACAATCAGCCCTCTTAAATTTGAGTATTTTAAATAACATGGATGCTATCTGCAGTTTCTGCAATTCTTTTTTCTTAAGTATACCAAGCTTTTTATAGGAGGGAGTAACGTGGTCGTCCAACTTCAGACGCATCACGAGTCTAATTGCGGCATTTTGCGCCCTCTGGAGCTTTGCAATTTCCTCACTTTTCATGCAGTTTTGGAGCTTTTGACAGTGAATTCAGGATGGTCTGAAATGGATTTTGGTATGAACATTTTTCGGATATTTGAGTTTTAAATATTTCGAAAATTCGCTAAAAAGGAAGCAGTGTTTTAATTTAAACACAATTTCGGACGTGGGGGATCCATTCAAAGCATCACACATCTGGCGTGGAAGTTGATGGAATGAACTCATCATCCCTCGTTTCCCAGCACAACAGAAGACCTCTGCAGGTAGTTTCCTGATGGTGCCAGACAACTAAGAACGTGAGAGGGCGAAATCTCGGAGACCCCAAGTTTTTTGTTATTCTTTTCGACTGGCGGTGGAGGGTTTCGGGTTTATTATTTTTCCGCCCTCCCCCGCTCTGCCCTTTTGAGGGGCTTTTTCAGAAAACGGGGCCCCTCGCTGTGGTGCCCCCAGGTATAGTGAGGGCCCCCTCGGTATTTTTTCTCTTCGGGGTTTCACTCCCCCCCCCCCCCCCGTAACAACACGTTTCCGAGGGAGCAGACCCTTCAGGCAGCCATTTTGGACACCCTACAGGACTTCAAAACCAATTGGTAGGCTCTCCCCTTTGGTATTCTTTCGTCCTTTACGAAGCCGGACCTCTCCCTATTGATAATCTTTACGAAGGGAACCCGATGAGTAGGTCGAAAACCTCAATCCCCCCCCCCCCCCCCAACCGTCTCTGGTCTTTCGCAGGAGGGGAAGTCATCAACTTTGGGTGCCAACCACGTGGTTTCGGAATCCCTTTTGAATGTAAATGGGGTGCAGGGGAATAATTAATTTGCGTGGTACGTCCCCCACGACATCAAGTCATTCGCCGCATCACGTCCTGCAGGGCGGTTGATGAGTTTCAGTAACCATAGAACGTTAGACCATCCAACAACTCAAGAGTAGGTAGTAGCAGTGTGAATTGAAAAATACTTTAATTAATTCGACAACGAAATGGTACGCTTTCTTTTTGTAGGTTGTCTCTCGAGCGATGTAGACATCAACTTGTAATCTCAACCAAAAATCACTGAAAAAAAAAAAACAGAAATCCAGAAAAAAACCAAAATGTAAATCAGATAACCTCCTTTATTGGTATAGATACTTAGATGACATCATCATTTTATGGGAGGGGACTGAAAGGCAACTGGATTCATATCATGCCGAAATTAACAATGTAGATCCATTCATTAACTTCACTTTGGAATTTGGATGTAGGAGTCAGCTAAATTTTCTAGATCTTTCCATTCCATTGATTAGTAGAAAACATAAGTTCTCCATTTATAAGAAAGATAGGTACTTACAGCGACATTACCATTCATCCAGTAGTTCACAAACATGCCGTTTTCCTTAGTATGATTAACAGGGGTCTGTACCAATGGATGAAGTCGGGCCAAAGAAAAATTAGTTATTGAAAGCATAGCTACGAGTGATGGGTATGACGGAGATCTTATTGATTCAATATGGAATAGGGTTCGTAGGAAAAAGAGTAGGGAAGGAATTTCAAATTTATAAAATAGTCAGGGAACCTTCAGCTGAAGAAACGTTTTGGATTAGCATACCGTATTATGGGAAAATTTCAGATAGAATTAGTTTCAGTTAAGGATATTAATAATATGCAGGATAGAAGTGGGGTATTACTGCAAGGTAAATTCTTCTTTACAGGTGGAGAGGGAGTGTGGAAGTCGGTTGGAAGAGGTATCGTAATACGGCCTATGTGGATGTATGGTTGTGAAATATGGGTCTCCGCGTGTGACTCCCAAATAAAAAGAATGCAAACGACGCATAATAGGGCTCTTCGCCTTATAACTAACGCACCATGGTATGTACGCAACTCGAACCTACACAAAGACCTGGAAATGCCCGAAGTTAAGGAAGTCCTATTAAGATCAAGCTCACGATTCTTCTCCAAGATATCCGATCACCCCAACGAAATCCTTGCACCGATTACAATGGAAACACTCCCCACTCCCTCTGTAAGACGCTTAAAAAGATAGTGGCACAGCGACCTGGCGTCGGTGGTAGCTTGACATTGTACACTAACTACCCAAGTCAAATTCTTTATTATCAATACCATCTCTGTATAATTACTATCTAGTTTTTTTAAATTCATTACGGCGAGTACTATTGAATACTAGACCCCTCGTATCATGTTTCATGTAGTACGAAAGCCTAATTACCGCTCAACTATAATGTAAACCTTATTACAATAAAGTTCTCTTGTTTAAATTAAAAAAAAGAAGAAGTGGGGTATATCAATTAAAATGTTCGTGTGGACTCGAGTATTGTGGGCAAACTGGTAGGAAGGAAGTTTAGGGAAAGGATTAAGGAACACGAAATAGATTTTAAGGGATAATAAGGGGAAATCAGCTATTGCACGTCACTTGAATGAATCAAATCATAGCTTCAGTTTTGATCTTGCAGACAGACAATTTATCAAATTCCCTCGTTTGTGCCAGAAAGGAAGGATGTTGGATGTACTTGAAAAGTCGAAATTAAGAGTGATAGGTTAATGTTGAATGATATAATCCCATCAAGTTTTTCTCCATTGCTGCGTCCATTTTTATAATTTTCTATAATAGCTTGACTCCTATCCGCTTCCACCCCCACCCACTCTACACACATCCCTTCACTTCTTGGTGGCAACCAATCTCAATAGTCCTTTCACTTTGTAGCCCCACCCCTTCACCTCTGGAGCCAATAGCAATATGTTTCTCCTTTCATATTGATCAACCAATTCTATTTCCCAAGCAGCACAACGACGTCGGTCCGACGTCGTAAGAGGTCGGGAAATCCGACCTGACTTCGGGCGACGACGTCGTACCGACCTCACCACGACCACATGCCGACCAATGTGGGGAATGATTTCTTGGTTGTACCGACGTCGCCGCCCGACCTCAACTGACTCAATACAAAACCGACATCTTCCGACGAGGAAATCATTAAGATGGTGGATGGTGAAATACTTGGTGTGAATATTACACGGTACCTACCAACTCCCGTATGTAAGTTCATGTCTCTTCAAATCATCCGCGGAGAAAAATTTAACGTGAAATCCTCGATTCTATCTCTGAAAAACCAGTGCCCTCCGAATTTGAGACGTTGTAAATATTTTTTTCAATTTGGTAACTATTGTGAAAATGTTATGACGACTTATTATTTCGCTGGTTTCACTATTAAACTGCTGTATTTCCTTGGTAACTATCAGAGTTATTATTACATTTGAATTTCAGAAATAAATATATTGGAAAATTATTTAAATTAATATCTAACCTCAACCTAACCTGTAATGGAAATGGAAAAAGATGGCGAACTAGGGATGTTCCGATATTGTTACACGATTGTGTAACAAATCTGTAGACGATCTGACCAGGTCTACCTCTCGTCGGCTGATGTACAAAACATGTACAGAAATATATAGTAACGTAGTTCCCAAACGGTACAACAGAATGAGCGCCTGTAGCGTCCCACCTGCGTGTTATCGCCATCGCCATTTCACTATAGATATCCGACGTTGTGGCGACCTCGTCTATCTTTACTACAGATATCCGACGTCGCGGCGACCTCAGCGTTATATAGTACAGATATACGACGTTGTGGCCACCTCGTCAACCTGTAATACAAATATCCGACGTCGTAGCGACCTCGTCTATCTGTACTATAGATTTCCGACGAATCTCTAAGTCGTACCGACGTCGTGATGACGTTAATATTTGACATACAGATTTCCGACGTCGGATATACTACAGATTAGGTAGCAAGTCGTGAAATCCGACCAATTGTGCTGCTTGGGTTGACCTTTCATTTTTGGGGTCCCTATAGTCTCTGTAATGCACCTTCAGTATTGTTGTTACTGACGATGGTTTACTCATCGAAACCGGTATAACAGTGTACTCATATTTCAACTGGAAATAGACGATTTTTCAAATACTCTTGTTTTTCCTTAACATGGGTTTCCACGGTTTCGTCGCGAGTGATTTACTTCGTGAAAAACCACCTAAATGGTAATAGTGGAAATCATTCCTTAACGAAAGGTCTCTACAAGGGGACACTTTGAGTAGAGACTGCTATCACCAGGAAATATCTCCGAAGAACAGCTACAACTTACTTTTGATCTCAGTTGTGCTTAAATTTAGACGAATGAAACAGTCTAACCAGTGACACCTAATTTTAAAGGTTTCTGTCTTGCTCACTGTCTCACACGAAATATCTTTGTACTTCCCATAACTGACATCATTCGAGTATTGATAGGTATACAATGTCATGATGGATGACGGAAGTTGTGTGTTCGTTGAAGTAGGCCTCCCTCTGTGATGGTCTCGTCGAGATACCAAGTGAATTCCGGGCTGAGCTGTATAATTCAAAAATGAATTTTTTATTAAGTACTTACGTAGATGTGTGGTAATAAAAGCACCCCGCCATGGCACCAAGGGGAGATTTCGAAACTGGTACGGTGCTTGTGACGTGGTTAGGACTCTTCCTTCGACATCTCCTTCCTTTACATGGAGCTGGAAGTAGGTTGAAGCTATGGAACATTTTCTTTCAATAGCTACCAAGCATTTTCGGTGTCATATCTCGTACTTCCTTAATATACCTGTATTGTGTAGGTACCTACTTCCTGCAGTATCGGATAAGGTATTCAAGGGGAAATTGAGCTAAAATTTAAAAAATTGAGATCTTTTCCAACAAATAAGTAATGTTTTTTTTTTTCTTATAGATTTTACATCGCCACTTCGATATTATAAAATCCACACTCATGCAGCATGACTATATGAGCAAATTTTCGAAGAAATAGCTGGTTTTATGTAAAACGTCTCTATTTTACTGGTTTTATAACCAATGTTGCCTTTTTGAACCGGGTAACACCTCAGTTTATAGATTTTTCAACACTGAACACGACGTTGAAGTCAGAGTCGTGATACCTCATTCCGTTATCAGGTTAGAGCAGGTGAACCGTGAAGAAAATCTCAAGTAACAACCACGTTTCTTCATTTCGAAGTGCTCCAGTTTGAGAACGGAATAAGATATCGCAATTCTGACTTCACCATCGTGTTCAGCGTAAAAAACCTTTAAAATGTGTCACTTGTCATACTGTTTCATTCTGGGACTGTATGAGTAATTTTCCTATGTAAAGGAAGGACTATGCACATCTACGAACTTAGCCCTTTGTTTTCATTCGTCGACAATCCGGATTAATTGTGACCAGACCTCATCCGGATTTTCGAAAATATGCTGTTTTTATACTTTGAAATTACAGAAACTTAACTGAAACCTTGAGAATCTATGTTTTATGTAAACAAGAGTAGTACGTAAATTCAGTTAGAGCTGTTAGTGTATTACTTAGTACCTACATACTGCACTTTAATGACTACAGACGATGCGGAATACAATACAGCACAAAACTGTAGAATACGAAGTTAAAGAATATTAAATACTCTATACCTACACTGTCAGGGCTCTTGAAAAAGTCTTTAATTGATTTCTGTACTGCACTATTTGCATTTGGCATTTTTAGCGAATTTTTGGAAGAAAAGGAAGCTACTGTTCTCTGTCCAAATGTTTAAAACTCGAATTCGAAAGTTCCGAAAAATTTGTATGCCAAAAGCCGTTACATATCATCCTTAATTTACTTCGAAATTCAAAAGACACCAAAAATTATATTTATATACTATAATATTTATATGAGAATATTATTGAATGGCGAAAACGTGGTTCAGAGGAACTTAATATTCTTGAGACACACAGCGGCTAAGAAAGTATCAATTTGTGAGTTTATATGAGAATATATATTTATGTAGGTATACGATGGATTGGTGAAACTAAAGACACTCGCGTGAAATATGAACTTGAATGAACGAACAGGAGGATGAAAATTATAGAAAACACTTACTAAGTTTGGAAAAAGTGGAAATTTTCGCTGTACAGCGTCGTCAGCCCGAGAAGAAAATTATTATTATTATTTATTATTTATGTAGGTAGATATGTGTCATCCCAGACGATAACTCTCGGTAGAATAGAGATAAAAAGTTCAAATTTGCACAAAAAATTTCTCTTGGCAATCCAAAGGCTAACTTCGTAGATGGGCAGAATCGGGATACTCTAAGGGTGTTTTAGGGGGATTTTAGGGGGGGAATTACTCATAAATTCCAAACTGAAGCAGCCAGACAAGTAACACCTCACTTATTAAACGATTTTTTAACGCTGATCACGATGGTGAAGTCAGAATTGCGATATCTTATTCCGTTCTCAAACTGGAGCACTCTGAAGATGAAGAAACGTTGTTGTTACTTGAGATGTTCTATAAACTGAGCTGTTACTCGGCAAAAAATGGAGACAAAATTTGTTATAAAACCAGTAAAATGGAGACATTTTACATCAAACCAGTTATTTCTTCGAAAAATCGCTCTTATAGCCATACTGTGTGACTGTGGATTTTATTTATTTACCTAGGTATTATTATTATTATTTTATTTTTTTTTTTTTGGACGTGAATTCGGATTATTGACGGTCCGGATTTGACGTTCTACTGTATTGACATTAAACACAAAAAACCTATAGCCCATCTTATGTGAAGATGAAAAATGACACCGAAATAAATATTTCGAAATACCGCGTAAAAACACGAGAATTACCGAAATTACCGAATTTTTCACGGACCTAAAAATTCCCGCATAATTCCCGGTCGCTGCCAACCCTGTGATACTTAACTGCCAACAAAAATGGCAAAATTTTATGAACAAAACAAAAAAGTCGCTACTTACCGGGACCCAAAGGTTCTTGCAGGTTATGTATGAGTGAAAGGTTAATAAAATTGACAATACACATTTTATTTTATTGATCGAAAAACTCACATACCTAATTCCAAAAAACCAACTCACAATATTTTCGCTGGTCCGATCGTAGGCAAATCTCAGTGAAATCACAACACAAAAGTTTTTATGAAACGAATTATAAATTGAAGTGTGAGGAGGGCGTATGGGGAGTTACTGAGGGTTGTACTGGTGATTAATTTTTCGTTTTTAGTCGTTTGGGTTGAACGAAAATTGTGATCGGCTCGGGAAGTTTTGAAAACAACGCGTTTGATCCACAATGACTTAACAGATTAGACGAATGCAAGTCAAAGAGCCAAAGAAGACTGAAGTGTGAGTGAAGGTTTGTGAGAAGGAAACATCGATTGGGGCGTGGCAGAGCCTCCCCAGACGACGCGCGCCGCCCTGGCGCCCTCATGCTTCGTAGGGCGTGGCTCATTGATCCCATTGGCGGGAGGACATGACGGTAAAGAGTCTGACGTCTGAACCAATGGGAGAGCCGGTGGGCGGGGCATAGGATCGTGGCGGCCGACCACGCCTCCGTCCCCGGCAACTCCGGTATCAGTCCTAATTCAAACATCGCTTCGTTCCCGCGGCGGGCAGTTCGTGTTTTGAACCATGAAACTTGCGAGAAAAATACAGCATCGACGTCACCTGTCCCGGCAACCCACCCGTATGTACCCGAAAAAAAATTTCCTCTCACCCCTCAAAAACATCCCACTTCCCGAAAAACAAACGCTTTTTTTTTCTTTTTTTTTCTCCCCACTCATAAAAAACACATTGAACCTTCAAAATTAATTTGCAAATTTGACTATTCACAATTTCAAAAAATTACAACAAAATAAAGTGGACATTTCTGGTGTTGTTTATTTCTAGAAACCAAAGCAGACGACGGGGATTCAAAGGAAGATAAAGAGGGCGACAAGGAAGGGGAAGGTGAGGAGACAGGATCACCTGAAGGCAAGGAAAAAGATATGAGGCGGCTACCTCCCCAAAAGGGTAAGCTACATAGCCCCCCCCCCTCATCCCACCCCGCCCCTCATCACTAGATACCCTAATAGATAAAACCCTAACAAAGATACCATTGCCAGCTGAGAGTTTTTTCTTCGGTGGGCGGCACCTCAATTGACCCTGCCTCTCGTTCAGATTGGCCGAACTCAATTAGTACAGCCCACCGCCCCCTCTAGGCCACGCCTCCCTGAATGTTTGGAAGTAAAAACCAGTAATTAAAAAAAAAAAAAGTTGAAATGAAACTTTTTTTCTGCAATTCCTACTGTGAAAAAATGATATTATTATTATATATTCCATTTAAATGACTGGACAAAATATCATAATTATACACCTATAATTATGAGGAATTTCAAATCAGTTCACCTCATTTTATATTTTTTGCATTCATACTAAAAGGTTTTAATGAAATTATTTCGATTTGAACTAAAAAATTCGTCTCCAATATTCGTTTTCAATTTATGAATATTCTACACAATCCTTAATTAGCTTTGAATGTAAGCTTTAAATGGGATATTTTAAAAGGCCGCGTACTCAGCTACTTTTGGTAGCCGTTCACTACTAGTACCTTTCAATACCTTCAGTCCTTGTTGGTATTTTACCAAGTTTTTCGTGTCTGTCCGGGTGGAATTTCTCAATCGAGTTTTAAGACCTGAAATTTTAAACATACCTAGGTCAGAACTGATGACAATGCAATATTCACTTGGTTTCTTGTCTGTAAAATTGTTTAAAGAAGATAAAATTGGATAATGAGATAGAGATTTGAAGTTTAAAACATGGGTCAGAACTGGATGTCACTGCAATATTCACTTGGTTTCTTGTCTGTAAAGTTGTTAAAAGAAGTTAAAATTGGATAATGAGATAGAGATTTGAAATTTTAAACATAGGTCAGAATTGGATGACATTGCAATATTCACTCGGTTTCTTGCCTATAAAATTTGATTAAGTACCTGAAAACGGAGAACAAATCCAAGTGGGTTCTACGGGCAAATGACTGGCGCTATAATCAAATCGGTGTGTCATAACTACAAGTCATACAAGAATTTTTCTTCAGCTCTCCAACATCCACGTTGATGTTTTAGAAAAATTCGTTGAAAAGCAACAACTCGACGTATGTTGTAAGGTTAGCCATTCGACTCAGCTTTCCAATATCTACGAGTTGTTGCCCAATATCCGATCATCATCCATTAAACGACCATCTTAGTTTCTCGAATTATTTTTAACCAGGTATATTTGGTTGAAATCCGTAACTTTGTGGATTTGGTAACTAAATTTTAATTTTACTCCCGTTTACACCATAACATGGTGGTAAAAGTGATCAAGTGCACTTTTTCACGAAATGAGGTTTTTGCTCATCAAGACTCTTCAGTGGGTATATTATGTATAGCTGAAAATAATAAAATTGTTTAATAAAGTTTTTTCAATGCAATTCCATCAAGTTTGTGGTATTCATTAACTGCGGGATTTTGAATAAGGTGTTTCAGGTAAACATGGCCAAATGTTTCAGCGGAGATTGTGAAACTATCCAATAGATGTTTATTGATATTTTGGTTAGGTACTATTCCTAGGGATCGCCATAAAATGGTTTTAAGCCTAAAAATTATTGTTTATTAGCTCTGATTTAGTAAAAAATCATGTTCGAATTATCACTAGGTATTTCCATTAGGTAAAAGTGGTGAAATTACCATCTTCATTAAAAAACTGAGAAATATCAGTTAGGTGGCATTTATATTGACGTTGTATCATCGGGTTGGAGGTAAAAGCGATCAAGTGCAGTTTTCGACTTTTTAGAGGAGAGCCTGTCAAAGTTTTTGATCAGTTTGACTAGTAGAAATACCATACCTGAATAGAACATGGATAAAATAGAGAATACAGTGGATGAAATGCCACGTAGGTGGTGTTGTCAGACATTTGTTTTCTGTACGCAGTAGGTATAAAAGACTATCGTGGTTCAACCATGTATATGATCCCCGATATAATGACGATACCTACTCCTCATACCTCATTTACTTTTTTTCGAAGAAAATAATTAAATTGTGTTTTTTGGATATTCTTCCTCAAAACATTTGAGATTCCCAATAAGATTTCTCCTATTTCACAATCCTATATCACAAAATTGGCCATTCTATTCTGCACGTACCTAGTTGTAAATTTTGGTGGCGTATTGCTCTCCTTCGAGATGGGTATGTCATAAAATACTTATTACCGTTATCTGATCAAACCGTGTAGGTACATTCCAAGAATTTTAACGCTCGCGTCGTTTCAAATCGCAGGTTTTCGTGAGTTTATTGGTGCTGAACTCTTCCTCCTTGATTTTGTAAAATAAAATCAAAATTTTGCTCAACCATTGGTGCAATCAACAATCTTACGGACGTACCAGTAACTCCGCATCCTACTATGAGGGGAACCCCTGCTTTCGTGTACCTACCAGTAGTAGACACGCACTAATTTTAGAACGTAATTACACCTAGTTCAATTAGGTGTAATTTACTCTTCATGGTAGCTAGATCTTGTCATTGTCCTTTCAACTCACACGTCGACTATAATCTTGCTTTGTCTTGGTTTTGAAGTTCTTACTGAAGTTCGATTTTCCCCGATGAGAAACCTGAAAAATTCGTGCAATGAAAACCTGTTATTCGTGCAATGAAAATACTTTTGTTTGAACTAGTCCAAGTTGTTATTATTCGATATGAATAATATGAATAAAACTTTTCTTTTTTTTTTGAACGAGAACGGAAAAATCTCACTCGATAACGCTGCGGCAACATCACGCGAGTTCAAGTTATTCCAAGCTGACTTTTATGACCGTCATAAACTGCAATGGAGGACGAGTCAAGCGGATGGGGGGTGCTAAAACCTTTTACAACGAACTTCCATTTTCTTGTCATCCTACGATTCCCCCTCTCCACACCGCCATGAGGCTATAAAATAGATTGAGGTAACAAAAAATTGATATTGTGCGAGACAAATTTTTAATATACCTACTTAATAAAAATGGGGAGGAAATATTTGTGGAACTTGATACTTGGACGTCGAAAAAGGACCGTGCAAAATTGCATTTTATCGGTTTTCTTCCACGTGTTATATCATTGAATATAAACATCTGCGCTATCTCTTGTCTAGTAGTTTATCAACATCCACGGGCGTTATGAACGTTATGAACGTTTCCTTTCTAAAATTTTGGTGAACCATTAATTAATTAACTTAACTTTTATGTTTATTGCAGTTAGATTTATTTAATGCAGTTAGGTAGGTGCTAACGGATGAATCGGCGTCACTAGCTCTTCTATGTGGACCGGTGCACACTGTTTCAAAACAGCAATCAAGGTGACCAAAACCTCTGCTTCTCGTGTTTCGTTTTTGTAAAAATCAGATAAAAATATTTTCTATAGAATTTTCAACCTAGAAAATGAGCTAACAGAGTTGAGCTATCTTTAACCGGAACTTTTTTTTCTCGGAAAAGGGACCTAATATCTTTGCCTTTTTCAAATGTTTAGGGTCGTATGTAAGCGTACATAATGTGAGAATATATAAAAATCTTCAAAAAAATATATAAAAGCCACAAAATAAAATGTAGAAAAAATAATGTTTACGAAAAGAAAACTCTAATTGGACAATAAACCTGAATACAAAAAACTAACTACCACATTTCCAGAGCTTTCTTTCAGTAGCGTTAAAGAAGCTCCTCCAACGAATGATGGTCAACAATATTGCTGGTCTTTCTTTTTCGTGTGGTTCTGCCAAATTGAAAGTTGTAGTGGGTCTCGTTTTCTTGACGAACGGTAATTCGGCGGTTTTCGCTTTGTTATAAAATTATGATTGCAGCGACTGCTGTCTTTCTAGTATAGTTTCAGAATTTTCATGTAATTGACCCTTTTTGAAACTAAACTAAGTTTCTCTACTTCCAAGCTTCTCCCCATATTCTCTTCAGTGGAGTCTTGTCCGAGCTGCCGAAGAGGTAACATCTCAGATAAAACAGTTAACGTTCCGCGGGTGTTTACTCGGTCGCGGCCGCGCGAAATGGAGGTCACAATTCCCGAGATTGTTACGCAAGTTCGAGGCAAACTGTCGCATCAGCGAGCGCTTGTGAGTCAATCAGCGGAATTCCAGAAACAAAACGTCAAAGGTTTAGTCGGTGAGTTAATTAATATTATTGATCACCTATGTAATACTTTAACAGATATCAATGACGCTGGGATCAGAGAAGCGAAACGGGTTTCCCAGCTGGAAACTGAGTTAGAGCAAACAAAATTGAAAATACTGAGAAAAAATCCTCAGGGTGAAGTAACTTTCCCCCCAGAAGAGGAATATCATACTGATGAGGAAATCCTAGCCGAAGAGACAGGCGAGTGGGAGAATGTGATCCAGAAGGGTCATAAAAGGAAAAAGGCCAATTTACCTTCTCAAAGAAAACATTCCATGGTAAGCTCAAAACCTAAAAAAGTGCCCAAACCACCACCAGTTTACATTGAGAGGGTAACGTCCTTCCCAGCCCTGAAAAAAATGGTTGAGGATCAAACCACTAATGTGAGTTTTACCACCATGTCCAATGACGTAGTAAAAATAAACACTGAGGACTCTGATGGCTTTCGTGCTATCACGAAGTGTTTTGCGGATCAGAAAATTCCGCACTATACATACCAGAACAAACAGGAGAGGCCTATCAAAGTGATGATCAAGGGAATCCATAAATCTTGGACGAATGAAGAGGTCCTTGAAGACTTAAGAGACCAATTTGGTCCCAGCAGTATCCTTCAAGTAGTTAGAAAACTGGAGTGGAAGACAAAAAATCCTCTAGATATGTGCATTGTAGATTTTCAAAAAGATTTGGATATCAGCAAAATTTACGAAATTAGTCAAATCCTAAAGGGGCGCGTCACTGTGCATCCTATCAAATTATCAAAACATCCATCTCAGTGTAAAAGGTGCCAGGAGTTCAACCATACCAGAAACTACTGTGCAAGGCCGCCTCGATGTGTTAAATGTGCTAAAGGCCATCTCACTGAGGAATGTCGGAAGCCCAAAGAGACCCCTGCAAAATGTGCCAATTGCAACGGAGATCACACGGCTAACTACCGTGGCTGTCCAGTAGCCATAGAGGCTATGCATAGGCACAAGAGCTTACCAGAGCAAGCTACAAAGGCTAAGGCAGCACCGCAGAAACCCAATCAAGGGAAGTTTGTGCCAAAAAAGCCAATAATATGTCACGAAAAGTCAGTTCAGGGGAGAGATGGAAAAACTTCAAATTCAAATCTGATGTCTTATGCAAACGTTTTGCAGAACCAGCAATTGCTAGCACAGCGGTCAAGCAGGAGACAATCTATCGATCCCAGCCATAATGAAATGCAAGTTAAAATAAATCAAATTTTCGAAATTGTCACAAATCTTACTCAGAGTGTTAACAACCTGAATGAGCGTGTTGGCAAAATTGAACGCAAGGGCTCGAAAAAATCATCATGAAAAGTGTCAAAATACTTTGCTGGAATGCCAATGGCCTCGCGTCACGGAAAAATGAGCTTCAGTTGGCACTAGACTACAATCATGTTGATATCTGTCTCATATCTGAGACGCACTTCACCAAAGAATCTTTCTGCAGACTCAAGGGGTACAAATGCTACCATGCCATTCATCCGAGCAACAATGCCCGTGGTGGAAGTGCAGTGATCATCAAAGAAAACCTGGCCCATCAGGAGTATATCAAAATTGAAAATGAAGCAGTCCAGATGTGTGCTCTTGAGATAAAAACTAATTCATTTCTGATTACTGTCGCAAGCATATACTGTCCACCTAAGTACAAAACTAAATATGAAGAATACAAGAACATCTTGGCCCAACTTGGAAATCGTTTCATTCTCGGAGGCGACTTCAATGCAAAAAACACTGACTGGGGATCGAGATTAACCACCGAAAAGGGACGCAGACTCCATCAAGCAATTATTGATGACAACTGTGAGGCACATTCTACTGGGAAACCAACCTACTGGCCCACTGACCCAAACAAAACTCCAGACCTGATTGACTTCTTCGTTGTAAAGAATATCTCAGCAAACTACCTTCTTGTAGAGGAAAACCATGACTTGAGTTCAGATCATTCCCCAATTGCTCTGACGCTTAGTGATCGAATCATACAGAAGCCACACAAACCCTACTTGGTCAATCATAAGACAAATTGGGAACGTTTCAAACAAGACATTTGCAGGTATATTGATTTGAGCAAGCCTATACACACGCCAGATGATGTGGAAAGTGAGCTCGAACATCTCGTTTGCAGCATTCAGATAGTTGCATGGGACAACACACCTGCAATCTCAAGAAGGCTCAAAGGTATCAATTATCCACGAGAAATAGTCTCTGCAATCAAGAAAAAACGAAAGGCCAGAAAACGATGGCAAGCTACCAGAGCACCACATCACAAGTCTGAATGGTACAAAACACAAAGTGAACTGAAGTCGCTGATGGAGGAGATCAATGAAGAAACTCATGAACACTTCATCACAGAGCTAACGAGTCATCGTGATACCGATTACTCACTTTGGAAGGCTACACAATATCTCAAGAGGCCTGTTAATCATGCTGCACCTATTGCGAGTGGAAACGAGAAATGGGCAAGGAGCAACCAAGACAAAGCCAATACTTTTGCAGACCATCTTGCGAATATATTCACTCCGAATCTCGCAATGGCGGATGAACCGCCGCTAGAGGAAACACCTCCACTTGATCAGGACATTGATATCCCATTAGTTACCATTAAAGAGATAAAACAGGTGATCAGCAAGGATATCAACCCAAAAAAGGCACCAGGCTATGACCTTATCACTGGACAAATCCTCCAGCACCTACCGCGTAAAGCTATCGCAAAAATAGTCATGATCATCAATGCGGTAATCAAACTTCGAAGCGTCCCTCAGCTGTGGAAGATAGCAGAAGTCATTATGATTCCCAAACCAGGCAAGCCACCAGGGCAACCAAGTTCATACAGACCAATTTCACTTCTACCAGTGTTATCTAAACTATTCGAAAAATTGATACACAGAAGACTAATACCAATTATTGAAGAACGAAAGCTGATCCCACGACATCAGTTTGGATTTAGGCAGAAACACTCAACAATCGACCAAGTCCATCGGATAACACACATCATCGAAGAAGCATTTGAGAAAAATAGAGTATGTTCTGCCATTTTCCTTGACGTCACTCAGGCGTTTGACAAGGTCTGGCATGAAGGACTCAACTACAAGCTGCGTAAGGCCCTGCCAATAAAGTATGCTGAGTTGCTTCAATCGTACCTCACTAATCGTTACTTCAGGATAAAGCAAGATGATGCATTTTCAGAACCAAAACCGATATGTGCAGGAGTCCCGCAAGGGAGTGTACTTGGCCCACTCCTGTACGTCCTGTATACCAGCGATCTCCCAGAAATTGAAATGAACACCACAGCCACTTTCGCAGACGATACAGCGATATTGGCAGTTGGAGACAGCAACATTGAGTCAATGACCAAGTTAAAGCGGTCAATATCTAGCATACAACAATGGACAGCGAAATGGAGAATCAAAATGAATGAAACTAAGTCGGTACATGTCGATTTCACCAATAAAAGGATCGACTATATACCGGCTTATCTCAATGGCAAAGTGATTCCTCATGCCAATGAAGCCAAATACCTCGGTATGACGCTTGATGCCAGGCTTCGGTGGAAAGCCCACGTCAAGAAAAAGAAGGAGGAACTTCTTCTCAAATTCAGAAAAATGTACTGGCTAATGGGGAGGCGGTCAAAACTGTCAATCCAGAACAAGCTTACGCTGTATAACCAAGTCCTTAAACCAGTCTGGACTTACGGAGCTCAGCTGTGGGGCTGCACGGCTCAATCAAACCGGGAAATAATCCAAAGATTCCAGAACAATGTGCTAAGAAATGTTGTCAATGCACCATGGTACTTTCGAAATGAACGACTCCACCATGAACTTCAAATCGAAACCATAAACGAAGCCATCAAGCGGCAAGCCGTACGTCATTTTCAACGGCTAAGGTCTCACGTCAACGAGGAAGCTGTCCGACTCCTTGACACGAGTGATATCACCAGACGATTGAAGCGTACAAAACCGCTCGAGCTTGCTCACGGGTGAAGCAGTATAGTGAATGCAATATCATCATAAAAATGAACAAAACTCAGTGATGTATCTAAGCTTTGAATAGTATGTGCCCTAGTTTCAAAATAATATTGTTAATAAGTTATTACTTGGAGCAATAAAATCTTTCAAAAAAAAAAAAAAAAAAATATTCTCTTCAGTAAAATATAAATGGGGAAACTTATTCACAATGATATTGAAAATTCCCTCGCCACTTGCCTCTAAGTTCGTGTGGTTTGCCCTTACTCCTTCGAACCATTCCTTTTAGATATGTGATGGAATACGCAGTTTCTGTGGACAACAAAATTCATTAGTTCGAGTATCGCAAGTGTACGCAGCCAATTTTAGTTTCCCGAGAACTCTATTGCTGTAGGACAGTTTTATAAAATATTCCTCCAAGGCACAGGACATTCCTGGTCATTCCAAAACAGTTGCAGCTTTAAAAAAATTAAATTCAGCGACATTTTTATTACATTTTTCAGTACTTTAAAAATACTTCACAGAATAATTTGAAATATTTGGCGTAATGGAACCTTCACACTGAACACTTTGAAGGAATACGATAAAATGTGAGACTGACGCAAAGATGGAGAATCCACGTTTGAACAGTGCATTAAACTTTGATTGTTCTAAGACTCCGTTGCCCTTTTGTTGAATAATAACGAGATAGTTGCAAGTATTATCACTCCAATTTGTTTTTTTTTCTCGGCTTTTTGGTCACCTAGATTTGAGTTTTGAAACACTGTGCGGTAAGTCGAGGTGAGTTGGAAATTTGAGTTCACTAGGTTGCGAGTGACTAATATTTCATTTCAATTTTACTAACAAAATGCACAAGTCCAGCATGAACCAAAATTTTGATTCAAGTGTTCGTTATTGAGCCTTGACGAATCGTATCGAGTTAATAGGGAGGGTGAGGGTGTGAAAGCGGAAACATCGTAGTTGCTCCCATTTGGGACCGTCTCATACTCGAGAGGGATAACGAAGCTTCCCTTCATCATGGCATCTCTCCCTTATGGGCGAGTGTAACATCACAGAGAAGAGATTGTTACCTACTGTTTCTGCCCCCAGCCCTCGCAGGACCCTTTGAAGTAACCAAACGGTTTGAAGTGAGACGAGGGGAAACGGCAGCTTTCAGCGGATTAGGTCCAACCTTTTACAAAAAACTAGGAATGAGTGAAAATCTATAGGGTGGGCAGTGTTACGAAATTGAGAGGCGGCTGCTTTATATTTTTCGCCTTGAAGTATTTTGTACGGGATACGCGGTGAAACTGCACGGAACGCAAGCATGCGCGAATCGCTCAAACCGCAAGCTCGTACAATACAATACGATCGATCGCCGCGGCGTTTTCTAATAATAGTTGGCGGCAAATGTGCGTCGTTACTTATTAGGTTCCCGAAGAGCCTATTCAGTATTGAGCCCCCCCGACGAGTTCCTCGGAATCGATGTTATCGGATAGTACGCCGCTCTTGCACAATCAGAATTATAACGGAACGTACCTACTATTGCGGCGGTTCATTAGCAGAAGAAAGGTGCATATCTGCCAAATTACAATTTCTCGAATCAATTCGAGAAGACATTTATTGGCAGGGATATATCTTACCGCTGGGGGCAATTTGGCCTCCTTAGGGCTTTAACTTGACGCTGCCCAGGCCCAAGATCAGCTGAGTGGCTCCTAAAGCTAATATTGACGCTATTCACTATAATATTCATATTATGAAGCTGTAGTTTGGTATGTAGCCTCCTTAGGACTTACACTTTAAGCAGAACAGGCCTAAAAAAAGCTGAGTGGCTCCTACAGCTAATTTATATGATTTTCACTCTATGAAGCTGAAATTTGGTACGAGTATATAGCGTCCTAAGGACTTTAACTTAACTTGACGCTGCCCAGGCCCCGGATCAGCTGAGTGGCTAAGACATGTTCCATGATCATAGAAATTTAGAAAATGTCCCCTTTGAGACACAAAACACATATTTTGCAGGGAGAAAATGAGACATATCCATGTACCGATGTATCTGCACGTATTGTGGATACAGAACATTTCAAAACTGTTCTACGATCAGCCGTGGGTCAAAACATTAGCTACATTTTTCACCTCAAAATCGGTTGTACAGTAGGTACACCAATTGTTTTCATTTATCACCATTGGCAGAAATACCAATTTTCAATTCCGAAATGCGACAACAGAAGGGTTTTGGCCGACCATAGAAATTTGTTGTTTTACGTTTCAAAATCATTTCATACCTAATTTGATGATCGTATAAAAACGCTGTAAAACGTTCCTCATTATAGCGTGTATAGATGATCCATCCAGATCACTGTTCTAGTTTGATTCGCATTTTCAAGGGCACCGGTACTTCCTCTTGCGCTAGGAATATACATGAAATATTTCATTATTAAATACAATCTCCAGAGATAAACGCGTAGTAAAGGAGGTCTTTGCCGAAGTCTGATAGCGTCTACGAGTATCATCACCGCCCGTTGCTCACGCACACCTTTCTCACCTTCGGGCAAAAGTTCTTATCTTCCCAAATCCTACTTGTATTTGCACTCTGCGACCCATTTCGAGAAATAGCGTTAAAACTTGCTAATTCGCCTTTTATCTCAGGTTTTCCCTCGGCACCCGCACCGTTCCGTGATTAGAGTTGGAGAAAATTCAAAACAGTTGAACGAGTAAGATTTATAACATTCGAAATCACCTTGAATAGTAGGTTACAACAGTTAAAAGGTTAACATGGTTACAACAGAGGAAGCTTTATAACTTCTAAAAGAATGCAAAAAGGGCGAAACGGCCAAAAGCCGCGGCATTGAACAAAATTTGTATTTTTGTCTATTATTCCGTAAACCAGGTGAAAAGCAGTCACAAACGTGGAGTAGTTTTAGCTTCATTGGGGTCTACAGTGATTCCATGTATTATTCGACTGTCAGGATTATTTTACCACGATTCCACTTGAATTTCATTGAGGAGACCGTATTCTTTGGCAGGGTAAATTGCCAGGCTCTTGAGGCAATAGGCGGCATTTACAAGTACTTTGTCGACTCATTTGTTCCGATGATTGGTAGGGAGTGTTTCTTCGTTGGAATCCGTAGGATATTTGATAGCCGCCAACTGAAGTTTCGTTCTAGGAGTGGCTTCAATGTACTCGTACAGCTTTGAAAGGGATTATTACGCGCGGAATTTTGGGAGCGTTTATCCCAGTTTCCTGTCAAATGCAGGCAAACGTGCAGCCCACTGCTCGGTTGGATCTTATGACCGGTGTCTGGTCAAGTAGGTCTGTTGTAGACTCAAGCCCTCCATCACCCACCGGTCAGGTGTGGATGAGAGGTAATTTTCGAGGTGATGTCATGCAAGACTCGGTCGGTGATTCTCGGAAGATCTGAGTCTCTTCTACTTGGAACGTCGTATTATGGAGAGAAAAAAGTTCTTAATGACGCTGTGGGAGAGGATACTTGGTATAAGATGACACAACCAGGATCGGTTGGCTGTGAAGATACTACAAGATACTACTACGTGTAGGTACGTGTAGTACAGTGGATATGTACCTACTCAGTTTATGTTGTTGACAACGCAATACGTGAATAGAACTGATTAGGAGAACGAAACTCATAGGCAAAGTGACATTCTTGAAATCCACTTTTATTGAGGGTTTTCATTTGAGATCCTGTACACCACCAAATGAGAAACGGGATATTTTCAGTAGTCGTAATATTTGGTAGCGTGTGAATTGGACTACAATCACTGTCTGTTATAAAACACAAAGTACTCACCAACAAATACTCGATATTACCACTATTTCCGAAGACTAGTACCTCAGACACCACAACACCACGTGCTATTTCAGTCGGCTGTTCTCCAGAATAAAATTAATTTTTCACGCCTTGTCATAGGGTCAAGAAAACTCCGACGATCTGAAACAAATTGATGATTCACAATGAGTTAATTTTTCCACCACACTTTTATTACCTCTAGTTTCTATATTTTTTATACAAGAAAATTTATCATTTAATATTAATTTATATAAATAACATGCAGCATGGCTATAAGAGCGATGTTTCAAGTAAAATGTCTCCATTCCACTGTTTTTAAACCACTTTTGTTTCCACTTTTTGCCGAGTAACACCTCAATTTTTTGAGTTTTCAACGCTGAACACGATGGCACACGATGGTGAAGTCAGAATTGCGATATCTCATTCCGTAACAAATTAGAGCAGATGAACCATGAAGAACACCTCAAGTAACATCCACGTTTCCTTATCTGTGGATTTTTTGAATTTATGAGTAATTCCCCCGCCCCTAAAACTCCCCCCCCCCCCACTCACGTTTTTTTTAATGATTATCATGCCGGTTACTCTACTTTCAATTGCAGTAAATACAAAGGAGAATGATATAGCTTCAACTCCTAAAACATTTGATTTTTCGTTCATTTTGATGCCATGTACTGTATGAAGCTTGAAAACCACTAAAAAATTCATCTATAGTGGCGAATTCTCCCAAGCTGAATGCTTTTTGGCTGTTTTTGATAAAGATGTCATCACCTCTCGAATGGGATCTAACTTGTCAGTATCTGACGTACGTACGTCTCTTGTATTCGAGTCATCAAACCTCAAGGCCCGTAGCAAAAATTTAACTCTGGCCACGGTAAAATTGGCTCGCAAAATCATCGGCCCCGTTCCAAATAAATAAAGTAAATAAAGAAATACTGTGGGGTTGGCAACGTTTAGGTCAAACTGAAGCAATCACTTGGCTCACGGAATGGGGTAAAGTGATTACTGTAGTTATGTTGGCTTCGGCTAGGTGTGTAACTGTTCCCTATAACTACCTTATGATGTACATGACATGTATACGAGTATACGAGTATAGCGACCCCAGAAAAGTTTGCCAACGTCGGAAACATCAATATGCAAACAACTTCCGTCCCTCGCCGGCTTTCGATTCCGCTGCCCACCAGATATCGATTCACTCCCAGAATCAGCTGTCCAAATATCTGACCTATTTCGCGTGATGGAAACTCAATTTAAATTCTCCCTCCCCCCTTCCCTTTTTCCCCCCACTTTCAATCGAATTCTTCCTGCACTGGAGGGGCCCCTTTTGCCCTCCGGATGGGCGCCCAGTGCGCCGGCGCTTGCACGTCGTTGACTGCCTTATATTGATTAACTTGTTACTATCACCTCTCTTGGTTTGTTTCTACCTCTAAAATAATTAAACCTTGTTTACACACCGTCGGGTCCATTTGGATACGTGAAATAGCGGTTGCACCGGATAAACTTTGATTAGTGAACGCTGGGACGCTGTAGTGGGAGAGTGAGCCTCTGAGTCAGTCCATAACACCAACTTTTGCTAGCCAATATTACATTTGTTTTCTGGCCAATGAAATACTTAGGTACATACAACACTCAAAGACTTGAATTACGTACCTTCCGTCCATTCGCTGTTCCTTCAAGTTTTCTACATGTCTGTCGCTTAACAATTTGAGGAATCTAGAACCAGAAAATAAATTACGAGTAATAATACTGATAATCGTTACAGTTCACTTATCCGTCCAAAAGAATATTTTTCGGTGGATTTGATACGTAACCAATTCTTAATTGTTTGACTTGGTGACGTTTTATTGGACATGTTTTATTTTCAACCGATTCTCATAGATTGAAGGGCTATAGAGCTGCCATGAATAGTTCGAAAGGTTATCTAATCATTCACTGCGTTCTATTTAAAATGATTTGGTAATATTATTATTCGATAGTATGGTAGTACATGAGCAGTACAACACCTGATGATAGGTACGTACCACTACTTGTTCAATGAAACGTCAGACGTAAATACCTCAGTATTTATTCAAGATAGTCACTACGTATCACTCGCCTCTCGAGAATAACTAGAAAACAAGATTGAAGTGTTTCTTGTTTGTGAACTACAGCGATTAGAACGTTTATTCGATTCGTTAGTCAAGGCCTGAGTCCACACCTGCCCACATATTTTTGATTCTATGTTTAGCTGGACGGCTGCATCGCGGTCTATTCTTATTAACTCCCGTAAAAAATGTGGACTGGTATGTTGGGTAGTTATGAATTTAAAAACCCATGTGTTCGAACATATATATCCCTTAAGACACTTATTTGACTACCTTTGCATACAATTTGTGTTAAACACCGTTATGGAACCTCTGTGACATTCCCAAAATACTGCAATATTACAATCTATTCATTTATTGAATTTTCCAAGTAACACTAGTCAAAGTATTTTGTCGTACCTATGTTTTGTGTGACCTGAAGCTGTATTAAATTTTATGATGATTGACACAGAGAAATATCGCGAAATGGTCTAATATGATAGCTTAGTTACAATTCACTATAAAAACTATATTACCCATTATGGAAATGCATTCAAACAAGATTATCGAACTTCCATATAAGATATCAAAGTTCTCCTACATCCAGAATTCCTATTGCGTTCCATATGTAACAACTTTTTTCCTTGGTCGATTCCAAGATTCATTATTGAAGATAATAAACCAAAACATAAGGTAGCTATTACTACCCTGAAGTTGCGTACGAATTCATAATCGACACTTGGCCCCATTGCCACGCCTTTGGGTCTCATACTTCTCTAATTCTTCGGCTATGGATTGCCACGCCTTATGATCTCATAATACTTATTCTCTAATATTCTAATTCGCTAATTCTTCGGTCCCGTCTCATCACGGTCCCGTCTCATCACGGTTCCGTCTTGTCAATATTCCGATTTGGCGAATATCCGAAAATTTGATGAATATGACCACTATGTTACCAATTTCAAAAAATCCACAGTCATGCAGCGTGGCTATAAGAGCAAATTTTCGAAAAAATAACTGGTTTTATGAAAAATGTCTCCCTTGAAGAACGTGCATGAGGAACGTCTCAATTATAAACCATGCTTCTTCATCTCCAGTTTGAGAACCGAATAAGATACCGCAATCTTTAAAATGAGGAGTCAGACTGTTTCATTTTTTCGAAGAAAAGGAAGCTATTGTTCCGGGTCCAAAATTTTTAAAACTCGAATTTCCTCAACACTATTGTACCAAACTCCGTTTTAGACCATCCTGAATCTAATGTCGAAAGACACCAAAAATCATATACTTAGTAGGTATCTTTAAAATTATGTCCGACTGTTTCATTTTTGGGAATTTATGGGTAATTTTCCCCCTTAAAATTTCCCTAACCATCCCTTACGGTGGTCCGATTCTGCCCATCTACGAACTTAGCCTTTCAATTGCCAAGAAAGCTTTTTTGTGCAAATTTGAACTTTGTATCTCAATTCTATCGAGCGTTATCGTCTGGAATGACACATACATGCTATCTATCACAAAAAATCTGTCTTGGCAATTGAAAGGCTAAGTTCGTAGATGGGCAGAATCGGGCCACCGTAAGGGATGTTTAGGGGGATTTTAAGGGGGGAAAATTACCCATTAATTCCAAAAATGAAACAGTTTCATAACTGATGTACTTTGAAGGCGAAGAAACGTGGTAGTTACTTGAGATGTTCTTCTCGGTTCAGCTGCTCTAATCTGATAACGGAATGGGATATCGCAATTCTGACTTCACTATTGTGTTCACCGTTGAAAAATCTATAAGCTCAGGTATTACTCGGCTAAAAGGAGACGAAATCTGTTATAAAACCAGAGAAATTAAGACACTTAAAATTGATTTGACACCTCATTTAACATAAAACCAGTTATTTCCTCTGAAATTCGCTCTTTAGCCATGCTGCAGACCTGGATTTATTTTCAATTGGTCACAACATACAAAATACTGACAAACATGTTCTTGGAAAACCTTGAATTTGAAAAGGAAAACCTTTAATTTGAAATCCGAGTTACCTATATAATATATAATATTATTATATACCTATATTATATATCATATGATTTTTTGTGCCTTTTGGCAGTGAATTCAGGATGGTCTGGAGCGGATTTCGGTATGAAAAGTTTTTGGAAATTCGCTAAAAACTTGAATTTGAGCAGGAAAAACTTGGATTTCATTCGGAAAACCGTGAATTTGTGAAACCGTGACATTGTTTTTCACATTCCGAAACTATCAACTTGTAAACAACAAGATCGGACGATATTTTCGGGTTCGGAGTGTGTGGGAGCATCCCCTTTAAGAGGGCGCCGTACGTGACAGCTCCCATAAGAAATCAATGTATCTGTCCCGCCATGTAACTCTGCCAAAACTGCACCGATTTCCTTGATTTTTTTTTTCTTTTTCAAGTTAGATCAAGTCCTAGTGATCCTACTTTTGCGATTTTTGATATGACGTCCCTGAAGACAGCCATCATCTCATGAAGTTGGTATTCCGAGAGAGATGGGAGGTTGCCCCAGTTGGATGGTTGTTTCTTCCTTATATGAAGTGATATGGAAATTGTGCTCCGTAGGATCTCTTTTTCAGATCCTAAGCTTCAATTTGAGTGCTTAAGCGATAAAAACGGTTCATTTTTGGGGATGTGGTGTCCCGGGAAAAATTGACATCTGATATTGAAGCAGTTTGAATGGCGGGACACAGGCGGGAACGCCAGTAGTTCAGCCCTTTACCGCTAGATCCCGCTGACTGAGGAATGTGAGAAAGGGCTACTTCCCAAGTACCTCCGGTCCCATAATCCCTATACCTACCAGTCAAACAGAGGTGCAGACTCTTCTGAAAGCAAAAGTTGTTCTGCATGGGTTTCCCAAATCCCAATAGCGTTGTGGGGGTTATCTGGAAGAGTTGAAGTCATTATTGGGAAAAAGGGCCACGTCATTCATGACTTGGCCTGTCCCTACTCTCTGTTGTGAAAGGGTGAGGGAAGATAAATTAATAAATGAGTCATTACAGTTGAGTTTACTACAGCCAACATGCCCGAAAATATGATAGTTTTTTGACATTTTGCGTCAAATCCGCCTACACAATAGAAGAGAGGGCCCATTGGGAAAAAAGTTAATGTGAATTCCAGAAAAATTGCAAATTGCATAGTTGGATGCAGAATAAAAAAACTCTGCAAATTCTTGACACAACGGTTTATTATCTTCTTTGTACAGATCACCCTTCACATTATTATTATTATATTATTTTTACATTGGACATGAAATTCTAACTTTGACTTGTGTATTTTATAATATGTGTTGTAGGTAACTTTTTACTCCTCCAGAACTTGCTTGTCGTTTTAGGCTACTACTAGGAATTGCAAAAGTAGGTACATACAAAGGTAGCCAAGTCGTGGAGATTATTCATTAAAAAAAACAGTGCTACAATTTACTGAAAAATATTGATATAATTGACATAATATGTCAATATATTATCTATGAATATATTATATTATACGTACCTACTTATAAATTATTCATTTATATCTTTTTGTACATTGATGTTGAGGGATGTCATCCCTCAACATCATTGTTACTGACGGTCAAACTAAATCACACACACTCTTTTTGGTTTATTATCTTCGATAATGAACCATTGGAATCGCCCAAAGAAAAAAAATTTTTAACCCCCCCTCAAAATTTGTTGGTTTACGTTTCAAGATACGTAGATTCAGAAAATCGAATAAAAAAAAATCCGTCCGTCCGCCGTACGCCGTCCGCGCCACTTTGCCCAGTTAGCGTTGAGTTAAAATTACGAAATTTGGTTTCTGGGTTTTTGTACATTGTTTTGCACCTACGAAATCAGGGGATTCTCTAATCGGCATGTTCCTTGATACTCGGGGATCCAAAATTTCAGGTAGGACACAATTAAAATAAAAGTTTTCAAGGGTAGGCACCATTGTATCCCAAAATCTTTGGTCCCTCTCAATACGCTCTACCCTAATCGCTTGTGGGGTCCAGGCACATAAAATGCAATATGACCTGCTGGCAATTGCCAGCTGGCCCTGGATTTGGTAGTAATATTTGTGTTTTTTATTAAAAACCCATCCTCCTTTCTTATCACTCATCCAATAATTTATTTTTTCGTCTTCAATCCTTCTATTGTCGTACTGGCACACGAGGATGGACATTTTATTTCTACGATGCCGTCATCGCCAATGAGACCGTCAGGTGTTCCACCCAAAAATTGATTTTGAAAGTGTTTTTTTCCCAAGAGACCCAGATGTGTTTTTTCCCAAGAGACCCAGATACCCTAGGAGATTAGAAAGCCAGTTAGTGACAGGTAGGAGTTAGGTTTTAACGGGATAACGGGAGAATATCAGATTTTGAAAGTACGTTTTTCCCAAGGGACGGTAATTATCCAGATAAATAGTATTTATTAACTCGGTATTTGAAAACCATGTGCTGTCTGAATCAGCTGGGTCAGTTTGAACCAACAAATTTTGAGGGGGGGGGGGGGGTTAAACAAATTTTTCTTTGGGCGATTCCAATGGTTCATTATCGAAGATAATAAACCAAAATACTATTTGAATGGTTTCCTAACAAAAATGTTTTTGATTTCAATGATGATTCTAAAAAAAGAAGAAATGGGTAATGACTAAATTATTCATCTTCAAAACAGCTCTAAATTTTGAGGGAAATGATCGTTTTCATTTTAGACCAATATTTAAAAATATTATTGAAAAAGTGTCGGCAGTTCAGTTCTGATATCCCGGCTCCCGTTGTGGCCCAGCGTCAAGGCAAGGAGGTCGGTAGGTGGTGGTTTTACCCTTTCCTTTGTTGCAATCGCAGGGTGAATGAAAAGGAGGTAAGCCATCTCAAGTACGTCATCGCTTTGTCAACATGTTCCCTGGGCAGTCCCTAACGGTAGGTAGAGCTACGACAAGTAGCTGTACCTGCCGGGGATTTTCCAAACTTGAACCTTGTTCATGTCAGAAACATAGTTCTCTTGGAATCCACTGCAGTAGCAGGCGCCACTCTTACGGCGCGCTCTTAAGTCCTGTGGGAGCGTCAGCTTCAACTGTGGGGATCGATATGGGGCCCTGTTTCCCTCTCTTGGCCCCTTCGCCTGCCAACATCGCTCCCCTTCGACGCCGTCCCGCGTAATTTTGTGCCCTCCCCCACCCCTGAAACCTTGTTCCGGGATGAGATAGTTATGGCAGAGGCGGTGGGGGATATTTAAGTCCATTTCTCATATATCTACCCATTCCACTGCCGTCACATGGCTCCCTTCAAGTAGATATTCTAGGTACATAAATCCGCTCGTGTACCCCGGTAGAAGCCTCGAAATTATATGTATTACGCGCGCAACAAACCAATTTTCATAAACAAAGTACTTGTACTATTCTCTGATAGGCCATTGTCAATTGTCGACTCCTGCTGTCGAAATCGTATGCCATCCTCCACACACAAATTCCACAAAATCAATTTGAGTTCCAGCGTACTCACTCATGCCCGCAGCAACTCTATAAGGTAATAAGAAAATGACACTCTTGAACATAAAGATATCTGCGTGGCCCTTTTGCTTGAAACGAAACAAGTTTTTGGCAGAGTTTGGCCTACTGGGCTCCTCTCAAAAATCAGTATAGTGCAGTCGTACACTGGCCGCTCATTCGTTGTTAGCGACGACGCAACATCTCTATCATGCAGCATAAAAGCCGGAGTACCTCAAGGTAGTGTCCTTGGCCCGTCCCTCTACCTAATCTATGAAGGCGATTTCCCTAGTTCAACAGTTCTCAGTCTGCCAGTTTGGAAATGATGTAGATGTCTTGATATTCTCTAAAGACTGCAATCATGCGGAAACTACCCTGCAAGGCTTCGTCAATAGAGTAACCTTGTGCTGCAGCAGACGGAGAGTTAACATGAACCCCCAAAAGTCTGCGAACCCCCAACCAAACCCGTGCAATTGAGTTCAATGGGACAGAAGTCGCTCACCTAGACAGTGTTAGGTATCTTGGCGTTTATTTGCACATGCAATAAGCTTAATTGGCAACGTCACATCAAGTATGGTTGGCAACATCACTTCGTGGCTCCATGGTGGATCACCCTAATAACCTAATGTCCAGAGTAATCCCCTCCAAGAACGCAACGTTGGCTCAAGCGCAAGCGCCCATCGGACTTCCTCGATGTATAAGTTACAAACGTAAATGATCTCGTGAAATATTTATTTATAGTTCTTTATTTAAAGCTTTATATTGTACTGATCGTTGGATCCTTATTCATGTTAAAGTGACCTCCTTAAAAGAACTCATAGGCAGGTCAGCTAGTGAGCTGTTCCCGCAAAAAGCGCCACAAGAATGATAAGTTATACAATGTATATCCATGTCATGGACTATATTAAGTTTGGAGTCTCAATTTTAATGTTTATTCAGTAAACCATTTCATTTTATTTTTTTAAATTAAAACAAAAACCTGATACAAAATGTCTTTGGTTGTCTATCTTGGAGAGGCCTTGATTCTGAAAGTCAAAAGACTTTACGTTCCGGAAAACTTGATTAAGGGCGATTTAAACTACACTAAACTACACTACACATTTGGATGTGCAGATAAATCACGACTAGCCAAGTGGAAATCGAATAAAAGTTAGAGAAGTAGCGCACAAGATGAAATGGCTCCTAAATCATGAGATTTGAAGAGACCGAGTTTGAAAGAGGTTGAACATATTTCCGAACCAAAACCGCACATGGTGGAATATAGGGAAGGAATATCCAACGAATTGGGTGACAATTATCGAGCCAGAGTTGGGAGAATTGAAGTAATTTGTGAGGTCCGTTTCCCGATTGCGATTTCAAGTAATTAAGATTCAAAAGTATCAAATGCCGGGTGAGCTAATGGGCCTTCGGTGCCGTATTGATTTCTCCTGGTCCCAAATCGGCGAGTTATAAGTATTTCCCGTATGGTTTAATTAGTTCAAAAGTTATATTTGGAATTAATTGAATTGCGATTGTAAGTTGATGTGGGTCACTGGTGAGTAAATTGTAAACGAACTAACGTAATAACATGAATGTGTCCCACACATGGCTGTTGCTAACGATTTTCTTGTTTTAATTGTCGGATATTTGTTGGTAGGTATTTTTTGAAAGGAACTTTACCGATTACCCCTCCACTGTGATAGGAGTATCTGGCGACCTACTCGAACAAAAGATCAATATTTCATCTCAATGCTGCTTATTTCGTGTAGTGGGAGTTACAAGGATATTGATGTTGATAAGATGTGATCTAAACGGAAGGATGATCTACAAAAATCCAAAGTCATGCAGCATGGCTATAAGAGCAAATTTTTGAAAAAATAACTGGTATTATGTAAATGCCTCAATTTTACTGGTTTTATAGCAAATTTTGTCCCCTTTCTTTGTCGAATAATACCTCAATTTATAGATATTTTAACGCTGAACACGATGATGAAGTCAGAATTGCAATATCTCATTCCAAACCGATTAGATGAACCGTCAAGAACAACCACGTTTCTTCGCCTTCAAAGTGCTTCAGTTATGGAACGAAATAAGTTATCGCAATTCTGACTGCACCATCGGGTTCAGTGTGGAAAAAAAAAAAAAAACCTTTAAAACTAGGTGACACTTGTCATACTGTTCCATTATTAGAATTTATGGGTAATTTTCACCCCTTAAAACTCACCTAAACCCCTCTTGGAGTGGCCCAATTCTGCCCAACTACGGAGTTAGCCTTTTGATTGCCAAGACAGATTTTTTGTGCAAATTTGAACTTTTTATCTCAATTTTACCTACAGGGTGTAGTGGACCACCCTTTCTAACTCCGTTATTTTCAGGAAAATGAAAAAAAGCTTCTAAAGTAACCCCCGTTCATTTTTTACAATGAATTCGAATATCTCATTCCCTCACTTTGCGCATGCGCAGAAACATGCGCAGTTGACACCAACTTCGGTTTTTCAATTGTGTACCCTAATTTTCCTGAAAATAACGGAGTTAGAAAGGGTGGTCCACTACTTAAGAAACACCCTGTATAATATATATTATATAAATATACCTACATATGATTTTTGGGGTCTTTTGGCTGTTAATTCAGGATGGTCTGGAACGGAGTTCAGTATAAAATGTTTTCGTAAATTCGAGTTTAAAAAAAAATCGCTGTGAATGAATTTGAAGCTTCTTGTAAGATAAGAAATCTATTTAGTTTACGATCAAACTAGTTACTATCTAGGAACCTTCCTAGTTTTCGGAGTTCGTGAGCAAAAAAAAAAAAACTTCCCCCAGTAAATGGAATTCTGGTAAATCCGCGACCCTTGAAAACCCCATTGTCCACGATATCGCGCCCAACAGACCCAGTGATCTGAGAGCTGGAAAAAAAAGATTAAAAAAAAGTTCGGTCGAGGTCATGACTTTGGTTGCGGTCACGATTCAGCCGCTTCGAGTCATATTAGCAGTCTCCCAAAAGTGAATACTGTGTCGAAGAACCTCCGAAGGCCGCCCTGCTCCCAACAACCACCGACTTCTACAAGAGATCTGAGCTCTACAGTAAATTCATATTTTATAACATAAATATTATTGTTGGGAATATTTCTTGATTGTTTTAATGGTTTTTCGCACTGCATACCACGCCGTCGTTGCAAAAATAAGTAGACAACTTCACGGTTAGGGTCTGGTGTTTTTTTGGAACCATTGTAGACTGCGCGTTGACAGATCACATCCACGACTCATCTTCTACAGGAGCTCGTACTGTGGGCTATTTGCCTCGGGCATCCTTTGCCCCGAAGTTGAAGAATCGTGGGCTGAAAAACGAGCCCAAAATCCGTCCACCGGCACTCAAGGGTAGAAAAATTTCATCATCCTGCTCGAGCCTACAAGAAAACATTACCCATAACAAGCAAAAATACACAGATGTCAACCATCTCGCGAAGTTCTGTGGAGCCAGGACACGAAAATACTACAAAAATCTGACCCGCAAGACATAGTATCACTGTTTTGCGAATTTTCAAAGAAAAGCTATTGTTTTACAGTCAAACATTTTTTGAACTCGAATTTCCTAAACTGGTTTATACCATAATCCGTTTCAAACTGAATTCATTACCAAAAGAATTTCTACAATTTCTACTATGACGAAGGCGTCCGCCGAAATATCAGTATCAAATTGTGTTCAGCGTTGAAAAATCTATAAGCTGAGGTATTAGGTACTCACCAAAAAAGGAAACAACACTTGTTAGAAAACCAGTCAAACCAGAGACATTTTTTAAAACATAAAACCAGGTATTTTTTCATATAGCCAAGCTGTATGACTGTGGATCTTCGATAATGAACCATTGGAATCGCCCAAAAAAAATTACCCCCCCCCCCCTCAAAATGTGAGGGTTTAAGTTTCAAGATAACGTACTTACTTACCTAGATTCAGAAAATGGAATTACAAATTTTACAAACATTACAAAAACACAAAAAACTGCTTTCCTGAAAAAGTTTTTAAAACCTAGTTGGCATGTTTTGCTTCAGTTGTCTTCAAATATTACAGTAACAAAAACGTTTAGAAGGCAATGAATTGTAAAATTGAAAATTGTATTGTTTAAAACAGTGGTAAATTTAGTGGATTGAAGGATAGATGGAATTGTTGAATTAAAGTTCTATAAGCTAGGAATTATCATTAATATAGAAAACGGAATTGTGACTTGAAGAACGAGAAATGATTTTTGAATTTATTGGAAAATTCACGAGACCATACGTGAGCTAGTTACCGGCTGCCCCTTTCGCTCAGAGAAGGGGATATCGCCATGTGGTGGTCTGTTCGAACGAAAGCTCATGTTTCCCCTCGTTACTCCAATTACTTCGAGTTGTTCTGGGAGTTAAAAGGCTTTAAGTAAGAATGAATGTAGGTACAAGTAATAACTTATGATTTATGCTCGTCGGCTCTGGAATTTAGTAGGGAAATTGACGTGGTCATTACTGCGCTTGTTACCGACTGCCCTTAACTAGGACCATCTGGTCACTTTCTCGAATGAACTCAATATTTTTACTTCATTACTACAATTATTTCCTACAGCTGGTTCCTACGAATGGGTTTCTAAACAGAAAATAATGAACCGCCAAGATATAAAACTTGGCATTTTCAGACCCACTGAAAAGCTGTTATTATAGGAAAATGGATGGAGAAATTGGAAAATTGCCGTTACGGAGAAATATCCGTTACTGATATGTGGTCTCGGGGGACTCCTGAAGTGTGTAGTCGCACTATCTTGTGCGGACAGAACAACTCAGTACGAGTGAACTAAACGTCCGAATTAGTAACAGCTGAAATAGTGGGAAATCCACTACTACTACTCGGAAAGGCCTAAAAGTGCAGCTTTCACTTTCCGCGGGGGAAAAAAATACCTCCGCAGCTTTTTCTTCTTCGTAGACCTCCAAAGTCATTTGTTTCGGACGAGCCTCAGTTCTCCTATTCAGCTCTCTTTCGTCGCCACGAATTTCTCATGCTCTAATTGCTCGGCTTGAAGCGACCGTAAAAAGCGTGGACAAGCGTTTTCAAGGACTCGGGACTGTTTCCTTGGAGGTTGGCGCGATGACGAGGCTGCGATTGTCGGCGTGACGTAATGCAGTTCTTGTTGGTCCAGAAATAGTCCGATTCGCCGGCCTCAAAAAGTAGAAACGGGTACCTTGTCAACAAAGGATATGACGAATGTTCGTATCTACTTGATGCCAATCGGTTGAGTTTGCAGGATCAGCTTGTCTTTTGAAATACATGAATCACAAATCTCCTTCTTCTAATTGTACTGTTTCTGTACTTTAAAATGGCTGTTATTCGATTTTTGTTGTAACATTTAGGAGCATCCGTGGAGCATCGTGATCTCCATGATCCACTAAGGTTTTCCCACACCCAATGCCGACTGAAGCAAGTACTTCATATTAGGACGTAATTGAAGTCAGGAATAATCGTTTCTCGCCCTGCAAATCGCAAATGCCTCTGATCAGTCGTGCCAATTACTATAAATGGGAAGCTAGAAATTCGTAACTCTGCGTCATTACGATTTCATGAATCGTTTATACAAACCAGTATTCACATTCGCAACTGTGGTAGGCAGATGATTACTATTTAATACCCAGTCATCAACTCTTCCTTATCATACCAGTGAATTCGTTGATGTCTTGCAAACGTGCTTTTTGGAAGCGTTTATCAGGTTCGCGCATCTAAAATTTAAATTGGAATTCGGAAGCTTATGGCTTTTTCACAAAGTTTTTATTACTTTGGTTTCGTGTATGTTTGCCCGGGTGGAATTTTGTAATCGATTTTTAACTAACCTTCCGATGAGCTAGAGACTTGGAATTTCAAATGTCGGGCAGAACTAGATGACAAAGCAATATTCACTTGGTTTCTTGTCCGTAAGAATTGTTTACCTACTTGAAGTCGCTTGCAGTATGGTTGAAGTGAGTTGTTTCGGGTATTTTGAATCAATTCGGGACCAAGAACGTGATAAATAAGTAGTTTGGACTTGGAACGAATCTCGGACTTACAAAATTTAGTGATCATGTCACTATACATAGTTTGGTGATCGACTATCACACTCAAGACGTCTGCGTACGCTGCGTGCACGGAAAACTTGAAACATTACACAAATACTACCTAGCGTGTCAAGCCAAGACAGTATCATGACAAGGATCCAGACACTCTCGAGGGTCTCTCCGTTTTTTTAATTTTTTTAATTTAATTTATTTTTACTTTTATACGTGCCAGAAAAGGTAGGGCCTATATCTTGGCATTTAATTTCCTCAACTATCGACATGTACGAGCGTCTATTCTGTGCTCTAGTTTCAATTCTGAACGAAACAAAACCACATTGCTCTGCGGAGCTGTGAGAAAATGATAGGCGTCAGGAGAGCAAGGGCATGTCTAAAACAAGAAAATAAAATAAAAGCCAAATACTCGTAGAAAGAACCTCTCGAGGGGCCTCCGGGAAGAGTCGTCTTGACGTTTTTCTGTATCCTCAGGATCGTTAACGCAAACAATGGGAACTTTTGAGAAATGGAGTATTGCGCCAGGGGTTGTTTTGAAAGAGATGAGAGAAGAGGCTTCAATGCGCTCATCTTGCTCTGAAAGTGGTCTGCACATGCGCCCAATTGAGGTTGAAGATAAAGAACACTAATTATGAGCAGAGACCTGGGTCATTATGCAACATAAATGGTCTGCATGTGATATGAATTGGTTGTTAAATTATATACCTAGGAGACAAATAGTGGTTTGAAATATAAAGCGGAAAAAGAACTGAAATATAAAGCGGCTGGAAGCTAATTGAGTGCAAGAGGGGATGACAAGGCACAAGGGATAGGTCTTGCCAACCAAAGGATAATAAATTGTTCTATGTGCGTGAACTGACAAGTGAAAACCCCCAGTGAAACATTCAGGTTTTGCATTAAAAAATGGATAGTAACATAGCAAAGTGTAAAAAGGAGTGTGTGGTGTGATGTGCACAGATGAGTTCATAACATAACAAATTCCAAATGGCTGTTCTTGCCATGTGGGCAGTTGCTTCATCTGAATCGTTGTCTTTCTGTTCGAGTTGTGGAACCAAGAATTTGATAGTTTTTATGGTGGAAGCGCTGAGTTTTTTGGAACTCCATTATCATGTGAGTAGGTTGAAAAAAGACTTGTGGAACTGAAGTCTTTTTTCAACCTACTCACATGATAACCAAGAATTCTTCAATCATTCGTCCATAACGCTCAGAATTCACCGTAACCGCCCCATTTCATTTACAAAAAAATACGGTCTAATTATTCCCAACTTGGAAACCCCACACCAAACGGGTACCAAGTCACTGTGGAGAGATTGCTGGTATAATTCCCGTGGATTAAAGTCGGCCCAGTACCGGCCATCCTGCTATTCTGCAGTGACGTAGCCGTCAAGGTGAAAATGAGCCTCGTCACTCAACATGCGATGGCTGAACTGAAGCCTGTATTTAAAAATCAATGTTTTCAACGAAGTTGACGTTGTTCGTACATCCATGGTTGCGAGTATAGTGGTGTAGATAAGCAGAAGTACAGATCAACTCGAGGTAACAAGTATTGTGGTCTAAGGAATCCATTAATATTGATTTGAGTTTGAATCATTGGGTGGATGGAATGGTTTATAAATAAAGTCTATTCCACTATAATTTAGAATTCATAGCCCTCGAGACGCAGTATCAGGAGAATTCACGAGACGCCAACGTTGTGGAGAGGTGAGTTCAAGCACTTGCACAACCGTTTTGGCCACAAATGTTTTAAGAGGGTGAGGTGGTGCGTTATTGTGGAATCAGAAAAGAACTAAAATGAGGGTGGGCTGCTTTTATCCAATAAAGCCGGATGGAAAGAAGAAGACGGGTGAACAGAGCCTGAAAGTTCCAAACGAGGAATGCTCATAGTTTTCAGAGGAGCCACCTTGCTTTTTGCATTCACCAAGTCAGTGATTTTCTTGCCATCCTGCGATGTTACGAGATAAATCACGGCAGCGAATACCAGGATTGACCCATCGCAGAATCCATAAAGCTGAACAGGTGAATCAGTCGAAGGAATAAAGCGAGGAATTTGCAGCGTAATTGCAGCAATTTCCTACTAAGAGCGGGTAATGTTTTCGAGAAAGAAGCCATCTTCTTGGTGTGGATAATAGAAAGCCCTGAAAGTTTCAAGTCGCTAGGTCCAAAGCCAAGTTATATAACTTCCCCCGGGTTTTCGATCTTACCAGGTTCTCCTTGTTCTTGTTCAGACAGGCAAGGCTCCAGCCTCTCCACCTTCACCAGTTGACTTGAAATTTTGCACAGAGCCTCGTTTCACTTCGAACAGAGAAAGATTTAACAGGAACTTTAACTACAAAAAGATGTGATACCCCCCCTAAAAACACTCCGTGTAAAAATCATTCTACAGCAGCCGAAAAAAGTTATCCCCGCCCGCCCCTTTCCGTCCAACTAAAGAGATGTCCTAACCACTTCACAAGCACCCGACTCGTTTCGAAATCTCCCCTTGGCGCCATGGTAGGACGTTTTTTAAGTACTACACATCTAATACATGTATTATATGTATAGATATTTCCTTACGCGCGGGGAAATGAAAGTTGTAGCTGACCTTGAGTAGGTGACATCAGTCCAAAAGGTCAGGGCGGGAGGAAAGTTCAGGTCGGCCCCCATTTCCTCGACGAATCGACTATTGAGTTCGGGGAACCAAAAATAGATCGGGCTCATTCGGCTCAGGTGAGGGAAGGTGACTCATAACGTCATTTGATGGGACTGCAGCAGGGACTTAAGGTTAATTATTTCAAAATATCACCTACACCCATGTGCCAGCTCCTTTATGATCCATTGATCCAATTTTAACATTGTTTTCCAATAATGAACCACTGGAACCGACTAAGACGGAAAACTAAATTTTACTCTCTCCCGCTGAAAATACCTGTATGTTTGGATCTTCTTTTCGCTAGTTGTCGAATCTCGACTATAACCTCCACAATTCATTCATTTTCATTGTATTTGCGTTACGGGCACGTGGAAGCTATTCGCCACACCCTGACGTCTTTCAGCCTTGACACGATCCTTCTGCGGTGGAAATATTGGTGGCTCATATGGTCGGAACGTTGCGAGATTGTGCAAATGTTTTTCCACCAGTCAGGCTCCACGTGACAAGCGCCTCGTCGAGTTATTTAGCTCGTCAATTTTAGTTAAGAATACGGAGTTCCAGATTGGAAGCTTCACACGGGAACGCGACCATGAAGACACCAAACGAATAGTCGACACGCTGGCGAGCTGAATCGAGCACCAGAGAGAAGGGATGAGAGCAATAGTCTCCACCAAGGACGGATCCCATGTGCCAACTTCACAAGCACCTGTTCGACTTGAAAGAGAATCACGGAGTCAATTACACCATGTATACCTTCGTATAGACGCAAAAAAACATCAGACCTGAATTGAGGTTCACAATTGTTTTCGACTTGGATGGGACGGCGTCAACTTCAGGAGGCCATAATGGCGACCACATCCGCATGTGCCCGTTCTGCAATCAGATCCGAAATTCCATAACCATTATTGCAATCTTCAGGGTTTGGGCTCATTTTTGCTGCAAATGTCAGAACGACAAATCCGATATCAAATCGTTACTACCACACCAAAAGCGCCATTTTTTGTAGATGTTATTTTTGTTAAAGTGCATCTACAGACATGCGGAACGAATTCCTTGTTTTTCAAAAAATCCACTGGGAATTACGAATGTTAACTCAGGGCAGCCAAAAATGCACTAAAACTAAAATGACCAAAAAAGCAGATTGGTGCTTTAGGGGTGGATGTACCTATACCTATTCACATATACATTCACATATATTGCCAGCCTTTTGTACAGACATATTTACGGTCAATCAAGGAAATATCCTTAGCGTATGAGATGTCGAATCTGGTTGTTCCGAAAAATCTTTTAGGTGCGGGAAAACACGCTTGATTACATACTCACTAAGATAGAATTTAATAGAACTCATAAGAAACCATTTTATGGGTGAAACCTGACCTCAATTTTTAAGGGAATCTTCGAAGAAAAGGATGTGTCACTCTAAGGGAGGCTTAGGGAAGTTTTAAGGGTGGGGAATTACCCGTAAATTCCAAAATGAAACAGTTTAATAAGTGACACCTCATTTTGAAGGTTGTTTTACGCTGAACACGATAGTGAAATCAGAAATGCGATATCTTATTCCGTTCTTAAACTGGAGCACTTTGAAGACGAAGAAACGTGGTTGTTACTTGTAATGTTCTTCACGGTTCATCTGCTCTAATCTGATAACGGAATGAGATCAGCGTTCAGAGTGTTCGGCGTTGAGAAATCTGTAAACTGAGGTGTTACTCGGCCAAACGTTGCGACACAATTTGTTAACGTATCCAATACTCTTCCGGTACCTATTCAAAACATTCTTGATTCCCCCCTTCCACCCCAAATTTTGCTTTGCGTAAAACTAGTCCTGTTTTGCTTATTCGTACGATTACCCACTGCTTCGAAAATTCGCTCATACGATCATGCTGCATGGCTGGAGCTTTTTTCCGTAGGACCGCACCTCCAGGTTATGTGGGACTCGGCCAGGGATTTTTGATCTTTGAATTTGCCTGGTGGGGGGAGGGTGTTAGTAATTAACGTTGTTTTCAAAAATCCGTCGAGCTATTTCGATTCTTAAAAAAAACCTGGAAACGGCCCGTGAACTCGGGACGGGTTCGAGCGGGTTCATTTAAATTCCGCCACGAAAGCTGTGACGGTGGTTTTTTCCCGTTTTTATTTCTCGGAAATTTATGTTTTTGAAAAGGTTTGGTGGGAAGGGAAAACTCGTTCTTCATATCTGGTGCCTCCGCCCGGCTCGACCCGTTTGGGCGGTTCTCGTCTCGCCCAGTAGAAGTCTCCTACGCAGTAGACGAAAGAGAACGAGAGAGAGAAGTTTATTGTTATAAACACTGGGACAAAAGAAAAATTTATACCTTCCCACAATAGCGAGAAAAATAAAGTAAATAGGTTAATGTGACCCCAAAAATAAGTGTACAACGTTTAATAATACGTGATCAAATTTAATAAAAGAATTCTCCATATCAGTGTATATCTGGAATATGATAATGAGTATTCAAGATTTACGGTGTTTCTTGTAGACTCGTATTACTTATCGATACTCTCAAATCCGCATTAGCAACTGAATCGTTTCTTTCACGTGGTCCCGGTCAACATCGACCGCGTGAGGTTTTGAAACGCCATTACTCGTTTAGATTCTATTCGCGGTCACGTTGTCTTCCCAATAACGAGGTGACAGGAGCCGTTGGATACAAACAGATTGTTTTCCCCCAAAGACGGAGTTTTTCGTCGGAAATGATCGGTAAGAGCCGAAGTTCTAACAGTTTACTTCAGCCAGGATTACGTTCTGAAGGATCCGAAAAGGATTTTGGTACGTACAAAATTTCATGTCATTCACCGTTGTACCATAAAGACCATAAAAATGTGTGTTCATCACATACCCCTCATACTGCATTACCATGTGGCATAATTCATAGGACGTTGTAACTGCGTGATTGTTTCACTTAACTTGATGGAACGTGACTCGACAGAAAAAGGTTTAGTGGTGCAGCATGGCCCAATAAACGAATTTTTGAAAAAACTTGCTTGAAGTAGTTGAATGGTAGCAATTAAATTATCACCATTTTGAAATCAAACGAGCACTTTTTAGTCCATCAAACGTTTATGTTATTCAAATGGTCGAGTTAATACTTTCCTATAAATAACGTGGAATTAATACCTACAGTTCCCCAACGATCCCAACTGTAGTGCTCAGAGCAGAATAACAATATTTTTTACTTATTGAAAAAAAAAGTTTGATGAAACTGCGCAACAACTCGACTTTTGGTGAAATGTTTGGCTATTACTGCTAAGAACATTACTTTTGCTCAATGAACGAGAACAAGTGAACAATTTTGCTCAATGAACAGTGAACAATTAACGAGATAGATATTTCGGACGATTTGTGACATATTCCTAGAAAATTATCTCGAAGGTTCTTATCAGGCCTAACACCAAAGTTGCCCAGCCATAAATTCGTTAATTTCACCGGTGTAAATATTATTTGTTCACAAATAAATTTCAAATTACGTACCTACCACACAGTTTGAACAGGTTGTCGCATTTTTTTCAACTGCGTAATAACAAAAGCGGTACTAAACAAGTGGTTTCAAGGCTAAACGAGTACATCCAACAAAACCAATGTTTGGGAAATTATACGTAGTATGAACTACGTAGGATGTTTATCAAACCTCACCTCGTTGTGATTGAAGAGCCTTTTGAGTCATATTCGCTCTTTTTAAACGGCGTTTATCGAATAATGATGTTCTGGCTTTTTTTTTCTTTTTTTTTTTTTTGTACAGTTCAACGTGGCTATCGAGATGCTGAATCGATCCACGAAATTGATAAAATAGTCACTACCACTACTGGTACCACTGGTGCATTTGAACAAAATAAAGGGAGGTTTCAATGTTATATGGTTACTACTGAGACGTTTTCGACGTATTACAATCAAATAATTTTGATCAAATAAAATAATGCTTCTAGTAACTAATAACTAATAGTGCTTCTAATAACGGTTATTTTGATATTAGACAAATTAAGAGTCTTTAAGGAAATCAAATGAATTTCAGAAAATGATAAAATAACACAGCCATTGAGAAGTCATAACGAATATTGCCTAGTGAGGTTTGGTAATACACCCATTTATTCTTTGAAGTTTTTGCTAAAAGTGGATTAACTTCCCGTTGATTATTGACTTGATTGCGACTTATCTATGAAAATAACCTCTATGAGTGAGTGATTTTTTTTTACCGTCAGTAAGAATGATGTTGAGGGATGTCGCGGGTCGGTCAAATGACTTGTCTATGAAAATAACCTCTATGAGTGTTTGTGATTTTTTTGGCCCTCAACATCAACCTCAATGAGGTTGACAATTGAATTTCACGTTTTATTTTCATAAAACATGAAATAGAGATCTGAACAGTGTTACTTCCGCGTGTTCGTTTTATTTACAGTCACGACGACGTTGGTTGATAATTCGTTTCGTTGTCTCAAAGATTTTGTTGTAACGCTCGCTCGATTCGGACTCAATTCATTCGAATTACACCGTACACATTGAATATCTTTGAAACATAATATTGATTGATCAACCTTCAAGAGATAAATTTATTTGATGGTTGCATAATATCTTTCAGATTATAATTATCAAGCTGGAGCGTACACGGCGTGTCGCGAACACAAATTTCAACCCGCATCCGGGGACAAGATAACCCGACTGGTCTTTTCGGTACCCGTCTGTCTCAATCGAGATTAAATTATACTAATTTAGGTACCATCATGGTTCACGTCTCCAATGTCCCTTGAACCGGAGAAGGACAATTTGAAAAGTTGCAACAGATTTTATGTAAGTTAACCTTAAACCACTTTCGCATTTATGATCCAGTATTCTTGGCTAGATTTGATGAGGTGTTATCCCCTCCTTCAAACTCTCATGTGATCTTCAGATTGTAAATCCCAGCGAGTGCTCGACAAAAAAACGCCATTACAGTGACTTCACAATGTTATTTACGTAGTAAATTCGAAAATTCGCTCTTTAATTCATGCTACATGTCTTTTTCACCTACCACGTATTGGTCGTTTTTGGAATTATTCTTTTTTAGTAAAAAATTGGAATTTACTGAGTACAACATTCCCTTTTAAATCCGCCGCACTCGTCGTATAGCCCTTTGAAAATGTACTGAGAGCATTGAAATGTGGGGTTTGTTTGGGCCGGGGCAGATCCTCTAAATATAATACCTATCGCTGGTTCAACAAAGAGTGAAAAATAGGGATGGTCATTTTCAAAATGCCACTGCTCGAAAACTTCAAATACTAGGTACCTAGAATCGTTCACTATTTAAACAAATGTGGATGTATATTTTAATTAAGCGTTTTGTTTAAGACCACACGGAGTTCAATCAAGGCCCGAACCAGTTCGTTCAGAATGTCGGCTCGACGGTAGAACCGAAAATGTTTAAAACAAATTGGGGCAGTATTCGAAAATGTTATGAATACGTCATGATTATTGGATTTGTGCCGAGTAACTCTTCATTTTATAGATTTTTCGACGCTGAACCCGATGGTGAAGTCAGAATCGCGATATCTTATTCCGTTAGCAGATTAAAGCAGATGAACGGTGAAGAACATCTCAAGTACCAACCACGTTTCTTCACCTCAAAGTGCTCCAGTTTGAGAACGGATTACGATATAAAAAAAAAAACTTTAAAAAGAGGTGTCACTGTTTTATTTTTGTAATTTATGGATCATTTTCCACCCTTAAAACTCTCCTAAACCCTCCCTTTACATCTTGGGTTTGTGTCTTAACGGTTAACATGGTCAATTTGCATACTGAGGAACACAGCTCATTCAAGTCAACAACTGAAAGGTTTCTCATTGTAAACTACTGCACCATATTACTCCAATGACCTGATCACTGAAATTATATAGAACGATTGTAATTTAGGATCTTGCTATGGATACCTTGACAGACGAGTGTGGAGAACTAGGATAATTGTTTGATTTTCTCCTCGTCAGGGATATTTTCATTACCAGTTGTTTATGGTTTCAGAAAGTTGTAACCCCCTCCTTCTGACTCCGTCGTAGGGCATGGAGAATTGATCCGTCGTGATTTTTATGAGAGGTTTCCCCCTCCCCCGCACAAGGCCGTGCGAATGCAACGTGGCCATGGCGGCACAGAGTAGGGACGGGAGATGGATCTTAGTGTATAGTATCCACTGTGCGAGGGAGAGAGTAGTAAAGACACGAGCGAGATGGAAATACCTTTTCAAACCGGTGTAGCGGGTGCGGGAGAGGAAAACTGCGCGCGCAGCATTCCCTTCCCCTCCCCACTCCTCATCATCGTCCCTTCCACCTTCCCCGATGTCAGAGACCCGAAGTGGCCCTCGCTTCGCAGCAAAACAAAGAAAAATTCTCAGACGTTCCTTCGCAGAAACTCAAGTTTAAAACACCTTTTTAACAGTTTGTGACGTCCGTCGGTGTTTTAAATCTACGAATCTCGATAAATCGCGATTGTTTTCCTTACCCCGAAGTGTTTTGACGTCGGAATTTGTTTTGTGTTTGTGCAGAGAAGTGCGGGTCTCCCAGAGTCACGCTCAGGATACACCAGCTCAAGGAGAAGAGAGACAAGAAGAATTCCGTCGACCACGAGCCTTTCAACGGGTGAGTCAACTTCTCATCAAAACATTTCAACATTTCCAATGATCGAAAATCGAATTTTCTCACCGTGTTGTTTCGTAATCGCGGTTCTGCGCATGTAGTCGTGTCCATCTTGTTAAGGTTTCACCTCCCTGTCGAACTTAGGTAATGTAGGTACGAACTTGAAAAGTATTTACCCACTAGATCGGTAACAACTCCATCAAAATAACAGTTTGGCGGAAAAAGTAAAATGATTGCAGATATCGACCTCGGTAAAGGGTTTCGAGGACCAGAAAGTTGCCTCCCCCCTCCCCCTGCCATATGTGTAGTTCACTGTTCTATTTTGGTAGTAGGTTTCCTCAAACTCGAAACTACAATGAGGTACAATTTTGCGCACATTTATTCGAACAGACCAGATGGTCTCTGAGTGGGACTCCAGGCACACCCGTATATTTCATCAATGGGTACTTCTGCGTAAATTCAGAAGACACAGAACGAATCTCCCAAACAAGAAACTATGATTGTTTGATTGATTACTAGGGATGGCAATCATACATCGATGTTTTTGAAACATCGATGTTTTCGCGGGACACATCGATGTTTTTCCATCGATGTTTTCTGTGTCGATGTTTTTGGAACATCGATGTCGGGGTTTCGATGCATCGGCACATCGATACATCGATGTTTCAATTTTTTTTGCCATAGGCTGCTGAATGTTTTATTCTAACGTTCTTCTCACATACCTAGGAATATTATTTCTGAATTTTTATTTCCTTTAAATGAAAATATCGAGGCGTGTTGGCTGAAAAGTATCGATACTTCCAATATTTCGCCTGTGGGAAAGCAGCTAAAACAGGCTCTAATGTCAGGATTTCACTCGAGATGGGGCGGGAAAACTGTCACTCGCTGACTTTACCCATGTTTTTGGACCCTGTTTCAAAAATATTCACTTTTCCGATTCCATCGCATCGTCAAAAGCCCTCACTCAAATTAAAAAACTGGTGGCGTCTGTTGGTACTTCTAATTCCCCGTCATCTCAGTCATCTTCAGAATCGGACCGTGGAAGTCCCGTTGACATAATATGGGCCCATCATAAATCGTTGGCGTTCAAAACCAACAAGAAAATGTCATCTTTTCAGAGCTTATCGGTGAACTTGGACACGGAGATATCAATGTATCTCTCAACTCCAGTGGCATCAAACATGTTTGAACGTATGTATACGTTCAAATCCCCTTGAATTTTGGGAAAGACAGTCTAACCCAAGCTGTACACGTTATCAAGAGAATACTTAGGGAGGGTAGCCACCTCTGTACCGGCAGAAAGATTATTCTCCAAGGCTGGTGCCACTCTTACGCAGCAGAGAAATCGCCTGGGGGGCAAATTGCTTTCAAAATTACTTTTCTTGAATGGACTACCTGCCAAATACTGGGTGATAGCCCAGCCTTCGTTTATACGATTTTTTTTCTTGGAACTGAATTATCATGGTAACAAATAAAATAAATTTATAGCTTATAAATTAAATAAAATAAAAAATTGATTGAAAACCATCGATACATCGATGTTTTTTTAAAAACATCGATGTTTTTTTCCCATCGATGTTTTTGGGGTCCGATGTTTTTGGAGCATCGATGCCGGCCGGTCGATGTATCGATGCATCGATACATCGATGTTTTCATTTTTTTTGCCATCCCTATTGATTACCATCAAACTATGATTGTTTGATTTCAATCAGCTGTTCAACAGTGAAAATATTCCTGAACTTTCACCATTTGATTTCATGCTCATGGCGATGTTTTTTCGGCTCTACCTTCGAGCCCGTATTGTGAGCTAACTAGGTGGATTCAGGTTTGCTTAAAACTAAAGATAAATAGGACCTAGTACCTGGTACTTCCTACTCTTTTCTTTAAACTTTTCTAGCTACCACATTCTCAATATTCCAACCCTCATTTCCACCCCTTCCTTCTGACTACAAACTGTTTTTGGGATCATCCTCGGCCCAATCGTACCTGGAAGTTCTCGATTAATTTCGAATGGACACCATTTTGTGCATGGCAGCCTGTTTTGCCTTTTTCAATTTGATAATTGGATTAAACGGAGAGGTTGCCCCTTCCGAATTTTGTTAGTTTACGTCTCAAAATACGAAGACTTGAACAAACGGTAAATTCAAGCCAAATTTCTATTGTTGTTCACAGCTGATTGAAATCGCTCGAGGTTTTGGTTAATTCATTGTCGTCAAATCAGGACTCAACAAGTTGGTTTTTGTGCTTTCTATAACCGTGGATCCGCAATTTCGTAGCGGATCTCACGGAAACACCAGCTTTGACAAAATTTTAACAAGAACCACTGAAATCGCGTAATTAGTATAAATGAATAATATCGTTTTTTTTCCATTGACGAAAAGTCGAAAAAATGAGATATTTACGCCATTCTGATTTGACTACGTACGACGAATTACATACGTATTGTACAAATTATTGATATCGAGTTTCTTGGAAAGAAGATAATAGGTACTGCTTGTTATTGATTATTGCCGATGGAAGTTGTTACAAGTATTAACTCTTGAATTACACGCGTCGGTCCGGATCGTAGTTACAAAATTAACGATATCTCTGAGCTTGTAACCTACTCGGATAGGCCCATCTGTTCACCACCTACTCGAACGAACGCACAATATTTTTACCTACGTCACAACTAAAATTATTTCGTTGTAATTATTCGGACTTGTAATATTACGTAGAGGGCAGTGATCTAGGCTGAAAGGTGATCTGATCTACCTACACCGCTATGGAACAATTTGAACATTTAGAAGCAAAGGATAGGTACTTCAAAATGTATATACTTGTTAAAATGATCTTCTATCAAAGCTTGGCAGACTGGGAAATACCCATGAGATCACTGCTGGCAGAAGAAACCTGACTAGAATGGTTCATGTAGTTGTTCCGATTAAAAATTCCTACTATTACAGCAATTCATACCATATTAATCTCATAAACTGTGATTATTACAGTTCGGTATGTGATGATCAGCCTTTGCCGACCTTTTATTACCGGTATTTGAACTTAACCGATGCTTAACCGAAAATTCAGTCCTACACCTTAGAGCACCGATATCCAGCGAATTTTTGTTTTACGTCAGTAGTGGTCAATGGTGTCAAGATCGAAAATCGATTCAGCATTCTATGAATGTGACGAACAGTGATAATCATAATCACGATTCCAATTTCCGTCACTATATTAATATTAATATATGGCCAGTGTATACTACTATAATATCGCGTGGTGATTGGTAAAAGTGACCAAGTGACATTTTTTGAGAAAAGATGTTTTGAGGGAATATTGTGCAGAATTTGATTTATAACCTGGAAACGGTTTTATAATGATATTTTACTTCAATTTGGAGAAACAATTGTGAAAAGTATTGTGACCAACCCTGCCCATGATCACAATGCCACTGGTCGGACAGAATTCCGCTGGTAAAAGTGATCATGAAGGGAATCGCTCATTTCGTTCCCATGTAAAATTGATCAAGTGGTAAATGGTCAGTTTTTCTTCAATTCACTATTACGGGGAATACAGAAGTTTGTTTGGTAAAACTGACTATGTGCCAGATGTTCACATTTTTCGGATTCCTGTTCATACTCTCAAACAAAATTTGGGCTGGTAATAATGACCAAGGCGGTTTTCTGCAGAAAATTCACTATAATTTTAATATTGACGGGATTTTGGAGGGGTTTTAAATTTAGTAAGGCACTAAATGCGCCATTCAATCATATGAAAGGGGATACGAAGGAAGATACTGATTTTGAATGCCCATTTCTCGATTCAGAAAGCCGGAGAAACTTTTGAAGGCTCTCCTGTAAAATTGTAAAATGTTACTTGGTCACTTTTACCAAATACCCCGCTATTGCCACAAAATTACTAGTAGGTATATGATTTTTGCTTGCTCTCCCTGCCAAACAAAAATCCTATATGTACTAGTCACTTTGTGGCTTCGTTGTAATAGCTTATTTCCTTTGCTGACTCCCAAGTATTTCTTTGAACTTGTAAAAGGATTGTAAAGCGTGTCAATACCTATCCAGTTACCTGTAAGCGGGCTCGCGTAAAAACTCGCATGTTCCTCGTGGGTATTTCGGTCGAACGCGCTCGCATGACTCATTCGGAGAAAGCTCTCCTTTTCTTACCTTACCCCGGTAATTTCACCTGAGTCATGACGCTCGACAAATGTTCCATATGATTTCCTCCCAAGTCATAACGACACACATGTGAACACCAATGGTATAACAGCTATTGAAATACGAATAACTGACGTAGAAATCGGTTCTGTGGGAGTAAACATCCGCCATTTAGGGAGAGTACAGGAAGCGTTGGCTGCCGTTGATGTTTGTGTTCCAAAATTCAACTTCGGTTTCATATTCAATTGTTTCGGCCGTTTTTGTTTTCATTAATTAAGTATAACATGTTTGTTTAGGCCTTTAAAAAATTCAAGTCAGTTTTCAAATTAATGAACGTTGGGTAGCCATTTTATGGGTCGATATTAACTGGAGTCGTCACTCAACTAACACTCGGCCGTGCAGAGTTAGTTCACTTGGAAATTATTAATCCTTCCTCATTGGCTACATCGACTATGAATAACCCCGTACGAATTTTCGAACAGTGACAGGGGAACTTTAAATCATCTGTTGAGATACCACAAGGTCCAACTCACGTTTCCCAACTTTTCTAGAGAGCATAAAAACGTCTTTGCCAACCTACCATCAATGTTTCCGTTGCTCTCTGGGGTTTTCTGCAATTTAAAAGCCTTCTCTTTCACAATGAAGTTTTTTAGTTAAAAATACCAAAAATAGATAAACCTTGTGGGTGTTTATTTCGATTTACGCCACATCTATTGGTTCAATTCGAAAGACTGACATTTCGCATGTGAATCCGTTCTTGAGTCATTTTGTCCAAAAAGTGAGTTAAAATTAGGTACATCTCATTTCAAGTTGCAAGATTATCTATGTAATGTCTTGACCTTGAAGATTTATTTATGGACTGCTTACTACGGAGTATCTACCGGAAACGTGTTCGGCCTCGGAAATGGCCTCGATTTAAGTTGATGAAAATTTTAAAACCCAGAGTTTGACTCGACTCCATCGTCCGAATCTGATTCGTCATTCGTGTAACACACTGTTTTTGAACACCAGCAGTAGAAAATCAATTGGTATTGCCATTACACATTTTACCTCGTTTAATGCACCATTTACTACACCGACTCACTCAATCACTCCGATGTTTCTTAGCCTGCTCGATTCACTTACAATTTTCTTGATCGATTCTTCTGTGATCTTATCCAACGTGTTAGGTACTCAATTGTTGGATGTAAGTTCTACTTGCTAAAACTCCCAAATTCGGCTACAAAAACATTTCAAAGTTCGAAGATGGGTAATTTTCGAAACCAACGTTTTCAGGAAAAAATTAGTATATTTCTTCCGATAGAAGCTTTACCGAATACTATCGTATATTGGTTTTGATACTGACACCAGGAGTATCGGACGTCCGTAATTATTATGGAACGCAACAACGCTTAATTGGAGCATGATGAAATACCTCCTGCTTTAGTTAAAGAATTCATACTCGACCTAGTTCTTGGCCTTGTTGTTTCTTTGTTTTTTCCTTCGATGAAAATGCGGATGAGTATTTTGCGAAACCGGGAGAATCGTTTCGTAATATTTTAACCGTCTTTTCCGCCTCACCCACGTGGTTCCCAGTTGGTTCCGCTGGCAGTTTTCTTTAGATCGCTCCGTCGTCAACTGCGGAGAAGGGAAATACCAATTTCCGATGTAGTTTATTGCCTTTCGAATTTGATTTCAACAGAATGCGTCTAAGACTTCGTAACTCGACTTGGGAAAGGTAGGTCGGTTTTCGTTAGTCATCCTAATCGGCTTTTCACTCCATGAAGTTTGTCTGAAGGACAGAAATTGCGGTTAATTAATTAATTTGTTGGAATGGCCCGTTTGTTTTGAAGTTTTCAAATATATAAATATTTTTTTCCTTGTTTTATTGACGGCAGTAGGTATTATTGGCACCCATGTTGCCTCGTATTTACATTTAATGTAAATCAATTTCATGTAATTGACATAAATGTAAGATCAAATTTTCATCTTAATTCTACTTGAATAAATTCTAAAATTCACATCTACACAGTGTAAATATTGAAGCAGGCAGGTGTAGGGTCGCCGATCGTGGCTCTTCAGTATGGCTGTTAGTGGGTGTAATCGTGTGCTCCTCGTACAGTACGAGTCGTACTGTAGGCTTTCAGAAAGTAAATGGTCAACATCTAGTACATCACAGTGGTTGCACAGTTGACTGGGAGCATATCCGTACAATTACAGTGATTTGTTGATCGCATGCCCTATTAACGAAATTTCTAATGGGCGTAACGAGCTTTTCCCTGGACACTCTCCAATTCTTGAACCAAGAGGTCAATTTAATTTGTTCGCATACTCTGAAATGGAATTCCCCTGTGCTTTCCGACTTATTTTCATGTGTCCTATGCTATGTGCAGATCATTTCAGCTTTGCAGGAAGTTCTTTTTTTTTAAATTGATTTATTGGCGTCGGTATTACCATACAGCCATTGGTTTTTGTACAACAATCTATAATCTTCATCTAATAAGAAAATATCGTGATTTTTAAGGTAACGTGAATAATTGCTGTATTACTCAGTTAATTTCGATCTAGGTTTGTGTTTTTCCAGTTTTCCACTAGGTATGTGTTTTCCAGTTTGCTAAAGATGCACTAAAACAGACCGGCGCCATTTTGTCTGGTATCACATTTTCATCGATCACATGTTATTAAAGAATTTATAGTGATGTCCTCATATCGTTACCACCACACCAAAAGCTCCAGTGCAGCTAGAGGTACGCGAAACGAATTTCTTGTTTTTCAAAACATCTACTGGCAATTACGTTTGTCGACTCTGGCAAGTGTGCCCAACTCAGGGCGTTCAAAAGGGCACTAAAACGAAAATGACCAAAAAAGTAGATTGACGCTTTTGGCGTGGTGTTAACGATTATAACAACAATGTTTTTAACCCTAAAGCCCCCCCCCCCCCCCCCCATTAGACCCACGTTTTGTATACAAAAATGGCTGATCTTAGAACTCATTCTATCTCTATTAATGACTGCAATTTTGGTGGAATTTGAAATTATTTGTCAATAGTTTTGCCATAATACTTATAGATGTGTGGGTAGGTATATCATATTAGGTCATATTATGTAAATACTTAGCTGAATGAATAAATAATTGTTAGAATGTTTTGTGTGTATTGTATCCGATTAGCTCGTGGCCTGTTCTACAAATCGTAACCTGGTCTATTTATCTTATCGTAGGAACATGGAAAGCGGCAAACCCGCTGAAGACGCCGGCAACGGCAAAGAGCCTTCGAACGTGGAAGACAACCAGAGCAGCGGAGGCGGTCGGAGTACGCCCAGCGACAAAGAGCCTGCAGTACTTGGGGCGGAAGGCGGCAACGCAGTGGTGGAAATGCAAGGAGAGAAGACGTCAACAGAAAGTGGGCCGGTAGCCGGAGTCAAAAGAACTCACTCGACTGAAGACGAGAATTCCTGCACTCCTGGTGACGACGGCAAGAAACGTCGGAGGAAAGAAGATAAAGGTAACTAATAACTCCTTGATGTACTATGAAGTTACTACTTGGCTGGGGACCGAAAACGAGCTAGTCCCTCCTCCACACGTGCTTTAGGCCACTCCTCCCGGACTCCAGCTGTCCCTCTTGGTGGGGAGATACAAAGCTGGATGTACTCCGGTGCCAAGCCAGACAAAAGACTCTGAAATCACCAAGACGAGTCGCTGATAAGATATTGGCCTATCAGTAGAAGATGCGAGTTGAATCCGCTTCTAGAATAATTGAGCTATTGCCGTAAAAATGAATAAATGAGCTAGTTTCAACACCCATTTAGTTCATATTATCTTGAATAAGATGAGAATTCCGAAAAATGCCCTTTAATTCTAATGAACTCCTGCATGGACAATGGAAATTGATTGAGAGACTCAATTTTATTGACCATCCATTTTCCTTCGAAACTTGTTTTGAGATGTCAATTCACATTTTAACGATAAGCGTTTTCTGTGTAGTTCATGCCACACGTCCTCTAGTGAAAATTTCATTTACGTTAGTGAACTCGTTGTACCTTTTGAACCGAACATTCGGCGCTTAAAAATTATTTCTCACCAAATAAATTGTCGCGTTTCCAGGGAAGAGCGGAAGTAACAGCGGTGGAAGTCCTAAGTCCCTCGTTGGTATCGAAAGTGAAGGAGAAGACGCTAAAAGCGTAGAATCTCCTGGTCCTAAGGTGAGAGAGCTTCATTTAAAAAAAAATTAATGCACTAAAAATACGTTTTTAAATTGATATTTCCAACTTAAACCTTCGTTTTAGGGAACAAAAACAACAACAATTAAACTTTTTGATCAATATTTTGATCCGCCTTTCCGATTTTGATCTGAGTTGAGTAAGAGTAGTTTGGAGCTGATTGTAGGTGGTCCTTCATAAATTGCATCAAAATTAGAGCAGTGGTATTCTATGAACATACGTGTGCGTGAAATCTAAGGGTACCCGAGGTGACTCGGTTTGTCAAAGCCAACCCCTGTTGGGCTCTTAGTTGCGCAAAAATCAAATTGAACTCTGTAGAACGAACCACTCGTACAGATAACCATCAAGTTAGCGTTTAAATAAATTCCAAGTATTCCCTATTTTTGTACTGGATGAATCAACGACACAGTAGGTACCTAATGACTTGTTACGTCAGACACTTTCATGTTGTATTAGTGAACTGAATCTATAATTTTTTTCAGGTACCGCCATTAAAAATTGTGATTTCTGGAGCTTCATTGGAAGAACCTGGTTCTGGTGGGAGGAACGGTAAGTTTGTTGAGCGGACAAAGTATTTTCCCCTAATTCTACAGCTTCTACGTAGGCATTTTCATTTTTCGAAGTATTACTCCTGTCACCGAGTATTCAAATTTTTGTACGTTTCCAGGTAAGAACGGTTCCGGTCGGCACCATCTCCCTTACGTTGTTTCTGCGCCGCCGGAGGCACCGGAAGCCGCCGCCGCCATTCTCCAGGTGACTCCCGCCGTCGACGAAACGAAAGACGAGCGAGGGGCGGGAAGTGGCGAAGAAGGGAGCGGTTCGAGCGGAAGCAGCGGCAGCGGCCCAGTCACTGGTCCTGCGACAGGACCAGGGAGCCGTGGTCACCAGAGGGTTCTCAGGTCCCACAGGTGAGGATGATAATATCATAATACTGACGTAATTAAGTTGTTCTAATGCGACGAACGTCCCCCCTTCGAGTGCTGACAATGTCATTGACTCTATGGAGCTGATGTACAACCCCATTTCCACTACCACTGAACGTTGGTTCTATGTAAGTTGCATTTTACCGGAGATTTTACAGAATTTAATGGAATACGTTTATGGATTTTGGAGGCATATTGGCATTGACACAACGTAATCTGAGACTGATGTTGATTATTTAATATAAACAGAAACAATGTGCCTCGGGAGGTTACAATAGCAGTGATAACTTGGCCTTCTCCATGCCAACTCAATCCGATTTGCTACCAGAGGCATCTTCCAGTGTTCATAGTAACTAAACCTCTTCCAACACTGACTTACTACTCTTCCTATGCCATTCTTACTACTATTTCCCATGAAAATCAGAATGAACCTTAAAATCTGTGCCCTGAATCCTACAATAACTGCTGATATTCACCAGATATGCTGGTTACCATTTATGTCAGGTTAACTGTTCCTTTATCTGACACGCTTATTTGGGTCTGATCTGTTGGCTGTCTGTAGGTACATTATACTCTAGGTTTGTCTAGATCTGTGACTGACCTTTCATTGGATATTGATGATTAATGTTTAATTTCCAGGGGGAAGAAGGGCAGTGGTGAAGGTCGGAGTAAGGACAAAGATAAGGACAAGGATTCTAATAGTAACAGTGGATCTGCTACCTCCAGCCCTGCAGGTATGGTCGAAGTTTCTTCACCCAGACAAGTCTCCCCGACGCCTGGAGCTGGCTCGGAAATCGTCAGTGAGGGCGAAGAAAAGCCTGCAGTCGGTATGAGATGCATTATTTCATTTATTGAGTGTCTTGTAATGACTGCTCATGTTGTGAGAAAATAATGTTTATTTTTGGAAATGATCTTTTGTGGAAATCTGAAATTGATTTCTTATTTTTTTGGGATGTAGGAGCAACATCCACAATGAATACCATCCGAAGTGAACGAGAAAGCATGAGCGGGAGGGATAGCGATGTGGAGAAAACTGCAACACCTCCACCTCCTCCGCCGCAGGAACTTCACCCGCGTAAAAGGAAAATCCGACCCCGTGAGCAGCTGCCTCCGTCCAACGGTACCAACGGCACCCATGCGCCAGCTGCCGTCACAACAAATGGAACTAGCAGCTCGTCCAGCAATAGCAGTGTGGGAAGCAGTGGTCCTGGCAGTGACTCAGGTGCAGATGCGAGCCTGGGGGGTTCTATAGGGACTTCTGCTGCTCTCGAGTCCATCTCAAACTCCTACCAACTGTTCCTCAATATCCGAAAGCAGGTTAGTTGTCGAATAAATATCGAATTTATTGGAAGGGAAGAACTATCAGATAGAAGAACTGGTTTGTCGCTATGGATTAGTATGTAATTAGTTTATCAGGTGAATATCATATATATTATATCAAATATATTATTATTAATCTCCTTTATTTATTTCTGTCTGTTTGCAGATCGAAAGGAAAAGAAAAGGCCTGTTTCCCGTCCAACCAAAACCTCCACAAGGGTTCAAAGATTATCTCATGAACCGCTGCACCTATGTTCTCGCAAACAACAACTCCAACCGAGTTCCGCCTCCTAGCAACAAGCCCCCTCAGGATCTCCACACCGGCATTAAAGAACTCTACCTCCAACAAGAGCAAGAAAGGCACCGCCTCCTCATGCAAGTAAGTTGAAAAAATACTCCACTCATCCAAGACTTTGGGGGAAATTAATTATAGAATTATACCTAGTTTTATCGGTACAACTACGATGGAACTGCGTTTTCGAATGCTTTCAATTAATATTGAATGTGTTGCGCGGAATAGGCTTTATTATGTAAATAATATATTTTATTATGCCAATCTGTCTTACAGCTAACCCATATACCCTGCATTAGTCTTTCTTATAAACTAAATCGAATGTATTTTCAGCACGTGATCGAGAAGGAGAAACTGGTACTGTCTGTGGAACAAGAAATCCTGAGAGTCCATGGACGGGCGGCCAGGGCACTTGCAAACCAAGCGCTGCCCTTCTCAGCCTGCACGATCCTCCGTGATGAAGAGGTTAGAATGAGAATTTCGATGTTTTAGAGTTAGAGCTTGATTGAATCCATTATTTGCTGTGGCAGGGTGGTATTGAAACATTTTCTCTAGTATGTAGTTAGTTCTCGGAAAACGCTGCGAAATTTTCTATCCAGACCCGAAATTTCCTGCATGATCGAACAACCACTGGGGAATAAATCGGACTATTGATCGCATTTACAACTGACATAACATATTATGTTCAAATGTAAAATATCTTCGCTCTAGGGTTCAAGTTGTTTCGTATTGGTTGAAAGAACTTTCCACATCCCTTGATGTCACCCAAGTGTGTTTAAATGAAGAAAACTTCGGGATTTTGAGATAGAATAATCAAAACCTGCTGATCTCGCTTGCAACTCTTTGGTGAACTGTAAGGAATGTTTTCCAGTAAACCACAGACAGGAGGATTGTGTGATAAAGTGTTGAAAAATCTATAAAAAGTGGATACAAAATTTGTCTTCTTGCATGGTTCACCTGATCAAAATCCTAGATAATATCTTTTTGCATATTATGCAGAAATCAGCAGCAGCACTTCTTTCCCACTTCCTCGCATGAATCCATTACCTCCGTCAGTCAGTAAGTTAGATGAAATTGGCATATTTTTCTTGATTATAGTGGTAGGTAATAAGATTTTGTAATTAACACAAACGACATTGAGGGAACTGAAAGAACCTTTTCTTTCCAAGATGTGAATACCTACCGGCCCTTAGTCGGAGAGCACCTCACCTGATCCATACCGAATAGCTTCATACCTACTTGGATACCTATAGTAACCCAATAAGTTTACGATTGCCCATATTTGAATGTTCCACACATCACATTTTACATAAAACCAATTATTTCTTCGAAAATTTGCTCTTATAGCCGTGCTGCACGACTGGAACTTTTTTTATTGTCTTTTTGTGGGCTTGAGGAGACAGACCCACCTTATCCCTATTGATGTCGGCTGTCTCCTGTATCTACGATATCGTGTAATATACCTGTAGTGACGAATTGTGATGTAAGAGTGTTTCATCTTTCCCGTTGTAGGTTTACTCCGCCATCACGCCAGAGCAGGAGGAGAAGGACAGGAACGCTCGTAGCAGGTACAACGGTCGCCTGTTCCTCTCTTGGCTTCAGGACGTGGACGACAAATGGGAGAAGATCAAAGAAGCGATGCTCCTCAGGCACCACAACGAGGCTGAAAGTCTTCACGCCGTTCAGAAAATGGACTGGGAGTGGAAAATGAAGGAGCTCGCTATCTGCGAAATGAAGTCATCCCCTGTCATAGACGAAAATCACGTACCTGTAGTTCACGTTTCTGACGATTTTGATCTCCTGCCAGCATAGGTGAGCAGATCATTTCCCGTTTTCTTGTTATTAATATTTGTTCCGGGTTCGTTCGTGTTCAAAAAACCTGAAGATCAAAAAACCGCTATCATAGTACTATCAGTAAGACAAATTTGACAATGGTGTGGGGTGATAAGTTCCTTTCATCTGCTTCTTAGATGCTACAAGCACAAGCAGAACGCGCATATATCTAGAGCTAAGTTTCTGAAAAATCCTTTCTTAAAAGCCAAATAAGCTGAATATCCGAAGTTCGATCATACGATTTCTGAAGCAGAATGTTATCATTTTCTGAGTTCAAGAAATTTTGTTATTTCAATTTTAATTTGGAAATTAGCGGGATTTGCTACGGAGGAGAGTTTTTAGCTCGTCTTGAAACTTGAAGGTCAGCCATTTGTAAAAATTGTTCTATAGCAAAACAAGCTAATTATGTGTCCAATTGCAAAAAGCGCTAATTTTGAGAGTCGTAAGAGTAGTAGGTTTACTTTTTTAATATATCTTTTGTTTTAATTAAATTTTTTCAAAATTAATGAAATTGTTAGCTCATTTGTTTAGCAAAAACCTTCAAAAGTTTAAAAACAAAGATGAGCTGACAGAAGATTGCACGTGGTTGCACAAATAAACGACGAAACCCTCCTGGCGGTCCTACTATGAAACTTTTTTGTTGTTAGTGACAATTCCACCAACCTAAAACGAAAAGGGTCGAAAATTCAGGAAAAAAAACGATGTTGGAGGGAGCTGTTTTATATATATACAGCGCGTTTTGCTACAGAACTGTACACAGCAGCTGTTGTCAACAGCTTGTAGCGCTTTTTGAAGCTGGGATGTTTTTAGCTCACTTTGCCACCTTCATCATAACACTTTTAAGCGCGTTTTGGCAGATAAACGGCGTTTGGCTTTAAACTCGTTTTTGGTGGGTTTTGCCTCGTTTTGACCTTGGAAACTATCACGGGGATGTAGCTGACGCCATTCTGAATCCAACAATATCAAATAATCTTCATAAAATCGATTTATCGCGTTTTGCTTTCTGGCCTACTCAATTGAATTAATGAAATCACTGCTCAATTCATTATAATATATGATTATTAGCATAGTAAACATAATGTGTCGATATTAACGATTTTGTTATCTTTTTGTTTCAGATGTGATATTACTCTAAGTACTATATTGTGCCAAGAACTACGAATTTCTGGGCGGTATAAAACTTTAAATAAAAAGAAAGGCTTTCTTTTTAGCGCTCAAGCTATAAAAAAAGGCGCTGTTCAATTACGACTTATTCCCCCAAAAATCCCTCTTTATACTACAACTTTGTGAAAGCTTTACACGGTAATGGAGTACATTTAGACTGATACCTAGTGTAAAATGTATGTAAATAAGATTATATATGTATATGTGCGTATTGTATAGGTTATAATGTACAAAAATATTACCATGTACAGAAAAAGTATAACATATCTAATTGACTCTATGTGTTTTTATGAAGTGTCATTGATCCTCTCGTCGGCAATAGAAGGAAATCTCAGTTTTATAAATCCTTTAAAATGCACGTAATGATGTCGTCTTATCAACTGTATCAGAAGTTGAAATTTTGACAACTTGTTTTTAGGATGCGACTTTCTGGGCAAATATTTCAATTCAAAACCAATTAGAAACATTCTTAATCTATCTCTAGCAGACAGTTCTCGAAGTACATAAGTGAAGTGAAAAGGAAAATTTGTGATAAATGACTCGACTTCGTTGCATGGAGTCACACAGACAAACAGAAAGCTTCCAATTGGAAAAAATCTGTTGAAAACCACACTTAGGTAATACTGGTTTAAATAAAACTTTTTTCGTTGTACATATATATTTTTAAAAAGCGTATAGGTAACAAAAAGTACAAAGTTGCTAATCTAAACCACGAGACTGACCAGCTTTGGTTAGCTTCCCACGTTCACCGTAAATCGTTTAGGTACATGAATTTGATTGGATTTTCAGTTCTTCATCGTTTTAAATACTTCTTTGACTAGGTGGGTATTATTGCACTGCCTCTAGCTTCCTGGTCCAACCTAGAAACAAGAAACATGATTATCAATAACCAATAGCTCGTTAATTTAATGATTTCGTACAGTTACGAGACCCACGAAGATGTTGAATTAAACACAGAACTGTGATCTGAACGGAAAATAATGAACCGTTGTGGAAAGATTTGCAACGTTTTTTGTTTGATTGTTTCCGCATTCTATCTCTGCAGTTTTTACAATAAGGCATAAAACTTACTTGAGCTGGGCTATGTGGTTTTCCTTCTCATCCAGCAGCTGTCTCAGCCTGGAGATCTCATTTGAGAACGATTCCTTGATTTTGCCAACACACTTCACTTGCATTTGAAGATCCGAATCTAGAACCTCCATTTGCCTCAGGGTGTCTTGTTCCACTGTCTGAAAATACATTGCCTGCAAATAGTGAGGTTTTTCAGCCCAAACCGTAAAAACTTGTCTTCTTTTTTAACTCTGATTGTGTTTCCCGCCCCTTTCATTCTCTTCCTCCTTCCGTTCTGACATGCGTCAAAATTCTGCAGGACACCCAAAATAATAATTTTTCACCCTTCGAGGGAAAACCTCACTATTTCGTGTCTATGCTTCATCCGGACCTAGTTGAAAAGTCCTGTATAACAATAAGAACAAAAAGTTGGGACAGGCGTTGGACAAGGCCCAGGCCAATATTTAATATAAGAATGAACCTTTGTAAAGATTTAAAAGTTATAAAAAGACAAAGCTACCCAACCAGAAGACGGTGTGTATTGTATACCTACAGGTTTGAAATGAATCTCAGTGACTTGTGATGACAATGAGAAATTGAGTAAAAGCTGAAGAAAAAATATATTTTTTGAACCACTTATGGAATTTACGTAGGTAATAAAGAATGGCAAATTCCACTGGTTAAGTACAGCCAACTCACGGTTGTTTTGTTTTCCCAACACTAAAGTAGATGGTAACGAGGACCAGAGCTTACCCTCATGTTTTCCTTGAGGTTCTCAACTCTCGAGGCGAGTTTCGAACCGAATTTCGATTCCTCGGTCCGCTGCCTTAATTGAAGCAGAAGTCCTTCCTCTTGCGCTATGAGCTGCTTGGAGAATTCCACAGCTTGGTTCAGCTGAACCTTCAACTCATCTCTGTCCTTGACGGTTTTCTCGGTTGCGTCTCTCAGCTGCCTGCGGTATATCGGATAAGATTTTAAAATATCTATCAGGGTCTCTTAGAAACGGATCAATTCGATTATTGGGAAACGCGACGAGAGAAGGTGATCTTATTCTTTAGGCTTCATTTTGATCTCCTGGCTCAAAAACCACACGCATTCAGGTGCTGTAGAACAAGTGCCAGAACCTACTCGTCTCCATTTAAAAAACAACATCCAACAAAATCAACTCAATTTATTGATTGCCAATATTTCGTGTAGCTATGAGGATTACGAGGTGGGAAAAGTTCCAGGACTTCCAGGTTTCGCATTGCGAGGCCCCACGTTAACGTAGAAGGCTGATGAACCATGAAGAACATCTCTTTGTAACAACCACATTTTTTCATCTTCAAACTGGAGCACTTTGAAGTTCAAAGAACTCCAGTTTGAGAACGGTATGAGATATCGCCATTCTGACTTGACCATCGTGAAGTCATTTAAAAATCTACAAACTGAGGTGTTACTCGGCAAAAAATGGAGACCAAATTTGTTATAAAACCAGTAAAATGCACTAATTTTACATAAAACCATTTATTTCTTCGAAATTTTGCTCTTATAGCCATGCTGCATGACTGGAATTTATCGGTAATTTTTTCTGCCCATCTACAAACTTAGCCTTTCGATTGCCAAGACAGATTTTTTGTGCAAATTTGAACTTTTTATGTCAATCCTATCGAGAGTTATCGTCTGAACGATTGAAACGATCTTTGGATGTTCCAGGATGGTCTGTACCGGATTTTGGTTTGAACAATTTTCGGAAATTCGAGTTTGCGCCTCCTATTGCATCTAGAGTTTCCTGTAGTAGGCGGCTGTTTCTTCAAATCGGCATCCAATTTGTTTGCGGTTTCAACACTACTTCAGCTTGAGAGCGTTCTTCTCCCCTTCAATCACCACTAGGTGCAGGAATTGTACCACCATCAAACTAACTTTATAAAATCGGACATACTTGTACCCGTCGGGTACTACCCGAGGCCTTTGGTAGCATACAGACGGTTGAAGACACACACAAGATGCACTATTTCGTCAATCGAACAGAGCAATAGGTATTAGAAGCTGCTAGAGACATACTTACCGAACTTGAGTGTTGAGAGATTCAAGGTTGGACCGCAACAAATCCCTTTCGTGCTTCGCTCGGTTAAAATCCTGCTCAAGCTCGACGGTTTTGGATTCATGTTCTCCCAGCGTTCTCAGCAAAGTTTCCCTCTCGTCTTCATATCGCCTTTTCAGCTCTTCAAACAGCCTTATGGAAAATATTTTACTGGTTAAATTATACGGATCGTTATATTAGAGGCAGTTTTCGAATATCCGGGAAAATGGTCTAGCTGATGGTCAGTTGAGTGCAAATAATAATAATATTTGTACTTGACAAAATAACTCGTTACTTATGTACCTTTTACATTCAGTGATATAAGCCGTGTGGACAGAATGCGGTATTTTGTTTTTCTCTTCTTCCTTTAAACGGTCGAATTCTTCGCTGAGCACGGAAAACCGTCCTTTCAACATCGACAGCTCAGTTTTGGTTTGGTTGAATTGCTGTAGCGCGTTGTCCCTCTCGACAGCCAGTTCATCCACTGAAAAATCATGGGAATCATTGGGATTTCAGTGATGAGAATACGACAGAGATCTGACAGAAAGCTGATGGAGATATCGGGGTTAGAAGTAGCAGCCTACTGTTCTGGTCAATCATTTGGTTTCAATTATGAATTGATGCAATCTGTGAATGTTTTCTTTTTTGAAATTTTGGACCAATTCAATAAACTTAGCTGTAAGAAATTATGTGGTTGGACGAGAGGACCATTGGTCCCAACATTTCTGACTGCCAGAGGTTTCTTCATCAGCTTTCCAATCTCATTGAGGTAATACGTAGGAAATATAATAATATTATATTATAACATTATTATAACATCAGAACACCTCCTCCACTCAAGGAGTTCTGAATCTTGTAAATACTCTTCCAGTCAGATATATTCCATAATGATCTGAAACCGTTAACGAAATTATTTAAATTCGTTCAAAACGCCTTACACTTAGTTTGGAAGCTGTCTCTCAGGCTTTGGTATTTGTTATTGTTCAACTTGGCTTGTCTCATGAGGAGATTGTTCTGTTCCTTGATCATCGCACATTCCTTTTGAAGGGCCAACCATTCAGCGTAGGTTATGTCTCCCTGGAACCCAAAGTTGAAGCACCGTTCAAACCCGTAACATAGTAGGATTTAGGTTTTGACACGCTGCAACTGGCTTTTGAAAAATCGTACAAATGCCAACCAAATTTAAACTGAGATAACGTGGTGTTCGACACGTGTAATTGTTGTTAGTACTTGTAAAATAGAATTATCAACTTAAACGTTGAGATGAGGAGTGAAATTTATTGGTGTTTAGCACTAGAAGAGAAGAACGAAAGGAAGATAATATGATTGGGGTGCACTTCTTTACTCCTCTGTATCTATCAACTTCAGCAAATGTTGCAGGCAAAACAAATCATCGACTAACCTTTGTTTGAGATTCTTTGATAGTCGTTCTAAGTGTTTCGTTCTCAGCGACTAAATCCTTCATGTTATTAGCCATGAGAACCATGTCGTCTCTCGCCTCTTGGACTAAACGAGAGTTCTCCAAAATATTCTCTTCGTACGAGACGAGCAGAGGAGCCAAAACTGTCAGTTCTCCGTCGATCCAGTGGACTGTTCGGTCATGAACTGGGAGCAAGTAACAAGTTCATGCAGCATGCTTCAATAAGCGAAATTTCGAAATAACCCACAGTTCCTGAACCATTTCGTGATTTCATTGAGACCGATTTTGGGGTTATGAATAGACATTATCAACTTCAACCCTATCATGATTCATTACTGATTAGTAAAAAGGAAAGTAAGTTTATAATTAGGTACCTTGGAGAGGTGGCTGATTTGGTAACTGCATTCCACCAGGAACACTTCTCAACTTTTCTTGATAACGCAGTAACTCTTTATTCAACCTAAACAAACACCATTATACCACTAACTGTAAAACACTGATGGAATGAGTAGTTTTTGTTATTTACAGTGTGTCAAATTTGTCACTCAAAATATTCATCTAAAATGCAGTTATAGCATAAATTGCCCAGCGTTACTGCGTTGGTTTTTTGGGTAGTACCTGGATATTCCGACTGTTGCACAGGATTGGCACTACGATTTCTACCATGTGAGTAACTTAAGAAACCTTCATATTCTGGAGCACTCAGTTTTGACGAAGGCAATAAGCAAACGAAAAACTTACTTGACGACCAAATTTTTGAGAAGATAAATGTCTTGCATCAAGATTTTCATCCTTTCCTTCGGTGCCGGGCCCTTGTCGTTTCTCCAGTGAGCCAACTCGTTCTCATAACGAGCTCGTATCTCGGCAAATCGCAGTTCGTTAGCTATAAAATAAATCAGCGTTTATCTAATCTTTGTAGTGTGAGGTGTAGTGCTTATCTGACCTATGTAGTGTCACAAGTAGAGTAGGTCGTGAGGTGTGACGTGTAGCGGAAGAGCACGAGTAAATTTGGCAGTCACAAATTTTCCTGATGGTCTACAAACGTAGACATGGAAGGTACAGACTCAAGGGGAAACTGTCAATTGATTTGACACCATTGATTCAAAGAAGCCTCTGAATCGAATGTTTTACATGATTTTCACAAGTAGTTAGGTAAGTAAAGTGACTGCATTATTATTATATTATAATAATACATGAAAATAACGCTTGCCTTCTTTTTCTTTGAGTTTTTTCGCCATTTCAGACATCTCCATCTGCATACTCTCCATTTCCTTAGACAACCACCTCCTGCTTGGTTTCCCATTTTTTTTAACGCGGACCTTGTCACTGGGTTCTTCTGTAGTCACTATCAACTTGAACAGTTGCAAAGTAAAAATTAAGCCAGACAGAATAATGATTCGAGGATGCAATTCATAACGGACCCTTGTTAGTAGGCCACCAAATACAATGGAAAGTTGAACGCGAGAATATTCACCATAACAACGAACAAACAATAATTATGCGACATCCCCATAAAGAAAACTGGATAAGTACCTACACGAGTAAAACTTGTCTATGGCGCAGAAGAGAGATTTCCACCAGGATACTAGTAAGGAACATACCAACTACGTGCATTCATAGTGATAAAATAAAGGTACTTATAATCCGTTGCTGTACAATTCAATTGATACGGAAAATTACAATCGAGCATTTGTAGTTAGTGATAAAAAATGACTTACGTTTTTTCCGCAGGTTTTCCTGCCCCTGGCAGGTGGTTTGGGTGAGTTTTCCGATCGTATAACGTCTACGGAAACGGTTTGAACATTTGTTGACATAGTACGGAGTTATTTACATCAAAGAAGTGGCGGGGAAGGCGGATTTCTGGCAGATGGTGAAAAACAAGGGTGTCGTTTGGCATCGTCGCCAGGGGCAACGTCAGAGCGCATGCGTCATACTGACTGAAGGGTTATTGATGGAGAATATAACTCATTTATAGGGGCCACTATTTTTTTTCTAAAAATTTTCAGATACGGACAAATTATTAAATATATAAATAAATGGTTTCATTCTGTAGTAACTAGCTTAGGCTTGATATCGCAATTAGACGTTTTCTGCATTCCTTTATATTTAAAGTACCTACTTTTACGCTTAGTTCTCTTGCGACCCAGTTCTGTGCTCATCGTTGTTGTTGATCAAGTTTTTATTTTATAAAAAAAAATCGTAGCATAAGCCAAATCTCATCTTTCTGCAGCATACTACACCAGGAAACTGATTTTGTACAACCCTCTGCATACAGTTCTGTACTACCTACTTCGAAATATGTGCCTACGTCTCCTGATGAACAATAATACGATTTTGAGGGTTATTATGAGATTTGTAGAATTGCGAAAAATGACGCCCCAAGTTGGAAAAACTGATTTTGTAATTTTTCTAAGTGGTCTTTGAAGCGTAAGTACGATGTAAATAGAATACCTAGAAAGTACTAATGACAACTTGGCCAAAAATTATAGGACTTCATGCGGGTAAATTTAAGAGATTTTGCGACCATTTATAGGAGAGAAATATAGTAATCATGGGTGCGAAATACTTTGAAAATGTTAATTTCATCAGTAAAAACGAGTATTTGAGATTGTTCCTTGGCATCTGAAACGCGAAACGGCGACGGAAATGTTCGGTTCAGTTTTTCAGGTCCTGCATGGAAACAATTTGAGTACAATTGATTGGATAATTTAGGGGTAGGTATTGTATTTCATTACCAACGTATTCAATTACCTGCACGCAAATACTTGTTAAAATTTACCACGCTGATTGGTAGGTTTCTAGAAATCCGCCTTCGTTTCATATACTTGCTTAATTGTTTGCTTAAAAACTTGTATAATTATCTATTGTTGATTCTTTAGGCGAGGTTCGTTGTCCGAATTCGAAATTTTGAATTGCACATGAATTTTAAATTTGGCCAAGTTGCCTCAAGAATTGACGAATAGAAGGAATCCAAACATTACAAAAATTAGTGAGGTTTGGCCAACGTTCGGGGGTTAGTACGTCAACGTTAAGCGCTTCATACAATGGACAACATAACCTGCATAACATGGCTATACAACCATCAGCCCTGTACCGATCAAGACACCAATGTATCAATTTTATATATGACACCAATGTATCAACTTGAAACCAATGAGTTTTCATACCACCTTTTCCACGAACTGAATTACCTATGTAGTGAACATTTGTTAGGAATGGAGAAAACAAGTGTAGGAGTACCATGTATTGTTTAATATCAGTTGGCAGGTAACAGACTAGTTGTAGGACCTATCAACTATTGAAGCGTCAGTATTTACAAAAATTTACAAACTCGGTTCGACTCGAAAAGGTCGAAAATTCATTTAAAATCTAACAACGAAAACCCAACATGAGGAGAAAAAAGCGTTCACGTGAGTTCTTTCTTAGGGGCGAACTTGAAGTCGAGGGGTTTGTCGAAGCCCATGATTCTCTTGTAGTGATGGATGTCTGAGAAGTATCTCGAGTCCATGAAGAGGGGGATGCCTCGGACTTTGGCCGAAGTGAAGCCTCCATCAAGGTCTGGAATCTCAGCTTCTCCCGGTTTGAAACAGATCTGCCACCATACACATAGAATTTAGATTAGATTACTAGGTAGAAAAACATGTGCCAAGTTCCACTAAATTAGGCTAAAGAAGCATCCCTAACGATATTTACATTTTTGAAGAGAAAACATTGATTTTTTTTTTTTTTTTTTTGAGTTTTTGAACCACAAACCTACTATTGTAAAGGTTAGCGGCCTGTGCAATCTATTGAGAAAAGTGTATAAAGCCTACAGATAGGTGAATACCTGCCTACACCAACGAAATAAATTATGAACATTAATACCACAGGAAACAGGAGAATAGAATAAGTTCGATAGAGGTAGTGAAGAGGGAGGGCAGATGTGAGTTTCTTCTATGCACAAAATTTGACGGAAAATTTTGAATGTACAAAATATCTCTTCTCAGTAGGTATTCATAGTATACTGACGTGGAATTGTTACTACCTATTCATAGTATACTGACGTGGAATTGTTACTACCTTCAGATTTGAGATTCTTGGAACAATGATTAGATGTAGAGTTTATAGGAATGATATCCTTACAGATAGGATTGATGCTACAGGCCAACTCGGTAAAGTAACATTGAAATTTAATTGTTGACAGAATCGCTACAGAGAATCAGTTTGGGTAATAGTGAATAAGTGATCTGCTGAATTACCGCTTTTTTCCTCATTAATAGAGTATAAATCGTTGCAGTGTAGGAATCAGCTTCTTTGTCATACGTAACGGTCGTAACATATTTCTTGGTCACCATGTGAAGGAGGAGAGGAGTGACGAACGTGAAAAAGCCAACGAACCCGCACGTAGCAACGATGGCTGCTGAGCTCGCTTCTAGCTCTGCAGCACGCTGGAGAATCACCTGAAATCCCACAAAATTATTGAATTTACCAACCGTAGAAGTTCATTATTAACCTCGTACAGAACAGGGACCTCAGTAACTACATTAATCCTTATAAAATACTGCTGCAAAAACACTTTAAGAACAACACACATACCGGTTTTGTACAACTGTCTACTTAGACACACAAAAGCCAGACAGAATCAACTGTGAAGAGGGCGCTCCATTTATGCCCTAAATGGAGATAAATTCTCAATTTGCTATTGCAACTACATATCAGCATCCAGTCCAGCCTATGCCAGTGCGAGTTTGTAATGACCATGCATGACAAATTCACGTTCATATCAACGGCCCGTTACCAACTAAAAGTATATGCACGGTCGCCAACCTTTTTTCCTCAAAACTCCCTGACCTATACTGAAAAAACCCTGACTAGGAAAAAATAACCCTAAAGAAAAACCCTATAAGTTCCTCAGCTTCGATTTGATGTGGTTGTACACAGAGAAGCATCTCTCAACGTACGCGTTTGAAATGGGGAGCGACATCAGCAACAGTGCTAACAGGGCAACGTACCTGAAACGAGGGATTTTTGCGCTGTTGACGTCTTCTTTAGACATAAACTGTCCCTTCTTCGAGGGGAACTAGCACCCATGGCCAAGCGACCCTCTTCCAATGTCCTTTGATTAGCGACCCGGGGTTTCAATGTAGCTACCTTCGATTCATTAGTGAAATTCACCCCCCAAAAAACCCCTGTGACTAGGAAAAAATATCCCTAAAGAAAAACCCTACACACCCCCCCTCCTAAATCCCTGTCAGCGAAAAATCTACGGGGGAAATTCCTGACTTGGCAACCGTGAGTATCTCTTAGTCTGTTGTCTGTGGTTGGGAAGGATGTTTGGCAACTTTTTTGTTCGGGTTGGTACTTTGTTGTTATTATTAATATTAAATAAACATTAATTCAATATCACATAATGTTATGCTTACCGGCTGAGCGCATATTCCCATGATGCTGGTCATAAGTGAGAACACCTTGACACTTCTTATCCTAGTTGATAGCGGGCCGTAGTAAATCTCTTCTTCCGAGGGCTCGGGGACTTTGAGGCCATCTAAATATTCTTTGGCAGACATTTTCTTTGCGTCAACATCAGATTCGGAAGCATCCTTATGATTCCAGCGAATGCATAAAATCGATGGTGACCCCTGTAAAAGAAATCAGTAAATTGTTAAAAATTAGGTAATCGTAGGTAATTAGATTTCATAATGTTCACGAAAAATACAAAATGTACACAAATCCACTTGAAACTGACATGAGCTAAGCCCAGGGTGGGTTATATTTGATGCAACACATTAAACCGATGATCTTCAAGGAAAGTATAAAAAAGGATCAATCCACCAGGATGTCCATTCCGAAAAGGGAGATGTGCACTTGTCAAGGTCTCAAGGTGAGGGAAGATTTCAAGAATCGAGGAGTTTTCGACTTCACACCTTCGCCAACCGTAATCCTATTAGCTAGATGCAATACTTCAGCATCTCGTTGAAATACAAAACGGCTCAGCAACTCCGATGAGCTTTATAAAGCTAAGGTCTTCTTGATAAATCGAAGGTCTTCGGCAGACCACAGCCCGGAGAAACAATCTCCAACTAAACGTACAAGTAGTACTAGACTATTGCAGTCTTGAGAGCTATGTTGGCAATATCATTTCACCAGTTCTAGGTATGAAGAGTCCAACTCAGAGGACATGACGAAGGAACATTTTCTCGTTAAGTAAGTAGGTACGTAATTTTCTGTCGATTATTGAGTCCTTACAGAAAGTATCAATGCAAAGGCTGAAACTTGATTCGAGTTCAAAAATGAACGTTCACAATACTAGGATATCTAGAACATGCCCTCACAAGGGAACACTTGAATGGTGGATTAATTTATACCTAACAGAAGTATAACACAAACAAAAGGTAAGTAAACTTACTTTGACTTTGATTGTGTTGAAACTGGACGTCAAAGGAAAAGTTGACCGGACGGCCAGTCGGCCGATTTTCATAAAATTCATCACGTAAAATGAATGGATCACAATTTCAATAAGATTGAAATTCCAGAATGTTGGATTAAAAATGTTTGGAAGAAAACTCGGAAAACTTATCACACAAGCTGATAACCGTGGATACTACATCAGAATGACCATGGATACTATAACACTTCATAACCTTCTTCATGCAGCCTTCGAGCGGTAGATCATCGAAACTTGAGCGCTAATGGCACCACTGGCTCACAGAGAAAAGTTCCCGGCAGGTTTTCGTTCAAAAGTGATTGCCAGTGAATAAGTACCTACGACATTTGGGCCAAATGATTTGGTTGTTTAGTTTCAGGTGATTATCATCTAGCCGATGGCATCGTTTTATATTAATAGTTTCTTGTTCTTTTTTGTAAAATCATCGACCATCTTATCTCATTGAACATCAGCTCTGGTATGGTCCTTTCTGCCCTACTACAAACTTATTTTCAACACAGAATATTTGCCTACTTCATTGTACTAGTGAACTCGTAGAGGTGAGTTCACGAGTACAATGAAGTAGGCAAATATTCTGTGTTGAATCCCATTAAGCATATTGAAGTATTTTTCCCGCGAATACAGGCAAATGTGTATCACAAATCAAACGGTGGGAGTGAGAAGCGGTGTCGTGAACGGGCGATAAGGCGTTCATAACGTTTAGTAGCGAGTGACCTTCTAGCGCCACAGATGTCGAGCAGATAGAAGATCCGAATTCAGTTCAGTTTGAGATCGAAGTGACGGTAGTAACCCGCAGTCAGGTAGATCCCACGGCAGTGATATCCCGCGTATTATGACGTCGAAATTCGCGGTGTCCCTGTAATTTCACAACGGGAAGCTGTAAAAATATTGGATGAAAACTAGTAGTAGGTAATACATTCAATCTCTATAAAATTTTGAATGTAGTAGGTAATACATTCAATACTCTATAAAATTTTGAAATCGTATCCAATTTAGGGTCACGTTTGAGCAATCCTCAATGTTTTCATCCTGGTAAAATTATTTCCACAATTACTCCTTGCCTACACTTGATGGCATGTTGTGCATTTGAAATACCTACCTTGAATAAAATGCAATACAATGGCTGTGTACAAATACAATGCTATCTACCTCAGGTGTTTGGACCGGGCAATTTATCCCCTACACCATAAATCACTGACTTTTATTTACTTAAAAGAACAACTCATCCGAAAAAAAATTGGGCCCAAAAAATTTTACATAATACGTAGATAACAAAAACATTTTTGTGTACACAAGGAAAATTGCAGTACGCGAAATAATACAAGTTGCGCGCTTTATTGCCCAGTGAACGATGAAATTACTTGTGGGGAAGATTGAATAAGGAGGTACCTACCTAAATGTATAGCAAGATGTTTAAATAGGTTCCAGACAACGCCCTTTATTTCTTACTTTTGGTATTCATCTCCCCAATATAAACTATTTAAGTAAGATTGAATCGAAATTAGATTTTATTATGGAAACGGAATATTGAAATTGAATTGTCATAGTCTTTTGTTAATGAACCCAATGATTTTTTCAATAATACGTTTGTAGGCAATTTCAACGACGAAAACTACAAATCTCAAACAATGCTACAAAATCCTTACCTACTTGAATTGTTGTTTTAAACAAATTAGTAGCCACTAGAATTTGTTTTGTTAGTTACACTTAGTTTAAATATTGATCCCGTATCAAGATTACAAAGCGATTAGAAACATACAAACCGATTAGAAACATAATTAGAAATATTTATAATGTTGTAATTGTCAAAACACGTAGGTATATAACTCACAAACATGAAAAATCCAGAGGGACAATGTCATCCTCCTCCGATAGTATTTGGTTGATTGATAGCTTTTTATTTATCCACCTAAGAGAATCAGGGTCTTGCAGTTCTCTCTCCCAGGAAGTTATAATTAGACAGTGTAACATCAATAAAAAACAAATGGGGGGGGGGGGTGTATTTTTTTTCTTGGGCGATTCAAATGGTTCATTATTGAATATAATAAACCAAAAGGAAAAATAGAAAAATCCACAGTCTAGCAGAATGGTTAAAAGACCGAATTTTTGAAGAAACAACTGGTTTTATGTAAAATGTGATGTGAACATCTCCTTCAAATAGGGCAATCTTAAACTTATTGGGTAGTTATACCAAGGTATTTGAGTATGAATGGCTAAACTGGCCAATCATTGAGATTTTCCATCTTGATAGCATTCTAAACCAAAATTGTATTATTTCGGCATATGTCGCTTTCTCCATTTTGTGCCGATTGACACCTCAACTTACAGATCTTTCAATGCTGAACACGATGGTGAAGTCATAATTGCGATATAGCACTCCGTTATCAGACTAGAGAAGATGAACCGTGAAGAACATCTCAAGTAACAACCGCGTTCCTTCACTTTCAAAGCGCTCCAGTTTGAGAACGGAACAAGACATCGCTTTACCATCGGTTTCAGCTTTTAAAAGTCTTGAATATGAGGTGTTACTTGTCAGTGTTGGGAATTTATGGGTAGTTTTCCACCCCTTAGAACTCCCCTAAACCCCCCTTTGAGTGGCCCGATTCTGCCCATCTACCAACTTAGCCTTTCGATTGTCAATACATATTTTTGTGTGCAAATTTAAACTTTTTATCTCAATTCTATGTGCTCGTACATATAGGTATGAACCTACATATGATTTTAAGTGTATTTTGGCAGTGAATTCATGTTGGTTTAGAACAATAGCTTCATTTATTCAAAAATTCGCTAAAATGAATACGGTAACTTCTCTGTCTCATGCATAATGCCTTAATATCTGTTTGTATGTAGTTCTTTTTGAAAGTTTCTATGTTTTCGTGTAATTTGAAAAAAATCTATATTTTTATCGTAAATTCTTGGGCCTTGCAAGATAAATGATCATCTCTGGATCCGCCCCTGAGACCGCCTTTAGTAGCTGTGCAGGGAGCGGTTCAATAAATAATTTCTAGACAAACTTTTCTTTGCGATCTTCGTACACCCGAACTACTCGTATTTGTGGGTATTTTCACTTTTTCAACATTTTTTTAACAAAGCCATATAACATTAAATGTTAAATAAATTTTATTTAACATTCATACAACTAGCCACATTTTACATTCTCTGTAAAAAAAAAAACTGATTTTTTTTCACGTAATGAATTGATTCTGTGAACAGAAGAAAAATCGTGGTCTAAATTATTGAAGAATGAAGTGTGAATCGCCTGAATAAAAACAAACAGTTGCCTATGGTGATCCGGAGGCTGTTATGAAGGGAACCCACATGCTGTCGTACAGATCAGTCGAACTAAGGGTTCCCATGGCCGAGAGAACGTGAGACAAGAAAAAGTGATGCACCAGAGGGTTAATTCGACCCGTTTCCAACCAACTGTGCGTTCGTCGGGAGTTGTATTTTTTTCTGAAGTTTGTGTCGCATGTGCCTCTACTTCGCTCTCACCGGTTCTCTTCTCCGAGGGATCTTCCGCCGAGTCTGCAACGACCTCATCGACTGGATCGTCTTACAGAGAAACTCATTTTCCCCGACAGCCAACGCCACTATAGGTAAGTTATGAAAGCTTGTACCTTTTTTAATTTAATACTAGTAGGTCGAAGGGAGAGTTTTATTGGGATTCGATAAGTTGGATGGACTTTGATATGACCACAGACTTCGTGACCAACTTCATGACAGTCATACAACATCCCCAGGGTTAAATGAATCTTAATGTAATAAAAGATTGATGTATATACCACAACCATGAATCTGAGGTAGATGACTATTGTACAAGTACCTAATTAAACGATGGTGCATCAAAACCAACTCTCCAGAAGCCCACTCTTTTCACATTTGAACATCTGATCCAGTGTTAAATAATAATTATTAAATTATTAAATAATAATTAATGTAATAAAAGATTGATGTATATACCACAACCATGAATCTGAGGTAGATGACTATTGTACAAGTACCTAATTAAACGATGGTGCATCAAAACCAACTCTCCAGAAGCCCACTCTTTTCACATTTGAACATCTGATCCAGTGCACACTTAAATTTAATGACAACTGTTTTAATTGTCAGTCACATCCAAACTGTACTTTTGTTGAAATTCCACAAAAATGAGTTGGCAAATTTCTACGAAATATCGTTTAATAAAGCTCGGGTTTAATGAAAGTTGAAGGGAACTTGACCTTAAATTTCAGCTTATAATAACAATCGTGTGCTAGCATGACAAAGTGTTCAGATTTGAATGTAAACAACGACCTTTGTTGTTGATTGTTTCAATCGCGAGAAGAAATAAATTCTTGAATATTGGAGGGTGGAATTTAAAAATATGTAAATCTGAAATCTTGAATATAAAATCTGTAGCAGTTTACAGGGGGGTTCTGTATAGCCTAGTCAATAAAGACATCAAACTTTGCTTACGGGCATACATGCATACGTACAAGTATCTACAATTTTTTTAGGATTAGGTGCGCTAGTTTGCAACCCTGAAAACCGTGTGCTAACTTCTTAGTGCTCGGAAAACAGCGACATTTTGGCATTAGTTTTACGCAGCCTCTTGGCGAAAAAGTACCTATATAAAATTTCCCTCAATTTCACCGGTACACGAAAAAGTTACTTATTGAAATTTCACAGGAAATTTTACAACTCCTAAAAATTTGTTGGTACCAATTATGAACGAAAATGCAGACGAACCTTTTTTCGTTATCGACGACGAACGATTAAATTTTATGTCAGTTCCCATCTCCCGGTGTTCATTTATCGAAAGCAAACGTTTCGGAACGAGTACCTAATTGCACGGAAACGTAGGAGACCCATAAATCATGCTTCAGCGGACCTCGTTATCGGTTTACTTGGATTGTTACAAGTGTCTGTCACGTCAATTTTCGACAATGTACCTACTTTTCAAATATCATCGGCAAATGCTGAATTTTGATGATTGAAAACATCGAAAAATGCAGTAGGTAACTTGAAAGGTAGACTAAGAAGGCATGTTGCTTCAAAACTGCTGCGTGATTGAAACTTTCAGTTCAAACCATGACAAACTAGACTTGTAACGAGAATTTATGGGTTATCTTGTTTGGTTTACAGAGCGGAATTATGAGGACAGGCCTTGGTTCCACCGAGTCGACAGGCGGCGAGGCCAGCAGCTCGTGGAAGAAGGTGATTACGCATTTAGCACTAGATGGAGGAGAGAATTGAATAGTTGACAATGAATTTGTAGTTTAAATTCCCGAGTCTTCCTTTAGCGGGAAGAATTGAATCGAATTGCACGGAATCGTTGCACAATCAAGTGGAACTCCTCCTTGAAAGGATTGTTTCCGAGATATTTGGAATTTCTTTCATTCCCTGTAAGGATTATAACTTCTAAGGTTAAACGTGAAATATGAAACACCCTCATACCTGATTGAATACAAGTATAATTACTACCAGGATGTGTTGCACGAGTAGTAGTTTCATCGAAGAAGAAGAGTGTTTATCAAGAGACATAATAATACCTAATTTGTGAGCAAAAAATCCCTAGCGAGCTCCTCTTCCGAGAAGCAGTGGCATTTACTTCGCGACAGCTGTTTTATAAACGATTGGATTTCCATCCTCATCTACTACTTTAATCTATCAATTATCCTACAGCACCTTTTAATCCTTCTTCTACTGTATTGACTGGCTAGAGTTGCTACATGTACCACTAGGTACAATGTTTGGTTTATTATCTTCGATAATGAACCTTTTGAATCTTTTAAGAAAAACAAATTAGGTATATCACCTCTCGAGAAATTTATATCTATATATTGGCGTAGTTTTTTGTACATATTTAGATAGAGTTTAATTTTTTTAAATTTTAAGACCATCTGGAGCTTTGTACGATCAACCGTTCCTTCACAATGAGGGCTCAAAGTTGGAGCAGAATCTGCTAGAGCAGGCCCTCATGTCGAAGACTTTCGATCGGCTCGAAAGTCGTAAACACGAGGGTGAATCATGCGGCAGCATGTCGGGTCAATGTTCATACTGGCCCAGCTTATTCGAACAGCATGATATCATATCATGGATTTCAGTTATCTATTTAATTAATTATTAATACGAGTAATTAATTACACAGCCCCAGAAAAAAGTGAAGTAGGTACTTCACTTTTACTTACCATATTATGTTATCCGTCGTAATTTCGCCTCCTGAACACGAATTTGCTATCAGAATTTGGGTATCAAGTCACCGTTTTTTCTAGCCTCACAAAATAGGTACAAATGAGTGAAAATCGAGGAAATGCACTTCTGAAAATCCAAAAAAAAGTTTAGTTTTTTATCCCTTTCTTTTCCTTCCCTTAATTTAAGACCTCCGCCACCTCATTTGTATCTTCAACATTTTGAAAAATTACTCCGTCCCATCCTACTTGCATAATATTATATCGAAAGCATCATCCCCCCCGCTCAAATGCACCCATGATTGTTTGTCACACCGCCAATATGTTCGCCCACTCGTTTGGTGTTGTAGGGGCTAGGCTATGGAACTCACTTCCTCTACGCCCCAGGTCAGTCAGTTCAAGATAGGCGTTACTAAATTGTATGCCAATAGCGAATGGTGTCCACCCCTTCATTACCCTCATTTTTTGTTTGTAAAATACGATCTTATTTTTGTTCTTCATTTCTTTTTGAAAAGCGGCCTCTAGATATGTGAATTTCGCCTGCGCTAAATAGGTAGGTAGTTGTTTTACTTAATTTTATGTCATTTTCCGTTTTTTTTTTTTTTTTTGTAATTCTTGTGTACCAAATGGTCCAATCAGCCTTTATATTATAAATAGTTTTTATTCATATGATATAATAATAGGTAGTATTTACTAGTAGGTAGGGAAACCAGAGTTGCGTATATTCCCTCATATTTCCGCTCATTCGCGTCTTTATGTGTTTCAGGAGCCAACGGGTGTTTTCTCATAAGGCCGTCGACGAAGCACGTGATGGTTCTGTCGCTCTGGTACAACGGACGAGCTTACAACATACCCATCCGGAAGAGGGATGATGGCCAGTACTCTCTCGGCACGATGAAACCCAACGAAAGGGTAAGCAGTGACTCCTCACATAACAGTTGTAGTGTTGTGAAGAAGCTATAATGTCTGAATTAGTACCTATCCATCGTTTTTTAGTTCTTAGGAAATATATTTCTACAAATAATTATCATATTATTATATTAACGATCCACGACCCTCGGAATTCACAAATCACAATCCGTCAAGTAATACTTCATGTTAGACGTGCCAGTGCCTGTGAGAAGTAAGTGGTGCATGATATCCTTCTTCACACTCGAAAAATTTGAAATTCTGAATCGATTTGAAAACTTGGTGGAATACTATAGTGCCAATACTGGTTCCAATTTAACTTGAATAATACTCACAGGCATATTGAGGCATTGGTCGAGCGAATTGGGAAGGTATTCTGATACGCAGTGGTATAAAAAAAAATAATAAAAGCATGTTCCACGTTTCTCCATGTTTAGCCGACAGGCTGAAGGGTATAGAAAAGGGAGTTTTTTGTTTCTTCTGGTTCTCACAGTCGTAACCCCCTATTAACCACTTTTAACTTGAACTATTCCGCAGATCTTCGCTGATCTGGACGAAATCGTCGATCATTACGGTACCCGCGAGGAGTTGATCCTCTTCAGCAAAGGAGCGACGACTGGGCGGTGCCGCCTATTGAAGCCAGCGAAAATCCTTCAAGAAGGAGAAGGCACCTTCAGGACCGTCTCGGAGCAAATCCAGGATGATCCTGAATCCATGTACATCATACCTTCTGAACAGTGTGTCATTCACATGTGATAACCCCCCTGACAACAAGTTACTCTTTTGAGTTAGTTATACCATTGAAACCTCTTCAAATTGTTCTTTAAACTTGACATTGTCTTCTGTTTAATTTGAATAGTAGGTAGCGAATAACCCCTGCAATACATTGGTTGAAAGAGTTTACCATGAATGTTAGTGATTTTCATCTGTACGTTTGAGAAACGATTGGTTTTTAGGCACGTAGTACATAAATCTGTAAAGCATCATATTTTGTTGAATACGAAAGAATATTTGAATCTGCTTTTCCTTTAATGCGAATCCTCTCACTAAGCCTCTCGTCAGTTGCTAATGGCCACAGACACATTTGTAAAAGTAGGTATAGGCAAGTATCACATCAAATTAGGAGTTTTCCGCTTTGAATCATGAGTTAGACAATCGGAATTTTATCTTCTTGCAGTTCATTTTTTCGAATTCGTCAGAGATTTAAAGACTGCCTAATTGCTGGGAAAAATCACAGCAAAAAACCAGGATCATGACAATTCCTTTCCGTTAATGATTAACCTGTGTCTATTTCAGTGAAGAGTAACGTGATACGAGGCTCATTCAAATATAAACGAGCCTTTTGCGGGAAATCATTTATTTTACATTTATGAAAAAACCCAAGTTATATGTAACTATACCTATTTCAACGTATTTTCAACATGTTTCCCATCAAATGAGTGGAACAAGCTTTTACCAGGACCTACTAGGCAAAACCGACCACTAAAATCGTTGCGAAATATTTTATGATGACACCGTAGCTAACGAGAGATCACACTATTTAATTGAACTGAATTAGATCGCAGACATAGGATAGTACCGGATACAAAATATGTGGCAAACATGAGAGCGAAGCACTTCACTGGACGGAATAACAAAAAACTCGATGCAACGACTGTTCAACTGAGTGCTCATGGAACAATCATTTCAACATTTTTACCCAAATTTTCACCCTCCTCGCAAATATTCTACCGACAGCTTTTTCTATCGTCTACACTGAGAATATACACACCAAAGTTCAAGTTGGTCGGCTGTGGACCCGTCAGAGTGGTCAAAATTAGCATGAATTTCTGTTTTTGTTCCTAAAATGTTCTTGGGTTGAATCTTTTCAAAGGATCTCTCTCAAGCTGAAAGGAAGCTCTGTACAAAATTTCAAGTCAATCGGTGAAGATGGTGAGGCTGTAGACAGACTGGATAACGAAGGAAGAGGAAGGTAAGGGCGACAAATAGGGTGTTCGAAGTTATATTTATATAACTCGGCGAAAACTAGTCCGAAGAAAATCTGACGACTTGTTTTTCACCAATGAGTTTGATACATGGCGATGTAACAAAATTTGTTACAAAAAAAATTTAATTTTGTTATAACACGATGTAAGATCATGATAGGCAAAAAGCCATAGGATCGGGATACGAATAAAACCATAGGATAGTGATAGGATCCGGGTATGGATAACTTCTGTCCGGCAAATGAACGAACGTCGACTACGGTGGAAGAACGTCATCGTCTTCCAGGACAGCAACTGTAACTTGTAACAACAGTTGTAAGTTACAAGTTGCTCAACACCCCGTCATTTTCTGTTTATCCTACTACCTATTAATTCATGAGAATTACATCTGAAATGGCTTTTGACTTAACTCTTATTTTTTATTTTATCATTTTTGTTGTAACTTAACCAAGTACCTACTACGTACTTAAAACGTGAACCAAAGCACCGCCAGAGCGCTCTACACACCCCTACAAAAGTTTCGACTGGGAAACCCGATCACGAAGGTGTTGGCTTGTGGTTCCCTGTTGTGTGTGTTATCAGTGTTTGGCTCCAAGCATTCATGATTCATCATCGTTTCCATTCATCATTCAATTGTCTAAATTGAATAAAGGAATTTTTTTCGACGTTAGTTTAGTTACACGTTTGTGAATTCCAGAAATGTTGGCCGTCGTGCGAGGCGTAAGGTCATTGAACGTGGCTCATGAGTCTTATACGTTCGCCCATTCAGGTGACAATTATTTTGCATTACCAACATCGAATACAATAGTACTTTTGTTCTTGAAGCCTTTGGTTACCTGTTCATGAACTGCACGAATATGATTGATCTGGATTATTGAGAATAACCTCCTGGCGCAGTGTAGGAACTTGGATTCAGTGATAAGTCTAATCTACAAACCAAGCCCAAATTTGGAGATAATTCATGCATAATTATTTGTGACATATTCAAATCTACGGTTGGATGTCGAATGTCTGATAACATATTTTAGTATCCAATTGTTACACAGAAATACCGTGCGGACATTGTTCCTATGTACTTGGAAACCTGTTTTCTAATCAATTCATTTTCCTCATTACGAATTCTGTTGTAATTCCATCACGGATTTTCAGACTAGTTTGTTTTCTAGAACGTGCGGTAGCCTAAGAGATGATGGATGACTGCCGTCGACAATTGCTGCAGAATTTGAAATCCGTCGTTGAAGGTTTGTTGAGCTGTCAAGTGGCAAACGTGTGGAACGTCTATGGTGGGTTGTCGCGGCTTCATTCCGTTTTGGAACGAATTTTCAAACACCAGTTCCAGATATTCAAACCAAACGTAAGTTCCTGCTTGGCTGAATTCGGAATACGTTTACCAAAAGGAAACAATCGAATCAATGACTGTACATTTCTTTTTTTTAAATCTAATACGTACCTACACAGTGAGAATGTGTATTACTTTTGGTCATTTGGTGGAAAATGTCATTTTTTCGTTTTCGGGTTATAATGTTTGAGTAATTTCCGAAGGGAGAGGAGGATTGCTGGTTTTTCATCGCAGGATTGAAATGGCTGCAGCCTTCGTTGGCAACATCACCGTCACTAGTCAGTCCAAGTTCTCCTCCTCCGCACCCGCATACTGACAAGGGCATGATATGGCTCCATAACAGGTTCGTTACACGCTTGGTAGTCCACCTCTGATATTGATTCTAGAACCAATTTCCAGAAAGAAGTCACCTGTCATTCATATGGAATTCAACTTCATTCTAGTATTTTTCAGTTTTAAGACGCAGGAGGAGTGAGGAGTTAAGTTGCAATTACTTCTTCCTCCTAATTACCCATTACAATCGTGTCAAGTAGTTTTGAACCATCCTAATGATCATATGGCTTATTGTACCGTATTATTAAATATCACATTCCATCGTATTTCCTTCAGTTTGGAGACCCACAGCCTCTCTTCAAAATTGGCTTGGTTGGTGAGTGACGAGAGACACCTCTCTTTCTGCTACTCTGAAGAAGCCTTCCTCCGTCACCCTCTGTACGTCGAAGCAGCACTCATATGTCTCAGAGCTATTGAGCAGAACCAGCTGTCCCTTTTGACTGAAATTCACCCGACCCTTGTGAGTATACTCTCTTCGTAATTCTTCTTCGCATTGAAATAATGAGTGGTTATATAAACGGTTGATATTTCGATTTGTAAAATTACTTTTCCTTTGCTTCCAGTAATTAGCCAACGTAAAAGAACGTACTTTCCTCGTTTCGTTTTCACCTTCTTTTCCTCCTGTTATCTCTATCGTTCTTTTGTGGGATTAGTCCACTCAAAATATTGTATGACAGCTTATCTCTCTTGATGCAAGCGTTCAGTAGCACACCCCTGACTAGGCGCCCGTTCCTTTACAAGTGCCTCAATTTCTTCAATAATAAACTCTTATCCAAATATCTATTTGACTGATGTCGTACATATCGAACTTTAAATGTATTCTCCTGCAAGACTATCTGTCAAGTCTTCGCCACTTTCACCCATCAACACGCCGAAGTTGTTACATTAATTTATTTTGATTTTGTAGTACCTTCCGAAGCAGAGCCTCCGGGCTCAAGAGAAATATCATAGAAGGTGCAGTTCATACCCGGACGCTGCCATGCAGCGCACTCCTTCTCTATGGGCTTCCAAACCCACCCACCAAAATAAAGCGCAAGAACTGTGGGAGCTGTCAGACCCGGCGCATTCTCAGCCTCCCCTCCCAGTGCCAGTCGTTGAGTCTGAAATTGCTGAAGAAGTCCACCTTGCTGAAGGTTAGTGTTAATTTTAATGTCATAATCATCAACACACAGCAATGACAGTTACGAATGTGTGAAATATATATTGGATTTTCAAACATCGCATTAACCTGGATGCTGAGTGGGACCGAAAATAGTATCAAATACCGTCTTATCCTGCACGAATAATTTATTATTGACTCCTCCACGCAACACTGTACATAGTTCCAAGGCGTGGGGTGATTTCCAGTATTCAGCTGCATCATAATTTATTCTTTTAATTTCCGATTTTTCGTTCATCTATGTAAATTCTGTACATTTACGGAAATGAAATACATTCATTCATTCTACCATGTAATGGTTTACTGAGTTTCCCTTGCTTCTCGTGTTTTTGGTTCGACTGCTCTGGGCATAGGTAGGTCTGTGAAAGCAGACCTGGCTATCCCTCTGGGTAGGGCGTAAGTGCCTAACCTCCCCGGGTTACAGGGCAAACTCAGCAAACCATTCATTACAACCAACAAACTAAACAAAACATGGCGGGCAATTCCAATCCTGGTGCCGCTATACAATAGGTTTACAATTGATAAAACAATAAGTATCCGATACTCTCCTTTATGTACTATGCGTATTATGTTAACAAATGGCTTTATTGATTGTTTGTTTGAATAACACATGTGTCCTTGTAGATGTTTCCTACCGTATCAACAACACCAACTTGATGAACTGTTTACGACACACGTTCCCAGTTTGCATTGTTGAAATATTTTTCTTCCAGAAGCTTTTGTTCAACCCTTGTCACCGCCAGAACCCGCTCGACTCGCTGGCACCTACCTCAAGGTGAAACCCTGGAAGAGCCTCCCCTGCTTGCCTGAAGACGCCCTCTTTGACCAATTCCCCAGCATCGCGTCATATAAACGAAATAAGACTGAGCCTTCAAGCCCTTCCAAAGTAAAACTCTTGTTACCTACTGTGTTCATACTTAGGTTCATGGAAAGTAGCAAATGGTTTACAGTGGGAACCTGTATCACTAATACTACTTATTGACGTTTTTCAGGAAATAAAAAGACCGGATCTTGTTTTGAATTCTTTGAACATCAATTACAACAGTTTAGTTGATGGGAAGGGCTCGGTAAATGTTAAAGGAAAAAGGAAAGAGAACAGGCCACAGGGCCAGCCAAAACGCACAGCAGGCAGCACAAGTTCAGGTGAGATCATCAACCTATTCTGGTGGGAACGCAACTTACTTATTTCTCTTGAGACATTTACATTCAGTTGCGTCAAAGGTGATGTTTCAGGTGTTTTTAACGAGAAATTGGCTTAGGGAAGTGGATGGTAGCAAAAGAGGCGGTATCGTATACTAAATTTAAAGAGGCGAGTATACTTAGTATGGAATTGGAAAACACCCTCCCGATTAGCACAGAGTATCTTCTGAGCCTCTCCGTTTTCTTTCTACACAATTCATGGGGTTCCCAGGGTTGCACCTTGACTGTCAAAAAGTGTTTTAAAGTGTACCATGTTTTGGAAAGTATGAATGACAAAATTTGTCAAAACGCATTTCTGTCCATTTCCGCGGCGGGGGAATCGAATTAGAAAAAAAACCTATATCTAGAAAAAACAAGGTTTTCGACATGTTATCTATCATATAAAATCTTGTATCAATCCCAAATAGATTCGGTTTGCAACGAAGGTCCATGTCATCTCATGTTTGAATAGTTTCCGAGATAAAGGGTGTAGATGGGAACATAATGCGTATGTCAAGTTAGATAAGTAAGTGATACGTTAGTATACAGTTGGTTTTTTGTTCGTGGCAGTGAGAGGTCAGCTACGGGGCTTCCGCTTTATTATTTATCTACGACCCAGATTTTGGGTATGATATGTTCTTAAACAAATTTTTTGTAAGTCTCGCCTGTCGTTTAGCTTAATTATTGTTGAGGATATCGTGGAACCTCGGTTTAGCCATGAAACAACTTTTGTACTTTTATGAATTTCTGTGTCAACCACGTTGAAGGAATTTGGTGGTATTTTTATCATGAGATATTTCTGCGCTGTTTTGGATAAAATCAGTCGTGCTTTCTCATTTAAAATGGCGCAGGTTTCAAAAATGAGGTCGCGTGTCAAAATATATTTAGTATCCAAGTGTCTGTATTTGAACGGTTACTGTGTCTTTAGGTGAGAGCGTGGAGACGGTCCGTGGAACGTATTGCAGATCTATTAGGGTTGAGAGAAGGAGACGGCAGACTTTCATGGAGGACGGCGGCAGCTCTATCAAGCCAATGTCCACAGGAGCGTATCTCCCCAGGCCTGCTGACGGCCAGAGTTTGACGTCCTTCCTCAGTTCAAGTCTGCACTCTGAGAGGTCCTCAGCAGAACTGGACAGGGAAAACGCCCATTTTTCCGTTTGCGAAGCCATCATTGCTGCCATTGAGCAGGTGAGTTGTTACACCTCCATTTTCTCTGTACTCTGGAAACATACAAATATACAGGGACATTTCAAGAATTTTATTAATCGGCAAAGCCGTAAGACCCAAATTTAATCATGGAGGCCAACAACTACTTTTAAATATCGGCAAACATGATAAATTATATTTTACAAGTAGATGTATAATGACGATCGCACATAAGTTCATACAGTCTGACTGTAACTTTTTTCATCTGTTTCAATTTGTAACCATTTTTACCTCTCCCCAGGTCAAGTGTAATAAATGGGAGAATTTTATGGAAGAAGTGGGAGAGGAAAGCGATGAAGAAATCCAAGAACTGAAGACGAGGATCCGAGTTAGACGGCGAATTAAGCAGGAAGAGAAACACACTCGTACTAACGACTACGTTCTCTGGCGCGCGTCACCCAGCGAAAATAGTGAGTCAACTTACTACATTATAGAAAAGCTACTAAGTTTTCACTTTCCTCACTTTTGGTTATCACTGAAAAAATAAAAAAAAATAGCGGTTAACAGCAACATTTTAAAAACTACTATATATCATAAACGTACTATGTAGGTGTTAGATGGTTTTCTGTACTATTTGAGTTTTTAAAACCTGTGACCGTCATTTCTAGCTCCATCAGACAGCTTCAGCCCTCGTTCCACGGACACGGATGGTGGGAGTGATGATACCATTTCCACTGATGGTGTCGACGATATGGATATCGATCAAGTGCCACCTTCTCGTCTTGCTGATATGAATAGATCTGGTTCGTTCTTTTTTGATCTTCTTTGTTTTTTGTTCACCAGCACCGTGTGGAATAGAATAGAATAAATCGTTTATTTGACATGCACCAATCGAATATACAACTAGCGGTACGGCATGGTTAAACCGTCTGCAGGAGGTTCGGTAAATCCTGACGCATCTTATCATTACAATAAATTAATTAGAATAGAAAAATAGCTGGGTGGCGGTCCTTAACTCTGACAGGCACAAAACGAACGAGCTCTAACTGAAGATCAAAAATTAAATTGGCTTATCAAAAATCTCAAAAACTTATGGAAGTCAATCAAAGACGACCAGTCTGGGCCCCTCAAAACACAGAGAGCAGCTTCCTTCGTCAGGTACAACCACCCAAATGCCATCTCTCTCATGTATATTGCACATTGAGCACTCCTGCAGCAGCTGGCCACAGACATGATATTTCGTCACAGACATAATATTTCGCATTCAATGGTAATAGCTCTGTGCGGAACCTTGAGATCCACCGAACTGCATAGAGGCTCCGACGGACCATCCCACACAAGGCATACAGGATGAAGAACTCGGAATCCTGCGCCCTTCGCTTAAACTGCTCTTTTTTTCTGGCTAATAAAGCCCCGATGCATCATGCACTCATCGGTCCTCAGTCCCCAAGTTGTCATCTACCTGATGCCGCAATTCTAGAGCCCTCCAGTTGTCAGCCCAGTAAATTCCACCAGGACTTATGGGAGACGTGCATCAGGCATCCCTGCCACCCTCACAATGTTGCTGAGATGAAGTTGCAGGTTGTAGGTGGAGATGGTGTCGGGTCTTCACACTAAACAGAACAGATTGTAAGGATTATGATTGTTTCCTAATGTCTTGACTCCAGTAGGAGGTTGTCATTAGGTGTTCTTTTTGATTTTAGGGTTATCCTTATCTATGGCTTCCCTTTTCTCGGATTTGGATCTCGGGAAAGGCACCGTGCCAGTCCAGACAGGTTCAATTCTAATCCCTTCTCCGCCGCCTCCTAAATCACCTTCGACGCCAAACACTGCCAGTCCGGACCACTCCAACTCTGCCGAGCTCGTCGCCCTCACTCTGCTTGCCAAATTCTCCGACCGGCATCTGCCCAAAGCCTCAGAAATGGAGTGGCTTGTCTCTGAACAGGAAGCACCGCAACAGGTGAGCGGTGTAGGAAAGTTGAACAATGCATTCAACAGGCATAGCCTCAGTTATTTATCATTTTACTGCACTACAAAGAAGTTTACATTTCGCTGTACCTTCATATCCCTCCTCCCATACCTTTGTAACTTCACCCACAATCACCCTTCCCTCCCTGCTTGCACATAAATGCAATTCATCAAAGGGAATTTCTCTAGCTGATTTCCTTTAGATACGTGTAAATAGATAACTAGGACCAGTAAATTACATGTGTTGAGTAGTATGTATATTTCTTTTAATTCTAAATTATGTATGTTTCAGTTGTTACCGCTTCCTGGGAGTATTCTTGCAGATGATGACATGAATGATTCTACACCTCTACGGGGGACCCCCCTATGGGCTCCGCCCCGCCCCCAGATCATCTTCACACCTCATCCGCCCCCTCAGTGAGTTGATGTCTGATATAGCAAGCCTGAGCTTATAGTATATTAAGAAAATGTGATTGAACATGTCGACACACTATTTTAAAATATTTTGATTTTCTACCACCATCTGGATCACATTTTCAATCAAACATAACAGAATCAATAAAGAAACGCTCGTAGGTTTTATATAACAACTGTGATGATTGTTTACCACAAATGTCACAGAAAAGTGAGCAGAATAACGACTCAGTCTGCAAAAGTGGACACTTAAGCGGCTGCTGCATTCTGCACATGCCACAAGTCGCCTGCAGAAACGAACCTAATCCATTTCGGAATACACAAACCCCTTTATTGCTTATAGTAGGAAACTTATTACTACTACATTTTGTGATATTACTGCCATTTTTTACCGTCAACGAGTGCATATTCCTGCCATGATGATGTTGCTGATTGCAACATCATTGTCGCCTTAAGTTTTATATTTTCTTCCAGACGTCGGGCGCTCCTCACTAAGCAGAACTTGCGGTGTGCCGGCTGTGGTATGAAAGTGGCTCCTGAGTACGCTCATCGCTTCAGATATTGCGAATATCTCGCTAGATACTTCTGCACAGGCTGCCACAGCAACAAACAGGCTTTAATACCTGGAAGGATTCTGTTCAAGTGGGACTTCCGATCGTTAGTAATTCAGCCTTTGTAATGACGTAGCATTAAATATTTGGGTGCCTAGAAGATATTCGTAATTATTCAGTTAAAAAATTGTCGTGTTCAAAGATACTGACTCTAGAAAAGTTAGCAATTGATGCGGAGTTTTTCAGACCCTGCGCAAAGCTCTGCTTGTCCATTTGAGGCCTTGGCAGTCACAGAAAGCCGCGCACACCAATTCAACAAGATGAAGTCAAATAACACAGCCACACTCCAAAAAAATGAAAATAAATAAACAAATTCCACCAACAAAACCTACTAAACCTTTAGTTTTTTGGGTCACTGAATTCGAATTTGGGGTCGATTAACCTTCACCAGGTCATGTGAGGTCAAATGTCCTATTTTTAGCAAAACTCCCTAAATGACCTTAAACGTAACCTGATGAAGGTCAGCCGACCCCAGATTCGGATTCAGCGACTCAAAATACTAAAAAGTTAGTAGGTTTCGTTGGTGGGTAAATGTTTTTTTTGTGTGGCTGTTTAAGCAAGCAGTTTACAAATTTTCTTAAGAGCTAGATTCCCAGTAATTAACGATTTGGCCTATGGGTCACTATGACCTGTCCAGGCCTGGGTTTACATGACAGGCCGAACATTCCGGTGCCAGTCCTGCTAGTTTCTTACCATAAATTATTATAACAGTAATCAGTACTTTGTGTTTTTACAAAAGTGACTGCAATCACCCCACTATCATCAATCTTATAGAATGACTCCCATTACAGGTACGCTGTTTCAAATTTTTCGTTCAACCTCCTCGAGCAAATGGCGAGTGACCCTCTGTTCAACATCAACGACGTTAACTCAAGCATCTACAATAGGGTGAAGGTGATGGAAAGGATCCGAACGCTCAGGCTCCAACTCCACTTCCTCAAGGACTTCCTGTTAACCTGTAAATTCACTGACGGGTACGACAACTCCAATAATTATTTTGATTTTGAGCTTAAAGATGAAATTTAGAGTTATAATATTTAAAAATGTATTGTCAACGGTTCCCAGGACAAAGCAACAATTCGAGCAAGAACCTCCGTACCTAATGTTGGAAGTCGACGTCTACTCGCTGAACGACCTGATCCAAGTCAGAAATGGAATGATGAGCCAGCGGCTCAGCCAGTTGGTTTTGGACGCCACGATGCACGTCGCCAAGTGTGATGTCAGTAGTTTAATCTTGAACATTTAATTTTATTTGTAATTTCGTCAACCTATTAAATTATGTTTGGTGTTCGAATTCTATTACAGTTTTGCCAAGCTCGAGGTTTCATATGCGAATTATGCCGAGCCAACGATGTAATTTTTCCCTGGCAGTTGGGCAAAGTGACGAGGTGCTCGAAATGTTTTTCCTGCCAGCACAGCGCCTGCATACGCAAAAAGTCCGCCCCCACTTGTCCGAAGTGCGAGAGGATCAAAGTATGTTCACTAATATTACCCCCACCTATTATTCCCAACTTCAAAGAAAGTTTCTAATCCAAATATTTGTCCAATTTCAGATCAGGAACTCGATGGCTTCCAGCAGATAGCGCTCAATTTAGTTTTATAGCTCTACTTGTTTTAATTCAAGGACGGCACTCGCGTTGTGATAAATCTCAGCAAACGTTTTTGCTCATTTAGCGGTTCCTGAGATACGTCCATATTGTGGCCTATAGTTCATAATTAGCATGTTTACAACGTTTCAAACAGGAAAATGATTTTATTTCGTGGTGAACATAACACTGAATCGTTACCAGCCTATCGTTGTTTATAGTTTATATTAGGTACAAGTTTTAGTCAATTTGTTAAATTTCGATTTAAGAATAATTATACTGCAAATGTATTATTGATTTTAGATTATGTTACGTATTTTATTTATGGCTTATAGATAACTCTATCGAGACGGAATTTGTGATGATATCGATCTTTCATTTGTATAGGGAGAGAAAATATAGAAGTTTATACTTGTTGACTATGTCGATTCATTCACTCTCAGAACTTTCGCTTGATGGACGTACTCAACAGAGTGGGGGCCTCGGAACTGCATTAGAAGACAGTTTATGCTGCGAATCTAATGGCTCTTGAAAATCTTGACAGAGGTTTCAATACACCATTTTTGAGAGAGAAAAGAAGGAAAATTGCCTCAGAAATGAATTTAGGACAAAGATACAATGTATCGAAATGTCATTTCGAATGAAATCAGTTTTAAATTATTTTGAATCCATCCCTAGATAAGTATATTTTTTAAATCTATAACAGGAGAATGGGTTCTTAAAGTTTGGTCGATACACGATTTCTGTTGAGCCAAATTTTGGAAGATTATCATGAAAGCAAATTTAACGCAATTTATACGCCTAATATATAATCGTCTATTGGATGAACATCAAGAACCCACTTTCTGATCTTACATGAACAGTCAAGAACCACACTAATCTTAAATATATGGTGTGGAAATTCCAGGTGGTTTCGATCGTCAAACTATTGAATATTTTAATGTCGTAATACCACCAACTATGTTGGATCGTAATTTAACAATCGATTGCCCTCTAAACATTTAGTTACTGAATCTATTCATATCAGACTGGCTCCAGTGGTGACATCATGACCAAATGTACAGATTTGTTTGGAGCAGGACATGGCAGCACAAAAGAAGAAACAACTGTGGCAAAATTCCTCAAAGTGGAGCACTTTGAAGATGAAGAAACGTGGTAGTTACTTGAAACGAGATCTGATTACGGTATGATATAGGTACGCTCCACAATTCTGAATTCACCGTCGTGTTCCGCGTAGAGAAGGGTTACTCGGCAAAAAAGGATACAAAAGCTGTTATAGAACCAGTAAAAACCATCAGATGGTGAAAAAAGAAACCATTTTACATAAAACCAGTTATTTCTTCAAAAATTTGCTCTTATAGCCATGCTGTAGGATTTTTTGTGCTTTTTCCTTATGCATTTTTCTTCCCAGAATAAGATGATATATTTTGATTTTATACTGTATATTGGGCTTGTCTCGTTAAATATGCGACGGTTTCTGGTCGTATGATCGAGAAATTTCTGCTTACAGTTACCAAAGGTATTTGGTCATGGAGATACTGGTAAGTGAATTCGTCCCGAATGCTAGTGCTCTGTAAAGTAACACAGTTTAAAAAATCAGAAGGTCCTGAACTTGTTGGGCAGACGAGAACTGACTGCCTTACGGCATTTCCTCCAAGGATCGATCGAGTCACTTCTCGCGTTGCCTCCTTCGAACCGTGGATCTCTCCATCCATTAGAAGATACCGAACATAGCTCGGACTGATCACAACGATTAGCTCGGAAGGTCACAACCGAAACGTCTCGCAAACATCAAAATTTAATGGAATACCGCTTCTACTCTTGTAATTTGCCTAAAAACCGTCAAAAGGTTTGTGAAAGAGGGTGGTCTTCCGACACACTTCCAAGGCTATTAGGTAAATGGCCAAATTACCGTTCAAATAGGGACGCTTGCTTTTATTTCTCCCATAATTGATTTTACCTCGACCAGTAGATAACCGAGACTCCACTATACGGCACATTTACCAAATTCAAACGTCAAGAGAATTATAATGAACGGCTTGGGAAAACAGGCAATGAGAAAAAGAGTTATTTTATATTTACACAAAGAAATTAAAATTTACAAGAGGTCGATTTTTTAGTATGACTACTTATTTCTTGTTCTTTGGCGGATTCCGACCTACGTTGGCTCCTCCGCGACCGAGCTGTCCTCCAGGTCGACCGCCTCGACCTCCGAAAGCGCCACCTCCTGGAAATGACAATTGATCGTGGATTTAGTACCGTAAATTGTTCTATGGTCAAGAATACAATGAATGCAGGCAGTTGGAACACCGAAGAACTATCTTGACCATGATGAATTAATAATAATAATTGAATTAATAATATTATACCTACAGCTCCAAGAATTGGTTCGTAGACAATCTATCTACCCATCAATTTAAGTACTGCATTACCAAACAGTTTTCAATAATAAAAATCTAAATTAGTACTTGCTCCCTGACATGTAGCCAAAATTCGAAGAGAAAATGCTATTTTAATGGCTTCAACATGGAACACTGGACAAATTATTGTAGACAAATACGAGGGACGTCCAGAAAAGAAGGTTACAACGTGTTTCGAAAAATGAATATATTTAAATGAATGTTACGCGATAAGTAAGTATCAAAACATGTCATTATTTCTCTACATACTCGTTCAACTTCTTGAGTGTCTCATGCAGCTGCATTTATCGACCAGTCATATTCCTTTCCGGTCCCAAAACGCTGTCAGGGCACTCGGACTCTAGGCTTGAAATAGCTTGTGCATAATTTTTGTTAATTTATGTGTCATTCCAGACGACTGACTAACCACAGCTTCACCCTCAAATTACAAAATTAACCTAAAATATAAGTATTTATACAAACTAAGGGTCTAGTTGAAAGACTAATGATAAGTGGGTTGAATTCGGAATTTGTGCTTGAAAAATAATTAATATCCGCAAACAGATTTCATGTAGGGTCAATTTTGTTGGTGTGACTCCGTAGGAAGCAAGCAAACCAACGGGTCGGGAGAAACGTAGAGGGCATATTCATAGTGGCCTCAGAATGTCCTGTAAACTAATATTGGGTCCTAGAACTTGATTAAGGGACTTCAATGGGAGCCACAGCGAAGTCTCAAAGAATAAGAATTTTGGAATGCTGAATAAATTTCCGTAGGTATTTCATAACATACGTCAATATCGTTATGCCACCAGCAGGAATACGCATCATACGTACATCTTGGTGAATTTCAATTTTTTATCCAACATAAAGCGAGTTGGTTATGGTGACCGTAATGAAAGATTTTGAAATGCCGACTCGATTTTCAAATTGATCAATATTTTTCGAGTTTATGGCGCCAGTGAATAATCTTGATGGATTTCGGAATGTTGATTTGATTTTAGAACCGACATAAAGGTGGCAACGACAGCTATTTATAAGACGTGATAAGTATTGCTCTGTATGAATTTTGGAATGCTGATTCGATCTTCAAACTCGCAGAGTAACAAACAAATGCGTTTTTGGTGTCACCAACGCCAATCTGAACCCCGTACTTCTTTCTATTCTACTAAAGTAATTCAATAATGGTAATACCGATGTACCTTGCTAAATTCTTTCAGTTACAAGGAGATGAGGAGGTGAATGATAATGATGTAGAATGATAATTAACTTAGTGTATTGAAAACAAAGACAAACTTGGTTCACTTAAAACATCTGCATTTTATGCAAAAACGTAGCGTGAAGAGTTACTGAACATGGTGAGCAACGTTAGAAGGCAGTTCAGTCTTGTGGTCGGCAACGTTTGGTTGGGCCTCATACGAACATATAGTGACTCCGTGCCTATGGGCTTGCGTGAATTCGCCTTTCAGACCGATGTAGTACAACTTTGTGGTGGGGGAACCGAAATTCGAAGGGAAATAAATGCTAAGATGGTGTACTGTGGAGAACCTGACGACCGTCGTTGAATATTCTATGGTTCCGGTCGTATCCGGGTGGAGATCGAACTCCTGATCAGCGGTGACGGAGGTATCGTCAAACGTCATCCTTGGCCGATTTTTGTAAAGCTTCATCTTCGAGGGATGAGACGAGTTTTCTCCGCCGATCACGATGATGCCTTTCAATTTTACGTTGCCAGTGAAAGGGATGTTTATGAGTAGCTCTTCATCGGCATCGCTCTCAACGTATTTTTCGATGTTTAAACGGTCTTCCCAGGGTTTGAATATGGTTTTGCCGGAGTCTTCGACCGTTTCATTCAAACACTGTACGTTATCTAAATCGATTTTGACATACAAAGAGTACTGAAGTCCCATTTCAGGCGTGTCATCGTGATGAAGATCGCCGTCGCATCCGCCTTGGTGGGAATGGCCATGTCCGCTCATAGCGTTCAAACACGTTCAACACACGATACTTCACAAATGTAAACGAACTATCACAATAGTGGCTAAAAATCCGATAGACGAGGTGGCGGAGAAATTTCTCCGACTAATTTATTAATTTTCAACTCCCCAAAACATAACACGAAGGTTACAAGAGTTAAGGTTATAATTGCCACCATTGCGAAGAGATTCTTACCAACGGGATCAATACTTGATCGAGGGAAGGATCAAGTGATTCAGGAAGCTGAATTCAGTCAAGTTATGTTTAATGGGAAAAGTGAATTCTTGGGTAAATAATAAATTCTATGTCATATGTCATAATAAATTCTATGTAACACCACCCACAGGGGGTGAGTAAAAAATCTGACCAAATTTTATGCCCCACCCAATTAAAAAAAATCAATCAATAACAGACGGATGTTTCAAATCCGATTTTTGGAGTCTACGTCGCTAGAAACGTAAACCGCCAATGTGATGGAAGGGGGTATTGTTAATAAATCAAAGGTAGATTTCAACAATTGTGCCACCGCTACAGTTGTGCTACTAGTTACAAGTTTCTAGTGCTTAATTATTTATCATTACGCCAAAATCTGAATAATTATAGCTTAATGTATTTATTAGAATCATTCAGGATGTATTTATCTGAATCTTATTTCTCAGAAATATAACGATAGTTGTCACAATAGAACTGAGGGAACACCAAAACATTTTGATGAAAAAGCAGAGTCGACATCTGTACTCCCGCTACCTCAAACCATTCCTGGCCAATTACTGAATTACTGACTAATGGTAACATGGGCGTAGCCAAACTAATTTTTGTACTGGGGCAAAAGGATTGATCTTCGGAGCCCCCCCTTCCCCCATTATGACAAGTAGTTCCCCAAGCAAGAAACTACGTCATTTGATGTACACTATGAGGGACTTGTCCCATGTACAATAAAATTTTTTTCAATTTTCAACTAGCGAATATCCTGATCAGTCGACTCAATTATTGCAACGGACGTTCAGTGTGCGCCTCGTAAAAACCCGCCAACGGCCATACCGCATATAACACACCGGTTCTCGTCCGATCACCGAAGTTAAGTTACGCTGGGCGTGGTTAGTACTTGGATGGGTGACCGCCTGGGAACACCGCGTGCTGTTGGCATTCAATCATTTTTGATCAACTCAACTTTTTCAGTAAGGTATAATTTTCAATTCGATTTGTAACCCATGGTGAACCATATTTTTGAGTGCTCAGACTGGTTCCAAGACGATTTCATGTTGAAAGATTAGTAGGTACCTATGGTCATTGATCTTTTGATAATATTATGCTCCTGTAGTACCTAATCGCTATATTTTGAACCTCCTAATAGGGACAATGATGCTTGATGTTTGATAGCATGTGAACTTTTTTTATGATTTTGCGAGATTTCCCCACAAGGGCCTAGCCAGAATAATTTTCGTACTGGCGCAAAAGGTTTGATCTTCGGAGGCAACTCCACCCCCCACCAGACCCATAGAGCAGTCTACTGGTTAATAGGGAAGACAAGCGGTAACTTACGTTGGCCTCCACCTCTGTTCCTTTGGCCACCTCCGCGTCCTTTCATGTCAGTTCTTGACCTGGCTTTGACGACCACTTCTTCCTTCACCATGTCAATCACTTCATCTGGGATTCGGAGGTACTTAATAGTACTTCCCCTGATGTAGCACTCTGGCATTCTCCAGAACTTGTCACCGTCCTAAAACAAGAAGGGTAAGGGCACATAAGGGGGGATACATAGACAAGGACCCTGGATAACCATGACTGTAATCTTGGTAAGAAACGACCAGGTGTTGCCTAACCTCTTTCAGAGAGACCATGATTTGCCTTCATTCTAAGTAGATAACAGAGATCCGTGGGGTTTCGAATATGAAATATTCACTCATGACCATGGAGTGAACTGTTCTCACCACCACTTCCAGTGCCTTAATTTTCTTTATTCAAATTCTGGCTCTATTTCCGAAATCCATACACCAGCTATCTCATTTTTCACAAAAGCAATAATATGATCAGCTTTTTTTTTAAATCTGAGGATTTTGTTAGAATGCAATGAAGGCAAAGTGAAGGGTTCTACGAATGCAATGGTAGGAAACACTCGAAAATCGTTGCTTAATACGAGGGACGTCCAGAAAGTAAAGTTACAACATCCATTGATCGTTTAGAGCGCCCTTAACAACTATCCCGTTCCATCGACTGGCTTCTATTCGTAATGGTACCACCTGGTGGGGAATTAAATTTTTTAATGCCCTTCACTCAAATATACATAATGCTCCAGCTGGTACTTTTATGGCCCAAAGAGCAGGTACTTCACCAGATTGGCTCCAAACGATTTTGAGGAGTTCCTAATGAACATTAACACTGTGCTGGTATTTAGTTCTCGACACATTTTATTCTTTTAGTAAGTGTTTTGTATGACATACAAAATTGTATTGTATTGTATTGTATTGTTTCTCTCAATTTTAAATTATTGTTGTTATTTTTGTACGATTCTGACATTGCTTATGCACTACGTGTGATTTTAGCAAATAAAAATATATTGATTGATATTGGCGAAACTACAATTGTTCGGCTTCTTTCCTGAATGCAAGTATGTAAATGTAAAATTTTGGAAGTCGTGACGGAAACGTGAATGATATCAAGTGGAATCCTAGCATACAGCTGTTCCTCCAATGCCGGCGTACATGGTTGGTGATGCGTCTCCCTCTCTCGACATCATGGGTATTCACGCATACCCTGGTCCCTGGACGTGGTCAAGGGATGCAGTAAAGGGGGAGAGGTGGCATCACCATGGAACGTGTACCTTGGGTATGTTCCTACCTCGGCATGGGAGTTAAGCTACTAACTAGAGCACCAACATCCATAGTTGGTAAAACCCGCTAGAAGGTCTCGCCGTAACATGCGGTGCTTAGGATATCAGGCGAGGAGTTCTTCGCCTGTTTGGGCTCCGCGAATCGGCTCTCTTCCATCTTGGAAGAAGAGCTAGGACCACCAATTGCTCCTCCAATACCTACACATCTACCTACCTACAAACCTACACACAGGACGTTCTTGACCTCCCTCTACAAATGTATCAAGCCGAATTCAATAAGCTTCAACCATATTCAAACTAGAACCGGTTTATTCCACCAGATAAGACCGTTGGTCCCTACGAAAACAGTGTTATGGTTTGAAAGACTCACTCTTGAAGTACAAATAACTTCGCGTAGATTTATGTTCATCCAGTTATCGCAGCTAACCAAATGTCCGTTGTAGGTTTCACCATTTTTCAACTCAACCAACTGTAACAAGAAAACATAAAATCAAGTATCGACATGATAAAACAATCTTATTAAACAGGTAAGTAAACGCATCTTCAGGAGGCATCCGAAATCTCGACTACAAGACATCATCAGGCCGTCGAGAGAATACTAGTGAATATTTACTCTGATAGTGGTGTTCTTAAACCCACAGCGCCCCCTGCTAGAGATTTCAAATTCCTCAAGACATTTCGTTATTTGGAGTACAATACCCAGCCAAGTCGACTTTGCCGCACAATGATTTCACCATCGACACAGGGTGATAATTTCAAATAGTACACCCAATGGCAGAGAGAGCTTTGAAAACCTGTTATCGTGATTGCTATAATCATGCAATAATAGCCGAAGTCACACTGAGCCTGAAGTTACTTCGGTGATTAATGATAGTACCTGGGGTACTTATGAAGGGGAATTACTAGAATTTTAAAACAATAAAAATTATTATTCTGACCAAGCATTTTGAAAACACCTCTTCTGCACTTGGACGGTTGTTTCAAACCACTGAGACCTGATATGTTGATCAATCACCGGTTGTTCTAACATAGAAAGTGATCTGGCTGATATCATGTTTTCATGATGAACAAGAGTGAAACTCTTCAAAAACTGCAAAATCTTATTCTGTCCAATGAACAAACCCCGTTGATCCAGTACAAATACCTCCTTGAATTAGAAATAGTGACTTACCATTGGATGGTTTTGGGCCGTCCTAAGCAGTGATAAAGGCAACTAGAACCAAAGAAAACACGTTAAACGAGCACAGAATGGAAAAAATTACTCCAAACACTAAAATTAATGAAATTTAATGGAAGTAAATGATTTATGTTAAAAACATAGCCTAGTAAATTAAGAGACAACATTTAGTAAAAAATTTATTGAATCTATCAATCATCAACTCACCATCGTGGAAGAATGTCCTTATTATTAATAAAACCGAGCGCGATTTACTGAGAATTATTCGAACCAAACTTGTACACTTTCCTCGTTTGACCGGGATGTGTGTGTATGTGTTGAATCCAAATTAAATTTTCGCCCTAACAAAGCGACAACAGACACCACAGAATAAATGCATGGATACTGTATTGTGAATGGCCTTCTTCACTCGTCCTCTCAATGGTCAACCGGCGAAACTCTAGCGCTGCCAAAAGCAAAATTTGCTTTAATTGCAAAATTTACATTTAATGTAAACGGACAGAATCTGATCAACGTAGTTTTCAAAGGGAACATTGAATTTCGAACAGTGCGTTGTTTTCTTCGATTAGGTACATGGCTTTTAAAGGATCTTACATTACTAACGAGGTCTTTTAGTGCATTCATTATAATGGAAATTCCTCAGCTTCCTGAACTATCAGCAGGTAGCTAGTAGCGAAATTCTGCTTCTTTCGAGTTCATTTGATAGATCTGCATTTAGTTATTATCAACTTTCAGAAGTAATTTCAAATTACAACAAATTAGCCCGTGATGTTGGCAGCGCTCGAATCGACTATTATCAATATAGTATCCATGGCGGTAGATCCATGGAAGAAGGATTCATTCTTCCATGGTTTGTATCAACTTTCTGTTTGTTGTTGTTTTGTTGGTATCTTGGAACTCAAACCAACGTCCCCTGTAAATAGGTGGTGAAATTACTAATGACTTGAGGTCTGTTTTTAGGTGATAAGGCTTTTTATTTTAATTTTTATATCGCGAAGCTTGTCACTGTGATTCAATTCGTGTAATTTTATCTGCATCATCCGATATTGAGGTTTCAGAACCCGTGATGTCCCCAACTTTGTCTGAAGTTGTGTCTCATGTCACGGGCGTAGCTTGTCCTATGCCATCGATAGATTTCTCGCAAATCCCATTCTGAAGGTACATTAATTTATAATCCTCTCGATTATTGCACCATGTGTGGCTTTTTTTTCACTCTTTTGAAATTAGTATGAAAACAAATTCTTGAAAGAATCAATGTTATCACACTTTCAGAGGATGGTGTCGCAAGTTAGTTTCCTGTCGCAGCGAATTCCTTTGTAGATTCACTACAATTCACGTCCTTCTACATTCCGAGAATGGCTGAACTAAGTCATACGAATTATTACCAACTCAGTGTGACTGGTAAGATCATCCTAACCATATCTTAACCGCACTATCTAATCGTGTATCTACCTGTGTCGTAATATCATGCATTCCACATTATCTATGTGTACAATCCACTCAGGTTGATACGTAGATACATATTTTATCACTCAGTCCTGTTTTATATCTACATCATTATACTCAACGTTGCAATAACTCTTGGCAGTTGATGATTTTAAGTGCTGATACCTACTTATTTAGGTACTCATGTAATATCTCATTGTAGACTCTTTAGCACAGATGAGGATCTTACAAGTTATTATTCTTACTGAGTAGGTACCTATTATGCGCTATTTCTTTCGTTGCAGTTGAGTGTGCTCATCTACGAGTGGGTACTAGTTTTCTCAAGCCCAATCCATACGTTGAAATTTTGGTTGATGAGCGCAATGCGAGAAAAACTGAGGTAGTTAAATGTACCTACCAACCAAAGTGGAATGAGGAATTCACATTGTAAGTATTCTATTACCTACAATAAAGTGATATTTCATACTTTTTTCGCTCTTTATCAACTTGTATTGTTAGGTGAGCAAACATTTATTTATATGTATGTGGCACTCAATTTTTCCATTTAGGCTAGTGACTCCTTACTCCTTTCTCCACTTCCGACTCCTGAACCACAGCACGTTCCGGAAGGACAGTGTTGTGGGAGAAAAACGTTTAAGTCTATACGAAGTTCTGATCCATTTCAACGGGAAATGTGAGCATTTAGAACTCACGATGGACCTAGTCAGTGAGAAACACGATGGCCGGGTCAAAGTTGGAGAGTTGATCGCGCTTCTCCACGGTATGAAAGTTGAGAACATCTTGCACTTACCTCCACTCGCTCAAACTGAACTGCTGGCCACTGTCGCTCCTGCCTGTAAGTACATTTCACTAACTGGCGATTGATTTTAGAAGAGATGGTATTTCAACAGTACGTATTGTAGGAGGTTCCTGGTGTAAGATGTTGTTTGTGGTTGCAGTGGAACACCACAGCCCTACGGTCGAAGGGAGAGGCGTTCTGAACAGTGGAGTAAGAGCGAGGAACAGGCCTCCTGAATCCGCCACGAATATGGTGACCAACAATAATATGAGTTCAGGGGCGATCCCAGGGCCTCAAACTCCTCATATTTCCGCAGGTGAGAAATCATGGTCATTTCGTAGTTGTATAAAAATCAACGGGAAATTGCATGGCTAATTATCGTGTTTTTAGTTGTAGCCGCACCGAGTGTTAGTAGCAGTGCTGTAGCTGGAGCTGCAGCAGCATCGCCTTGTACCAACGGTGCTGTTCCTGGGGTAGCTGCAGTCAATGGAACCGCTGCTGGAGATTCTCGGCAGGGAGCGGCCGGTAGCGGGGTAGCACAAGAGGAACCTCTTCCTGCTGGGTAATTATCGTCATCTTCATTGTAGATTACATTACTAATTGAGAGAAATAAATTGTAAAAGGAAATGGGAATTGAACATGGGGCCTTTCACCATCCTGTAAAGTTATTATCCTTAGGAGAACAGCTGCTACAGAAATGAGTTTTTTCCACTAGTATTGGAATGTCAAATCACCCACCTACTTCTCGTCATGAAGATGTTTTGGCATTTTGGTCATACGATTTGAAACTATTGGTTACCTAGGAGTTCTAGACGACAACTTGTACCCTTTTTTGTCTATTTATGTATTGCTGTCTGTATCACCATACAGCCATTGGTAGGTATGTTAGTAACCTTAATGTTAATGTATAGGTATATAGCACAGATAGGTGTAAAGAGCTTCGTAGAAGGTAATGTTTACTCGGAGAGCGGTGTCTGAAGCTCACTGTCGCTTCTTCCAGTTCTCTGTCGATAGACTTTGGTTACGCATTGTTCTGTTCGCTTTCTTACGATCGTTTTGCCAAAAGCTTTGCTCTTTCCAGAACAGTGCGCGTACATAGCCTCAAAGCTGGATATGGATACGGGGATATACTGCGCCTTAAACATCAACCGTTGGATGTTTTGTGGCCTGTTTTGCATATATGCGTACACCAGCTCGTTCCCGACTTTAGCACTGTGGCTTTTCACTCAGATCAGTCTGAATTGCTGCCCTAAGGCCTGTAGAGTCCCACAAGACTTGATAATTTCACCTTCTAGAAAGCTTAGGTTCGAGCTTGGGTTGACATTTCTGTAATTTCGCTAGAGGCGCTTTTTTTTTTTTTTTTTTTTTTTTTAAAATATCTGGCATCGGCCTTCATTATGTACCATTTGCCATACATACGTTAAGTCTCAGAAAACTAGAGGCGCTTAAGTGCCTGTCTCGGTCTGGGTTGAGCTGTGCAGCATATTTCACTGCTTGAGGATTGAAACAAGCTGAGCTGTGTAGATGGAAGCAAAATTTGTCTATAGGAATGACGCTGATCCCACTTTTTCATCCATTAAGGAGCCGTCAGTGAAGATAGGAGTAGCTTCAGGTCAGCGGTCATTGATAAATGTTGTTACGGCTACAGGGGTTTGATCCGTAGGAGGCGGGATAGTTATTGGAGGGGTCCTTAAGCTCTTGTACTTCAGTTCATACCTTATGGGATGAGCGGTACTCTGAAGTCACATAAAAGGCTTCGCATAAGGGTGGATTTGGTTTCTTGGCCCAATACCTGTCAGGTTGAGCTTGGAGAGGTCCTTGTACAATTAACACACTTTGTTGGGGCCTATACTTTACGTTGGCCGACTGTAAATTGTCTCAATCTGAACGGTTCATGTTTTCTTTCTCCAGCGGTAGACACAATCGTTCAAGAAAGTTGACCTAAAATATTGCTTTCACGGTTTTTCCTCTCGTTTCATAAATACAGGTGGGAAATGAGGTACGACGTCTATGGTAGGCGTTATTATGTTGATCACAACTCCCGCTCCACTTCCTGGGAGCGGCCTCAGGCGTTACCCAAAGGTTGGGAGATGCGACGTGATCCGCGGGGTCGAATTTACTACGTTGATCACAACACTAGAACCACAACTTGGCAGAGACCAAACACAGAGCGGCTCCAACATTTCCAGCATTGGCAGGGCGAGCGGCAACACGTGGTTCGTGAAGGAAACCAGCGATTCTTGTACCCTCCGAATGGTGCTCAGGTAACTATTACAAATATGTACAGATACAAATTGTCAGTAATATGAAGCAAGGCGAATGAATTGACTTATCGAGTCAACTTACTTGGCGAGTGAATTTGGTCGAATCTAACCTGCTCGGACATGAACTCCTAAAAGTTCAACTAAAAGCCCTTGTTAATCTTTGATGTATACTTAAAATACTTCTAGGTTGTGAACTCGTTTTGTTGGCAATATATGTGTCGAATCTCGGTCACTATCACCGTAACTTATTTACAGCCAAGCGAGGCAGCTGCAGCTCCCACTACTGAAGAAGAAGAATCGCTCGGACCTCTTCCATCAGGTTGGGAAAAGAGAGTTCAGCCGGACGGGCGCGTGTATTTCGTCAACCACAAGAACAGAACTACGCAATGGGAAGATCCGAGGACTCAAGGGTACTATATCCCAGGACTACTATTTCTAATTCAGCTCAATAATAGTCACTAATAATAGATGTGGGGAGAAGTGAGAGCCCATATTTACTCCTTCAGGCAATCAAACGGAGGACAAAAGTAGATCCAAGTTCAAACCGTAGATTTGGCAGATTCCTTGAACTAGATTCCTTCAGTGAAAAGCGTCTCCACAAGTACCAACCACAAATTTAGTTCTGAATTTGGTTCTCACTGCTGTAGAAAGTATATTTTCATTCTGTTCATAACATATAACTTCTATTTTGCTCCTAAATTTAATACTCCTCCTCAATCCATATAATTTTTTGCATTCAATATATCGCTTGTTCCAATCTGCACGTTTAGTTTTGAAATAATCCTGTTAATTACCTTATCAGGCAAGAAGTCGGATCAGACGAACCTCCGCTTCCGCCAGGGTGGGAAATCCGGTTAACCGAAGAAGGCGTGCGTTATTTCGTTGATCACAACACACGCACGACAACATTCCAAGATCCCCGACCCGGAGCTCCGAAAGGGTATGGCACATTCGATCCTCCAATATTAGGTTATTCTGGTTAGAATCTGTATTGCACGCTTTTTTCTGTTTCAATTCAATATGGGACTAGACGCTGGTTGGTTTCAGTCGAAGCCATCTCTCTATACTCCATCGTCTTTATATCCAAGTATTGCACAAAACAGGTTGGAAATTTCAATATGAAATGAGTTTACTTTATCTAACAGTATTTGGTTCCCAATTTCTCTACATGACAACATTTGAAGACATATAATATTATTATTCGACCCCATCTATGTTTCTGATGGTAGGTTCCCAATTTTACACCTATCTATCCTTTTGGTTCATTAACCTGAAGGGTAGTTAGGTACACCTTTGAAATTCAATAGTTGAATCCGTCACAGAACTAGTTATCGGACCTCTCAATGACATTAGGCGTACAAACGAGCGTTTGATGTATCGGGTCCCTAAACATTCTGGGGTAATATGGTAACATCCCTAGTCTGCTCTGAAAGACTTTGCTTCTTAAAGATTTAGCTGACAAGGGAAGAAATAGATATAATCTGTGAGGCTGTGTTTGTGCTTGAACCGTTTGTTGAGGCTACCGAAAATTTGTCTGGGGGCAAGTATGTAATACCTGGAGTAATAACTTTTGTAAAGTGCACTACATTGAACTTAGGGGATGGTAGTATTGAAGTTACGGTGTATGGTTCAACTTATTTCTAGCTGGCTCAACCTATTATAGTAGTAAGATCTTTATTTTCGATTGTCCCTATCGATTGTAACAACCATCGATAGTTTCCCATCTCCACTTATAATTAACTATATTGTTTTATTTGCTTAGCTTTTTTGGGTTTTATTTTAATTGCCTATCTGTATTATTTCTTGCAGGAGTGAAAGTAACAGTGAAGTGCATGATTCCTCGTTGTAAGGACTTCCTTAAATTTTTAATATTTTGAATAGGTAGTTGACATAGTCCTTGCATGATAAAATGAACAACAGTAAATCATTTCGTGTAGTTCTTCACTATCGTTATTGATGTCCTGTTCAAGTTTTGGATTATACACCAATCTATTCTATAAGTGGTGCTTATTTTTTGTTAAATTCGTGCATGATTGACATTTTGATCTGAATGCATGTTATACAAATGTTTTTCCACTTCTGCCTTTTGACATGGTATTAGGTAGGTAACAGCGTAGCTATTCGGAGGTTCAATTCTAATTGAGTTTGTTGGAGAAATGTAATCACTGTGACATTATGTCATTTATCGCTCACTGGCTGCAATAGTGCCATATCTCCAAATTTGATGCTTCGGGGTAATCGAACTTTGAAATATTCCTCTACGAATTTCACGAAGCGAGTTTTTATAGCTCTAATTTCTGAGCTTTAAAAACTTGCTTCGTAGCGAATATTTCAAAGTTGAAATGGTTTTCAAAGTTCGAATACCCCGAAGCATCAAATTTGGAGATATGACACTATTGCAGCAGATGAGCGATATCTTGCCAAATTGGCTTCATGTATTATACATATTTTATGTGTGTCTGGATAACGTTTCTTTGAGAAATCACCTAGGTTGGACTTAGCAGACACGGTAGCTTAGTAGACACAGTAAGTGGTAGTTACTGATTGACACTTGTTACTTCTAGGCCTAAAGGAGTCTATGGAGTTCCGCGAGCATATGAGAGGTCGTTCAGGTGGAAACTCTCCCAGTTTCGCTACTTGTGTCAAAGCAACGTTCTTCCTTCACATATCAAAATCACAGTCACGCGGCAGACGTTGTTTGAGGATTCATATCATCAAGTGATGAGGTTACCTGCGTACGAATTGAGACGAAGGCTATACATCATCTTCAGGGGTGAAGAAGGTCTGGATTACGGAGGCGTTTCAAGGTAAAGAACATTCTCTACGTTTCGTTGAGATCGCATTGGCAATAATCCCCACCCTGAACTCTTGTGTATAAGAAGTGGTAATATGTAGCGTTTTTAAATTCGATACTATCTAGATGATCTTTGCGTTCCCCATGATAGTAATATTTGAGATTATGTAGCTAATAACAGACAATTAGGGCTATGATACATTGCACCAAATTAATAAGCCCAACTTTCCTCCACCCCACCATTATTCGATTGTAACTAGGAGATCAAAATTATCTCCTAGTTACAATCGAATCGAAGAATCGACATTAATAATATTAATAATATTATTGAATATTGTGGAATCTAGACCATTCAATCGTTTTTCACAGCCTGATTTTTGAAATCTAGGCTGTACGTTCAATTTAAGCTGCCCCCGATATATTTCAAGTTTTGAATCCAACTATATGGGCATTCATTTGCCCTCCCAATCAATATATTCCCCAATATGAGTCCAGTATCACAGCGTATGTATCGAGGTTACAACCCAGTATTAGTCGTGGATTGTACTGTTCTCCATCATTGCCTCTTATTGGGATGCCCTCATTGCATTACTCCTCATTTATTTTCAGGGAATGGTTCTTTCTGCTCTCCCACGAAGTGCTCAACCCAATGTATTGTTTGTTCGAATACGCCAACAAAAACAACTACAGCCTCCAAATCAACCCAGCATCCTACGTCAACCCGGATCATCTGCTCTATTTTAAATTCATTGGACGGTTCATCGCTATGGTGAGTCGTTTAATTCTTTGTTCTGTAAGAGTTGGACTCTGCTACGATCTTCAATCTTACAATTTAATAGTGTTCTAAATGATTGCTTCAACTTGAACTCAGCGAAGGTAAAATCGCATGAATAGTATTGTTTTGTAATTTCTCCCGGGTTTGTTGTTTATACCTAACTGATCACCCCATGAAAAACTATATTGACGTGCAATATTCAATTACCATTTAAAGGATTCATTCTCCCCATGTGGACCTTTGAGGAGAACTTTGAAATTTGATTCAACGTGGGCTCATCCTGTAGTTCAGCCTTGGAACCCTTTCTGGTCTCTATTCGTATGGCAGCATCACAACACTAACTCGTTATTTAATTCTGAGGCATATATTTCATCGGACGCTCACTTTTCCAGGCGCTCTATCACGGTCGGTTCATTTACTCTGGTTTCACAATGCCCTTCTACAAGAGGATGCTCAACAAGAAACTGACCATGAAGGACATCGAGTCTATCGATCCCGAATTTTACAATTCGCTGGTGTGGATCCGAGACAATAACATTGACGAGTGCGGTCTCGAAATGTACTTCTCCGTTGATTTCGAAGTGTTGGGCCAGGTCATCCACCACGAACTCAAAGAAGTCGGAGACAAAATCCGAGTTGACGAAACCAATAAAGAAGAATATTTGAGGTTAGTGTTCATTCTGAAGATTCATGTGTACGATCTACGAATAGATTTGAAGGAGGATTTAAGACTGATTATATTTGACAACATAACCCCAACTTGAAAACACTTTATAAAACGCACATTTTTACCTTTTTTAACCAGACTCTTTTTTTAATTTTGAAAAACATCTGATCGAAAAGAAATTTGGAAAAGTAACAATGGTGTGAGTCGCCACAGATCGTAGCAGGGGCTCAGGATGAGACCGATCCCCATCCGCTGTACTGAAATCATGGCTTATTGTGCGGGAAGTTGCCCTGTAGGCCAACCTATAGGCTCTGGGACCATTCCACTCCAAAGAGGAGATGAGGCACAAAGTCTGGACGTAGGATCTCCCGTTTACACTCCGCCTCTGTCCTAATGTTACCATCCCCTCCTGGAGTCTGATTTTCCTCCTTGGCAGCTCCAGTGCTTCTGAGGACTCACAGTTACACTCTTCCAACGTATGAAATTAAACCAATAATTGGTTATGTTTGATCACATCGGCTAATTTCTATGCTATTCATTCTATGAAGCTGTAATTTGGTATGTAGCCTCCTTAGGACTTACACGTCAAGCAGAAAAGGCCCAGGTGCTTGTTATTGTCAAGCTGTTATTGTTATTTTGTTTTACTTGAAAAACAAAACATATTATACAGAGAGAAAATTAGACATATCCATGTACCGATGTATCTGCATGTAGTGTAAATAGTCAACATCAGTTTACTGATTTTTACGATTTGTGGTTATTTTCCATATTTTGATTATTAGAGGTCCAATAAAATGTTTACTTACTGTCTCATGTTCCTAGTGGAATTGAAAACTTATCGGAGACGATCACAGACTATCGCAGTTATTTTTAATCTTGTGATTGGGATCTGTGCCATCTAGCAGTCGATTTTATCCAGTTGTTCGTTTTAGGTTAATGACTGAATGGAGAATGACCAGAGGAATTGAAGATCAAACGAAAGCCTTCTTGGACGGTTTCAATGAAGTCGTCCCCCTCGAGTGGCTCAAGTATTTCGATGAAAGGGAACTCGAGTTGATGCTCTGCGGAATGCAGGAAGTGGATGTCGACGACTGGCAGCGAAATACTATTTACAGACACTACACGAGAAATAGCAAACAAGTCGCATGGTTTTGGCAGGTAAGGTTCATCTATTCAGAAACTTCACTATTGTTTCAATGTATCAGGGTTTTTACATGAGTTTGTCCCTCTTCTAAGGCCTGTGTCGCAGAGGAAGTGGGAGGTGCCATTTCAATGCATGTAGTACCCAATTTCCTCCAACTATGTTCTTCCTCAATATTAGAGAGATTTTGCAAAACTTTGGTACCAATGTATGTCTATGGCACCCATGAGGGTATGTATTAGGCACCCTCAGCTTACGTATTTTGGACGCTCTGTGGACGCTTATGTTTCCCTTAGTTTCGACTGATCCCCTGTGATATGTCATCGCCATGTCATGTGTGGCACCGCCTTAAGCCTTAGTAATCTCCGTCTTTTCATTTCCAGTTCGTGCGACAAACTGATTCAGAGAAACGAGCGAGGTTGCTGCAGTTTGTCACAGGCACATGCAGAGTACCTGTTGGAGGATTCGCTGAACTTATGGGTAAGTTAAACAAATACGTAATAACGTAAATCAACACATCACTTTATTGTGACTCGAAAAAGACACTACAGAATTGTTCGAGTAGATGTTTCATGACAGTGGCCTGTATTAGAATGCCCCAAACCTCCCTTAAAGACCTTACTTACATGAACCAGAAATTTACAGACCTAAGTGACAACATCCGAATGAATACATCCAAAAATGAAGTTTCATATCAAATATAAGCAAAGTGATCTGCTTTTATTCCAACAATCCCAAAACTATTTGTTGTCTTATTTCCTCCAAATGATGTATAATAAACCCGTGGATTTAATCAATATTCTCAGTAGAAAAACACACTAATAACGTCGTTCTTTCGCACATTGTTTGTTTTTTCACTTAATATTGGACCTAAAATTGGCTAAATTTTTCGCAATCGCTCAATTTCCGCGGGTTATCGGAGCAGTGGATGGCTCCCTTATCAATCTTGACGGTGCTTGATGCGGTGTACGGTATCACGACCACAATGGCAATCATTCTCTTAGTCGCATGTTTATTCGCAGTGCGGATTTGCAATTTTTCTATGTTAAATGGTCAGACAGTGTGCATGACAATCGGGTGCTCTGCAATAGCCGCCTTTACGACCTGGGAGAACAAGGGGGGTTCGACCATTCTGTCCTCTTGGGTGATTCAGGCTAGGGCCTTAAAACCCTGCTGATGATACCCCTCCTGAACGAATGATACAATCATTAAATTCGCTAATATTATTAACATATCGTGCAATAGGGCCCAGAACTTGAGTTTATTTTTGCTATTTATAATTACCATAGTTATAATCGTAATAAAAATTTAAAAAATCAAATTCCGGAGACCAGAATACTGTATTTTTCGACAATGGATTCGAATCTGGGGTCCAAAAAAATCGCATTCCCCCAAATGAATGTGCCAAAGGCGAATTACACCCTCTAAGGAGTGGTGAACTGACGAAATAACGAAGGTCGTAATTTGGGATTGCGACCACGATATTCCGATGTATCCGAGGTCCAAAAAGCCGTACACACTCAAATGTACTTTGTAGCCTCTAATAGGGTGCTCAAGTATTCCTGATCGAGGACCTGGTTTGTGGAGGTCCTCATCCCAACAGATTACCCCTCAATCCACAAGCAATGGTATGCCCAAAACTTGTATGCCGCAGTTTTATGTCTCAGTCTCGAAATACGATGCAGGGGATGGGTCCACCCCTTTGGATCTCGACGCAGTGTTTCTGTCCGGCTAAAATACCGAGAAGATTAAATAGCTCATATTTAATCTGTCACCTCAAACTCCCAAGGTGGTTGATTTTGCCTCTACTATACAGAATATATTTGGGTCTGTTCGACTTTTTTGGACTTCGGATTCAGCGTCGAAAAATACATAGGGAAACACTATTCAAATACAAATTCTGGTCTCCGGAATTTAATATTTTCTTTCATTTGAGAGGCTGAGTATCCACGGAGTATCATCCGACGGACTATAAGGTATCCATGAAATTATGAATCCTCGATAATAGTTCATAATCTACTGTAAATTTTGCAGGATCCAACGGCCCTCAAAGGTTCTGCATTGAAAAAGTCGGCAAAGAAACTTGGCTCCCCCGCTCTCACACCTGTTTCAACCGTCTTGATCTCCCTCCATACAAATCTTACGATCAGCTAGTAGAAAAACTCAATTACGCCATTGAAGAGACGGAAGGGTTTGGCCAGGAGTAAAAAAAAAACACCTTCGAAAAGTGAACATAATATGTTATTATTTTCCTGTAAATATGAAAGTTTGTATAGCTCAATCCTCAATGTGTGTTTATACATATAAAATCATATATATTATATATATATATCCTTTTATATAAGTAACCTGGAATTTAAAGAACCCACTGTTATTTTTTTGGCATTTTGGATGTGAGAGAGAGGGAAATGTCAGTTGTTGGTACCTACCATATTTATAAGGTTTGGTTCAGTTTTCCACGCCATTTTAACGGGTGTTGTTCGAGCTGTCAGAAGAAACGCGTCATCGAAAATCATCTGAAATCACTGACATCCAACTGCCAAAGTGAGGTGCAGTTTAACCTCGTAGATCAAGAATGGAGAAAAATCAAGTGATTACAGTAGAGCGTCGATAATCTGGATTAATTGGGACCATACCTCATCCGAATGATCAAAAAACCCGGATTTTCGGAAATAGGCTGTTTTTATGCTTAGAAATTATAGAAACTTAACTGAAACCTTGAGAATTCACTTAGGTGCGGTTTTCGAGCTTGGGATTTAACGAAGTTCTAGACTTTAACCAGTTTTAGACTCAGGAGTCTTTAAAATTACTTGCCGAGTCAGGGCGTTGTCGAAGTCCAGAACTTAACTAGACTCTGGGGTCTAACAGCCCTGTTCGACTCCGGAGTCTAAAAATTGGATTTCCGAGTAAAGGAATTACTATACTGCGGGCGAAGCTACTGACTGACACTGGAGACAGCCCGGGCGGTCACCCACAAAAAACCGTACGATTCACTCGATATTTCTTGCTGTTAATCGATATTTCGAGGGTCTCACGGCAACAACCCACATCGTCACTTTTGGCCAAAAAGAGTTATGCATACCATTCGAAGCGACTTCCCCCGGCGGATCGATCTAACTAAGTATAAGTTAGATAACACTAAATTTATTTTACTGAATTACTCAGTAAACATAGTCATTGGCAGATGGTTTTTTGGCTCTACTGAAGAGTCGCCCAAATGACGATGTGGGAAGTTGCCGTGAGACCCTTGATTTATTCTAGACTCAAATAGGTCTAGGACTTATAGAACTTGAAGAGCTTATTTGAGTCCTTGACTCTGTAAGTCCGGAAACCTAGGAATCCCGAGCTCGGAAACCGTACCTTAGATGTGTATGTATGTAAACAAGTACAGCAGGTAAATACAGTTAAAGCTGTCGTGTATAACTTAGTACTGCACCTTTATGAAAATGAATACAGAATACAATACAGCACAAAACGTAAAGTACAGTACAGTAAAAAAAACTATACAGTACGAACTTTGAGAATATTACACATTCACACATTGTCAGGGCTCTTAAAAAAGTCTTTAATTGGTTTTTGTACTGCAGTAGTTGCATTTGGTATTTTTAGTTTGTTCCCGGACGTGAATCCGGATTATCGACAGTCCAGATTTTTTACGTCCGGATTATTGACGATCTACTGCATTATTTTTAATTTTATTTATTAATTATAAAATCACTACCCAACTCGATGAACAAGTGATACCAATTTCTGAATTTGTTAAGAATAATGCACACCTGGTTAACAAAAAATGCAATTCAGGACAGTCATAACGAATTTATTCTACAGATTATTTTGGGCGAACATTGAAACCTAAGGAATGAATCCCTCTGTCAGTCATTTTATTTTCTGGTAGCCTCTAATGCCAAGCGTTATCTGAGTAGTGTTTTTCTTATGATTCCATCAAGCTGACAATAATCATCGTATTCATTAGAAGTCGGGATTCCATCCAAAAAGTACTTAGGTAATTTTAATAGAAAATTCGCTATTGCAGTGGCTTCACATTGATAGGAATTTAGTTTTTGGTTGTTGAAATCCGTTTGAGGGCATTCTGAATTCACCTACATGTACCTGTATGTATTAGATATGTGGATGTGAAGTATGTGATTCATTCGTGCCAGTACCTTGGCTATGGTAGAAAATTTGTCGCGTGAAAGTCCATCAAGTCGAAAACGAAGATTCGATCAGTAAGTGGATCAAACTGTTTTTGTTGATCTTCTTGCCAATCAGTTGTGCACCTGTCGAAAGTAACATGATCTAGAGCCGGTTGAATTTGGCATTGGTAATATTTCACACTGAATCTGATTTCTCTCGAGGCTTGTTTGCTCTCGATGCCTCGTAGAAGAGATTTATGGCGTGGAGAATTTAGATAAAATATACTACAAGTTCCAACGTGATAGAATATCTGTGGACATGGTTATCAGTTGGAGCAACTAATTATTTTCTTAAATATGTAGTGTGTTCTGAATTTTTTCATCGTCCTTGAAAAAAATGAAATTACTATATTTTTCTTATGATATACTGTAGGTTATATTGAAATTCATTTCATCAGTCAATGTGTATTGTTATGTAGGAGTTATGTCGGTTATAGGGTGATATGTACAGTTTTTAGTTTTTAACCACTTAACGTTCTATTACGGTTTTCCAGACAGGTGGTTTTGTATGGCGTTCTGAATACCGTGTTGTCACCCCCAGAATGTAGTCTCGAGGCAAAAGATCCGATTTAGGGTTGCAACACGATGGACATACGACCACCACAATAGTCCTTCCTTGCCTTACGAAACCAACGTTTTGAGCATTCATCCATAATACTCACACTGGACTTACCTTTTTGTCATGCCCTACGTTGTATCGCATTTCAAAAACATTTATTTACCCATAGTGAATTTCCACTTGAAATTCGAATCGCAATTTTCTGTACAAATGAAATATTCCTTTCAACGATACGTCACATTAGTTTTAGTTAGATTGGCATTAAAAAAATAAGTAGTACGAATTGGGTGCTCAGAAAACCACCAGTATGAATATCATGCTGGTACTAATTTCATTTTGTTTTATTACCTATATTTAATTTAATTCGCCTCAAATGTCTACTATTTCCAATCCGTCTAATTTTGACTTTTGATGACTAAGTTGTGCAATTAGTATCCCAGGCGATACTTGTCAAGCCAAAGTACCCACGCATTTTGATGTAGGGATGAAACATAAGAACAGTTTTGGCGAAATGTTCGAATGTCTTTTAGCAATTGATATAATTTTTTTGTTTCGATATAATTATGAATACTCAGTTTTTTAAATATTATTTGATTTCAAACTTGATCACATGCACGTTGCATTCCATATTTCGTTGTGTAATTTGTACCTCTGTCGAGGGAAATAAGTGTTTTATTTTCAAAGCAAGGTCACACTGAAATTATATTTATTGTACCATTGAAACATTTGTTCCTTACATATTAAAGAAACTATAATCGCCTTTTGTTGTTTTTCGTGCCCTGATGAATATCAAAGCTGGAAGACGTTCCAGTCATGCAGCATGAATTGGAACGAGTTTAAAGCGAATGCCCCTAATGAATGACCGTAACATAAAATGTGTACTTTTGAAACAAGGGCCTTTTTTTACAGAGCTTCTTGGGTTCTACTTGATCTGGGGAGTTCTACAACCACTGAAATTTCAGGGCATTTTATATACTTGAAAAAGGAAGGAATAACTTTTTACGCCAAGAGGCAGCAAAAAATTTCGCTGTTTTCCGAGCACCACGAAGTTAGCACACGGTTTTCAGGGTTGCAAATTTAGGTACATACTACCAGTAGGGGTCCTAATAACATTTTTTTAAAACGTAGATACATGCGCAGATGCAAAGTTTGGTGTCTTTATTGACTGGGCTATTATGCAATTTCCTATTAGGTATTCATAATTACGTATTCATGAGTTTATGTTATTAACATCATTATAAAATTGATCTTGAATAAAAACTTCTTGTACATCAAGCCAATTAGTTTATGGTCAACTATGATCAAGTAACATATAATTTTAACATCCGTTTTCTAAACCTAATAGGCGATGGGAGTCGATTTCACTCATCTAGTGCGCACAGTATCTTGACCCAGATGAGGTCAGGTTAGGTTATGAACCCTACGACACCCCCCCCCCCCCCATCACAATCAAAGTCTAGATCCGCCCCTCGGTGAACTCCTGGAATCGGATCACTCCAATCGTGTGGTAAACACTGCTCAACTTATTGAGATCCTGCGTTACCTTTTTGTGACACACAAATGCGAGTTTTCATCGAATACACTGAATGTCTTGGTATAAAACCATTTTCAGCACAGAATCAAATCCGCCCTGGTGAGTATGAAGTAGGTACGAGTAAATAGGCACACCGAAGTAAAAATAATTTGGTTGTAATTGATTTTAAAAACTTACGTATACAAAGAGTGATAATGTACAAGTGAGATACTGGTGCTATGGATATTAAAACGAGAACAAACATATGTACAACATAAAACGTAATACGACTGTTATGATAGAGGAGTCGGGAGAACTAGTTTTGTCCTTTCATGAACATATATCACAAAAAACAGGATCGGAGTGGACTTATCGGTACTTTGGAACGGGTATAAAATTAACACTGGGTCCGAATTCATGTACGTGCGAGTTCTGAAGACATTTCGAACAGTACAACTCATGATGTTGATCGAGGGATTTTCTCTGACCGTGGACAATTTTATTGTTTCACACACGAAACAGAAACGTCGTAAACATAAAACTACAATATATTCACTCAAAAGCCAACAAGAAAAAACGCCAAGCACAATACACCTACAATTTAGGTGTCTCAAAGCGGAGTAATTGGAATTAAATACAATTTGAGAGTTTTAAAAATGCCAAGTTGAGCTGAAATTCATTATACAAAAAATGGAATTCAATAAGCGTAATATCATGGCATAGGTATTCAACTGTATTTTCCAACGGTGGTACACATTTCGAAAAGGCGGTGTAAATACTTCATTCATTCAATTCACCGAGCACCACCCCTGGAACCTTCGACTGTTCCAGATCGTTCTCAATGTCAATGGTGCCTTTTTTTTTCCTCTAAGTACATAAAACTTGAATCTGTTCAAGATTCCTACACAAATTTCATAAATTATTTTAAAAAAGTTTTTACTGATGAGTAGCTGTGCTCCAAAAAATATAGTTCTAATAAATAAGTTAGTAACAAAGAGTTTATAACGTTTTTTTGAGTAATTTTACTCGTTTATAATATAAATTACATTTAAAAGGAGGATAAAAATATTTTGTACTAGGTCTAGTGCAAATTTGGTTTGAAAAACCATTGTGTTGGTTGTGTAAGCTTAAAACTAAACACGAATTAAAATTAATATCCTATCAAATATGAAAATAATGGTGAAAGAAGCTAAAAAAAAGAACAAGAAGCCAAAAAACAACTCACTCATTACAGGGAAATTTCTAAAAAAAAAAGTATGACAATTTCGACTTGACTTCCAGAGGTATATACAGTGAAGATTTTGGGGTTTGGAGGTTGTAGGTTATAACTAGGGAACTTCATTTCACTATTCAGCCGTACAAAATGCAATATTAAAAAACCCTCAACACAAACCTCGACGAGTTTCTTTTCTTTCCTCTCTTTAAAAAAGTATATGATTCTTTGGACTAGAGTAAATCTTGGTGATTGCTGGTGGACGCCCCATCTTCTTCTGATAGGCCCTTCAAGAGGGAAGTCGCCAGCTTCAATTGGTGCAACTGATCTTTGGTACGGCCGCAAGCTACCATTTCCCACTTGATGTCAACCTGTTGAAAAGGAGAGAAGGAAACCGGTTTTATGAAAAGTACTAGGCGCGTGGAGTATAATTACAAATTCTTATTGATGTCCAACACCTGCGGATTTTGCAGGTACAACCTTGAAACCAGACCTAACGGACACCTGTATACGAGACCATACGAGGGGCTTGCCAAAACGAAGTTTCTCTTATTTAAAAAACTACAATAAAAAAACCCACCTTTTTAATTAAAAAAATATATATATTATATTTTCAGAATCAGCAACATTCTGGCTATTTATCTCAGAAGTTGCCATTCTTCAACCTTGGTACAGCACCGGTTTTACACCTTGGGACATTTATTATGGTGAAGGATGATTGTTCTATTTTGAAGTTTCTCATAATCTTGTTGTTTTTTAGATGCCTAGGTTTCAGGCGAGAGGCCGTGGACGTTAGGGCCATGGAGAAGGCCGTCAAACTTGTAAAAGGTTGGAGTGTTAGGGAGGCTGCGACCAAAATGACTACTTATGTCCAAAACTTCGCACCGCCTACCATAAGATTTCTGAATTGTAAAGCTTAAGGGAAAGACAACTAGTCACCACTATATTAGTAAAATTGTGGGGGTTGATGAAGAGTATGATCTTCAGGTCATTTATCTTAAACAGTCTAAACTGAAAAGTAAGTTCTACATTCCAGATGAGGCTGAAGAATATTCTTTGATGAGGAGTGAGGTTGTTCGGAGGCTTCCCCTCCCAAGTTGGGAGGAAGCAAAGACAAAAGAATCTGTTTGATTTTCAAGTTGATTTTGCTCAGTTTAACGTAAAATAATCAAACATCAATCTCATGCTTTAAATTTGGCTTTGAAGACATTTTGCTTATGTTTCAGTACTTATAGATTTTCTACGTTCACGCATCTTATTTTCACATCGAAATCCCTTTGTATCCCAAGGTACAAAACTAGGTGTCCCAACGTGTATGACGGGCTTGCACGTTGGGACAAAAAATGGTTTTTGAAAAATTCATTTTTGGAGTACTCAGTCTTTGTAAAAATGTGTAAAAAATCATGAGACTTCGCGATTACATAATATATTATAGACGAATGCTGCGTTGAAAGCTCCGCAAATTTTGTCTTCTGTGCTTCACATGGTGAAAACGAAATATTTGTCCCAAGGAAGACGACTTTCCCCCAAATTTTAATAACTTTGATGTGTGTAGGGTAGAAAAATGAACACTGCCCACTAAATTTGGCAACTTGTAGTTTTGATAGAGCTGTAAAATAAAACAGGAATTGAAAAAATGAACTAAGCTTAGAAGATGTGAGGGATTGCCAGGGCGAAACACATGTAACAGTTACATAGTTACTAGTCTGCATGTGAATTCACCACTAATAATGATGTGGCACAGGTAGTTGAAAAGGCCTTCATGCGGAAATTGAACAAGAAAATAATAACACGAATCTCAACAACTACGAAAACACAAAAAAATGAACTCTGCCTTTTGAGGTGTCAGGGGTGTGCCAAGAGGGTATTACGACGTCCAGAGTGGGGTTATGAAAATTCCATAGTCTTGGAGGAATATCTTCACTTATTAGAAAACCGGGTTCGTAATTCTTCTCCTGCGAAAAAACAAAAACGCTAATCTCTCGTGTTGTTCGTGATTTTGGATAAATGAAAAAAAATTATAAAAACCTAAAGTGAAGGATCCCAAACTACGTGTTTATTTTAAAGGTCGTAGGAGAGGTACCAAGAAGTGTAGGGGGTGCTAAGAAGTCGTACTGGGTCGGGAGTAACAGTCAAACTAGAAGAAAAGCAGGAGAGAAGTGCATGCAGTGAGGGTCTGAACAAGGAAACAACGGAAAAGGAACTTGCTACCTAGTACAATAATTTTTAGTAATTTCAAAAGAAACGACCCAATTCATTTTTGCCGTATAGGGTTTGTCACGGGTCGGGAATCGGGGCAAGTGGTGTTTACCTTCATGGATCGGAGTGCTCAACATCAGGCATTGACATGTCCCCCTTTTCCAATCTCACATCTCCCAACCTCACCTAAGTTCTTCACTTGCACTCCTCATATCACCAGTATTCTCTCTCTACTCAACCAGACCACCTGCTAATTTCTGGAACAATTCTCCCCTTAGCCCCGACAAGTTATCTAATCGTGCGGCAGTATCACAACCGGATCAGCGGGACACCTCGTACATCGTCTCCTAGACATCCTGGAGGCAGCTGGAGAATCGAAAACCGAACAAACGAAAACGAACGGACAAACGAGCTGGGACAACCGAAAACCGAACAAAGGTACCGAACACTCCTTTTTTCCTTACATGTACCGCCTGTTTGTCGTAGTTCATTTCGTCCTTCGAGGTGGCACCATTATGTCCCCATTTTTCCTTTCTCTGATTTGTGTGAAGAGCGGGTACACTTTAATTACCTATACAGGGTGTCCCAGTATGAATGGTCCAAACTTCAGGGATCGATTCTACAACTAATTTGCAACAACTTTTGTCCTAGAACATTTTTTTACTAGAACTCAGATGTAAATCCGACTTTTTTTACTTCTAAGATGTTTTTTTGTGTTTCCGACCTTAACTCACTAAAATTACCAAAACTGCCCTAATTTACAGTATAAAATGAAATTTGAGGATACCGTTGGAAAGAGCGTTAAATTTGCTTTCTTCTCAATACATAATAACAATTTTATGAACGTGTTTAGTAAGTGAAAAATCACGATAAAGTAAAAATGTTGTCAGTTACAACTTTTTGGTTGCACATGATGGCATTTTTAAAAGCTATTTTAACCCATACCTGATCGTTCCTCTCTTCGAAAATTCAAGAGCTTTTCAACGGTGTGTTCAAATTTATTTGTACCTACGTAATGTTTTGAGAAAACGGCGTTCAAATGCGGAAAAGTGCGATATGTTTTAGCAAAATCGAGGGTTTTGCATGGAAAATGATATTTTCAGGACTTGGAGGTAGGGGGTGTATCTGCTCGGCATTCCAATATTTTTTACGCTGAATCGAATGGTGACACTCCCGAGCCTCTCCGTCTGAATTAAAACTGTTCCCCCGATCTCTTGACAGGTCGGGAGTTCCACTACCTGATACCAAACCGACCTAAGGGAAATAACTCAATTTTTTCACTGTCAAGATGATTACACATCTGAATAGTAATAGTTTACATAATACTATCGAATCATATCACGATCAACAGGTCTTCGAGGCACCTGTCGATAGCCGAGATGAACTGCTGGGCAGTATTAGAAGGTGCTGCAATGAAATGAGGCACCAACGTCAATAGATTCGAGATGCTACCTCCTCTGTATTGCGACGAGCTCCCCCGTGTCGTCAACAAGGCGGTAGTCACATTGAGAACCTGCTGTGAAAATATACGCAATCATTCCGAAGCATAATTCTATGCTTATTTTTTTATGTCCCTAAGTTCGATTTGGTATCAGCTAGTGCACCCTGTCAAGAGATCGGGAGAACAGTTTTCATTCGGACGGAGAGGCTCAGGAGTGTCACCGTTCGATTCAGCGTAAAAAATATTGGAATGTCGAGCAGATACACCCCCTACCTCCAAGTCCTGAAAATATCATTTTTCGTGCAACACCCTCGATTTTGCTCAAAAATATCGCGTTATTCCGCATTCGAACAGTGAAATCTAGTGAAGAAAATGACGCTTGAGTCTTGAAAAACCTAGGTCTGAAGAAATCTTCAAATTCTACACTTTGGCACTTTGGACTGACGTAATCGGATTTTATACCAGGGAAATAGCAAATTCAACGCTCTTTCCAACAGTATCCTCAACTTTTATTTTACATATTAATTTAAGGGAGTTAGAGCCGTTTTACTGAGACAAGATCGAAAACACGAAAAAATCTTAAAAGTGAAAAAAGTGGGTTTTTAGTTGAGTCATGAAAAAACTCTAGGAGGCTCTTTGTTCTGCAAATTAGCTGTAAAATTGATTCCTTGAGTTTGTCCCATAATTACTGTAGACACCCTGTCAAGTCCCAACTTGTAGTCAATGTAATTTGATGTACAATATGAAGGCCTAAATGGCCTATTTCCGTTTACGTTAGCTTTTGTCTGAATTTTCGTGTTACTTGCCGTAGTGTGTACTTGGTAGACAGTCATTTACCCCAAGTTGTACAAAGCTTGTCAGCAACAAGGAGCCAAGTAAGACAAGGGTTGAAAACAACGGATTCCAATAACAAGCAGTATGGTTGATTTACAATGAATTCTGTATCTACCTTGTCCACAAAATCTAATCAAGAAGTTTGAAATTGAATCCATAATCATGCAGTGCGGGGAATCGATACCTAAGGTATTGAGGAAAATCCAGTCATGCAGCATGGTTATAAGAGCGAATTTTCGAAGAAATAACTGGTTCAATGTCAACTGTCTCCATTTTACTGGTTTTGTAACAAATTTCGTCTTCTTTTTTTGCCGAGTAACACCTCAGCTTATAGATTTTTTAACACTGAATGCGATAGTGAAGTCAGAATGGCGATATCTCATTCCGTTATAAGATTAGAGCAGGTGAACCGTGAAGAACATCTCAAGTTCAAACCACGTTTCGTCATCTTCAAAGTGCTCCAGTTTGCGAACGGAATAAGATTTCGCAATTCCGACTTCACCATCGTGTTTAGTGTAAAAAAAACTCTTTAAAATGAGGTGACGCTTGTCAGGCTGTTTCATTTTAGGATCTTATGGGTAATTTTCCCCCTCTTAAAACTCCCCTAAACACCCCTTAGAGGGGCCCGCTTTCGCCCATCTACAAACTATTTTTTTGTGTATTTTTGCTGTGAATTCAGGATGGTCTTTAACGGATTTTGGTATACAAATTTTTGGAAATTGTAGTTTTAAACATTTTGGACCGAGAACAAAAGCTTACTTTCTCTTCGAAAATTCGCTAAAAAGACACTAAAACCATAAGGTTTCTTACCTTGGGAAGACTTCGCTCTGGTAGGTCTGGCTCGAAGTCTATTCGTTTGACGACTGATGGCCGAGAGTTGGGTGAACTGCCGTCAAACTGCAGCTTCTCATCCGAGTGGAAGGACCCGTGATCGAAACCGTCCAGGCTGTTTTCTTCAGTTTTGAACTGCATGGGTAGCATTTGCGTAGGATAGTCCTCTGCGTATTTATAAGGAGTAGTGAATGATGTGGATTCTTCGGAACCCGAGCTGAGGAGAGACGAGCCCAAGGCTTTGCGAGCTTTTTTATGAGGTAGAGTGTTTTCTTTGCCGCCTTTCCTTTTGCTCGAGTAGCCGCTGTCTTCACCGTTACGGGCTGCGCACTGCTCGGACATTCGATCTTGACTTTCCTGCTCTTTCTGCATAATTTCCTCAATGTCCTCGGCAAGTTTGGAAGGTGAGCTTAAATGATATTTCATTCTCTTTTCCATTTCGGCTAAGGCTTTCTTGAAAGGAGTGGGAGTCCTTGGAGTACCGAGAGTCTTCATTTTGATAGGAGTCAGATCACTTCTCATTGAGGTGCTCTCTTCAGGACATACATTCGTATGAATAGGGACAGGCGTTGGTGTAACAAGAAGCCCTGGCGACTCAGGTTTCACTGTCCTGATGGGCGTGGTGCAACCGCCCTTCGGACCAAGATTTACATCAAACGAAAGGTTCAGAGTGTTCAAGAACTGTGATGGACTGAATGGTAATTGTTTGCTCACTTGCTTCTCAGGTGTGCGCATCTGTTCTGGGAATTCCAATTTAACGGGAACCATATCCAGTTGTGAAAACTTGAGGGAATGTGATGGATAAAGTTTTTCGGGCGTATGCAACTGATCCTGATCCACACGACTCACAGCGGAGTCTGAATGAGCTCTCCTCCTCAGTATTCCAGGCGACACTGGAGTTCTCCCCGTCCCAGCATTCACATCTTGGTTATTATCAATGTACCTCCCAGAAGAACCGGAAGCAACGTTCAAATACTGAGGATGAACAGGGCCAGATTTGTTGAACGTGATGGGAGATGGCGGAAAACTCCCTCCTCGTGTGGTCATGAATTCAGCTACAGCCAACTCTCCAAACTCTTCATCTTCGATTCTGTTGGATTGAGTTGACTCCATTGAGTGCTCATTCTCATACTGCATATTTTCGTTATACATATTGTACCTTTGGTACCTCTGGTCTATTTCAATCATCATTGAATCAGATGGTCGAGTACAGTTGGACGTCCGCTTTGCAGCTGCTTTAGATTTCCTTTTAGATCCTGTTCCATCAACGGACTTATCATGCCGTCTCATTGTAGAGTTCCAGTGGTTTTTGATAGCATTGTCAGTTCTTCCAGGAAGAAGTTTGGCAATCTTGGCCCATTGATTACCCAGTTGTTGATGAGCATCGTAGATAATCCTGTCTTCTTCTTCGGTCCAAGCAGTTTTCTTAATGTTTGGATTCAAATGATTGTGCCATCTTTCACGGCACTGCTTCCCAATTCGTCCCTTCAGATGGCGAGCAATTAAAGTCCACTTCTTCGCCCCATAATGGTCCACCAACCTAATCACAGTTTCATCTTCTTCCTTTGTCCACGGCCCTTTCACGAGTTCAGGATTCAGAACTTTATGCCATCTCTGCTGACATTGAACGTCAGTACGGTTGGGAAAGTAACTGGCGATCGTGCTCCATTGCTCTTGACACTCTTCCACGAGCCGTTTCAGTTGGGCGTCTTCAGTTTTCGTCCACCTCGATTTACTTCCAGACGCTTTCCTTCCTTTGGGCAGGACACCCCCTGTCGCAATTTCTTCGGAGCCCTCAATACTGTCGTCGTCCTCCGAGCTGGACTTTTCATCGTCGTAACTGGCATTAGGGATAGCCATCATAATTCCGGATTGGGGCATCATTTTGGACGATATTTCTGTAGACGACAACAGTTCAACCGAAGGGACTCATCTAATTATAGGTAGATATTGGCCGTCCAGTATCTATAGACCCTATTTTCTTCCATTCAAACAATCCATGAGAGTAGTCCCAATCAGCGCCAAAGACTCTCTGAAACACGATAAAAAACCGAATAAAGAACAGTAAGATTAGTAAGAACGGGCAGATTTAAGCATTTGAACATGATATTCGTGGAAACTAAATGGGTGTTATACTCATTTTATATCGTATTCCGATTGAATGTGGGCTCATTTGACAACAGGGAATACCGAAAACAGGACACCTGAATCGGCATGGCAGACAAATGGAAGGTGAGTCCTGATAACAACAACGAATCACACTTCAGAGCCGGCATGTTTATTATGTTCATTATTTTATCTACCTTCATGACATTGTGGCAGTTCGAATTGTTCTTCCGAGGAAACATTATTACGACTGCAACATGTTCATGGTGGCGTCATCGGTTGACAATAATTAGCCTCAACTATCACCATCGCAACCAACACAACTCGGACACTTTGTTATTTAGTCTCTATGCGTTGTTGTAAATTAGTTGTAAAATAGTTTTTAGAATTGATCTCTGAAGACATCTTGTATACGTCTATTTAAAATTAAAAAAAAAAGAAACTATTCGAACTCTGTGTGAGCCGAAATACTGTGAAAATCTCGCATCATCGAAGACGATGGTGAGACCAAACCGAACTATCCGGAATTTTGGGGTGAAAGTTGGTAATTTGTCATTAGTAAGAACAAACTGGAAATTGTGCTTTTTCCCTACTGAGAAAACCAATCGCTATTTACTACTATGTATATAACGCAAATTTTCCACTTTCAATTGAGTGTATACTAAATAAGTAATTGATTGAAAGTTGATAATTCTATTTCAGAAAGGCAAGGAGACAAGGAAATCGGTCTAAGAACCCGTCAAGGTGCAGTTCCGCGCACCTACAGAAACTCACCGACGAGATTCCCAGCAGTATCATCTAGGGCAATGGCGACCAACCCATAGAAATGAAGTGGATGTCAACTACAATCCGGTAATCAGAGAACGTTTTCCCTTTAATCTGTACCAGGCCTTATCTATCGTGCATCGTATTAAGGGCTGAGGAGATAAGTCACCATTTTGACGGAGATAAGTCATCTAAAAAAGGAAAATCGATGCCGAATGTTTGTTCTTCAGAAAAAAGCCTACAGATCACATAATTACTATTACATCAAAAGTAATAGTAATTGTCTAAAAACTTCAACAATTGAAAGGAAATTATTTTATAACCATATTATCCAATGTCCTAGTAGATATTAGGAAGTGCGTCCCTACAAAGATAATTCATAATTACTATTACATCAAAAGTAATGCCAACTCGAATACCATTCATGTTGTATTCATAACCCCAACACAATTCCTACCTGATATTTATAAAAAAGAGGATACCGCCGAACCCTCTGATGTTCCCATACTTTCAAAAAAAAGTATTTTAAAATTTGTGTAATTAATATAAACCTTATGAATTGTGCATCTAGATTATCAACAAAAAGAAGTTTTAAGGGTTTGAGCGAGAATGTACTGTGGATATACCTTACGCGCCATGGTATTATTGTACTATATTACCGCAATAATTTACTGTAAATGTACCAAGGTTGTCCCGATTTGATTATAAGCAGTCACTTATAGAGTTCTGAGTTGTACTCTGGTTAATTACACCTAAAACAACTTGGGGTGTAAACGTAAAAAGATAATTCATATCTTCTAAGTATCGAGCGGGAGCAGCTGCAGCGAGCGATAGACAAAGATGAAGTGGAAATCTGACCCCAATTTCAAGGTTACGATACGGAAATTACGTTAGAAATGCAGTTAAATACTATTCGAGAAGCTCCGAGATACCTAGGTCAGAGCATGGGGGTTACGAAATTATCACGAGACTCAAAAACTCTTTCGAAAGGGATGAAATGATGACGAAAAAGCGAATAAACTTACAATGACCAATGCGGGGCATAACCTCATTGGAAGAGTTTCGCGGTTCAAAAACTGCCCGTGCTCGTGAAATTACGACGGTTCTTCGCCATTGTGACATTTGAGACTATAAAACCAACAAAATTTGAGGAAAAGTTGTTAGTTTGAAGTCGAAGGTATAATGATCACTGTAGTCAAACCACCATGACTACGGAGCGGACGTTGTAAAGTAATACCACTTCAAAACCACTTCGAACGATATAATGAAGGGGGATTTCGATCCAATTTATAAATCTACATCTACAAAATTGGAACATTTGGTAATAAATACTAACGTTGCGGGGAGAGTTTCGAAGAAATTTACACTTTTTTCGCGGAAACCGTGTTTACAATGGTTCGGAGCGCCATGACACTGAACGGCCAAAGAAAACAAAAGTGGTAGTTCCGCATGTGAGCGCTGATGAGAGCGCCTTGGCGGCAAATTCGGCCGGACGTCACGGAGAAGTAATTAAATGCATCGTTACTGCAAACATTGAAATATCGAAAGTCGATACGTTATTATTTCGAGGAATTACATGTTTAAAAATTACATTGTGAAGTTTATAGTAGGTTACGAGTTATACGAATACGGTAAATATACGATAAATACGATAACTCCAACGTTTGACAGCCAGAAAACTGACAACTGTGTAACTCTCATAGAGAAGTTATATACTAGAGGATCAGTTGATGATGGATATTACGGTGTATAATGGTTCACTCGCTAATCGGCCATTAGCGATAGTCGGAGTTTAATCGGCGATCAAATGCAATTGATAAACCGGCCCTTACGATTATTAAAAACAAACTCCTTGATTTTTAATTACGTATTATGTATTAGAGAAACTTGGGGAGATATCAAAGGGGGTCGGACCTAATTTTAAAAAAACGGCATGAATGTGAATGAACCCTGGAAAAAATCATAGACAATGCTTGCAGAAATGCTTAAAGAAATGCTTGTATGCATACGAGTCTGCAACACATTGGGACATTTTATGTCAATATTAATAATATCCAATCTTAATAAACCGTTCATTAACAAATTTATTTTTGATCACATTGATATGGTCGTTGTGCTGTGTCAATGCGCATCTAACCAGCTTCCTTAACTAGGATGAATGTAACCAGCTTCCATAACTAGGTTTCCATTGTATTGCTTCGCTTTCAAGTTATGCAATTTTGTTGGACTGCCTCCCTAATCGAAATACGACAATCCCTTGTCAACCTCAAGCGGCAGTTGATCAATTGATCACAAACAAAAAAAAACAAGCGGCAGTGTTCACTATATCTATTTATAACATAAAAATGTATATAAGTCTGCCATAAATACCAAGAACAAATACGCAAGAAATGTTATAATTCGAGAGCTTTCGATCGAATGGAGAACGAATTTTGTCCAATGAAAACTACAGAAGTTTCATTTCCCTATCAACGGCTTGGTTGTAAGTGAAAATTATCGTAAAATGTAGGTAACGCTTTTTCGTGACAGTTTTTTATTTAAAGGGGCCAAAGCAAAGACATAAAATGTCAAAATAGTGCAAGTATTAAATACAAATCTGCAAGTATCAAATTTTGATCTGCTACATGATCAAGAAATGGTTGTCATCATGGAAACTACTCCCAATTTTTATAGTAACCATATTATAGTATCCATGGTTAATATGTCAACTTCGAATATTATAGTATCCATGGTTAATATGTCAACTTCCGAATTTCCACACAGCTGATCAGTGGGTGTTGTCTTCGCACCTTCCATAAATTTTAATTTATCCCATTACTGTAATCACATTCATCTACTCTAGAATCACGTAGTTTACAGCATCGGAATGGTCAGTTCCTCGAACAGAGATTCGGAGCGGTCGTCAGGCTCTTCACAAAACTTTCCAGACCCTCAAGATGGGGAAATCTACATTACCGAACTTTCAGATGCAGAAGACGGCAAGTATCTTTTGAATATTACGAATAAATCTTCAAGATTACCCTGGTTTGTGTAGTCATGTAAACGAAATTAATTCCGAGAAGTGGCATCGGTGTTGAAAGAAAATCTCCTGTTTCCCGTGATGGGTGTTGTCACTGCAACTAAGCTGGTAGGTGTCCCAATACTAAAATATTCAACAAGCTAATTTACTCAAGTATTTAAGATCTCACTTATCATGGCGCAATGTACCGCTCTCTACAGGATTTCGCATACTCGTTCACGGTTTAGCTTATTGATGCAACCTTGAATTTCACTAATTGGCCTTGGGCTGATACGATTGCCTCAAACACCTTTTCTATCGGCTTACATTAGAAACCTTGGCATGTAGTGTACTCATGACAGGTACTCGCAATCGTGTTGGTGTTTAAAAACAAGTGTGCATAGGGACCAAGAGCTGTGCGAATAGCATTAAAACACCCATCCGAGAACTTTTTAGGTCTATGCTACTACCCTGCTCTTCAAGCAATTGAGTTTTCATTGCAGTGTGCGATCTATCACAATCGCAACATAGAATGAAAGAGCCATATAAAACGGAGAGACCCTCATGAGAGTCTCAAACCTTGACATGAAAATGTCTTTGCTTGAGACGCCAATTTTGGGGAAGTTTTCAAGTTTTCCGCTTCTCGTGATAAGATTTTATAGTTTTATAGATAACTTGAACCGCTCAGTAACCGCTGAACAGAACCGTAGTTGTGTTGCTGACTACATTGCTTACCCTTTTTTCATCCTGTACAGCTCATCTGCCACTGAAAGTACGTAAGTCTGGAAACATGAAACTATTCTATAAAATCTGACGATCCCAACGAGCGGTGAACGATTACCGTGGGATGCACATAGACGGAGTTGCAGATTGGTTGTACAAAATCATATAAAAGGAGGATTCACAAAATCGCGGGGAGGCCAGAGCAAAGACATTTTTATGTCAAAAAACAATTTCCTTAATTAGAGTCAGGGTTAGTATTTTAAAAACTGAAAACCGATTTCCCAGAAGTAGCAATTTTGAGATGAGCCCATTTCATTCCACATGTTCGAGGTCGTGAACTGTGAAAGCAGTATTTGACTTCTCGCATTTTGTGTAAAATATTCACCTTCGCGTCCAGGAACCGCCGTTTGATTATGCTCCTTTCCCAGGGCCATATTCAGTCGACTTGAAATCTAGTTAAACCTTTATATTTTATAAGAATACAAAATCGCTATCACTCCGTCATTTAACCCATTCAATGTCTCCTTAGGCCGTTTACAGGCTGGAGCTGCGATAAGAGCGAGGAAAGAGAGCAAAGAGAGGAGCGAAGAGAGCAGAGGGTTGGTCAATCCAGAGCGGAGCGAGAGTTCCGACAGGTTTTATGAATATTTTCGGATGGATATTACGACATTCGACTACACGCTAGATAAAGTACAGCACAAATTACTGAAGAGATGGTCTAATTGAATTTTAAACCCAATTTTTACACAAATTTACATCGATAAGAGCTACGAAAACAAACCAGTTTGTTTTCGTCGCTCTTATCGTTGCTCGCAGCCCCACTACTTCATATGCCTACCTGCGTTTGTTTTCTTCACTCTTTCCTCGCTCTTATCGCAGCTCCAGTCTGTAGGCACCCTTAGGCACATCACTGCGAATGTGCTACGGTTGTGAGCGGAATCTGACACCAAAAACTCTACATCATATTTTATCTTTTTAGATGTCGAAGAAATCAACACGGCGCTGGATCAGTTGAATTCAGCCCTTGACGTGCTTGAGCAAAAAAATGAAAACATCCGAACGATGCTCCTCGCCCTCCTGAAGGACAGCAGGGACGCAAGGAGAGAGTTGGCAGCGATCGCTGAAGCCGCTAATGATCAATGAACACATTCCCTCTTTCTAATGAACAACACCATTTTATAAATAATTCTGTCACTTCACACCAGCCCTCGAGTTGTAGATGTCTGTCAGACATTAAATTGAAACAATTTAGTTTTGAGAAATAAAAGTATCAGTTTTACTGACAACAATATCGACTATTCCTTTTGGCTTCTACCATGGATAGATTTGTGTCGATGGTGATTGTGCACCCACACACCTCGAACCTGGTCTGAACCGGTCAGTCAGTTTCTTCGACTGAAGCTAACTTCAATTATGTAGATCTACTAGTTCGGGGATGATATTTGAATTAAAACTCGCTTTAACGAATGCTCTAGTTTACTACTCGAAATGGTAACTTCTTGTTTTGCTTGTTACAAACTTGAAAAATTTACGTTAACGGGTTTTGGCCAAAATAAACATCTAGGTATTTTATTTGAAAAATTTCAAGAAACTGTCGACCCAACGTTGCGAGCTGTTGCTGGATGGAGGAGCAAGGGCGGGAACGGAGAGGCTGCTGTCCCTCTCTTGCTGGCCGCCCCAGAGCCGATTGAAGTTTTTCAAATCACCTAAAAGAAGGCGAATAGAATTAATGGTGTCACATCAGTATGTGAAATATGTTAGAAGAGGTTGCCAGGGATTCCTAGGACATAACCCGAATAGGTGTTCCTTTAGAGCTAATCTCACACCTTTAAAATGTTCCTTGAAAGTGACAAATATATAAATCATGCGACCTCCGTGGCGATTGTTACCTTCGTCCATATTGACGAAATCTTCAGTTTGCTCAGTTGTACCATCTTTGTTCTTTCTCACGACAACTGAGTGGCTTTGATTGCCGTACTGTCTGGTCACAGTGGTCTGCTCCTCACCATCGCTAGATCTGAACGTTTTGTGGTGTTCGATTCTCTGTAACGAAAAACTAGACGGTAAGATGTGAATCTATAAACGAGAACATCAATCTGGAGCAATTATCAAGCATTTCCAGAATTTAATTCTAAAAACCACATTGTATCACTAGGGTTTAGTAAGGGGGGGGGGGGGGGGTTGAGTGCAATTTTCATGGTTGGGTTTCCACACCAAAGACCACAAACATCATTTACTCGTAGTATTCATGTTGAAAATGTACATAAATAAGTTGAGACAAACTGTGATAGAAAGCCAGGAAGTTCTCCCATTGATTTTTTTCGTGATCGTTATTTTTAGTGAAATTGTCACGATACATGTTGAATAATGCATGCATTACAGGGGACGTCTACAGATCAAGTATACGTTAAATATTAGGACAGCAGTATGGTAGTTTTAGGTCTCAATAAATACCGGAAATCTGCATTTTTGATAATATCATATTAACATAATATGTTAATATGTTTTAACATATTATGTTAAAACCTCCTGTTTTGGAGATATAGACCAAAAACTAAAACAACTCCGAAAATTTCGAGGTTTTTCGGCCGCCAAAAGTTATCCCTTGCTTTTTTTCGGTTGCAAACTTGGAAATACACTACTCAGACATGCCCAAACAACATATTATCAAAAATGCAGATTTCCGCTATTCATTTCGGCCTAAGGCCCTTTTTTTCTACAATACTGCTGGCCTATATCTGTCGTTTTGTTAATTTAAAATTGCCTACATTATCATAACCAATTGACATTATGAGTCTTAGTTTTCATCATCGAACTATTTAATGAACGAAAGTGTCTTACTCCATTAGGTCCTCTGATGGTTTTTGAAAAAGAGGTTTGGCCAGAGAAATGGAGCCTGGGGCTCTGAGGTGGTTCAATTTGTTGTGGCGGTTGCTGAAAAACTTCATCTATCTCCTGCGCACTAATCCTGAAATCGAGAGTTACTCATTTTAAAACAACAGAATTTTATACGGTCTTTATACCATAAAATGGTATCATCGGCGTCGTTAGATTTGCAAACAAAACACAACAACGTCACGGGTAGTGGGAAGTAGGGGAATAAGGGGCGTCGTGACGTCATCATCCCACAAGGAAATCGTAGGAGGGGGTCTGTGAGGTCGTGGAATATACATTGAGTAAATTGAGCAATTTCAGAAAATATTTCCAATTAGTGGACCTTGACAAAGCATTGGAAATACCTATTTCCAATTAGTGGTATCTTGACAAAGCATCGAATGTAAACTTGATACAATGAGTGATAAGTCAAATATGTGATACAATGAGTCAAATATTTCTTCATTTCACAGTGATATGCAGTCGGATTTCTGTTGGAATAGAAAATTTATTTGTCCTTAACATTTAAGACAAAGCTGGAGTTGTAATAACTCCAGCTTCGTCTTAAATGTTGAGGCATACTACATAGCACCCCAAGTAATTTATGAAATTACAAAAAGCAAAGCGGGATCCAAAATCAAACCGTGTGGTACACCAAACTTGTCTACACACAAAAACCAACAAGCCTATTCAACAAGTAGGATTAAACATGCTTCAAAGAGCTTTTGAAATATGACATTATGGGGAACTAGAGTTCATTCTATTAATTCTATCATCAATGAGAGGTATAATTTTCCCAGAAGGCTTGCTTTCTTCACTGGTGTGACTTTACTCACGGATCATCGACAAGTTTGCATCATACCTACGTCAGGTGATATAAACAATGGAAACAAAGGAAAAATGAAGACATTCCAGTTACCTGCCATCCAGATCTGAATCCTGTCTAGAGTTTGGCAGCTTGCTTCTCTCAAAAGACGGTTTTAAGTAACGGTTCCTCGGATGATCGTCACTAGGCTCAAGATATTCTGGAGTCTGCTGAGCAGGACCGTGGAAAGGGCCCTCAGGCAGTTCTGCGGAAGCACGCCAATAATTATCAGCAATCTCACCAAGAAAACAGTATACGTACTTTATTCACTCAATAATTATTACTAGAACATACCAGGTATTCCACGACTATCAGAACCCATAATACCCATTATGTTACGCATTACGCTTTCGAATTGTCTTTCGAAATCCCTGTGCATCTCGATGGGATCACCAGTGAATATTCTAAATCCAAAACCAGGATTTCGATTATGGCTGAAATCAAAAGTTGCAATTCAGGCATGAGAGACATTGGGTCAAGTAGAGTGCTCACCTATTAATTAGGAATTTAATTATGTATCTCCAACTTTTCTAAGCTCGATATTGCTTTCTACAACGAAAAACAACCCAATTTCTAATACCACAAATAGGTTGAGGAGCTGTAAAGAAAGTTGCGATTTTTATTGTTGATGTACAATAATTGACTTGATATACCTTTACGAAACACATTGAAAACAGAGGAATATACCGTTATAATTTTTTGTTTGCTTTGTAATGACGTTACTGCTCCCCGATTTCTGTCTCATTCGCCGCTCGTGACTCAACACATCCACATCCAACACAGCATGTGAGCGAATTTTACAAACAGTGATTTGGCCCTTATGGCAATTTGTTTGGACGACAAAGATCGTGAGAGGAGGGGGTGGGAGTTTTGGGTGGACCAAGCTTGGAGACACAGATGTGTGGAAGGAGAATTTTACTCTCTTCTTCCACATCTTTTGGATGATGAAGGCAAACTTCGGTACTGCTTCTTGGTCTAGTCGTACAACACTGGATATTTCGCGTCAACAGCCGGAAACGGTGAGAAGAATCGGAGCAGGATCAGACGTATGCGGGAAAGGAGTAAACTACCGCGTTAAAAGAACAACACCACTGCCTTCTCCAACAATCTTCCAGAAATATTTTGCCGATTCAAATGAAACCAGATTATTACAGGTTTCCTCTTTCTAAACTAATTGTAGCCATGCTAGGAAGATTTCATACCCGGAATTGTTAGAGCCGAATTCGAAAAAGTCGAGTTCATCGTCGTCGTCATCGTACCCATCTTCCTCCCAAATTGGGCTTTTGAATCCTTGGCCATCCCTACGGAGAAAAATGCGGAAGTAAACAAAAAATTAAAATGTTCTAAGTTGATAATCAATATATTATATTGAAGAGACAAGGTCAATTGGCAAATAATTACGTGCCCTACGTACACAATACAGTAATTACACAAACTTGAAGAAACAAATATACAAACTCATTCAAAAACAGAACCATGCTAAGCTACTTTCACGAAGAGGATTTTTGTTTTTCATTGATATAGGTAAGTAGGTACATGTAATTATATCAGGAAAAAGATCATTTTTTGGCAAGCAATTTCGATTATGATACGGCACAGATATAAGGCCGAACTCGACCACCGCCTTATCTGAACGAATAGTTACCACCATGAAAGTTCCAGGACAGACAACAAAATTACCCCCACCTATGACCTTCCATCTTGGACTATTTTTCAATCCATTTTCGTACCATGCTGTTCATCCATTCATTACAATCGTTCTTCGTTCTATCAAGTGCCTAGTCTTCTATAGGTATTAAATTCCTGGGCCACACATGATTCAACAACTAAGAAAATTGCACGCTTTCCTGTGGTTATAAACAGTGGACAATAATTCACAATACAGTCAACTGAAGGGTCGATTTAGTAGGTACGTAACACCGTCAGTAAATTCGGCCACTAATTCAGGCGGTAGGAAACACATTTTCTTCTTTACCGAGGTACCTATTGCAAATGAGAGTAGATGCAACGTGAAAAATGAAGGTGGACCGCACAGTCAAGATTCATTTGATACGGTAGATTTTTTCTAGAGCACTGAACAGTACAAAGGTCTGTCCCTCTAATAATCTACATTTTTCTAAAAATACCGACAAGAAGATGCTATTTTGAGAGGCGAAGGTAGCGAGCATCTAGACCCTTCTAACGCCAAATTAATTGGCTTTCTGGGAGTTTGTACAGAAGCTAATAATATTAGTTCTATTATACCTATTATAATTTTATAAACTGCGTCGTTATTTTGTACTTCACCATATTCATGATAGGCATTGCGTCATTCCCCAGAAATTGTATTTCATTACTTCGCTTGAATAATCGTGAATGATATAATAGGCTTGCATATATAGCCGGCATCTCTGACTCTTTCGTTAACATATACCATTGGAATAATACCAGTTTCATGAGAAACCTCAGAATCAGGCAAACTATCTCTATCACTATTCCCGAGCACATAGTGGTTGTCAGGGCCAGGGCCTGGCCGCCAGGCATGTTGAACGTTGGTCGTGTAACTGGATACATTGGAATTGGGCATGCAGCTTACGCTTTCTGATGAAATGGTAAATTCATGTCCTGCCTATAATCATTAGCTTATTTCGTGGTAAGCTAATTATGACCACCCAACCACATGATAATCATTGTCCGTATAAGAATCTACCAACGTAAGGCACAGTCACAGTGCCCAAATCCGTGAGGAACATACAATGACTGAAATGCAGTTGACAGCATAATTCGTCCTTGAATAGTCAACTACAACAGTATAAACAGAGTCTACTTTAGACAAAACATATCAATATTACCTCGGTATACCAAGGAATCTTCTGAATAGATCAAATCCGTCCATTACTACCGATTGAAGACACCTCGCGTCAACGATGAACAATCGTTATGAAGTAAGGAACAATCTAGAGCCAAACGCGAAGTGTAGGAAAGATGACAGCTGTGAAACTGCGCATGAACTCATCTTATGAATTGTTTGGTCTCTCGGGATATCACTTGCATCTACCACCACAGAAATGTTAGAAATAATAAATTAACACAGAGAATACGTGTAAGAGCATTTCAAGATACAAAACCAACACGTAAGTACTTATATGTGCAAAATGCCTGAGAAACGTAGTTTTTCTCATAAACAAAGTCAACGAAGTTTTTGTAGTTGACGTTGAGCTTTGTGACTACTCGATCCAACACAGGTGTCCGCCAGCGCCAAAGTGACAGACAGTTATCTGGAAGAAGTGATATGTGGAAGAAGGAATATTAAAACTTTTCTGTGTCTGTTTCCGTAAAATACCTACTACCTACCTCATAAATTCAAGTTGAAAAAAGCCATTCAATAAGATTTGATCAGAAATTTCACGCAATAATGTGATTTTCATTTTCTTTCCACCATCTGAGAATTACTCGTAAATGTTGAAAAAAAACTGCATCGCCAAAATGTTGATTTCGAGAAAAACGTTGAAATGAACGTTTACAATACAAAATACAATGAACGACTTCAGGAGACTATTTTGTCACAATCTAAAACTTCTAACCAAAACATTGCTGTGAGAATTTTTTTTTTTTTTTTCAGTACCTACTCAAAGAAGGGTAGAAATAAAAATGTCCTTAAAAACTAGCAGGTCCAGCAGGGAAATTGAAATTACCCTGCTTAAAAATCGTGATGAATACACTCTATCTTATCCATGGCTTTCAGCCCTCAAAACCTTCATAACATCTTACCCGTTTCTCCCCTTTTCTTCGTCAGCTCTTTTTCTCCACTTTATAAGTTAATGATATCTGTACCGCTGCCCATCATAACTTACTTCACATTCACTTTGAAGCCGAAGGAAGGCACTAGGCAAGTAAAATGCAAACCAACCAAGTAAAATGTCAGGCAAGGAGTCTATAATATTATAGACTCCTTGATGTCAGGTGTGGAAGGAGCAAAAGCGTGAATCACAGTAATAATAGAGCGTTCTCGACCTACCCCACAGGTGAGCCATTTAAATCACAATCATGGTGTTCTTCCATACACGCGCGGACAATGAAGTGGGGGTTTCCCGGTGTAGCATAACTTCAAACCGTTTTTGACGGCAATGATGGTATTTTTCACCAGAAAGGACTGCATATTTGGTGTCTACACCTCAAAATCCTGTAAATAGCGTTGCTAACTAATTTTCGACCGAAATGGCGATGAAGGGTTTGTCCCCTGAGCCCTACATTTATTATTAACGAAATGAAGAATCATAATCGCCAAAAATACTTAGTTTTTTTTAAATACATTTTATAGCCAAAATTTGAAAAAGGGGAACCACAGTTCCCCGTGCCATGTTACCGGTAAGTGAAGGGGAGCTACAAGTTCAGAACTAGAATTCAGAAGTGAAAGTCTTGAATCTGTTAAAAAAATACGTTTTTATTGGCAACTCCGAAACACTGCTTAAATATACTGAAAATTATTAGCGTTAGGTGAGGAGAAAAAACTATGAACGGAGATCTGAAATGCCCATGACTTCATGCGCCAAATTCCAAAATGTACGCAAAATTCAAAATATACAAAAGAAGTCATAGAAGTAATAAAGCACAGTGCGAGTGTTAAGTGCTTCTTCGGTTAAAGGTATGTCCATGGGCGTTGAAACTATGCAGAACTTGAAATTCAAGTGTTTCAGTTTAATTTTGTTTTTCAAACGGGCAGCTTTTTTGGTGAGTTGTTCTTGTTTCGCCCTTGTACAATAAGGAGAGGGGCTCCTCTATTTCAGTGGGAAATCGAAGTCCGGGATTCCGTCTCAGTCTCACATAGAAATCATGTGCCCTACTTTCTCAAATAGCTTTTGAACACCGACCTCCATCTGCTCTTCACCTCTAAATATAGAAAACAATAAGTAGGTCAATGTGTGAAAATTACCTTTTTCTTGAAAGCATTTCAAAATATCCTGACTAGGTAGCATTTATAAAGATTTACCATGAGAAATGCAGTTGGAATGCCCTAGTAGTAGTCTAGCAAGGGGATCCGTAGTTCCCCACTTCAATCAACTGGTGACCTGGCAAGGGGAACCCCAGTTCCCCATTAGATTGTTTCAAGCACCGTGACTCTGAACGGAGTTTCCAACCAGTTTATGTACGTTTCCTATAGAAAATCGTCTGCTCAAATCGATTTCACTTTTCTCAACAACAACTAAAAACTCCAGAAATCACAACATAAGCTTATATTACATACCTCCTCTTATATTACTCTCTCGGTGCGCCTACCAAGGCGGCAGCCAACATGACAAAAAAGGTCAGCCTTTTGCAATAAATCACTGATTGGAAGGTCTCAAACCAGATAGCAACCTGTAAATTCGACTAGAAGTCAAAAGAAGGGTTAACTTTTGTAGTCATGTTATTTCTATAATTAGATTTTCCATGCCAAAGTGTAAGGCAATTTCACTTAGTCGAAAAATGTGCCTTCATTTTGTGGTAATAATCCCGTACAAATTCGGCAGATTGACTAGAATTAGTCACAGATTTAGACAGAGTAATACAGTTCGATTTAGGTAATTACAAGAGTCTTCGTAATTTGGGAAATGGAAGAAAAAAATTATTCATACCAAATCAACAAGTTAATGTATAATTTTATTGTGTATTATTTTATTAAGATAACACGAATCTAATAATATTCAACAAGAAAGTATCAGCACAGAAAGAGACGAGGAGAAATAGAGATGGTGATATCCCTAACCCTAATCATTTCATACAACTCACATCAACCAGAAACACCGATTGAAGAGAAAATTTTGAGCCACAATAATTTTCTCTGCAATCATAATAAATCTATGACCCACATACAATTCGCACAACAATGATATCTCACAAGCAGCTTTATACATAAAATTTCAAGCAAAACATTATGTCCTAATTTCTAGTTAGAGTTCTGATAAATAAAATCCAAGGGTAAAAGCCAACAAAGTAAATATTGTACGATACACTAATATCACGGGCGAGCCCTATATACACAAGAATAACTCAGTAGATGGATTCTAGAAAGCTTTGTTAAACATACTTACACTGAAATAAGTGGTAAGTTGAGTCAGAATCTTCTTTTTTATTTATTTATTTTTATTATTTTTTGAAGAGTCGCCGCTGAATAATGGGAAATGCTATTCATCAGGCCCTTCGGTGAGAAATTAAATCCCTATCTACAATGAAATGAAACAATTACCAATTCTACTTTTCAAGTGAAGAATCTACTTATCTAAGAATGCAATTTAATGTTAAATATTGGATCAAGCATCGCGAATGCCACAAATCTTAGAACGAAAACACATTCAAATATTTACAAGTTTTGTCTACATCTCAGTCAGTAATCAATGAAACAAACAGAAGTAAAGAATAACATTCCTAATGATGTAGTAAAAATTATTTACACTGTCTTCCAATTTTCGAAGATAATGTAAATTTACCGTTTCTAACGACTAGAGTAGGTACTTGAAGTGAAACCAAATATAGGTAATGCATAAATTAACGAGCCATGCGGGTACGTTGATAGGGGCGCTGCAATTGAGCAGGAATTGAGGTGATCAGGGAACGATCATAATGACACACGATTATCATCTAGGGTGGTAAGCTCGTTGATCTACAGAAAAATGGCCAACTGTCAAGATTGAAAATGTAAAAAGGCAGTAGAGTACGTATACACCAAACACGAGGATTCAATGTACTTTAAAATTATTTCTGGTTGGTAATAAATAGGGCTCTGGTTGCCCCAGGCACCGCCAAGGCCACAGGAAGCCTACTAAACCAGTTTAAAAAAGAAGCAAAGCTTGAAAAGGAAAGCGTTTGACAGAATGGTGGGGGCTGTGTCTAAAGTTGAATATTAAATAGCACTTCAGAGATACGTTGAATAGATTGAGATTTCCAATTGTAATCTATTATTTTAGCCAAAAAGCGTCAACCTCGCGAATTTGGTGAGGTCTGAAATACCCACTCACTTGTTACTTTTATTAAGACAATTTTTTGAGGACATTTCAAACTTACCACCCTATATCTACGAAATAACTGAAAGTTTCATAAGAGGGTTACATTTTTAATTTAGAAAGTAACAATATTACTAACTACCAGAATGAAAAAGGCTGTGTGCATGGGGTCCCTACGCACGTTTCGCTTACGGTCAACCACCACACGTTGGTAGCGCACGACAAGAAAGTTTGAAAGATGATGAAATATTACAATCGCAGTAATCATGTTCACAAATGGGTTGTTTGTCTTAACAGTGAATAGAGGTACCGGGAATTGGGGAGGATGGGTAGGGACCGATGCGTCATAGTGAAGGATACCTAAGTTTTTGTTTCAAAGTGGGAATGTTATTAGAGAATCGTTGAAACTTAACATAGACTGAAGTCATCTTCATCATCTTGCTCTTTGGGGGATGGCTGCGACTTCGGTTCCTGAAGAGTAAAACCAGTTGTATGAAAGCCAGCCAAAAAGCAATGCTGTCCTATAAAATTTGTTGGAGGTTCAACTGAGTATAAATAATGAAAAAAACGGACCCTAGCTGTGAGATTCAACCAATGACACAAGGCCACGTAAGTGACTACGAATGTTTTGACGCCTGAACTATTTTTATTTTTAATAATAATTCATTTATTCAAAAAATGTATATACATATGTATATCTCATAAACAAGAGCATAATGCCAAATGCTACCCCCACTGTAGGTTAAACCTGTGCTGCAGGGAGGAGTTTTTTATAATTACCTTACCTATAATATTATTGCGAAACAAAAATGAACATAAGTGCTTCTCATAGGCAATAGCAACTATTGAAGAATTGAGAGAGAGAAAAAAATTACATTGGTATCCAAAAATTGGTGTTCTATCATTATGAGCACGTCTTCACCTCCCTTCATTTCTCTCAACCAGACACTTTGACCGAATAATGAACACTAAGCCTACTCTTAAATATCCCCAGGGTGGATGCACGAATTTGCTCAGGAGGAGCATCGTACAATTTAGCTCCCCTAAAATCAAAAGCCAGCTGGCCTCGAACAGTCTTTCTAAAGGACGACGCTAAAACAGCGATTTCTGGCCCTGGCCCTTTCTTCGAGGAAATTTCTAATTTACATTTCCTTTTCTTTAACAAGTTTGAACGCCTTGATCGTTGTTACTTTGTCCACGAGATCCAAGAACGTCAGAACTCTAATTTCTTTGAATAATTGCACGGAGGGATATCTCATTCTTATGTTGAGAAGGACTTTCACAAGTAGCTTCTGAGCCACAAAACTGAATCCAGAAACCCTGTTCCACTTCCTCCCCAGCCCGAAATCCCGTAGATCAGGTGTGACTGGACCAAGGCGAAGTAAACCATCCTGTTGGCTTATAAAGGCAACTCCCGGCAAACGTACACAAGCCTTCGTAAAGACCACACCAATTTGCTGATGTGAACGTCCCACTTGGTCAACTTCTACACCAAGGTACCGCCAGTCACACGACAGATCTCGATCGCATTTCACGCCGTGGTATTTAATGGCACCAAGCAACTAGCCACAGCCTTCCAGGTTACTCAACCCAAAGGAGTTGGACCATAATTCTGAATCGAAAATAATTACCTGATTGGGTTTGGCATTTGGCGAGACATAAGATGGTGCAGCATTCGGCCTCACAGAAGCCTTGGGTGGTCCAACAACTGTTGGTTCTGGAAGAGGTAGGTCTCTGGCCAATCTCGCGTACTCTACATCCATATGTTTGATGAAAGGGCTGTTGAGGGCTCTGCGAGCATCTTCGGGGTCTTCCTCGTCGTACGCTTGGAGAAGCATTTCAAGAGTTTGTACCTAAAAGAACAGTAATAAGGTTTTCAACGAAACAAAAACAGGTGTTATTAGCTCTGCACAATAGACAAAGTGTGCTGCTGGCGAGATAAAGCAGTCATCATACGGATTTGCAAAAAACATATTTTCTGATTATAGTGTTCAGTAATGCACGGGACTTCCATGGAAAAGAATCTCAAGAAATAATATTCCTCCGTTGATTTATAAATGAGATCAAAATGTACGCGTGTGACTAATGATCTGAGAAATAAGAACTGTGAAGATCAGTATTCGTTCGAATCGAGCCTGATTAATCCCAGATTTTCATCCAGTCCCCAGTTAAAGCTCCACACGATCTAATACAACATGAGCTCATGATTTCTAGTAGAAGATGGGTGGTGCTTCCACTGATACCAACTGACTTTAACACTACAAAAACCATAATTTTGCTTCATGTTGTTCCGTCTAAACGAGGTGGTCTTAACTATCGCTGTGGTATAATTGTTGAAATTGTACCTCTGGAGAATCACAGCAGTTTCCCCATTCCTTGAAGGCCTTTTCTGCAGCAACTGTATCACCCCTAGCAAGCTGCACAAGTACTAGGGCTACAGCCAGGCGTCCAATGGCGGCCAAGCTTTCTGATTGTTGGTGTAAACCGATTTCACGTCTGATTGCATCGGCAGCTTGGTCGTACCTACCAAAAATGTAAGCTTGGTTCATTGTGGGGTTTCCAGTGTAGTTACAGGTTGAGTATAGTAACAGGTTATTAGGTACTTGTTGATTTAGTTTCGTGACGTGATAATAGTGATCTCATACACAGCTTTCACTGGTAGTAAAGATCACTCCTAGTCACACAAGTTCACACTGTATTGTAACTTGGGATAAATAAATATTGTAATGTATTAAAAACTCACATCTGCAATTTGACGAGTATTCGCGCAATTTTACTGACGTATTCAGCAGCCTGTCTGGGACTGTCTTCGCCCTGAAATGAGAAGACATAGATGCATGCCTGGACTAACCAGAGAAAACTCTTTATAAAAATTATAAAATTTTTATTTAACACATTGTAGTTATCAAGATAAAAATACCATGACGACATCCGCAGCCCTCTGGTAGAGACGAAGAGCATTCTCCGGTTGAGTAGGCTCGATGATTTTGGCTGCTTTATCAAGGACAGCAGCTGCCGCGTCGTAGGAGCCCTGCTGCTGATAGAAGGTGGAGGCTTTGTCTGCCAGTGGGGCAACATCATTCAGGTTCCCGAGATCTTTGCATACGAGGACAGCCTGCTCCAAACTCCTACACCGTTCACAAAGGAAATCATGTATCAACCACCAATCATGTCTCCGTATGAGAGAAATTTAAAATACTTTATGGAATGACCATTCCAACTGTGCTAATTATTACAAAACTAGACTAATTGTTTTGATCGCTATTCTTATCCTTCCAGATCCCTTCGATATCTTTCATCGCGTTGAATAATTAAAATACAGCACCAACGAAGAGTAAAGACGTATCCAACCAAAGGACGATTCATTTAGATAACATCGTACACAGATTGGCTGTAATATGGAAAAAAATTCATTACCTCGCGGCATAGAACAATCTGAAAAAATTAGTTAAGGAATCACCACGGAAATAAGAGAGATTAGAGATAAGAGAGACTTTGTGAAAAGAAACCAGTAAGAACTTATTTATGTTAAACTGGTACAAGTTGAAAAGGTTTTTCAACAATTCATTATGAGTTAAGGATACGATCGATTCTGACGATGGCAGTCGGAAGCCTTGACGTGACAGTCCTTGCATTGCTCGTAGGACTTGGCCAGCTTGAAGCATGTAGCTGAAAACGACAAATTTGGGAAACTAAAATATTCATCTTCATTTCTAAAGGTCAGAAATAGTAAAAGTAGTTTCAAATTCTTTGAGAAATTGTATCCAATGGATGATTATAATTAACGAACATGAAGGATCCTTTTATATTGTAACATTCAAATCCAGTCATGCAGCATTGCTATAAGAGCGAATTTTCGACGAAAAACTAGTTTAATGTAGTGTCTCCACTGAACCGGTTTTATAACAAACTTTGTCTCCATTTTTTGGCCGAGTAACACCTCAGTTGAAAGATTTTTCAACGCTGAAAACGATGGTGACGTCAGAATTGTGAAATCTCATTCCGTTATCAGAATAGAGCAGATGAACCGTGAAGAGCATCTCAAGTAACAACCACGTTTCTCCATCTTCAGAGTGCCCCAGTTTGAGAACGGAATAAGATATCACAATTCTGACTTCTCCGTCGAGTTCAGCGTTAAAAAATCTTTACAATGAGGTGTCACTTGCCAGATTGTTTCATTTTTGGAATTTATGGGTAATTTTTTTCCCCCTTAAAATTTCCCTAGACGCTCTCAAAGTGTTTTTTAATAAGTACGATTTTTGGTGTCTTTTGGCAGTGAATTTAGAATGGTCTGAAACGGATATTGGTATAAAAACTTTTCGGATCTTCGACTTTTAACAATTTTGGACCGACAACAATAACTACCTTTCCTTCAAAAATTCGCTAAAATAATACCTACATATTTTAATGTACCATTTATAAGATCAGGTAAAAACTTGGTTCAAAATAAGGAGGATAAACCTGCTTTGGAGTAGTCGTCCGCAGCCATTTCGAAGTCTGGTCTCCATTTCAGGAATGTCGTCTTCAAGCTGGAATGAAAATAACAGGGCTAATGATTCGCTAAACTTGACACTATTCAATGCCTACGATTTGAGTAGGTAAGGTACATTTCCTTGGTACACAAATTATAGATTGTTCGTACTTATGTTATTTCCCTTGTTCAAGCAACGACCCATTCAAAAAATACTAGGTACGTTGTGCGTTGCCATTTGATAATATGCTGGACAAAATTAGGAAAAAGGATACAGTAGGTATATGGACAATTGTATAGTGGTTCAGAAAGACGATTTATAAATACGGATCCACTTTTCATCACTTCTGCGTGGAACTCACGAACTGTATCTCATAGCTAATAAGAACACCTCGTAACGAATCTTTCAGAACCTGAACCCCAAAAGAAATACTGACGAGGGCAATTCACGCCAATGTCACTGGTGATCTAATACTCTCATTCGTAAATGAGAAAATACACTTATCCATTACTTACGTACAAAAAGTATTAGGTAATTAATTTTCAGCATAATGCGGGACGTGGTTCAAAAAGAAGCGACTGGATGGTTACTGTAAGCCTCACCATTTCATACCTTTCTATCTCAATCTGTTCCAGGGTATTTTAAAAAGTACTTATGTAGTAGGACACAGATAATTATTCGAACGAGTAGATGGCGAGGAAGTGATTTCTTAGTTTCTTCGGAGTAAGTTATTCATTGATCAATAAAAAAGAAAATCAAATAAGATTGATTGCATGTGATGAGAATTATTGCACCACTGGATGGACGATAATGACTATCAACAGACTCCAGCTAGAGGTTACAGCTACGGATCAATACTGAAATAATTTACCATTTTTATGGAAAGTAAACCGGGTATGTGTTTATTGAAATTAACCTAACAGGAGAATACGAAGCGAATCGATAGCCAACTTCCAAGAAAGCAAAAGCCCCATTTCATGTTGAGGGCGACAATTTTCCAGTTCTCAAGTCGGTACTGACACTCGCGACTTGAGCATGACAACTTGAGAAGCGGTCAATCGAAAACAAACCACTGGCAAGAACAACTAAGATCATATTTGACCAGACGAAGACAAGAAATTAGGGAATTGGAAACGATGAGACAACTTTTGCTTCGTAAACGATAAAAGGCAACCCCATATTCCGAAGGGGGCGTTGCTTGAGAATAAAGTGAAATTAGGGTGATTTTACCTTTTTTCTGCAGCTCTGACTAACTCGAGGCCTTCTTCTATTTTCTTGACATCACCCATCCCTAACACTCGTAGAACAGCCTTCCTTTCGTAAAAACCAGAACAATTTTCAGTCTCAACCCGACGATAAAAGCTACACGAACGAAATTATCAATAATCTACAAAGGTGGTAGGGGGTAGGATTTGTGGTGGGTGAGGGATGACGTGAGTGCAAGGTTGCCGCATTAAATAAAAACTCTAGGTTCTCAATAACCAGAAAATCATAGTACGTGAAATCTAATTTTTTTACCAAAAGACTTGAAAAACAATTGTAAAACACAGGAGGAAAATGCACGAAATGATAGAAAACTCCGTCCAAAACAGAGTGCAGAAAAACTACCATAAATTTGTTATAAAAATCGTAAATTTACCTACAGTTGGACAATCTGTGTACAAAGCAATGTTGCCAACGTCGCCCCGGATCATGGATACTACATGATGTACCGGACATCCATTAAGGAGAAATACAGGGTTATTGTTGCCGTAACGCAAATTTAGCGTTTGAAGTTACCTTTTTATCACTGCCCCTCCATCATTATCAATAACTTTCCCATACCACTTCTCTCATGCCCCCACCAAGTCGTTCTCTCATGTCTCAATCCACTTACAACTTGTTTTGAAGATGTGGCGATAAGTGACATTGCTACGTATTTTTCGTTTAGTAAACATTTTTATTTCGGATTCCTTGTGGTTTTTTTTGGTATAGTGTAAGCGAGCCCTCGGTCGATTTTTCAAAATGAGCAAATTAGTTGAATGGATTGGGTATTTCGTCGCGGCCGTTTCGGTTTGGTACATGTTGTTGACGAATAGCATAAAATCCAAATTTCTCAGCGAATGGAGGGATTTCATCGCTATATCACCGATAATCCTCATCGTACTGTTTGGGGTGAGTATTTGACCTTCGTATTTTTTGTATCATATACGTTTTAAGCACGAATTAAACCATAGTACGTTACTATTTCTAGGTATACGCAGTTTTGGTCGTTTTATGGCGAGTGGCTACATTCAGTGACTGTCCAGAAGCAGCTAAGGAACTCCAGGAGGTAATGAAGTAGCCATTCGTTGATTACCAAAGTACTTAACGCGTTAGTGAATTTCCGCTCGTCATCTAATACGCGGACTTGATGTGGAGTCAACAGGTGATTGTGAAACACTCCTCAACCTGAAACCGGCCTTACAGCTTCAGAACGAGATTTCAAGTCGTATTTTTTGCTTGTTCGACTCGACTCGTCCAGTTTTTTACAAATATTTTTTCTGCATATTGTACAGTCGGTATTTGGGACATCACCTTGACACGTAAAGGTAGTTCAGTTTTTTCTCCCCAACATCCAAAATGCCTTGAATGGGTATTTGCGAGTGTTTTGATTCGATAACATTCCAGAATCCCTAACGAGGTCCCATATAAATACGCCTATAGAAACCTCAATAGTTTCTATTCGGTATATTTAACAAAATTTGATAAATAGCCCGATTTAATCGGGTTTCTACTTACTGAATGCAGCTCAGGTTTTAACGTTGAAACAGTTTTTGATTTTTCTTCAAAATATATTTTAAAGAGAAGGTTTTCAGCATGGGTAGTCCCTTCAAGCTCACCGCCCTATTTAGTGGTTGTAGACTTTAGTTCGGTGCTTGAATTGTCATCGACCGCTGATAGGAATCCGTCACGTGTTAATCACCTAAGCCTTGTGTTGTTGAACGATAATATTACGATAGTATTTTGATCGTGACAAAAAATGGAATCGTGTCGTTAATATATTCATTGAAGTTTGAAGGACCTTAATGTGTGAACAATAATGCTACACTGAATGTAGGTAACCGATTTCTCTTTCATTTATAATACTTCATAATCTAGTGACACCTCCTATACCTACATCATGATCTCGAGGGTGAAGTGGCAACATGACCTAACTGACTTTCCGGATTTTACTGGAGACACAAAAAACCTGATTTCTCGTTTTTGAGAGAGGTTGCAGCAGGTTGCAATTCACTACATCGTCGCTTAAGAAACAGCACAGCCAAAATGAAGTTGAGGCACTTTCGAAAATCGGCCGCTAAAAGCCCAAAAATCACAAAATTGTATGGTTTGTGAGGCGTAACTCCAAATGAGCAGGATTATATTCAAAGACTCGATCAATTGACTGTGACACTGGTAACCAAGTGTAGGTACGTTTACCTCGGATTTTGGCTCAGCGAAACCCTAAATTTCTAATCTACGTTTAATGTTCCCCACAATCGTGTTAGTTAAAAATTTGAGACTGATTGTTCTTGATAACATTTTGTTTTCTCGTTCATTAATAAGATGGTGTTTGATCATTTCACCATTTTGCAGTATTTTTTTTAGATTAGCTAATGTTTCAAGTAGGTACCTGTACAGGTGGGAAACTCAACATCATAATCATTTCTGGATAATTTCAACAAGACAATTTTAGATGAAGAAAATGACTCAAGAAGCAACTCCACCGATCCCACCATTTCTTGTGCCAACATCACCTAACCCTCATGATTTTTCGATCGGAGCATTAATTTATTTAATGCAATGGTGGCAGGGTACTTCTAGGGAGCCTACAGTAACCTTTAAGTAGTAATTTAAAATTTGAAAAACAATCAATCAACCAGTTTAATCACAATATTGCCTGGGAGGCTAATGTGGGGAGGGAGTGGTGTTTGTGGCAGTTATATGTTGCTTGGAGTGTGTCTAGATGATGTGAGTGTTTATGGGGATTTTGCATCTGATTTGGAAGTCCCTCATCTGCCTCCTCTTCAGCCTGCGACTTTGGTTGGCAGAGGGCCCAAGATTGCTGCAACCTGAGGGTTGAGGTGCCCCACAGCTCTTTCCCTGAGTGCCCCGCAGGCCACCTCAATCTTTTCCCTCGCCGTCCCCATCTTCAGGTCCCGATGGAGGGTCTCATTCCGGACGAACCCTGGTGCCCCGCCTCAGTACTTTATTTTGCCTGGCTCGCACTTTTTGAACAGATGTTGCGCAGACAGAGCCCCAGATTTCGCACGCATACGCTCATACCTATTGGTTTGATGAGCGATGTGTATACCAGGCTTTTGTTGTTGAGATCTAACCGCACCTGGGTTCATTACCGAGATGAACGCAGTTTCATCTCGACGGTCTAGTAGTAGCTTCTAAGTACTTCGGACTTGTGTAATATTGCGCCCCCGAAGTTGAGATTAGAGAGCGATCCTCGACGGAGAGCGAAGGTCGCCAGTGATGATTTTGTTGGGTTTATCTTGACCTTCCATTTCGACACCACCGGCTCACTTTGTCAAGATCATCTTGCAAATACCCCTCTGCCTCTCACACTGAGAAAGTAAAACAGTATTTTGTCCCTCGTGAAAAGTGGGTTAGGCTGTGTTGCTTCTTAAGCGACGATATGAAACAGCTAGGATGTGCATGTTGATATCACGTTCGTGCTGCAACTCTTCTTCTTTTTTTCTGGCGAGAAAACGCTAAAACTAACGTCGCAAATCGATTGGGCGAGAAATTTGCTAAATAGAAACACCTCTAACTCAATTTGGCCAAAAACTGAGTTGTCATGTTGCCACTTCATCCTCGATATACTTCATAATTAGAAAAATGTGAACCCAATATGTACTGCCACTGAATAATACAGTAAACAATTTCGCTATGGCTTGGCGGGAACTTGTTTCTAAGAGTGAATTTAGATGAGTATAATTAAGATTTCAGCCCTATACGTACGTTTTTGTGACGCTGTTTTTCCTTCTTTCAGCAAATCGTTCAAGCAAAGTCGGATTTGAAGAAGAAAGGCCTCGACACCTGAAGGCATCTGCAATCGAAATAACCAACGTATCATTCCTCTGTGGATATCGCGCCTCTCTTTGTTATATGAATTATGGAGTAAATAAAAGAAATATATATATTTATCGTACGTTTTGGTACAAATCTATTTTTATTCATTTATAAATTAAATAAATTATCTTACAAATGCACTTTTAAGTCACACAAATTACTCGTAACGGTAGTACATAATGTAACAAAGTAGGAAATAACACTCAATAACCAACTAGTCACTTGATAAGTGCTATCGATGAGGAAAATAATGTCCGTTCGACACAACCCTCTTGAGCTTCTCATCGCTCGGGCGGAAAAATAAAATGCACAGGGACGTCAAAATGTAACCTATGAAGTAGATTTAATTTAAAACAAATATAAAGTAAATCAAATTCACAAGTGTACGAAATCAGCGAATTGTTGAACGAATGAAACAAGATGGTTGTGTAGAGATGCGTGAGGCGTCCAGCTTCATAACTCGTCCTTCATGTACTTGGGTTTGAGCTCTTCTATCCTCTTGATGAAGTCCGTTTTCTCTATGCAGCCCTCGCACTCCTCGTCCCAGTCGCTGAGGATTTTCCTGAGGTCTCGCACTTTCAGTTTTTTGAGATCGACGGTCTTCAAATCGATAGTTTTATCTGTGGGAAACGGATTGGGTCATGAGCGATAATGCTGTACAATATTACATGACGGACAAGAAGTTCAGTCAGGAAGAAAAAAAAAAAACATTTCGCAGGCGGATTATCGACCTCTTCCTTTCGGTATCCGATGGTATTTTAGCTACAAAATCCAGTCATGCAGCATGGCTGTAAGAGCGAATTATCGAAGAAATGACTGGTTTTATGCATACTTTTATGTCTCCCTTTACGGTTTTATTACAATTTAATTATGAACCACACGTTAATTCATGTTCAAAGGGCTCCAGTTTGAGAACTTCACCATCGTGTTCAGCGTTAAAGAAACCTTTAAAATGAAGGTAGGTATCACTTGTCAGACTGTTTCATTTTGGGAATTTATGGGTAAATCCACCCCCCACCCTTAGAGTGGCCCGATTCAACCCTTCTACGAACGCCTTCCGATTGCTAAGATAGATTTTTTGTGCAAATTAGAAGTTGTTACCTCAATTCTATCCAGAGTTATCGTCTGGAATGACGCATACATAAACATTTGCACATCTAAATATACCTATCAATACCTACATTCGATTTTTGGTTTCTTTTGGCAGTGAATTCAGAATAATCTGGAACGGATTTCGGTATGCAAATGTTTCGGAAATTCTATTTTTGAACATTTTGGACCGAGAACAATAGCTTCCTTTTCTTCGAAAATTCGCTAAAATGTACCTACGTGTACGGAATTTTGGGAAGTTTCAGGGGGGAAATTTGTTACAAAACCAGTAAAGTGGAGACTTTTTACAAAAAAACGAGTTATTTCTTCGAAAATTTACTCTTATAGCCATGCTGCATAACTGTAATTATCGAATTTGGTTGTCATAAAATGTAATAAATTCGTTTTATTTTAAACTGAGATCCCACGAAAAATCTAGGTACACCGATCGCAACTTGTTTGCTGATTTTCACAGGGGTGCTGGGGTTTGGAGTAATAACTTACACGCCTTCAAAAGAAACAATCTTGACAAGTCCTGACTTAACTTTCTTAGATCATTGACTGATTCGGCGATCATCACTCAAAGCTCCAAATGAATACTTAGTCCATTAAAAATGTCCAACACGTATTGGTCAAATATACAAGTTGGTGGGTTAGTCCTAAGCATAAGAACGTTCATTTTTCAATCATGACATATCGTTCTTACCATATCGGAGAGCGCAGATCCCTCCGATTTTCTGGTTCAGCCTTTCGCAGAGCTTGTCGACGGGCAGCGAGTAAGAAATTGGTTTAGAAAGATCCCGCAGGATGCTGGTCGCAGATTCCTCTAAACCTCCAATGTAATAACACTGAAAAATTCAAGCGAGATTAACAACAACTAACGGGATTAACAACTGAACGCGTCAAGCTACTGAAAGGTGCAGCTTGATTGATAGCAGCACCATGGCAGGATGAATGTAAATAAAACGTCCAAATTGACAACGTTCGTTAAGAAAGTCACGTGCCCAAGTATAAGTGATAAGATTATAGGATTAAGGTTGGTTTAGAACGTAAATAAGGTTGGTTAGAACGTAAATATAATTAGGATAAACACATGTATACCTATACACAGATTTGCTGCCCCTACATCATGGTGAGATAATTTATGGTATATTTCGAATCTTGGTCATAATTTATCACAACCAAACGTTATCGAGGAACATGGGTAAGTTACTGAACTTACTAATTTGTTTTCTTTGAGCTTGGCGCTGTTGTTACTATTGGAAGTGGTTTTGCAGAACTTCTTGAACTCCGTCTCAATTTTATTCATGTCAGACTTCACATCATCAGTTAACTCTGAAGTGAACTTTTCCATGACAGAGAAACACACTGGAAATTAAACAACTTGTTCAAAATTGTGAAAAGCAAAGTAACGAGTAACGATACTGTATGGAGACAAACTGATTATAATTTTACGGATAAAAAATATTACCTTCGCAGTCTTCTCTCTTCAAACTTTGAACGCCGAAGATGCTAATTCCGATGATGCAAATTAGGAGAACAGTCTTGGATTCGTAGGTAGGCATTGTGACTGAAATTACGATGTTTACTTACAACTAAGAAAATGATACGAGCGTCTTGGAAGAGGCAAGTCGCGACTTGCCCTTTGCGCGAATTTGTGAATAAACGACAAGGATTTTCGGTAAGCTGTAATTGCAGAGAGCAAGTGTCACGACGACAAGTGGAATGGATGTAGAGACAATCAGCCGGATCGGGAGGCTTTTCCGGGGATGAACAAGGAAGGACACGTAGGTTAGCGGCCTCTGATATCACTACGGACAGATGGCCAAATCTGATTGGCCGGCGGCCATTTCCCGCAATATTTCAAAACGTTGTTTCAACTTTTGAACATGACGAAGTAACAATTGTGGTTCATAAGTAACATTTTATAGTTCTTCGGATAATCATAACAAATATTTATAGCTTGGTGCAAAAGCTATGGTCTCGAGCATTGGTCCGCAGTAAAATAATTCAGTAACAATCGTCAGTTACCACAGAAAACCCTACTATACTACGCGATATTACAGTATCCATGATAACAAGTCCCGAATGTATATGCTCCATGTAGATTGGGCAAACCCAGAGCTTTTTTGACCAAAAACTGTGGCCATGGAAGAATGACTTCTTCCTTTTTCCATGAACTGTGGATGAAGGATTTTCAAACTCGGAGATCTCATCTGTGGGACATGTGAGGTACCTACTGAGAATTTTTAACTTTATGGGGAGTTCACAAATATTAAATTGAGGTTTACAATGGTAAAATCGTAAGAATTAGTACATTGGGCTATGCCCTACGATATGCCTTGAAAAAGTCAGAAGCAGGAACAGTGAATCACAGACCTGGCAGCACAAAGATTTCGATTGAATCACCCATTTCGAGTTCTCCAATTTTTTGTAGCTTTTCTATGAAAATGGAATTTCAAATTTGTTAAAAACAGCACTTTCTACAGAATTTAGCGTCATGCTGCCTAAATTTGACTAACAACCCTTCAGATACACCAAACACCGAATCTGAGTGTCATAATATGACTATTATTATAATACTGTCATAATATTTAATATTATTAAATATCGATATATTTAAATAAATATTATTAAATATCGAAACTTGGATTGAATCTAATAAATTCGAAAATTGTTTAATAATGAAGAGTAGGTACATCCTTTGACGTTCAACCAGATTTGAAATTGAGATTACGTAGAACTATGAATGACAAAGTGAGGTTCTCTAAGAAATAAGGAAAACTCTTCGTAAATAGGTAGTGTTGGAGTTTGGTTTAATAAACACACCGAGCTTTCATTTTTTCAAAACTTTTATTAGAATAACACGTCGTTCATGTATGAACTATTGAGGTGCTTTGGTGGTTCCAAGTGTTTACTGTCTTTTCGTTTCTTGAAGGAGAAAAAATAAAAAATCTCCACCAGGCTGAGAATGCTGAACCCTGTGAATAAGCTCAGAAGGCCGCCGACGTTTGCTGTCAACATATTTTCCAGATATTAAGAGTCGACTGTTTATAATTGAAAAACGTGAGTAGCACAGAAAAAAACAACATAATTTATAATATGCCACAATTAATTTGAGTTCAAATGCATGTCGTGCCTACGGCAATCTGTAGGTTTAAACGAGACAAATTTGCGTGGTGATAGCTACATACATTCTAAATGGTATTAATAATCATGCTATTTTACCTATCAAGTCAATTAAATCATTTGCGGTTTCCCTGTTGACCGCAAGAATGAACTTCATTCGGTAGGACATCTTAAGGCTCATGTAAAGAGTGCTGCAAGCATGATACATTGATTCATTTAGCAGGCATTGCAAATAATAAACCAGAAGTAGGTGGAAAGTATCTTTAAATATATAACAATAACCAACTCAATAATACAACTGTGGAAACAGGGCCTCACTGGTAACTCGCCCATCATTAGAACAATTAGATTTTCGTTACGAGGCAGATCCTTTGGTACTGAATTGTGGATAATATCCACACTGTGTCTACTTAACCAGATATAAAGCTGTATAAAATATTGATGTTTCCTAACGAACAAATTCAGGCTGTTTTGATTCACGTTTAATTTTTTTTGAACTCACTCAGGTCTTGTCACGTTCAAAGAAATCGTTTCATTGGTGGAGAGATCATAGGATGGCCAATTTCTTTCCTGCGAGACATAGTCTGCATCGTACTCTATCTCCGAACACGCAGGGAGGCAATCACAATTCAAATCGTCCGTCTCTTCTACGAAACAATGTCATTATATTAATCCTCAGTACAACAATTTTCAATGGAATAAGATTGATTTTCAATTGTGTGTGCAATTTGGGCCTAGTTAATCCATAACCGGGGTTTCAACGTTCATACATCCTTTTCACCAATTTAGGAATTGTTCAAATGTTCTGAGAATATAATGGTTGAAATGAGCGATCGATAGGCTGTGGTACAAACCAATAAGCGACACCGTGAACCATTTCAAAGTGAGGGTCACCATAACTATGAAACCTTTTTGTTGTTTTAAATACCAATGTTCCTGTTTCTACAACCATATCGTAAGAAGCTCGGGTGTTTTTGCCTCCACTTTCTTTTTAGGTACCTTAAACTTAGACTCAATAGCCAACCTATCCGAAACATGTTCAAAAAATACAAAAAAAACCTTTTTGCTTCAAATTTGTAGATTTGACAAACCTATCTGTAACATGTTCAAAAAATACAAAAAAATCTTTTAGCTTTGAATTTATAGATTTGAGAAACTACTGATGCACATCTCTTCGGAATTTGGAGAAAAACGAGAGTGTTATCAAAGGTTTTGTGCGCAGTACTAAACAAAAGACCTTCCAGACAAAATGTAGGACTAGAGCAATGAAACAATTCGTAACATATGAGATACCATATTTAATAAAATATTCAAAATAACATTGATAAACAAGTGTCATTTGTACGTCACTTATTTAAGTAGACTCAAAAGGATTTCAGCTCCTTTAAATCCAGAGTTTTTCAATTTCTTCGTTATTTTGGAGGAGGCCATTTTTGATTTAATATCATTGACCGCATCTTGAACGCCGCTTTCGAGCAGGAAAACCAAAGCGAAACACCCACGATTCGTAGAGCTCCACCTCTCGATAACATCATTTTCGAGACCAGACGTCAGAACTTCTGTGAAGGTTGGTACACCTTTTTCTAGTCTGGAGGCGTCGTCTTTGATGATCTTTTTAAGGGTTTTGTTTATGGCAGCATCTTCTATGGCGGGCACGTCATCCGATGTAGAATCTTTGGATGTGCGCTGGATCCGGCTGTCTGAGCTCTGGAGGGAGGCATGAAACATAATTTGGTTAGTTGGAACAATACAATATTTGACTTATCTAAAGAAGGATTTCGAATTGAAAGAATTTAATGAATGGTTTTGTGGTCTAGAGTATTCATTACCCCCCGAAAAACACTCCGAGTAAAAATCATAACATTCGTAAGCCTCGCAAATAACATTCTACAGCTGCCGGGAAAATTTATGATATCCACTTTGAATTGAAAGAATTTAATGAATGGTTTTGTGGTTTAGAGTATTCAATACCCCCCGAAAAACACTCCGAGTAAAAATCATAACAATCATAAGCCTCGCAAATAACATTCTACAGCTGCCGGAAAAAGTTATGATATCCACTTTCCCCGCCCGCCTTAAAAATGCTAATCTTAAAAAGCTATAACACTGATGGAGGCTTTTTAAACAATTTTAGCTTGCATAGTATGGTAAACGATCTTCTCGCCATAGCGCCAAGGAGAGATTTCGAAACAGGCACGATGCTTGTGAAGTGGTTAGGGCATCGCTTTGAGGCGAGCGGGGAAATGGGAGATTTAAATATTCCAGCTGCTGTAGAATGATATTAAATATCAAATTTTGCGAGAACGAGATTTGTACACAAAAGGTTTTTTGGGATTTCACATCTTAATTTATTAAATTAACAAATTGAGCAAACGAATAAGCAAGAATAAAGAAGAGGCTGTAGCCTTGCCTAACTGAAGAAGAACATGGTAAGGGTGAAGGACCGGGTTTTTGAAGTTATATAACTCGGCTTCCTTTAGACCGTGCGACTTGAAACTTTCAGGGCATTCTATTATCCACACCAAGAAGATCCATATGGACCAAATTTCAAGTTGATCGGCTGTGGACCCGTCAAAGTGGCCAAAATTAGCCTACATTTCAGTTTTTGTTCCTAAAATGTTCTTGGGTTTAGGTAATGGGTTAAATCTTTTAAAAGGCACCGTGTTATAAAGAGGGTCTGTGCAAAATGTCAAGTATATTGGCCCTGTTACCCAGGCTGTAAACTCGTCATAGTGGAGAATGTTAGCCTAAAATTTCGTTGTTTGTTTTTCTTAAATTTTTTGGTTGAGATAATGGGTTAAGTTATTTAAAAGACAATGTCTGAAACTGAAACAAAGCTCTGTGCCAAATTTTAAGTCAATCAGTGAAGGCGGAGAGGCCTTGACCGTCTGAACAAGGAGGAGAAGTTACTGTTACCGTTCGTTTTTCTCAACTTGTTTGCTTGGAGGGGCGGAGATTAGTAACTATTGTACACACAATTGTCACCAATACTTTAAATTATTTTGCAAATGCAACTCTCACCTTGAGGAAGTCTGCGATACCCCTGAATGCACCTTCCAACTTCTCCCCAGAACCTGCCTGGAGTATGGAAGCCGTCAACAGACAAATGCACCCGTCCTTCAGCCAGAGCTTTGGGTCATCTTGTATCTTTGAAAGCAGCGTCGGTAAGCAAGCTTCCTAAAGTGAAATGAAGGAAAGTTGTACTCCAACAGCTAATTGACATATACTGATAATGTACTTAGTGGAGTGAACATGAGACAACAAAACAATACCTGCAGTTCCTTCATCCTGGTTTCAGCACTCTTCTTGACGAACACAGAATCATCGGCCATTTTCAACTTATTTATGTCGCTTGGGTGGAAGAAATGACCGTCTCTGTGGGCTACAATGTAGGATATCAACTTCCTTCCACTTTCATTAGAGATGATTTCTTCTGCGTTTTCAATCACAGTAGGGACCAGAGCTTTTTTCATGAGCACCGTGTCGTCCACGGAATCGATCAAATGCTGGAGAAATAAAGAACCAGAGGGTGAAACCGCGATATTGGCGATATCTCCTTTCATGTCCTTGATGATTTCTTTCTTCTCTTTGGCCGAGGAATTTTTCAGAATGATCAACCCGACGTCGGCGCCAACTTTATTTTTGATTATGGACGTCACATGACTTCTCAGAGATTCTATCATCTCTGCCCGGTCCTTCTCCCCGCAGGAAGTCAAATAGTCGATCAATACAGTCAAAACGATGGGGCTCCCGAGCAGCCAGTTCTTATCAAAACATTTAGACAAAGTGGCCTTCAGTCCCGTCAGAATCGATGGGGCTAACGCAGGATTCTGTTGCAGCAAATCTGAGAATTTCATCTCCTGATTGGTAGGAATCAACGATTTGCACAAATCGCCGTATAATTCTCTACGTATTGCGAACTTTTCAGCGGATGTCGAATATTTCGTGTATATCTCCTCCAAAATCGGGGCGGAAACCTTACTAGACAACAATTTCAATACATTGCCCATAAATTTACCAATAATTCTGCGCCTGATGGAAGAATCACAAGTGACGACAATATTCTTGACGATGTGAGACGAGTACTTGCATTTGGCCAACGTAACGATGTCGTTAATGATTTCACCAACAACGATATTTTTTACTTCTTTGGACCCCAATTTCAACAACCATTGAATAAGCCGAGCAACGTCATGGCTTTTAGCCTTTTCTGACAACAGTCCCTTCATCAAGTCTGTGCATTCCATAACCAACGCATCCCTCTCTGCTCCTTGGCATTTACGATTTCGGAATACTTCGAACTTCTTTTTAGCCTCCTGAATAACATCGTAACTGTTTTTGAACTTTTTCTGTTTCCTTGCCTCAGTCAACATCTTACTCTGTTTCTTGATGGTATTCCACTCAACTTTACCTTCTTCCGGAAACGTGATGGCTAATGGTTTGGGATCGGATTTCTTTTTGGCTTTATCAAGACGTTCTGTTTTTTTCTTACTTATGTTCACCTTCGCATCATCTTTACCTTTCTTTGTTTTATGAACCTTTTTTGTCGGTGTGCTGAGAGCTTCACTCGATTTGCGTTTCAGAGCAGCCATCGCTGGAGACTCGAGAATAATATTAATTCAAATGAACAAATGGACACTTGTACAACCAATGATTCAGTCTGCCTCAAGTAATCAAAGGGTATGAAAGAAATATTTCCGGATAATCCAACACATTTCACTTTGTTACGACAGCGCACGTGAAAACTTCAGAAGACTAAACTAACGCGAAAAACGTTGTTTTGTAATTGTGAGGTTATGAATTAGGTTAGTACAGTCATGGACACTACACTCGAACGGCAGAGTAGTATCCATGATGGTGGTGGCAACGTTTCAACTGTGAAATGCTAATTGGTAGAATGTAATTTTTGATATTTTATTTTATTGTACTACGTATGCTCACCAGAAAACTCTGATAGACATTCATTGACGCCTGGTCCGCAAACTGGGGTGCCGTAGTCTCCTGATGAAAATACAATCAAATAAGTTTTAAATAGGTTTACCTAGGGTTAAATAGTTCTACCTAGGGCTAATTTCACCAAAAAACCTTTACCATGGTTAAGGTTTTTGTAATCAGTGATTTACAGAAACAGATATTTGAATCGTTAATCAGGAGAAATGAGTTTCACCAGTGTAGTCAACGATAAAAATTTCATAAAAATTTGTTTTGATAAAACATAAATTTAAACGAGCATGGATGTCTTCACCCGCCAAAAATGGTGGCGTTGGGAGAGAAGTTATCAATCGTTATCACTGATAACAGCATGAAGAGTTGTTATGTGTGTGGTCCTCCCGATTTTCCTACTTCTTTTGGTTTATTGTTTAGTTTTTGAACGTTTGTGAAACTAGATCGGTAGTCTCGATGGAAGCAACAGCTTCCCAAAAACGGAAAATGGGGCTGAAGTTTGAGGCCAACAAAAAGCAAGGTCTAGTGGAAATACTTAGTGCAAAAGTAAGTACCTATTTCTTTCGAAAATATAAGAACTAATGGTTTAAAAACACGTCAGAAAAATGAACAAGACTTTTAAAACTTTGTGGGAGTACATATTATGGCGGAAAGCAAGAGATGCCATTACCACACAAACGAAAAATGTTAAATTTGCTCAAGGGAGGATAGAACTATGTAATGTTTTGGAGAGTCGGTACCTCGTCCTCAAATCGAGAAGTCTTCATCTTCATAAATAATTTTGTCCTCTAACACCAACCGAAATGCCCTAATCAATCCTCTACTCATCTTTATCTAGTGAAGTAGGTATCAAGAATAAAATAGAATAGAGAAATGGATCACAACTTCTGTGTTCTTTGATTTAATAATTAAACTTTCATTCAAAACTTACGTAAAACCGGCCCTAAGTATTTAAGTTATTTCAACATCAACTTCTATTTCACAGCTGTCTTGAAATCATTATTTACTTACTTGGTTGGTAGAAAGTAGCACACCCGCATTTCTGACGAGTGAAGTTGGTTTCGCACTCGATTTCGCAGTTGATGCGGGTGTAAGTCTTGAAGAACTTGAGGTACCGCTCGCTCTGCATAAAGCACATTTTGGAAGACGGGCTCCAAGTCTTGAGTTGGTCCTCGATAGTTAACAGTTTGGGTTTGATCTGAAGGTTCAGCTGGTTGCCGGGTTTGACGTAAAACGTCATGTGCTCGGCTGAGGGGATTTCAGCCGGGTTGTGGAGATATCCCTGGAATTCATATGATATAATACATATATTATGATACAGCTACTACTTTTGATACGTTTTGGGGTATAAATGTATTGCATCCTTACTGCAAATCCTCGTTTTCATCTATTTGCAAGGAGTAAATGTACCAATGACTTTTCATGTAAACGTTTTTATACAGCATCACAAATACTCTATAATATCGATATTTATGAAGTTAACCATATCATAATATGATATGATATTATCATATCATATTATGAAGTTCACCATTCATTGTTAACAAAAAATCATATAATATATGTGTATCATACAATATATACATATTATGTACTTATAGATTGTTTCATTTTTAGAATTTATGGGTAATGTTTTACTTATTCGTTGGATTATTCCTACGAATACCCACTGCTTCGAAATTCGCTCATACGATCATCTGCGTGAGCTTAGCTAAGATGATTGTGACTCAAGTGCATTCTCGTTGCACAATACGAGTAGTTTCTCTGTGGCTTACCATGACAATGTGGTCGATAATCGGCTGCTACATCGCTTTCATTTTTCAAGCCAATCATGTCTGGATCATTGTCATCTACCCAATAACCCGATTCCCAATAGAATTACCTATATGGGTTAAGGCTAGTTAATAAACTTTTGTGTTCGAATTATTGAGCTCGTGAATAGTAAAGGTCTAAGAAATCTTAGGTTCACTAAATAGACAGATTTAAGTGTTCAAAAATAAGGGGAAGCTTCCAAACTAATTTGTATTTTCAATTCAAAATGAGCGTCAGGTCGCCCCAGAAAAACATGGGGTTTATGCAACGAAGATTTGAGCTGGGATAATGGGGAGATAGTGAAATTAGTTGTCCTTCGGGCTGCGATCTCCCACTAGGGCAGACTATTACAGTTTTGTATTTTTAAGCCTAGTAAGCACTAGGACTTATTGAGTCGACTCTTCAAATTTCCATTTGAATTTTTCGAGTTATGAAATTCTCATGATTTGGACATTCTAATGGTCCATCTAATGGGCAATCATCAGGACATCAGGCCATGAAATGACACAAACGTAAAAACCCACATCGGCCCAAAACTAGGGCTTAATTTCGTTCACGAGTAGACATGAAAAAATTTAAAACAAACGTCGTGTCCAAAATATCACCACACCCAGGTATCAAAATAAAGGACAAACAACGTCAGGCTCCCAACAACCACTGGACGAATGGTTATTCGACTAATTCTTAACGACTAAGCCATGTGAACAGCAGCTGTAACGACTTATTTTTATAGAAAATAGATATTGTTTGTGACGTAAAGACGCCTCCAGTTATTTAACTCCTGTTTGACGGTCAAGTTATTAATGAGGTAAAGGTTATAAAGAGGTAGGTATTACTGGATTGAACGAATTACAGGGATCGACTAAATCTACGTAGATAACTGCGTAGGTATTCAATGGTTATTACGTGATTACTAAAACCATGAATGTGGATAAGTGAATACGGACAGGAGATGATAGACCAAGCTGTCTCCTATCCTCAAACTTCCGCTCGAGCGGAGACGGCTCCGTTTATCATCTCGTAATACAGACAACTTCCACGGATGCGTAACTTCCGCAATACTGTTCCGTATCATGTGTACACCTGTCCGCACTTTCCGTACTTTCCGCACCATGTGAACCCGCCTTAAAAGGGTTAAGCGCGACATTTTACATAAAACCAGTTATTCCTTTGAAAACTCGCTCTTATAGCCATGCTGCATGATTGTGAATTTTAATGGATGGACCTTCTACGGGCGATGCAAAATAGAGCAGCCGCTATTTCCTCCGACATAATTAAATACTACCTCCGATCACGGGCACTGAAGAATCTGAACTGAATCTTGGTGCATACGCAGCCTGGACGCAGCATCGCAGCATGGATCGACTCTTTGAGTGATAGTGCGTACTAGCCTCCTTATTACCAAAACCTGAATCTGAGGTAATTTCCCTTTTAAGGTCGTTGATTTAATAACGATAAATACACAGTTGCTAAGTCCTACTCACGTGAAATCCTTTTCCCCCGAAGCAAATTGGGTCGAAGAGTTTGGTTGGGACTTTGAGTAGGAACAGATAATAAGTGGTGAGCGAGGATTCGGGAGAAGACCAGGGCGGGGTGCCTTCTGGCGAGGGACGTGACCGTTTATGTCCTTCTTTGAAGCCGTCCTCGGCACTCCAAATCGTCTCGCGCCCGATGAATTGGGCGTCGTAGAAGGTACTGCAGACAATGAAATTGTTGGTTATTGGTTTGATAAAAGCTTTTTTGTTGTAAAAGTACCAATGCAACTTCTCAAGAATTGAAGGTGTAAGGTTCGTACGTACTACATACCCAACTACTAATTCTTTAGTAGGTAACGCAATTTCAAGAAAATTAAATTAAGGTTCAATTGAAGTGCTGATACCTAGTTTACTGAGTTCATAAATCACGGAAATGGGAGTTGTGAGAGTTATCTGCTCATCACAGTCCATACCAACTATCATAGTCCATGCCATTCAAATATTTTTTTAAGGGTTTCTTGAACATGTTAGTTACTTGTTTTGTTCGTTATCGGAGTTACGGAACAGTTGGTCGGGGGGTAGGAGGTTGAAAGAAAAGCAAGCTCCTTGCGGGGAAAACGACGGTTGGAAGTAGAAACAAGGGTCCTCAATACGTTTCTTCTGACAGTCAGCCGCCACGATGAAATCATTGCAACTGCTGTAGCTGTTGTGAGCCTGAAAGTGTTAGTTAAGTTATAATAAATTATTAGGGACGTTGAATACTCCGAGTATAATTGGGATGCCATCTTCTTAAAATAGGTTACAATCCTCCCAAAAACACTCCGTGTATAAATCCCTCGCAAATATCATTCTAATAACAAATATCATTTTGCACAGAGCTTCGTTTCAACTTTAGCTAGTGCCTTTTAAAAGATTCAGGTCGCTAGGTCTAAATGGAGCCGAGTCACAAAACTTCAAAAACCTGGTTCTTCACCGTTAACTTAATGTTTAGTTAGCCAAGCCTACACCGATTGACTTTGATAAGGCACAGCTTCGTTTCAATTTTAGCCAGTGCCTTTTAAAAGATCCTAGTCACTAGGTCTAAATAAAATTAACAAATTAAGCAAGAAAAAAGGGCTGGTTCGACGTACATTTGCAAACAAACGTCACAAAGTTTGCTATTAAAAATCAAATATTACCCCAGGTACTCGTAATAACCTAGTCAGGAAGCGTCAGGTTTGGATTTCAGTAAAATGTTATGTAGAAATGACACGTCTTTCGATTTTTAGGTTTGCTCAGATGAGCTTTGAGTCGATTTTTGAGTACTTACATGTTTTTAATACACACAATACAGATTGTACTGTGGTACTGCTGACGTTCACTGGAGCTGTATTTTGAGTCTTTTGGACATTTCAATTGACAAATATATTCATAAAATATTTTTTTGCAGATTCAAAGTATGGCTATAAGTATAGCATGGCTATAAGAGCGAATTTTCGAAGGAATAAATGGTTTTATGTAAATTACCTCAGCTTGTACATTTTTCAACGCTGAACACGATGGAGAAGTCAGAATTGCAATATCCCATTCCATTATCAGATTAGCGCAGATGAACCGGGAAGAACAACTCAAGTAACTACCACGTTTCTTCATCTTCTAAAAGGCTCCAGTACGAGAACGGAATTCTGACTTCACCATCGAGTTCAGCATTAAAAAAACCTTTAAAAGGAGTTGTCACTCGTCAGACTGTTTCATTTTTGGAATTTGTGGGTAATTTGGTTTTTACCTTAAAATTCCCCTAGAGTGGCCCGAGTCTACCCATCTACGAACTTAGCCTTTCGATTGCTAAGATAGATTTTTGCGCAAATTTGAACTTTTTATGTCCATTTTATCGAGAGTTAATGTCTTCTTCGAAAATTCGCTAAAAAGTGATCAACCGTATAAGAACATGAGATAGTGAAGGAACTAACCTGGCTAAATTCTTTAATAACATCTGCTGAAAAGTCAGTCGTAATGTTTTCTTCGCCAAACACGATATCGCAGAACGTAGTCGTTAAAAATAGAAGATCCATACTATAATCAGTGTTAAGACAGATCTCATAGGAATTAATGGCATTAGAAGAAAATGTATTAATAAATTAGGAAGTGCTTTCTTAGTGCATGATATCTTCGATAGTTTTCCTAACCCATGACGTTTCCTTACGTCGGGTCTTTTTCGTATTTGATGACTCACACTTCTTAGGACTCCGCTCAGAGATCCATTTGAAATTTGGTGGGAATGATTCACCAGCAGACAAATGGGAGTGAGGTAATTGCTAAGGGCAGCCTATACAACGAGAATTCGGCGTTAGAGAAATGCTTGTCTGAATGGCAACGAGAAAACCGTGTTTTTGCCATCCGTTTGGGCGTAGCTGGGAGTTCATCTGCAGTTCGCATGGTCAGCTCCTATCAAGGTTAATGTGATGCAGACCTCTACCTGAAACTGACCCCCATCCGAATTGAGTCACCCTCTAGCCAGGCTCAGTCGGGGAAGCAGATCGATTTTTCCGAATGATTAAGGCCACTGGGAGAGGGTGGAAGAGCGTAATTCTTCGGTAAATGACACTTGTACGCCCTTTTTCTCCAATTTCCAAATAAGCTGAATAAAGCGGAAAATGGAATAGACGGTGAGAAAATACAACGTGAACAAAATCTGGACGAATAGCTGTCGTATAAAGCACACATAAAGGATGTAGGTAAGTGGTATGTAGGCAAGTGGTATTCAATAGGAGTACAGAGGAAGGAGGTCTGAATGATTATGCAGTGTAATATACCGCTATATACATCGCTTTGCTTTCAATTCAGAATAATCACTAGATTCGGATTCTTCCCAAAAATATTTCCTAGCCGTTACCCGTGCGTCGCTCGGGTCCACATGCATTATCGCCCTCTCAACTCAAGCGACTTCCTCCCCCCCCCCCCCCACCAATCATGTGAACAGGAGAGAATTCAGCTGTATTGCTCACGAAGCTGATCTTACATCCTCCCGATCACTCCCTGAGATCTCATGAGGCTGTGTACCAAATTCCAGCGCTCTAAGATGACAGGGAGAGAAGTTATCTATGTCTTCACTAAGGGAAATGCTCGTTCTAAGAAGCGATTTAGGAAGCGGGTGTGTGAAATCTAATATCGACAGAAATCATCCCTGCAACTTGCTGATCACAATCCAAATCAAGATCGCTTCAGCGGTTTGGATGTCAGTAAAGAAAAACCAGACAATTTTAGAGTTTTTAAAAATTTTTCAATTTCACGTTAAATGTGTATTACCTACATTAATTTGTAAGTAAATTTTACTTCCTAGAGGTGAGACTGCAACGCACTGAGCTTGTGAATTCTGCAATACCCATCATCACTTAATCCACTTCGGTTATGTGGTCTTGTACTCTCGCGTTTGTTTTGCTTGCTATTTTTCCAAAATTTTTATGAATTTTGACTTAAAGAATGTTTGTCCGTGTAAACTATCGCTTTCAAGATCTGAGTGCTTATTGTAATTCTATACGATCCAAAGTCACCAACTCATTTTCCGTCATATTCTCGGCTTTGGCGATCATGGTGGACAGGTTGAAAGCGGACTTGCGGACCTGCATGTCCGGGCAGAGGGTAACCGCGGGCAGCGGAATCGACGAGACAAGCGTCGGTTTGGGTTGGAACGTGATGAGAACTGGTGTGTTGTAGAAGTAGAGCATCTGCTTCCACAGAGCGAGTCCCACCAGGAAGTAGACAATCACTAGCTGCACCAACCAGAACAATCTGCAATGAGTCAAATCCAACTTGATTATTCATTGACGAGACCAATGTACTTTGTAAGGGTAGTTCTTTGGGGGTGTACAATATATTCATATTATGGAAGCTTCATGGAGTGAATAACATAGAAATTAGCTTTAGGAGCCACTCAGCTAATCAAGGCACTGTGCTGCTTAAATTGTAAGTCCTAAGGAGGCTACATGCCAAATTACAGCTTCATGTCAATAACAGACATTTTCTTTAGGAACTACTCAGCTAATCCTGGGCCTGGGCAGCCCCATGTAGAAGTCGTAGGGAAGCTACATACCCAATTACAGCTTCATAGAGTGTATAACATAGAAATTAGCTTTAGGAGCTACTCAACTGATCCTGGGTCTGGGTAGCCTCAAGTTAAAGTCTTAAGGACACACAATTACAGCGTCATAGTGTGATTAACTTACAAATGAACTAGCGGACGGACGGGGTATGCGAATGATCCGAATAGGAATATAATAGTAGAACCTTTTGTCCCTAGATCGATTCCATACCTTCATTACATATTGAAAATGATGAACCAAAATATAGATTGATCTGTATTCCATAATTTACACAGTAGTTTTGCCTTATGTACTGTGTTACTGAAAGCTGTTCAAATATTCCCTTCCCTTCAGTAGTAATTTCTAGAGCCTCCATTACATGTCCGGACGATCCTTCCGGGGAGTGACGAATATCAAGATTTACGTATTTATCAACCGAGGGTCCCATGAGGGAAGGATAGTGGTCAAAGTTCCTTGACCCGTCCAATAGAGTCACCGTCGCGATCAATTCGAACTCATTAGGGGGCAACGTCCAGAAAAGTCGGGGTCCCTCGGCAAATAAGGAACTTTTCCCAGCAATCCACAGCTATCGAAATACGAAACGTTTTGCTAGAAGATTCGTTAAAATCGATACACTTCCGCTCATCCCAGAAGTTTGACCTAATCGAAATAAGGAGGGGTAAAGAACTCTACTTTTCGAAAATGGAGAGTAGGTAGTCGATACTGAGATACGACGTGATGTATTCGAATTTTCAAAACTGCATTAAGATTCTGAACATTTACAAAATATGCTGACATTTAGCTGGTTTGTTGTTTAAGACTCCTCTTAATGCGAGTCTTAATCGGTGAATGGTACCCTCCTCGTGGATTTTGGGGTGTTGTGCACACTCATCGGCTAATACTGCAGGTAACGATGTCTAGTCACACTCCATTGAGCCCCGCTCTTGCCTGTACGAAACTAGAGTAATTTGTCTGGAGTTCATATTCACACCCATACAACTCAAGTTGAGTCACCTTCTTCTCGAGGGCTGCTTCGAATTTTTCATGCCTTCTTTCACTACGACCTCCTCTTATAGTCACGAAGTACCGATGGATCGATTCAATTCCATCGATTTTGTTCTGTCTTCGCCACGACACTTGTCTATCGTTCTGTCAACCTCTACACGTCCTTGACCTTCCGCGTTCAACACTCACTTAACGCGCATTATGAATCCACTCATTGAAGCTTTAACACAAACTCAATACCACAATCCCTCGCTCTACGTAGATTTTTATTTAGATCACTCCAAAAATATGAATGGAAACAAAGTTGTGGAAAATCGAATTCTCCGTCGATTTAGACCAGCCCCAGCTCTCGAAATATGTTGAGGCCCATATTCAGTGGTTCTTTGTCCCTACAAAGCCTAAACCATTCACTCTGATCATGAATATACATTAATAGACAAAACAGTATAGAGAAAGTCTTTTGGCGAATTTTTGGAGAAAAATTTTCCGCTCCAAAATTTTTAAAACTTAAATTTCCGAAAAATTATAGCCATGATGCATGAATGTTTTCCGTATTGTTGCCAATTGAATTTGCCGTGTAAATCAAGCATATAAGTAGCTACTTACATAGTTTCTGGGCAGAGCTCCTAAGACCTATAGGTATCGGAACGATCTCCTTTCTTCCCGGTTTCCATCAAGATCCTTTATCACATCTCCCCTTCGCGGAGAATTATTTGAATAATTGTACAAACTTGTAACTATATGCCTTTTATTGTGATATTGATCTTTCCTATCATTGTGTTTCCAGTGGTACCACTGCAGTAATTTAAAGAAAAGTCCTTGAATGATGTTTCCTAACTGAGGACACGAGCCAATACCTCCACAGATGTAATTTTCCGTCTAGCACCAAAGTACGGTGAGTTAACACTATTGATTATTAAAAACAAACCTGAAGGTCAGTATTCGAGAATTTGTGTGTTTTTTTTTTTGTAAAATAGTTGTAGGTTGTCGATTCTCCTTAAATCGTCTGGCGCCCAACGTTTCCCCTCAAAGGCGTCTCTGGGCAAAATCCCCAGTAAAGACGTGAAGGGCCTGCCTATCCCTGAATCAAATGTATTGGCCGTCAATACAATATCGAACAGCAAAAACAACTGTTACAAATGACCTATAGGTCTTAGGAGCTCTGCCCAGAAACTATGTAATAGTGGTTTTCATTAGTGCCTACTACCAAACACTTCAGGTGAAGCCCAGGACACATTTTACAGTGGGTAGACCTAAATAACTGCGTGAAATGGTTTGTAAGTGCCTACTACTGTTGACAGAACAAATGTAACCACTAACCATTTGAATGAACCAAATACTTACCATATTATGGTTAATAAAATTATTAGATGGAGCTGGAAGCACTTAGATTCCCTGAACCCCTTCTGCGTTATCAGAATACCCAATAAGATTAAGAAAAACACATACCTATCTTAATTTAATATCCTTAATTTAATATTTTTCAGAATGGCCTATGCACCTGTCGTAGTAACGCCCTCTTGAGGGTACCAGATATTTGAAGCAGTGGAGTGAAGTCTCTCGGCAGTAAGTTTTGAAAATGCTGGCGAACGATGGTGACTCGTCCGTAAAAGTCGTTCTCTTCACCTGACAATAACAAGAGGTTCACTGGAGTGAGATGCAGGAGTGGAATAATTGATAATTACATACAATATTATGGATACAGGTATTGTTTGTTATGTTCATCATTGTTATTTCAGCTTGGTTATGTCATTTTCGCTATTAAGCTGTCTTCCTCCGTTATAGCAAGCAGAAGGATTTCTGTATTTTTTGCATAGTTGAATACTGTGCAAGAGGTGATATCATAATTATTGCTGTTAAATTGCAAGTGCCAGCAATTGGTCAGCTGTACTGACAGTTATGAGTTATGCATTTTTCAAGGATTTGAATATCGTCACTCAAGATCCCACATGGGCTAACTCACTTTTCCCAACTTTACAGGAGAGACAAAAAAGTGTGCCCAGTCTTGCTATAGCAATTTCTGCTATTTTTTTCTACTGTTCATCTCATTACACACTCGTATGGAGACCCAAAAATAGTAGAACAAAATTGTAGAAAATTCTATAGCACACGTTTTTCTCTCTCCTGTAAAGTAGGGAAAAGCGAGTTAGCCCATGTGGGATCTTAAGTGACGATATTATGATTTAAGAGCAGTATTTGAACCTGGCGAAAAAAATAAATAGTGCTAGGTATTGTATAATTAAAAAATATTTCTTAGTTGTGATTATTACAGGTACCTTCATGTTGCTCGTCGCCACTTTTTCCGAGTCATATATCACAAGTTCAGGTGGAAACATCTGCTTTGACCTGACGGATCGTGTCAGTTCATTCAAGTACATTCAAACCAAAACTGCGAGTACCCACATAAACTCCTTCTGTCCTTATTACGTACTATAAACTGCCTAATGTGAACCACTCAATAAAGAGGTCTCCGTGAATTCAAACACGCCATCAAGATGCGTTCACGATGTTGATTCGTCATATGATAAACTCGTAGGGATAATCCATTGAAATTAGACGGTGCTACACGAAGGATATTCGCGAATGATCAGATAAATCGTTAGTTTGGAGGATTCAATTAAATGTGATACCGATCGCATTACCGACAACCGTTATTGCCATTCATAAAAAATTTGAGGGTCAACTTGAATTGAAATCGAAATTATACCTGTTGGTTAATCCAAATGGCTAGTAATTGGCTGACATATTACATCAATTACGCGATCAATAGGTGACCAGTCAACCTTTAGGTACATTACGAGTAAAAGCATCAGGGGACAAGTGAATACAGAACAAAGTTCATTCTGATGTGATATCGAAAATTCACCACTTAGTGAAATGTTAAGTAGTATCAGAATATTTAAGAATTGAATATCTGAAATTAAACAAAACCTTAATTTGATCAATGTTGTGACATTTTAGTTCCCTCATGTGTTGTCACGTCTCCGATGAGGGTTCTCCTCAAAACTGGATGTTCCTGGTTGATTTTTACAGTTTTGATCCATTTTGTGTTGGTTGTTCTAGAAAGGTAATATTATTGTATTTCTCAACCCTCTACCAAGATGACCGACTGAATCTATAATTACATCCAATTTATTGAGCTAAATATCAAAGTTAACAGAACCGAATGCATTGGAAAAATCAAGCGGTATTAATACAGTGGACATCTTCTTTTCAATACCACAACGTACAGGTTCAGTAAGAGAGAGGAGAGTGGTCGCACTATGGCCAGGCCTGAAACCAGTCTGATGAGGAGGTAGAAAATTATTGCTGTGAATATGTTCAAGGATGTTTATTAATTACCACCTCTAAAATCTTGGAAAGAATTAGCAAGACACAAGTTGGACGGTAGTCATACAAAGATTGTGGGCTGCTAACCTTTGGAAGGGGGTTAGCAATGGCATGCTTCCACCTGGATGGGAAAGTAGAAGGAGTTGAACAGAAATTCAACAAAAAAGTAAGATGACTATTATAGGCAAAAGCGTAACAATGAAAGGCAAAGGAACACCATCATCTCCAGCTGAATCGGATTTTATAGAATTCACCGCCATAACGACCTCACCCTCATCAACATTTCTAAAGGAGAAACAGCCTTGGCAGTCATCCTCCTTCGTGGATGGTAACTGGTAATTAGTTGGGGAAAGTCCGTACTTAATGTTACTCCAAAGAGCGGAGGTGTCACGAGACGGGTCAATCCGAACGCCCAAATAGTCTTTCTTGGCTTTAATACAAAGCGATTTTGATCTATACGCCTCGTGATCATGAGCAGATTTTGTGAGTTTCTATTTATGAAAAAGGTAATCGCAAAGAAGTAATGAACCAGGGATTAGGAGCATGTGACAGTGTAAATTAATGAATAGGGGCAAATGCATCCAAAAGCGCAACAATATTAGAAGTAAAATGAGAAGCCATACGCTCTGAATCGCCTATATTCCATTAGCATTAAAATTGACTATGTCACCCCTCACACGAGAAGAAGGTGCGTGCTGATAATTAGTTCCAACAGCGAGAGTGAGGGTTTTTTCATTATACTTTCAACTAAGTCTACAAGCAAGTGACCTACTTAAGAAGAATTGTTATGTCGTGATGCTCCTTACATGGACGTTAGCGTGAGTCTGTGATCGTTATGATTCAATACCAATATTCACTTTGTAAAATCTTCTCGGCTTTCACTGCGTGATTCCGTTGAAGTGATTTAGTTCGATTTGTTTACTCATCAACTAAAATTCAGCGCAAGCTCGTGATTATCTTTTAGCGAATTGTTACGCTGAACACGATGGTGAAGTCATAATTGCGATATCTTATGCCGTTCTCACACTGGAGCACTTCGAGGATGAAGAAACGTGGTTGTTACTCGAGATGTTCTTCACGGTTCATCTACTCTGATAACGGAATGAGATACCACAATTCTGACTCCACCATCGTGTTCAGCGTTGAAAAATCTATAAGCTGAGGTGTTACTCGGCAAAAAAGGATACAAAATTGGTTATAAAATCAGTAAAATGGAGACATTTTACGTAAAATCAGATATTTCTTCGAAAATTTGTGAAATGTTGAATGATTGACTTGGGAAAGATAACCCCAGCTAGAGTGAGAAGAAATATGACTGCAGTGGGAAGAAATGATCCACTGAATACCTACTCTTTGCTTATACTTTTATTAGCAAGTTATTACTATTTCTGAAACTGCAATTGACTATTTTCCAAACTTGCACAAGTCAATTAATTGCAGTTTCTGAAATAATAATTAACTTGCTAATAACAGTAGGTATTCAGTGGATCATTTCTTCTCACTGCAGTCCTATTTGTTCTCCCTGCAGCCTGGGTTATCAGTTCCCACCCGCTGTTTCCGCCCCCAAGCGGCGTCCCCCTCCATATCGCCTCACACGGCAGCCCAATGTTTACAGGTGCTGCCCCCAACTGCCCCCACTCAAAACCGCAGTTGCCATCGTGAATCAGTGCCACTCAAACCATCGGAACGATACGATCAAACCGATCATTAAGGAGTTTGACAATTCTTCCTTGTGTTTGTGGGTTTTCTAAACGATTCGCGTCGGTTTCCCGAGTGTTTTTGATTTATACAATTATCCTGAGATGTATCCTGTGGATGGAGGTTGAAACTATTCGGCGGAAAGTGAGTAGTTTTATGCTCCTATTGTTATAACTTAGAGTACCTACTAGACGTATTGTAGGGGATTCTATATGTGTGGATAGAAAGGTTACTCCAAGCATTAGGCAAATTGAGTTGGTATAACCGTTTTCCATATTACTGATTTAATAATTTTTGACTTTGGTCAACTCTGTTAATAATTGGTTAAATCAACGACAAACCTAGTACATTTTCGGCATTGATGCTGATTCGTGATAATCTGAGACGTAATCTAGATTTTTGTTCTTTATTCTGAACTCATCTTCATGTGGTTTCAAATCATTAGAGGGTCACAGATACGCACGTTACGCGATCCGCCAGGGGACGTACATGGAATACCAAATACTTTATAGGCAACGGTGCAACCCCTAACTGGGAGTTTCGGTAACAATTGCCACCTGATTGTTACTTAGAATTCACACCACCAAAATAACTCAAATCTTCGCTTGGGCCATCCTGCAATCCAAATCTGAAGAGTTATTACAGCTAGTTGTACTAGTAAAAGTATAATTCACCTTACCAAAATTACATAATATGTCATTTGAGCATTTTTGTCAAATGCGTTCATCCTGTATGTAACGTCTTGGAAAAATGTATTCATGTTTTGTGGAGAATAGAAAAAAATAACATAAACATGCATGTCAATATCCAATTGGCTCCACAATTTTTTAGAGAATTTTCGAAGAAACCGTTTTCGAGGGGAAAAACTACCCATAAATTCCGAAAATTGAACAGTTTGTTTACGCTGAATACGATGCTGAAGTCAGAATTGCGATATCTTATTCCGTTCTCAATCTGGAGCACTTTGAAGATGAAGAAACGTGGTTGTTATTTGAGATGTTCTTCACAGTTCATCTGCTCTAATTTGATAACGGAAAGAGATATCGCAATTCTGACTTCACCATGATATTCAGCGTTGAAAACTCTGTAACCTGAGGGTATTTGGGAAGTTTGGGTGGGGGGGGGGGATTACCCGTAAAACATTCTGACGAGTGATACCTCATTTTAAAGGGCTTTTTACGCTGAGCTCAATGGTGAAATCAGAATGGGATATCTTTTTCCGTTCCAAAATTGGAGCACTTTGAAGATAAAGAAACGTGATAATTATCACCTTAAGGTGTTCTTCGAAAATTCGCTCTTATAGCCATGCTGCATGACTGTGAATTTATTTATTTTTTTTAAATGTAAAAAAACGTTATGGTTTTGCTATGAACGCTATTATAATAGTTGGGATGGTTGGGGAACTATAGGAAGAGGAGCACGGGTAGAGGCATGGGACGGATGAGGGATTGCAGTCCACCAAGCCTCTCTGTAGGTTGTGGGTTGCCTACTGTGATAATCTGAAAAATTACAATTATAGTAAAGCACACCTCACGAGTACAAGTAGAAATACCCAGTAGAAATGTAGCTTTTATTATCAACAAAAACGTAAATTTTGGGTGAAAAGGAATTTTGAGAGAAGAGAGTCGATTTTTTGACGAGAATGAAAGTGAGTTTTTGTTTAGATTTTTCTCCTTTTCTGTATTGGGATTAATCGTATGGCAACTGATTAGCACGAGTTTTTAAAAGTTCTTGTAAATATCGATGAAATAATATAATAAAGCTATTGGCGAAATTTATTGTTTGTCAATTCCATTCTTGGTCCTTGTAATGGAGGTTCATTGTAGGAGGTTCCTTTCGATTTGATTAATTTTATTATGAATGAAGCGTATTGGTTAAATCGTAGAAATGAACAGTTACTGCAATTACTGTAGTAATATTTTGATGATTATACTACCTACTTTAAATATTTGTTGTAGTTGATCACTGAAGAAGTTAATATTGTCTGGAAAAATTCCAAATGTATGAAAACAACATAAAGATGAAAACCTTGAAAATGGTGTAACTGGACAAGACATGAAATTCCAAGGTCTTCCTCGCTACTTGAGCGTGGTGAAAAGGTGTTAAGTGTTGGGCTAAGGTCAAGAATCTGTCCATTGACGTTTGACCTTCATGAAATATGTATTTCCGCCACCACGTCGATTCCGATGGATAATTCAACCGAGTTTTCTTCTTCCCGAAACGGGAAGGCAATCGAAGTCATTTATTTATTATTAAATAAACCATGGTCGAACTAACCGTTTAGTCACATGGAAAGGCGGTTTTACTATTTAATTTTGCAATGAAGCGGCAATTGGCATTTCGGACGAGACCGCCGAAAATGATGAACCCGGAAGTGAAGTTGACTTAATCATACAATATTATCGCTTTGCTCTTTTTTAGGTAGCAGGAGAAAATGTGTCTAGTCAATTCGTAATCAACTCGGAGTGTACACAGTGAATGACCTCTACTTCTTTACTAATGCAATACTATTCTAAATGTATAGGAATCTTAATCGGTTTTTTTTGTGCGTGAGAAATTGAATTTGAAATCGCAGGGGGTTCAAAATTAATTTTGAAATTTTGAAAAATTCATATCTCGAAATATTTTAATAGAACGGTATAGTTTGCAGTTTGTGGAGTTTATTTTTTAAATTTCTACAACCAGCCGTTCGTTCACAATGAGGGCTCAAATTTGGAGCAGATCGAAAGTCAACATGAGGGTGAATCGTGAGAATCTATCGGTTCTGTTCTTTGTGCGTGCCCGAAGATATTCAGCACGTTTTGGCGGATCGCCCAGTCCTTGCGGAGTTCCGAAGAGCCAAGTTTGGGGCAGCGCAGCTATCACATGGTGCCGCTCTCGAAATGCTGAATGGCTCAAATTGGCTACAATTAGCCAAGCATTTAGAGTTGCCTGGGCATACCGAGAGGATTAAATATATTTACAATATTAAGGGCAATACTAATGGTTACTACAATATCTAGGTACTTAACAAAAATTGTTTTTCTTTCATTTTTTGACCTGCGGTCTTAATCCTCTCGGTAGGCCCAGGCAACTACTCATGTACCTACTACATTACACGACATCTTCAAAATATTGAGCAACATTTTTACCTGCGTCAGGCTCCCTTAAACAACGACATAATATGTTATGGATATTATCCAAAATATTCTTATAGTTTCACTCAAAATCCTAGGAAAAAAATACTGGAATTAATACGAGCTCGGCCATGTTTAGAGGGCCTATATATACTGGGATACTAGGACTTCACATGGATTCGTAACGTCCATAATGCGTTGTCCGTAAAAAGTCGTGGAGTGGGGACTCGTGAAGTAGTAATGGGGACTGCAGGACGTGCAGAAACAGTCCAGAGATTCAACGAAAAACGATAGATTACGAGAGATAAAAAATGTACGGGGGGGGGGGGGGGGAGGCTTGCGCAGAAGCTATTACGCACTCGTACGTCTTGTAAAATATCCAATTTTTCAGATATTTTCATCCGCTCCAAAAGTGAATCTGAGGAAGGAGTACCCTTGCTCCAGCCAATCAGGTGGCGTTACGGACGACGCATTACGGACGTTACGTGAATGCATGTGAACCCACCTTTACTGTCAATTATGCCCAAGGCTAGAAGTTCATAAGCACCTCTCTACCTTCATCTCCTCTAACAGCCAAGTTATTACAATCTTTTGTCGTCTGCCAAGGCCAACAAACTCCCACGAAAGAAGGGATGGTAAAATTGGGGTGACAATGTAATTCAAGGACTCCAGTTGAGTCTATTCTTAGTATATTCTTCAAGGGTTCTTAGGGTTCTTCTTACGCCTTCCAAGGCGCTCGTGCTCTTCATATTCTCAGAACCCCCAATTACAGGCTAATTGACTCCGTGATAAATGAACGCTATTACTCACGCCTACAGGTAAATGAAAAAAATATCGGGTTTGTTGGGGCGGAACAACTTCTGCAGTTTAGCACCCAACTTGAATTGGGGGTGTTACGTGATGGATATCGTAAGGTATATTTACTATCCATATAGCGAAGGTCATACTTTTTGTTTTGGCACGAGAGTTGCCAAGGCAACGGCGATGTACTCGTACCTATTCGAACGCCCACCTGCCGTTTGTCTCTTCCGATTCCCGCGAATTGATATGCGTCGTTGAGATCCGATGAGTTCCACTGTCTCACCCCTAAATGCGCGTATTGATGAAATGACGTCATCAAGTGACAAGTGACGACGTAACGAATCGATTACTGCCCTTGAACCCGGCGAACAGAAGTTATTTAACGAGTAGATACTTTCCTTATAAAATTCAATGTTGCAAAATATGTTTTTTATATGTTTTCATCAACCAACTTCCATTGATCAACAAACGGCGTGAATCGGATCAATTTTCAACTTTGCGCAGCTGCCAAAACTAATCTAATTTCAGCCGAATCTCAGTGGTATATTTTGAGTCGCAGTCAGTTTTGAATCCCTTTTCAAAATTCTATTTATCGTCTATCGTTGATTTTATATATTTTTCAAGAGCCATGATCCGATTTACCCTTGATGCGGGGTACACCGGATCAACAACTGTTTTTCCCAGAAAATCCGGATCTCCTTCAGGAAAAACGTAAATGAATCCATCAAGATCTCTGAATTTCCAAGGTCCGACGTTTGATTCACGCTCACGTTGACCATTTTTATCTGGTTCCCGAATTCCAAATTTACAGGTCAAATTTGAATGGGAAAAATACCGCTGACGAACGGATTTGTTTGAATTCGATTTACTGATTTTACGAATCTTGCCGTTTTCGGTTTCTTCTTGGTGATAGTTTAGTGATATCAAGTGTCATGTTCTGAGTTACATTCCTTCTCTATGGAAAGAAGGTAATTTCGAATATTTGTCGATAGGTACCTACTTCTCGATATCAATTAGGTATTTACGATCGGAATTTAGTTAGAAAACTGAAGAGACCATCGCTGAGCTAGACTCCCCACTGCTTCACTTGGAGGTGAACATCTTGTTCTCGAACGAACACTCAATATTTTAGCTCATTACTCCAATTATTTCGTTTGGTTATTAAAAAAGTAAATTTCGATTCGAATTGACCTATTATTCGGATGAATTGAACCTTTCACGGGAACATGATTCGACACGAAAACTAAGAAATTCCATAGCGGCGAGTTTAGTAAGTTATTTTGGAATTTCTAAAGGAGTTGGTAGTATTAGTCAAAACTCGTCATGTTATATCGAAAGCTTTATCTTGTCAATAGGTACCTAAGAATCATTCTCGCTTAATCTTTCTTCATCATCAGAAAAGAAATTGTTAGGTAGGCACGCTTTTCGGTGTCATTTCTTAATTTTGCGTTCTTTCAAACAAATATAATGTTTTCAAACCTTTGTCTGTTCTTTGGCTGTTTCGCGGCCACATCGGTCTTCAGTTTCTTACGCGCAAGACAGTCTCGATTTCCTTCTCCTTCCGTATGACGATAACGTTTGTATGAACCGTTCATACTTTTCTTTGTCGGCGGTGTGTGACGAGAAAAGCTAAGTTCGTAGATTCACAGAATCGGACCACTGTGTGGTTCGAGAGTTTTCGGGGGGGGGGGGGGATTACCCATAAATTCCAAAATGAAACAGTCTAATAAGTGACACCTCATTTCAAAGATTTTTTCACGCTGAATACGATGGCGAATTCAGAATTGCGATATCTTTTTCCGTTCTCAAACTGGATATGAAGATGAAGAAATGTGGTTGTTACTTGAGATGTTCTTCACGGTTCATCTGCTCTTATGTGACAGCGGAATGAGATATCGCAATTCTGACTTCACCATCGTGTTCAGGTTGAAAAATCTGTAAACTGAGGTATTACTCGGCAAAAAAGGTGACAAAATTTGTTATAAAACCAGTAAAATGGAGACATATGACATAAAACTAGTTATTTCTTCGAAAATTCGCTCTTATAACCATGCTGTATGACTGTGGATTTGTTAGTAATATTATAAAAAATAATTGTCTTTACTCTGGCACACAAACTCGAAAAAGGCTCCCCCAAATCTGCGCCTGTTTGCGAGTTTGTGTGCCAGAATAAAGACAAGAACAAGAAAATGTCAACAACAACAATTCTTGGTCTATTCCTACTGTTTCATGGCCCATTTCTTCATAAGGACGAGATTTTGACAAGTTGACCCCTAGCTGTTGTTCGACCAGTAATTTCTATTGACAAAAGGGCATCGGCGGTCAAGGCCTTCAAGTTGTTGCTTATTCGCATTTCCGCTCGATTGCATCGAATCACTATCGGAAACTCTTTTGACGTCTGATGTAAATGTAATTCGTGTATTTACCTATTTCACCGATACTTGATAATTGATCCGATGTTTGAAACAAGTTCAGAGACCACTTGAGTCAATATTATCAAGATGGTATTTCCAGTCGCCCTCACCAGTGAATGTATTTTCTAATAAATAGGATTTACGAACGATTGTTAACGATCATACATATAATAACACAATTATATTTGGTTTTTGTTGCAGGGCAAAGAGGAGCATATAATGATTAACTCAGTTTTAACTTGACATGGCGGAGTGTGTCAAGGTCATAGTACGATGTCGGCCTATGAACAGCAGAGAAAACGCGCTGAAATGCAGGGTGAGTTTCAGTTGAAGGCAAGGAGTTGAAGTTTTATGTATAACGCTCACCACATATTATGCGGTTGATACACATTTAATTAGTTCATAAAATGTCTCATTTAAACCATTTTGCTACAATTTAAATCTAACCTTATTTAATATATCGTATTAATGCTTGACGCAGGATATATGATAAAAATTCCGAATCCAAATTCCGCTGAAATGTTTTTCGAATACAAAATTATCGACGATAATTAACCAAAATGGGTCAAAATTCACTCCAAGGCCCTAATGAGCGACGTATAGAAAGCAAGGTTACAACATGTGTTAAAAATTGATAAATGAATATATTTAGGTAAATGAAATGTACAAGATAAGTTTCATGTCATTATTTCTGTACATAATCGCCATTGAGGTCAATAGGTACATTGTTGAAGCCTAGGGACCAGTTTGTGTATACCCTGGTCGTATACTTTTCGCTCCACCTCCCGAAGCCCTTTTTCGACAGCACCCTCAACCTCCTCGTCATTTGAAAATCGTTGCCCACCTAAAAACTCCTTCAATTTATTGAAAAGATGATAATCCGATGGTGCCAGGTCCGGGGAATAGGGTGGGTGAGTCACAATGTCCCACCCAAATGAAAGAAGCAGCTATAAGATCTAACGTTGTCATGAAGGAGTGACACACCACAAGTCAGCATTCCTCTCCTTTTGTCCTTTTTTTTTCAACTTCTTGAATTTATGGTGGTTCCTTTAGGCATAAAATCTCCCAGTATTATCTCTTTCTGGTCCAAAAAGACAGATCTTCCTCTCTGAAAATTGGACTTTTGGAAATGTTTTGGTTGATGGTCAATCGGTATGGCGTCACTGTAGAGACTGCCTTTTTGACTTAGGACCCACGTTTCGTCACCAGTCAAAATTGAAAAGTTTCACCGTCGCTTTCAGTAAGGAACCGAATAACAGAGCGTATCTCACACCTGCGGTCAGTGGAGCGATTTGAGGACGAACTGTTTAACGCTTTTGGCTGCTGTGACGGCATTTTGTCACGAACTGAGGCGTTTGGTGATTTGTTTTGACCGTTAGGAACCTCTCTACCTACCAGTGGTGACAACTCTGAACACCAAAATTCCCTTCGTCCTACACAGCCCTTGTAACCTTACTTTCTGGACGTTTCCAAGAATACCAGTGACAAGTGGGTTTGAAGTCGTTAAAAAAAAGGTGGTTGAGGTCAACAAAGACCCCCTCTGACATTGACCCACCTGCCTCCCCCAATTGAAAAGGCCCTTAGTTAGCCTTAGAAGGCACCCACCTTCTGAGTGTGCTGCTATCGACCAGCGGAGGTCTACCAGCTACAGGAGACTTTAGCCGCCCTCAAAGAGTGGCGGGCCCTAGTTTCCAATTTCATTGAAGGCAGGCGTGGGGGGTGTCAGTCAGCTGTGATATATGATCCGCTTATAACCAGGACGTAATAACCAGGAATATTGGGACGTGACCAACATTGAACGAATAAATCAAAGTTCTCGATATGATCTCACTGAAACTTTTCTCATTTTATATGAGGAATTATAGAAATCAAATTGCAGTTTTTCAAAACATGAAGATAGGAAAACGCATGAAGAGCCTAATAATATTATATTAATATTTTAACCCATAGACATATAGAACAAGTTCATGCAACTATACGTAATTATTAAACCTAATTATTAAACCTGTTTATAAGATGGAAGGGTTATTTTTAGAGAGTTTTCGAAGAAAAGGAATCTATTGTTATTGGTCCAAAATTCTTAAATTCCGTTCTTAAACTGGAGCAATTTGAAGATGAAGAAACATTTTACATAAAATCAGATATTTCTTCGAAAATTTGCTCTTATAGCCATGCTGCATGACTGGATTTTTTAGTAATATTGTCGAAAATAATCAAATGTTCACTGCTAAGATGTTAAGGTTTCTCTTACAGAACGTGGTGACTATGGACTCAGACAGGTGTTCCTGCTCTATAGCGAACCCTACGGATAGCACGGCTCCTCCCAAGTCCTTCACGTTCGATGGCGTTTACGGGGACAACTCGACGACCGAGCAGATCTACAACGAAAGTGCTTACCCCCTCATAGAGGTTTGTTGACGTGTCATTTTCGTTATTCGGAAATATTAAGAAATGAGGTCACTCACAAACTGGCGCAGTAAGCAGTTCTGCTTATATTGGTCACAATTACGTTTATAAAGCCACCATCCCATCAAGTAACCAATAAGTAGATGGGATTTAGGTTATGTTATATTTTAGTTTGTAGCAGTATACATCAATTTCTTGGTGGATTCAGGGGGTGTTGGAGGGATACAACAGCACCGTATTCGCCTACGGGCAGACGGGATGCGGGAAGAGCTTCTCGATGCAGGGAGTGACGGAACCTGGGAGCCAACGCGGGATCATCCCGAGGGCCTTCGAGCACATTTTCGAAGCCATCAGCGTCTCTCAGGACGTCAAATACCTCGTGCTCGCGTCATACCTCGAGATCTACAACGAAGAGATTCGTGACCTTCTTGGCTCCGACGTCAAGCTGAAGCTCGATCTCAAGGAGGTGCCGGATAAAGGAGTTTACGTACAAGGTAGCAATCGCATTCATTATAATAAGCAATGCAGCATAATTGTGTGTGTACTGTGAATATAATCCATGTGGACGCAGAAATTCTTCGATCCCACAACACGGAGCAGTCAGAACTACTCAGAACTTTACTCTCAACGAGCACCGAACTTTCTTAACCACTGGTTTACAATTTTATAACAACTATAATTTTTTTAGGAAGCTAGAAGCAAAAACACAGGTAGATTGCAAAACTGGGGGGTTGATAACTAGTCGCCACATTGAGGTGAGAAACGTCCTAGGAGAACTTATGACTACCGCATGGATTGCGTGAGGGATCCCATTGTAAGGGAGGCATCGAGATCCGAACCAATGGTCCGAGGGGCTACAGAGGGAGGCGTTGTTTGATATCTGCGTCGTAGGGTCTCGCGGCTCTCGTCCTGTCACTTCTATCCTCTCCTCAGCAGTGCAAGACAAGATGCGCAAGTACCTGAGTGCCTGTGAGGAAGGACGTGCCTCTTTCACACCAATGGTGCGTTCGGCTGACGGATTGTGTGGAAGGTTCTGGCAGAGCGTTTATCGGACAAATGGAATCGGTATCCCGTTCCGCTACTCAGTACATTTCTAGAAACCAAGAGTATCCGATTAATTTATTTTTGACATGGATATGTCATACCGCTGGGCGTCAAGAAATACTTTGCTACACGGAAAAATGTAACAGCTATGGGCAATGATATACTCCTGAGTGGCTTCTAAAGCTATTTTCTATGCTATTCACTCTATGAAGCTGTAATTGGGTATGTAGCCTCCTTAGGACTTGCACTTTGCAGAATAGGCCTGGGATCAGCTGAGAGCATCTACACCTAATTTCTGAAAATTTGGTTACACGGACAATGTAAACAGTTATAACCTTATAAACACCAACGGGCAATTATTATCAGCACTCTTCGGTTGCGTTTCCACGTCCCCATTTCTCTTACACGATTCTAAGCAATTAGAAATACCTATACGTAATTAATGATACATTGAAGTTATTTCATTTTTATCCTTATTTAGTTTTACTTGAGTCACAAAACTCATATTTCACAGGGAGAAAATGAGACATATCCATGTACCGATGTATCTGCATGTAGTGTAAATACTCAACATCAGTTTACTGATTTGACATTGCTATGTCTTATGGCAAAATTTGAGTTCTATCCTTTTCCTTCCCCGTTATACACGTAAGTGTATTTCAGATCGATGTAGAACTATTTCCTGCGACATTGAACTTCAACAGGGGGTGTTACCACAATCACTTTGATATTTATAGTTATTGATCGGTTATTTTTCGTCCCTTTTAACACCAACGGCAGGGCTGCAGTGCATAATAATAATAGGCGAGGATGGTGGAATTTCAAGTTGAGATGGCAACAAGCCTTTACTTCAGTATCAACGAATATTTTTGAGAGCATACCTAAATATTGTAAGATTTGCACATTCATACGATTCCTGACGATATATCGTCTTAAATGAAGCTATCTGTCTGGACGCTCTGTAAAGCGGTGGCTACAATGAAAGCCACACAAAAATCTGTTTAATTTAATTAAATAATTTCATTTTGTTTATTAAAAGGAGTTAAAGTGGCTATACATTATTAAAGTGGCTCATACATTTAATGAGCCAACATTGATTGAATTTTGTCAGATCTGACGTGGCATGCCGTCGGGAGCGTCAGCGATTGCGAGAACATGATGAACAAAGGCTGGTCGAACCGGTCGGTGGGAGCGACTCTGATGAACGCGGATTCTTCGAGGAGTCACTCCATCTTCAGCATTTCCGTCGAAATGATGTCCACTGAAGACGCCGCCACCGCCATCCGGAGGGGGAAGCTCAGCCTAGTTGACTTGGCGGGGAGTGAAAGACAGGCCAAGACAGGTATAAGCTTTCAATAAGTTGACAGATATGACAAGTATCAGTTGCGTTGAGTCTTTAAACTAAAATAAATAAACATTTTTGGGGATCTTAAGTCTCTAGGTCACAACCTACCCAGAGATCTCAACTTGTGCATAATACTGGTGCTCGAAATCTCAGGTTCTAACTATTCCCATGGTGCTTTTGTTTTATTGGTGCTTGGGCCCAAGATACCAGCTCTTCCTGTTGTAATGAGGAGATGGTATTATCAAGTACCTATCCCAATAAAGTTTAGCATAGCAATATGTTGTTCTTGTACGGCACCCATAGACACCCAAACCTCGTCAGAGTCTGGACCAGTTTGAGGACCCACAGCTACAAAAACAGAATCCGAGTATTTCCCAAATACCTTTTTCCAGCATCAAAGCTTTGTTCGGCTAAGTACATAAGAAGGGCACAAATAAATAGATACTCACGACCTGTTTAGTACCAGCAGGATTCAAGTTCAATCTAAGTGATGACGTCTAACGGTTGAATTCGTTTTGAATTAAAGGTGCAATGGGCGAAAGACTGAAAGAAGCGAGCAAAATCAATTTATCACTCTCAGCTCTTGGCAACGTCATATCGGCCTTAGTTGACGGAAAAGCCAAACACATCCCTTACAGAGACTCCAAACTTACTCGACTGCTTCAGGTATTTTATTATTCAATTTCTGCTGTCGTAGATATTAACGAATCACCACTGTTCCTAATTCGACGAGTGTTTCAGGACTCTCTGGGAGGGAACACGAAAACTCTTATGCTTGCGTGTCTATCCCCCGCGGACAACAATTACGACGAAACGTTATCGACACTAAGGTACGCTAATAGAGCGAAAAACATCAAAAACCAACCGCAAATCAACGAAGACCCCAAAGATGCTATGCTGAGAAAATACCAGGAGGAGATCGAGCAGCTGAAGGAAATGCTGACGAAACCACGCATGACAGCTGTCGGTGAGTGAAGCTGGTCATTTTAATACCTTGAATAATTGATACATCAATGAAGGTTGTGATGCGGGGAAAATGTCAAAACCCGAATAATGAAAACAAATGGGCTGTTCATTTGTGACTTATATGGGCCATTCTCCCAGAAAGCGACATTTTGATGTCCGGAGCGTTGTCCAATCCCCATCATAATTTTTTGAGTTGATTTGTTTTTTAAATTATTCTATTTGACTTTATCCTTTCTCATTTTTACGAATAATGAGTTCATTCAATAGAGAAAAAAGTTTAAATAGTCAATTCGTCATTCTACGTCCGTGTCCAGGCTCCCTAATTTGATGTCCTGAAAAAAGTTTTTTCTCGGGTTAATCGAAAATTCGCGCCCTCACCTTTTGAGATTCTTCCTAAGGGGTTCTCATAATTTTAAGTTAATTCCCTTCGAAAATCAAGAGGAGAATAATATTCTATAATATATTCTATAATATTCTATATATTATAATATAATATGTTCTATATTATAGAACACATATTATGTTCTATATATAGAAAAACAAGAATATCTCCAGAAAACTTGAAGCAAGCTAAAGAGAGAATATTGTGACAATAAATATGTAGAAAAAACCTCCACGGGTCATTATGCAGTAGTTAAAACCAGTTAGCAACGAGTCGCTTTCTGAAAATAAAGCTGTGTAGAGTACACGAGTGATATGTACAAAAAATCGCTGCAGGCTATCCGTAGAGGATTTTTAATTAAAAAATCCTCTACGGATAGCCTGTAGAGGATTTTTAATTAAATCTTATCACGTATATCATTCTTGTTTTGTTCCGTGCACAGTTGACGAAGTTCTCTTAGAACAAGAAAGGGAAAAAATCCGCCTTGAATACGAAAAAGAGATGACAGCTCTCAAGGCTCAATTCAACGAAGTGAACTCCAGCAAGAGCCAAGTTCAGGAGGAGCTGCTCGTTTTGAAAAACCAGTACGACCGACAGCTTCAAAACATCGACAAGCAGGTGAGTAGGTGATGTTGTACATGATCTACTCTCTAATGAGTACATGATGTAAGGTTTTCCTCTTGTATCTCTTTCATAATTACTGTAACCCAAAGTGCACTAACAAAAATAATAATCGTCGTAAATACACAAATTCTCACGATTTCTTACAAGAAAGCATGTAAATCCTTCAGCTTTACTAAAATTGTTAAATACTGGTGCACTCTATGAACCAAAAATTAAAACTGTGATCAAATTTGAGCAAACTACAACGTAGTTCACTGAGCCCAATTGAGCTAACAAAGTAACAAACGCCTCTCGTTGAAAGCAGTATCTGTGGAGGCCAATAGACGACGACATCCAAGTTCATTTTTCGATTTTACACACTCGTGACACCTTCACATAATGCATTTTATTAAGGACCGGTAACGACATTGCATGACTTGAACTAATCGATAAGGTCGATGGTTGAATTCGAACCTAAAAGATAGCTGGTAATTTAGAGTCCGGTTTGTCATCACGCCAAACGCCGTGTTACGTGGGATCGTTTGTACACGCCGCTTTAACGAATGCTCAAATTTGAAAAAGATTTGAGAAGCTATTTCTCCAAAAATTACATTTTGAGGGGCGGTTGACATTTTGTTGTTGGTTCATTATCGAATAATTATCGCACATCTCTAGTGCATTATACTCTGTTGCAAACTGCTTTGGTATTGAGAAGCGCAGATACTGAAGCAGTTTGAAACAGACTATAGTTCTATCTGTAGGTACCTATCGATGAATAGCCCACTGGAGTATAAAAATAGGGAGTAGAGAGAAGTGAATGAATGGTGTATTTCTTAGCAGGTCCTGGGATATCCAGACGTAAGTAGATCCGTACTGGATTTTATCGGATTTAGATTGGTGTACCAGTAATATTGAAATGTAAATAGTAGAATGTAAAAACCTACCTCTGCTCAACGTTATAGTATATCGAATATAAGTACTAATATTTCCGTTGATTCCAGTCTGTTTTCAAACAGGCGCCTCTGAAAGTCGTCGAAACCTCCATGGGGTCCTGTCTGGAGGCTGAGTCCGAGAAGATTATCGCGAACAATAACAACAACAAGAATATAAATAACAACAAACTAGAAAGGTACCCTGTTAATTACCTATAAATCCTTTTCTTAAGCAAAACTGTTGGTTCTGTTGGTTGGTAGAACAAGAAACAGATAGAGCAGATTTTGTATTTTCAATTCCAAAGATTAAACAATTAAATTATATTGTGTTTCAGCGATGACGTCAAGGAAGAGAATAAGGCGTCGCAGCAAGAAATTATGGCGAGGTGAGTTATATCAATCTCCCTGTTATTTGCTGTTTAGTATGTGTCAATCATGTACCATTCAAGGGTAAAGTATGAGGGTGCAATTGAAACCGTGTTATGCAGCTCCTATGGAGACTGGTTTCGTTACTATGCACGTCATCGGTCCAGAGATATTTTAATGTATCATCAGTTATGTAAGTAACTTAGATATCTTAATAGAAAGTAGAAAATTGCAGAGAAGGCGTCTTGATACGCAAACCCCTGATTAATTTGTGAACCATCAGTGAACCATCTCTATTATTTCCTCAGTTTGACTAGTACACTTTGAAACTCTTGACTTCAGGCTAATAAAACTCCAGCGAAGTCTGGTGGGTGGGGAGCGAGCGAACGACCAGAGCCTGAAGGAGAGAAGAGCAAGAAGGAAAAGAGCGGCAGAGAAGAGGTTGGCAGCTTTAGCAGATGTCCTGTCCAAACAGCAGCATCAGGAACACAGCTCTCTCCTCTTGGGGGTCTACGACGATATGCACGACCAGCTGACGGCCAAAGGGGAGCACTTGAAGAAGCACAAACAGAAGGTGAGGACGGTGGAGAATGGAAAAGATGTGAATGACTAGGAAATATTACGAACTTACTTATTTCGTTCAAAATTCCTAGATACGAGCGATGGAACGAGAAATAGCGGACCTCCAAAGCGAATTTGAGACGGAGCGAACTGACTACCTTGAAACGATAAGGAGGTTGGATCGGCAGCTCCAGCTCCACGTTCAGATCCTCGACAAGATCGTACCGAACCTCAAGTCCCCGTCGAATTACAGGTCGGTCCCATCTGAATCACTGCAGCTAAGGAAAATTTATTAGGGTCTTTTGAGCAGTCCATAGTCACCATGTTTAGGTCTCCACTGCTACACTCGTATGAGCAACCTGCTCATGTGCGACGCATGGGATATTTGAATACTGAGATCATTTATGGATAAAATTGGTTTCATAAGTTAGGGCCCTTTAATAGTTTGTACCTCACAGTTTGACTTATAGTTTTTCTATTTTCCACTGTAGCAATCTCGATACGATAAAAAACGAAGCATGGTGGGATGACGACGCCCAAAAATGGGCCATTCCCGACTTCATGGTCCTCAGAACCAAACTACCTCCTGCCGCAGGTAAATCGCCAATATACCGTTGCATTTTAACTTCAAATTGAACTAATTAGCAAAAGGACAAAACCTATTACCGTTAGAATTTTTTGTCTATTGTATTTCTCAAATGGGAACAACGTTTAAGCATAAAATTTCCAAAGAAAAACCAAATTGTAATTCCAAACTATCAACTATGTGCAAACCAATCAAATTTTCTCAAGTATCTAGTTGAAACGGATTTTAGCAGATTTAATAAAGTTCCAGTCATCCAGCACGAATTATACATCGAATTTTCCAAGTAACATACCTACCTCCTCCAATTTACCTACCCTTAATGTTTTCCAAAATTACCCATCTTCAAACTTGACCTTCCGTTAGTGTAACCTTTGGAAAAATTAGGCATTTCTAAGATGAACGGAAGTTTCGTCCTCGAAACTATTCATCATGTTAATAAGTACCTGCAAGATATTCAAAATAACGATTTTCTTTAAACTATTTTTATATCCCATAGGTTTATGGAAAATAATACGGCAAAAATTGGGGCGGTATTGCAGGTAGAGCAGTTCATCCGTTCTACAGCACAGATGGGTACCGCGCGCAGCCTTCCGTCTCCAACCATCGCCCCAATGTTTTCAGATCCCGTCTGGGAAAATTTTAACGTTTAGCTGAGAAATTTTCCCCACGTTTCAAAATAACACGATTTTTTTAACACAAAACAAATAAGGATATGAATTAAATTTGGTCAAATGAATAAGATTGACTCGAATATTTTTTAGATGTACTAGGTACTCGTATTTTGGCCCAACAACCAAATACCTACATGTTTGACCCAACCAGAAGGCATTTGGATATGAATAGGTGACCGGACCGTTTGTGTGATTCAGTGATGGACATTTTGTACGGATATCCCTGGCACTGACATGAATGTATTTGTGGGGGCAAATTTTGATCTTCTTCAAGACCATGTCGAGCAATTGAAAATAATCAAGAAAGACTAATTAAAATACATTTTCTAGACAAAAGAGTTCCTCATGGAACACGCAAGCTTTATCGAAACATCAAAAAAGTACTGGAAAACCACGAGGTCCATTTGTCCTCGGGGGAATACAGTTAACATGGGAACAAAATAGTTACTGCGAGTAATTTTAGGGAAACATATCCAGCACAACTTAACGTAGTATATCCACTAGTTTGTAGGTTACTTTGGAAATTCGCTCATTTGGTCATGCTGAATGACTTGAACTTTAATAGAAGTCAAGTTCGTTTTTCAATTCTTACAAATAACACAGCCCCACAAAAAAGTAAAGTACGCCTTTTCTGCAATATATCTTTTCCACAGTAATTTCGCCTCCCAAACACGAATTCGCTATCCGAATTTGGCTATCACCAAGTTTTCTTTTCGATTCATTTCATTTTTCTTTTTAAGAATCTCGAATGTGTGCCACCATGTGTGAATGTAATTGGGCTTGCCCGTATAATAAATAAATAAAAGTTATGTACCCACTTCGTCCCGTCCCCATACATAACAATGTACTGCTGATTCAGCAACCCAATAACGTATATAAGCGGGCGCCCTCAGCACCTCGCTAGTCAGTCTTGCCCACTCTTCACGCCCGTCAACATCCGTGTCCGTGCAGTAACCTTATACCGTGTGTGTAAATTGCAATAAACGTTTTTTAAAAACTCTAACTCGGTCTCCGATCTTCTTTCTTAAATAAATCACGTCACAATTTTTTTCTAACCTCAAAGGTAGGTGACAATTAGTGAAAATCGAGGAAAATTCACTCCTGAAAATCCAAAAAATTTGTTTTCATATCCGAATCCATATTTGCGAGTGTACGGACCCATTCAACTTGAATCCACCGCCAGAATTGTGTCCATTGTGTGACCATTTTGCTTTTTTTCTAAACCTCAGAAATCGTGATTTGGCACAGAGAGGGTTTTCTGAGCCGCTCATTACGCAATCTGAAGTCAGATTTGCAATATTCAAAATAGCAGATCCAATATGGCGGACAAAGTTTCAAGAGTGAACCAACTTGAGCCAAATTTGGTATAGAGGGTTTTTTTTTGGTTTTGGTCCGCCATATTGGATCCGCCATCTTGAATTTAACAAATCTGACTTCAGAATCGAGTTAAATGTCATATTTGTGTAAACATGAAAATTAATTTTTTTCGGATTTTCAGGAGTGAATTTTCTCGATTTCCACTCATTTTTACCTATTTCTTGAGGTTAAGATAAGATAAGATAAGATAAGATAAGATTTATTTATTTAGCAAAATCAGAAAATACAAATTCCAAAATAAACTCAAGCAACTTCAAAAATGAAAATAAAATGTAATGAATATAAAACAAAAAAAAAATTTCTTCAATGAATATAAAATAAAACATTTCTTCAATGAATATAAAATAAAACATTTCCTCAAACAGAGCAATAAATAATCGTAACAGTACTCTGATTTTGCCCACCACAGAAAAAACAGTGCCGTGATAGCCAAAGTATGACAGCAAATTCGTGTTCAGGAGGCGAAATTACTAAGGATAACACATATTGCAGAAAAGGGGTACCTACTTCACTTTTTTTGTGGGGCTGTGTAATTGTTTGGATTTCGATCAAAATTTTAATGTTCACTAATTAAATGATGATTTAGAATGATAAATTGCAACTATTTTTATACTAAGTTGTAGCTCAAAATAATAGGATAAGTACACGGTGTCTCTTTCGTAGATTACTGAGACTAGTTCCATCAATTTTAAAAAGTTGAAACTTAACACTTTGGGCGATCCACCATTATTGGGATGATTAGGTATGTTTATGTTCTAATAGTTTAGTAGTAGATGTTCTAATAGTTTAATAGTAAAGTAGATGTTCTAATAGTTTAGGGGAATTTGGTCAATTAGATGCAGTTGAAATAATTTTTTTAGAGTAGGTTTTTTCGATTTATGGGAGTCAGTAGGGTATCTGCAAACTTGATGTTAGATATTTTATACTTGTTGTATCAAAAGGTTCATTCATACATCGTGGAACAAACCAGCTTTATTCCTTAATTACAATCAAACGTTTTCACGGGTTTTGAAAATGGCATTTCATGCACGAAAAAGACATAGACAATCATTATAACGTCAATATTAATCATAATGTAGATGTATTTAGTTTGATATTTTGAATTGTTAACTACTTTAAAATGGCGGTCGCCAGGTGTAGGGAACCCCTGGAGAAACACATCCCAAACAGCTCCGGGTAGACTTCAGGCAAGTACTATCTAGTGGAAACCAAAAACCAAAAGCTCGCTCGTTGAATTTTCCTAAATGTTTTCGTCATATCACCAAGGCACTTGTACTGTCGGAATGTTTCCACGCAAATATTGATGTTTCTACGTTTTTATACGAGTATCTAGAGAGAAAATTTCGTTTAAAAAGAAATATTTAGTGTATTTACAAAAAAACGGCTGCATCAAGGATCGTCTCATTCGACAATGATGGACAAAAAATATCTTACAGCACCTACAAAGCACATCTTATGTCTGAGGAGCTGTCCTAAAGGAGGTTTTGTCGTTGAGAAAATGTTTTTTGTTGTTTTTGCATGTGCTAAGGACGAGAGGGGACGTCGGGAGAGATGGCACCTCTGCAGCCAGCCGAGCCGCATGTAAAGCTTCAGTTTCCATATATTTCAACGTTATTAACTCTGTCATGAATAGGCACGAATGTACAGTGAATGCAACAGTTGTGCATCCAAAGTAGATGGTTTTGTCCCACATTGCTCACGGAAACACATTCATTTCAAAATTCAAATTTCAACGTGAAGATGTAAATGAATGCAAAATGAAGGCGCGGAATTCCAGAGGCTTATTAAAACCCGATCACCTAGCCAGCCAGCCCTCTGACGTCATAGGCTCTTACGGCATAGGATGTGACGTACTAGTTAGCCTCCTGCCAGCCGTCTTACGTCATACGCTCGTGCGTCATAGGCTCTGACGTACAAGTTGGCATCCGGCCAGCCGTCTAACGTCATACGCTCGTGCGTCATAGGCTCTGACGTACTAATTAGCCTCCTGCCAGCCGACTGACGTCATACGCTCGTGCGTCATAGGCTCTGACGTACTAGTTGGCCTCCTACCAGCCGTCTGACGTCATACGCTCGTGCGTCATAGGCTCTGACGTACTAGTTGGCTTCCTACCAGCCGTCTGACGTCATACGCTCGTGCGTCGTAGGCTCTGACGTACTAGTTGGCCTCCGGCCAGCCGTCTGACGTCATACGCTCGTGCGTCTGACGTAGTGGCCCGCCTGTCGCTTGTGTTCTTACGTGATCTGAGGGAAAGGGTGAATCAAGGAAACAAATTTTTCCCGTTTCAGTTTATGTGCCAAAGCAAAGACATGAAAATGTCAACTCCATCCTGTTGTTGACACAGTCGAGAATTAAATGCTTGCATACGAGGATGCAACACATTGGGACATTTTATGTCTTTAAAGAAGTGATTCAAGAACCTTCGAACAATGCTACATCACCTACCCCAGTAGCGTAGTTGTTATACTTGTAGGGTTCATCATAAATTATGAAGCTTGCATTCGTATAGACAATATAAATTATTGAGAAGATCACCTGTGTGTAAACAATTATTTAAACAATCACGCTCATACCGCAGCTCGTCGGCCACGCACTCCGCAGTGGTTAACGTAAATCGAGAGCTATCCAACGAGTGGTGAACGATTTTTGTACGATGATAACTGGCGAACATAAAGTTCCGTAGCAACGAATCGGTTGTATGCGAAAATCATCAGAAATTTTCGTGACGATTTCGTGTAACGTTTTTCGAGTTATGTGCCAGAGTAAAGACATAAAATGTCAAAATAAAATTTATTTACCAACCAACCAACCTCCCCAAATAACCGCTGAGGTATTAAATTCCTACGAAATCTCACTTTTAGTAAATGGTGTGACATTTGATTCTCCATAGGATTCGGTAGGTATAACCAGAACTACTGTCACACTAATAATATGTCATCAACGTTTGCAAATGCAGAACTTGTGATTATTATGTTAGTATTGGGAAACCTACTAGTGGTTTCGATATTAGTATAATATCGAAAGAATAGTAATCAGTGTCGTATTATTTGGTAGCCGAATAAAAAATAACAATGCAATAATTGCAAGTTTATTAATTATTAATAAACTTCCAAAATTGACCCAAATATTAATTATAGGTACTACGCACAGTAAATGGCAAATGCTTAGTCGATGGCGGGGAAGGCTCCCATTTCCCCCAATATGACCAGCACCGAAGAGGTATAAGTCGGGCAGTTATCAGATAGACTAGTGGCGGATTGAGGGGCCAAACATCGGCTATAATCCGTAGCCCAGCCTTACTACCCAATGCCCACAAACGTTTAGGCAGGATATCTCGATTTTCAAGATAGAGACACCTTCCAAGTTTCGAGGGATTGCTCAAGAGGTCCATACTAAGGCTTCGTTCGAACATGGACGTCTTTGGCGTGGAAAAACTGTTTTATTTAAACAATTCAAACAGCAAGGTCGCTACAAAACATTGATTTGGACATGTACGAGTAGGAATTTCAGTAACGTATTGAAGGGAGCCAAAAATCGGTAATAGTATAGGAGTTGTCTGGGCGTAGCCCGGCCTTTTTGCCCAATGACCACTAACTTTTTGGCAGGATATCTGAATTTTCTAGATAGTGAGAGCTCCCAAATTTCGGGGGATAGCTCACAAGGTCCATAAACACGCAAAGTGTTTAATAAAAATAAAAAAAAAGCAAAATCGCTAAAAAGACATTGATTTGGCCAAGTCAAGTAGGAGTTAGTAGAAATTCATATATTTTCAGTGATTCCCTAAACGCTTTGTATGCAATATAATGAATTAACTTTCTCTGTAAAATTCAATCCATATCTCCTTATAAGCTAGGTTAGGTGATGACACCCCCAGATCAAAGTCTGAATCCGCCCGCCCCTGAGATAGACAGGACTCAATACACTTTATATTATCACCTCTCAATAATATTGAAGTCCGCGCATGTTATTCCTACTATCACTATTCAGATACAATGACTGTTTTTCTGAGAAGTCCAATTTGAAATGGTAGAAATAGCCTTTGATAATGTGTACATAACCCACTTCGACATTACATTGGTTCATACCGCTTCCTTTTAATCAGACCTTCACAACAACTGGGTGCAAATATTTGAAATATCGAATAGTCCTGTAGGAGTAAAGTACCAGTATTAGTTGTCCCACGGTGGCCCTTCTTATTTTTAAGTAGACCTCTACAACACAACGTAGTGTTTTCGAGTTATGACTGGCACAACTAGAGATTTCTCATAAAAAGAAAACCAATTTCCATAACCTCACACTACGCACAGATCGATTTTATACTTCGCACTTGATCACTCAAGCTTGATATTTTCAACTTGTTTATATACATCGCTGTTATTAATTATACAATACGCTTTTTACTATTCAAGTAGCTTCTTGTTTTCGCCAATATTAAAATGAACTAGATTTGAGCAACTAAACATGATACTCAGCAACCACCCATCCTCTCAAAATCATATTCGTCCAATAAAACGTTCGCACAGATTTGAGCAGCCAGCTCCTCCGTTTAACCAATTCGGTAAAACTATTACCACCCAATGTTCCTCGTACTATCCACGAAAATTCAAGGCATACGAAGACACAATTGGAATGACTTTCAAGATTAATACTTTTCGCATTCGTCATAACTTGTCTTTATTTAATTGTAGGAATAATTCAAACTCCAAAATAAGGTGGGTAGTTTTTCGAAGTCTAGAGCCTAATAACGGTCATTTCGAAGTAAATACTCTGCACATAAACACTGCTGAAATGAGGTAAAACGACTATTTTAGCTACAATCTCATCCCGAAATTCAATTTACAGAAACTGGATCCAGCAGAAGACGAAGATTTCGCCGGGAATTATTTCAAGCCAAAAAGGGCGGCGGAGCTTCTGATTAAAGCTCAGCAAGATGTCGCCAGAGCTAGTAGTGAGTACTTTTCTGTACGTATTTTAACCTTGTTTTTAAAGCTTTCAACGTGTCCTTTTCCTTCAATACTGTTAAATCAGGCGAGTATAGCTTAACTGAAGCCTACTAATAAGCTATAAATTATTGATTCAAATTCAATTTTGAAATCTGAAATTACCAATACACAAAATAACGGGGTTGTTTTTATTTGTGTGGCCAGATTACATGTACGGGAACAAAGTGAATCTACAAGGATCCCTCAACGCCATCAACACGCTGTCGTCTCTCAAAGCGAGTCCGCAGACGTTCCTCAACCACTCGTGGAGCGGTCCCCAAACCACTATGAACGGATGGATGGGTAAGGGGGGTAAGTTTCAGTACTATAATTTTACAAATACAGATTTCACGTTTCTTCTTACATTTAGTAGGTTGTTAGAAACACGAATGTGCATTGCGGTCCAAAGGTTTATCCAGTCTTATGCAGCTCGAAAAATCCAACTTGTGTATTGTGGGGGTTTCGTTCATACTTGCAGTCCAGGACCACTTCACAATCTAAAGCTGGGTACACTTTTGTAATAATACTGAAACGTACTGCTTAATCGTTTGATCCAGCGCGTAGAAGGTCTTTAGCAAGTTAGGCGCAGTCGCCGCAGCCAGAATAATCATGTTCCATCGACGTCCAGTTCATCAACTCTGAGCTACCAACAGTGGATGCCTGTTGAGTCTATCTCTAAGTTCATGTACTCCCTGCACTGCCTGAGGGCTAGGGTCGTGATCTGAACTGAAAAGATGACCCCGCAAAACTGTATAAAACCTCCCAAATTGGCATTCGTTTGTTCGTTTTCTCTGGTGGTTGGCACTTCATGCAGAGTTATCAAAATAGATTTTTTTCCATTTTTCCAGATCCAGCTGTGAGGAAGCCGGCGAGGTTGGAAGCCCTACCAATCGTCGACCGCAAGCCCATGCAGCGTCAGCTGAACACCCTCGATGTCATCTGAACTGCGACCCTCGACATACGAACACGAGGATCCGCTAAATTTATGCCTTTACATTAACGAAATATAAACGGAGATGCGAGTTATTTCAATTACACTAATCAACTGGTAGGCAAGCAACCATTTGCCGAATAAATTTGAATAATTAATTGTTTCAAGTTGTCAGAAAATATCAAACGGTAAAAGAAGTTAATGATATCGAAAACCTCCAACTGGTTATTCAGAGGTGACATTCAGAAAGAGTAAATAAGAATATGTTACCATAAATTGTACATATGATTTAATTTTTGTGATATTATTAAATCTAAACAATTTATTTTTGTAAACTTAGAGGGAATGGGCTTTTACGGGGACCATAATTCAAAATGTATTATTGTGTGCCTTTGATAACTTCATCAAGTGCCTTCTTCATGAATAAGTAATAATAAAGTTTCAAATGGATATTTTACTCGGCGTTTGTTGTGTGTAAATAAAAATATATGAGGTTAAATATTGCACTGTACATTAAGACGTAAATAAGTATGTAATGGTTTTTCATGTTTTGAATTCAAAATAAAAATGTTGATAGCATTGATACTGTACTAAGAGTTGTTTTGATGCAAATGATGAATATTTACGTTGTTTGGGAGTTCGTTGTGGAAATAAAATTAGAGAAGTGAACAATGTTGGGTTAATTATTGAGATTTGCCTCCTGTCAGAGTCTGCATGGGGGAACGCGGTGATCCTAATGGTGGGAAAGGCAATAGGCAGTTGAATAGCAGATTTTGATGAAATTAATTAACTTCCACATTTCAGCTTATTACGACCATTCGGTCGCCTCCTTATGGAATAAACGTAACACAGGTGATGATTCTGTCAAATATGTATATGATCATAGTTAAATGTTCTCTCGGTGGCTTAATAATAATTAAATTTTATTATCAAGGATAGTGTTGGTAAGGTGTTTACAAACCTCAATTCTAATTACACAGCCGCAGCGCGGTGGAAACTAGTGGCCTCCGTATAATACATAAGTACCTTACTTTTTATGAAAGTTAAAGACATCAACGAAAAGTAACGGACATAAATTTTATGGTCAGCTTTATAATTGGAACATCAAAGTCGAGACACAATTTCAGTCATATCCAGGATGGTAAATAAAGATTTGAAAAAAAAAAAACAGGAAAAGAAATGTGTAAAACAGAGAATGCAGGGAATCGGTAATCAGACATGTTGAGTTTTCATCGCAAATCGGGAGATTTCCCGGGAGAAAACCCATTCAGAAGAAGATATTAAAACGATCTATCAGGAGAGAAATGAGAAAAGCAAGAAAGACAAAGACGCAAATTCTAGCCAATCATTGAGTATACGAGTAGACTGAGGTTTGATGTAAGCCTGTGAGCCACGACATGCCTACAAAGCAGCCTTTTTTATGGTTTAATGATGTTAAACCGCAAAAATTTCTTGCTGGTCTGGAAAAGGAGGCTCAGGACGACCATTTCTCAGGTATTTTTCAATAAAAAGTGATTATTAAGAGCTTGACTGTTAGGACCAATCGAACGCTAATTTTGGTTTATTATCTTCGATAATGAACCATTGGAATCGCCCAAAGAAAAAAAAATTTTAACCCCCCCTCAAAATTTGTTGGTTTACGTTTCAAGATACGTAGATTCAGAAAATCGAATAAAAAAACTCTGCAAATTCTTGACACAACGGTTCATTATCTTCTTTGTACAGATCACCCTTCTGTCTAGATCACTAGGTCTAAATGTCTAGATCCTAAATGTTAGATTAATTATTATTATCAATTATCACTAATTATTAACAATTTTATCAAGTACCTACCTAGTGAAAATTATTATAATTTATTGTTAGGTATTAATAATTTGTATTTATTATTAATTATGATTAATCAATACGATATAATTCTGGGGTTTTTAATACTACGTCGGTAATAATTTTTCTATAAAAGAAGTACCTACCAACAAACATTCGAAATTACCTTCATTACCGTAGCACGAAACGCACCTCAGAACAACAAACTCGACATCACTTAAGCCATATTATGTTCCAAAGAGCTTGTTAGTATGAAAATGGACCTGTATTTCAACAGTTTGATTCACGATCGGGTTGTGAGGCACAATCTTTGAGCCCTCATTGTGAACGAACGGCTGGTCGTACAAAGCTGCGGATGGTCTTAAAAAATTCTACGGAACAAACTCTATCGAAATATGAAATAAAAAACATACCGTTATATATGAATTTTTCGAGATATGGAATTTTCTAAATTTAAAAATTCGTTTTGAACCCCTTCCCCTTGACCTAGGGTTATGAAAAGTTTCGAGGACCATTGTGGGGTTAGTCGAAACCCATAAAAAAAATTTCGTAATTTTAACTCAACGCTAACTGGGCAAAGTGGCGCGGACGGCGTACGGCGTACGGCGGACGGACGGATTTTGGTTTATTATCTTCGATAATGAACCATTGGAATCGCCCAAAGAAAAAATCTTTTTAACCCCCCCTCAAAATTTGCTGGTTTACGTTTCAAGATACGTAGATTCAGAAAATCGAATAAAAAAGACTGTATTGCAAATCAGCACCATACCATATTCTCACCGTACTCATACCATACCATACGAATTTCTTTCCTATCATACCATACTGTATTATACCAAATCATACATACAATAATATACCATACCATACTCATACCATGTCATACAAACCGAGTGAATAATGAAATGTCATCCATTTCAGACCTATATTTAAAATTTCAAGTATCTAGCTCATCATCAACATTTAATTTGTTTAAACAAATAGGTATTATTTAAACAATTTTACAGACAAGAAACCGAGTGAATATTGCATTGTGATCCAGTTCTGACCTATTTTTAAAATTTCAAGTCAATAGCTCATCATCAAAATTTAATTTGTATTATTACAAAAAGGTATTATTTAAACAATTTTACAGATGAGAAACCGAGTAAATATTGCAATGTGGTCTATCTCCGACTCACGGTTAAAATTTCTAGACTGTAGTTTACCGGGAAGATGAAAAAAGGTAGTTTTATTCTGGGCGTCTGGTGGTTGGGTCACATAACGGCCGTTTTCGGCGCGAAACTTTAGTGTTTTTCCTAAACCTTTGCGCGCTCACTGTGAACGAACAGCTGGTCGCACAAAAATCCAATTGGTCTTAAAAGATTCGTAATTTTTCAGGTCATTCAAAAGTGAACTAAACATTACACGGTTCAGTTAAATATTTGGAGATATGACATTGTCGAAATTTTAAATTTCGTTTTGAACCCCTTCCCCTTGACCTAGGGTTATGAAAAGTTTCGAGGATCATTGTGGGGCTGGTCCAAACCCAGAAACCAAATTTCGTAATTTTAGCTCAACGCTAACTGGGCAAAGTGGCGTGGACGGCGGACGGCGGACGGGGGACGGCGTACGGCGTACGGCGTACGGCGGACGGACGGATTTTTTTTTATTCGATTTTCTGAATCTACGTGTCTTGAAACGTAAACCAACAAATTTTGAGGGGGGGTTAAAAAATTTTTTTCTTTGGGCGATTCCAATGGTTCATTATCGAAGATAATAAACCAAAAAACTCTGCAAATTCTTGACACAACGGTTCATTATCTTCTTTGTACAGATCACCCTTCTGTCTAGATCACTAGGTCTAAATGTCTAGATCCTAAATGTTAGATTAATTATTATTATCAATAATTATTATCACTAATTATTAACAATTTTATCAAGTACCAAGTGAAAATTATTATAATTTATTGTTAGGTATTAATAATTCGTATTTATTATTAATAATAATTATTATTAATTATGATTAATTAATACGATATAATTCTGGGGTTTTTAATACTACGTCGGTAATAATTTTTCTATAAAAGAAGTACCTACCAACAAACATTCGAAATTACCTTCATTTCCGTAGCACGAAACGCACCTCAGAACAACAAACTCGACATCACTCTCGCCATATGATGTTCCAAAGAGCTTGTTAGTATGAAAATGGACCTGTATTTCAACAGTTTGATACACGATCGTGTTGTGAGGCACAATCTTTGAGCCCTCATTGTGAACGAACGGCTGGTCGTACAAAGCTGCGGATGGTCTTAAAAAATTCTACGGAACAAACTCTATCTAAATATGAAATAAAAAACATACCGTTCTATATGAATTTTTCGAGATATGAGATTTTCAAATTTTCAAAATTCGTTTTGAACCCCTTCCCCTTGACCTAGGGTTATGAAAAGTTTCGAGGACCATTGTGGGGTTGGTCGAAACCCATAAAAAAAATTTCGTAATTTTAACTCAACGCTAACTGGGCAAAGTGGCGCGGACGGCGGACGGCGGACGGCGGACGGCGTACGGCGGACGGACGGATTTTTTTTTATTCGATTTTCTGAATCTACGTATCTTGAAACGTAAACCAACAAATTTTGAGGGGGGGTTAAAAAAATTTTTTCTTTGGGCGATTCCAATGGTTCATTATCGAAGATAATAAACCAAAATCCGTCCGTCCGCCGTACGCCGTCCGCGCCACTTTGCCCAGTTAGCGTTGAGTTAAAATTACGAAATTTTTTTTATGGGTTTCGACCAACCCCACAATGGTCCTCGAAACTTTTCATAACCCTAGGTCAAGGGGAAGGGGTTCAAAACGAATTTTGAAATTTTGAAAATTTCATATCTCGGAAAATTCATATAGAACGGTATGTTTTTTATTTCATATTTAGATAGAGTTTGTTCCGTAGAATTTTTTAAGACCATCCGCAGCTCTGTACGACCAGCCGTTCGTTCACAATGACGGCTCAAAGATTGTGCCTCACTACAGGATCGTGAATCAAACTGTTGAAATACAGGTCCATTTTCATACTAACAAGCTCTTTGGAACATCATATGGCTTAAGTGATGCCGAGTTTGTTGTTCTGAGGTGCGTTTCGTGCTACGGAAATGAAGGTAATTTTAATGTTTGTTGGTAGGTACTTCTTTTATAGAAAAATTATTACCGACGTAGTATTAAAAACCCCAGAATTATATCGTATTAATTAATCATAATTAATAATAATTATTATTAATAATAAATACAAATTATTAATACCTAACAATAAATTATAATAATTTTCACTAGATACTTGATAAAAGTTTTAATAATTAGTGATAATTGCTAATAATAATTAATCTAACATTTAGGATCTAGACATTTAGACCTAGTGATCTAGACAGAAGGGTGATCTGTACAAAGAAGATAATGAACCGATGTGTCAAGAATTTGCAGAGTTTTTTATTTTAACGAAATAAAAGTTAACCTCAACTGACATACGAAAGTTACTACGGTTTGAAGCCCAGCGTGAAAGATACGTAGGTCTGTGAAAAGTTACGTGGGTCCATCTCGGTTGCTAGACACGCTCGAGTTCTGAAGGACGCGCCACAGTTACGTATGTTCGATACCAGTGAAGATCTTGCTTGTGTTTCAAAGTATGCGATGGACGTGTTCGACAAAATCACCATCTGTTACGTGTATTCCACAGGGAGGCAGCGATTTGTTCTTAGTAGTTGAAAGACAAACAGCAGCAAACACTATCAAACCGATCGCATTGAAGCTCACATTTCCGCAGCAAGAAGCAGATCATTCTCATAACAGTCTGACCATCAAGGAACATTACCACAGAAACAAAAAATAGGTGTTTTTAAAGATTAACAATATATAATCATAAAATAAATACAAAAAAAATACAACGCATACTCGAGGATATTCATTCAACAAATCACAGTTTTTCAAAACAAGGACAACCACTTTCACTGGCTATTTCGGATTATCAGCTCCAAGTTGTTGATATTTACTACTTGCCGTTCAAGGTAGCTGATATCGAGATTGTACGTCATTAATAAATTTACTAAGCGTCTTTGTGTGAGATCGGATTCATATGCCTGCCTCAGGCACTCGTTTTTTATGGTCATTCTGTAACAAAAAACAATCGTGATAAAACTACGTCCCTGTGGCATGAATTCTTCTAGTATTTAGTATACAAGTTTAGGGAAATGCTACTGATATTTTTAAGGTACCTAATTATATTCAAGCTTCTCTTTGTAATTTTACAGACGAATTATAACGTTATATTAGGGTAGCTGTTTGTTGTCCGGAATTCAAGACGGGAAATAACTTTTACTTACATTCTGATGAGGATCAAGACCACCAGGTTCCACTCAGAGGGTTTCATGACTACATTTGTTGCGCTCAAGGACAATGTATACACGAGCTCTTGGATCTCCCTCCTCAATCCAAATTGATTCAGATTCAGCGCGCTTTGAATGTCCGGTAGCCTGAAATGCGAACGTTTATTAATTGTACGTGTAATACCTGCACCAGAAATCATTCGCCAAGTAGGTACAATAGACGGGCAACCAACAACTGCCTACCGGGCAAACGTTGACAACTGTCACCGCTCTAAAAAGTTGACAACTGCCTCCCCGACCAAGAGTGTAAGAGTGTAGTTTATCAACATCCACCTGGGCAAAGATGATAACCTGACCAAACATGATTCAGTTGTCTATAGGCCACTCAATACTATCAATTCTATCATTGTTATTTAGTGCAGCAGCACTGTGAACATGGACGATGATACGGAGACATTGATTGGGGTAAGTGAAAGAATGGAATTTCATGGAATTTCTCCAAGGGGAAGAATCTTAGAAGCAACCGCTACACTGCAACAAGGTCTCACGTACAATGTTACCGTTAGATCCATGAGAAAAATTTCAGTACGAAACCATGGGGGCCATTTCGAAAATACGTTATAAGTATGTGCCTCGCGACAACAACCAAACTCGTCATCGCATTTGTCTGGAGTAACACCTCCTTATTTTTTGTACTGAAATTCATTAAAACGACCTCAGACTTACAACGAGGATTTCACTTCGCCCTGATATCCTTGAAATTATCAACCTGAATCATATCATTACAACGGCAAACACAAAAAAATTGAGAATCCGTTTGGTAATTTTCTGGTAGGTACTCGTATTTTTGTAGGTGCCCACTGTTTTTCCGCATTCAAGCTTGAATTTCTCAATGAAATCGATAAGGAATCGCAAAGTTAACCATACTATTAGAAAGCTGATTGAATTTGCAAGTTTTCCTGGGATTTGACAGCTTCCAGAACGTTATTTGGAAATGCAGTTAACGTACAAGTATTTTCAAAAATTGTCAATGGTTGAACTGCAATTGCGGTCTTTAGGAGTTCGTTTTTGATTACGAATGTGCATTAGGCGTATATAGGAAATAACGCTGGAACCGAAAATGTGGTCAAAAGTTGAAAAACGTTTTTTCAGAGTGAAGAAACGTGTGTTTTTATGGCAAAAAACGTGGAAAAGAAATTTCTGAAAAAAAACTTTAAAAAACCATATCTTGGGAACGGATTGAAATAGAAAGGTGCGATTGGCGACGTTCTAATCAAGTCTAGTTTTAATCAATTTTTTTGTTTTACACCAAGTGGCGAACACACTGTATATCTAGAGACTAGAGGTACGAGATACGTATATAGAAAGATATCTTCATATTTTGGGAGAAACTGGACCCGATTTACGGTCCCCACCAGTCTTGGTCAGGGAGGCAGTTGTCAACTTTTTAGAACCTATTTACCGAGGAGTTCAATAGAAGAGTCAATCGTGATCAATAAAACTACTTGACTGAGTGTAGGTAACTGAAGGAAACAGGAACTAACGTTTGATTCAGCTTATGCAGCATAATCCGCCGTCTTGTCGCTCTAATGGCGTGACGATCAACCAAAGGCAAAACAGGAGAAGCGTCGTCCGACTCGTCTTTGTCTTTGTTTTCATCCGCTCCGCCAACAGCAAACCCAACAGTTGTGTCGCCTTTGAAGAACGAACGTACTTTCAGTTCGAGCTCCTTCGCCTCGCGCTTTAACTGATCGTAATCCGGAAGAGGTTTCGACGGCGTCGTTGCCGCATCGTCTCGGTCCTGTATCTCGAGGATGTTCAACTTTCGACAGATCTCTTCGTACCTCTCGTACATGTAAGAGTCTTTTATTTTGTTGAACTTGATTTCATTCACGGGCGAGCCGAGATCCTTGAATTTCTCCTTCACCTCCTCCTCGCCGTAAATGAATGTGAGCGACTCCACTGTGAACCATTCCATAACGAAGCTTTCAATTTGGAGACTAACAGGAAGGTTTGGCTTCAATTTTTTAATCGATTTTGGTGAACTGTCTTTACCCCTTGATTTTCTTTTATCGCTCTTCATATTCCCTACTGTCACCTCAATTGCCTTCAAACCACTGGAGATTTCATCAATTCTGTCATTTTGGGACACACTCCCACTTCCGTAACCCTCATCCACAACTCCCTTCTTACTCTCAGTGCGATCTTTGTCACAAAAAGTCGTGCTAGACAAGAAGAACTCGTCATTATCATTGCACTCTCCGTTAGTTTTCATGTTACCAAATGCATCACCTATATCTTCTTTCGCATCTACAAATTCATCAATTTCCGTATCACTTTCGTCGCACGTCCAACCGGGATCAAGCAGGTTTTTCCTATTCTTCTCCGTTTCTTTAGCTTTAATTTCGATTGGGTCTTCAGTATCGAGTTTGACAGGATTGCTTCCAAGATCTATTTCTTGACCAGTGATGCCACTGTAAGAGACGTAAAAATAAAGTAAACGAGGTAGAATAAGTAATAGTATGGAATAATAGAGAGTTCCAGGAGATAAGTCCGCTTCGATAGGCCCAGCAGTTGTGGGCGTATCATAGGGGGAGCCAGACTGAACCCTAACCCTATAAGCCCAAACAGTGACGTTAGTAGCGTTATCTATCTAAGATTGACGTTGAACAACTCAACTCAATCAACGCAGTTCTCAGTAAACTTGACAACTGGCGAACGAAAACTGACACGGGCAGGAGAAACAATCACTGTTAACCACATGTAAGGCAACTTTGCGGTAGGAGCAAACAGATCCTAACGATAAGGACGCCCTTCAAGACCGAAGAGTCCTTTAAGACCGTCGAGTCCGGGTGAGGTAGATAAGAAGTAAAGACGGTCCTATCGAAGAGGACTTATCTCCTTCTAACTGGAGTTTGCCCTACAGAGCACATCACTCAGTATTAAATGCGAGCTTCACTAGGGATTGCACAACTGCTAAAATTTAAATCTATCCATTCATAGAGTATGTAATTAAAGATATAAAACTGGATCAATAACCTGATGGGGGCGGATGAATAAAGCGTATAGGCGACACGGTCTTCACAATCACGAAGCCATAATGGGCTAGTGAAGAGCTGATCTTTCAAAAAGACCCCAGCCTTGTAACACAGATTGCTGCAATAGTTCTGCAACGAAATGAAGAAGATGAGAGTAGCAATACAAGTTTCAATCAAAAGAAAAATATGCTATAAAATAATCTAAAATCCCCTCTGGTTGAAACCTGGAACAGTCTAAACTGACATATTCAACGGTGCTACTTGTGCAAGTTGCATGGGGAGGATGCAAGTTACATCAAAAAGACCAGGATTCGAGTCGGAAACTGAATTTTGTTACTGAGAAGAATGGGTACCTTTCGATCCGTAATGTCGAACACTTTATTCTGCTTGGTTGAGATGTGGAACTGTTTGTTCGGTATGTCCTTCAAAACTGCATCACACAGCGGGTAGCCGCAAAATTTGGTGATCGCTCTCTCCTCCACAGCATCTTGGAAATGGCTCTGGTTGATGTGTTTCAACTACAAATGAAAATATAAAATCCACAGTCAAGCAGCATGGCTATAAGAGCGACTTTTCGAAGAAATAACTGGTTTTATGTAAAACATTTTCATTTTACTGGTTTTATAACCAATTTTGTGTCGATATTTTTGCAGTGTTACACCTCAGTTTCTTCATCTTCAAAGTACTCCAGTTTGAGAATTCTCAAACTGGAGCAGTTTGAAGATGAAGAAATGTGGTTGTTACTTGAGATGGTCTTCGCGAATTTTTCCGATGTTTGCCTTTTTTTGTATATAAATATATTTTTGTATATTATACAAAAATATATTTATACAGGGTGTCTAGTGTAACTATGTGACAAACTCAAGGAATCGATTCTACAGATAATTTGCAACAAAAAATGCCTCGTAAAGTTTTTTTCTTACTCAACTAAAAATCCGACTTTTTTTCACTTTTAAGATTTTTTTTCGTCTTCTCGACCTTGTCGCTGTAAAACGGACCTAAATCCCTTAAATTACTATGTAAGATAAAATCTGAGGATACCGTTGGAAAGAGCGTTAAATTTCCTATCTCTTTGATACAAAATGCTTATAGCTTTTATGCTTATAGCTTATAACTTCCAAACTGGAGCACAACTTGAGTTCTACCCTAATTTTTTAGGTCCGATCTTTCCAAGATACAGTGCGCCAAAAATTGGCGATTTTTTCCAAAATGTGGAAAATGATAGTTTAGACCCTCTTCCGGGCGAAATATTGGCGTATATTAGCGGGCATTAAAATCACTGGGTTGTACATTACAAGGGAACTTGCATTTTCGATCATCCAAAATTCCTCGACTTGTGGCTCAATGAGTCTTTCGACAATCGTCATGGCTTTTGCGTTGCACTCTTTCTTCTTCTCGATGGCAGCTTTTATTTGCTCCTTCCTACACAACAATAAATGGCATTAAAAACTTACACTTCTTATATGAGCAGTTACGTCTCAAACCAAACTTCTTCAGGGAGTTAAGAATACTGTGTCAAGTAGGGTCTCTTCAGGTACATAACAGTTAATGGATAGTTAGTCAATATTCACGACAATCATATAATGTACCTTGCTGGATTTAACACTTTCCAGTTGACAACAAGTGGCACTTACTGGTATTGACAGGAGTATCACTTCTAGTTCTCTTCCACACCCTGAAGAGGCCTTTTTGAGGCGCAAGTAGTAAACGTCTGATAGTAAACATTTCATTGCACTATCCAGACTCAGTCCCTCACCTCAACCAGTAGAGTGACACACAATTTGTTGGGTCTTATGGGTACAGTACAGGGGGTTGGGGAATTGAGAGTTCCTAAGGGGATAACTTGATGCCTACTTGATTCTCTACTGACTTTCCAGTGATGATGAACTCTTCTCTCATCTGGTAGCAAACCTGAATACGCAAGGTAGATGGTGTACCTACCGTACTATACCCACCCTCAAACCAAACACAGGTAATGCACACGAATCGTTTAAGTATTGAGTTGAACTATTATTTGACCCGATGGAATGTTTAGTTGTAATATGGCCTATCAGTAGGCGTAACACTTTCATGACAAACTTACGTCATATTCTGCATCTTTTTCTTGGCATCGACGACTTTCTTTTTCTTTTTAGAACTAGTCAAATCCATAATTGACGAGATTCTAGAAAGTGAAACAAACTAATACAAAATCTTGTAAAATGTAAACAAGGAGAAAATTACGGGTGGATACTACGAAAAAGAAATTGCTGAGCATCCATGCGTTATTGCCAACCTTACAATTCTACTTATCCGTAGGAAAAGGAGTGGGTCACTAATGAATCCGAGTATCTGGCAGAATTGCATTAATTTGTGTAGGCAACATCTCCAAATTAGGACAAAAGTCGAAGATAATAAACCAAAACGATGACAACAGAAAATTCAGAAACATCAAGGATGGATGCTCTACAAGCGAAAGTATCCACAAGCTAGACGGCGTTCATTTTTGTTCATGATGTTCACGTGATAGATGTTCATTTTCGAACTCGTCCAAATTTCTGGTGGTTTTCTCAAGGAGTAAATCCAGATAACTAACTATGTGAGGGATTAGAAGAGTGATTCAGATTTAATTATGATCCAGGACTTGTTAATCTTTGGCACTGGCGGAGATTGGGTGTTGGTGAGGTGTTGCGTATTGCTCTTTGATTGGTCAAGACCACGGAAGTGCACTCCCAACCTTTGACACTGACCAATCACAGAGCGGTACGCAATCCGTAATCCGGACTTTCCGCTCCATGTGAACCTGACTTTAGTTTGTAGCAGTGGCGGCTCGTCCATAAGGCCACCTTGGCCCTCGCCCCACCCAAAAATTTGCAAAGGAAAACAGAAAAAAACATAGAACAAGGAGAAAAAAATCTTACCTACTACTACCCACCATGGAAGAAGGGAGATCTCCCTTCCTCCATGACTACCCACTTCCACTGAGTCGCATTTTGTTTCGATTTATCGATTAAAAAAGTCGATTATCGGATCGACCAGAAGTGCCCCAGTCTCAATGTTGAAGGTATAGGCGCTTCCTGGGGTGGGGGAAGGCACTCTGTGTTGCGAGATAGGAGGCGTTCCGGGCGGTGGCCAAAATATCGTATCAAGTTGAACGCCGAAAACAATCGATCGTTGAATCGTTCCTGTCAAGGAAGAACGAGTTTCATTCTTCCATGCTTTCTTCCATGTTTGATAAGAATGATATCAAAACGTTGCCTGACGTTATAATATTATTTTGAATGCATTGACTGGTGGTTTTTAGCTTCGTATTTACTCATCATAGTAAAAGTGAATTATTGTCTCCATAATATTAATCAACTAAACATTGAAATTTAATACCTCACGTGCAACGCGTGAACGCTTTGCTAGTCGCCAAGACTGAAGTGGATCCACAGAAAACCCTACTATACTACGTGGATCACTATTCGCCCAAGGGAATCTCATTTGTTGATTTCTACATTCTGTAAGTTAATAACAGTTAATAACCGTTAATAACAGTAATATACATAATATTATTATGTAGCTCAGCCAACCGTTGAGAATACTGTTTTATTTGTTATCCCTGAAACTGATGGTGACTTCGTTGACTCGAGCTTTGTTTGAGCTAACCAACGAACTCTAAAAGCTAGTTGAAATCAATCTTGCTGTTCTGTGATCGCTCAAAATGTTTTGATACGATTGGATAAGAAAACGTATGTGCAATCTGGGCATAAGAGGACATTTTTAGAGGGGGTTTTCAAGGTACCACTCGGCTAGGAAGCAGATGGTCGCGATTGCTAATTTTTAAAAACCCCAGTAATAGAAACTCCAATAATATAATTTTTTGACTACCTTTATAATGTACTCTTTGAATAGTACTCGTACAGTCACAATTTCTCTTTAATTCTTCCTATAATTTTGAAGATAATTATTTTGGTGGGTAGGTGGGATTGCCTTGCAGCCACCTCCTCGTCGGTAATCCTGGATAGTGGTCAGTAATCTTCCCTCTCCTCAAGAGAACTCTTTGGAGAACGATGTTTCCTGACTTGCTAAGAGCTGCATACCATTAATTATGAAGCAGTTTAGCTGTAAGGGTAGTTTGAGTTTAGTTCCAATAGTGAGTACCTAATAGGTAGGTATGCACCTAAATATTGCCCTGGTGCCCCACCAGTTTCTGAGCCCACGAGCCGCCCCTGGTTTGTAGATGGGCAGAATCGGGCAGGTTGTAGGGGAATTTTTTAAAGGGGTGGGGGGGGGGGCTTTCCAAAAATGAAACAGTCTGACAATTGACACCTCATAGTAGTATAGTAGGGTTTTCTGTGCCTCATGTTAAAAGTTGTTTTGTTATGTTGAACACGATGGTGAAGTCAGAATTGCGATGTCTTATTACGTTCTCAAACGGAAGCACTTTGAAGATGAAGAAACGTGGTTGTTACTTGAGATGTTCTTCATCTGCTCTAATCTGTTAACGGGATGAGCGCAATTCTGACTTCACCATCGTGTTCAGCGTTCGCGACAAAAAAAACGCAGCGACAAAAGGTCCCAAGTGACAGTGATGGGGGGGGGGGGGGATGGTGTCGCGACAAAAGAGTTCAGTGACAAGAGCTCCCAAGTGAAGGTGGGTGGGTGGGGGTTAGTGTCGAGACAAAAGAATACAGTGACAAAAGCTCCCAAGTGAAGGTGGTGGGAGGAGGGGGGTAGTGTTGCGACAAAAGAACACAGCGACAAAAGCTCCCAACTAACAGTGGTCAGGGGGGGGGGATAGTGTCGAGACGAAAGAATTCAGTGACAAGAGCTCCCAAGTGATGCTGGTGGGTGGAGGGGGGTAGCGTTGCGACAAAAAACAAAGCGACACAAGGCCCAAAATGAGAGTGGCGGCGGGGGGAGGGGGTAGTATCGAGACAAAAGAATACAGTGACAAAAGCTCCCAAGTGAAGGTGGTGTGGGGAGGGGGGTATTTGCGACAAAAGCTCCCAACTGACAGTGGTCGTGGGAGGGAGGGGGGGTAGTGTCGAGACGAAAGAATTCAGTGACAAGAGCTCCCAAGTGATGGTGGTGGGTGGAGGGGGGTAGTGTTGCGACAAAAGAACAAAGCGACACAAGGCCCAAACTGAGAGTGGTGGTGGGGGGAGGGAGTATCGAGACAAAAGAAAACAGCGACAAAAGCTCCCAACAGACAGCGGTAGGGGGGCAGTGTCGAGACAAAAGAATACAGTGACAAAAGCTCCCAAGTGAAGGTGAGGTGGAGGGGGTAGTTGCGACAAAAGCTCCCAACTAACAGTAGGGGGAGGGGGGGATAGTGTCGAGACGAAAGAATTCAGTGACGAGAGCTCCCAGGTGAAGGTGGTGGGGGGGTAGTGTTGCGACAAACGAATAAGCGACACAAGGCCCAAACTGAGAGTGGTGTTGGAGGGAGGGAGTATCGAGACAAAAGAACACTGCGACAAAATCTTCCAAGTGATGGCGGTGGGGGGCTAGTGTTGCGACAAAAGAACAATACGACACAAGGCCCAAACTGAGAGTGGTGGTGGTGGCGGGGGAGCTTTTGTCGCGATACTCCTTCCCTCCACCACCACTCTCAGTTTGGGCCTTGTGTCGCTTTGTTCTTTTGTCGCAACACTACCCCCCCTCCCCCAACCATTTTAAAGGTTTTTACACGCTGAATAAGATGGTGAATTTCGATATCTTATTCCGCTCTCAAACTGGAGCAGTGTGAAGATGAAGATACGTGGTTGTTACTTGAGATGTTCTTCATGGACATCATGTTGTTTAATAGAACCATTTTACATACAACCAATTATTTCTTCGAAAATTCGCTCTCATAGCCATGTTTTTTTTTAACAGGGCAGCATTGTGTTGCATTGTTCATGCACTGTCTTCCTGGAACCCACTTTCATTTTCCGTGGGATTGAGCTTTCACCTAATTCTGAACATGAAAAAATGGACGTCCCTAATTCAATGGCGATGAAATTTCATCTGTAATCGTTCGTTGAAAGTTGGAAAATAAATGTGTTCTCTTCCTCTTTGTATCACATTTCCCGTTAGTGTATTACACACCATTATAGTCGTCCTCTTCTATTCCTACGCCGTATGAATTTTTTTCTTTTTCAAATTTTGAATGGAACATCAATATACGTAGATACTTGGTACCAACGTTTCAGAATTGTTCTAACAACATTTTTCGACTGTATGGCCTCAACGTCATCGTCCATGAGCATGCCATGAACTTGAAGGACATTGTTTAATAAATGTATGCAAGCAAAATTAAGTGGTGGTAACTGGTACTCTTCAGATCGTGCTTGACTGTTTAAAAACATTCAAATATTAAAAACTAATGGTGGTTTGTTTGAAACAAAAAAAAAAACTGTTTTAAACATAGAGATAAACCTTTCTTTTTTTTGTGTGTGGAAAAAAGGGTGATTATAGACACACCGCGTGTCTATAAGAAAACAAAATATTATTTACACACCGGAAAAGCTTTTACAGCGTGTATATGATAAAATATTTTGAGTATTAGTATATAATAAAATATTCAATTCATCCCCGTAGAGAACTCTCTTGTCCTCAACTCATCCCCACGGTAATGTTCGTTAGAACGCGAATGTCTAACTAATCTATATGGTACTAATCTGTTGTTTGGGGGATGTTTTTATTCCGCAACCCCGTCCACTTGATCTATATGTCCAACTAATCTATAATATAGATAGTAACAATGCAAAACCGCGTAAGTTGAACCCCGAACCGGCAACTTCTTAACACTAACATACGTGTTTTTACTCTCACATGGGGAAGGTAGCAAAGTTATGGGTTATTACAATAATTGATCAATTATTGATCATAAGGAAGGTATTAGACGTGGGAGCCCGTGAAAATAGAACTTGTTTTTATTATATACACGCCGGAAAAGGCTTTTCCATGTGGCCCGAAAACGCTTTTCCGGCGTGTTTATAATATATTAGATGTTACAGCCACACCGCGTGTCCCGTAGCTCGGAAATATTATTTAAACGCGGCGTGCCTATAGCAATTTTCTACATTGGGGACACGCGGCGTGTATATAATATCAGTCGTGGAAAAAAACATAGTTTTTGTCAACCCTGCTTTCAATAGCTCACCTCACTGTAAAACGAGGGGTGTGTACCTAGTAGGGGTGTTACGATATTCGATAGTCGCCTCCTATAGAAAATCAGGTAGTGATTGAATTTCGTTTTATTGGGGTTTTTCCTTCTATTTTCAATATTTATCAAACACATATGACTTCTATGAACTCCCCTCTATTTAAAAACTTGAAATAAATAGCTGATGGGATTTTGTGATTCCTGGGATTACATTTCGTTGAGTTGAGCTCCCCAGTGGGATAGTCCCCAATACGCCTATTACACCTACTTTGGCTTTATTATTATCATTAAATACTAACAGTTGAATAGTAAATTTTACCATGTTTGACCACAGCAACAAGGATTGCTGGGCAAGCACCAAAACAGAACAGATATACCTACCTAGGCTATCGATAGTTGGTATCTGATGGTATCGAGCCTATCGATAGTCTCAACTATCGACTATTTATCTAACTGTTGAGTAGAGGTCAGGGTTGGCAATGTTTAAAACAAACGTTTTAAACAGCTGTAAATAAAAATATCAAGTAAATAAAAAAAAAACTTGTGTTATTTGCCAAGTTTCTTATATTTGCTGGGAACATTGTGAACACAGTGAAACAGGCCCCACCCTGATTACTACCCATTTGAAATACATCGAAGTTCAGGTCAGACTGACCTTGTACCACATGACTGACCACATGCTCCTGAACTTGATCCTTATTCTAATTTAGTGTTGAGACGAGAGTTATCCCCGGTATTCGACGGTGTCACCATTTTATTAGAGTTGGTCTCTGCATATAAGGCGGGGATTCTTCGCGTTGAGAAGTTGATGTGTGATTTAGATTCGTTCAACTTCATTCTCTACCACTTAGTACAATTCACAATCCCATTAGCAGACTTGATAACTGAATGAAAATGTACTCAAAAACGACTACTTTCGATTAGTGCAGTCGTATATCACATAATATTTTCTATAACATGCAATAGGTACAACTGTGATTATGCAGGTAAAAAAACTATAGGACAAACAAATTAGAAACGTAGGTATAAAACATTTTTGTATTCGATAAAACTAAATTAACTTTCTATTAAACTACGGAAAGAACATGAACTTCATAATATAAAAGGAAACTCGGTACAACGCCCTTATTCACTAAATTGTACAGACTTAGTTAAAATGCCACAACAGGTAAGTAAAACAAGAGAAAAAAACAGGAATCTGAAAAGGTACCTAAATGATATGTGAACTAGTAACGTGAATGTTGAAATTTCATAATTATATCAAAGTTGATTATATGTCTCAAGGGCACATTTTTTATGGTTCAATTCAATTTGATTGAGTATGTCCCTTTTTCGACGAGATTTAAAATTTAAAATTGAGGTATGTGTCAAAGGTTAAGGTGGTTTGGTAAACAACCATCACGCACAATTTGTTCAACTGAATCCAACAGGGCGGGTATAGGATATGCCTAAAGCGGTCAAGGTGTCCTCAAGAGCTGGGATCCAGACGACGGCGCTCCCTCCTTCAAATTGTTTGACGACAGTGATCTCGACGTTTGTAAGAGCGACGAGAGCTTCGGTGAGTTTTTCCTTGTTCTTGTCTGAAATCGATTCGGAACGAGGGAGACCTGGAACATTCACACAGAAAGTTGAGGTTACCGTTGCAAAAACCGACTCCTGAAAGGGAGGCATGGAAAAACAGACTGGCGGCACTGGAATGGATGTGTACAAACAATCTAAAAACATCAAGATGGCGGTTAGTCTGGGCCGAGACGCCACAGTGTTTCAGGCCAAGACGATTGCCATTGAGTCATGCTGGGCTATGGAGATCAGAAAGCTAAATCTAGTAGGTAGGAAAGAGGCAATCAGTTTCGATAGCCTCTCCGGAAGGAATAATGTCACCTTGCTATGGGTGCCGGGGCACACAAGGCTGAAGGGGAATGAGGCGGATACACTGGTCAAAAAGTGTTAGAAACCGTCATCATTAGATCCAAAAGCCTCAGGAAAATCTTAATTAAAAAAAAGTGGCTGCTATCAGAAACTCGAGCCTCATCAAATAGATCCACAGGCCAGAGGCAATCCAAACCTTTTCATAAGAGAACCCTCGCATACAACTACAGAGTACCTAATAAACCACAACAGGCTAGGGATAACGGTAGGCCAACTGACTGGACACTGCAGACTCCGAAAGCATCTCTGCAGGATCGGGGTGCCCGAGGACAGTGAGTGCTGGTTCTGCCTCAAAGAGGAGGAGACGGCAGAACTCGTCTTATGTCTCTGCGAGGGACTGGCCAGGTCCTGGTTTCTGTGCCTGGGTAATGGAAAACCTGGTCCAGAAAACTACATGAGGAATCTTAATAGCCTATGGAAGTTAGTAAAACAACTGGGACTCACAGAGGATGGAGGGCACAATAGACTAAATAAGTCGAGGAGTTTCACTTATAACAAGCCTCCTATTATCTTATCTTAACGCCCTCCGCGCCCACTACCCCTTATCGTCACGGCGTATCTGAATCATCAATCCTTTACATCGATGCATCGGTGAGAAGAAAAAAGGCGGCAACTGCGTTTAGTATACTCGTGTATAGTGCAGCAGCTCCTCAAGCCCAATGGTGACACAGATTCTCTTGATAGTTTACTTCATATAGGTTCATTTCTAGAGGCTATTCCGGCAGTTAACTACTAAGGACTCATCCTTGGTAACGGGTTCGACTGCAAATTGATCAAAACTGCAATGCAACAACTATTGAAGTGTACCTTTCACTAATACTACAACAATTATTTTCACACCTACTCATTTCCCCCGCGACAAACGAATTTCGAAAATGATGTGTATCTACAATGCTGAAAAAAAAAAGTAATTTGTGACGTTAAAAGTGGTCCAACGAAATACAACGCCTTGAGGCTAAAGAGGATAGATTTATAAATGGAGCCCTGAATCTCCATCAACTCACCGTATATTTTGCAATTTTTGACTGCAGCATGCATATGGGCGAATTCGGGAACCATCTTCCGCATATCTTCTATGTGCATTTCCCCAATGTTGCCGTAGTCGATGAAAAACACTTCGGCAGTCGGGGCGTTGCTCATGCGCTCCTGAGATATGCACAATGCTCTGTACCAATCTGTAGGAAACGGATGATGACATTTAGTGTATATAACTGATTTGACGGCCGTTTTCAATCACGGTCAAGGTTTAACCTTCATCCGCTCGCGCTAGCGGCAGACTGTCGCATTGTTGAAAAGCAGCGCTCAAATTATATCCTGAGCGCACTGGTTGGCTCGAAACAGGCATGCATTCTCTAGTTGGAGTCACCTAAGCCACATGACAGTGTGGGTATCACGTCGCTCACCCGTGGGGTCCTCAGTAGCCCTCCGAACGTCAACAAGTTGAGCGGGAGTGTTATTATTGTTCAGACTTTTCGTCAGCAAAACGTAAGTAAATTTTCAGCATGTGTATCATGGTATTCAGTAGATATTTTATAACTACCAATAAGTTTCGATATGTTTGTGGGGGCAGATTCCGTAGTTTATCCGCTAACTATTGTACATTTCTTCGTTTATGTTTTGCTCTTGGAAGAGTTTATCGGTAGAACTAACCTAGAGTTGCGTTTTGTTTTGATTAGGAATCGATATCATAATCCAGAGGATATCATTCAAATCCCTGGTGTATTGGAGAGGGAAGCAGAAGAGGGGGGAACAACTAGCCTTCAAAATACACACATCGATGATCCAGACTACGAGCCTCAAGACATTTTACAGCATGTTGACAAAACCAATGCATTATTTATCGATAAAAAATACCACCAAAAATCTAGCCTAGTATGTCTAGTCACAATGGAGTAAAAAGTACTGATTATTACCCACAAACGTTTTGTGCTCTGTGAATAGGGACTAGCCTATCTATTTATACTGAAGTTTACCGAATTTATATTTCAATTTTTTTGTTGCTCAAAACTCTTGGTTTTATATGTATAGATAGACCACCCACGTCAGTTCCATGCTATCGTGATGGTGATTGAAGAAAAACCAACAGAGAATAGGGATCGGCGGCAGGCGCAAGTGTGTCTCAAAGGAGCGCGAGCGGATGAAGGTTAATCAGTGCTTCATTATGATTATTCGCCATACTTGGTAAGACACAAGCCACGATTTACTATCTGTCGAATCACGTTCAGACACTATAATCCCACACTATTCATGTGAACAGATTATATTAAAATTTAATGTAAACAGTGGATCTACGTAACTACTCGACAGGATTCTTCTAGAATGTTGATGAATAAGTAACACATTCACTCACCTCCTTCGAATTTGGCCATTACGACCTCGTTAGCTATCGGGCTGTAAGTAGTCTCATATTCTTGACAATATTTGGTCATCTGTGGCGTCAATACAGTGTGGATATATTCGAACAAAGTCGAACGTTGGACAAAGAGGATCTGGCAGTAGCTGGGCGACCCGACGACTGTGCCCTCCAACTTATCACCTTCATTCCACTCGTCATACCTGATGTCCGTGTTCATGTACGGAGGAGCTGAATGAGAAAAAAATACTTTGCATTCGTATCTAGAAGCGTCTATAAAGTTTAAATAACGGGTTTCATCATAAACATGGAATATTCCTCCCACCCTACACACAAAAGAGCTTGGAAAAGATAAAGCAGCATTGTTGGGCTGGCACCTCCTAAACCCCACAGCCAACTAGCATACTAACAGCTATCAATGTTGATTTCTTCACAGTAAGTATACGTAATGCCCTAATTGTTATTTACGCGAGTATTAAATAGATTCTGTATTTAAATTTTAACATATAATATATGTTAAAATTTAAATACAGAATCTATTTAATACTCGCGTAAATAACAATTAGGGCATTACGTATACTTACTGTGAAGAAATCAACATTGATCTTCAACATTGAAGAAATCAACATTAATATTATATTATAATATTAATTGTACAAGGATGAGGAGGACGGTGCGCGCGTCTATTAATATTATTGGTCTTTTTGCACGGATTGGTGACTTTATAAGATTCTACATTCGAGTAGTTGATTTACCTGTTAATAGGTCAGATGAATTTTTGGCCCACGAAGGCTCCATAGCCTGCGCCAAAATATCGTTGACCACATCTCCACTGGACTCTTCAGTCAACACGACATCTCTTAAATCACCATCGTGAGTCTGGAATATAAATTATATAACACTCAAAGACAACCAGAGGAAACGTTATTGAGTACATTTAAATTTGTTTGAATATTTACAATTGTATGTCTAATGTGTATTCATATTTAATGTTCAGCAAGACACCGGTCAACACTCATGAGCTGAAAAATTGATATTTGGAGGCGGCCAAACTGCCACACTCGAAGGTTGAACTCTGAAAACTAGTGGCCAAAAAAGTCGAAGAATAATTCATGATAACACTTACTACGATGAATTTGGTTTCTTTTGCCACGGCTTTGGACATCGTCTGAGTGCAGTATTTATCGAAGAGAGGACCAGGCACATTCTTCAAGCCAACCTTAACGACGGTCGCAGGGATCTGAATACAAAGAGCGCATCAAGTTAGTGAGTATGAATCGAATTTTCTTAGTTCTTATTATCTTGAATAAGTACATTAGCACAGAAAAACGCCGACCAACAACATCCTCATGCATCAATGTTCCCGGAAATGACACAGTTCACTGGTCATGGAGGTCTCGAGGATAAGCCCAAATTTTCGAAGAAATAGCTGGTTTTATGTAAAATGTGATGTTTGGAACATCTCATTCAACTATTTTTTGCCGAGTAGCCCCTCAGCTTATAGATTTTTCAGCGCTTAACACGATGGAGAAGTTAGAATTGCGATATCTCATTCCATTATCAAATTAGAGCAGATGAACCGTGAAGAACATCTCAAGTAACAACCACATTTCTTCATCTTCAAAGTGCTCGAGTTTGAGAACGTAATACGATATCGCAATTCTAACTTCCCCATCGTGTTCAACGTAAAAAAAAACCTTCTAGAATGAGGTGTCAATTGTCACTGTTTCATTTTTGGAATTTATAGGTAATTTTTGCACCCTTAAAATTCCCCTAAACCACCTTAAAGTGGCCCGATTCTCCCCATCTACGAACTTAGCCTTTCTATCACCAAGAAAGATTTTTGGTGCAAATTTGAAGTTTTTATCTCAATTCTTTCGAGAGTTATCATCTGGAATCATATTATGATACTTAGTGTCTTTTGGCAATGAATGAAGGATGATCTAACTAAGCGCATTTTGGTATTGACATTTTTCGGAAATTCGAGTTTTAAAAATTTTGGACAACAATAGCTTCTCCTGCTTCGAAAGCCTTGGCTGAATCTCGACCATTTCATGAAACGAGCAGTACTGCCGACATTAGATCAGGATAATATAGAAGTGCCGAATATCTCAAGTCCAATTGCCTTAGTTACAAGGTTCAACTATGAACATGCTAAAATTTACTTATTGCCCAAATTTGTGTTAGCCAATGATTTCATGAAATTAAACATGATATTGTTGGATGAAGATTATCAAGTTGGATAATAACGTTTTCTAAATTCAGAGTAAAGGTCGACCAGAACAAAATGCTGACCTTCTTGAAATTGTCAGGGAGGCTTCTAAGGTCTTCCAAATCAACTGTTTCGACGTTTCCAAAATCCAAGAAGATGACTTTGAACCTGTTATTTTCCTTTTTGGAGATCAACGCCCGGTAAAAGTTGTCGTCGATCTTCGAACGAGCGGAAACCAACTCACCAAGGAGCGGTGGTTTCTGCAGTGGTTTAGCTGGAAGGACATGAAGAATTAAACATCATGCAGAATTGATTTTCGAATAATGTGAACCCACTGAAGAGAGAGATTATTCTTCATCAAAAGTAATTTATATATGTAGTGATATCCCACAACAGCCAATCCACATAATTGCACACTATTATTCAAACAGTTACCCAAGTAACTACAGTCTACGGAGGTAAGCCCTTTCAAGAACACTTAAACAGCAAAAGTCACTGCTAAATTTCCAGTTCAAGTGAATCCTGGCTATAGAGTAGTTTGGAGGAATGTGGGAAAAACCTAATAATGAAAAAAGTGTTACGTGTTGATAGTTCATTTATGAAAGCTTAGCTAATTTTGAACCAGGGAAAAATGCCCACACCCATAACCAAACTTGTAATCAAACAAGTGTATTGAACTGGGCGTTATAATTTACAAATAAGTTAACAGACTTGTTCGTGATCGAAACTCGAAACTCAACAAATCATAGTTACTAACGTACATATGAATTTAGTACAATAATAATTTTATCAAGTAGCTACATAACAGTATCTATAGTAAAAAGCATACCCAATACGCAGAAAGCGCAGACATCTTGTATAACACAGGAGAACACCTCGATACAATCAGGGGTGAGCGGCCTGACATAGACAACCTGTGGGGTGTGGAAGGCTGTGACTAGCGCTTGGCTTTTGTTGTCGAGTTTGAACACTGGGATATGAGCTTCCTCCAGTAACGGAACCCAGGGAGTGATTGTCGCCTGGCCGTAACTACCGAAGTCGGCTGTGACTTCTTCCCCGGTGATCGTGATGTTCTTGAGAGTAAATTCGCTCCCTAACTGTGATAGAAGGAGACATTAGTAACCACAAATGAATATTCAGTGTAGCATGAGGCCAACTCTAAATCAATGATGCTAAACAACCCAGGGAAAGGCAGGAAACATGAGAGAAGGATTGATGTTGATCACATCAACGTGGCTACTAGACCATCAATATCTACGTGCCTAGTTCATAAATATTTACCTACCACCATTGAGGTCCAAACATTACGACTAAAAAAACTTGATACTGTTCTAGCTTCTTAGATTTTTTGATGCAACAGGTGAGCAGCTAGAAATTTCCAACAAAATAAGATTAATCTTACCAGATCTGACAAGGAGCAAGAGGTTGGTTGATGAAGGCTGACCCTGACGCCAGATGGCGGGATGTCTTTGAATTCAGGTGGGAGCGCTGCCAGCTTGCAAGGAGTTTCCACACAGCCAAGATCAATGAGTGCGACCCTAGTGGTCTCTTCCGTACACATGACGTATCCACGATATAGTCGAGAGTCTTTGTTGATTTTGGCAATGACATCATCATTTAACGCTGGCCTGGTAAGCATTAACCAAATAGAAAATGAAAAGGATAACAAAACACACAACATGAATGAAAAATTCAAATTAATGCAAGATAATTAATAAAATAATAGTACAATACAGTAAAACATAATATTATATAGAACTGAATAATATCTAACACAATTTTGCAAGCCAACTTTTGGCAAAACACTTGGAAGAAATCATCAAAATCTTTAATAGGTACTACACTTAAAGACACCAAGTGAAGCACTGGGGTAATGAGCGAGCAGACAGCATGGCATTTGTGAGGCTGGAGCCAGTCTTCAGCACAGTCAAATGCTTGGTAGGATCCTCCTTGAGAGAAAAGCATAGGAGACATTGGGAAGACGACAACGGCAGCACTTCAGAAGTACTTCAGAAGGAGGTGCCAAGGAGGAAAATTAGACTCCTGGTGGGGATGCTGATGAGGCATGGGTGTTTCCGGAAACATCTGCACAGAATCAAAGTGTACACGGGAGATCCGTCGAGCAGACTTAGCGGTGAGGAGAAAGAAACGGGCGCCTCATTTCTATGAGTGTCCAGGATTTGAAGCTCGACTATGCGGAATCTTCAAGTCCCTAGTACCATATGAGGTCGTGTCGGCAAACAACCTGATACGGGGAAATCATCAGTCTGGTGAGGGGAGTGGACTGGGCACCCAGGGCAACGCTCCGCACAATAAGCCCAGGTTTCAGAGTGGCAGAGGGGGATCTGGCCCATCCTGAGTCTCTGATACAATCTATTTAATATCTAACACAATTTGCTAATCATCAAAATCTTCAATTAGTACTACACTTAAAATGGACACAGCTCTCCAGTGATTTTCAAGCGCAAAACTTCAATAGTTGCACTAAAATGCTCAGAACTGGCCAAGTCAACGAAAGTTAAATATTTAAGAAATACACCTCTTCGTTTGGCATTAAACCATACAATGAACTTTTATTTTGCTTGATTCATTAGTAACACTACAAATGCAATAGTGCCAATAATCATCAACTGGCTAATCCTACACTGCTCCCTCCCCTTCCTTTCTCTTCTCCTTCCCTCCTTGCTTCTTCCATTTCGTCGACGGCTCCCTCACGCCTTCGTAGTTGATCTGAGTGCTTCCTCTTTGGCACCCCACCCGTTTTCTTTGTCGTGTCTTTCCATTTTCCTGGTCATGTCATCCGTCCTGACTTCTTCCTCTATCTCTTCATTTCTCCACGCTCGTTGCCAATGCAATATTTAAGAAATGAAATACACCTCTTCGTTTGGAATTAAATCATAGAATGAACTTTTTTGGCTTGATTCATTAGCAACACTACACATGCAATAGTGTCAATAATCATAATCAACTGTCTAATCCTTCAGAAAGGCTTATCATTATCATCCCCACTTTCCCATCAATTCATCATAACAAAAAACAAACTCACTTGAAACTGGGATTCGACTTCGTAGTTATGAGAGTTTTGGAAATCTCGTTCACCGATTGGTACGGCTGTGGACATTCAACGATTTGAAGAGACCCGCAAAAATGATCTTCACCGATGGTTTTCGTGACTGCAATGAACGCATCTGACTTGGGAGTCAACAAGGACAAGACGTGGTTGGGCTTCCTGAAATATGAGTGAGCCACAAGATAAAATCTACAATCAAATTGATTATAATAATTATATTTATTATTAACAAATAATTATTAGGTGGTGGATTGTAAGACTATGAAATGCTCGACTTACATGGGAGTAGTTAATTCTGCAGCCTTGGCCATTTCGTGATCCAGAGCGCTTTGAACATAGCTTTCCCCTTCGACCAAAGCCAGGATGTAGTTGGATGGCTGTGAAAACAGTTTGCAATAAGTGGGTACGTCAAACTAAAACACATGCCAAATTTTGTAGGGCTATGCATGCGTTACACTGAAGCTTTTGAAACGTTGAAATGGAGAAACAAAACAGCAAGCATATGAACTGGAATTGTAGCTAGAACATGGATTATTCGTATACTTCTTTTAATGCTGTGTTGGTTGAAAAGAGCTTTTCACTGTAACAACCCCGTCACTCACAATCACTCTCAAGCAGCCGCAATGCAACTCCTCCGGTTTCCCAACCCAAAGCTGAAATTACTACGTAACGGCTTACTTTTCCATGGGCTCTCAAAGACAGTATCTCCATTTCTTTCGTTGAGAGGTATTTTGACGCAGTACCTTCCGCTAACTTTATTCTGATGGCCTGTGGAGTTCAACAGAAACAATCGTGAGAAATGCAACAGAAAAACCTGTTGCGCCAGAAAAGGCTGACGCTTGTTTTCCTATGTTCAGAGAACTTATCAGAGTTTTGGATAAATGAGTGAGGATGGACCGACCAGAGGCGGAGTTGACTTGAGTTTGGATGGTAGAGGAAGAAGCTCTTTAGGGTCGACTTCCTCAGAATTTCCATAGTCAATGAAGAAAACGGTGTGAGGGTCCAAACTGGTCAAAAGAGCTCGGCACCTGTGGATGTAAATGAATCAAAGTTGATCAAGTTTGAGCAATGCATTTCTTCATAAGGACATAACTAGTTTGGAATACGATACTAAAATTTAGTAAGATTTAATCTTACCAAAGATCGGAGTAATAGTAGTTGTACAACTGATTTAACTCAGGGGAAACCTTAACGCGGCTTCTAGCACTCTCATTCAAGCTCTTGTTGAGCTCGAGCAGCGTATGCATACCCTCCCCGGTAAGGCCCCAGAAGATACCAGGTTGCTCCACGTGCATAACGGTCACCTGCAACGTAAAAATTATAAGCGTCGGACCACATGGATATCGACTGTACTAAGTCAGCCAACGCACCACAAAGCGGAGTACCGTCTTTGGTATGGAGGAACAAAAATGTCTGCCAATCTGACCACAAATCCTTGTAATGGTATTTAAAATAATGGTCATAGTGATTTGATATAACACGAACACGAAATCCTTCCACATACATTTCAGCCACTCCTCGGTAAACGACATTTCCGAATTTCATTGAATGGTGTAGCATTTTATAAGACTTATAGAATGCTACACCATTCAATGAAATTCTTATACTTAGTATAAGATAATATTCCGTATAACCGGTGAATGGCGTGCCAAACTCACCGGCTGGAACTTCAGTTTAGAAAGTGGGCAAGACGGAAGGGGAGCATCCTCCTCTTTCACTTCTCCTCGCAGCTCCTTAGTGTCCGCTTCTTCCGGAGGCTCGGGGTCTTCTTCCGTCCGCACCAACCAGGATCCGCATGGAGTCTGGAATCGGAAAAGTTAAACTCAATCATGTTAAGGAAACTCCGAATCCCATATGCAAGCTGACAGATCAAACAATAAATATATATAAATATATCTTGATGCAACAAAATGCAACTTAAAGACATTTAGAGGTGCCTCGACATAGAAAACATCTACTTACAGGTTTGATTGGGGAAATTTTGACGATATCGTTAATTTCTACAGGTTTTTTTCCGCCGACGAAAAATATTCTGAAAGCCTGCAAAACGAAATAGGAACTTTTTAATGTACAATGAACAATAATATTGTAATGAATGAATTATTATATTATAATGAATGAACCCAACATTCTAATTAAAATTGACAAGTAGCACATTTCATGAATTGAACCTTGCAACTTCAACTCACCATTGGAGGCGTTTCCAACAACTTGTTTGGCAACACTTTCAGATCTTCCATTGGAACTTCACCCTCATTGCCGAAATCAATGAACAAAATTTGGGCAAAGCCTGTTTTTTTAGTGAAGACAGTGACTTCTACACGATACCTAAGATAGAAAAAATAATTGAACGATTAGTTAGCACACGAAAAACCCAAGGGAAATAAAACCAAGATGAACAATTAAACGAAAATGAATTGCCAACAGAATCATTTGGACATTAGAATAGTTCAGGTCAAGTAATCGTGACTCGTTTTCAATCGCCTTCTTCATATGGACCACTGAAACATGTTGAATAATTCTATTTATTTATTTATTTACTATCGCACGGCTCACGCCAATTACAAAGTTTAGTTGTTGCACAACGAAAGAGAGCGAACAATGAGGTACTATACAGTGTACTTAAACAATATGCTTTACAAAAATAATACAAAAAGAAAAAGCAAAAGGTTTACTATTAAATAATGAAAAATGAAAAACACCCCGAAACACTGTAAGCTGGAAGAGAAATTCACTGAGTCAGGTGATAAATAGCTAGGCTGGTTCTGAGGCGAGAAAGGCTACTAACGAAGAAATCAAAATCCACTGCCTGGAGGAAAGCATTGACCTCACGTGGTAAACGAATCAAGGGGCGATGAATTTGATAATTGTAGGCAGCAAAAGGAGCGTAGAACAATGTGATTGAACGGGTGGGGCAGGAACGTTTATGTTGACGCATGAAAGGAGGTAAGGGCACTGAAGCCTACCATTAGAAAACAACATCCGCATTAAAACGGCGCTCTTCCAACTTGGGCAAATTGTAAGTAGCTGCAAGGGTTGAAAATTGGTGGTGGTCAGCCGGCAGTCAAAGCTTGTAGCAGAGATACCTGAGGAACCTCCGCTGCACCCTCTCCAAGCGATCCTTATGCTCTTCATATAATGATAATTGTATTATTCTATTTAATTACCAAAGACCATCATCGAATTGAGTTCCACAAATGGCGCCAGTAGATACGTTAGTAGCGTTTGGTCTGGCCTGGCAGAAGTATTCTGCAAGATCAGCCATCATTTCGTCTTGTTGAGCCGCCAGTGACACAGGCGTGACAGAACACCAATCGTATTCTGGAGTGGTAAAGAGGATCAGACACTGTCGACATAAAATAAAGTCTATAAATAAATGGTCTCATCTTCGTGGAAAGAAGAAATTATTCGAATTATGGAAGAAACAAAAATCCCTGTTTATAAGTCACTTACGGGAATATGATAGTCAGGCCTCCTTACAGGGAGTAAAAATCACAATTTGGACAGAAGCAACCTCTAGCTCAATCTTAGGTCACGTATGGTGTCCTTTTCGAGTTTTTCAAGTATTCATGCCCGGAGTTCTTGGAAGTGGTGTTGAGCTTATATAATCATGTTCTCGAGTCTGGTTCGGTCCCTAGTTCAATTAAAGAATCAGTAATCTTCTCCTTGTTTAAGAAAGGAGATGTGACTAATGTGGCGGACTACACAGGCCTGTATCACCACAACACAGAATCCAGCACCCCAGGCACTTTTTAAAATGATACCCTGCAAATGTAAGAAAGGGTGTGGTGGTGGGAGCTGCTCATGCGAAAGAGCAGGGCTGAAATGCCTTATTTTCCCTGATTTTACAGCAAAACTCCGACAATTTCGAGGTTTTGTAGCTCCCAAATAGTTTCCCCAGGGATTTAAAAGCTGCAAACTTGGTGTAATACTAATCAAACATGTCTTAACGACATAACAAAAAATCAGCTTTCTGCCATTTTTTTTGGATCCAAACACATTTTTTTGTCTCTGATCACTGGCCTAATATCTCTCCAGCCCTATTGAAGAAAAAAGTTGGTCGACGGGTAAGGTGAGATTGTGTGACTGCAGCCGATTGCATCAACTCGTTTCTTTGGGTTTGTCAAGTGGAAAAATGCCAGAACTAACGTCACGAATTGATTGAGCAGGAAATTTGCTATAATACCTATATTATAGAACCACCTCTAACCCAATGTGGGCAAGAAATGAGAGGTCATGTTGCCACTTCATCCTTGATAAACTGCAAACTGTGAACCTGTTTGGCGACCAGTTCTCAATTGTTACTAGGTCACCAAGATTTGAATTGGACGGATTAATGAAAAGTTGTAGAGTCGTCGTCACTCTCACTCAATCCGCACAAATGTATCGGGCTGAGACGAGGCGACATCACTTTTATGTAAGCCAACGATCTAATGCACACAGTCTCAGGGCCTTACTATTCTACATCTGTCCCTTTAGGCATGTAAGTGGATGTAACTGCATGTATCTGGAACTGGCAACTTACCTCTGAGAATGCTCCTCGAGGAATGGGAGGTTCTGGTGCTGGTTTACTCGGAGCCTCTGTTTGAGATGACTTGGGGTAGCTACCTCTTTTTCGCTATAAACAGATACCTACAGTTAGTACCAGTAATTTAGAATGTCTAATGAAACTTGTTGGTTGCTGATCCTTTCTAGCGAGACCCACAAAAGAGTATTAACCCTTTTGGCGCCCTCTTAACTTGGGCGTTGATCCCTGCAGTAAATCGTGGATGCAAGCCATGAAGTTCAAGGTGAAAAATCTAATGAAATATATAGCTTGGTATAATAAAAAAAAAGAACTTTTTAATGGTTGATGAAAAAAAAAGTAATCCATTCCAAAATTTTCGTTGTATTTACTGAAAAATTTGATTCAGTACGTAAGGCAACAGAAGTGCACGAAACGTACACAACTACCAATAATAATTCTTAAATACTTGAATTTATCAACGCCCTCAATACCACGTCTTGTATATTAGTAGGAACCTATCAGAGATTTCCAAATTACCCCAACGATATCCCATCCCTAATAAGAGATATGATTGTCCCTGGCAACTCATAATGCTGGTTACCATAAGTTGAAATGTATATTTTAGTGTTATGAAAATCAGGCGATGATTGATGAGTAGTCTGAAACTTCCCTAGAAAAATCTGATACCCAAAGTCATGTTTGTACATTTTCAATTGAATGCCTACCAATGGACCCATTCTAATAAATTAATGAAATAACCATTCAATTCGAATATTATCGACCAATCCACTACTTTGCCAGCCTACACTCTTAACGACCAAAGACAGTCAAATTCCACGACTCAAGATGGTAAAATTCAGTAACGTAATACAGTGGAATAATAATTATTTTAACCGATTCCTCAGGAAATATTCAAACAGAATTGTTGCAGTTGAAGAACTGCCTTCATTCTCAAATTAACAAGTCACTGAGTTTTACATCCTGAGTCTGAGCTTGTTCTTTTCCCCTAATAAAAAACCTAACAAATTAGATTACTTATAGGAAAAATTTGATATCATTGATAATAGTACTATAGTACTAATATTATTATGTACTACGTGTCATTCTTCCAAGTTTTTGATAAACCTTTTTCGTCATGTAGACAAAAACGTATCTATGGTGTCTAGAGTGCTTGTACGGGGACAACTTTAACAAGAACCTTTTTGAGGATCCTGAACTGAGCAAAATGTTAATATAAACATTCGATGCTTACCTCGGGCTCCCTTATATGGATTTTGGCTTCATATTTGGCATTTCTGTTAGAAATCAGACCCTTCTCGGTCAGCACATAGCCATCATCTCGAGGTTCTGGCGGGTGTTGGGTATAATCGATTTTGAACTGTGCTCGTTTAGGAGACGGGTTCACGTCTTTTGGTTCATCGTCAGCTTTATTACTGCCAACGCATCTTTCAGACGGTTGCTCGGCCTTCCTTGCATTGGACGTACCGTTGTTACCTTTAGTTTTGCCGCTCACAGGGCTTTCACGATCGTTCGTTTCGTCTGGGGGAATTTGATAGTCAATAGTTCCATCTGGTCTGAAAGTGACCGTTTTCCTGAAATGGGAAACAATCCAGAATGTAAATTGCGAGTTTTCCCAAAGTAAATTTCATAAAACCTACGTATCAACCACCGGAAACTTCCTCACTATTCGAATCGAAAATTGGGATCATCTATAACAACGCAAAAATACTTACGGTCGGCAAACGAGTTTGTGCTCGTCCCAATCATTTTTCATGCAGGTGCGACTGCAATACCAAGCTTTGCACACTTGGCAAACAGTTGCCGTAAAGGATTGGCAATTGGTACAATTTCCCTGTTTGAAAGGGCAAGTAATACCGGGAGGGTTGGCCTGAAAATGTTCAAGATTAGAATACGGAAACGGTACAGAACTCGAGGAAGGGAGGAATTATACAAATGGTGGTAGTTTATGAATATTGTCAATGTCACGTTAAATAATTTGTCAGCGGTAGTAAACTAATGTCCAATCGCTACATCGGGAATCCAAATCCAGATAAAACACTTGTATCTCCAAACATTGTTACACTATGAATCTTCAAGATCAAATTATTTTACACTTCTCTACAAGGTGTCTGACTGAACCTAAACACGAAGGTATTCGCAGAAGTTTGGAAGCACGTCCAAAATCCCCGCAACATGTCGACTCGTGCAAATCTCGAAGAATATTATTGTGTCCAGTGCTGTATTTACGTTTTTAACATCAATCAACATATCATTGTAACAACGTACTGTAAACAATAGGTTACATTTCATATTATTAATTTAAATTAAATGTTAATACAATCACAATTAATGGTTAAGTAGGGCTGAATGTTTCATTACAAAGCCAATAAAGCACTTAAAAAAAGAAAAAAAAAAAATACGAAGGACACCATGGATCAATTGTACAACTAATTCACAACAACAAGTGGCTCTTAGAATTTTTTAATCCACTCTAAATGCCACTTTTTCCGCTTTCGACCTTTCATTAAAATTGCCATAACTTCCATCCGTCAAATAAATTCACATGTAATTATACCGTTGGAAAGGGAGTTTAATTTCCCCCCTCATGCACAATTATATATTTTTGAGCGAGTTTAATGCATACAAAACGAGATCAAAGAGCAAATTGTGAGATTTTTCGAACATTTGACGTTCTTCTATCGGGCGTCTCTCTTTTAGTAATTTTTCTTTCGATGGACCCATCGAAAGAAAAGTTACCTGTGGGAAAAACCTCCTTGAAATCTCAACTTTCCAACGATGTACTTAGCGACTGAGTTTCAGGGAGAAAGCCACGTTTTAATGCAAAAAAACGGGAGATTTTTCAGCAAAATCAATGTTTGCCATCAAGATAACATTTGGCATGGTTGATAGCATTAAATTTTCAGCAATCGACAACATTCCAAAGACATATGATGAGTCAAATTGTGAATAATAAGTAAGTACAATTAAATAATTTTAAAGGCACTTCTTCGAATTTACAGATTTAGATAAGCAGAGCAATTGACTTTCACAATTTGCCAATGATTTAACGTTACAACAACCTGACGAAGAGGCATAATGACCGCAATTTCACCCAATTTCAGGTGGACGACCAAACCGTCGACTCATTCGGTACGGTATCTGGGAGTGACGCTCGACTGTAGGCTGACCTTCTGTCAGCACATCAAGCGAGCAGTGACAGCCAACCTAAGCCGACTAATGGCAAACATTGGTGGTCATGAACCGAAGAAAAGGAAGATGGTAATGAGAACTGCTGAAGCAATCATGTTGCATGGAGTGGAGGTGTGGGCTGGGGCCCTCCAAGTTAAAAAGTATCGAGACCACCTGGGTCGGTGCAGAGGAGAGCCTTGCGAATAGCATGTGCTTATCTGACGGTCTCCTTCCCTGCTGTAGGGGCCATTCTGCCACTATTCCGATAGACCTCCTTGCAGTGGAGAGGAAGCGGGTCTACCTTCGGCGATCCTCAAGAGTCACTGTTCCACATCAGGAAAGAGTAGAGAGAGAGACAACACTGCCACATTGGCAGAATGAGTGGGAATCTGATGTCAGGGGGGCCTGGAACCACGTGCTTATCCCACAGGTGCGCCCATGGCTCATAATCCAAAGTTTAAGGGAGATACCCAGCTCAAAGCTTACAAACGTGCAAGCAACTGGGGAGGCCCTCCAGAGAGGGGACTGATACCTTAGTCAAAGGCCTCGAACGGCCGCCGAGTACCTGTTTAAACTACAGGTGGAGTCGAATGTTCTAGCTCACTCTACCAACTATGCAGGTTGGTACCCGAGTTCATGGTCACCCACAGAACTCACATGCCGGGGCCTACTGGACTTCTACACTACAATGTTCTTGTCAGGCCATGGATATTTCCGGTCCTACCTACACCTAAGAACGCTAACAGACATCGCGAACTGCAAAGCACCAAACGATGATGCTGAGCACACGTTTTTCCACTGCGCAAGATGGACAAGATTAAGAGATATCCTGAAAGAAGGGGAGGGCGAAATCTCACCTGTTAACGTGGGAGAAGATTGTGTCCTACATAGTCCGAATCCTCAACACAAATAAAAGGGATCCGTTCCTCAGGTGAAAACAAACTGGAGACCGCGAGAGTACACCTGAAAGGCGCGTGACGTCGCCCAGTGATCGACACCAATCCAAAGTAATGCTGAATATGATTCCGGAGTGGATTAGGTCTAGAGGATACTGGTTAGTGGGTTTTTAATGAATGAATAAAACCTCACACGGCTGCAGAGTGCGGTCCACCCAAAGTCTTTTTCCGAGATTTTCCCGCTGTTTCCCTCGAAAAAAGATGCAGTGATCCTCGCGACGAGCTCTTCTCGTGAACTGACAGAGTACGAATAAACTTTGGACTTAAGAGTTCCCCAAATCCCCTAAGAGCACCTACTTGTCTATATTTGTAAATTTCAACAAGTGTGATGAATTTGAAGGTTTGATCGAGAGTTCCACAACCTCCAGCAACATGGAATATTCCCATTAAAAAGAAATTCGAAGTATAGACAAATTATGAACAGGAACATAAAACCAGTTTACCCTGTAAGAGAACAGTTATAACGACTACCTAATCGTCACATTATGAATCAAAGACAGGCTAATGGAAGAGAATGCATAAAATATTTCTGTGAATATACGAGCTATTTATCCATAATTTCATTATAATTGCAATCGAATATATTTAAAACACGGACACAACAGCTTATTGATCAAATGAATCTCGAGAGGATAAAATGTAAGGATCATGCATAAAATGTGGCTCAAATGTATTACTGACATCTTTCATTGGATATAAAACCTGTGTAATAATAAAATTTTTAATTTTTTTGTTTACCTCCACAGTGTGCGTTGGCAACTTCTTGAATTTTCCCCTGAAAACAATGTTAAGATTAACATTTACCGATAATAATTCTTCGCCATGGTGGAATCGAGAGTTCCACAATCTATCTAAGCAAATATTCAAGAGTGACATTGGATATTAACCACCGGACTTATTTCCAGCAGTTGTAATAACGTGTCGGAGTAGCAATATCTGAAGCGTTTGGACATGATAACACTTCAATGGCCGTGGAAACCGTCACAAGGACACCAATAACCTGGATTTATGGTTATCCTACGAATACAAGGTTTCACAACGTAAGGTTACTCTACCATTTCTACTTACCCTGACCTGAAGCTTTCATATTTTCCCATTTTTCAAATTCATAAAAAAAAAAAAAAAAAAATTTAATGGATGGAGTTTAACGTTTCCCGTACTTACTCGCTGTGAAAACTATAGTTGTCGGCCTCTGAGGGCTGTGGAGGAGCTTGCGAAGGTATGTAAGCTCTACCGCCCTTTACCGACACTCCGTTGTGAGCTGTAGTTGTGTTTTTTTCCATGATGGAATTATTCACCTCAACCTGGGCCGGGGGATTGTAGGTAGAAAACTGGTTCGAGTGGTAACCATCTGACTTGAGAGCATTTCGATCATTTTGGCTCCTATTGGGATGGAGCCTCGGTTTTATTCCACTTAAAGGGAAAGATTTTCGATCAGGGGTACTCTTTTTGACTGCACTGCTGAAATGAAGACCAGGATCATTCGCGCGACAGTTAATTAAATGCAGACGTATGCCAAGTATTAAGACATTCGGCAGGTAATAACAACCATTTCCCCAAAAGTGGAAATTGGCGGTTTTTCATATAAACCCTTCAATCATCAAATCGAGCAAAGCGGGAAAAACTCACAAAGACGCAATGATATCTTCTGGGTTCTTTTTGATATCTTCATTCCGTTTGGGTTCCTTTTCCTTGGCAAACTTGACATTCAAATTGTGAGGAACCATTCTGTCTAAGTTCTCTATAGCCCTCTGCGCCTGTCTAAAAATAATTTCAAATTAATTGGAGGCAAAATATCGTAGCAGTCAAAATATAAAACAGCCATGCTAAGAGCGAATTTTTGAAGGAATAACTGGTTTTATTTTACATTATAAAATGTCTCCATTCTTCATCTTCAAAGTGCTCCAGTTTGAGAACGAAATAGGATACCGCAATTCGGATTTCACCATCGTGTTCAGCGTAAAAAAACCCCTTTCAAAATTAGGTATATCTTGTCAGACTGTTTCATTTTGGGACTTTATGTGTAATTCCTCCCCCCTCTCTCCTAAAACTCCCCCAACCCCCCCTCAGCTTATAGATTTTTCAACGCTGAGCACGATGGTGCTCAGAATTGCGGTATCTCATTCCGTTATCAGGTTAGAGCAGACAAACATGAAGAAGGTCTCAAGTATCCACCACTTTCTTCATCTTCAAAGTGCTAAAGTTTGGGAACGGAATAACATATCGCAATTCGGCCATCGCGTCCAGCATTAACAAAAAACCTTTAAGATGAGGGGTCACTTGTCAGAATGTTTCATTTTGGGAATTAGTGGGTAATTTTTCCCCCTTAAAACTCCCCCCCCCCCCCTCTTACAGTGGCCCGATTCTACCCATCTACGAACTTAATCTCAATTCTATCGAGAGTTATTGTCTAGAATGACACATACACAAAATTTAATACAATATATTTGGCAGTTCAGGATGGTCTGATTTTGATATAAAATGTTTTCGAAAATTCGAGTTTTAATTATTTTGGAGCGAAAACGATAACCTCCTTTCCTTCGAAAATTCGCTAAAAGTAGGCTGATATTCGAAGAGATTCTAAGATTACTCACTGTAAATTCTCATACGAAACGAAACCCCAAGTAGTAGATCCTTGTGGGGGGGCAATGTAGACTTCTAAAGTGTCCCCGTAGAGGTTAAAAATGTTTTTAATTGCACTCTGGGGGAAAAAATGTATACACACATATCAAAGATGGTTATTAATTTCATCAATAAAATTGTATCCCTATTGTTGCAGAGCCGTGTGAGCCCAAGCACCTATGACCCTTTGAATTCCAAGCTTTTGGATCTTTCTCAATAGGGCACCATTAACACTAGAATTACCCACATCTCGTCGTTTTAACAGAATTAATGTATATTGATCAATAAGTGTTAGACGTCTGGATGTAACAAAGCAAATATTATGATAATACCAAAAAACATCTTTCTTAGCATTTCCCCCAGCACTGGTGACAGAAGGCAAATATTACATTTGCGTTTTGAAATAATATTTCAATCGCAGAAGTAATATTTGCCTTTTATCATATTATGCGTCTCTAGGGGCGATCGATATTCCAAATGCTTGGAAGACGAGTTCTGTGCATTCACTGTTACAGAAATGCGTTCAGGAGCCTAATCCTGAGTTGGGATCATTAGTGATCTGGAAGAAGTGATGAAAATAAAGTTCTCACTTTTGTCATGCTGCTGGGGATGTTTGAGACATGAAGCTTAATTATGTCTCTTTCCCTGAAAGAAAACGTAGTTTTCAACAATCTGAGTTTGAAATTATGAAGCAGTGGAAAAATCAACCATAAGATGGAAACCGTTGTCTAACAAAAGTAGCATTGATGAAATATACAGAGATCATCGACTCCACATACCTTCCTCTTGCGACTTGTTGAGAAAGGGGAAGATGGGATCCAGGTCCGAAACCTACAGGGTAAGAGTTGAACGCTGGATCATTAAAGGCTTCCTGCATCGGGTTGAAGTCTGCCAGTTCATCATTAACACTGGCTTTCCTGGAATCTTTGGACAAACTTTGGGAGCTGGCTTTGCTGCTGGACTCTACAGAACTCTCACTCTTCGGCAAGCCAGTCAGATTGTTTATTATGTGCCCCCGGCCGCGCAAAGATGGCGAGGACAACAAGCCAAGCGTGGTGCCCCTACCGCCACTCATCAGGAGGCTTCCTCGACCACTGCGACTCATATTTGAACCTAAAACCAAGCAACAGAATCAATTAGAAAGACAATGATACTATAAGCCATTGTAAGGAGAGTACAGGCATAATATATTAGTATATTATACCATCTTGACCCAATGATTTGTTCCAGGCAGATGAGCACTTGCGTTACACCATATCACATGGTGAGATACGTCACTTTTGAGTTTATCGTGCAAATTTATTATTTGTAGAGAACTATGCTCCTACAAGCATGGATATTGGCAGGGGATAGAAATAAAGAAAATGAATACTAGAAAGATATTCAATATAAATGCTTATACGCAAATGGGTATGATCCCTCAATAGGAGTCCCTTCTGGGAAAACTCCTAAAAGAGCTCGTTAGCTCTTAAAAAAAATAGTGGAGGAGGTACCAAGGCAAAGCCAGCACATACCTATCAAACCACGCTCTGCTACCATGCAAAGTGCTAGGTACCTTTTCTAAAGCAAGTTTTACCAAAGGGGTCTAGCACTCTCAAAATTCTCTGCTACCACCTGTGCTAATTGTTATTCAAGGGCGCAGGACCTTACAAAATCGAAGATGGAGAAAAACGCAGTTGGAATTGGGGAATACGGGAAAAGATCGCGAACGAGGCGGCTGCCGCTCCGGGCCCCTCGTAGATATCAGAAAAGGAGAAGGAAGGGAAAGGCTGTCGATTATGGTAGTGGGAGACGGATTAAGTCCGAATCCGTCTCATGTTTCCGAATCGAACAAAATGTTTCGATAAACGGATTAGCGAATGAAGCAAGAGACGAAACGGTCACCACGGGCTGGACTCAACAATGCCGCAATACTAGTCTCCGTCCAGTTCAAACAGGGCGCCCTACGTCCCTCCAACTCCCAAGCCTCGAGTCCGCCACGTTCTCCAATCAGCCCAATTACAATGCAATGGAAATACAATTGTACCAGATTCGAATTGCAAACAAATCTAGATCAAGGACCACCAAGGACTAACTTTGGACAAATATTCAGTTTACCTTGAATTGAAATCGATAATACGGCGGGAAGATCACTGTTGAAAAAGAGCGGGAAAGCTGATCTGCGTGAACTTCCGCATCCGTGTTAACGGCACCCTCCGGAACGGCGGAATTTTCTCGAGTGAAATATTTCTGCGGAAACGATCTTCCCCACCCCACTGGCTTTCTCCACCAATCACCTGGGGCCTATTTCATAAAACTACAATTACAAGTGTACAAGTCTACAGGCAACAGGAACCTGTAATGCTCAGTGTAAAAGTACAAGTGTTTCATAAAAATATTCTACACTTGTAAGAAAGAAGACAATGTACAGGAGATTTTTTACAGGAGAGGTTACGTAAGGCAGGTTATGTTTATGTAGGTAGAACAACAAGTTACAAGCAGTCATGACAACAAGGAATAAATAAATTTGGAAGGTTTCGAACGGTTAGCGTAGCGTATCATTACAATCGTCTACCACAATAAGTACAAAAAAAGAGGGCCGTAGTGAAATTTTTAAGCTAATGAGAGGGAGGAAGGAAGTGTTGATGGGAGCGTTCTCATCAACAGTGGCGAATGATGAGGAGAAGAAGGAGGATTAAAAAACTTGAACTATCCATAGAAATCATGCAGAGAGACAAGTACATTAAAGATTTGGAGATCCTTAAATTGGAAAGGGATTTGTTGATCCCTGAATGCTCTCCATATACTCAGCACTTTCCTCGGATTGTAGTGGAGTGTGTACAAGATGTGTGTACGGACCAAAACCCAAGTATTATTTTGCGATCTCTTTGACCATTAAAAGAATTATACTCTCGTGAAAGGTTGTGATTTTTGAAAATTGTAATTAAAGAAAGAAAGACTGAAATTTCATAACTTTTTAATACCCAACAAAAATTATCCCATTCAGTTACTTATAGAAAATGGTTGATTAATTCATTAACCTCCACATACCTAATGGAATGAAATCAACCAACGCAACGGGCGAAAAATAAGGCGATATAACGGGTAATGGTAACTGTGGACGATGAATGTGAAAATAAACTTGATGACGCTATCCTGTAACTTAAAACCCCTCAGTCTACAGTACTCAAAAGGTAGGTTAAAAATTTCGTCAGTTTTTACAGTTGTAAACTTGTCACTTGTAGAAAATGATTGAGAAACGCCTGTACAGTTGTCATAAGTTACCTGTAAACCTGTAATATTCACTGGAACTTACAAGTCTACTGGTGTAGCTTTATGAAACGTCTGTACTTATTTTTCGCCTGTAAATTGTGAAAAAATGCCTGTAAAATAAGACTTGTAGTTTTATGAAATAGGCCCCTGGCCGTACGCATGCCGCATCCATGTGAATACAGCTTCAAGCTGGATTCACATGGATGCGGAACAGCGGACTTAACCTCAAAACTAAAAGGTGATATGAAATTGATGGCTACGTGAATTATTCACCTATTAACAAGAGCAACATTAGTGACTACCTATGATAATATCATACGTGAATATATAATAATAATCACCGTGAATATCATATTCACACATTACCATCAATAACTTTAAATAGGGAACAGACGTGGGGCAGTTGTCGCTATCAAATAGCACTCAGCACTTGTAAATTCCCACATGTGGTTGGGAGTATGACATAACGCGCTGAACGGTGTTTCGACTTCCGTTCATTTGAGACAAATAAACGACTAGATATGTTCAAGAGAGCACTCCTTGTTTCCGAGCCATCAATTTAATTGGAACAATGACAGACGTGCACTCATCAAAAGGTGCACTCATTCACCTAGACAGTAGGTTTATTCAATATAAAGAAGTACAGTACTTCTAATAATAATCCTTTACTGGTATCTAGGACTTACCTTATGAGTACAAGCCGGTAAAGCGCTTTTCTTGATACGTACGAACGTTCTGTACACGTGGAGAAGGCAATTTTTCCTTTGTCAACTTCTGGCGAACAAACAAGTGAACGAGTCCAAGCGCAGATTGATAACCTGAAAATGAGTAGACGTGTATGACATTTATATGCAAATGGTAAATGAGAATTCGCAGAATAATTCACAAAATCAGTAAATTACGAACTGCTATTGAGGAAAACTCCAAGCCCAAGCTGCACAATGAACACTAGAACGGAATACTAGAACAGACTGGTACTCAAACCAAACACAGCGCAAAGGTCCAAGTTCTCGAGAGCGTCTCTATTGTGATGCTTGTGTACGAGTAGAAAAACGAATAAACCGAGCGCGTGTTTGTCACTGGATGTAAACAAATGAAAACCTACTTCTTCGTTTCTCTTTTCTTGTCCTTACGAAATGAAAACCTACTCCGATTGTCGCCATGGAAGAAGAGCCATTATTCCACGCATTCTGTTGAGAGCTTGGAGCACTACAGCTTAAAAACAAAACCTCCCTGACTGTTATCTAGTATTCACTTTTCCATGTATTCATTCGTTTCATTCAAACGAATTAGCAAAATTTATTGAAGTTAACCGCATTTAGCTCTGTTTTTGCTTATCGCTTACCGAAATTTTTCTTACAATTTTTAACTGAGCGGGGCAGAGTTCTGACGTTCTTCACTACAACATGGCAGGTTCAGCTCTAAGAAGACTGATGGCTGAATACAAACGTAAGCATTGTCTTAATACAATATGGTACTTGTGTATTAAAAATGGTTTCATTGGAGTGTTTTTATGAGGTGAATGATGTGAAAATAGGTCTACTTGTGTGCGGTAGAATGAAGGATTGATACAAGGTGAGGTACTACTATTGCCCAGTGCTGACAATTCGTGCATTTGTCAAACATTTACGATGAATTACTGGTCATTCTCTAGTCTTACTGTTAGCATGTCTTTATTTTGCAAAATAGGTCATAATAGAAATTAATTATGAAGACCACAGTTGAACGTAGCTACGCAGGCTTAAGTTGAGTTAGTGCCTATAGTACCGACGTTAATAAATTAATGAAGAGTTCGACCCTTCAAACACAAGACGTAGGCACCAAGAATAAAATAATTATTACGAGGCGTGTATCTACCTATATACCTAATCGTGTTCGGTTTTACAGAGCTCACACTGAACCCACCAGAAGGCATCTTGGCTGGACCTGTCAATGAAGAGAATTTCTTTGAATGGGAAGCTCTCATTACGTTAGTATTGCATCCATTCAATATTGCATACTTCTAAAAATTGTGGTGTTTCTGATATGGAATTGGTCACACTGACGTCAATTCATTTTCAGTGGCCCTGAAGGAACATGCTTTGAAGGAGGGGTTTTCCCTACGAAACTTACCTTTCCTCCCGACTACCCGCTCAGCCCTCCAAAAATGCAATTCACTTGTGAGATGTTTCACCCTAACAGTAAGTAATCATCCCAACATTACGTAATTATATTGATTTTCTTGTCATATAACTCTGTTTTTAACCGTATACCAACACACAACACGATGTCAGCTTCTGACGTAGCGATCAAAATAATAATGACCATTTATTGTACATAGGCCGATTTGTCTTGAACTGACCGCAGGTGGTGTGACGAACAATCATGAGTGCAGTTGAGCGGGGGGGGGGGGGGGGGGGGATGATGCTTTAGATATAATATTATGCAGGTGGAGTGGGACGGAATAACTATTGAAAATACAAATGAGGTGGCGGAGGTCGAAGTATTTATTTAAGGGGAGGGAAAACAGATTTAGATTTCCTACAGAAGTTCGAGGTTTGATGTTGTGAATGAAACGAGTACGGGCATTATGGGATACAAGCAATTTGTTGGCACAGAAAGAAGAGAGGAAATGGGGTGTAACTAACGCAACAAGTAGTTCTTTTGTTTCTTGTAGGCTAGCTTTTCAAGTAGTTAGTAACAAGCACAGTAACAGAACAACAACATAGCCTTCAGACGTCACACAACTTGTACGTGTGAGGGTTGCTATTTTTAAAGAGCCTCCCTGTTAGGTATGTGGTCCTTCTCTTCCTGTATCGAGCTGTGAGACCGTTACATGTATTGCGTGACGGAAACTTTTTCTGACCCCAAGGGCTAAGGCATATCCATGTCAAAAGGACTAAAATTCGGAAATTCGCAGAATATTTAGTAGTGTCATTAATTTCGCTCTTATATATTTTCAGTGTTCCTTTTTGTTGAATTCATTCATTCCCTTCTCATAAATAGTGTACATTCCTTAACCAACGGATAAAGTCTCTCGTGAATCCTGGTTTCTTCCAATCTAAATTACGAGTATTCATAAAACAATTTATGTACCAACTACATCTCTTGTGATCTGACTTGTTCTGTATGTATATCCAGTTTATGCTGATGGTCGAGTGTGCATTTCCATTCTCCACGCCCCGGGAGACGATCCAATGGGCTACGAGTCTAGTGCAGAACGATGGAGCCCAGTCCAGAGCGTTGAAAAAATCCTTTTATCAGTTGTCAGCATGCTTGCAGGTTAGAATTTTCATCTTAAGGTCTTTTCAACTCACAATACCAATAATCTGCTATTATTGCAGAAAAGCTTTTGTTTTGAACGCAACTAATCATCTTCAAAGCCTACCAATCCAGATATCAAGGATGGTGTCTGCCTGTACCAAAATCGTTGTGAAGCACTCCAAAAATATTCAACTGGTTTGCTTGTGTTATTCAATCATGCTAACAGCCTGTGATTGTGTGAACTTTGAGTAAAAATGTATAAAGAGAGGTCCGTTAATCAATTTTAAATGGAACCCTAACAATTTTCTCGTTACCACTACGCCAAACTGTTTTTTTTTCTGGTCATTTTCGTTTTGTACACCTTTGGGTACTACTGAGTTGGGGACACCATGCCACAGCCGACATGCGTAATTTTCTTGAGAAATAAATTCATTTCGCGTCATTTTTGTTTTAGTGCACTTTTGGATACCCTATCATACGTAATTCCCTGTGGATTTTTGAAAAACAAGAAAATCTTTCCACATTTCTGCAGATCCACCCAGACGTAAATGACCAAAAAAGCAGATTGGTGGTAACGATATCATACAACCAAGTTTAACTATTCTCTTCCATTACAGAACCTAATGACGAAAGTGGAGCGAATGTAGACGCAGCCAAAATGTGGAGGGAGGATCGCAAAGAGTTCGAAAGTATTGCCGAACGAATCGTACGTAAAACTTTGGGCCTCCCCGAAAATCTGTGATTCTACGTCGACTTACAGGTCACCTAAACATCTGTCGCACCTCTGCATATTGAACAATTGGACCATTTTCAATACTCTCCAAGCAACTTCGTTTTTGGCCTCCTATTCAATAACTCAGTGTAACAGTGCTGAATATCAGTGAGCAACTATCATACCTTTCTCTTTACATCGTGTGGTGAAGTTTTGTGAACCTGTTATTGTTACCTACTTTTTATCTACGTAATATCTAGGAATATAAAATTTGTTCGACAACAGTGTTTTGCACGTACCTACATAAAGACATGGGAAAACGAATATTGGACCAGTGCCATTCAAAGTAACATATAATGAACAAAATAAACGCAATTTTATTATTACAATATACAGCGAGACGACTTTTACAAAGCTATCAACAGTCGGAATTCACAGCCAAATAGCACACGAGGAAGAAGTCCGGGGTTCATACCTGTCCTAAACACATAACTACACACTTTTAAAGAGTATTAGATCATTAAATGAATTTATAAATTTTATAACAGTAGTTTTAGTCGTATAATCTTTATGGTTTATCTGGTTTATGATTAATTCGTGAACCACGATCACAATAACTGGTTTCTACAGTGTCCCAAATCCTGCAGCCATGAATACATCAATCAACAGTGGCTACATAATTTGGTTGGGACATCAGTATTTCCGTTACCAGCCTCTTTCCAGAAAAATTTGACGGATCTGTTCAACGAACAGTAGATTACCTTTTTGGTTCAACAAGTAATTTGGAGGCTCACAATCACATCTCAATTTTCTTAACACATACGACAAGAGCTGTTCTAAAAAAATTTCTAGAGACCGTAAAATTGACTAGATTAGTGGACAGTCATTGGCCTTCTGGTTCATCATGAGTAATAATAACCTAAAATGGAAGCTCGTTAGTGAACGTATCGCTATCTTCAATTGTCTTTCAAATTGTCCAAATCTCAGGTTCCCCCTTCCCCACTACTAGCACCAACCAGTGGTGGTTTGGTTATGGTTTTCAATAGTTAGAAAACGTTTTCAACATGAGCCGGTTTTATCAATCATGACAAACGGTGTTACATTCCATAACTTCCACATGAAAAAATTTATTATCTGAGTTACACACTCAGTTCCAAAACATCTATCTGGACAGCCCAGTAAGTTTGGAATATACAAAGGGAACACTTCTTACAACGAACACAGCAGTTAATAATGCGGGATTAATAACCCAAGTTCCTCACATGCAAATATATTCTCATGTACAAAAGCTTACTGAACCAAAGTTAAGAAGGATGAATTAACAACGTTAGTCCAGAAATTCGCACGCATATTCCTATATTCTTTTTTTAAAATTATTATTTCATCTAACGAGAGCTCTTCAAAAAGATGCCATGGTCGTGGAAACAAATGATAGTTGACGACCTGTGATCTAATAACGAAACCAATCATGGATCTAATAAAATCCAATTGAATTGGACCTTTGACGAATAAAGTCAAAATACGTTCTACTACATAATTTTGATCCTGATTGTCCATGCATCGTATACCCTATCGGTATAAACGAAAATAAACGTATACCCTATTGTACACCCTTAGAAAAAAAAAACGTGCAAATTCCCCATCGGATAAGGTCACGGGAAATTCGTTGTAGATGGTTAAAATGGACAACATTGCTATGAGATTATTTAAATAGATACTAAAATATATTTTTTTACACAACAACCAATTGATTATACAATATTATTGCCAACATCTTTGAGCACAGTCAATTCGTGAAATAAGATTCACACAATTAGAGAATTGGTTTTACATGTCAAGATGTGATACAGCGCAGTAGTCGGAAATACCAAACAACCTGGCTGAAAATTCAAAATGACATAATATGTTGTTACGGGTTGGATCACCTTCATGTCGGTTGTTGTATAGCTGGGCAGCGATGGACCAGCCCAGCTGTACAAGATGGAGGGTAAGTCATTAATCGGATAAAGCTGTTGTGGGTAACGCCAAATATATGTTCAATCCTGGACTTTCAGCCAGTTTCTTTTGGGGTTTTAGGATTATTATGCGTAGGCTGGCTATTCTCCTATGGTCACAGAACCGATCATTCTGTCATAGATGTTCTAATTCGAAATAATGGATGAAAAACACATGTTTCTGGGAGCCCTATTTTGATATCATACATGGCGGTGGGCTCCATTTAGTCGTAGCTGTGACTGGGGCACAAATATTGGAAGACAGGTGGATACTATATACACGTAAGTAAAAAAAAGAAGGAAATACCCAAATTACCTTTTACTTATTTTTTTTAATACCATGGAAAGGCTGCAAATTCGAAGAACACCTTCCAACATAGTTCTAAAATAAACGGAGTAATTTGGACTTGACTAAATTTTAGGAAACCTCAATTTCAAGAAACCAACTATTTACCTCGATCTATAATACCACATCAGCCACGTAGGACGGCTACTGTTGGACTTCTTATGCTTGGAACCACCGTCAATTGACTGGTCACTGGAGTATCATGGAAGTACCCTGAGGATGGGCTCAGTCACCATCTTATCTCTCGTCGCGTGATAAGCTTCCCGCTCTTTGTCCGGATACTTGCTCGGAAGGTTAGGCGAATGAAGGTGAACTTTGGCCTCATATAACCTACCACCTATGTCAACCTCGTAGTTACCAGATAGGACAAATTCGTTTGTCACTTTCTGGGGCTCGCCGTTGTTGTCGAAGTTCTGGATGAATCCAAGACACACCTGCAATAGAATCGAGGTAAAACCTCAAATTACTGATGATACGGTAGTAACTTAGCCAGGAATTTAGTTCAAAGGTGGGAGGGTTAGGTTCATCTGCATTTAAAAAATTCAGTGGTGAGTACCTTCAGAATTGTTTTATGTGACTAATCTTGTAGACTACAAGTTGTAGTTGTGTAAAATAATGGATTTCGATGTATCACTCTCCAAAAAAATTCAAACAATATCATCATGTTCCCGGGGTACCCCTCTGATAAAAGTTTTGACTAATTGAGGGCTTAAACCAAAGGCTTAACCCTATATACAGGGTGTAAGCGTTGAGGTCGTACCACCGGCCAGAGATCGATTCTACAACTAATTTCTGATGAAAAGTGTCCTATAACCTTTTTTTTTTAAACCAGTTGAAATCCGACTTTTTTTCCCTTTCAATTTTTTTCGTGTTTTTGACCTTAAGTCACTAAAATGGTCATAAGTCCCTCATTTTTTAGTCAAATTTCAATGTTTACAGTGGACCCATGGTGTCAACTCCTCGTTTCCCGTACCAAAAACCGTGGATCTTTCAGAAAAAATCGACAAGTAAAATTATTCACGAAAATCGACGTTTTTACCGTAAAATGAGTTAGGCAGCAATCTTGTTCGCAATCTTTGTCTCGCTGAGTCCTAACTGCCAACGATAGTAATGTTTAGCTTGGCCTACCTAGTTCAACAAAATTACCATAAAAATCAACAGAAATTAAGGCAATTTTTGAAAAGTAAATTGGAAAAGATATCAGTGACTGCTTATTCGAGAAGTCTTGTGTCATCATCTGACTCAACGAGACCATGCCGGTATCATTAAGCGACGTTGAATATGCAGATATGACACGAGCACATACGAGAGAAGCTGTGAGGGAATGTCAACGGCGATTCCCCCACAGATTTCCTCAGGTATGAAGTACCATTTTAATAAATGTTGATCGTGAATGCTGTGCTGTGTTTCTGTCTGTGGTTACTCACAATGCGGGGTTAGGTTCATCTGCATTTAAAAAATTCAGTGGTAATTACCTTCAGAATTGTTTTATGTGACTAATCTTGTAGACTACAAGTTGTAGTTGTGTAAAATAATGGATTTCGATGTATCACTCTCCAAAAAAATTCAAACAATACCATCATGTTCATGGTAATACTGCATTTTCAATCAACATCCTCATGAAATTAACCGTTGTGTACAATTCGCAACATACTCTGTGGGGACCTATTACCACTGCTTCAAGCTCTTTTCAAGACGAACGTTTCACATCAAACGTGAAATTCCATCAACCCAAATTTTGGGTACAGAGGTGATCCGGTTGACGTGATCTCCAGAGCAGTCTACTCATACAAATATGCCCCCCCCCCCTTCCATCGCGCTAAGCCCATGTTTTAAACTAATTTTGAAATTTTCATAATCAAAAAATCTTTTTTATATTCGTGATTTTCAATATTTTTTTAATACTTATCTTTATATTTTAACATACCTGCTGTTTGAATGTGAATCCATACCCTGTAGTCGTCGTTGCTCCAGAGTATTTACCATCCCTGTAAATCGGCTCTCCCCCCCAAGACCAGTAGTCTGCATCCTCATCGTGGTTCATTAGAAGCAGTTGGACGTACATGCGGTTGACACCTTCCTCCCTTTGCTTCAGCAGTGCATCTCTTCCAATGAACTCACCTTTCTAATAACAACAAAGTTATGAAATAATTGTTGTAAGTGTTTTACATGGTTCGTTGAAATTTAGAGTTCCTGCGATAATAACAAGTTCTTACGTCGAATTTCACACGCCACGTTCGTCCACATTCCAAAGGGGTTGTAGTGGTGTCGAGATCTTGGCCCCAGAAAGCGAAGAACTTCTCTACTCTGAGTGCCCTCATTGCGTAGTATCCAACGTGTTTCACACCGTACGTATCACCCGCTTCAATAATCTTGTTGTAAACGTGAAGAGCAAACTGAAAAGTGTACCACAATGCCAATTGAGTCTCAAACATTTTCCAAGATTTTTAAAATACGTTTCAGTTAAAAATAACAAAATAAAAGTTGCAACTTTTACTAACTTCATTTGGTATATAAAGCACATAACCAAGCTCGCCAGTGTGTGTCAAATTCATCACTCGTACACTTGTCACAAAACCTATGTCCATATCCTGGAAATGAACAGAATACAAAATATTGTTTAGATTTGAAGGTCGAATTCGTCTCAAAGGCCAATATTAGTGACATTGTAGACGACCATTATTTTCATCATCCCAAACCGATGCACAAGTGCGATTTGTTGTTGATTTTCGAGTTAAGACTTGAGCCCACCACGAAGTTGAAGTTGAAAGGTATAGAACACCCTAGAAAATGATGAGGAGCAACTGTGGGATGCGTTGAAATCAGTCGACAAAACCTAAATTTTGACATGGCTGGGGGGTCATTCCAAAATTTGCGTGATACTCCTGAGTGGCTCCTAAAGCTAAGTCCAGTACAAATAATATTTTGTAAGTGAAGTTTACTTTTTTCCCGCCTTGAATCATCTACCACTCTTTGCAAATTACTTAATTTCTCCCTTACTGTGAAAAACAGACATATCCATGATCAGAAAGGGAGGAATTTTAGTCACTCGTTTTCGTCTTGTTTTCTCCATTTCGCACACAAATGATTCTTTCCATTCTACCTTGTAAGTAAAGAAAGGGAAGTATTTCGGACTGATATCTTGATCACTGAGTTCAGAGAGGAGAGATCGGGAAAGTGGTCCCATCAAGCAGATAGCCGTGTACATAGACGTGACATCAGCTAAAGAGACAGAACCGTCCTTCGGCAGATGCTTTTGTATCCAGGTTTTGCATCTGGTTTGTTGAATGGTCGGTGCAATTATCATGTAACTGAAACAAATAATTTAAAATAACCTCACTGGAAAACATAGGCTAGCAACGACCTCTCTACACTCCAAAGATGACTGGTTCCGACTCCATCCGGACACCTCTAATCCATCACTAAACCTCACTACATTTCATCTTGACTTACTGATTAGGTGCAAGACGAACGAGACTGCAATCATTCTCGTAACCGCCGGCCTCGTTTTGCATGCCGGTGTGAATAATACTGCCGATAGGAACATCCACGTCATTGCTGCAAAGGTACTGCAGAGCTGTCACAACTTCATTGCCAGCAGACTGCAACATTCAAATACAGAAATATAGAATCCCGGATTTTCTTTAGTAATTCTTTCTATTCAACTTTGAACCCTCAATTATCACAGTTTGGAACATAATTTTAAAAGGGAGAATCGCCCTTGAATTGACTCACCCACATCTCGAGTTTAGTAAAAGATGAGTAATCACTGAGTCCTACACTTTCTCGACAGGCTTCGTACTCAGAGGCAACGTAATCGAACCAAGGTGGCTTTCCGAACGTGTTAGTTGCAGCTATTCTATAGGGCGTTCCACCTTCGTAGTTGTCTGAAAAAATTAAAATCTAAGTTGAAACCACAATATTCGAAAATAACTTGAATGGGGAAGAAACATTTTGGGCTCGGAATCACTTTTGGGTTCCAAATCGGAGGACCCCTGAACCAATTGGTAATTTTCAGCAAGAAATGCCATCTAGACGTGGGGCGGTGAGGACAGGGCAGGACCCTCTGGTGATGGGTAGCGCCTGTGATGTAGCAAAGGGGGTTTTCATCTCTTGTGTACAGAAGCACATGGATCATGCGGATCATCATTTGTCTCGTCTATCCGGGAGCCCATCAGGCTTCCTACAGCACCATTAGGGGCATTAGGACGTCGTCCTTCAATCTGAGGCACCTGACCTTCCGCCTCGATCCCCTCACCCTCAGTGACACTGCCTGGACAACCGTGCCCACTGCGTCACTTGAGACAGTGGCTTGATGGCTAGGGTCCCAGATAGTCAGGAAGGCAGAGACCTGTGGAGAGCTCCTTCGCACAAAACGATCAACGGAGTGAATGACCCTCTTAAATCTTCGGCTGCTGTGTCGTATTTTGTGTGTTTCGCGTTTGCCGCGTTTTGGGAGACTGTTGACCAAATTGCATTCTTCTAAATGCACGATTATTTTGAATTGATTACTGTTTCACAACTTGCATACATATTATGCTCCACATGATCCATGTGCTTCTGTACACAAGAGAAACAGTTGAAAAAACAAAACCCATTGCACAATGAAATACTGCCAACAATATCCCCCTACTTCACGTAGAAATTCACAGATAACCTCTTAAGAGTATCAAAATTGGGCAAAATTGATCTGGCATCAATCTACGTCGTAACTGAAACGAAAATACGAAAATCGAACAATTTCAAGATTTACCCTGAGAAATCGCCCATGTGTCGCCCACAAATTTCATCACATACACACAGTCGCACTCACAACCCCTCCACAACAGAATTAATTTGCCCACTAGGCCAACATTGAATATGGCCTTTCAAACTGGATCTACCTATATTTTTCGGCCAATATTATTCCTACCACCTGAGAGGTGTGTTTAATAAACGTAAAATTAAAAAAAAAAATACTCGAGGAAATTTGCTGGTTGCAATGATGGAAACCTCCCAATTAGTGAGTGTCTCGCATTGGCGAAGTTGGCCCTCCTGCCTTATCTGATTGCTGGTAATAATTCTACAGCTGTCAAACCATCAAGTAGCTATGAAAAGGTATAATTGTAAACAACAGAAAAGATCTGGAAAATTTCCACATTCAGAGATGGTTAGAGTATCTCCACTCATTCTAAGTATCTCTAGAAATCCACACTTGAAAACGATTTGGTTCGGTTCAACCAATATTGCATTCCAAGATTGGTATCAAAAGAATCTTGTGTATTCAGAATCGCAAAATACTTGGTATTTAAAATCTCCAATCGTTTCTAGCTCACTGTCGACAACCACTTCCACCTCGAAAGAGGAGTTGAGACGCTGGTAAGCACAGGGTCCTCGAGGGAACTCGACAGAGTCATCCCACAGCACCCCCAAATAAGCTTTGAAAGTTCCTTAAACTTTGTATTTTTTCCAGGTATAATGTGCATAATATGTACATTATACCTGGAAAAATCCAGACATTATCCACTGGACTACTATGCAAATGTAGGGGAGAAGAAAAGTCAATATTCCTTAGGAGCCAAATCTCCTAACATTATAAAAAACATGACATGTACATTTGGTCATTAAGAAAACTAGTTGTGGTTGAATAGTGACAGTTGTTTTGAAGCACGTGCGTGTGAATTGCTTTTGCGCACAATGACCATTCTCAATTATGTACACATTTCACGAACTATGTACGAGTATTACCAACAAATGAAGCAGTTGTTAAGTACGAATATTCATAAAGAGTTTGAGAATTGGGTAATTTACAGTTTTTCTGGAGATGAGGTTAAAACATGTTCCAACACCAAATCCAAGTTACATACCTTCTCTTAATTGGTAATTACTGGATAATTGATGAAATGAAAGATCTTTCCTTTCATTCTTCGCGCCTCCTGCACTCTTACGCCCACCTTGCAAACACAAAGTGAAACATGAAGAGATCCGTTAGGCTGCAGCCAGTTAAATATTACGGATCATGCAACTGGCTCGCGCAACGGCCACAACTTGCTACGGTTCACGACTACCAGCAATCATTCACTACAGCGTTCAACTATGGAACAGAGATATAATAGCACCTACGTCACACTTAAACTCCAGACACACTCAAAATCCTAGATCTGATAGGTTTACAAAGTCCTAAATCACAAGTGCACATTTGCAAGGTTCCTAATTACAGTGATTGTGAAGTACGGGAATGAATTATGTTCATATTGTGTCTGTGGTAAACTAGGGCCTCTGCAGCTGTTTCTTCTTCAGCTCAGAGTCATGATATCGACACTCACTGGTGGGGGATAAGGAAGTATTCAACAAGGCAATCAGTGGCACCAAGATAGAACCCACGATCCCAACAAATTTCCAACAAGCATGCAAGATGGTAGAATTTCCTCAGTGCTAAACTGAGCTAGAAGGTGCTTAGTCACGGCAGTTAAATGGGAGATAGTGGGGGTTGAAAAAGTGATACTGGAGAGAAGGAATATCAGTTTTTCTTTGAATCGCTATTCTGATACTTCGCCATTCTGGTTAGGGTCGAAGTGCTCTATGTGATGTCTCCTAACAAACCAAGATGCTTTGTGTGGAAAGGATGCAAAAACCTACTTGGCAATTGGTTTAATTAATCAACAGCCATGGGTTCCATGCACAATACATGACATTTACTCCTCTCGGTGAAACTAAGAAATCAATAAACACTATTTGGCGAACCAGAAGTACATGATTAACATTCCAGATTTAAGATTCACAGGGACGCCTGGGCTGTTGGGCACTCATACAGTATTGTCAAAAATATGAGTGGGTTCATCTTGCTACCGTCCCTGAGGGATTAATCCAAGAAATAGAAGAAAAATAAATAAGGACCCTAATAAGGCAAAGATTTATTGAGTTGTTTAGTATCTGCACTCCCTAGATTGCCCCTTGGAAGGATGCCAGTGTGGTTTACAAAGTATAAGTAATGGTAAATGTTTTTGATGAGTATTTCATATATCCAGTAAGTAAATACAAATGTGAATTGCAAAAGCTATACTTTGGTAAATATGTTGTTGGACCAAAGCTGTAATCCGTGAGAGTTGTATGAATGAACTGAAATACTTTCGAAGTGGTGAAGGAATAATCTAAAGCAAACCTGTTGGCTGGAACCACGTTGGCCTTTCATATCCCATGACCTGCCCAAACACTGCACCAGCCTCTTTGAGTTTGGGATAAATCGGAGACATCCGAAGATTCCTCCCAGTTTGAAACTCATGCATTGGATACATCAGACTGTAATGAAGACCTGAAATGTACAAGTGTGTTGATTATCAACAAAACTACTGACGCAGAAGCGAATGAAAAAGAGATACAGAGACAAGACTAACCTGGAACCTCACTAACCCTTTCACGTAGGAATTTCGAGTTGTTGTGAAGGCCAAGGAATCTACTAATGTCAATTTCGTACATGTCAAAGCTTGTTTTCTTTTTTGTAATGAGCTCAGCAATGGCTTTGCCAACGCCTCCAGAGGCTGCAACACCCACAGTCTTCATACCAGCAGCCACGTAGTAGCGCTCTATCTGTAATAACCGTTATAGCAGAGTAGGTACTTGATGAGTTTGAGAACACTCACAGGAAATACGCTATACTCTCAATGATATAAACATCGCAAGCAAGACTTACCTCAGGGGCTTCACCAACGATCCATTTACAGTCCGGGGAGAATGCCTCAGGAGCATTGGTTAGCTTCTTGAAAACACAATTCCCCAATGCGGGGATCCTATGAAGCAATTGCTGCAGCAACACGTGAAAGTGGTCCCAATCCTCAGGCAGCTGCCTCTCTGCCTGAGTCCCTGTAAAAACAATAATATCACATTGATAGTAACGATTGGACCAAATGATGTTGTAGGTTCACAAAGCACTCTCGTTTTCTAGTTTTGCTTGGTTTACTGGTTAAGGGTGGTTTGATATACGAACTTGGGGTGTTTCCATCTTCAAACGCTGGTTTTGCCACAGGCTCGAATCCACCAGCTATGATATAACCTTCATGCTCTCTGAAATAAATGTGGCCATCTTGATCTCGTACAACTGCAAAGGAAATTCAGTCGTATTGAGCGAACTACTAATTAAGATAAAATAGAATAATTGAAAGCATGTGATTTATCAGAACCTGGCATCAACGGATCAATAATTGGAGCGGGTTTGGTTCTAAGATAGTAATGCTCCACAGGATGGAGAGGTATTTTGACAGGAGGGTTGCTTTTCATGCCCAGTTGTCGCGCCCAGAATCCTGCACAGTTGACGAACGCTTTGCACTGAACGATCCCACGAGATGTCTCAACGCTCTTTACTGAGCCGGCATCCGAGTGCACCGTACCAACTGAGCATGTTTCAAAGACTCGAACACCTAAGAATAAAACATGATCAAGCAGTGGTACCAATGGCCTGGATGATTGAACTTCACCACGTGTACACCACCAACCCTAAAACTATCGTTGGTTTACCTTTGGCTATAGCGGATTTCAGGAAAGAATGACAAAGCATGTAAGGATCTCCTACGCCATCACCAGGAATCCACAAAGCTCCCTTAAGATCATCTATTCTTATAAGGGGGCACAAGTCTTTGGCTTCAATCGGTGTCAGAAGTTTGCAATCAATTTTCCACGATCTGAAACCATGAAGGAACTCACTAAGCTACAGGAACGAGAGAATTCAAGTGAGCAAACTGTTTATGAAGGATATGATAGGAGTGATGCCAAATTAAAAGGCATTTAGAAGGAGAGAGGTCTGTATAAATCCAACATCATTGACTTTGAAGATATGTTGGGCCTGAAAGGAAGCAATTAAGTAGGTGAGAGTGCGACCCCAAACACAAAGATCAAGTGAATTGATATTCATGAAATACAATGAATAATCATGTCTATACACAGTACAGTCGAAGCAAGGAATGTAATCGTAACTTACACAGACAGAGCTTTCATTCTTCTGAAAACTGTCATTCGATCGTTTGTCCTGGCCAAGCAAAGGCTTCCGCATTGCTTCCACCCTGTGGACAAACCTTGAGCTTCCAGCTGATGGATGAGCTCCATGGATGTCTGACAGAGCCGAACCTGAGCAAGCGTCGGTTTGAATATACCGACCAGCCCTGAGGAGCTCCATGTAGGTGCACCACCGATCCTGATCACAACAAACATCCAATTTGTCAAGGGTGAGGAAATTGGAAGTACTACTAGTTCTACAATAAACTCTTTTGCCTTGGCACAACTTACTTCGCCTGTTCCAAAAGAACTGTCCTTTCGCCCCAACCCATTTCGGAGAGGTGATAAGCGACGGCTGCTCCAACGACGCCGCCACCACAGATAACAACGTCGGCTTGCCGGGGGGCTGATTCGTGTTCCCCGGCAATCTTGAGGTCTGAGAAGTCCGGTGGAGTGTACGTCATCATCGTCCGTCGGCCTGATACGAACGAAGCGGTAACCCCACCCCGCCCAGCAATCAGACGACCAATCATGTCTGGGCTAGAAATGTATTCCAAAGCGGAAGAAACCTTTCGATTAACGAAAATTATCTAAAAGAATACAGAAGAGCTCCGAGGCAATAACGTTAAAATACGAAGAATATAATCAGTCAAGGTTCTATAGAATTAACTCATTACGCACGTAAACTACAACCTTTTGACTACTACAAACTAGGTGGGCTGTACACCAAACAGAATCAGAACAAAGTTGTCCAAAGAATTGCCAGTGGCATTTTATGTTAGTGGTGTGAGAAACTAAGATGTAAGTAAATCCGTGGAAAGTGATACCCCATCCACTTTGAACTACGGATAAAATTGGAATAGCCGACACGTAATAAAATTATTACCGTTCAGTGTCAATTTACTATGTCATTGACAATTATTGAAAAAGCGCACTCCACAAACAGGCGTAGAAGTCCCATCCAAATAACAAGAAAATCGTTACTTGTTGACGATCCACGCCAGATTGCCCTTCATCGTAGCAGTCACGTTTCAATACCAGTAAAAATTTCTTGGAATACGCAAGACACCCGGAAAGGATATAGCAGTGTACTGGGTATATTTTAATCAATTTCACATCACAGAAGAATTTTGCGGAGCTATCTGACGCTAACGTCACTTTCAACACCAATTCTCTTCTTCTCCACCTTCTTCTTCTTCTTACTCCCACCTATAATCAATCTTACGAAGGTGTGATATTTGTGGAACTCAGCGCTTTCAAAAATAATTCCACATAATTCAATCCAAAACATACCTATATCCTATAGGATATAGGATAAGTATATTATACTTATCACAGTTTTACAGTAAACTGATGAAAACAACATTGTGGCTTCTTCCATGGCTGTGGTCTAGTCATTAAAACCAAAACTAGAAGAAGAAGAAGGTAGGTTTCTGGTAGTGGAGGGTACGTTATCATCCGTCCGAAACCGAGTATCAATTCAGCGTTAGTGACCTCGATTAGTTGAAGGAATTTATCTAGTGATACCTAGACAATTACATTATTATTGTCTCTAACTATTAATTAGAGTGGACTGGAGAAAAAAATAGGTGTATATAGCAGTATAGTGGCGCAATATGTGGGCGATAATGTGATTTCTTGCAAGTCAGGAAAGCTATGAGATCATCAAGGTACGAATATCATGGATAAGTGTACATAAGTGTACAATACATAAGGGTATTGTGTATCATTGCAGTGAATGTGTATTAAGAAGTTTGTATTACTACAAGTTAGTGTAATTTTTGCTCCTTGGGACACGATGCAAACTTGTACATTTTTACAATCGGGAACATCTCTGGAGGTAGGTCTCAGTGCTCTATTTGCGCTATAGTCGACCTGTACACTGGCCCAAGAAAATTTCTTACATTTAATGTAAGTCCAATAATTATTTCTAACACAGAACTAAGAAATATTGTAGTAAATCCAGGTGTATGAGATAACATGAAGACTTCGTTCAGTACTCTACGATGTGCTTTCAATTTTCTGGACTGTCAAAGTTCTGGTGAAACAAAACTATCCAAACCGAGCCTCGGTGATTAATTTCACTCTCAACAATGGTGAGGTCTGACTAAGACAGCATAATATGCTTTATTATAATTTATAGAAGAGAAATTCGACTGGATGTTTTTTTACTCAGTTGGTTTCCACAGTTAGTTACCCTGAATTGACATGATTTTGATCAGTATAAAATCTATTCCAGCTAGAATGAAAGTGATTGAGCGAATTGGAGTACCTAATAAAATTCAAGGGTATTCCATGAAGATCGTAAAGAAGTCGTAACTGAGGTCATAAAGCCGGGGAGAGTCTGCCATTTAATATCAAATAGGGACAAGTCTGTTGTTCATCAAGGTTTCCCCGCCTTTTTTCAGTCTGATCGTAGATTATTGTTTGGAGACCTTTCTGCCTGTTTTTTGAGAGTCAGATGATCAGAAGAGTTATTTTTATAAGATACCCAGAGTCAACAGTTTGGTTGTTTCCTGATAAAACTTCTCTGCGTTACTCCTGGCTAAGGCATACACAATATACGAAGTCGCCAGAGAATAAAACTGAATAATGACCTGGAAAATTGGCGCTTACTTCATCCAATAAAGAAGTAGTACAGTGGAGTCTCGGTTTTCAGGCCTTCCCGCTTATCCGACCTTGCAGCGTTCGGTTAGACCGAGTAATTGAGGCTCTACTGCCTCACCTAGAGTGTCAATTGCCATTTCTGTTACCAGTTAATAATATTTGTCTCTTTCATTTTTAGATGGTCTTCAATGGGAAGTGGCGGTTATTGCGTCTCATCATTCTTATTACCTTTTTGGCTGTGTGTTGCTTCACAGTGTATATTCCACATTTAACTGCTGCCCCTCCAAAGCAAGGTAGGCTTTCGATATAACATATTATGTTCGTATTCAATAGTCAGTTACCTGTACGAAGTTTGTGTAGTGAAGTAATCAAGAGACACGCCTTGTTAATACAATATGAATGTTGAAGTTCTTGTAACTCACTCAGTGATGTCAGTTCCTGTGGATATCACGATGTTCCCCCATGAAATGTTTTTCCACTGACACCTTATTCTAAATACACCTAACCGCAGTATTGTGACCATTCTAGTTCGTGGCTGGGAGCTGAACGTAACGAGAGACGTCACCCGGTACGTAAATCCTAGCAATGATACAACCATCATCAGCGGACGAGAAATATGCGAAGACTCGACGTTTTTCGTCATCATCGTCACCTCAGCCCCAGCTCACTTCGTGGTTCGTTCGGCGATTAGGGAAACGTGGGGTTCTCACAATATCAGCAACGTAAAAGTTGGGTTCCTGGTAGGCGTTACAGGAAATTCATCGGTACAGGTGAGAAATACACGTGTCTTACAGAATTTCATGATTTTTGGTTTCACTTGATATTTCCTGCAAAAAATATTCGAAATTTTTGGAGGAATGGATGGTTGTTGTCCATATATTGACGACTTAATTATAGCGGCATCTACTTGTTAAGACTATGATATAATTTTTAGACAGGTGCTTGATCGAGCTGCAGAGTTTAACGTGTGTTTCAATCGTGAAAAGCTTCAGCACAAGGAATCATCTGTGAAGTTTCTAGGGATGATCATTTTCTGAGCAAGGAGCAGCAATTGATCCAGATCGTTGCAGTGCCACCTGTCAAATGCCCTGACCATCAGACAAAAAGGTGGTTTTCCACGATCACCGGGAAAATTCCCTCTATAGCCAACGTTACCGCCGAAACGGAGCATTTACGCAATCTCGCTCATGTTAATTCGGATTTTCAGTAGACAGAGCAGCATGAAAGGGAATTCGGTCTTCTGAAAGAAGATTTAATTAACCCTTCGGTTTTACGATACCTCCGAGACTAGCTACCTCCGTTCCAGCATCCCAGTTCAACCTCCCAGACTGGGTTTGGAGCTTAATACAGATGATACCCCGTTGTTCACGCCTCTCGGGCTTTGACGCCAATTGAGCAGCGCTGGTCACAATTAGAAAATGAGAAATGCTCAGCATTTTTTTTCTAGCAGAAAAGTTCAGAAAATAAAAATTTATTTATGTACACACAGTAATTGTGCAGTCTGACCATAAACCACTGAAGTCTATATTCAATAAATCAATCGGTTACAGCGCCTGCGCTTGAGATCGCTGAAATATCGTCTAAATGTACAATACTCTCCTGAGTCAAGGATGTTTGGCTTAAGGATTAAAGGTTGTGCTCCTTCCCATTCCACGGGCGGATCCATATTTTGATTTTTGGGGAGGTCATGAGGTTCATACCTAACCTAAGTTCAACCTAACTCCTACTTGTACATGGTCAAATCAATGTTTTTCGGCGACTCTGCTTTTTTCTTTTATAAAACACTTTTTGCCAGCCAAAGACGTCCATCTCGAACTCAACCTTAGTATGGACCTATTGGACCTATTGTAGGTGTCTCTATCGAGAAACTCTAGATCCTCCCGAAAGGTTTGTGGCGATTGGGCAATAAGGCTGGCTGCAATAATGTCCGGCTACTTAAGGGCTTGCAGGACCTAGGTTTTATTTATTTACGGGATAAAATTAAAAAAAAAAACAGAATTCATGGAGAACAGATAATCACCACCGTAGAAGAGACGTCCAATAAAAAGAGAGTTACGAGAAATGTATCGAAAAATCAAAATTTATTTGAGATCCTGCTCGCTCATTTTACATGTTTTAACTGCGATGTTTTGGCGGTCCCCGACCCTTCTAAAAATGCCCACCGGCTTGTTTTGTTTTTAATAAAAAATTATTTTATGCATTTCAAAAATCTGTCGATGAAGGGGCTTTTCCTTAATATACTGAATTTAGAAAGGCTCAATCAAAGCCTGAGATATCCTTGAAAACCTTTCCGACCTAGGTCCTGCAGGCCCTTAATATTTGTCGTCTATCGCAAAGGTTGTTACGGCTTGGCACCAACACCATTAGTCACGTCACATTGTAATCTGTTCATTTTCTTATTTCAGAGCGCTATCGAAGAAGAGAGCCTCGAGTTCAAAGACATCATTCAAGATAACTTCGTCGACTCCTACAACAATTTGACTCTGAAAAGCATCGTTCTCCTCAAATGGTTCGTCAATCACTGCCCGTCACCAGTTTTCCTTATGAAGGCCGATGACGACAGCTACGTGAATGTGAAGCAATTAACTTCTCGCTTACTTCAGCTGCCTCAGCGTGGACTTCTTGGTGGCGTTTTAATTTGCAAAGCCAAACCCATCAGTGATGCTGGGAATAAATGGTAAGTATTAAATTTCTATCCAAGTGTATTTAAATTGGAATTTTTGAATTTTTTTCTCCATATTATCACAGTGCCTTGTCCCAATATTTAATACTTCTTTATTGAGATAGGCGTGTTTTACTTTCTTTAGCAGAGTGTAAATGGTGAGTTTGCGTTGTAGGATTCAATGTTTTTTGTTTTCTTAAAATTTTTTTCCATTCCTGCCGCTCCGATGACAAATGGCTTCTCTAGCTACTTTTCTAGTATACTAGAAATAGTATACTATTCTAGTATACAAGCGGACTTGTGGTCCTAGCTCTTCTTCCAAGATGGAAAAGTAGCATTAAGGGAAGATACACAGCCCGCCCGTTGAACCTGGGGGAGGTAGAGCACATACAGGCGAATGACTCGTCGCCTGATTGGTACTTGACATCCTAAGCACCGCAGGTTTCGGTGGCACTTTCTAGATGTTGGTCCCCGAGTTAGTAGCATAACTCCCATGCCGAGGTACATAACCAGGGAACACCTTCCATGGTGATGCCCCTTTTCCCCCTCTACCGCATCCCTTGACCAAGTCCAGGGACCGGGGTTTGCGTCAACCACGACCACCACGAATCTGACCTGAAAACTGGCTGGCTCTGACAGGAAGTAAGAACAGGTGCTTGAGTTGTCCAAACATTTTCTGGAAAAACATTTGGTCAAATTTTGATGTGGGAACGTGTAAGTTCGAGCACCTGTTCCGCCGGCTTGTCGGCGCCAATTGGTAGATGGATAGGGCAAGAGCACGAATTCAATACTACCGGGAATAGTGCCTTTAAAATGCACTGTTAGCTGCCTAGACACTCTTAAATAATTTGTATTCCAGGTACTCGCCCAAGTACATGTACCACGGTGCCGTTTACCCCAATTACCTTTCTGGAACTGGCTATGTGATGTCTCGAGACGTGGCAGCGAAACTTTACGGATCAGCTCTGAGTACGCCGATACATTACTTGGAAGACGTGTACATAACAGGTATGAGTCCAAAATAACTGTAGTTTGCTTTTTTTCGTAGGCCGGTGAGGAAGTCTTCTAGGTCCATAATCTAGAGGACGCAAAGTCACTAAAACCTCACCTTCTTACCCGTATTGGAACCCAGCATGGGACTGTTTAGTACATTATTTCGGGCTTTCAGCATTAGTCCTTAGGAGTCCTATCTGCACTCTCCTTTCCTTTGTTGGTCCGCGCCCTCCGTTCTTTGCCGCTCATGTTCCACGAGAACCGTTCCCCTCAAGACCCTCTCCACATATTCTGATGTGTGTTTTCCGATTCTGCTCACTCTGCAACATCTTGGCAACATGTTGACCTATTGGGAGACGTTATGCCCAGTGCTTCTTTGAGCCAGCTCTTTACCACTACCCATTTGTGCATCCAAAGAACGTGTGATGCTCATCATCTACCCATCCTGGCAGCTGCGGTACGATGGGGTATCCACCTTTCCCATTCAGTACAAACTGCATGGAAAAGTCCATGCCCTGAGAAGAACAGTTTACTCATATTTACCCCATCAATGTAGCCCAAAAATTTCCCACTCCCTGCTGACTAGGATTCCTACTGAAGTGCACTGTGGCGGGAACCCCCCCCCCCCCCGCTTCATCGCTAAAAAACGTGGTTGTTCACATAGTTAATAATTTTTCAGGGGTTCAAGTGACAATTGATATTTACAATCGATGTTCTATCAGTACTATGTTTGTTCGTTATACTTACAGGGATATGTGCGGAGAAGGCTGGAGTGAGACCGCAAAATTTTCACGGATTCAACTACAACAACTTGGGTTTGAAGTGTACTCTTAACGCGATCACCAACCACCGCGTTACGCCCTCGGATCTTCGTACACTTTGGGCTCTTCGCGATAACTGCACTGAGGTAAAGACTACAGCTCCGCCTAGCAAAAGGAAGTTTTCGAGTGGTTGCCATTGAAATATCAACTCGGTATTTATTATAAGAAGTTTGGATGCAGTCGTGGTCGGAACAAGTAACAGGTTTAGTAACGTTTTTGTTCTTCGATGTAATAATTACATTAATTATTCTATTTAGACGTGGGGGCCGAAATAGGCGATTGAGGCCTCCACTGAATTTGTCCTCTCCTAAACACCAATGTGCATAATAATGCCAAAATTAGCTCACTAGATATTGGTTGCAGAAAGAACTCCACCATCGCATAACTTTCTTACTATTATTTTTCTCTGCGCATAGGCCAGACGAGTTTCCATACCCCGATTAGCTGGAGGAGTTTTGAGGATTGGAGGTTATGTTGCCCTTGGACAAATGATGTGTGTCAAGTATGGTATGTAGCACTTGCGGTTATTAAGAAGGTACGAAGAAAGAACCATTTAGGAATCGATTTGGTAATTAAGCTATGAGAAGTTTGATTACCATGTGTTTGGCTGATCGTTTGGTGCTACTCAGGCGAGCCCTGGTATCCCCACGATTTTCAAGGCACAATTTCAATGCCATTTTCAATAGACACAATTATATTTAGCTGTGACACCAGTAATTCCGCTCAGGTCAAGAACATTCCAACATGTAGCTCTCAGAAAGCTTCCTGGTAGGATTCAGACAAAAAATTGCTTCTAACTCCAAAACTCAACAAAATCTGCTGAACAGCCAGGGGCAGATCCAGACTTTGATTTGTGGGAAAGGGGGGGTGTCATGAGGTTCATAAACTAACCTAATTCCTGCCGAAAAGTTTGTGGATACATGGATGCCAAAACTGCGGAACGGAAGGTGCTCTAGCCACCTAATTGGACAGAGCAAAGGTATCGCGTGGGGGGCTATCCGCATGTCGACATTTGGAGCGGACTGTCGGTGATCAGAAGAATTAGATATTTTCCGCATCGCACAACTGCGCGATACCTTCTGCGCACTCCCCCAGGCCCGATTTGTTTGTGATTGTTGGATCTCTGGATTGTAATATTGCTGATTTTTGGCCCTTGCGGGTGCTCATGACACCCCCACTGCACCGCTGACTATTTGGTTCTTTCTTTATACTGAGTGATCCCCGTTATTCTTACTAATTCTACCTAGCAGTGAATTTCTAGTCTGTTCCTCGATTTTACCCAAGTAGGTTTTAGACTGGTGGATTTGTTTTGAGAATAAGCGGTGTTATGCTGAATTGTGTTGATGCGTCATTTTGTCCACTACGCTAAAATGTTTACGTAATTCACTTTGACCTTAATATCGTTTGAATTTACGCTTGACTCCTTATCCTTAAAAGTGCAATGTTTTTTCGTTTTAAAAATTCAGAGACCACCGTGCAATAATAAAAACATGCAGACCTGGAAGAAGGAGAGATCACTAGGTAAATGCCGGTAACAGATCCATTATAACGGGTGAATTGCAAAAACGTGTACAAACTGTCCAGACCCCGATCTCCTAAGGCTATTCCGGCACCCCAAACGCTCTAGGTGTGTTCCAAGTTTTGTGCACAACCAAGATCTGGGTTTTAACCGTACAGAGTTCCACAACTTGAACACTCTTAACGGTTTCAAGAAAATTTCCTACAACCGCCTGAGAACTCATAGAATCCCCTCAAAATTACTACTTAAATAGATACTTCGTTACCAGATATTGAAGTTGAAACTAGTACCTTTGCTTCGCTCAGTGATGCTGAAATGAGAAAGACCCAAAAATGTATAGCTTGTAAGTTTTTAGCTACACCGAGTAACTTGTCAAAGATCGTATGTGTTTGGGACATAAGAGGCAGCTGACGAGCGAACAAGTGTGGGATATTGATAAATTAGTGAGTTATTTGTAACTTTGATGATGAAAAAATGATTTGTACTTTGTCATTAATTTATCTTAACCTAAAATCACTTTTAACCATTTCAAATAATTGAATGACAAATTGACGTATCAGCATAGTATTATATTTTAAAATTATCCTCTATTTGAACTTGTAGTCATTATTTTTAAAATGCCTGTAGCCATAACGCACTTATGAGTTAGGAGTATAATATTTGTACTTACGACGTTTAATGGCATTTCGTTTAGTTGTAAAATTCATAATTAGCAGGGTACTTAGTGCTGTAATGAGTGAGACGATGGAATTATTGTGCTCATGTGAAAGGTATTGCCCGTCATTACACTCTCTCTCCTGCATTACGAGATGTCAACACTCAAGTTAGGTTCACACAGGCCCAAGATGTCCAAGTCGTCAAGGTTCAGTGGTAAATACTTGTTGAGGCTAATTGCTGCATGTGAGAAATTATTGTTGGTGAGCTCAATGAAAAATGATAAACGAAAGTAAAAGAGATGTTATCCACGTTCCATTGACATTCTGGTTTGTAGGGCCTTGTGAATCTAGCTTCGGTCGTTCCCTCGTAGATCTTCCTACTGCTGTGGAAAGACACGTTGAAAAACACTCAAGTTCGGCGAAAGAAAAACCGAAATTTTTTAAACTTGTTTAATAGATGTTGGCCAATCTTTACTGTAAATTAGCGTAATTTTAACTTCAGTTCCTTTGAAGATAATTTTTTTCCTTAAGATTTTGGTATTTTTGAACACATGAAAACACGAACATTCATTAAATTGTACTTACCAAACGTGATTTAAAATGTACACATGGCCATACTAGTTAAAACTGGTTCAAACCACATGTGCCATCAGTTTCTCATGGCCATTGTATACTGTATACGTAAAATATTCTGTATAAGTAACTGATGTGAACCTTAAAGTACTTGGAACAATTCATAGTATCCAGTTGTTGTTCGTTAAAACGTTTAATCCCTATGAAATAAATTTTGAGTAGACAAACATTGTCTCGAGTTGGGAGGCTCGTAGCCCAGGCAAATTAGTGCTCTAGCTAGGGATGCAAATCATCGATTATAACATCAAATGATTAATCGTAACCTACTAATCGATGTGACCGATAAATCGGTATTGAATAATCAATGTTCAATTAATCGAAAGCAAATAATCGATTTTTACAGTACATAATTTCATAACTATTTCAAACGCATAATTGTTTGCCTTCCGATGGGTTTCTTCGTCTATAGATGACGACCTATTGTTAAATTGCAAGGCCAAAACGAATAAAATTGCATAAAATAGTTTTTTAATTATAAATGCAGGGGTTCCATTTGAATTGTTTCCTACAACCGGGGGGGGGGGGGGGGGTACCTAGGGTACAAAAATCATTAATTTTTTAATTAGACACCCCCCTCCCCCCAACTACAGGGGTAGCAGAAGGGAGGTACCCCTGGGTTGAAGACAAAATTTGGTCGTTGTTATAGTTATTACCTCCGTGAATGAAGGATACCTCGTTCCTTCATTCATGGAGGTAGTAACAATTAATCGTTCGATTATTTGTTACTGATTAATCGGTTATTAATCGATTGTTATTACTGTTGCATCAGTTTTCGAATACATCTGGATGTGAAAGCAATTTTTAAGCATAGGTATTAGAATGCAACAAATCCTGATGTACCTATTCGAAAACCGATAGATTAAAATTAATCGTGGTCAAATAATCGATTATCCGATCAATCAATTATTTATTTGCATCCCTAGCTCTAGCGTCCAAAACCTGCTCGAGAGCCTGAAATCGTTTTAATCCCTCTTGGGGGTCCTGAATGACGGGTACATGAGTTTGCGACGGCTTCTAGGTCGTGTTTTAGATTTGAGAGCCTAAAAAACCGCGATATTTCCGCATTTTTTCGGTTTGTCGCGTATTACTCGGAATTTGCGCATCCTATAGAAATAGCCTTCTGTTCGTGTTTTCGTGTTTTAAAAAGCATTAAATTCTGCATCGAATGGAGTTTCAAACATCGCAATCGGTCGAGCCGTTCAGCCGCAATCGCCCGTCAAGAGATAGTTGGTTTTTACCAACTTCGCTAAAAAGTTGACATACCTCAACTTGTAACGCCTGTAGGTTGAAAACGACTGCTCGGATTTAAAAAATGTCACAGGAACAATCAGATGCTATTTGAAATTTGCTCACTCCAGTGCTGAGATAGGAATAGGGAAAATGAAGAGGGATTAAAATAATGTCCAACTCTCGAGCAATTTTTTGGAAGCTAGAGCCCTTTTTTGCACTAACATGCCTGTGCTATCTTGGTCTCCCGAAAAAAGTCCGATTGGGTTTGTTGTAATTCTTGTTGATAGATGAACTCGTTTGTCTTTATATGAGGGGATTGGGGAAGAGATGGAGGACGTGATAATAAAAGTTGATATGTGGTATAAACAAAAAATGTAATAATTATTGTAATTATTGTAAAACACCAGTTTGGTTGAGAGCTGGATGTGTTATTTGTCAAATCACTTGAGCCGATGAGAGTAAAATATTTCTACGCATTATTACAGTGTACAGCTAACGTGCCTAAAGTACGACTACTTGTTTTCCACCTCTTCTGAAAAGGACCCAACACTAATGAACCCTCCGCCTTCTCTTCCCCAACGAGCACTTGTGTGTACAAAACACATCGAGTGCTCCATAAGCGCACAGTAAAGGCTTATTGTACGCTCCATATCAGGCTTTATCGATGAAATTGATAAAGGCGTTTTAGAGTGGTGGTTTCATGTAAATGTTGACTGATACGTAAAAATTGTTAGTTACAGCTTTTCGCGTCTAATGCGATTTGCTCAAACGTTGGTGCTAGTTTAGGTCTACTTGTTGACGTCATTTTGTGATTTTAAAAATTTACCTTGTTGAAGTATTTTATTGTTCCTTCTAATTTTTCGTGTATTACTTTTCTGTTCATTAGGTTAGTCAGCTCGTGTTCCATTTATAATGAAGGCATTTACTTTGTTTCGAGAAGTTTTGAACAAATATTAAATAAAATGGAAGTATTAATTGCTCACACGTTTAAATCCTGTGGTGTCTTACTTATACAATCATGTTGAATGCTTGGGTTTTATTAACCCTAAATAGAAGTTATTTATGAATGTTGACATATGAAAGCCTTTTGTTGAACCTTTAGGACTACTAATTGTGAGAAATAGTGATAATCCTTCCATGTACTTACCCTTCCATAATATTTTCACTATTTTTGACATATCCAAATATGAACTATTCTGGGAATAACCTCATCAAATTGGATGATACGTCATCAAAATTACTTGGTTTCAATGAGGGACGTGGTCAGGTTACCACCCAAACCGTTATTGAGCCTCAGTGTATGATTAGGCAAATCAAGAAGCTCCAATTAACAAGTCTTTTAGCAGAATTTTGTATGTTTCGAATTTATTAACAATCTTTATCGCAATGCTTCTTCCCACCAACCCGCTCTACTCTTTATGGTGTTACGTTCACCAACTTCTGAGCTACTTAAATATTACTGGCAAACAGACTGATGAATATGTAATAGGTTGGTTGTACCGTGGATTTACTCATTTGATCATAATGATCATTATACTATTTCCATTGAAATAATTTTTACCCCATTTGATTAGTTTGAAGTATTCTCATTCTAATCTCAATTTATGGTAGATAGATGGTCGATAGTGCTTTAGGTACTTACTTGTCGTGACAAGTTACACGTGACCCTAAAATTCCTATTTTACTATTAATACTATTTTTAACTACTCGGATAGAATTTTTGCAGTTGTCTACCCGCGTACTTCCACTATAAACGTCCGCTTCGGTACTTGTCACAGTTTTTCCCTAGTTGTTTGGAAGGAACTTGATGAGGTTACCAAGTAGAAGCCAAAAGCAAGAGGGTTGTTTGAACAAAAAAAGCTGGTTTTATATTTGTATGATCTCTGCAATATTAAATTTATTGAAAAGACTGCGTTCATTCTTCATTTACACCTCATCTGATCAATATTAAAGGGCATATTGGTTGAATGATATCTTAAGTAGGTATAAGTATTTGAATAAAGATGATGAAAATATAACACGTTCACCATTCTACGGAAAAGGTTAGGTTTACGTCTTCGACCAGGGGTGAGTTTTGAGGGTCCTCTAGGCCCATGGGGGAGTATTCCACTCCTCTTGCAGTATGCCCTAGCCTCTACCACCAACTCCCTTATCGAAATTTATGCTACGTCACTGACTGGGGATGGTCCAGGACTGCTCAAGGCTGCCTTTGGACCGTTTCAAATGACTAGGCCGCTCCTGGCGAGGCAGAAGAGGGATGCTTGAAGAAAGACTTGGAATGGAGAAGGATGACTGGGGATGGTTGAGGACTGCTCAAGGCTGCCTTTGGACCGTTTCAAATGGCATGGTGAGGAAGAAGAGGGCTGCTTAAGAAAGGCTTGGAATGGAGGATGACTGGGGATGGTTGAGGACTGCTCAAGGCTGCCTTTGGACCGTTTCAAATGGCATGGTGAGGAAGAAGAGGGCTGCTTAAGAAAGGCTTGGAATGGTGAAGTATGACTGGGGATGGTTGAGGACTGCTCAAGGCTGCCTTTGGACCGTTTCAAATGGCATGGTGAGGAAGAAGAGGGCTGCTTAAGAAAGGCTTGGAATGTAGAAGGATGACTGGGGATGGTTGAGGACTGCTCAAGGCTGCCTTTGGACCGTTTCAAATGACTAGGGCGCTCATGGTGAGGCAGAAGAGGGATGCTTAAGAAAGGAACTTCAAAACATTCCAGTGTAATCTGTTCAGGGAATTTGAGGAGGGTTAAGTTGTAGGGAAGGTAACTTAAATAAATAACCTTATCTTTCGTTTTTCCAAATTTAGAAGAATTTCATTTCCTTCCTGTTGTATATCGCCTTGTCAATTGTGTGGTCTCATAGGGACAAACCTATTGTGTGGTCATATAACACAGCTGATTTCTCTGTTATCTCGATGTTTGAATTTAGTTCTATCCTTTTCCTGTTACGAATAAATCGAATAGTACTCTATCCTCCGCGTTCTCATCCATAAAGTGCCCCACGTAATTGGCGACGAGGTTGGAAAACCTAATTTCAGAATATTTCTTATTTGTTGAGAATCCCGAATTTTTCCCTTCATCCATCACATTCTACTCATCTAAAACACAAAGTTCTGTGGCATGGCTGACATTGACCCATGATTAATGATCACTTTAATGTTTGTATATTTTTGAAGGTTTCCTAGTAAAGAATCATTGATTACAGAAGTAGGGTAGGTAAATGCACCAATAAGAAACAAAATATTCGGAGTATGATTTATTTTTCATGGATCAATATGAATTTCAGTCGATTCATAGCCATATAAAATTCAAAACGTTTTGGATATTGAATTATTAAATAATACAAGAAAAACTCGGGTTTACGCCATCAAGACTACTTTCCTTACCCGTTTTCAGTTAGTACTGTGAGGTTAGAAGAGTATCAACTGTGGTTTTCTAGAGGGTAGATACTCATACTACTGGGTACGGAAATTATTAATTTTTGGGTATTGGTACTACGGTTGAGTCCCTTGAAAATCCACTATGTAGTACCAGTAAACGCACCTATTTCCGATAGTAACCTTTCTATTACTAAGTGGGTTGGGTAAGGAAAGTAAAACGTCAGTGTATGAATCATACAGAGTGTATGTATGTAACCTGGCGTTTTGATCTAAATCTATTATAACGTTCAAAAAATATTTAAAAAAAAAAAATCAATCTCTGCAACTGTTAGCTGCTTGTTCAAAAATACATACAAAATACTAGGCGGGGCCATGGTTAAATTCTAGACATTCTTTCATAAATGCAGTTATATTTTTGATTTGAGAGTAAATGCGGGTCATGGACGGAAAGAAAGACGTGCGACGAACTCATATTCAACTATCGCATTGTGTGATTCTTTTGATTGTTTTAAATAGCCACTATGTCTGCCTTTCGAAGAATGCCCGCGTAATGGGAGTGACAAAGGGAAAGCTAATATTGAGCTTTTGTGTGATCCAACCATGAGCTCGAGGGTTAACAAGTTTGCGACTAACGACGAGAGATAACTGTCACCAATGCCTAACCATGGTTAATTGACACCATCTGCTGATATCTGAATAATTGTACAGTAAAACCTCGACGGATAAGAGAAATTACGGTTAAGCCGCTGACAAAAAGAGGCTGAAATGCATAACTTAGTGAAAGAAACCATGTTATAATAGGTAGACATTGTTTCTACTGAATAGTAGATGGCCTAAAGAAGTCGATCGTTGTTTGCCATTTGCACCTCTTTCTTTCCTCTCAATGCTATTCTGTACAGTAGATTTTTTGTATTTTTGTTTATATTAGATACTTAGATCGTCCCCAATCGAGGTTTTACTGTACTTTTGTCTGTTTTAAAGAAGAGTTTATTCAGAAACTTTCACTCAAAACTCTGGTATACCATACATGGAATTTCGTTGTAGTCACCACGATTTTCCTGTTTTCTGCGTAATAAAACGGCTTTTTAAACGAATGAATTCACATAGAATGAACCAAAGAGAGAATTTCGAGTTAATGCAGCAGACCCCAGAGGTGCCCACATGGCGCAAACTGCGCCATCAGGTTTTTATGGGGGGGGGGGGGGGTTACAGTGTTTTTGTAGAAACTGGTATGATGGGAGTAATAGATATGCGTACTGCGCGAACGAACGAGTTACTTCAAACAGCTAGTCACGAGTATAGACATATTTGCATTTCGAGGGTCTCACGGCAACTCCCCATATCGTCATTTTGACGACTTTTCAGCAAAGCCAAAAATCCATCTGCCAATGATTTAGTACAATAAATCGAGAGATTTAGTGTTACCTAACTTATACTTAGTTAGATCGATCCGCCGGGGGAAGACGCTTCGAATGGTAGGCATAACTCATTTTGTCCAAAAGTGACGATGTGGGGTGTTGCCGTGAGACCTTCGATTTGTGTACATCTATATTTGATGTATTTCTACTGAATATTTACGTTTATAGTGTATGTACTTCTATTAAAATTTATTTACATATTTGAGTTAAATAAAACAGTTCATTTTGAATATAACAATAATAGGATAATAGGCAGTAATTACCCATTTTAGTAAAGGGCTTGCATCATAGCCTGGGAGGTAGGGAGTGCTGGGCACGTCTGGCAGACCCAATTAGCTCGAATGCTTTCAGGTTAATTCGACGGGTTACTTTTCGTTCACTAGAACAGACAGTTGTGAAATAAGCAAAATCTCGACATCAAGAATGATTTTGTCAATTAAACACAGCGCTAGCAATCAATACTGAAACAAAAACAAATTTCGCTCGTGCCATTTCACAACAAAAATGATTCATTCTTCAAACGAAAACTCAACTGATTGGGTAACAATACAAAAATTAATCATTTCCGAAAATGAGTCTAAATGTGGAAAATGCAAATATCACAGAATACACTGAACCTTGAACGTTAAAATGCTTAAGCTACGATTATCAAGCATCTAACTTTGTCTTCCACATGATTAACGTTGGAATTGAAACCACTAGTTTACAATTTTATCCGGGTTTATAATTATTTAAAAGTTTACACGATTATAAGTGTGTTTAGTACCTTAGAGACAGCGGAATCGAACAGGATGGGCCCCTACGTTAATGAAAGGTGCCTTTTTAGAGGCTGGGAGAGGCCCAGAATCTAACTTCAACCGTCATTGTTGATGAACACTTACTTCTCTTTTGAAATCGCCATGTATTAATCAATAAATCGTCGCTTAAGAGGCAACACCAGCTATCTCAGTTATGACGTTTCTTCCGGTGGGCCGAAATACTAGTTTATCCTCCACTCAAATGTTTTCTGACTTATTTTTCTAATCCCGAGTACAAGTTTCCAACCATTGAATTTTAACAAAATCCTCAGATTAAAAAAAAGCAGATGTTGCTTTTGTAAAACATGAGATAGCTGGTGTTGCCAGGAATTGAGTCTGAATTATCCTACGGATAATGGTTACAATAACTCAAGTAACAGCTCTCAATATTGAAAAGGATCCAGCAATTTTGGCTCAGAACGGTTATTCGACGAAAGTCAGTTTAGGTTTTAGGTAGAGTCAAGGCTATTTCGAGGGTGAAGTGGCAACATGACTCAACTCATTTTCTCTGATTGTATAGTAAAAACTGAAACAAGTCCGAAAATTTCGAGGTTTTTCAGCTTCCTGCAATTTTTTTGACCTAAGGGCATTTTTTTGTTTGTGGTGACTGGCCTAATATCCCTCCTGCATCTATGAAGAACCTAGTTGGTCGAGGGTTACACCCCCCACCACTTTGAACCCGGCGATGTCAACGCCCCAACAGGGGGTTTTGTCCTGTTTGTGACGTCAAACTGTCAACTCGATTTTCGCGGCTTCATTCAATCTGTGCTCAGCGTTTTTGAAGTCATGTCCTCAAGTAGTTTTTAAAATGAATATTGCTGGCAACACACGTTACTCTACAGCCGTACTATACAAGAGGATGGTGTTCGGAATCCTCCAATTGACTCGAATTCCCCATTTGCTATCTAGTACCACCTCTAACTCAATTTGGCCAAAAATGAGAGGTCATGTTGCCACTTCACCCTCATCTTGTTTTAAACCTATGAAAAATCCTCAACACATCGCTCATTGGCAGCAATTTTGATGCTTCGATTACCCTGAAGAATCCACTTTGGAGATATGACACTATTGCTGTCAATGAGAGATACCTTAATGAGCGTACGTTGTCGCCTTCAAACAGACAGGTTACAATAACTCAAGTTAATAACAGACAGGTTACAATAACTCAAGTTAATAACAGACAGGTTACAATAACTCAAGTTAATAACAGACAGGTTACAATAACTCAAGTTAACAGCTCTCAATATTGAAAAGGATCCAGGAATAAATAGATTTTGAACGGTTATCACATCCCTATTTTCAAATTCGACTTTGACCCTGAGCCGATCCATCCGTCATTACAAGTAGATTATATTATAGGACATCACAGAAGCATCTAACAAGGCCTTTTAATAAATACAGCGATATCCAACAACGTCTTGAGCCAATATAAATAATAAACTAGAAACATCCACGACCCAAAGTTGTATAATATACAACTAACTGGATATTATCCAGCCCATCAACGTTTGTTACAGGGTGGTTCAACTTTCCGGTCAAACACTCGCACGTAACTGTTTTAACCGTTATTTTGGGTTTTTACGCTTTCTTTGGGTGAATACGGTAAATATTTCGAAAACCACAAGAAAACATAAAACCGAATGGCTCGAGTCAGTAAGCACTAAATACTTGAATAGTGTACTTATAGGAACTTAAATCAGTAGATAAGTAATTAACGTACGATAAATATTTCACGAGTAACAATTAAGTTTAACATTAAGCAAGTGTGCTGAGCCTAAATGCTCCATTTCACGACTCGTTATGCACCTCCAGCTAAGACTCCGATTTACCCCTGATGCAGTCAAATGTACCCTTATATCGGTAAATTGCACATTATCAAAGAAACGTACAAATTTAAACAATGATTTATACAAAATAAATAGTACTACATTCCTAAAAAGGCAATAATTTGTTCAGTGAACACAAGTTATCAATAAAAATAGACTTCCATTCAATCTTTCACGAGAAATAAATAACAGTTTATAAACACGTAAGTAGCTACTACTAAATTATGTTAACAATAATGATATTATCACAATACAAAATTATAAGGAAACGTGGTGGTTTACTCAAGTGACGAAAAGTCGTGGTTTAGTGAATACTTTTTTCAACAAAGTAAAATAAATAGATAGCAGACCGGACACACTCTGTATTCGGAAAAAGGTCGTTCAAGAATCCGGGAACTTAACGAATTTTATTCTTCAAATTTCGATTCTTCTTTCAAGATCTTCATCCTGCAACAGGTTGAGTGTTTCGTACGATTATGATGGTGTTTCATAGAGCATCGACAAAGAGGGTTTTCTGCGTTCCTGATCCGACCGGACAATCGCTTTGGACAAGTTGGATCTGATCGAGCTCATCGAAGGATCCGATGGCGCTCAGGAGGGTTCGATCCAACCAGGTGATTGTGTTGGGGAAGAGGAAGCCGCCCTCGTAGAACGCCAAGTGGCCCCCGTAATCCACTTCGATGTAGGCGGTTCTCGCGGTATTTTCTGAAACGTCAACATGCATTTTGTTGGATATTGGCGAGAGCAGGGCTGGATTTTAAAAATCCACAGTCATGCAGCATGGCTATAAGTGCAAATTTCGAAGAAATAACTGGTTTTATGTCAAAGTTCCCAGATTTTCCCTCTTCAAGGAATTCAAAATGCTCTCAATACAAGAGCTGACAGAGGTAGATGGACACACCCCGACTTCTGTAGATGAATTAATATTATGTTCACATAAGCTATTTTCCGCTTCACTTCAGCCTTCCCTAGTTTCTCTGTTTTGATGGTTTAGTTAGGCACGAGCAACACAAGATGTAAAATCCTCAGTCATGCAGCATGGCTATAAGACCGAATTTTCGAAGACAACTGGTTTTACGTCATATGTGAAGTTTGGGACATCTTATTCCAATATGGGCAATCTCAAACTTATTGGGTAACTAGATGTCGGGCCAGTTGCTGACGGGCAGAACTCGGGGTGTGTCCATCTATCTCTGCTACCTGTCCCGGACGGGCAGAACTCGAGATGGATCCATCTGCCACTCTTACCTGTCGCTTTACGGATTATACCTCTTACATGTCCCTTTACAAACCCATATAATCTTAAATACAAAAAATAATATTCATCTGTCTCACCAGAAGGAAGAATTTAAGATTTTTATATTTTGGCTTCCCTATAAACCCCCACTCCTATGCATCAGATCCGGAAGTGAACCCCCCTATGTCCTTCCCCGGTCACAGAAACATTTAAATACGGGAGAAGGGTTCAATCCATTGAGCCGTTTTTGCGTGATTGAAGGACAGAAAAACCAAATTCAAAATCGGCATGGTTCGACTCCATTTCACGCAAAACGAATAACTGCAGTGGAATTTTTTCGAAAATACCCTAGGAACACGAAAATCGTCTTTATATAGATTATATGTAATCAAGTATGAAGCTGTAGCGACACTACAGTTTATTTTTGGTGACAAAATTTTTATTTCGATCATACGTTACCAAAAATATGTTCAGAGTTCAATTTCAAAAATTCAGAGAGTCGCAACAAATTTTCTCACAAGTGCTCTTCCGATAGTTCGTTTCTAAAAACCGTTTTCCAATTCGTGAGTTCATTTAACAATAAATCTTTTGGAGTCAGATTCATTCAGTCATCATTTGTAGTTAGTCACCACACACACACACGCAACACATACCATAACTACAAAGCTATTCGGTTAATTATTACGCCTCCGAACCACTGCCTATCAAGTCATACCCTACATATACTAATAATGCATTCTACACCAAATCCAAGAATACGATAGGCAATTATGGCGAAAACATGAAAGTGAAAGCTGGTGGATCGTTAGGGTACTTAAGTATCATGTCACTCATTTCTCATGGAGAAGTTGACTAACTGCCACATAAAATAATGAACCATTCCCTAACTTTCCACGGAATTGAGACCACTTCTGCGGGTTTTTGAGAATTTCAAGATTCCGTAAAAATGATCTGATGATGATGAAACTGCACAATCCATCTACAGCACCTTGTCATCCTCAAAGTGTAAGCCAAATCTGCCCAAAGTTGATTTTCTTAACGTGAGAAACGCAAAACTATATGATCAATATTTCTCTAATACTACTCACGTGCGTGTTCTCTGATAGGATTGAGTAGTAATTCTGGGATTAGAGGGTCATCCATCGAATTGACGAAGAGCTGAGGAACTCGGATTCTCGAGAGATAGTTTATGGAGCTGCTCCACTGGTAAAAATCTGGAACGCTCTTGAAGTTATGGACCTTCCTGGTTGATGAAAGATACAATGAGGAAATTTAGTGATACCAGAAGGAATATTTTTCAGTATAATATGCTGAAAGGAGGTACGTCTGATAAAGTATGAGGACATTTAAACAACCCACGTGACCCATAAACCAAGTAAATAAAAATTGTGCACCATAACAAGAAAGTTACCTCGTGTAGGCTTCATCCAACTCTGGCAAAGTAGCAGCAGAGATGATATCGGTTTCGCTGAGCTCGTACCTTTGTTTCGCTTGTTCTGACAAGAGAATTTTACGATGACGGAGAATGAGCGACTTGACAGCTTCAGTTATGAAATACAAATAAATTCGTCGGAAGTTGGCCCACTGCAGCAACCATTTGGTCCCTCTGTAATGACAATGATCGAACCGATTTTAGGAATGGGTGAATACTGCAAATAACAATAGATTGATGAATTTGTTAAGGTATTCATGTTGAATTGAAATAAGTGAAAATACGAGTGAATGTGCATGTGATAACGACGAAGTCAAGTGGCTGAACTAATTTCGATGCAGTATTTTTGTTGCAAAATGGCCATTAGTCTGGGTACACATATGAGGATTTCCCGTTCAGGCCAACCTCTCCGGCCGGCAGGAGCGTGTGGACCAGATTTTTACTTCAGTTAGGGCAGACTGTGCAGGCCGCTAAGCCTTTACAAATTTGCCTGAACAGTCCGCCGGAACTGAAGCCCTTTCCGCCCGTTTGGCCTCAAGGAATAATGCAGATCAGAGCTTGAGGTGATATGCGTGTAGAAAACATCAAGCACTGGTAAGCGCGGCCTGTTGCTAAGAACCTCGGCCATCAGTCGTTTGTGGAGAGAAATAGCAACCCTCATTACAGTGTCTTGCTTTTGAATTAATGGAGTGATGAGTGCAAGCAGCTTCTGGTACACTGTTTTCTTCGTTCGTCAGTAATCTACCGGTACCGCAGTTAGCTCGGTCAACATATTGGTGTATGTAGACGCCATATTCCGTTTCAGCAACCACTCTTTGCACCATTTAGCACGGTTGTTTTCGTCTTTTTAGATGAAGAACAGCCAAAACACCAACGACAGCGATGTCACCGTCCGTCATGGGAGGGAACATGGTTGCGACTGCGCAGGTTTCCTCACAGGCTTCAGGGTGCCGTGTGGAGGCTCTTTGGCTCAGGCAAACCTTTTGAGGATTTCCACTCCGGAATTCCTCAACATGTGTACCCAGCCCAAAGTTTCCTGATCGAACATGGCCAACATTACAATACTATAACACTATAATCCTCCTCTTCCAGCAGGGAGCGGCAAAATTTAAATATCATACATCCGTAATTAATATCAAAGATCTTCAACGAGCAAAGCGAAAGGTCATATACAGGAGCCATTTACAAACTTACTCAAGAATATTGTAGCCTTGACAGACGGAAATGCCGCCAGCTATATTCTTAGAAATTTCCGAGCCCTCCTCGCCAAGATACTTAGTTATTAGGTTTCCTCCCAAACTGTAGCCCAAGAGGATGATTTTGGAGGTTGGATATCTTTGATTCAAGTGTTTAACGACAGCACGCAAATCGTCCGTGTGCCCTGCAATTCAATAAAATTATTCGAGTACTTGTATGAATAATAGTGGCATCATATAGTTAAATAACGACTTGGTGAAGTGCAATTAAAATTTAGGGGATATCACATCTACTCCACTATAAAAGACACATACCAGGTACTACAATGGGTGGGGAATACATAACGACAACGTTCAACCTCCACACGCAAATTGCCAAATATGTAATAAATTTATGTCCTTCGTTCTATTCTTCATAGAGAGGAAATAGGAAGAAAAAGGTCAATAATCCTATGTATACGTTAAGTGATCGGCAAGTTACTTGGAAAATAGAAAACAATCGGCAAAGATAGGCTCGACCATCAGCAAAGCTCTGGACTGCTCCTTTGGGATTCCCTAGGGAGACCTATCTGGACTGGATCTTCTTTATACTGTATATTAACCGTATACTGGATAGGGGTCTGCATATCTGCATATCCTTAGCTGATGACATTTCTTTGATTGTGATTGGTAGGGACTTGGCATCGGCGAAGGACAAAGCGGAGATGAGTTTATCGGAAGTTATCGCTTGCCTTACTGAGCTTGGGATGAAACTGAACTTCTCCAAAACTCATTACATTGCCTTCACGCTTCCGCACAACGTCAGACCCGTCCTGGGCATGCTAAAGGGACAAGAAGTTGCTTGCTCCGCCAAAGAATCATACGACTGCCCTGGAGTCACTCAGGTCGCCAGTATTCGCTACCTCGAAGTAGAAGTGGACCACAGGCTAAGGTGGGATCTACACGTAAGCAATGTTGTGGGAAGGGTAAGACGGCTGCTATACATTTGTTGAGAGATCCGCTTCTTCCTCCCACTACATTCAAAACGGACTTTTTTCACTTTGCAGTGGTTCAGTCTGCAGTAATGTATGGGGTGATGGGATTGGGGGGAGAGGTGTAGAAAAGCTGCAACTATAGAGGCTTCATGCTTTTCAACGGTCTTCTCTAGGAGTTGAGAGCGATGACCAATCTTAAATCTGTCAAAATGCATCTCAAGAAGCCCGTAAAAATGGATATGTAGGTAGTTGCAGAGTTCTTGACTTGAAGGAACATACATTTTTGTATTTTTTTTCTTTTCTTCAGGTTTTCTTTTTCTTTAAAAAAAATTAAGAACTAAGTTTTTCTCATAGAACCAAAATTTCAAGAGCCTGATGACCAGGAACACTTAATTACATTGTACATATATATCTTAAGTCTGACCTAGCAATTCCTTCCCTCAACGCAAGCGTAGCTTAAAGAGGGGAAAGTTGCTAATTAATTGTGATTGTTATAAAAAATATCAAACAGAATAAAGGCATATTAGTGATAGAGTGTTTACCATAAGTGAACATTCTGGGGGCAGTCAGTTTTACTGATGCAAGCGCACCCATGTGGTTGAGAACTGCGCAGCGGTAGCCGTGGCATTGAGCGTAGTAGACAAACGTTCTGACGTAAACACTTTCCGAAGAATTACAGATACCAGGAACAATCATGATGGTGACGTTTCCTGTAAAATATGGAAAGAATGTGGATCTACCGATTTCTACTCCCCTACAGTTATAATCATGTTTGTACTGTCATTTTAATAGATGCTCTCACTGCATCGTTCTGCAATACATCTTCCATAAAGAACATTTTTAAAAAGAGCATTACTACGGGAAGTCTACAGGCGAGGCTTCATAATCCACCCTCATGTGTGGCATTGGGGTCAGACTTCATACTTGAAAATGTTCATACTTGAAAATATTTGAATCTATTTAAACTTAGAATTGAACAAAGGGAGATTCAAGCCGCGTGGACTTGCTTAAGTACCTTTATCTTTTGACAACCGCTGATACACGTCATACGTCAAAGTGCTGCCATCTTCCAGCAGAATTTCACACCTCTCTCCCCGAGGCCAAGGGGACTTCATTCGTCCGAAAACGCTGTGCAAGATCGTCTGGATATGACCGTCGAAGCCCCATAACCGAGTAGGAATGTATCTGAAAACAACGGATTCAATTATTATAATGGATGAATTATCAGTTGAATTTGAAACACACCAATAATTTTATGTTTGATAGCAAGAAACCTAATGAACGAAATAGTAGACCATGAAAAGTAACAAGTACAACCGTATAATATCACTGTAGTTATTGCGAGTGTTATCTAAAAAGGCTGTGACTGCCCTACAAACAACCAAGTTGCGGTGTTAGTGGACAAATAAATAACGCCTTCAAGTAAACATTTATCAGGCTCGTCACGCGAAAGAAGGTCACGACTCCCATTTCCCCACATAAACATTTATGGGATCAATAGCAAATGAGACACCATACATATTGCAGATTCTAGGCAGACCTGGCAACGGACACGGGTTCTTGACCATCGATTTACGTCTGAAGTTGTCGAACTAATGACAGTATGGGTTTACAGGCTTTGGGGAGATTGGAGAGGGGAGAGTAGCTTGTAGGTACTCGTAACTGAGGTGAGAATTAAGAAATGGAATGGGAATGATAATGTGACATTGTCCTAAAGTTATTTCGAAACCCAATGATGGCCTCTTCTCTCACAATGTGGAGGAGGTTAGAGGGAAACACCGGTGGAATCTGGACAAAACATCTCGAAGTACCGAAATCGATTAGATGCAACACCAGAGCATTTCCGCTCCTTCATTGCAGAGTCGACATAATATTATTTCCTGGCCTTGCCAATTAGGAATGTATTGTACAATATTGTAAAAAATAATTAGACTAGACTAGTCCCGTGTTAGGGAGACCAGTTCGTTAAGCCAAGAAAAATAAATAAATAAATAATACATACATATCATTCAACTACACTGGTACTGAACGCTAAGAAGAGTTGAAAATGTCGATCGCCAAATTGCAAAAATTGCGAAAAACAATTAGAAAATGAATTGAAAAACGGTTATTAATCATTGCGTTGTAATAGCATTCTGAACACTCAGAAAATGCATTTTTAAAATTAGACTTATTTCATCAGGACGGTGCGAAATTTCCAACAACTCCGCACGAAAGGCAGAGGATCAATTCATTAATTGCTCTTATTGAAAAATACGTTTGGAGTGCTGTGGTAGTGTGGAACAGTGGTAGGGTTATAGATATTTGGAGTCGGAACAACATAAAACAACATGAGTTGGAAAAGTAAACAGTCGCTCCCTCAAAACCTGCTGCTTCACACTGCTCATTTCCACCAACAGTGGAAACTTAAATATGGTTAATTTTCGAACAAAGGAGTCTGTATGTTCAAAAAATGTACTTTCTAGCTGTAACAGCAGAATTTTTTGTTTAATCGATGTGGAGTAAGCACGTCCTCAAGATGACAAGGCGTAGAAGATGATCAACTGAACCATGAAGTAGTACAGCATTCTCAGTTGGTTCCAGTGATGATATACCGGTTAGGGGGTCTTTGCGCCTCGACGACAGATGAGCTGTTCGTTTCTTTGAGATATTGATTAGTACACTCATGTTGACGGACTGATCAACAATTTTGGCGCAGATGAAAGGTACCCTTCGATACGTCACATCCAATATAGTCAAACCTGTAACGACTTGACGTTGGGGAGCTCGTGCATCGACCGGATAATTCGTCAAAAATGCCGTTCGATAATACTTGACCCGTCGAGGGGGTAACGGGCGTTCTAGCACCTTCTAACATGTTTTCCGTGTTTCCACACCTAACTAGCCGTGTCGGTAGTCTACAACACCTGTCAACTTTGATGTTTCTCCCGGTTATACCAATCGTTTCACACCATTCCATCATTTATAAATCAACGGTACCTACAAAGAGACTCGATTATCTACCACCACCTACTACTATGAGCACACAAGTACATCACAGAGTTTCTGTATACCTAGGTAAAGGTAAAGACCCTTTGGAGTAGAAAGTAAGATTTCAACAGCGAGATGAAGTGGAAATGCCGAAATAAATGCCCATTATTTCGGATCAGAAGTCGGATTATTTTGTGATTCAAAATTATTCAAAATTGGTTGGTTCGCTGTCGTGTGGCCAAACCACAAGTTTAATAAGTTCGCGCGTAAGCAGCCGAAACTACACAACCAAAAACATCTGCCATGTTTTTACAAAAATCCACAGTCTGGAGCATGGCCATAAGAGCGAGTTTTCGAAGAAATAACTGGTTTTATGTAAAATATCTTCATTTGACTGGTTTTATTACAAATTCTTCCTCCATTTTTTTGCCGAGTAACATTTCAGTTTATAGATTTTTTACCGCAGAACACGATGTTGAAATCAGAATTGCGATATCTCGTTCCTTTATCAGATTAGATCAGATGAACCATGAGGAACACTTCAAGTAACCGCCACGTTCCATCATCTTCAAAGTGCTTCAGTTTGAGAAAGGAACACGATATCGCCATTCTGACTGCACCATCGTGCTCAGCGTAAAAAAAAACCTTAAAATGACGCGTCACTTGTCAAACTATTTCATTTTTTGAATTTTTGAGTAATTTTGGCCCCTAAAACTCCCTTTAGAGGGATTTTGCTCATCTACGAACTTAGCCTTTCGATTGCCAAGACAGATTTTTTTGTGGCAAATTTAAACTTTTTATCTCAATTCTATCGAGAGTTATTCTTGTTGTCTTTTAGCAGGGAATTTAGGATAGTGTAAAACGGATTTTGGTATGAAAAATTTTCGGATTTCGAGATTTTAAAAATTCTGGGCCTACAATATTCTAAATTCCCTAAAAAGAGAAGAACATAACGAGTGCATCCCGTTAATCGTTCATTCGGCTAAAGCTGGATATATTCAATATTTAAAATACTTACGTTAGGTACCTTGAAGGCCTACAATCCTACAATGCCAACCGGAGTCTTTGGGTGAGTTGCACAACTCGAAACGCAAAGCCGGAACGACCAAGGTCGGGGTCGAGATGCGAATGAAAAACTTGTCGAAAAAAACTGTGAACTTTTCATCCGATTCCGCGTTCGGAACTAGTTTTCAAGGTGGCGGACGAAACTTGACTTCCGAATTCAGTGAACACATGTGATCATCACGGTATCATTACAGCCGAACGGATTTTAATTCGTTCTAATCCGCCCATGAATAATGTTCAAGAGTTCAATGTTTAAACATAGTTTATGAACCCAATTAGTAAGGTACCATGAATAATTGAGGTCCTTGTCAAGACCACGTACCAATTATATTTTTGCGCTCGGTTCCATTCCCTCCAAAATATTTGTAAGGACACCAGTTTCACATGAGGTTTTGTCAGATGAACGCGATCAAATGACAAGCCAAGCTACCACAATCACAGGAAAATCCTATAGAGGGCCGCTTTCCGAACAAACACTTCAGCTAATTAGGTACCTACATGGAAGTTTTTACAGGAGGGAAATACCGGAAAACTGCCATGTCACTCAAGAGTGATAAGGTTCCATAAAACCGACATATGCCTATACATTGATAAGGAATACGCCAAAAGAAGTAGCAGAAAATAAAACTTTGTTACTACAATCAAATCACTGAAACCTGATTCAACTTTAATGAAACCTACTCAAGTGTTACAATTCATTATTCAATAAGGTACTTATAGTAATACCATCAATAAGGAATAATCTGTAATCCTTTCTGTTCAGAAGGCATCGCGTTCAGTTCTATTCTCTGTATGATGAGTAGGTACCTCCAGTGTCATGGCGACTGAAGCACTTTAAACTCGATCCAAAAGTTCAACTTCAAAAAGTACTCATAATGGATACTTCAATCAAATTACAAATTGACATTAATGTCTTTAGGGAATGATTTCATGATTTCACGGGTGTGACGAGAAAAATGTAACGAAACAGGGAGTCTTGAAATTTTGTATGATGGCTCCGTTTGGGATCTAGTTGGATGAAGATCCTCGCCTTCAAGGTCGGACCACTGTAATAGGAAGCTGTGGTTCAAATTTCAAGTCGATAGGGAAATTAATTATTAAAGAAGGGTGAAAAACGAACAAATTTGTAGCTTAGTTGCTGCTCGACCTATCGACTTGAAATTTGGACCAAAGCTTCCTAAGGATGGTCTCATACGAATATTAGGATTAGGTGCACGTCAGATCAGCAGATTTCCCTGAACAGATCGACTTGTAATTTGAACCACAGCTTCCTTAGGATGAAATCATACGAATATAGCTATCCTTATAGGCATTGCCAATTTTTAATATAAAGTATACCGACAGTAAATCATAATTGTAGCAATTTTTGCCATAAAACAGATGTCAGAAGGCAATAATGGAATTATAGTAGAATATTATAATAAAAGTAGCTGTGTGTACAAATGGAAAAGTTATTAATGGTTAGTTAAGGTCTGCTAAGAGTTTTTCAGCAGTACTTTTAGTGCGAGTGCACTCTGCCAATAATAGGCGTTCTTATTGAAGAGAGGAGTTCGTTAGGACATATTTAGAAGGAGGTTTTCTATTTCATTTGAAACGACATATCAATGATCTGAACTTTTTCCCAGTAACGAGAATATTTTCTTCTAAATTTTCCAAGGATTTGGGGGATTCAAACTACCATTTTTCTCTCACTACAGGCCAAAGTAAAAATGAGGGTTACCCTACCAACTTACCTAGTTATAGTACGTAAAATTGGATGTTCCTATTATGGTATGTGTTGGTATCGTTTGAAGTATTAGTTAAGATTGAGTAAGTTCCACGCCAACCCAGCTATAGGCCACTTTGTTATTATTCATCAAGTAGAGGTTAAACACACCGCAACTTACAATTAATAATAAGAAATATCGTCAAGATCCCAAGCCATACTACAACCTACTGATTGTAATTTTGCCAGTCTTGACAAAAACCACAATGAATAGTATAAAATTCAACTTTTCCGTTTTACGGCTTCAACTGCATCTTCCTTAGACCGGACTTTTGTATCGATTTTGTGGCACCGTACTTACGTATAGTATAGTAAAACGGACAAGTTGAATTTTACTAGGAAACTTTATACATCAAAGATAGAGTTATACGATTGGGTAACTCTGATAATAACTCCCACCGCTTTCTTGATGATTAATGTTATAACCGGGTTTAGCAGTCATTCATTAAAAAAGTCATTCATGTCAAGGTGGAACGACTGTGGAGAGAGTAGGCACGGGGCATAAGCTTCACATAATAATAGTCAAGAATATAACATTAGAAAGGGTCGCGGAAATTTATATGAAACAAGCGAGTTGCGTATATCCGACGTTGACTAAGCGGAAATAGCCAGTTATACCGCTCGGTGAAGACGTAAGTTGTCACCTTGAGACTATAAGCCCGCCTGTAGGTTCCTTCCCAACTCGTGGTAGCTATTTTTCAGTCGAGCTATTTTTTTAAATTTATAAGTCACCAAGAAAATAATATTTTGTTATGTTGGTTCACGTTTTGATGTGATCGTAGAACGATCAGTCCAATGTTTTTCGGATCGGTTTTTTGGGCGTCTGCAAGGTTAGCGTACAGTTTGGTTGGTTGTTTTTGGTCCGAAAGAGAGTAATCACGGTTCTATTGGGAGAAGACCCCAGATTTTTCCCTCATTAAGGAATTCAAAGTGCTCACAGTACAAGAGCTGATACAAAGAGCAACTATTACGAAGATATTTCGGGACAAACAAGAAGGAGTCTTGGAATCAAACAGCAGTGGCTTAACGAGATCGAGTAGTCAGTACCTTCTCAAAGCACGCTTCAGACTAACGTACAATGGCCAGACATGCTACGACTACGTCTGCCCCAAGAGTTACTGTCGATCTCCCAACTACGAACTTTCAAAACCCGACTCAAGGCCCACTATATTGAAAAATGTCAATAATAGATTAATTAATATTATGTTCACATAAGCTATTTATCGCGTCACTTCAGCCTTCCCTAGTTTCTCTGTTTTGATGGTTTAGTTAAGCACGAGCAAAACAAGTTGTAAAATCTAGTCATGCAGCATGGCTATAAGATCGAATTTTCGAATAAATAACTGGTTTTATGTAAAATGTGATGTTTGGAACATCTCAGTCAAATATGGGCCATCTTAAACTTATTGGGTAATTATAGGCGAGATTATAGGTATTAAAGTATGAAGCTATTCGATGCCAAGTTAAAATAGCTTCCTTTTCTTCGAAAATTCGCTAATGGAAAGAGCACGTAAAGAAAAAAAAGGAGAAACTATCCTTCAAGTTGAGGAAACTGTACTGGCTCACGGGACGATGTTCACAACTCAATATGAGAGCTCTGAGACTTGAAACATTGAATCAGGGCTGGAATAAGGCTCGTTAGCAGAGGTTAAAAAATTGTAGAAGCTTTATATAACCAATCGAGTATGATTCAATTTATTATCTTCGAGTACGTATACTCTCGACGTCAAAACCTCTGAATCATCGGTTCTCGAAATTCCACTTCAGCGCCTATGTAATTCAGGTACCTTAAGATATTCCAGTCGCATCCACGTTTATCGTCGAGGTAAATAACTTAATTGATACAGTGTTTTTTTCATATCTGAGAGACGTACTGACACTAACAAATTATTGACAGGAATTGTCTCCACAAGAAACCAACTGTCAAAATATGATGCTGATATTCAATTGCACCTACCCACCAGATTTCAATGTTTTAGTATCGATTTTTCGTAATGTTGAGAGCGCTTCAAGGACAACATACAGACATTTACTCGACTATCTGAAAGATTTATATCTTGTATGAGAGATACTTTCGAAGAAGAAATGTTGCAAGGCTCCCAACTACTTATTTTAAACATTGAAAAAAGAAGACCAAAAGAGCCTCCCAATACCATTTCTAAGCCTGTGAGATTTGGCGTATGGATTTGGTGTATGCAAGGGGTTGACTACAGGCAGACTGACTGATAGAAACTCTGAAACAAATTTTGTACGTTGATGTCGGCAGCATAAAATTTTGATTTTGGAGGACAATGGGTTTTTTTCTTCTTGTTTTGCATTGACAGATTTTCTTTGGATTTGAGTACAACTTTACATTGCTGCCTTACCAATTTTCAGTGGATGTCGAAGGCTAAACAAAATGGTGGCAAAACGATTTAGAAATCAATGGCGAAGTGACAGTTCGTTAGAATCGTTTGTTGTCTGAAGATATGTGTTTGGCCGCAGCCTCTCAGTTCCATGTTAATTCCATATTCATTTAATATTTTCCGTACTCTCAAACTAACTGGCTCTCTAATCTCCTGGAGTATCACCTTGAGAAAAACACATCTGGGTCCCTTGGGAAAAACACACTTTAAAAATCAATTGTTGTCCCATAATCCCTTAACTCCTAAACCGTAAATCCTACCTAGCATTTGGTCATTACCCTACCCAGGCCATTATCTCGTCACTAGCCTTTCAAAAAACCCCTTCTATTGGCTTACCATCAATCGGCTTCCCAGGTCGTTTTGTATCCCTCCCCTAGTCCGTTTTTACTACACATATATATCTGACTCGATTCTCACTATATCCCCTCTTTACTTTTGCTCCGTTATTTGAGTTAAGTTCATATCAAACCAGTATTCTCTGTCATTTGACTATGTGTACCAAGTGACCCGTTTTTCTGTCTTTTTTGCGTTCGTGTCGTTTTCATTGGTTGCAAGCAACCCCATCTTGTATGTAATATATATATTATATCATCCAATCATCTCATTTGTTTTGTACATATCGCCATTTCGTTTTCGCCAAATACAACAGACATAATATATTATATTTGCTTTTTGTCCGAAAATAATCGTGTTGTAATTGAACTACAAGACCCTGCATGTTCAAAGCGCGACAATATAATATTATGGTCTACTATTTAATAGTAGACCATATTATGTTTTTTACGTACGAGTAGTAGTAATCTTGAAGGCCACGAATGCTTTCAAGGCAGAGCTTAACAACTCGATATATACGTATATATTGGCTTTACGTAACATGGAGCGCCTCCCTTTTCGTACCTACTCACATTTTGTTGGAGCACTTTTACAAGCAACGGTCTGAACTCTTTCACGTCGAAAGAAAGCCACGACAGAAGAATCCAAACCAGCTTAATTTGATGAAACACGAGTTTGTGGGCAGGTCTACACATGGGGTCCCATTTGAATGTTATCAAACTCCCACGTCTTTTGTTCCATAAAACCGATGTCCTTGACCTTCTTACGCTCCTAGCATTAGGTACGAGAGGATACCTATGTAGGATAGGATACCTATTTAGGATAGTTTACATAGGACAGGAAATCCCATGTAAACAGTATCTCCTTCATTTCACAAGTTCGATAGGTAGTTAAAGGTAGCTGCACTGCCCAATCACTTATTGAATATAGTTTTACGGTAAAGAAGATATATGAACTTCCAGCTTGATTCAATAGTATTTGTTTATTTTACGTACTCGTAGTTGTGAAAGTGGATGGATTGCGCCACTTGAAATCGAGGAACGAGCCGAGGGCAACGCTCTGTAAATCAGGTCAGGCCTGCCCTCAGCAGTTTCTCTCACCAGGGTCCTCATGCTCATACCCAACAAACATACCACGAAGCTTCAGAAATTGGTTTAACAAATTGGACCATCCAAATATGTCTCGCAGCAATTTTTTAAAACTTTAAAAGCTCATTTATCAACTTGAAAATCAATCTTTTTTCACGTAGAACGAAATCACGACCGAATCGGTATGGGAACGTCTTTGGACCAACCCCCGACTGTCGACTCTTAGGACATATTGATCCCCTAAACGAATGTAATTCATATACGTCACATAGTTCATATAAATTCAGGATACATTTTAAATATTGAAGAGGATCAGGTAGACTACATATCGCCGTGTCAGTAAAACGTAACTGCAAATCAGCTTCTGTATAATGACTAAATGACTTACCTCTTTATGATCATAATATTATTGGTATGCTTAAGTCAGCTTGATGCCGATTTGCAGTTACGTCATTGTTTTACTGACACGGCGATATTATTTATACCTTTGCTGCCTATTATAGTCTATTAATTAAAGGAGGTAGATGCATAAATAATATGTCGTCTACCTGATCCTCTTCTGTCTTTAAAATTTATCCTGAATGTATAATATACATTAATAATTTATAATATACCTACATTTATAATGTTTTATAACATTTATAATATACCTACATTCATATTATGAACTACGAGTATGTGACGTACATGTATAATACTGCCATCCAAAGTAGATAGTAAAGCCGTAGAGAGTTATTTTGGGAAAAACAGTACCTACTGCATTTCTTCGTTGTACGGCTCTACATGGATTTGACGTAGAAACGGATTCTGAATCAGCTATGATTAAAATCATGGAAAAATGTCAATTTTAGAGCTTTGAAACTTTCCCTGAGTTTTTTCTCAAAACGTTCAATACAGTTCAAAAACTCACTCTTCAATCGTGTATTATTTTTTTGGGTTAATCCTCTGGGATGTAACGCGAATGGCGTCCCACACCTCTCCTCTAAATTTTGGGTTTTCCATGAAAAATGTACCCTTTGTGATCTAGTGAGTTTCGAGTCTTTAAGTGGTAATTTTTCATCTTTCATGAAAATCCCAAAACTTAGCCTGACAAAAAACGTTTTTTCGCATTCAAACCTCATTTTCTCTCTTAATTTAACAACTGTTAGAAATCGTACACACTTATACAAAAACTCGACAAGTGTATTAAACACGATTCACAGAAAGAATGAAGTTTCCTGAACTACGGAATGCTTAGTTCACAAACAGTTTGAAACCAAGACCACTTGTTGGTCTTATCAACGAATAACATCAACAGATCCACCTTCTTTCTTCTTCTCTCTTAATCCAATGTTTTTGAGAATTTCTTCATTACGAAATTTTGATAGCGGCTTGGTGAGCATGTCTGATTTGTTGTCTCTTGTTGGTATATATTCAATTCTTAGTTTTCGATCATTTACCAGATCTCTCAAGAAGTGATATTTGATGTCAATATGGCGTGAATGAGATGTGACACTGTTTCCTTTCGCAAAGTTGAGTGCCGACTGATTGTCGCAAAATATTAGTGGTTCAGATGGCATGTTACACTCAATTTCATGTAGAACTTGCAATAGCCACAACATTTCCACGCTGCACGATGCGATTCCAACAAATTCAGATTCCATCGTAGACAGAGCGACTGACGTTTGTTTGTTTGATTTCCAGATGATCGCCGTGTTGTTCAACTCGATAATTAGACCCGTGGTCGATCTTCTGTCGTCTTTGTCTCCAGCCCAATCTGCATCTGAATAACCTCTTACATTCACCTCATTCCCTCCCGAATCTTTAGTTATTTGGAATTCGTAGTTTGTTGTGCCCTTCAAGTAGCGCAGCACCCGTTTAGCAGCTTGCCAATGAATTTTGCCTGGATTTGACGAAAACTGTCCTAATTTAGAGACAGCAAATGCTAGATCAGGACGTGTTGCTTGAGACAAATACATTAATTTTCCTACTAGCCTTCTGTAAGGAACATCTTTCATTTCTTCTTCCTCTTCTTTTGTCCTCGGACAGTCGGCTTTACTAAGACATTGATTAGGTTCTAAGGGAGTTCTCACTGGTTTGCAATCTGACATTCCGAATTCACTCAGAATCTCCTTTATATACTTTGTTTGGTTTAAAGCTAAAGAACCATTACCTGCTTTTTGTACTTCAATGCCTAGGATATAATGGAGAGGTCCCATGTCTTTAATGTCAAAGTAGTTTCTCAACGTTTTCTTTGTTTCCTCCATAGCTTTTTGACTCGAAGTTATGAGGATCAAATCATCTACGTACACAGATATAATTCTGAAATCACCATCTTTCTTCCGATAGTATATGCACGGTTCCGCTTTGCATCTTTTCATTCCTCCACTTTGTAACTTTTTATCCAGCGTTTCGTACCAAGAACGACCTGATTGTTTCAATCCGTAGAGGCTTTTGATCAACTTGAAAACTTTTCCTCTCGAATTAGGCTCACATACTCCTTCAGGAATCTTCATATAAATGTCTTCCCTCAACTCCCCATTTAAATATGCCGTTTTGACATCCATTTGATGAACTAACCAATTATTCTCTACTGCCAATTTTAACAAAACTCTCACTGACGGAAGGCTGATTACAGGACTATATGTTTCATCATAATCAGCACCCGGTTTTTGTGTGAAACCTTGGGCTACAAGTCTGGCCTTGTATCTTTCAAGGTTCCCGTCTGCTAAGTATTTCTTTCGGAACACCCATTTACATCCAACCGGTGTTTTACCTGGTGGTAAGTCAGCCAATTCCCAGACCTTCATCGCCGTCAAAGAAGATAATTCTTCTTCAATTGCTCTTATCCAAAATTCTCGATCTGTTCCTTGCATTGCCTGCTTATACGTTTTAGGATCCGGATTCTGCGAGGTGCTCAAAAATGCATTTTGAAATTGGGGTCTCTTGAGTGTGCTCCTGTCTCTTAACATCATATGATGCCTGGGATGTTCTTCGTTTTCATTTTCTTCTACCTCTTCTTCATCATCACTATTCAAATTTTCATCGTAAAGGTCTTGATCAATGTTCCCATTATCTTCTCCGTCATATATTTCTTCCAAACGTTCACCTGCTCCATCTCCCTCTTCAATAAGTTGTTCGTCTACATTATTTGTTTCGTCCCTTGACGGTAATTCCACTTTCATTGAGGGTCGTTCCTCTTCTTCTATTATGATTTCTTCCAACACATTAGTTTGTCTCCTCCCTCCAGAAATTCTACTTTGTGGTCTTGCATTGCTTATTATTTTCTTTCCCTCTTTATTAACTCTGACATTTTCTGGTGCCTTCATTCCAATTTCCATATCTGAATAATCCTTTTTTTTCGATTCGCTGAACGGATACTTGTTTTCCTCAAAAGTTACGTCCCTACTTATCAGAATCTTCTTTCCTTCAAGATCCCACAATCTGTAACCTTTGGAAACTCCCGCGTAACCAATCATTATGCAATCTCTGGTCTTACTATCCAGTTTTCTTCTGAGTACATTAGGGATGTGAGCATGGGCCTTACACCCGAAAGGTCTAAGATGTTGTACATTTAGTTTTCTACCCGTCCACCTCTCCTCCGGAATCCGACAGTCACCCGACGAGGGGCATCGGTTACGCACGTAGGTTGCTGTGCTCACAGCTTCAGCCCAGAAACTCTTGGGTAAATTTGCAGCAATCAACATGGATCTTGAAAGGTCAAGGACAGTTCTATTGTAACGTTCAGCAATTCCATTCTGCTGGGGACTATAGGGTACGGTCAGTTGGTGTATGATACCATTTTCTTTAAGAAAATTGTCAAAATCTTTATTAACATATTCTCTCCCATTGTCGCTCCTTAAGCACCTAATTAGCTTCCCGGTTTGTTTTTCTGTCATAATTTTGAATTTCTTGAAATGGTTGAACGCCTCATCTTTACTTTTCATGAAAAACACAGAAACTCTTCTCGAAAAATCATCAATGAATGTGATAAAATATTTGTATCCGGAATTGGATTCCACAGGTATAGGCCCACAGACATCCGTATGGATCAATTCTAGCAACTCTTTTGTTTCATAGCAACTTAATTTCGGGAATGGCTTTTGCGATGATTTTCCTTTGATGCAAGGTCCACAAACATCCTGCATTTTCAAAACTGTGCCATCCAGGCCTTTCACCATCTCTTTCTTGTACATTGTTTTAATTGAATCCACATTCACATGGCAAAATCGTTCGTGCCAATTTTTCTTGTTTACTTGCCCTACATTGGCCCTTTCTTTCAAAACAACATTCTCAAGTTCATACATATTCGAGTCACCACGCTTAGCATCAATGATTAATTCATGTCCATCATAAACTTTACATGCTCCTTTCTTGATTACAATATTGTAACCATTCATTTCAATTTTAGCTATAGAAAGGAGTCTAAAACAGAAATCAGGAACATGAAGAACTTCCTTAAGATTGAGGGTGAATTTACCATGTGCAGTTGTAGATATTATAGAGACTATCCCTATTCCAACAATTTTACATTCCACGTTTGACGCAAGCGTGACCACCTTAGCACAATCTAAAGCTTGGTAATAACTGAAGTCTTCTTTGTATGGGGAGAAGTGACTGCTGGCCCCACTGTCAATCAACCATTTATCAATTCGAGGGGCATTTGCCACATTGAGACAAACTGCATTTAAAGATTTTTGAGGGTCTTCACCTTTTGATTGACTTTTGTTTGCTGAGTCCTTTTGTCGACAAAATCTAGCGATATGACCCTCTTTACCACATATAAAGCATACGAGTGGCCCCTTTTTAGCGTATTTCTTTGCCAGCATTGCGTTACCTAATGGCTCACTACATTCGTCTCTCTTCATCTGTTTCCTTTTATACTCACCGCATAACAAACTTTCGAGTTTCTCAGGCGTGTAATCCTCATCTCGAAATGTGCATACCATACTCACAGTTGTCTCGTACTCTTCACCTAATCCGTTGATTATAACATTACTTATCTGTTCTTGATCTATTCTTGAACTTCCAGCTTTTTCAACCTCTGAAGCGTACCCCAAGACACGATTGACGTAGGTTTCCATGTCCTCATCGTTCTGCATCTTGGACGTAAAAAGACATTTTGATGCCTGGAGGCGGCGTAGTCGGGTCATTGGCTGAAACCTTGAAGAGAGTTTATGCCATAAAAGTCTAGGGCATTTTAAATCTATGATGTCCTGCTGGATATCCTCAGTTATGGCCCTAGCGATTAACCGAAATGCCTTCCTCTTTTTATCTCGAGAGAACGTAGCGAATTTTTCTTCATCCTCAGTTGTGACCAATTCCCATAAATTTTGGTCTTCTAGCTCTAGTCTCACGTTAAATGCCCATGTTTTGTAGTTCTTCTTGTTGAGCTTAACAATACTATAGTTCGACTTACTATGTTCTTCTTCTTCCATCGCGCAGTAGAAACTTTAAGCCCGTAACCTTTGTTAGAAATCGTACACACTTATACAAAAACTCGACAAGTGTATTAAACACGATTCACAGAAAGAATGAAGTTTCCTGAACTACGGAATGCTTAGTTCACAAACAGTTTGAAACCAAGACCACTTGTTGGTCTTATCAACGAATAACATCAACAACAACAACAAAAAATTGTTCGTAAGAAAGCTGACCTTTTGGCGTATTTTTCAGCATACCCTGACAATTCTGCTATGAGAATTAATAAGATTACCAGGCGATTAAAAAACAGGTGATTTTGAGAATTTTGACAAAATTTACTTTTTTTGACTCTATTTTCACTCTTCAATTCCACCTAAAAAAAAAAAATTGTTTGGCAGATAAAGAGGCAGGAAATTTAACGTTCTTTCCGACGGTATCCTCAAATTTAAATTTCTGTGCGAGTTAGGGGAGTTATAGTGAAGTAAGGTCAAAACCCGAAAAAAAATCGTTAAAGTGGAAAAAGTCGGATTTTGAGTGGATTTAAGAAAAAGTCTAACAGGCATTTTTGGTCGGAAATTAAATGTAGAAGACGTAGGAGAGGTGTCGGACACCATTAAATGTTACACCCTGTGATTCTAGAAGTGTGAGACACTTTTGGTAATCAATTAAGAGGCTACTTACGGTGATTGAAGTGTAGGAACCAATTTAGTCAAGTATGTTTGGAAATCAGCATCCTTGCAGTAGATCCTTGGCTTCTGGTATTGGCTGTTGTAGATATTCAACACTTTGAATATGAACCACAGTAAGACAGCGAAAATTGCAAGAGCGGCCGCCATCCTGAGAAGAAATCGTATTTCCGTTAGTGTTGAGAAGGTGAAAACATCGAATACATTTGGATTCTAGGACATGATTGAATAGACGACCTTATTTCATCCTTTTTCACGATCACCCGACAAACCGCGGTTTCACTGGCTCAAAGAGAAGTGAGGGCGTCCAGCCGAGGCGACGATCGCTATTGACCGCGGAGACTGGACTTGAGAAGACGGTACTGACCGTCGAAAGTTGGGGGGGTCGTCCCACCTTTTATGAAAACAAGTGGCGAGTGAGTCACTGGGGTAAACGTCAAAGGGTGTAGGCAAGGACAAGAACTGAGACAAGCTTCCCAGATAACGGGGAGAGAGGAGGATCCCATTGATTATGGATCCGTCTGGAATCTCGGAGCGCTCTGTCGGGAGTCACCTGAACTTCGGATGGTCTTAGGAGAGTTGTTCGCTCACCAGAAACGTAGGTACACCTCGAACTAGGTAAACTGGGGCAACGTAAGAAGCCTTTCCAGAGGTACACAGAGCCAATGGCCATATAAGAAACGACCACCTACTTGACACAATCGCACGATTCATTTGATTTTGTCGTACTTCAATAGGATATGTCATGCAACAGAAATATGTCAAGCTGTCTATATCCCCGAACAACCACGAAAAACTTCGCCGAGCATGAATGGATCCATTCATGCTCGGCGAAGTTTTTCGTTAGTACATCGATATCCATATCGAGTAGGTAAACTCGTCATACAAGTATGATATAAGTAGGTCTATTCCTTCAAGACTCGTACAACGTCAAATTGCTTAGATACTGTTTTATGAAGCTCTCTTTCTCCGGTTCTAATTTTCAATAGGGAACAATTGATTGAAATAAAAATACGCGTTCTATTCAAGACGACACCGGGAGGTTACTGCCCCGCGATGGTTTCTTTATTATCGATCTCCGTAGTAACATCGATAGCATTATCGAATCAAATAATCGAACCAAATATCAAACAATTTCCTTTTTTTTTTTTTTTTTTTTTTTTTTTTTTTTTTTTTTTTATATTATAGTATTGAATTTTTGCAAGTAGGTATTGTACATGTGCGGTGAGTTATTACAATGGTTATTTTGTTAGTTTCATGAACAAATTAAGAAATTTAGTATTTGATATTCTTGTTATTGGTTTTGGTAGTTTCATGAACAAATAGATATATACCCATGGGTATATATCTCGTATATATACGAGAATTAATACCTATTCCTCCGAGAGGAATGTGAGGCGCTTGGGTGCTTTCGATTCTCTTCCCGACCTGGTGGTGACTGTAGGCCTTCCTGGCGCGTTAGTGTATGTTTTGGAGGACACTGGCGCAGTGGGAGCCAGTTTCCTGGATGTAGGTATGGGCTCGTGCGATGGGCTTGCTGTTCCAGGGACAGCATGCTGTGGTGCTGGACTGGCCGTAGAACTGCTTGGGGAAGTAGAGAGTCTCTGGTTCTGGCTTGGCTCTGCTGGAAGTTGAGCTCCACGGTGGACCACCTCAGGACTGGTCGCAGTAGTGTGAGGGAATGAGTCCCGTGGTCGGCGTGGCGGAGAGTGGTGGTGATGTGGTTTCAGCCACGTTCGGTCTCGGCGGTAGTCTTTACTTCCAATGCGTACGTTGTAAGATGTACCATGCGAGTGATGGATGATGCCTTCTGTCCACTGCTTAGCTTGGCCAGGTGATGATTTTACCAATACTTCCTGACCAATTTGGAGAGGGGGAAGATCTTTGGCCGTTTTGTCAGTGGACATCTTGATCCTTTGGCGTTTTTGCGTCAAGGCATCTTTCACATCACTAATAGTCTTTGGAGCCAGTAAATGTGGAGATGTGGGGATTGTTGTGCGAGTTCGTCTGGACATCAAACGTTGTACTGGGCTAGAGCCAACTTCAACAGTGGGGGTGTTCCTCCATTCAAGCAAGGCAGCATTGATGTCGGTCCCGTCCTTTTGACACTTGAGGATCATATATTTGGCTATTTTGACGGTCGCTTCAGCCTTTCCATTGCTTTTACTGTGAAACGGCGCCGATGTTGCATGAATGAATTCCCAGGCTTTGGCAAACTTCACCATCTCCCTGCTCACTAGCTGGGGCGCATTATCCGTAATCAGAATTTGAGGAATACCATGGCGGGCAAAATTTTCCTTAAGAAAGTGTATGATAGCTTCTGAGGTGATGTTATTGAGTTTTTTAAGTTCAAAGAAGTCGGAGTATGCATCAACAAGTATGATGTAGTCCTCATTGTTGACTTTGAAGGTGTCCAAGGATAGGCGTTCCCATGGGAGAGATGGTATCCTGTGGGAAGTCATTGGTGTTTTTGTTTGTGAGGGGCTGAGTTTCTGACATGTGTCACACCCTCTAATCCTATCCTTAAACTCGGAAGACATCAATGGCCAAAACAGCGTTTCCCTAGCTCTGCGGATACAGGCATTTTGACCAATATGGCAGCGATGTATTTTGTCCATGAATTCAGTGCGCAGCGACTTGGGGACCACTACCTGATTTCCTCTGAAAATGATGCCATCTTGAATCAACAGTTCGTCTCTGTAGTCCCAGTACTGCTGGATACAGGTTGGCAGATGTGCTTTGAGGCTGGGCCAACCATTTTTTATAGTTGATGCTAATATAAAAAGAGTTTCGTCCAGGGTGGTCTCATTCTTGACCTTAAGAAGACTCTGTTGCATTAAGTTGATATTCTCAGACACTTTCAGTGTCTCTAACTCTTCATATATTGAGTCTATGTTGTAGACCTCATCTAATGTGAGTGGAGGTTGTTCAGGAAGGGCAAGCCTGGACAGTGGATCTGCTATCAGCATCTGGCTGCCTTTTATGTGACATAGTTTCAGATTGAATCGCTGGAGCCGAAGCATCATGCGTTGCAAGCGGATGGGGGCCTTGAGAAGTGATTTTTTGAATATATTTACCAGAGGACGGTGGTCTGTTTCGGCTATAACACCTTTACCCCCGACAAGATATTGGGCAAAACGTTCACAGCCAAACAATATGCTTAGGCATTCTTTCTCAATCTGTGCCCAGTTTGACTCACTGTGAGTCAGACTTCTGGATGCATAGGCGATAGGTCTGCCCTCTTGAAGAATGACAGCTCCCAAACCCTTGCTGGAGGCATCCGTCTGCAGTGTGACAGGCTTCCTGGGGTCATAATATGTTAGGATTGGTGACTGAGTGACTAGGTGCTTGATTTGATCAACTGATTGCTGGCATTCCTTGGTCCAGTTCCAAGGAACATTTTTCTTAGTTAGTTGTCGCAAAGGCTCACTGGTAGCTGATAGGCTAGGTATAAATTTGCCCATGTATGTGACGAGTCCCATGAAACTCTTGAGTTCATGAGTGTTTTCCGGAGTTCTCATTTCATTTATGGCTCTTATCTTTTCTGGGTCTGCTTTCAACCCGTCTTTGCTGACCAAATGGCCCATGTATGTTACTTGACGTTGTTTGAGTTTAATTTTGTCTTTATTAAACTTGATGTTAACCTGTCGGGCTCGCTTTAGCAGGTTTTCTAGGGCAATATCGTGATTTCTAGAGGCTTCGGCCTCAGTCTGTCCTCGCCCAAGTACTAGAATGTCATCTTGAATGATAATAATATCCTGCAACCCCTCAAAGGCTTCGTGTAAGCGACGTTGATATTCATCTGTGGCTACTGCAATGCCAAATGGAAGCCGAAGCCATCTGTACCGTCCAAATGGGGTCCAGAATGTTGTAAGGAGAGAGCTCTGGTGAGTTAGCTTAACATTCCAGAACCCGTCCTTCGTGTCCACCACTGTGAAGAACTGTACATTGTTGAGCTCTGGAGTAATGGACTCAATGGTTGGAATCTCATATTCTGTGCGAAGAAGAGCTTGATTTAAGGGACGTGGGTCGAGGCATACGCGGAATTTCTTGGGCGATTTCACTATGACTAGGTTGCTAACCCATTCTGCTGGGTCAGTCTGCTTCGCAATAATACCTTTCATTTCCAGGTCAGCCAGCTTAAGCTTCAGCTCATGCCGAAGTGGTACTGGCACTCTACGGGGTGCCTGCTTCACTGGCGTGAAATTAGGATTGAGTGCTAGGCGACATTCTCCTTGTAGGCAGCCGATGCCATTAAAGACATCTTTGTATTGAGAAATTATGGCAGTGGCATCGTTAGAGGCTGTTGTAATTGTCTTGACGCCTTCTAGTCTCACCAAGCTCAGTTTTTCACATGATTCCGCCGATAGAATGGGGAGCTGCTTCTTCTTTCCGCCCTCAACTACCTCAAACACTAAGCTGTGTTGCTGCTGTCCCTTCACTATGGCCAAAGTTATTCGGCCAACTGGTTTAATCTGGCTCCCTCCAAAGCAACGAATGATAGTTGTGGTTTTCCCCAGAGCAGGCAAGTTGTTGAACAGGGTTCTCAAGGTAGCTTTATCGATCACATTCACAGTAGCTCCTGAATCGAGCTGACAATCCATCTTCCTAAAGCTCCCTAACACATCTACGTCCAAGCGTACTACCCAAGTGCGTTTACTTGTGCGGGCTTCGTTAACAGAATCTATGAGCAGGGCTTCACTGTCATACTCCTCAGAATAGCTGTGGTCACTGTTGGTGCCATCTGATCTGTCAAGCTGACGCACATACCGAGAATTCCGTGAAGGATTCTTGCAATTAACCTTGCTTTTCTGCTTGGATTCACAAACATTTCTGAAATGATTCTTGAGGCCACAGTTATCACAGGTCTGGCCCCATGCAGGGCAAGATTCCTTGCTTCTTTTGTGGGACCCCCCGCAGAATCTGCACCGCTGGAGGGACCTATTTGATCGTTCTGGAGGTGTCCGACGCTTGGTCATCCGACTGCCCAGCCTATTGACCTCTTCGGAGTCAACTTTTGTGCCAGAAATCTCCTTCATTTGGGAGTCAGCCAGCTCATTAGCTTTACAAATGTCAATCGCCGCATGCAAAGTGAGATCTTTGTCCTTTAGAAGTTGTTTCTTTGTAGTATCGCTTAATACTCCTATGACAAGGCGATCTCTGATCATTTCATCTTGTAAAGCCCCATACGAACAAGTTGCACTCAGTTTTCTTAATAAAGAGATATATTCATCCATTGACTGACCTTCTTTCTGCTTCGTGGACCCAAAGACGTATCGTTCATAAATGACGTTCACTTGGGGAACAAACTGTTGGTCTAGCTGAGCGATGATGGATGAAGTCTTTTTCATCTGCTCCGGAGTCAGTTTCAAATCCATCAGCAGCCGAAGGGCATCGCGTTCGAGCAGAGTTTGGAAGGTGGCTACTCTAATCCTATCATCCTTCTTGTCTAAGCCCGTAGATATTTCGTAGTTCGCCCATTCTAGCTTGAAGAAATACCAATTTTCGGCAGGATTCCCTCTCAGACTGAGCTTAGCCGGAGGCGGCAACGCGGCGGCTGCAGCTGGGCTAACAGTAGCGGCAGCTACGGTGGGCTGGGTGGTTGACATGATGAACGCCGTTACACCTTACTAGAACTGTCTTACTCGAGCGGGATAAGTTCCACATTACCTGACACCATGTTTTATGAAGCTCTCTTTCTCCGGTTCTAATTTTCAATAGGGAACAATTGATTGAAATAAAAATACGCGTTCTATTCAAGACGACACCGGGAGGTTACTGCCCCGCGATGGTTTCTTTATTATCGATCTCCGTAGTAACATCGATAGCATTATCGAATCAAATAATCGAACCAAATATCAAACTAGATACAGTTAGGTCTATTTCCTTATAAACTTAAACTACAACTGCTGAATTTTCGTGTCTACCGCGAGATCACGGCGGTAAAGCTCTTGTCTCTCTTAAAACATCAACTTCAAATATCGAGGGTCTCACCCCACACGGCAACACCCCACATCGTCACTTTTGGCCAAAATGAGTTAGGTACTTTCGAAGCGTCTTCCCCTGGCGGATCGATCTAAGTAAGTATAAGTTAGGTACCTTAGATACTAGTTAGATACTAAGTAAGTATAAGTTAGGTACCTAAGTTAGGTAACACTAAATCTCACGATTTACTTTACCGAATTACTCAGTAAACATAGTCATTGGCAGATGGTTTTTTGGCTCTGCTGAAAAGTCGCCCAAATGACGATGTGGGAAGTTACCGTGAGACCCTCGATATAGTCCCTGAAAGAGAATACCTACTACGATTGCTTTGACTAGACGTACCTATTGTCTTCTATGGTGGCCAGTTTCTCCCCTACGAACGAATTCCAGTTATCCATAAATTCATATAAGGGGAACACTTTAGGCAATTTCACAGCTTAATTATTTACGATCAAGTATAGGTAATTTCATTTATTTCCAAATTATTTTTCATTGAAGCCAACTTTGACGTAGCTATATGCAGCTATTCTTAGTTTCCATGGGAATCAAGGGTTTGGACACTACCAAGTGCTAGTAGTTCCTTAGTACAGTATCAACAAACTTGTACTTAATCGATTCCAATAGCAACGATTCAAATTAGATCGACACAAAAACCAGGTTGACTTCAAGTCATGTTTCTGAACACCGACTAAAATTAATACTACTTTAACAAATTAATACTACCTATGTAAATACTAAATTTATGATACAATGTAAGATTAATACTACCTAATGGGTATGTAAATTAGTATTTACATAGTATGTAAATACTAAATTTATTATACGATGTAAGATTGAATCTTGAAGCGTACCTATTGACAAAACGGTCGATAGTAAGAAATCGTGGATTGCATTATTGCTATCGACCTTTTCGTACAACCAATAGGTAGGTACATTTTAGTTTATTATTTTCACTAAAAATCTGTAGAATAAAAAAAAAAAAACAATTGAACAGAATGTAAGAAGAATGTAAGCGTATTACCTTAACTTCGATCCTTTTCCTGTTGTTTTGGTTTTGATGCACTGAGTTTTTGTCACAGCAGTAATTTTGATTACTTAGCGCTGTAAATTGCAATTGAATACCGAAAATACCTAATTTAACGTTTAAATGAGCATAAACTTTGACCGAATAATCAAGTGCATGAATCTTATCTAATATAGTATCCATCATTTAGTATCATATAGTATCCATGGCTATAGGTGAAAGAAAGTGGTTCCTCAAACTGCACGTTGGTACCGATATGAAATAAGTTAATAAATGTCTATAAATTTTATTTATAAACACAGTTTCGTCTTCGTAAGAAATAAATGTAGAAAATCGGGATAACGTTGAAAAAAAAAATCGAAACTTGATGGCAACACTGATCAGTTGTTTTTAAATTCTTTACGGATTGACCGTTGAATGTTTAGTTAATTTTATTCGCCCGTGTGTTATTATATAAGCCTGTTATTCGTCTGTGTGCCAATGTATCCTGTAGTTCAATTTTAGTGTTTCAACGTGTCTTGGTTAACCATCGCAGATACCTCCGGGTTGCCCGCAAATTAAGCATTGTTGAGATAATTGTCCTGAGCTGATGGTTGTTTTTCCCAGAAGATATTTTAGTGCTCCACCATCACCATCCTATTTTTTAGGATATTGTGTCTGTGTAATCGAGTAATCTCAGTAGTAATCACTGATTACTAATCAGTGACCATGCCTAGGAAATCACTATGTTGGGACACTTACACGTCCGAAGTTGTCGTATTAGATTCTAGCGATGATGACGAAGTGCCCCTTCGGGCGAGAAATCGTAGGATCGGAGCCAGGAAAACTCTGATTTCCTCGCCGGAAAGTAGCCCTGAACATTTGACCACTTCCAGACTGAATAAGTTCAGGATCCGGAGCGAATCAAGTTCGGAGTCTGACGACTGCGTTGTCTATTCTTCGGATGAGGAACCGAAGTTAACTACAGTTTCCAGTAGAGTCGTAGATCTAACTTTACCGAAGTTTAGTTACGAAACTCCGGATAAGAAAACGGCATTGAAAAATAAAAAATTGTTGAACGACATTAGCAACCATTGTGGGACACCTTTGAAGCCTTCGGCTGCCGACAATTGCGAGCGGAAACCTCGGAAGGGAAGAAGTAGCAACGAAAAGAAATCCGAAGACACAGCTGCTAGAAACAACAGGTTATTTGACGAATTGATTACAACCAGCAGAGGTGAAAAAGCCGACAATGTAGGTATCTCTAGTAATAGGGGCCATGCAAATAACGTAAAACTGCCTGTAGTAAAGGTTAATGACAGTTACACCAACACTTTTCTGGCTTTCCACGACATCATCCAGGCTGAAAAATCCAAGAATGCGTCTGTTCCTCCAATCACTAGTTTGAGCAATCGAGATGCCTTTAAGAAACCCACGGCGTTCAAAAAACAGAGAGAGATCAGCAATAAAGTAAAGAGACCAGGCGACAGTAAGATTGTGAGTAGAAGAACTGATGATAGTGATAGCACTGACCATTCCGTTGACAATCAACACTTGACTCCTCGGAAAACTTCGAACGAAGTCAAAGATATGGTCACCAGTTTAGGTCCATCCTCTCGATACCCTTCGCCCGATCCTTGGGATGATCCTGTCTCAATTTCCAGCAATACTGAAGATTTGTACGTGAAGGAATCCCCCAAGCCCCCTATAAAGAAAAAAGGTAAAGTCGCCTCTTACTGTTTCTCGGATTTGAAGACTGCAATCGATGACATAGAAACCCAAAATGATGATCAGCTTTCGTTTCTAAGCTCTTTGGATTGCTCCATTACTCAAGGATCCTGTCACCCTACTGCCCAATTTTACAAAGAAAAGTTCGCCAAGAAGAAAGAAGAGTTGGCGGCTATCCTTTTCAAGATGTTCAATAAAGATGTTTTCAACTCGAAACTTCCAGAGGATATGACTGTGGAGTGGAGCGGGCGGATGACATCTTCAGCTGGCATTACTCACTTATCCAGGAAGATAGTTGGTGGAGAGTGGCAATTTATGTCGAGGATCACGCTATCAAAAGTAAAGACACGAATTCTATAGTATATCTTCGTTACCCCTAGTACTTGCAGTGATTGACCAAAAATGCCACAATAAAGCCGCATTTCATTTTTTTTTTTTTGCAGCCGATCTTGACGACAGCCGCCAGACTGAGGGACACGCTGATCCACGAAATGTGTCACGCCGCTGTTTGGCTTCTGGACCATAAGAAAGATGGACACGGTTGTTACTGGAAAGCGTGGACTTACAAAGCGCGGGAAGCATTTCCCGAGCTCCTCCCTATCAATACTTGCCACAGTTATTCCAGGGACTGGAAGTTCAATTGGGAATGCATTTCCTGTGGCTACACCGTCGGTCGAATGACAAAATCCTTTGACACCCAGCGGTTAGTCTCTTTCCTCATCTGAAAACGTTAATAAAATTTACTGGAAGGGGCTTTCATCTCTTACCACACGATAGTGGTCTTATTTTTGGCTATAATTTCCATGCTCTATCTCCTCTAACACATTCAATGCTGAACAGAAAAATCGAGCATAAAGTCCTAACACCTTTTTCAAAACAAATTTGTTTGTAGCGGTTTCATCGAGCTGACTCAAGACAGAGAAATCGTCAACTTTCTCAATCAATCCCAATTCTTCTTTTTCAGGTTCAGCTGCGGAAGATGCCACGGGCGGTTTGAACTCAAGGAAAATAAAAACAAAACCAAACGCGTTGCCAGCGGATTTGCCAAGTACGTCAAAGAGAACTACGCGTCCATCAAGTCAGACAAAGGGTTGCCACATAAAGAAGTTATGAAAATACTATCACAACAATACCAGAAACAAAAAGAGGATTCAAAACCCTCAGTGGACGAGCCTGATTGCTCCGACATTGAATTGATTCCTAGCGGAGATGATGATCATGACGGTGATGTATAATATTGCTTCGAATCAAGTACCATTTGTAAATATTGTTTATAACTTTTTATATTTGACTCGTGAAGATGTAGAATGATTTTAAGTCATCTCAGTAGATTATGCTGCGATGATTTGTTGTAACAATGTTTGATACTATATAATTGTTTTGACACGTATTTGGGTCGTTTCAAAATTATGGGTCATTTCCTGTCTCACAGCTCTTGTGCCTACAGTTTTTTTAATAAAAATTCCATTTTTTTTGAGGACATGATGTACGGCCTCTAAATGAACCAATTAATTTGAGGTCAAAAAGTTTATTAGTTTCATAATTAAAATCAGTTATTGACATTTTATGTCTTTGCTATGGCACACAAACAATTTACCCCATTTTCTCTCTCCCTACTCATGTCGTAAGGAAGTTTCCAGATTTTTATGTTCCCACCAACCCATGTTTTATTACTGAATAAAACCTTTTAGCTGCGGGATACTCTCTTCTACAATAACATCTTGAGGAAAAATGAAATTTCATAATTTACATATGTATTTACCAGGTTTTATGTCCTCTCCCTACAATCTTTTGAAATCACCCCCCCCCCCCCTCCAGAATCCCTAGAGTAGGATATTTCGTGTTGTGAAAAATCCAAGGCAATACTGCTTCAATATAACTGGCAGAGCACCACTGTGTCGTTTTCATCCAAAGCCAGTAAGTAGTAGCTTTCAATAAGTCACCAAGTGAGGATTCCACAACAGTATTTTAATACTTTTCTCTCGCTACAACCACCTCATCAATAAGGTAACTATTTAATTAGTTAAATAATAATCAATTATTGTGAATACTACTGTCACGATGTTGTGTATTACTATTATTTTTTTTTTAAACAAAAATCTCCAACCTCTGTGCTGCATGACATGATAACCTCCAACACCTCTCTCCCTACAACTAATCAAAACCTTTGGATTTGTAGGGAGAGAGAATGGATTGTAGGGATATACTAAGGCCTACATTTTGCACGGATAGGTAATTGGATTTCAGACTATCTTTTGACTCGAATGAATTTTCTGTGTATCTTCCTGAATGCGAGATTCGGCAGCCTTTGCAGCACCCCCCCCCCCCCCCCCTTGACCAACCACCTACACTGTAATTCTACTGTGGGAATCGTTTTCTTGTTCTGAAATATACTAATTTTAAAGTTCGAATTTCCATTGTTTCCTCTCTCCCTACAAACTTGAAATTTTCAAAATTCCATATTTCCCAAACTATCCAATAAAGTGTGTGCGCGCTTAAGGAACCCTCATAGATACACAATATGAACGAAAGAAAAACACACCAAAAACGAGGTTTTGTTCACAAAAAAAGTTGAGCTGGAAATGACCCATAATTTTGAAACGCCCCATTTACTCTTGTCGAGATCCAGAGCCTTTTCAGTATTCATACATCAGCAGTCTCAATCAAATTATTCGTCTGTATTTTAAGTATGATGAACCTTAACGGCTAAGTTTGAAAAAAAGGTAGATTTTTTAAGAGTAAACCATAAAATTGAAAAACAAAATTTTAATAACTTTTTTAATAAGCACAGTCATCATGATACGAAATTATGTAAGTATTTATACTTCTTTCATCGGCACCTACAAAAACCAGGCACAGTTAAACGGGAATGGAAGTTCATAATTCACGAAAATGATCAACGAAACGTACTTACAATTGTGTCCACCACAAACGGGCTCAGATAAACTATGTTTATGGCGTGATTGACAATGGTGGGGTGCAGGATGTATATAGGTCTCCAGAATTTGAAACTTAAGTACGATTGTGGATCTCCTGATAATGAAGGGAAATTGGCTGTCAGGGTACAATTTTCTGATTTCTAGCATCATAACTATAAAATATTGACATCACAACTCGGAAAAATTGTCACAGAACTGGTTCCCCTGATAACTTCCACCAAGCACAGTTCCAGAACCTTCAGGCTGAAATGTCCACATGAAGTACAATTTTATGTGTTGTAATCATTTGCATGTAAAATTTACATGTAAATATTTAATATATTTGCTGTAAACTTCAGTCATATTGATAAATATTGAAGATATTTAATAGTGTTGGCCTGGCCCCCTCTATTCAAATTTCACGGTTTTTCCCCCAGAAACTTCATGCCTGAAGGCATTGGAATGTGTTACAAGACTGGATAAGTCGAAAATGTAACCCCCATATATATATATGTAAAGAGCAGCATTAGAATGGAACGATTAAATTCTTGATTGAAAAACGCAGGGCAGCAACGAGAAATTACCAAATCTTTAGGCTCTGGGTAATATTATTGGACACATTTGATTGAATAATTTTCCAGTTGGTCCTACTTGGCAATCATCGCTACTGGAAAATGACCACAGAGGTACTTCAGGAAATGGATGAAATTCAGAAATACCTTGACACAGTTACCACCTGGAGCCCATTTCGAGTAGGAAGTGTACCTGTGGACAAAGGGAAAGCTTCCAAGAACTAATTTGACAGCTGTTTGAAACCGTACTTTTATTACAGCTTTTAGCATCCACTTTACCAAATGCTACAAAGTGGTAATAAATTATACGAAATTCTCGATAATGAAGTTTAAAACGGTTCCAGAGGATATTGTGATACCACTCACATTCAATCACAGGCGACTCCTCAACCAACCTGTTGAAATTCTTACGCTACATTCAATTATAACAAAGTATTGTGCAGCTTTCCCGTTGCCACCGGTCATTTCACAACACCTCGAGCAGTTAAACAAACCCGCGACGTTCCACACAAACGTGTACCTACATTTTTCAATACCCTCTTCCAAAAATAAAAAAAAAGGGAACGAGACAAAAATAAACAACTCAAAAAGTAAAATTCGTTTTAAAATGAATAAGGTATTCAACAAAATTGCCTAGAAAATGACAAAAATAGTAACGTGTTAACAATAAAAATCAATTATATGATGATATTACTAAGGTAACTAATATACCTCTTTTTCCATCAACTAATTCTAAGCTTTTCAATTATTTACAACATATATATATATATATATTAATTATTTTTTTTACTGAATTGCATAACATTTTCTTTTTATTCTGATGAACTTGCGCATTTCTTGATATAAAATAATACTCTAACAAATATTTATCAGTCGAACTCGCTAAAATGACTTTAAACAAATGATCTTAATATATTTTGTAAAACTAGTATACCTGCACACTCAACGAATTCATATTCTTTGAATTATAAAGGAGAGGGTCGTTTGCAAAGAGCGTGACATTGGCGTGGTGGGTCACAGGCGTTTAGATGAGAAATGGGACCAACTTCAAAAGACAACGAGGAGAAGGTGTTATTTGGAGCAACATCAGTTGGTTTCAGTTTCCATGTTCGAGTTTCAACAGCGGTACCAGAAGTGTTGCCATTTTTCGATGGGATATGTATATGGTCGGTTTCAACAATTTGTACCAGTATCGAAATGTGCGTTGAAGTAAAGTAAACGAGGGAGCCCTCGAACGATTTTTGCAGCTCGAAATTCTACCTAGTTTAGCCATAAAACTGGCTGAAAGAAAGCGTTCGACTTCGTATTATGTTGTAACGTCAATCAAAGTTGCAAGCTGACAGAATTTCGAAGTGATTTTCGCTCATCAAATGCACCGTTCCGGAGAGCTCTCCTAATCGAAAATGAAATGTCCCCGTTGGATTTGAGCAGAATCAAGCAGCTCAAGAGTTTTTGATTCGGAAACACCACACAAGTTACACTCATTTGGGACATCTCGATTTGTCAGATAGCAGAACCCAACCGAAGTAGGGCCCACGGTGATACTACCATCAACGCCTAATACCGCACAACCCCAATTAATCACCAACCAAAAGGAAAGAAGTAGTGTCTGCGGATACAATCGCGAACCGGAACATTTGTCACACTGATTGCACATCACCCTTCATAGCCAAAGGATATGGAATAGAAGGCTCTACAAGATGTTATAATCAAAGTGGGAGTCAAAGGCCTTATTTGGTAAAATGAAACGAATAGACTCATACACCTAGGATGAATCAATAATTACAAATCCGTCTGGTAGTATAAATAATTTTGGTAGAATAGTAAAAAAATAAAATAGGATTCACGAAGGGAAATCGTCTATTTACGGATGCAGCCGAGCTTAGGACGGATTGATGGGTAGAAATGACTTTTGTACAGGGTTTTAGGGGAATAGTTTCATTCCGCATCAATCCAAGGGGGATTTATCAGAGTTTGCTTACATCTCGTATTTCCCAAACATAAATTCGTACAATCCCAGCTTTGACGCTCGTTTTCTTTCAATTTCAAAATAAATATACAAAATATAAGACGACTCGTCAGGTGCAGAAAAAAATCATACTACACAGATAAATAAAATGTTTACAATAAAAGTTACATTTATTTTATCACAAATCGTGTGTGGTTTCAATTGACAGGTCCTTTTGGGGAGGAACAGTCCAGTGCATTAGAATGATACGGAAGTAGAATAGAACGGGGGTAGGTACTGAACAGTGGGTAGTTTGAAAGAAAAAAACCCTGGTAGGATAATAGAGGCGTGGCGAATGAGATTCGATCAGTGCAGGTAACACTAGTGGCCTCTTATGTCGTCGGTACTGACCTCAGTATCACAGAAGGCTGCAGTATAGGTAGTGCGGCTGCCCGGCGTACCGTATATGATACAGAAGGCCATGAGACGGACCGCGACTGTTACAGAGTAAGGGGTTCGCACGTCGCACCACAGATGGAAAACTGGATGTTGACAGCAGCGGTCAGTTTGACACGACGACGGAGCGGTGAGTTGGGCCAGCCCGCCCCTGTGAAGCTGTACGAGGTTGCTACGATAGCTATTTCGGAGGGAGGATCACTTGAAATACGACTTGTAGAGGAGGAGGCTGCGGCAAGTCTCTTTCTCTTGTTCCATCATGGTAAGGAGGTCCCTCATGCAGACTCTCTTCACGCGAGGCCTTAGAGTCATCTGGAGAAGAAAGAGAGAAAACGAAATAAGTTTAACTGTGCTGTGAGTTTGGCACTGTGATCTACAATACTAAACACATTAATATTTACATGAATGCTAGAGTACCATATCCACTAGCGCTCTTTGCGCCAAATCAGCAAAGGCGGTGAATAATATTATCAGGGTGGCTGTGCCTACCTCCATTTCGGTGTAATTAGAGATGTGCGATACTATACGATACCAGTAACCGATACCGGCACCGAAAAAAGTATGCAATATAATCCAAGTATTGGACACCTACAAATAGCTTCGTTTCCTGAGGAGCCTCAATGCGCAGAAGCCGTTTTCCGCCGATATTCAGAAGGCAGTGGACCCCACAGTCGTTCCCTGTGTCAGTCCTGGGCGCGGCAAATCCTTGTTTCCCTTAGCTATAGTGCATGTCCCGGACTGGCTTGGTGTCCCCCGTCGAGAGAGCAGGGACGACCCAGGGCTCCGCCACTGCCTTTTTGATAATGTTTGGAAACCTCATAATATAGGTTATATTATAACCGACATCTGCGGAGATAACCTGCTGCCTGCTGTGGTTTGTTTTGTTGTGCGTTGTGCTGTATCTGATACTGTCAATGATATATACTTTTTATACTTTTTGTACTCGAACATTATCAGTAAACTTACAGGAGGTGTAGAGGTTGAGGTGCCTGCCGCTGATGGGGAACCCACGCTTTCGTCCATCTTTGGTTTCTTTCTCGGTCCAATGGCGAGGAGGGCAGTGAGATTAGCTTCTCTTTGACGTAACTCTTCCATTTCCGCTCTTTGCATCTTGAATTGAACAAATTCTTTCATTTAGAAAAAAAAAAAACACTTAACGCAAAAAATGCAGGAGACCTGTACAGATGACAGGGTGGTCCTTAATTTATTTTGTAACTAAATTTTAAAAAGTGCGTTCTCAGAATTTACCTCCTTGGCTTTCGCTTTGAGTTTTGCTTGCTCGGGATCTTCAGGTTTCGTTCTGGATTTGGCAGCTCTGAGGAGCAGTTCTCGCTCCTGCTCTTCATGCCGTTTACGTTCCGCTTTATCTACCTCTTCAAGGCACTTCAATTGGGCCCGGACATCTTGGGTAACCTCATACCTAGGATCAGCCTGTGGATAGATAAAACAAAATCCAGTCATGCAACATGGCTATAAGAGCGAATTGGCCACATATAAAACCCATTACTGAACTGAAGATGAACATTAGAACTTTATTTGAACAGGGCGAGAGATTAGACAGGACTGAAAGATTAATAACAGAACACTGTGGATCACAGATAGGTGGATCATACACAAGCCATCACGCAGAATGTATCGTTTAGATGTGGGGATGTGATTGTAGAACTAACCGCCAGGTGAGGCTGGGCATGAATTGAATGAATGTTCTTAGATCTAGCACTGGTTACATATCCTACGACCTACTTGCATTATTGTACATCAAATGGTTGACCTAAATGGGAGAGACTATTGGGAGTGATTGGACTAATTGTAATGAGCTGGTGCTTGGATGATTTGATTCCATCTGGAGCGAGAGTGTCGCCTCCATTGGTGAACTAATGAACTGAGGATTCGGGGAACTAGTGAACTATCTGAGGACACACAAGCTGCGAGTGTCCCCCACATAACTCACACATAGAACACATACAAGGACAACATTTCATTAGGTCGTAATTGTAGGAACAAACCTTGTTAAAGTCCATTCTATGCTCTGCAATGACAGCCAGTTTTTCTACTAGGTCTTTCAATCTCTCCTGAGTTGCATGTGAAATGAGTGTAGCCACATCAGAATTTGGCTCGTCAAGGCCGTGTTTGTGGGCTGGAAAACACGAGTGGATAATTAATTAAACATTTATTGCTAAAATCATCAATTTAGGAACACTCCAAATTTGTTAGCCACAACAATTTGTGTTAGTGAAAATGCAGTGATACTGTGACCTGCCCAGACCGGAAAGACCAGGTACAGACACCACAAATTTTGTCAGGTGGTGTTTCATGGTGTCTGTAACTGTGGTCTTTCCGGTCTGGTCAGGTCACAGTGTCGCCACATCTTAATTTAATGGTGAACACCATTGACTTACCGATTTGGGCGATTTTGTTCATCAGAGGTACAGAATGTAGGAAAATGTCATCTTTACAAGAACGGATTTGTGTTCCTACGAACTCTGTTGATCCAAGGATCCGTTGACTCTCTTCAGCTAAGTTAACACCACCCATGGCAGCAACGTCGTTAATGTCGTCGTCACCTCTGGAGAAGAACGCGGTATTCATATGTTAGGGCAGTATACCTATACATGGTGATCCAGCAGTTCTGGTAACTTACTATGTAGAGTTTTAGGTGAGAGAAAAACTAAAAATACGTACATGTATCCAGTCGAAGATGAAGAGAAAGTTTTCTTTTCTCTCGAGTCTTTGATTGTGGAAGCAGTGGGAGGAGCTCGTGTCACAAACACCGAGGGCTTGGCAGGTTGGTTGAATTGGGTAGTGGCTGCTAAGACAGGCCTTGTTGAAAACTGTGTTTTTGCCAGAGTCTGACCAGGGCGGAGGGCTATAGTGTTGCCTGTAGGTGTTCGAACGATCTGAGTCGTCGGGCGGACGATGGTTGTGGTCCCTTGAGTCCGAATGGCGGTCACCGTACTTTTGTTGACACCGACACTCGCCACTTGGGTGGAAGCTGCAGCCATTCGCATGGGCTACAAATCAACAATGTAAAACTCAGTTTCTTCTGAGCCATAAACCAACAGCCATGATTAGACCAGCATTAGCTTCACACGACTTCTCTGTAATAACAACCAAGCTTTGTTATACCAGTGAAATTGAAACGTCTCCACTTGGCGCGAACCACTAAATAACAAGAGATTTCTCTCATTTGCCCGAATAGGAAAAGTCACTTTGCCTAAACGTTTCCACAAGGTAAAAACTTAAAATCAAGTCCATGGATGATTATTTTCGATTTTCTGAGCCTAAAGTTTCCATTATTTTGATAATACTATAATATGTATCAAATATCAACGTACCTATGCAGTCCCCTGTTATTTCTCTGAATCCATTCGTAGACAGACTAGTAACATTATGTAAAAGTAACTGTTACTTTTCCATTATGTACCAGTACAATATGTCATATTATGTGTTTGAATCCATGTAATGCAGAGAAAATGTAACGCTCAATCGAATGGACACAACCTCTTTTTCGTAGCTCTTATAACGGTGAAAATAAAGGCTAAAAAATAGAACAGCGGCATTTGGCCGTCACGCGAGTACTAACGTGTCTAAAACGCGACAGCACTGAAGGATTAGAAAAATAAAAAACCCACCTTTTTAATTAAAAAAAAAAAAAAAAAAAAAATCATCTGAATCAGCAACATTCTGACTATTGTTCTGATACAGTTCTAGCCGCCCAGATGACTCTTTAGGTTCGAGATAGGAACAAATCACTGGGTGTGAGATCGGAAGAATATGGGAAATTAGGGATTCCAATTGAATTTCAAAAGCAAATCATGGGTATGGCGAGCGTTATTCATGTTTACAAGACTACTACAAACGTGCAGGTTATCGTATCGCGTTGAAACTTTCACACTGTGGCCACGACACCCAAACGAAAATTCCCTTCAAGTTTCAAACTTCCCGCTTCATTTTGAGCAGAGATATGCTATCGCTTCCCTAACGGGAACTTACTTCTGGCAAGCTCCTCGTGCATATAATATATTATAAATATATTTTTTAAATCATTGGTGACTAATAGTGTCGAAATACAGATCGTTTCAGCGAAAATCGCCAGCAATTCTGCCCAATTTATAACCATTTTAAATTCCAAATTAACAATCCACTAGGACTAATGCTGACATGGAATGCAAACACACTGATTATTAAAACGTCGAAGAGAACATAGAAGCCAAATACCAAATATTTTAAGCGTTCCAAATCCAATAGGAGCTTCGAACTTTGAATAGGTAGTAATAATTACCGTTATAATTCTCTGTTGAATCTGTTGGCCTGCACGGACCGCTGTAGGAGTTACAACTCGCATTTGTGGAGTTGTCTGTATTTGAATGGGAGGTCGAACCTGGAAATGATGAAATCAGCGAGTCATGTACGAGTACGTGTTTCAGAGAATAGTATTGTAATGCTCTCAAGTAGTGATGGTCAAAATCAGGATTTTCGAATCTCAAAACTAATACTTGAAAAATTCTATCTCGAAACTCAACTCGCGAAACTTTCAAACAGGTTACTCACCACTAGTAGTCCTGGAGTTATTTATAAAGCCTATTTACTTGCATGGTTATGGTAATGAAAAGTGCCTTAATCGAATTACTCCAAATAAACCATTTGAATGTAGGCTTGTGTCCTTTATTATACATAATGACGCGAAAAATCCCGACAGTTTCGAGTTGATCCTACCCATTCCTAATCTATAGGGGTTACATGTACACATACGCCAAACTGAGATTTCTCCTTTTCTACTGGGATCACTGGTGAGAAACTTTACGTTACTAATCGCAAACATATAGAAAATATCCCAACTTGTCAGTGAGCTAAAAACGACGATGGTGTCAGAAGTGGCCAATGGCCATACATTACGTAAAATATTCCTTAATTTTCAGACTTCTGTGTTCTTCCACAACAACAAATTAGCCATTGACCCACTCAAAATGTCTGAGTCCACAGAGCTCTTCTAGATTCAGTATGAATTACTCACAACAGCCGGAGCAGCAACCACTTGTGGGGTCTGTGTAGTAGCAGCAACTGGCGCAGATGAGAAAACCACCGACGCCGGAGGAGGTTTGATCCCGTCTATAACAAGCTCGTTGTTCACCATGGACTGGCGGAGGAGGGGTAAACTTTTCTGCAACAACAATAAAACGTTGGACTGAAATATCTGCTTTGACGAACAAATAAATTGAGATCACTAGAGGATCCGGAAGTGCCTTCAACACATTGTTGAAGAAACCACAAAATTGACGGACCACAATATCAGCTGAAAGCCTGAAGTAGGGAATCAGCGTATACTCTGCATGAACCTTATGATGTACTATTCGAATCGTAAGACAACATTCTCCTCACGAACCCTCATCGATTCACACAACATCTCTTTTCAAGCGGACTCCGGTCCAATACAAAGAGAAGCAAGTTTGGCTCGGCTTCTGAGTTGTTTTTTGACCGGTTATTCATTGCAAGAACATGTTCCAAGTTAATATTTAGGGATCAAACGTTTCTTCTAGATTACGCCCACCCAATATAAGATTTTGAAAAAACCAACATTTAGAAGTGTACAAATGGTATGATTATAGGTGAATAGCAGAACACAACATTCTACGGTAAAAGTTATGATTTTGACAACCCTTCTAACGCCTGTAGGTTGAAAATGGCTGCTCAGATTGAGAAATGTCATGGAACCAAAGTTGTAGGTAATTTCATTTTGAATCAGATGCTTTTTTGAAATTTGAGATTCACTCACTCCAGTGCTGAGATATGAATTTTAAACCAAGAAGAGGGATTAAAACGATTCGAAGCTAGAGCCCTTTTTTGCACAAACTTTACTGGGCTAATAGTGAACAAATAAAACTTACTTTGAGGAAACCGATTAAACATGGCTGCGGAGAGGCGTTGAGGAGTTTTTCGAGGCGGTCACAAAATTGTTCAGGCTCTACTTTAGTGTCGACCAATTCCTGTATGAGAGTTCTGACGCTTCTCTCGACGGCCTTGGGCTCTCTTGAAGACAGCTCGAGGAGGTTGGCCAAGAACTTTCGACATTTTTCTTTAGTTTGATCCACTGCTCCCCGCTGGGTGACAATGGTAGTCTGAAACGTTGAGAAAATATCTTCTGAAGAATCGTGTAACGGTTTTAGAACAATCGATAGTACCAACATAACTAGTAGAATTAGAAATGTAGCAGTTCAATTGAAGGAAACGTCACAAATACAACTAACGGGTGCAGTAGAGGTCCCTTGAGCAGCAAGGGCTGGTACCTGTGTCTGAACAGCTGTTCCAGCGTTGCTTGCATTCTGAAAAAAACAAAAAACAAAACGAACCACAAATATTACTTAGCTGAAATGTAGGGTCTGTATGTACAAGAATTTAGGCAGTTGGAGGAGGAGCCATGCAAGAGCGTAGCCAGACTAATTTTTGTGATGGGGTTAAAGGTTTGATCTTTGGAGCAGAGAGACCGTCCCCTGATTTGGATCCTGCTCCAGCTTGCCTGCTCCCCTTCCCCTGATTCATGTACTCGTTTACTCCAAGAGTTCGCCAAGCTCATCTGATGACTGCAGAGAGACGGATCCCACACGAACTTGCCTGAACCTTTCCACTGATTCATGTAATCGTTTCTCCAAGACGAATTAGATCACTCGCGACGAGGTTGTGGAAACCCATTTCAATAAAAAACGGTGGTATAGAGTGAGAGAGTCTATTTCCACGAAAATAATTAGTACAATTGTTAAATCGATTCAACAATTGTACTCATTATTTTTGTGGAAATAGACTCTCTCACTCTATACCTCCGTTTTTTTTTTCCTCCAAGAGTTTACCAAGCTCATGACTGCTGAGAGACCATCACCTGGTCAGGATCCTGCACTATTTCATCTGATGACTGCAGAGAGACCGTCCCCTGGTTTCGATCCTGCTCTTCTTCTGCTGATTTACGTACTTGTTTACTCCAAGAGTTCGGCAAGCTCATGTGATGACTGCGGAGACAATGGCCTAGCCAGACTAATTATAATTATTATTGTACTGGGGTAAAAGGTTTGATCTTTAGAGCAGTCGACTAGGGCAACAAGGAAAATGAGTTGCCTTCAAAATGGTTATTCACCCTCAAAATGGTTATTTGGAATTTTCAGTTTGAATTAACCAGTAAATCAACTTGAATCACAACTACAATAAATTACGTACAGTGAGATTCGATACATATTCAATATATATATTGAATATGTATATTGAATATGTTATATTGTAGAAACCTGTATATATACAGGTTTCTACAAGTAACACCAAGAAGTCGGAAGTCTCAGATAAATGTGGAGAACTGGGGACATTAAAAGCCCTTATATTTTCACGTTTTCATCACTTACTTGAATGGTTTGTACACGGAAGGTGCTGACATTGTTGCCAGTGATAGCAGTGACGGGTGTCGCCTGTTGGGCTGTCCCTGGGGCTGCAGGGGGGCCAACACGAAGGAGCTGATACTGACCGTTTTCAGTTTTCAGGAGGAGATGACCCTGAGCTCCAGGAGCAAGTCCCTGCAAGGCTTGTAGCGTGATTTGCTGAAACAGAAATCCACGAATGAGTTACAAAGTTATCCAGCTAGAATTATACAAATGGTTTGATAGCAGTAGCATTTATGCGACCAGTCAGGTTTCAATCAAGCATAACCGATCTTTATCGAGAAACCATAAGATGGAGTTGGGTACCAAATGTACAATATTTCAACAAGGCTCCTGTACTAGGAAACAAAAATTTGTGTCTCCCACTGAGATGAAAGTGACAAGACACCAAAATCTTGAACCAGCTCACAAGGTATGTGGCTTTAAAAAAACGATACAATGTCCAGTGATTCTATAGAACCTTGATCAATGAAGTATCTACACCATCCATTCAATATTCAGATTATCTATATCTACCTGCACACAGTCTGCTGATTCTGATCAGAGAGTTGATTAGGGGATATTGATCGTCCACACACTGGGGCATGTTCCTTAATTTATTTAAAAGCTTCGCTAGTAGATTGTGAGAAGTGGTCAATTATGGGAGGACGTATTAACTCAAATGATTTTTCCCACCGATGAAAGTACTTAGTGTATTTTAATGAATGTATGGCAGGTATGTTGATCGGTTTCATGGAGGGATGGTTTTTCTAGAATTTCACAGCTCGCTTTCAATCAATGATGACATCGAAGTAGGTACCAGTTGCCGTTATGTACAGGTGTGTAGGTACGCCTCAGCCTGCCGGCTGATGCTGGACTGATACCGGATTCTTGCACGATACACGGCCTTTTGACTTCCCTGCCTTTTGTCTTTCATAACGTCGACCTGCAGCTGGCAACAACCTCAAAGGGCCTGCCCTGACTATGGAACAATAGCCTTCCAGGAAACCTCACTCCAGCCCCAGAGGTATCTAGCTCAGGATTCACCAATGCTCATTCTCCGCTCACTGCTCAGCTAAGGGTTTTTGTCAAGCACGCTCCAATGATCCAAATTGCGGGCGTCAAGATAGATATCATTCAGTCCGCATGCCCCATCTGCAACCGGGGTGTAAGCGTCACAGCTCTGCATTTTATTGCTGTCCAACCCCCGCCTGAAGTTCCTCCTGCCAGTGCTCGCCTTGCTTCTTTCATTTGAACAGCAGTAGGTTCAAGCAAATACTCACGCTAATTTCCATGCTATTCACTCTATGAAGCTGTCATTTGGCATGTAGCCTCCATAGGACTTACACTTTAAGCAGAACAGTCCCAGGATCAGCTGAGTGACCCCTAAAGCTAATTTCTATGCTATTCACTCTATGAAGCTGTAATTTGGTATGTAGCCTCCCCTACAGCTCCTGTTGGTGAGGCCCCATGGCCGAGTTTTTCGTTTTCTTTCTAACTGATCAAGACACACCATAATTTGTACTATCAATAGTATAATTTGTACATTTTTATGGATGATATCCGTAAGGCAATAAAGACTTATCTGTCTACGTATCTACCAGTTGACGTTATGTACAGATGTGTAGATAAGTCGAACACAAAGATAACGTCACCAAGAGATGCGATAAGACTTCTAGGTCAGATGATTCTTATCTCGAAGCGTAACCATCACCTTTAAGAGCTGCTGACGAAGCTCATAATGAGAACAATCAAGTCAAACCTCTAAAACGTCAGTGAATTTCGCCTGGTGGTTTTGAGACCAAAACAATACAACATCTGAATCATAACGACCCTTACACACAGTCGAGCAAATGTGAACTATTTAACGTAGAAGGCACAACTTGAAACTTTGAATATCTTAAACAAATATTATCGCAAATTGAACTTCGCATTATGGATACGTTATCACTCTACATCTACTGGAACGTATCTGAAAACCGATAAGATGTAAAAAGTGCACAAATGGAATGTAGATACCTCTTCATTTGGAGAGTACAGTTGAGGGTACACAAAATCACGTTCACGACTTGTAATAATTCAAGGAGGTTTTGTATGCAAAAACTGAAAATTCGATGAACCAATCGTAGAAGATTCGTTTTTGTTTAGATGTGTCGAACCCTCTCATACAAGGATTTTGGCACATTGAACATGGTAGGGAGGTAAGTTACAGTATCGTACCGTTTTCCAATTAAATTCACCCTCTTTGAGCAGTGCAAGAAATGCGTTGAAGGGCAAAGAAATTGGAGTAACGAGCAATATTTTGCAATACTAGGTGGTCCTCCCCAGTATTGTAAAACATTGCTTGTTCATATCCTTAACTAGTGGATATGAATTTTAATTCTTTATTGTGAGGGATTTTGAAAAAAACGCAAAAACCTGTGTTTCCTTTGTTTTTATCCTGCATTCAACTGCGCTATTTTCAATTTTTTCCGACTGGGCCAAATTGGCCCAATGCACACCATCTTGGTTTTTTCAAATGGGACTCCCCTTTTTTCATTTTAGATTTGGATTCTACGTAAAATTTAATGTAAATTTGACCTCTCAACCGACGATTTCGGTTGCACAAAAAACCACGCCGTGAAGCCCGCCAAGATTGGGCCAAAATTCAGATAGGTATGGTGTAGCCCCAAGTGGGACGCATGAAATGTCATTATTTTTTACGCTGATTGACGTGTTACTGTCCGTTTCTGACATAATCTGACTTGATTTTAGTCTAAAGGCAGCTATAAATGGTGGATATTGTGGCAAATAAATCATAATTTGTCGAATTTACTGCAGAAAAACGTTTATTTCATTTTTTAATAACATAAACTCTTCTGGAAAAATAAATAAGAGTAGCTTTTGTATGTTTTTTTTTCATTTCATTGTAACTTCTAAGCGAGAAGCCGCTATTATTTATTTTTCCAGAAGAGTTTATTTTATTAAAAAAAGGAATAAACGTTTTTCTGCAGTAAATTCTCTTAGTAACGTTCTAAAGATTGTCAGAATTTTTATTTTCGCAAATTTGTTTGTTTGAGCTGCTGCTATGGTCATTAGATGGTACTTCTTAAGAATCAATGTACTTACACCAACTATATAGCAAATATAACGGTGATACCGAAAATGTGATTAAAAGTTAAAATTGAGTGGAGTAAAACGGAAAAATTTGAAAGAGAGAAAAATTGACATCTTGAGCGCATTTTCGCATCTACAAGCGGTTCACCCTGTAAACCTACTGTGTATTTAATTAACGAATTTTCGAAAAAAAGGAATCTCATGTTCTCGGTCCAAAATTGTTTAAACTCGAATTTTTATACCAAATCCGTTTCAGACCATCTCATTTGAAGATCTCATTTTGAAGATTTATTTAACGCTGAACACGATGGTGAAGTCAGAATTGCGACATCTTATTCCGTTCTGAAACTGGAGCACTTTGAAGATGAAGAAACGTGGTTGTTAATTGAGATGTTCTTCACAGTTCACTTGCTCTAATCTGACAACGGAATGAGATATTGCAATTCTGACTTCACCGTCGTGTTCAGCGTTAAAAATTCCATAAACTGAGGTGTTACTCGACAAAAAAAAGGATACAAAACTTGTTATAAAACCAGTAAAATAGAGAAATTTTACGTAAATGTAAGGTTTTAAGTGGAGTATCACTTACATAAACCAGTTATGTCTTCGAAAATTTGCTCTTATAGCCATGCTGCACGACTTTTTTCAATGTACAGGACCCAAAATCCACCCCTTAAATTTTGAAATGCGAATTTTGACAAATGTTGATTCATCAAAATATGACTCTGGGGTCGTTTTTATTCGCCTAATGACGTCCAACGTAGACAGTAGTATTGTCGTATTATGACAATTAAAAGCGAGCCATTCATCTCAGCTGGTGTGTATCTCAGCTTTTGCCATGTACAGCTTTTACAAGTCAAATTCACCCTTTTACGAGTCAAATTCACCCTTTCACTAGTTAAATTTAACCTTATACTAGTCAAAATGACCTTTTTACTAGTCGAATTCACCCTGTTGCAAGTCAACTTCACCCCTCTACAAGTCAAATTCACCCTCTTACTAGTCAAATTGACCTTTTAACTAGTTTTACTAGCGAGCCATTCATCTCAGCTGGTGTGTATATCAACTTTTGCCATGTATAGCATTTACAAGTCAAATTCGGCCTTCTACGAGTCAAATTGACCTTCTTACTAGTCGAAGTCACCGTTTTACTAAGCAGTCAAATTCACTTTTTTACTAGACAAATTCACCCTGTTACAAGTCAAATGCACCCCTTTTACTAGTGAACTGTACATGTCAACAAGGACCTAATCACACCAGCTGAGATGAATCGATCGCGTTGAACTGTCATAATGACAATATTAATAATATTGTCTACGTTGGACGTCATTAGGCCTATAAACACGACCCATGAGTCTCATGTTTGATGAATCAAAATTCCAATTTCAAAAGATTTTGGTATAAATTACATCAAACATATCTGGAAAAAACCCTTTAAACAATGACATCTGGAGAACGGATTGAGATATAACTATACGGTTGGCGGCATTTGACTTCATTTTTGATGTAGTTTTACGCAAAAATTGACGTAAAAATTCTACGAGGGGGTCAACTTGTAGTGTACGCAGTGCACTTACCCCAGGCTGGACAGGTCGGCCGCCAACCATTTGCTGGGTGTTGATCATGACCGCCCTCGGTGACATCCCCTTGACGCCGCCTTGCAAGGGGGTGCCGGCCCTCAAAGCGTTCACATTGAGGATCTGAACGTTCGACAACGACTGTTGAGTGCCGACAGCCTGCGTCAACGGTTTAGTAAACGTGACGACGCCCGGCCCCGGCACACCGCTGTTGGCGATAGACGACACCATGTTTACGCCGCTATTACCCCCCGCGCCTGACGTCAGCGTCATCGTCGACACGGGGGCGACACTTTGACTAGAACTAACCGCTCCTTTGATGACGAGTGCCGTCCCGGTGGGTTTACTTCCGTCGAGTGGACCGCTTTGAACGGAAATCGCGTTCGCTTTACCGACGACTTGAGCGGCGAATTGTCCAGGGACCGTCGCCGTCGTTTGAACCTCGCAGTTGGCCATCGTCGCCGTCGACACGCCGTTCGGTAACGTCCCGCTGTAACAGACACGACTCGCCACCTGCTGACCACTAGGATACAACACTTTGACCGCTTCCGTTTTATTTACATTCGATAAACTAGTTTGAACGACACTACTTGTTAGATTACTATTAATGTTGCTAGTACTAGTCACTTGATTCACGTTCACTGTATACGCGGACTGCAGACCACCGACGGCATTGTGGTGTTCCGTCCCCTTCGCCTCCCGATCCCCCGAATTTATCAGTATATTCATTTGAGACGAAGGCGCCGTCACACCACCGCCGTTTGCCACACCAACACCGATCGTCCCATGTTTCAAACCACTAGTGGAGGAACCCCTGCCCCCATTCGACACTGTGGTAGCGACGTGGTTTGACGTCCCGATCACTGAATTACTCGATCCAACACTCACTGGCGGCGACGAACTTACTAACTGTGTCTCTAAAGAACCGACAATTGCGTTCACAGCAGATTCATCCACGTCTGTACTGAGAGCTTCCTCCAGAAACTTAGCTGACGCCATTTTCTACCCAAATCCAACTGTAAACTGATCTGCGCATGCGCTCGCCTCCCCGACAAGTCCATTGCCCTTTCCAGCTCTCTCGAACTCATTTCGATGTTTCACTATCGATTCTTACTCGCCCTTGACTACTTTCCCGCCGATTTCAACTTGTAAAACGTTTTAGACCAACATTTTTGAAGCAGTAGGTACCTACTCGTACAAATAACTAAAACAGAAGTCGTTTTACGCAATGTAAAATTTGAGGTGGAAGTGGGAGACAAAAAGTGTTTCGAATTTGAGTAGTTACCTGAGACCTGTCTATAGTGGAATCTCGAAGGACCTGTGTTTTGAATTTCAGTGAAACCTGTCTAGTAGAATCTCAAGGGACCTGTGTTTTCAATTTCAGTGGAAACAGTTTATAATGGAATCTCAAAAGAACTGTGTTTTGAATTTCAGTGAGACCTGTCTATAGTGGAATCTCTAGGGACCAAAAAATGTTTCCTCATCAAACAGTTTTTCCACATTTTCCAGGTTCCAAGTTCTGAGTAATTGAATGGGGGAAGGTTGACAATGCAATGAAAAAGATGAATAATATTAATCTTTTTCATTGCATTGTCAACATATTATGTGTGTATTTAACGAATTGTGTACATTACCTACATTATGTACGAATTATGTACGTACCTACACAGTACAAAAAATGGTTTCATAAATTCATTAAATCTTTAAAAAATGAGTCATTTAAAATAATCTTTGATATTTTTTTGCTTCATATTGTTCTAGGATTTGTATTGACTTGTCGCCTTCTCATATGCATCTCTGAACTTGATGAATATGCATCCTTTTTGTTTCAATGAGCAACTGTAAACCCTCAGACAAGTCGGTTACATGTGATTCAACCTCACCTCCATGGTCTTCGTCAGCATCATCTGGTTCATCCTGTGCGAATCTTCACAAACTGCTACGTTTCCATCGAACTGAACTGAACTGAGGTCACCAAGCCATTACGTGAATGGAATCTGATGGGAGGGGAGGTTTTTCCTTTAAATTCCGGGTCCTAATCTTTCCGTTTCCGCGTTAGACAGGTTTTCCACAAACGCACAGGTTTTCTGAAGGGACCAGAGATATTGTTCATATTAGGCAGGTTTTCCCCTTTACGCAGAGTCCACATTAGACAGGTTTCACTGGATTTGGATGCGTTACAAATTTTGTCTCCATTTTTTGCTAGTTTGTAGATTTTTCAACGCTGAACACGATTGTGAAGTCAGAATTGCGATATCTCATTCCGTTGTCAGATTAGAGCAAGTGAAGAACATCTCAATTAACAACCACGGTTCTTCATCTTCAAAGTGCTCCAGTTTTAGAACGGAATAAGATGTCGCAATTCTGACTTCACCATCGTGTTCAGCGTTGAAATATGACCGACGATAATTCGCTCTTATAGCCATACTGCATGACTGTGGATTACATCTACAATACATTGATAAAATTATGACAATTCAAAGCGAGCGATTCATCTCAGCTGGTGTGGTTAGGTCCCTCTTGCTATGTATAGCTTTTACTAGTCAAATTCACACTTTTAAAACTCAAATTTACCCTAGTTTAGCCCAGCAACAGTTTATATCAGATATTCTTCCAAGAGCCAAACTTAAACACAGAAATGTAGGTAAACTAGTTAAAAGATGGTAAACTACAGAAACTGCCCTCACAAACGTATAAAAACTTATTGGTAGTTATAAAATATATTATAAAATATCTACTGAATTTACACATGCTAAAAATATTGGAAATTTACTTAAATTTTGCTGACAAAAATTCTAAAAAATAATCACATTCTCGCTCGCGTGCGGCAATTTGCCGCGAATTTTCAAGTTGAGACTGTTATCTTTGCTGAGCAGATCCCAACTAGAGAATACATCCTCGTTTCGAGCCGATCAGGAGATAAGTTTGATAATTTTATAGATATAGATTTATAGCATTTTATACTTATTTATTTTTAGATAATTTTGAGCGCTGCTTTCCAACCATGCGGCAGTCTGCCGCTAGCGCAAGCAGATGAAGGTTGAAAATATGCAATTTTAATTTTTGTCTTAAAATTTAATCTAATAACTTGGTTTGCCACCTCCTAGTATAAGTACGAATTTGAGTCAAAGGTTGTTAATCGATGCATCTACCGATTTACCCAGTTAGCGTTGTGCTAAAATTACGAAATTTGGTTCGCGGGTTCGGACCAGTTTCACGATGATTCTTGAAAATGTTCAAAGCCCTAGGCCAGTGGGAAGGGGTACAAAACGAATTTTGAACTTTTAGTTCAAGTTTGAATAACGTTTTTGGTTTATTATCTTCGATAATGAACCATTGGAATCGCCCAAAGAAAAAAAAATTTTAACCCCCCCTCAAAATTTGTTGGTTTACGTTTCAAGATACGTAGATTCAGAAAATCGAATAAAAAAAAATCCGTCCGTCCGCCGTACGCCGTACGCCGTCCGCCGTCCGCCGTACGCCGTCCGCCGTCCGCCGTCCGCGCCACTTTGCCCAGTTAGCGTTGAGTTAAAATTACGAAATTTTTTTTATGGGTTTCGACCAACCCCACAATGGTCCTCGAAACTTTTCATAACCCTAGGTCAAGGGGAAGGGGTTCAAAACGAATTTTGAAAATTTGAAAATCTCATATCTCGAAAAATTCATATAGAACGGTATGTTTTTTATTTCATATTTAGATAGAGTTTGTTCCGTAGAATTTTTTAAGACCATCCGCAGCTTTGTACGACCAGCCGTTCGTTCACAATGACGGCTCAAAGATTGTGCCTCACAACACGATCGTGACTCAAAATTTTGAAATACAGGTCCATTTTCATACTAACAAGCTCTTTGGAACATCATATGGCTTAAGTGATGTCGAGTTTGTTGTTCTGAGGTGCGTTTCGTGCTACGGAAATGAAGGTAATTTCGAATGTTTGCTGGTAGGTACTTCTTTTATAGAAAAATTATTACCGACGTAGTATTAAAAACCCCAGATTTATATCGTATTAATTAATCATAATTAATAATAATTATTATTAATAATAAATACAAATTATTAATACCTAACAATAAATTATAATAATTTTCACTAGGTACTTGATAAAATTGTTAATAATTAGTGATAATTGATGATAATAATTAATCTAACATTAAATGTCTAGATCCTAAATTTTAGGATCTAGACATTTAGACCTAGTGATCTAGACAGAAGGGTGATCTGTACAAAGAAGATAATGAACCGTTGTGTCAAGAATTTGCAGAGTTTTTTCCAACTTTTGCCGACAAGGCAATATTCAATCAGTTTCCTGACTGTGAAATTGGTTGAACAATACCTATTTATTTAAACCAAATAAATGTGGATATTGAGCTAGAGACTTTAAATTTTATACATGGGTTGCAGATGGATGACAAGGCAATAATATTATTATTCACTCGGTTTTAAATTCTTGTCAATTCATAATTCGTAGTACCTACCTAATTAATTACTCTATCTAGACAGAAGGGTTATCTGCACAAAGAAGATAATAAACCGTTTTGTTAATAATTTGCAGAGTTTTTCAGATGGATTCATTCATAGGGTAGAGCTGTACTTAGGGTCACTTACCCTACAAATCCGCTCGTGGGCGAATTTATTTTTTATAGTTTTATAGTATGTATTACAGCTCACGGTCCTATTTGTGCAGTCTCATTCATCTGCCGAAAATCTGATCTTAAAGTTTATTAGTAGCTATAATCTCATTTTCTGAGCCGTCCTCGTTTAAATCGAATTCGTTCTATTCGATCACGAACATCTTTTCAGCGTAGAAACCCTTATTTCCCCTGATTTCATCCGTTCAGAGATCATTAAATGATCAAACATTTTTTGAGTTTTGAATCAACAAAAGTATCGAATCGAATCGACCGTAATAAAATCGATAGGCGGGAGACGGAGGCGATATCGACGCTCTCGTTTTTCCTTCTCACCACCTCCTTCCCTTCCCCCTTCCGCTACTACCAGGTTTTGGTCTTTTTTTTCATTTCCATCGCCACCCAAAACTTCTTTCCCCCACCACGAAAACACAACATGTAGAAGACTTGAAGGGAATACAACGGATTCAAATTCGTTAGTGTCGAGATTCTGTCGGAATTGAAGATCGTGGATGGTGAAAAACTACGAAATCCGAGGCTACGTTATTCAATTTGACCTCAAAACCCAGTGTAGGAGCGAAGCTACGCCAAGTAATGAAAACAAGTAAGAATCCGTTTGAACCTCACTAAAAAGTAATTTAATGTGATCAATTGAAAATGAAATGAAATTGCTAACACTAAATTACGTCGAAATCAAATAAAATCGAACAGAAGTAATAAACGTGATCAACATGATGTCTTCCTCCACACAGAAATGACCACTTGGTTATCAGTAGATAAGACATGACGCAGAGATCTGGAGATTGGACGGTATTCGTTTGCAGCTGCCGCCACCAGGAGCGTTGGGGTGCGACAATGTTGCCAACCTTACAAGTTTGAAGTTTCTATGTGTGTTCTGTAAACGGATTTATCGCGCTTATATTTTAACGTGTATCCTGATTCGCTTATATTTTAACGTGCATCTGATTCACCCCAAACGTTGATGATATTGTAACTTGTGTGAATTACTTGTTGTACTTACGGAATTTTATCGAGTTTACAAAATTGTCGACATAGTTCACCCTAGATAGTAGAGATTGATAGATTCAGCTGCAATTAGCTGCACTGGCGGTCCGCAGCATGTTCGTGGAACCTTCGATACGCTCTCTCGATACATCGAATCGATCCCGAGTTTCAGTTTATCAGGAAAGTTGTCCAGCAAGTTCGTTTCTCACGCAACTCGTCCTTTCTTTTACCTCAAAACGTGTTTTTTGGTAGAGACCTCCGTCGTTTCTCTACACTCAAATCTTCGCTTATTGTTATGTGCCGAACGTAGTTTGAATGGGGTTTCCGCCGAACGGCTAGCACTCAGGGGGTCGTCCCCTCGAAAACTTATCATCTCCTGGTTCCCTTATTTCCAGCTTCGACCTGAAAACGCTCATTTGTCATTCCTTGCACTCGATCCAGAAGGGGGTGCAAGTTTCCAGTTGCATTCCGTTATTTTCGCAGCATGGGCTTTGAAATTCATCGTTTCACTGGAGATGTAGACGCCGAATTGCTTTGCCCAATTTGTTCCGAAGTCTTGGAAGAACCTCTTCAGGTGAGTAATGGTGGTTTCCCGATTTATTAATTTTCTTCTGTAAAATATCTCAGGATCCCAACTTGCCCCCTTATAACTGTCCCAACCACATCCTTTCCCCTCAAGACTGCACCTAATTTTTTTCGCATTCATTATCCTCAAACGGTACTTCTACTTGCCTGCTTTCTATGCCGTCTTTCTTGCAGAACTCGTTACGTCTCCAATAAAAATACCTACCTGCCAATTTTGTTTGGAAAATTGCCTTTCATCTTATTCTATTAAATTCAGATCTGCTACTTTTAAATTAATTTAAAAAAATCCACATGGCTATAAGAGCGAATTTTCGAAGAAATAACGGGTTTTATGTAAAATGTCCCCATTTTTCTGGTTTTGTAGCAATTTTTTTTTTCCTTTTTTTGCCGAGTAACATTTCACTTTATAGATTTTTCAAAGCTTAACACGATGCATCGCGATGGTGAAGTCAGAATGGCGATATCTCATCAGATGGCGTTATAGATATCTCATGGCGTTATCTGATCAGAGCAGAACATCTCAAGTAACAACCACGTTTCTTCATCTTCAAAGTGGCCTAGTTTGAGAACAAAATAAGATATCGCAATTCTGACTTCACCATCGTGTTCAGCGTTAATAAATCTTTAAAATAAGCTGTCATTTGTCAGACTGTTACAGTTTTGGAATTTATGAGTAATTTTTCTCCCCTAAAAATTCCCCTAAACCCCCCCTTAGAGAACCCGATTCTGCCCATCTACGAACATAGCCTTTCGATTGCCTGGACAGATTTTTTGTGGACATTTGAGCTTTTTATCTCAACTCTATCGAGAGTTATCGTCTGGAATGACACAATGTGTCATATTATGACATAATGTGAGATGACATTATTATGGAATATGTCATCACATAATATGGAATGACACGTATTATGAGCTGCCAGGCTGTCCGAGAAAATGAGAACCTTCATCCCTCTAAATTTATCTGCTCCTCATAATCTCCGTCACACATTCTCCAATCACATAAAGTGATGCACGCCAGGGGCTATAAAGTGCCTCTGTGCAAGGTCTCATACCACTGACTTCAGCCCTTGACCTCTCAACCATCCTGAAGCCATCTGACAACATAACGAAATTACTTCATTTTTTAAATTACAAACAGAAAAAAACCAACAATGAATGAATACTCTCGAATTGTACTATGCAAACTCTAAAACTGTATTGAATCAAAGCGAAGCAAACCTGCAAGACACACAATATGAAGGGTACAGGGGAAGAAGGCGCAATGTCAGCCAGAGGAAACTTTTGGGAAATCAGCTGCTCCGTTCAATATTGTCGATAAAATACAATAATTGTATTTTATCGACAATATTGAACGGAACACTGATAATTATTATCAGTGTTATTTTATCCTTATTTATTGATTAATTATTAGTTTCTAACTAATCGACAACATTGAACGAAAAAGCTGATTTCCCAAAACTTTCCTCTGACTGACATTGCGCCTTCTTCCCCTATACCCTTCATATTAGAGGGATAAAAAATGATAGTACAAACATAGTTTATAGTATGGTTTCTGTTGCAGGCACCAGCTTGTGAACATGCGTTTTGCAGTGCTTGCATACACGAGTGGATCTCACGTCAGCCCACATGTCCAGTTGATCGTCAGTCTTTGACTCAGTTGAGGCCTGTACCTAGAATTTTGAGGAACCTTCTTTCGAGGTAACATATTTTTCGTGCCTTCAGAGAACAAGATGAAGAAAGGAGGAAAAAAAGAAAAACTAAATCCACAGTCATGCAGCATGGCTATAAGAGCGAATTTTTGAAGAAATAACTCGTTTTATGTTGAATGTCTCCATTGTACTGGTTTTATAACAGAGTTTGTCCTCTTTTTTGCCTAGTAACACCTCAGTTAACAGATTTTTCATCCCTAGTCTCTAGTTGCTGGGGATATTCAATTCTATTATTCAAGTTCTCTATTACCACGTATAAGAGAATCATGATCTTGCCGGATTAAAGTGTTATTTGTTAGTTGCGCCTTACTCGGTTAAATGGTGTGTGAGTAATTCCAATAATCTCACTGCGACGGAAAAACAAAACAAATAGCACGGAGTGGAATAAATCATACCAGTAATTTAGAATCAACAGATCGCTTGATAACCTTGCATTTTTTTAAATTACCGTTTGGAACCAGTTTGTTATCTGCTGAAAGACGTCGCACATATATCAGGGGCGTTATTCTAGCATTGTCAGGTCGGCACCCTGAACCCTACACCCACTGAGGGTACATTGAGCTTCATAACCTCCATTTTTTATTTTGCGGTTTTCACCTTTCATTTCGTATTAACAGTGTTAATTTAACACAATTCAATGAAGCATCTTGTTTCCTCAGGTTGAGTATCACTTGCGAAAACGCCATTTACGGCTGTCAAGCGATTCTAAAACTTGACGCGTTAAGCAGCCACCTCGCCGAGTGCCAGCACAACCCCAAAAAGCCCGTTCCCTGCGACCAAGGCTGTGGAATGGTCATACCCATGGATGAGCTACAGGTTCGGATCTTTTCATTGTCTTCTCGAATTCCGCTGCTCATCTCAGATACAGTGCTGTAGCAATGAGTTTGCACTCGAGCGATCATCTATTTCATGAATTCGAACTTTATACGAAACTACGAAACTAACATCACTACGTAATTATCCTATTCGTCCAGCGGTTGATTGACACTATGAATTGATTGATTCGAAGCGATTTCCTCCAGTTACATTACATGCAGATACATGTAGGTATATGGATATGTCTAATTTTCTCCTTGTAAAATATGTGTAACAGTAATGGGGCGTTATAACGCAACAGAAGAGTGCTACTAATAACTGCCCGTTGCTGATAATATCGCGTAACCATTTTTTTTTTTCGTTTAACACTCAATATCATTCAGTTTAATCGCAATATTGCCTGGTAGGCTTGTCTGGGGAGGGAGTGGTGATTGTGTCAGTTATATCTTGCTTAAAGGATACATACCAAATTACACGTTCATAGAGTGAATAGCATAGAAATTAGCTTTAGGAGTCAGCTGAACCTGGGCCTTATCTACTTAAAGTGTAAGTCCTATGGAGGCTACACACCAAATTACAGCTTCATAGTGTAAATATCGTAGAAATTAGCTTTATGAGCTACTCAGCTGAACCTGGACGTATTCTGCTTAAACTAATAACGCCTAAGGAGACTACGTACCAAAGTACAGCTTCATAGAGTGAACTTAAGCCAACATGAAATGTTTAAGCCAACAGGCAGTTTAGCTCGACTTGTGAACATGTCACATTTCGAGCTAAACAGCCTGATACTAACTTCAATTTTATATGACATGAAGTTAGAGACTGTAAATGACATGAAGCACAATATGTAGAATGAAAGGGACACAATTCAAAAATTGAATTTTTTAATGCCTTTATCAACCGCGCCATTTCAAGGCCTTTGGTCAGAGCTGACGAGCTTAGTCCCAGTGCAAAAACTTACCACTAGAGAGTAGAATATGTCTTTATTACACATGTGCGATGAGTTGCCTTCGTAAACTCTGTTTCAGAAGAATTCTCAAATTTGTTAATAGATTGTTATCGGACCAACTCTACTGTATAAATATGATTTCAGGGCCATAACTGCGTTCGGGAACTCCGAGCTCTCATAGATTCCCAGCAGCAAAAAATTCAGGATTTCCAACAGGAAATTGGAGACCAAAGGTCGCAAATAAATGAACTCAAACGAGAACTTTACATGATGCAGGTGATTAATTTCGTTCAATTATAATATTAAATCTCACTTTTTTGTGGTAGAAAGGCTATCGAGGGACGTTGATGTTACAATGCTGATTGACAATCCCATTTGAGCTTGGTCTAGCTTGGTACAATACAGTATAAAGTATACGAGGCCTCAAACCTTCTCATTCTGCACAAAGCAGTGTCCGTCCCGATGGTTTGCGAAGATGAGACTGAAAAATTTCACATCACAGTTTGGACGCTGCACGAGACGAAAATCGGTGTCTATAAGCCATGTCTATGTCTCAAGTCTAGACCGCCTATAGACAGTCTCTAGTGTGAACTAGGCTTTAGATATTGCTACTTAGTCCAGGAGCCAACTATATTCTACCTGGAATTGAAACATGGAAGTTATTGAAACTTTGAGGGATTGTTTGGGTTCGCTAAGTTTCAAAAAAAAAAAAAAAAACTTTCGCACGTCTTTCGGTTTTTTGCGTTTAACTCGAAAAGTACGGATCCTACAGACAATATCGCTCGTCTCTTTTTTTAAGACCATGAAATCCCGCGTCGGATGGCGTTTCAAATATTGAAATCGGCCTAGCCTTCATCTGTAACCGTCCGTCAAAGATAGACGACTTTGACCAACATCGCTAGACAGTTCACAATACCTAACGCCTGTAGGTCGACAATGATTGCTCCAATTGAAAAATCTCATAGGAGCACAGTTGTACGAAATCTACAAACTGTCCACCAAACAATCCCTCAAAGTTTCAATATCTGTGGAATTGATTCCTGCTAACCCCGATTTTCGTACTTGGCTCCTGGACTAACTGGTGGGTCCGCTGCAGTGAGTAAATTTTCAATTACAACCCACTTTATCATTGTACCATAAAAATACTGACAGTCACCCTGTTTTCTTACAGAATATCATGAGGGCTATGAGAGGTTCGAGCCCAACAATGAGAGCGATGGCTGATGAAATGGAAAGAAACGAAGTGATCAGGTGGTCCAACTCTTTAGTTCGAGCAAGAGTCACCCGATGGGGCAGCATGATATCCACCCCTGACGCTCTTCTTCAGGTGATAGCGACAGTTGATTATTTGTTTAGTGTTGAGGAATCGCACATGAGCGAGCCCTGGTTCATTAGTTAGACATGAGCGAGCCCTGGTTCATTAGTTGGATTGAATCTAGGACAATTTGCGATTCGTGTTGCAGTTTAACAACTTAGGAAGAACGGAAACACAATCGTCAATTTTCTTAGATTTATACTTGTATGTTGATCTCATTTAGCTGGAGATTGAATCTGATATAAGGCCATCTGATACAACGGTTGGGTTTACTGAAGGTGCGGTTAAGGAATCAATTCAGCCCAATACCTGTTGATATTTACGGACAATTTGAACGTCCGTTGTTTAGTTGTATACTTATGAGGAATTGAAGATTACATAGTTGGATGTCATGAGGTGTCAACAACGAGAACACTTGGTTGATACGCGACAATGGAGGAATTCCGTGTTAAGAATTTATGCGGGTTAATGACAGTTTTCTTGTTACCACGATCTGATTCCCTGATCTCATGATCTTGTCCTTGATATTAGCCACTGTTGCCAATTACCAGGATTATTAACATACGTTGCCTTTTCCGAAGGCCATGATCAAAAGATCTCTCGCAGACTCCGGCTGCCCCCCGCACATCGTCGAGGACCTGATGGAGAAGTGTCACGAGAGGAGTTGGCCCCCAGGCCTCAGCTCCCTCGAGACCCGCCAGAACAACCGCCGCCAGTACGAGGGCTACGTCTGCAAACGGATTCCAGGTGAGCTATAACGTGGGGTTCGTTTAATGTGAAGCCTACGATTAAAAACGATCACGAAGGAAACAGTAGTGTCACCCTGATGAGTTTGGGTAACTTATGATGTAACTTAATTCTTCCTTGTGAGTTCAGAAGACGTTTCCTTGCTGTAAACTCATTTTCGAGATTGGATTCCAAGAGTGCAATGAAAGCATTGAAAAGTCTACCAACGTCATGAATCAGTACGATTCATACCATTCCATAAGTACTAACTTATCAATATCCTGTATAATACTATTTAATTAATGCGACCAATAAAGCCACCTTAACTAATTGAATAGTCATGAAAGCTTTGATACTTCTAACGAGCACATTATATAATTCTAACAAACACATTATATAATTCCAAAAAAATAGCTCCAGAACTCACCAACCGACGTTAGTAAATCTTCACACTGCTACAATACGTTTTTTATTTCCAGGCAAGCAAGCTGTAGTTGTTCTCCAATGCGATAACCCTCACATAACAGTGGACATGATGGCGCAGCCTGGTCTGGTCATGATATTCGCTCACGGAATAGAGTGATTCATTGAATTTTACATTCAACTCATTTACTGATTAAGTTTTCTATGCTGGACAAATATTTAAGGAGCAATAACTCGTCACGTACCTTAAGTTGTTCTCGGCTAAAGTAACACGAGGAACATTTTTTAAATTAATGTTGCCCAAAACATACTGATATGTTGGTTGATAGCATCAATTGTAAAATACGCGATTTGCGTATTCTGCAATACTTTTTCACGATTTTTACCCTTTACCCTGAATATGTTCAACCTGCTGGACACGTTGAAAGCGATAAGATTAAACTGAGATCACCGTACAAATTTCACAAAAGTAAACATGCTGTAATATTTCGCCCTGAGTGGTTTTCAAGACAATAGAAGCTGTAATAATCTGACAACTCATCACGTTGGTTGTTTTTCATGTTGGTCTTTTGCTGATATTGTATGACAGGCATAGACATTTGCACAGTTCTCTTTGCGTGGGGTTATCTCTGGAACTTGTTAGCGTCTGCTCTTTTTCACCCTAGTTGCTGCTTAATCTGTTAACAAAGAAAAGGAATTCAGGCATCTTCTTGGTGTAGTTCCTATGCCATGGAAGGACCTTAGTGACGTTGAGAAGAAACCCGCATTTGGGAAGATGAGAAATCAACGTCATTTGTGGGTTTTTTATGTACTTATAATACGGGTCGAGCCCAGTACACAGGGTGGATCAAAATAATACAATTGAAATTAGTTGCGGCAAGAGCAAAATAGATGAGGCGCAGTAGAAGACCGCGCTGGCTTGACTTGACAGATTGAAGAAGCTGGTGGAACAGGTCGACGGCGGGAAAGTTCAATGCAAGGAAGTTTCCCAATCGAGGCAGATGGGAGAGAGGGCGATGCTGGACGTAGTTTGTGGCTGAGAAAGGTACGGCAAACGGTTCCACAGAGCGAGAGCCTTGAAGAGGGGGCACAGGGGCGCATCCAGGCGACCAGACAAGAGACCATGGAGGAGAGAGATGTCAGCGATGAAGCGCCGGTCCGAGGGACGTAGGAGCTCCAGCCGAGTACTCAGCGCTGCATAATCGAGCTCATCCCACGAAATATGTCATTTAAAAGCCATAAAGCGCAGGAAGACTTGATGTCCAGTCGGTCAGCATGGCATTCGTAGAAGGTGCTCCAAACCACGGACAAGAACTCCATAATTGGAAGCTTAAGGACCTTATAAAGGGCCCTTCGTCAGATAGCAGGAACTCACGGGCACTGCGCCTCAAAAAGCCGAGACCACGAGATGCTCTTGCAGCCACCCCAGCCATGTGGTCGTCGAAGGTGAGCTGAGGATCCACGAGGATACCGAGATAACAGACACTCACCAATCGGTCCAGACGCACGTCTCCAATGAGGTATTCATGATGATGACGCGACAGGATGCAGGCACAAGACATCGTGGAGCACTTTGATGGGTTCACCCCAAGGCCATTGGTGGCACACCACGCCAGCAAACGGTTTAGGTTCTGTTGAAGAAGTCGTCAATCAGAGACTCAATACGACGGAATAATTTGAGGTCATCGGCAAAGATCTGGAAGTCGACCTCTGAAAGAACTGACTTCTTGATGTGCTATTTTCTGCTAGTGAACAACAGGACTGTATGGGCGTTCTTCTAACGTTCAGCATCCGCTATTGGAAATGTGTACCTTCTACTTGGCCCATGCCTTCAAGAAAAATTACGCTCTATATCCTCGTTCATTACATTACTCAAGCTTTAAGACATTAACCAGAATCTCAGTTGTTATCTATCGTCAATACTTCAATCTTCTCAAATGCGAGTTTCTGAACGGCTTCCTGCATTGCCTGGGCGTTCAAGCTGAGTGCACCAAATGTATATCTACGGGAGACGTAGGCTGAGATGCAGATGTAAACATCAATTTGATTTACTCTGTCCTCTTAATTTTACTCGGTCTCAAACCGAATTCCCGTACACTCACTATCTTTGTGCAACCTGCCTCATTCAAGCAGGAACAAGAGAGTAGAACGAGATTACACGTGTGGCTCAGTTGACCCTGGTGGAATCCGGGAGCACCTTGTTCAGTTCGTGCTGTGTGTGATTTCTATGAACAGCTTGAAAATCGGTTCACTTGCCCTAAGAACAAGAACTGAGACCCAGAGGCAAATCGAATCAGAGGGAATCTGCTAAACGTGGATTGATTTATTGTTCAGAATGAGCTCCTTCAGGTTATTTTATCACCATCGATCCAATTTATTCGTTTATATTCCGAATTAATACAGTCATGGATTGTGGTTAATTGGATGTTCAAATTTTATGAACGCACCAGCGCTGATACCAACCAGTGTTCATAATGGTCAACGAGGAAAATAAAACAGACCTCAGCTTCTTACTATCGATAGTTTTATAAAATAAATTGACATCAGCCACAACAGCACCTCACTGTATTGCTGATCGATGTGGCCATTCTCAGGGTATATAGCGTTGCTTGAAGTTCCAGCGAGGGCAAATTTTGTGCTCAGGAGCTGAAACAAGCAATTTTCCCACTCTTGGCGTAATTACACGCATTGGCACTCTGCCTTTTTTGAAGAGACTGAACTATGAAATTGAAACGTACTTTTCGACTTACATTTGGGGCCTAGTGACATACCTTATTTAAACATGTCATCCCGTGTCATTTGTATGTTTGTTGTACACTGTGATCTACTTGCCTGAAATGGAAATTCTACATGGAACGACTGTAAATTTCACTTGTTCTACGGTAAACTACAAATCAAACCTACTACTCGTAGAGGAGTTGAAAACTGGTTGTTGATACTGGTAACACTCTAGTTTTCCAAAACTCACCACATGAGGAGTCTCGTATCGATCCATCGTCAAACAGAATGGTCTATTCTAGTATCTACGAAAGGCTCGTGCTCGTTCCAATGCCTTCTTCCCTTTATTCATCAATGTGACATGAGTCGTCATCCCATTTGCTATCAGCCTTTCTCTTTATGAAGGCTTTGGACACTCTGGGTTCCTATTATCAATGCTTAGAGAAAAATCACTTGTGATTGGAATAGCCCAGTCTCGCTATTAAAAAGGTTATTTCAGCAGGTTATTTCACCTTACTGTACAGGGAAATGCTATGTTCCATGCATAAATATGTCATCTTTCCATATTCTAGTATGAAACTAAAATGCTTTAAAATTAATTATATTTTGTTTGCATTAGTTTATTATTTGTTATGTAAGTTGTGTATCTCTGTTAGCGTCTCATCAGATATTTTCAAATGTTATCAGTTCATTTTGCGTTTCTCTTACTGCACTTGGTTGCTATCTGTTACCCAATTAGCACAAGGTTTGATTGTGAAACATCCCTGGCCAGAATCCGACTTAATACATAATTAAATTATGTATTAACAGACAAATTTTGTCTGTATTGAAATATCCATGTTGAAATATCCTCGATCAATATAAGTCAACATAATGGCTGGATCCCAGCAGCAATTTTGCACAAAAAACATTGTGGGCATCAAACTAGTGCCTGCAACCATCTGCAAAGGACGTTTTGCAAATTATGGTCTTTACTTCTGAAAATCAAGTTCCTTTCTCTACAGAGAAGTTATAGTTGATGTTGAAACTTTGGTGATCACTTTGGTCCCTTTTAGGCGTTGAGCTGAAAGGGAGGGGTGCACAACAATCCGCCTACAATATAACTTGACGTGGTGAACTTCGAGAATGATACAACGATTAAGGTCACCGACATTCGTCGTCGTATGCATACACAGATTTCTGACGTCGTATGTACGACAGATTAGGCCCCAAATCGCTGAACTCGACCCGTTGGTGTAATTAGGGCGAAAGTATAGGGGGAGGGCTACAGCAGTATTCTAGAGAGAATATAATACCCCTTAGTGAACTCGGGGGGGGGGGGGGGGGGGGGCTGAAATTCCCTTAATTTTTGTATAGCCCAAAATCTTATACATACTTGATAATATCATATACAATAATATCATATATAATATTATTATTTTCGCCTAACAGTAACAGCCCCTCAAATGAAAAAATTCAGGAGACCAGAATAGTGTATTTCTATGTATTTTTCGACGCTGAATCCGAATCTGAGGTTTAAAAATTCTTATTTTCCCATGCCTCATCCCCTCTCACAATAGAATCCAGAAATGCTTCTCTTTCCTGAGATGACGCGCTGTGAGCATTCTGGGCAACCATCTCGTCCACAACTTCTTGTAACCGAGTTTTTCCGATACAATATCACCAGGTTTGTCAGTTTGATGAAGTAATCCTTATTAAGCACCCTAGCCTCTCCCTAGTTCCGCCAATGATACGACCAAATCAGACTAATTGTGCTAGTTGGGTATTTTGGACTTAAGTAATTATTTATGTTCTTTGTCTACGAGTTTGATACATTTAAACAACTTCCTAAATCAGGTGACTTATAATTTTGAAACGTGATTTCATTAGAATCACACCTAGTTATCAGTCAGGATGTTTTACCTGTTACAAATTGTGATCTTACTTTACCAATTCGATGTTCAGATTGTCCCCAACAACCCTGAAAGGTTGTCAGAGTTGCGGGGTTTCTTAGAACGACTCACAAACGGCCTTTGTTTGGCAAATACACACAAGATTGTCGTTGTTTGGATAGGACAGCATGGACTTTGTATCGTCTGTAAGCTTTTTACTCGTATTGTGCCAAACGAAATTTAACACCAGATTGAATACTGTTGATTGTTTTTCAAAACTTGAGTCCTTCATATTGAAATTTCACTGCCCTACGGGGTTTTCTACTATTGCCCCGAAACTTGGGTTAAGTTGGCTCGTTGTATTGTGAAATTTAAATGTCGTAGGATAATATGAAATCCAAACCCTCCGAAGTAGAGACCGAATTGTAGTAGGAGGGAATCATCATGGAAAAAAAATCAAGTCAATTTGATTGTGTGCATTTACGTAGCTATCAACATTTCACATGTTGGCAATGATTGAAAGTTACTGCAATTTTGTAAATATCAACGTAGTTTATTAAATAGCATTGATGCGATAATTTTTAAAACTAGGTATCATAATTACATTTTCCACTTACAACAGCGTTATAAAGCATCTTCTCGTGAAAATGATATCATACCAACTTCAATTTTGAGTTCTGATACGTTGCAAATACTCCGTTACAAAATTAATCCTAATATATATTTTATGTTTTTCATTTTATATGAGTAGTAGTTGATTGTAAGAATATGATCTCATGATCCCACAGGCATTTTCTGAGAAAGTGCTGGTTGGGTTCCAACCACTATGTTTTGTTATCATTCTCGTTAGAAAGATTCTCATTCAGTCTGTAGGGTTTTGTAAAACTATGAACTTTGGAAGTGCGCAGTTTTAAATGATTAATTTTAAATTGTTTCGTGTTTTATTGATTCTTCAAATTTTTTCGATGAATCCAGTTTCTTATTAATTTATGGAGTAGTGACAACTATTTTGTTTTATATTCGGACTTCAATCGTGAGTCATAAAACGTTAGACCAACAAAACCTCCGATCATTTTTAAATTGAGTGTTAATGATTGTAAACCCTCGTGGCCTCTATAACTCCCGCCTCATTAGTAATTAATGTAAAGAGGCTTCTGCATCCAATAATAATTCGTTATATCGAGGTGAGGTCGAACGATTAGTTCTTTAAATGTGTACTTCCGACATTCGTTTACTTCAGGGTGAAACCTTGAGGACTTCAGTTGACGAAATCGAGGTTCGACATTGATGTCAAACAAACTTGTCTTTTCCTATTTTTTTTTTCTCCTTGAAGTTTGTGAAAGCTTTCCAAACAATCGAAATTCCCTTCAAAATTTACCCTAGTCATTATGAGCATAAGGTTGCCTGTACGTGATAATGTCAAAACTGTTGAATGTTGCCTTCCATTAGTTTTACTGCTCTCTGAAACTCAAAATTATTATAACTTGGTGTTGAGTGCTTACTGATTTACTAATGTTACTTTCTTCTGTCACATTATTTTAAATTGTTTATTAATAATAAAAAAATCCTAGTAAAACTACCTTGTTGTTTGAAGGCTGTCCATTTTATTTCACGGTGATTACCGCTGGGCAGCTCTGAGGTGGTTGGTTCATACTTACTTCTACCTTGATCTTTTCTCCTCGTCAACAAGTGGGTTGGTACAGTAATGCCAAATGCAATATGCTCTGAAAAATACAAAAATAGTGTTGTCTGATATTTTAATTTGGCACACTGATTGACAGGTAGAAGGAGGTTTCACGATTAATTGATGGGTGTTGTACTGACACCTTCAAGTTTGATATTGACTCTTGCGAAAAGAATCTAAGCTAACCTTCTCTTACGCGATTGGACAATGTGTGGCAGGGATTATGAGGAGGATAATCTGATTTAGAGGAGTACTCATATTCTCGGACAGCCAGACAGTACTAAAGGCCCTTGCAGCGGCCCACAGTAGCTGAAATTTTGTAGGATATTTTCTTCTTAGAAAATCTCCTTCATCTTATGAAATGTAACTAATTTCATAACCACTACGAATAATATTTCGATCTCTTATTGCAGAAATAGATGAAAAATAATAAATATGTGCGTTCCGTTTATGGACGTAGTAGTAATTTGAACTACTATTTACGTCCAAATCCTCAATTCAGTTTGGGAAACTTCTAGAAAATGAATTTTTATCTTATAGTACCATTTGATGTTCTGATGGTACAATATCAACAACATTCGGAATGCACCTCAAGAATGATTGTGTAATCCATTAAACTTAATCAATCCTTCCTCCAATTACGTAAGTAGTCCGATCAACAAATGACCTTTACACGCAATAACTCACTGCTGGGCGGGCAGTTTAATCTTTTAGCACTTAAGTCCCTTCGTCACCCAGTAATTCAACCCACTCCAATTTTTCAGATCAAGGCATTGATGTACACTTATCAACTTCTCACTGATTGGACGACCGAATTGATGATGGGCACTCTCACCTCGAAAAATCGAACAGATCAGTGAAAAGGTAATTTCTCATGTGAACTGTATAAGAATCAGTGGTGTTGTGACGCAAATTTGTGTCGCAGCAACATCAATAAGTAATTGTGTGGATTTTCTATGAACGCGAGACTTCCTATTAAGTCTACACTATTCGGATACGGCCTTTGAGCAAGCAGATAATGTTTCAAAAACACTGCATCTGAACCAGTCTGGCCACCCATATTCACACTTCGGATATAATTATAGAGAAGGTTAGGTTATAATAGATTGTATCAGGGACTGAGGATGAATCGTTGTCCTATAGGCCGACCGATAGGCGCTGGGTTCAGTCCACACCCTCCACCAGACTGATGATCCCTCCTATCAGGTTGTTTGCCAACCAAGTCTCTTCTGGTACAGATTCTCCCATCCCATTTGAAGAGTAAGTTGGCTATTAACAGAAACCAGGATATTACTATTTGAATCAACGCACAAAACAGAGCCACACCGGGAACCTGGGAGGAAATACCATTCAGAATGAATTCTGCCTGACAATTTCCGGTTACAATTTCCGGCCTGTGTTATTGACCAATCAGAGAGCGCAAAACTTCTCACAATACCAATAACTCTGCTATGCATTCATCTCAACAGGTACATTCTGAGTTCAACAAGTATTTTTCTGAACCTCTGGGTGCTGAAAATTGGCTTTTTCCTTATGGGCCATATCAGTCAGGTCTTTGGACATAAAAATCAGGTAATTTTGAAGGTAGATAGTGCGAAGGCGAGGAGGTCTAACAGAGTGAAAATCGACGATTCTATAAAGGTTAATGTGAATCACCTATTTCGTACAGACCCGTTGGAATGTTCATTAACTGAAGCAGAAAGTCTTTCTCGACTCCTTTTAGGCCTTGCACTCAAGGGTTCCTGGGATTATACGTCATACAAAGGTTGGCATCCTTGTGCAGTGCGAGATCCCTTGTAACTGGAACAGTAGAGGCGGCATTACTTCTCCCTCAACCGCTATATTGGGTCCAACGCCAATTTTCATCTCCTTGTTCATTACTTACGTTATTAGTTTGCTCCAACCCCTTCCCATCAGTGCCTGCTCTTTCCGTTCGCTCCACAATATCCAACGACTCTATTCACAGATCTCACCTATTCAGCTTTCTCGACTCCGGGCCCGCCCCCATTGATTCCATCAACTCCCGTTTTTCGCTTTGATGTGGCTTGGTCCTAGTGGACCTTCGTAGCTTTAAATGGAAGGGAGAAGGCCCGTTCCTTTCAATAGAGTCTGAATTTAGTCCTTCCAAAGCGTTACATGTAAAGATCTTTGGTGGAGAGCGAGGACAGAACGTTTTCATTAGTGACGAGAGAATCCACACAAACAGGAGCGTGAGCGAGGACGGGCCTTGTGCCATCAAAACGCAATCAAAGAGACGGTTCGTTTTAATACTTTATCTGAAATGAAAAGGAAAATAGAAATAAGACGTCATCATATTAATATGTAGGGTCCAATTAGCCTATATATGTGTCATATATGACACATTCATTTGCTATCAAACTCATATTGACTGCTATGGTCCCAGCATCATTACAACCTCCGCCAAACTCTCTTCAAATAGACAAAGGTCAGGTCTGTGACCAGAGCGTGTGAGTGTTCTAACAGCCGGTCACCCTGTTTGCGTTCACTAAAAGTATAATATACTCATATCATGACGAGTTCCCTCTGTCAAACTAATCTGTATGTGTGTAATGTATTGTTTGTGTGATATTTTTTAATTATTTTGAGATGCAAGTGCCAGCAAGTATCCAGAGTGCTTGGAACTGCAAGCGAAGCGAGCGAGTGAACATTTGTAACTCTGATGATTAATCATGTCAATTCAATCCTAATGCTGCCGGATACCTACTACAGAATCCTCCAATCCTACCTCTCCCACATGTCTTTTAGCATCAAGTGCAGTGATTCCAAATCAGTGACTAAAGAGATTCACTCCGGAGTCCCCCAGGGAAGTGTTTTACATCCTCTTCTCTACCTAATCTACGTCCGCGATATCCGTTCGTCCCCTAACCCTCTGATCTGGCCATCTTCAGACGATCGAACATACAGCTGTCAACTTTCGTCCAAAGCCACGTCGCAGCGGTCGAAGAGTGGGACCACAAATGGCGGACCCTGGGCCCAAAAACCGTTCAAGACAGTTTTCACATACCTACCTACCGCAGGAACGACTACTAGCATTTTTATTGAGATTGACCAATCAGAGAGCGCAAAACCTCTTGCAAGAAGCAACAATAACTTCTTGCTCCGCCGCCAGGGAGCTGCAATGCATTATTTTTCATCTGTTATCTCAAATCAGCCGGAATCTGTTTGTACTTTCGTTTTTGTGGTATTGTCCGTCGTTTTCTGTTTTCCCTCTGTTACCACAAAGTTTTTCTCGCTTGTGTTGATCTCATCAAAAGTTAATTGCTATGTGAAAAGTGTCCAAAAGTCCTCATTCGTGAGATGGTGCTTTGATCAATATAATATATTAGGAACTACTGCAAAATGGTTACATATGTAACCAAGCAAGTATCTGTAAAGTTAGGAAACTCTAAAAATGGTAATTATGTCACAGTATAATTTCACAATAATTTATACTACAACATTTTAGATGAAGAAAAATGCCCAAAGCAAAACTGCCGATCCGACCATTTCTTAGGCCAACGCCACCTAACCCTCACGCTTTTTCGATTGGAGCATTAATTCATCTTAAATCTTGGTAGGCTACGTTTGGGGAGCATGCAGTAAGCTGAAAGTAGGAATTTTAGTGTAAAATTACTGTTAGTTTTATAATAAAACGGTTTTTTATTTCTCCTGAAAGTTGGGGATAAGTGGGTTAAGCTGTGTTGCTTCTTAAGCGACGATAATATCTTCATAATATCATTATTATCTCCTTTCCAATTATTATTACCAAAAGTGGTGAGCGGTAACTGAAATAGGTGAGATATTTTTTTACAGATTAATGATAAATTCTTGACACAACGGTTTATTATCTTCCTTGTGCAGATCACCCTTCTGTCTATACCAGACTGTATTGCAAATCGGCACCATACCATATTCTCACCGTACTCATACCATACCATACGAATTTCTTTCCTATCATACCATACTGTATTATACCAAATCATACATACAATAATATACCATACCATACTCATACCATGTCATACAAACCGAGTGAATATTGAAATGTCATCCATTTCTGACCTATATTTAAAATTTCAAGTACCTATCTAGCTCATCATCAAAATTTAATTTGTTTAAACAAATAGGTATTATTTAAACAATTTTACAGACAAGAAACCGAGTGAATATTGCATTGTGATCCAGTTCTGACCAATTTTTAAAATTTCAAGTCAATAGCTCATCATCAAAATTTAATTTGTATTATTACAAAAAGGTATTATTTAAACAATTTTACAGATGAGAAACCGAGTGAATATTGCAATGTGGTCTATCCCCGACTCACGGTTAAAATTTCTAGACTGTAGTTTACCGGGAAGATGAAAAAAGGTAGTTTTATTCTGGGCGTCTGGGGGTTGGGTCACATAACGGCCGTTTTCGACGCAAAAGTTTAGTGTTTTTCCTAAACCTTTGCGCGGTCACTGTGAACGAACGGCTGGTCGCAAAAAAATCCAATTGGTCTTAAAAGATTCGTAATTTTTCAGGTCATTCAAAAGTGAACTAAAAATTACACCGTTTCATGAGAATTTTTAGAGATATGACATTGTCGAAATTTCAAAGTTCGTTTTAAACCCCTTCCCCTTGACCTAGGGTTATGAAAAGTTTCGAGGATCATTGTGGGGCTGGTCCAAACCCAGAAACCAAATTTTGTAATTTTAGCTCAACGCTAACTGGGCAAAGTGGCACGGACGGCGTACGGCGTACGGGGGACGGCGTACGGGTGACGGACGGATTTTTTTTATTCGATTTTCTGAATCTACGTATCTTGAAACGTAAACCAACAAATTTTGAGGGGGGGTTAAAATTTTTTTTTCTTTGGGCGATTCCAATGGTTCATTATCGAAGATAATAAACCAAAAAGTCGACTTCATATCGACTCGAGGTGTTGATTTGAGTTCGAATGGACCTTCAAGAAGAGCAATAATTGTCGACTCAAATACTTCGTGAAAACGAAAAAAAGTTGACTTCATATCGACTAGAGGTGTTTATTTGAGTTCGAATGGACCTTCAAGAAGAGCAATTGTCGACTCAAATACTTCGTGAAAACGAAAAAAAGTTGACTTCATATCGACTCGAGGTGTTGATTTGAGTTCGAATGGACCTTCAAGAAGAGCAATTGTCGACCCAAATACTTCGTGAAAACGAAAAAAAGTTGACTTCATATCGACTCGAGGTGTTGATTTCAGTTCGAATGGACCTTCAACAAGACCAATTGTCGACTCAAATACTTCGTGAAAACGAAAAAAAGTTGACTTCATATGGACTCGAGGTGTTGATTTTAGTTCGAATGGACCTTCAAGAAGAGCAATTGTCGACTCAAATACTTCGTGAAAACGAGGAAAAGGCGACTTCATATCGACTCGAGGTGTTGATTAGAGTTCGAATGGACCTTCAGGAAGAGCAATTGTCGACTCAAATACTTCGTGAAAACGAAAAAAAGTTGACTTCATATCGACTCGAGGTGTTTATTTGAGTTCGAATGGACCTTCAAGAAGAGCAATTGTCGACTCAAATACTTCGTGAAAACGAAAAAAAGTTGACTTCATATCGACTCGAGGTGTTGATTTCAGTTCGAATGGACCTTCAACAAGACCAATTGTCGACCCAAATACTTCGTGAAAACGAAAAAAAGTTGACTTCATATCGACTCGAGGTGTTGATTTCAGTTCGAATGGACCTTCAACAAGACCAATTGTCGACTCAAATACTTCGTGAAAACGAAAAAAAGTTGACTTCATATGAACTCGAGGTGTTGATTTTAGTTCGAATGGACCTTTAAGAAGAGCAATTGTCGACTCAAATACTTCGTGAAAACGAGGAAAAGGCGACTTCATATCGACTCGAGGTGTTGATTAGAGTTCGAATGGACCTTCAGGAAGAGCAATTGTCGACTCAAATACTTCGTGAAAACGAAAAAAAGTTGACTTCATATCGACTCGAGGTGTTTATTTGAGTTCGAATGGACCTTCAAGAAGAGCAATTGTCGACTCAAATACTTCGTGAAAACCAAAAAAAGTTGACTTCATATCGACTCGAGGTGTTGATTTGAGTTCGAATGGACCTTCAAGAAGAGCATTTGTCGACTCAAATACTTCGTGAAATCGAAATAAAGTCGACTTCATATCGACTCGAGGTGTTGATTTGAGTTCGAGTGGACCTTCAAGAAGAGCAATTGTCGACTCAAATACTTCGTGAAAACGAAAAAAAGTTGACTTCATATCGACTCGAGGTGTTGATTGGAGTTCGAATGGACCTTCAAGAAGAGCAATTGTCGACTCAAATACTTCGTGAAAACGAAAAAAAGTTGACTTCATATCGACTCGAGGTGTTGATTTGAGTTCGAATGGACCTTCAAGAAGAGCAATTGTCGACCCAAATACTTCGTGAAAACGAAAAAAATTTGACTTCATATCGACTCGAGGTGTTTATTTGAGTTCGAATGGACCTTCAAGAAGACCAATTGTCGACTCAAATACTTCGTGAAAACGAAAAAAAGTTGACTTCATATCGACTCGAGGTGTTGATTTCAGTTCGAATGGACCTTCAACAAGACCAATTGTCGACTCAAATACTTCGTGAAAACGAAAAAAATTTGACTTCATATCGACTCGAGGTGTTGATTTGAGTTCGAATGGACCTTCAACAAGACCAATTGTCGACTCAAATACTTCGTGAAAACGAAAAAAAGTTGACTTCATATGAACTCGAGGTGTTGATTTTAGTTCGAATGGACCTTTAAGAAGAGCAATTGTCGACTCAAATACTTCGTGAAAACGAGGAAAAGGCGACTTCATATCGACTCGAGGTGTTGATTAGAGTTCGAATGGACCTTCAGGAAGAGCAATTGTCGACTCAAATACTTCGTGAAAACGAAAAAAAGTTGACTTCATATCGACTCGAGGTGTTTATTTGAGTTCGAATGGACCTTCAAGAAGAGCAATTGTCGACTCAAATACTTCGTGAAAACCAAAAAAAGTTGACTTCATATCGACTCGAGGTGTTGATTTGAGTTCGAATGGACCTTCAAGAAGAGCATTTGTCGACTCAAATACTTCGTGAAATCGAAATAAAGTCGACTTCATATCGACTCGAGGTGTTGATTTGAGTTCGAGTGGACCTTCAAGAAGAGCAATTGTCGACTCAAATACTTCGTGAAAACGAAAAAAAGTTGACTTCATATCGACTCGAGGTGTTGATTGGAGTTCGAATGGACCTTCAAGAAGAGCAATTGTCGACTCAAATACTTCGTGAAAACGAAAAAAAGTTGACTTCATATCGACTCGAGGTGTTGATTTGAGTTCGAATGGACCTTCAAGAAGAGCAATTGTCGACCCAAATACTTCGTGAAAACGAAAAAAATTTGACTTCATATCGACTCGAGGTGTTTATTTGAGTTCGAATGGACCTTCAAGAAGACCAATTGTCGACTCAAATACTTCGTGAAAACGAAAAAAATTTGACTTCATATCGACTCGAGGTGTTTATTTGAGTTCGAATGGACCTTCAAGAAGACCAATTGTCGACTCAAATACTTCGTGAAAACGAAAAAAATTTGACTTCATATCGACTCGAGGTGTTGATTTGAGTTCGAATGGACCTTCAACAAGACCAATTGTCGACTCAAATACTTCGTGAAAACGAAAAAAATTTGACTTCATATCGACTCGAGGTGTTGATTTGAGTTCGAATGGACCTTCAACAAGACCAATTGTCGACTCAAATACTTCGTGAAAACGAAAAAAATTTGACTTCATATCGACTCGAGGTGTTGATTTGAGTTCGAATGGACCTTCAACAAGACCAATTGTCGACTCAAATACTTCGTGAAAACGAAAAAAAGTTGACTTCATATCGACTCGTGGTGTTTATTTGAGTTCGAATGGACCTTCAAGAAGAGCAATTGTCGACTCAAATACTTCGTGAAAACGAAAAAAAGTTGACTTCATATCGAATCGAGGTGTTTATTTGAGTTCGAATGGACCTTCAAGAAGAGCAATTGTCGACTCAAATACTTCGTGAAAACGAAAAAAAGTTGACTTCATATCGACTAGAGGTGTTTGTTTGAGTTCGAATGGACCTTCAAGAAGAGCAATTGTCGACTCAAATACTTCGTGAAAACGAAAAAAATTTGACTTCATATCGACTCGAGGTGTTTATTTGAGTTCGAATGGACCTTCAAGAAGACCAATTGTCGACTCAAATACTTCGTGAAAACGAAAAAAAGTTGACTTCATATGGACTAGAGGTGTTGATTTGAGTTCGAATGGACCTTCAACAAGACCAATTGTCGACTCAAATACTTCGTGAAAACGAAAAAAATTTGACTTCATATCGACTCGAGGTGTTGATTTGAGTTCGAATGGACCTTCAACAAGACCAATTGTCGACTCAAATACTTCGTGAAAACGAAAAAAATTTGACTTCATATCGACTCGAGGTGTTGATTTGAGTTCGAATGGACCTTCAAGAAGACCAATTGTCGACTCAAATACTTCGTGAAAACGAAAAAAAGTTGACTTCATATCGACTCGTGGTGTTTATTTGAGTTCGAATGGACCTTCAAGAAGAGCAATTGTCGACTCAAATACTTCGTGAAAACGAAAAAAAGTTGACTTCATATCGAATCGAGGTGTTTATTTGAGTTCGAATGGACCTTCAAGAAGAGCAATTGTCGACTCAAATACTTCGTGAAAACGAAAAAAAGTTGACTTCATATCGACTAGAGGTGTTTGTTTGAGTTCGAATGGACTTCAAGAAGAGCAATTGTCGACTCAAATACTTCGTAAAACGAAAAAAAGTTGACTTCATATCGACTAGAGGTGTTTGTTTGAGTTCGAATGGACCTTCAAGAAGAGCAATTGTCGACTCAAATACTTCGTGAAAACGAAAAAAAGTTGACTTCATATCGACTCGAGGTGTTGATTTGAGTTCGAATGACCCTTCAAGAAGACCAATTGTCGACTCAAATACTTCGTGAAAACGAAAAAACGTTAACTTCATATCGACTCGAGGTGTTGATTTGAGTTCGAATGGACCTTCAAGAAGACCAATTGTCGTCTTCGTGAAAACGAAAAAAAGTTGACTTCATATGGACTCGAGGTGTTGATTTCAGTTCGAATGGACCTTCAAGAAGAGCAATTGTCGACTTCGTGAAAACGGAAAAAAGTTGACTTCATATGGACTCGAGGTGTTGATTTCAGTTCGAATGGACCTTCAAGAAGAGCAATTGTCGACTCAAATACTTCGTGAAAACGAAAAAAAGTTGACTTCATATGGACTCGAGGTGTTTATTTGAGTTCGAATGGACCTTCAAGAAGAGCAATTGTCGACTCAAATACTTCGTGAAAACGAAAAAAAGTTGACTTCATATCGACTCGAGGTGTTTATTTGAGTTCGAATGGACGTTCAAGAAGAGCAATTGTCGACTCAAATACTTCGTGAAAACGAAAAAAAGTTGACTTCATATCGACTCGAGGTGTTTATTTGAGTTCGAATGGACTTTCAAGAAGAGCAATTGTCGACTCAAATACTTCGTGAAAACGAAAAAAAGTTGACTTCATATCGACTCGAGGTGTTGATTTGAGTTCGAATGGACCTTCAAGAAGACCAATTGTCGACTCAAATACTTCGTGAAAACGAAAAAAATTTGACTTCATATCGACTCGTGGTGTTTATTTGAGTTCGAATGGACCTTCAAGAAGACCAATTGTCGACTCAAATACTTCGTGAAAACGAAAAAAAGTTGACTTCATATCGACTCGAGGTGTTGATTTGAGTTCGTATGGTCCATCAAGAAGAGCAATTGTCGACTCAAATACTTCGTGAAAACGAAATAAAGTTGACCTCATATCGATTCGAGGTGTTTATTGGAGTTCGAATGGGCCTTCAAGAAGACCAATTGTCGACTCAAATACTTCGTGAAAACGAAAAAAAGTAGACTTCATATCGACTCGAGGTGTTGATTTGAGTTCGAATGGACCTTCAAGAAGAGAAATTGTCGACTCAAATACTTCGTGAAAACGAAAAAAAGTTGACTTCATATCGACTCGAGGTGTTTGTTTGAGTTCGAATGGACATTCAAGAAGACCAATTGTCGACTCAAATACTTCGTGAAAACGAAAAAAAGTTGACTTCATATCGACTCGAGGTGTTGATTTGAGATCGAATGGACCTTCAAGAAGAGCAATTGTCGACTCAAATACTTCGTGAAAACGAAAAAAAGTTGACTTCATATCGACTCGAGGTGTTGATTTGAGTTCGAATGGACCTTCAAGAAGAGCAATTGTCGACCCAAATACTTCGTGAAAACGAATAAAAGTTGACTTCATATCGACTCGAGGTGTTGATTTGAGTTCGAATGGACCTTCAAGAAGACCAATTGTCGACTTCGTGAAAACGAAAAAAAGTTGACTTCATATGGACTCGAGGTGTTGATTTCAGTTCGAATGGACCTTCAAGAAGAGCAATTGTCGACTCAAATACTTCGTGAAAACGAAAAAAAGTTGACTTCATATGGACTCGAGGTGTTTATTTGAGTTCGAATGGACCTTCAAGAAGAGCAATTGTCGACTCAAATACTTCGTGAAAACGAAAAAAAGTTGACTTCATATCGAATCGAGGTGTTTATTTGAGTTCGAATGGACTTTCAAGAAGAGCAATTGTCGACTCAAATACTTCGTGAAAACGAAAAAAAGTTGTCTTCATATCGACTCGAGGTGTTGATTTGAGTTCGAATGGACCTTCAAGAAGAGCAATTGTCGACTCAAATACTTCGTGAAAACCAAAAAAAGTTGACTTCATATCGACTCGAGGTGTTGATTTGAGTTCGAATGGACCTTCAAGAAGAGCATTTGTCGACTCAAATACTTCGTGAAATCGAAATAAAGTCGACTTCATATCGACTCGAGGTGTTGATTTGAGTTCGAGTGGACCTTCAAGAAGAGCAATTGTCGACTCAAATACTTCGTGAAAACGAAAAAAAGTTGACTTCATATCGACTCGAGGTGTTGATTTCAGTTCGAATGGACCTTCAACAAGACCAATTGTCGACTCAAATACTTCGTGAAAACGAAAAAAAGTTGACTTCATATGGACTCGAGGTGTTGATTTTAGTTCGAATGGACCTTCAAGAAGAGCAATTGTCGACTCAAATACTTCGTGAAAACGAGGAAAAGGCGACTTCATATCGACTCGAGGTGTTGATTAGAGTTCGAATGGACCTTCAGGAAGAGCAATTGTCGACTCAAATACTTCGTGAAAACGAAAAAAAGTTGACTTCATATCGACTCGAGGTGTTTATTTGAGTTCGAATGGACCTTCAAGAAGACCAATTGTCGACTCAAATACTTCGAGAAAACGAAAAAAATTTGACTTCATATCGACTCGAGGTGTTTATTTGAGTTCGAGTGGACCTTCAAGAAGACCAATTGTCGACTCAAATACTTCGTGAAAACGAAAAAAAGTTGACTTCATATCGACTAGAGGTGTTTGTTTGAGTTCGAATGGACCTTCAAGAAGAGCAATTGTCGACTCAAATACTTCGTGAAAACGAAAAAAAGTTGACTTCATATCGACTAGAGGTGTTTGTTTGAGTTCGAATGGACCTTCAAGAAGAGCAATTGTCGACTCAAATACTTCGTGAAAACGAAAAAAAGTTGACTTCATATCGACTCGAGGTGTTTATTTGAGTTCGAATGGACCTTCAAGAAGACCAATTGTCGACTCAAATACTTCGTGAAAACGAAAAAAATTTGACTTCATATCGACTCGTGGTGTTTATTTGAGTTCGAATGGACCTTCAAGAAGACCAATTGTCGACTCAAATACTTCGTGAAAACGAAAAAAAGTTGACTTCATATCGACTCGTGGTGTTTATTTGAGTTCGAATGGACCTTCAAGAAGACCAATTGTCGACTCAAATACTTCGTGAAAACGAAAAAAAGTTGACTTCATATCGACTCGAGGTGTTGATTTGAGTTCGTATGGTCCTTCAAGAAGAGCAATTGTCGACTCAAATACTTCGTGAAAACGAAATAAAGTTGACTTCATATCGACTCGAGGTGGTTATTTGAGTTCGAATGGACCTTCAAGAAGAGCAATTGTCGACTCAAATACTTCGTGAAAACGAAAAAAAGTAGACTTCATATCGACTCGAGGTGTTGATTTGAGTTCGAATGGACCTTCAAGAAGAGAAATTGTCGACTCAAATACTTCGTGATAACGAAAAAAAGTTGACTTCATATCGACTCGAGGTGTTTATTTGAGTTCGAATGGACCTTCAAGAAGAGCAATTGTCGACCCAAATACTTCGTGAAAACGAAAAAAAGTTGACTTCATATCGACTCGAGGTGTTTATTTGAGTTCGAATGGACTTTCAAGAAGAGCAATTGTCGACTCAAATACTTCATGAAAACGAAAAAAAGTTGACTTCATATCGACTCGAGGTGTTTATTTGAGTTCGAATGGACCTTCAAGAAGAGCAATTGTCGACCCAAATACTTCGTGAAAACGAAAAATAGTTGACTTCATATCGACTCGAGGTGTTTATTTGAGTTCGAATGGACCTTCAAGAAGAGCAATTGTCGACCCAAATACTTCGTGAAAACGAAAAAAAGTTGACTTCATATCGACTCGAGGTGTTGATTTGAGTTCGAATGGACCTTCAAGAAGAGCAATTGTCGACTCAAATACTTCGTGAAAACGAAAAAAAGTTGACTTCATATCGAATCGAGGTGTTTATTTGAGTTCGAATGGACTTTCAAGAAGAGCAATTGTCGACTCAAATACTTCGTGAAAACGAAAAAAAGTTGACTTCATATCGACTCGAGGTGTTTATTTGAGTTCGAATGGACCTTCAAGAAGAGCAATTGTCGACTCAAATACTTCGTGAAAACCAAAAAAAGTTGACTTCATATCGACTCGAGGTGTTGATTTGAGTTCGAATGGACCTTCAAGAAGAGCATTTGTCGACTCAAATACTTCGTGAAATCGAAAAAAAGTCGACTTCATATCGACTCGAGGTGTTGATTTGAGTTCGAATGGACCTTCAAGAAGAGCAATTGTCGACTCAAATACTTCGTGAAAACGAAAAAAAGTTGACTTCATATCGACTCGAGGTGTTGATTGGAGTTCGAATGGACCTTCAAGAAGAGCAATTGTCGACTCAAATACTTCGTGAAAACGAAAAAAAAGTTGACTTCATATCGACTCGAGGTGTTGATTTTAGTTCGAATGGACCTTCAAGAAGAGCAATTGTCGACTCAAATACTTCGTGAAAACGAGAAAAAGTCGACTTCATATCGACTCGAGGTGTTGATTTGAGTTCGAATGGACCTTCAAGAAGAGCAATTGTCGACTCAAATACTTCGTGAAAACGAAAAAAAGTTGACTTCATATCGACTCGAGGTGTTTATTGTTTAAACTAGATCACTAGGTCTATTGTTAGATTAATTATTATTATCAATTATCGCTAATTATTAACAATTTTATCAAGTACCTAGTGAAAATTATTATAATTTATTGTTAGGTATTAATAATTCGTATTTATTATTAATAATAATTATTATTAATTATGATTAATTAATACGATATAATTCTGGGGTTTTTAATAATACGTCGGTAATAATTTTTCTATAAAAGAAGTACCTACCAACAAACATTCGAAATTACCTTCATTTCCGTAGCACGAAACGCACCTCAGAACAACAAACTCGACATCACTTAAGCAATATGATGTTCCAAAGAGCTTGTTAGTATGAAAATGGACCTGTATTTCAACAGTTTGATACACGATCGTGTTGTGAGGCACAATCTTTGAGCCCTCATTGTGAACGAACGGCTGGTCGTACAAAGCTGCGGATGGTCTTAAAAAATTCTACGGAACAAACTCTATCTAAATATGAAATAAAAAACATACCGTTCTATATGAATTTTTCGAGATATGAGATTTTCAAATTTTCAAAATTCGTTTTGAACCCCTTCCACTTGACCTAGGGTTATGAAAAGTTTCGAGGACCGTTGTGGGGTTGGTCGAAACCCATAAAAAAAATTTCGTAATTTTAACTCAACGCTAACTGGGCAAAGTGGCGCGGACGGCGGGCGGCGTACGGCGTACGGCGGACGGACGGATTTTTTTTTATTCGATTTTCTGAATCTACGTATCTTGAAACGTAAACCAACAAATTTTGAGGGGGGGTTAAAATTTTATCGAAGATAATAAACCAAAAACCTTTATGAACTGAACTGAACTGGCCACAATGTGAAACTAGTTCGAATGTCGACGAGAGGAGTGAAGGGGGTGTGGAGGGGAGGGGTAATTTTAGCTCCTCTGCACATCTCATCTCCTCCAAACCCAGTCACGCCCGTAGAAACAAGTTCCATAAAAGGTCATTTTGGGGCTGTATGGAACCGACATGGAACCATACGGGTCATTATGTATTCCCTGTTGATAAGTAACGGATTCATTTACAGTTGCCTATTTACGAAAACAAAGGGATGAGTCACTTTTGGTGATGTCCTTGAAACCAACCTTAAAATGATACGCCTGAATAATACAAATTACAGATTTCTACGATTATTACAAGGCGAATAATAGCTCGCAGAAGCTAAGACCGCTCCAAAATCCCACGGAGGGGTTTCTTCCGTTAATTCCCGTAGCGCACACCGCTGCATAATACCATCAAAGAAGGGTCAAGCTTTTCCGCTAGAAGCTGATTAGTGGGGGCTGGGGGATTAGTGGAGTCAAAGGGCAACTTCGCTCCGGCTCGTCCATTGAGGTTTACTTCACCAGGGTCTTACAACCAGGGTCTTCTGATTAGGTAGCAAAAAACCGTCAGTGGTTACCTACTTACCAGACCAGGGAAGACCAACTTTAGCCCTTTTGTTTGTTGAAGGACGATGACATTTGAGGGGTACAGGGGAAGAAGGGTACGATTCCAAAATTGGAAAATATTCAGGAGAGCGAAAACTAACTTAACCATCTCATGATACGTTGCCAAGGTATGAAAAAAGAAAAATTATCATCTATTCCAAACCATCATGGAATGAAATCGTTTTTCACTAGTACCAACCTACCACGTAAAACTACTCCCAGAAAGCCTCTAGAAGGCATTGAAACCTCGAAATCGACAAATAGTGGAATTATACCCTTCTTCTGTACCCTTCATTTATTTTTACACCAAAGTTCATTATTTCTGTACCGAGGTGATCAACTCGAATAGGATGTCTGCGAAAACTAAGTTTAATTCTCACGTCTGGAGTACAAAAGACATGACATTGTATGCTGTTACTCTGCGTTTGAGTTGGGGTTCTAAAATTAACAAAAACGTTGCTATCTCAACCTTACTAGTATAATTTTATTGAACTTCATTTATTTAATGAATACGGGATCCAAGATCCCAATTACAAGAAAAGAGAACAACAGTGGAAGCTTCTGCCATGCCAGTCATAGTAATTGGATTCGTTAATCAAAGTTTTACTGTTGATTACATATTTTATTAGGTGTTCTTAATAAATTTTTTCATCATTCAACTTCTACCTACATTCTTCATTTCTACGCCCCTGATGAGGAGGTAAATCGGTTAGAAGGACGAGAAAAGTTTAAAACGAGAAAGGCCCGGTAGTCGCGTAACCTTATGCTTTATGAACCAAACTTGTTGCATCTAAATTTATTGTCCCTGCCAACGTGGTGGACAGTTTACTAATATTTTCATATGCACAAAACTTGTAAATTTCTTCTAATACTATTAGTGACTTATAAGCCATTGTGCAACTCTGGATAGCAGCTCAAAAATAGATCACAGAATAGATTCAAGAATAGTCCCAGTTTATTTCTCTGTGCTGCTTTGCCCTGCTCCGACTGCTCCCTTATTGAATGAGTACAACATAACAAAGCATCCATTTTTTTTTCTTCTTTATTGGCATGGTTTTAAACATACAGCCATAGGTACATAGGTAATTACAGCCTAATTAAACATAAATCGCAATCTTATTGTAAAAATGAAAAAATATTTACAAAAACATCCTATTGTACCTTATATTCTAATACAACTTTCCTCTAAAAATTCAAACAAAACTTGAAAAATATCAATATCTCCCTCTCGTAAAATACATTTATAATTAAAAGGTGTTTCCATTAATTTGTACAATTTGTTAAATAAAAGGTCTCTAGATACAGCATATCTTTCACACACCATCACAATATGCTCCACACTTCCTTCCTCACCACAATGAGGACATGAACCGTCAGTCATATCGTCCCTATTGCTCCTAGTCACCCAGGCCAAATACGAAGGACATAATGAATGATTACTTCTCATTCTGCAGATAACGCGAACAAATTTCTTGTTAGACGTTTGTCTAAACCATTGCTTTTAACCCACTAGTTGACGCTATGTCAACTGTCACGTAAGAGGACGCTAGCGGTACTCTATACCGCACATTCATTTCCCACTGTTTTTGGGTCTCAAAATGAATTTTAAATGAATGGGATGGATAGGATAAGTAGATATATGTCAGAAAATGAAGATAGCAGAAGAAAAAAATAAAAATTCAACTTTATTAGTCATTTCAGAAAACTTAGTATAAGAGCAGGTATTCAAAGAGATCAAGTTTTCCCAAAGGGAAATCAAAATAGACAAAAATATGGATGAAGATCCTTCAATTCTCTTTTGCCAATATTTATTGGTTAGGTAACAATACCTAGAACTTGTCAAGGAACAAATAATCCAAACTAGAAAAAGGACTAAATAGGTACAATAACAAACTAGAGAATAGGAACTCGAAATTCCCTGTAGGTACTAAGCAAAAACTAGATGAATAAATTGTACGAAGTACATTCACAGTAAAATATTTTTTAGTAAAAACATAGGTAGTGAAAAATTCACGCGTTCAGTCTAAACTAAATCAATTTCAGTCTTCATCTTCATCAATAATTTCAGTTACACAGGTGAAACAAGTTACTGTGTGACGAGAATGATTTTTACAAATATATCGAGAACACTGTGAACATGTAATTGTAGTTGTGTTGTTTTATGTTTCCCACATTCGTGACATGGTCCACGCTTTCTTTTATCTTGCGCCGAAGTTCTGTGAGGCTCTTCTGGAGATTTTCGGTATTTTGATAGGAAAGCTTTCACATCCAATGGCAAATTCCTCACTTTGGCTCTTTGCTTCAGATGTTCCTCTAGAAGGCTAAATGCCAAATCTAGGGAGAGGAACTGTGGTGGTATTTCGGGCTTGTTTTTCCTCATCGTTCCTATCAGTGTCAAGCCAATTTCTCTTAAGTACATGGCTAAATTGTAGCTTGTGTAGAAATTATCTACGGTAACATTCCTGTTACTGTTTACAATTGGCACCACCAAACGTTTCACTATATCATTTGGCTTGTTAGAAACCGAGAAAGGACCATCTGGTTGTTTGCCACAGTAAATTTCGAATTTGTAGGTATAAAAAGTTTAAGCATCACACATAGCGTAATACTTGATGCCATATTTTGCTGGTTTGGCAGGCATGTATACAACAAAGCTACATCTTCCCCGAAATGGATGTAACATTTCATCTAAATCACCCGAATGTAATCTGAGAAAGGCTTAAATTAGAGGAAAGTAAAAGTGAGAAATGAATACACACTCACTTACATTGTTACATGTAGTATGGAGAGACTGGAAAATGTAAAACGTAGAAGGACGCTAGCTGGACTGGATACCGCAACTGTTGAAACATAAACGGGCGCTAGCCGGACTGAGTACCGCACGGGCGACTTGTCACTTTGATACCGCCTAGAACTGCCTGGCAAGCCTAGAACTGCCTGGCAGTACCTGCCATTTGTTGAGGGGGGTCCGTTCTAGGAATACCAATGGGAGCACCGACATCAAACGAAAATTCGCCGCCCTTTCTCAGTAATTGCACAAATGCGGTACTGGGTACCGCTTAGCGTCCAGTAGTGGGTTAATAAGCGGGTGAATATCCTTATAAAACCTACCTTTGTCACCCTCTACATACCTATCTTGCCAATCTACTCTTCCTCTCTTCTTGAATTTAATGTAGAAATCTTCCTTGGGCAAAAGGCATTGTACCACATCTCCTGTCGCAGCAGCAGTTTTTGCAGCCCTATCCGCTCTTTCATTGTATGTCAGTCCATTATGTGCTCGCACCCATACAAAATCCATTGAATGAATCTATTTACTCGATATACTCGTCCATTTGAGTTGCGCTAATGATACAACGCAGGGCAAATTAAACGGTTCTGTGGAAGAGGGTCCCTACAAAACCAACATGACTAAAAACCACCGTCAAACGAAAGTTTTTGGGGGAACCCGTGGAACGGCGGTTGGTTCAAAGGTGCTGATTCACCTCAAGAGGATGGCAGATACCCATTAATTACTTGATGTAGCATGAAAGAGGTGGGGTGAAGGCTAGAGTTACTAACGATACTGCCGCAGCGCCATCAGCAATGAAATTCCACAAGTCACGCCCGGAAACACGGCGAAGGAATCAATGCTTTCCTGCAGTAAAGCATCACCACCACCACCACCGTCTGGCTCTTTTTCAGGCACTTTGATTGATGTTTTTTTTTCGTTCTTTCTCGTCGAAATAACAGATGCTCTCAAAACCTGACCGAGTCTCATCGACTTGAAAGAAAAGGAGATGAATTATGTTTTAATCGACCTGCTTCGATGATGACTACAAAGTTTTGGTCGAAGTTCATCCAACCGAAGTCTCGCGCTCATCCTTAACCCTCCGCCCACCAGGTGGGAATTCGGGACACTGCCCATCATGCGGGGTCCTTACAGACCCCATCATGTTCAAGTTGTTACAAGAAATACGAAGAAATGGCTTAAAAAAAACTAATATTGAACTTTTTTAAACTAGATTAAGAAAACTTTAATAATAAATTGTATAAAACTCATTATACAATGTATGTCATGGCATTTTCAGTAAATGTAACCAATATCAAACTTTGAAATGTACAATCTCCGTCCACTATGCGGAGATGACGTACTGTCTTCTTTCTGCGTATACGCCATCTCGGAGCTTGAGCTTGTTATCTTCAGCACTTTCTTTCTTTTAGCGAATTTTCGAAAAAAGGAAGCTATAGTTCTCGGTCCAAAAGTTATAAAACAAGAATTTCCGACAGGTTCTCAGACTATCTCAGATCTAACTTCACCATCGTGTTCAGCGTTAAAAAATCTATAAAAATCTAAATTCGCCGAAAAAAGGAGACAAAATTTGTCATAAAACCAGTAAAATATAGATATTATAAATAGAACCAGTTATATCTTCGAAAATTCGCTCTTATAGTCATGCTGCATGTCTGTGGATTTTTCTAGTTGTTCTCTAGCTGTTGGCAATCTCTAGCAAGGTGGGTAGGTAGCTCTCCATTTTTCTCGAGTTTTTCGAAAAGCATGATGGGGGTCCACCGAGACTTTACATGTACACATACGATTTTAGAATTTTGTCTTTTATACAATAACAGGAAAATTCATGTAACGCATTTACAAAGCTCAGATAATGGAAAATAGTGGGTGAAAACGGTTCCTATCATGCAATTTCGTTCTTACGTTAACCACCAGGTGAGGTCTTCATGGACCCTCAACGTGGTTTTTAAAAAACTTGAGAAAAAAGAAGAATAACTGCTCAAGATAACTGCTACAAGCTTGAGCTCCAAAATGGCCAGGGGTCCGCCGGACCCCACATAGCGGACGGAGGGTTAAAGGTATCTGTTCCGAAGGAGAAAATCACCCATTAACACCCTCTTGTAGTGTGATCAGGTTTTGTGGTTTCAATTTTTCATTCTTGATCGGATCGTCCCACGCTACGTCAAAAGCCGGTATAAACCCTTTTAAGCCCTTCCTCGTCTTTTTCTCCTTATTTCAGTTTTAAAACCGAACTTTTCTTGGTTGAAAGCGTTTGTTTCGTGGGGCTTATCTAAATCAATTTGCTCCCCGTGGCATCGAAAGAGCCCTTTTTTGCACAAATGTTTTTCCTCATAGACTTTTGGATTGTATACGTTGGATGGTTGAGGGTTCAGCGAGAAAAAAACTAATTTACTTCCTTCTCATCCCTCGCCCTTCTCCGGTGCCCGGAACTGAGGGTTGTTTTTTACGCCCATGTAAAAGAATCACGTAAACTCCAGCCGCGGGGTGAGTATCACATCTTTGCGCTAAAATGTGGCGTGATTTTTACTTTACTCTTTTTTCCTCTACATGGAATGCGTCAAGGCAGATGAAGACGTGAAAACGCTGTGAAATGCCGGTTTTTTAATTTACATTCCACATATTTCAAGAGAGTTTTGTGTTCAAATAGGCGTTTTTCCGTTTATTACCTCCAACGAGTACAAGGAACGTTCCTCAAAAACGCTTAGTTTGGTGATATGGGATTCAGGTGTACTAGTGTATTCCCCTCCCCCCCACTCATTTTAGAACTTTTATCCCTCCTTAATGGCTTGGGCGATTTTCAATCTGGTGGCTGCTTTTTAAACCGTAGCGTATTTTAAATAAATTGTAACACCTTTATAGGATCCGTAAATAGAAGGCACTTGTAGAGAACCAATCTAATTTGTATTGAACTGTAAACTGTAAACCCAGCGTCATGAAACGTTCGAGCAAATCCGTAAAAATTGGTCACAGATGATCAATGGCTTTAGGTACATTGGCTAATAACTCGTAATAAACTTGAGTTGCCACCTACACTCCCCCTCAATCTCAAGATACATGCCACCCTTAAAGAAATGAATCACTTGGAATTATTTAAAAAAATGTAGTGATACCAGTGATTATTTGGCGGATCACTGCCGCGATTGAATCATTGGTGGGGAATCACTCGCAATAATCACTTGGAATCATTAAAAAAAATGTAGTGATTTGATCATTAGTGCATCACTTGCCTTAATCAGTGCCTCTGCAGTGATTCAATCGTTAATGAAAAGTTAGGAATAAGTGATATACAACACAGCTTAGCTTCATTACATTAGTACGTGTTATACTTGTTTGTAAAAGACGTGCAGTTTTGACTGCTGCAAATGTCCAATACTGATTAAGAAATAGGACTGAAAGATAGGTGAATAGTTTGGTAACTCGAAGGACCACTCAGTTTAACTGAGAAAAGAAAATAATAATAAGTTAATAATAATAGGAATTGCAGGTGTTCAAAAGTAAAAGGCTAGAGTTTGATTGATGAAGCATCAACATAATATATTATACTTCTAACTGTAAATACAGTAACATACGTGTAACAAGTGAGTATTGAAAAGAATATAGACTATTATGGACTATATTCTTTCTATAATAGCGAACTATACCTCCAGGATGCTGGAGCTCCAGCGCTACCACCCGCAGCTGCACTCTTCTCCGGCTCAGACAGTGCTGTCAACAAGCCAGTAATACGAGTCGTACGAGTACATGTAAATGATTACTTCAGTGATTCTCCAATGATGCATCACTGTTCGTCCAGATTGACACTAGTGATTCATCACTGGACACTCTAGTGATCGTATGATAAAGTAGTAGTGATAACACCAGCCAATTTCTGGAAATCACTTCATAATCAGTGGTAGGTAATCACTAATTTTTACTGAGTAAATCATTAAACCGCCAATGATGCATTTCTGTTAGGGCAGAAAAGACTAGAAACTTATTGACTGTCGGAATTTAAAAAATAATTTTTTCAAAAAAGCCACCGGCCATCGACTTATTGAGGAGCAATAAAAGTTCTAAAAGTAAGAGTGGAGGGGGGGGGGGGGTGAATACACTAGTACACTCTGGGATTCCATCGCCGCATAACAACAATTTTAATGGCGTAGAACTATAAAAGTCATCAAATTAGTTCGAGGCATCGGGTTGTAAGGGGCGTGTAATACCTATCACTCTTCACACGCTCCATGCATTCGCGAGTATTCAGAACAAGGGCGGCCTAGAGAAAGCTTATACGGTCTTTTCACGTTTTCACGTCCGTTACCCAGTTGAACTACTTGTCGTAAAGTTGATTACGAGGTGCATTTATTCGACAGATACCGACATTTTCTCTTCGGTCCCGAACAATAAAAGACACATCCGATCCGAGCGTTTCAGGCCCACATGTTACCTTGGTATCAGTTCCTATACGTGAGGCGGTTCCTTTAGAGCTCGCTAACTGCAACGGACATCACGATCCACTTACTACACATTTGCTGACGTTAACGTCAGTTCAATACGTATATCTTTAGATATCTAAAATGTCTAAACTCATCAATAGAAACCGTAAATTTTGAATTTATCTCACGTAGGTACCTGCAATAGGTTAAGTACCTCAGACCATTATAAAACTAAACCTAAACGATGAGTAAGGCTGCAATTTACTACATATTTTGGGTGCCCCTTTTGGTTTATCTTTGATAACGAACCATTGCAATCAACCAGGGAAACAAAATTGTAATCCGTCCGTCTGCGGGACTTTGCCCAGTTAGCGTTGTGCTAAAATTACGAAATTTGGTTTACGGGATGTGAACGACCCGTCAATCCTTGAAACTTTTCATAATCCTAGGTCAATTGGAAGGGGTTTGAATAATTCGTAACTCGAAAAATTCAGATGAAACGGTATAATTTTTAGTTCAAATTTTAAAAGTGTTTAATTTTTAGAATTTTTCAAGATCATCCGGAGCTTTGTACGACCAGGTATCAACATGCGGGTGAATCATACCGCAGCCCGACGGTTCACCCGCTCAGCTGATTCGAACAGCACAGGGTTTTCACATACCGAGGTAATTGATAATACATAATTCACATACCGAGATAATTGATAGTTAACAACATTAACTAATTGTAATTAATACCTACTTAACAGCCTTAAGTAATAAGATTCATTAACCTTTAATAGTTATTAATAACTGACAATTATCAATAATTATTAATCATCAATAATAACACAGATCTGCAAATAATTGGGTTCTGGTTGTTGTTGTGCATTGGGTTTTGGGAGCATTGGAATCTGGGGGTCTGGGTTCTGGAGGTCATTTCCGAAGTAATGTTCTGCGTAGAATCTGAATCCGAGCTCAGAAATGTCCTATCACGTCTGAATTTTGAGATTATGTTCACTACGATTTTCAGCTCCAGCTTCTTCAAACTTTTACAATTTCTCATAATAATTCGTTTTGTAAGATTTTGGACATTTAGTCCATTTTAATTCTTGGTCGTTGCTATTTTTTAAGAATTTTAATTTGACAATCCAACAACACTTTATTGATGGTCCATGTAAATTATTACAATTATTACTCTAGTTTTGAGCGGAATAACAAATCTCGTGTAATTATTCGCGGTGCTTTGGTACACCTGGCGATGTAATCGCACTGAGATGTGTAGGGTACGAAACGATGCCTGGATGGTGGGGATTGTGAAGACAGTGAAGCATGGCGGAGCGGCTTGTCCCATGCATCACCCCGCAGTCACTCCATCTTCCTCTGCAGAGTGATTAACAGCAGATCTCCTCTTTACGGTTTAAATCGCCGGAGCAGACGTCCTCGGCATCCTCCCCCTACCGACAACTTCCTTACTCTCTTCCTAACATCTAATAGCCCTGCTGATATCGGGGATGTACCTTGAAGACTGCATTATGGAATAATATAATGTACCTATAGATGATTGTGTTTTGAGAGCAGATAACTGGTTGGAAATACTGTTTATATTAGGTATGTTAGGTAAATACCACTCCGGACCAATGCAAAAATCTTCCGTTATTCGCAAACTTTAGCCTTAAATGAAAAGAAAAATGAAAAAAAAAAAAAAAAAAAAAATCCATGGGTAGGAAGGGAAAGAAAAAGTTTTGGGGATGGGGCGGAGAAATGATGTTAAATAAAATTTAGCCTCTAAATTAAACGAGTGGGTTTTAATAACAAACCCGAATATAGGTAGGGTAAGGAACACTGAGGTCGAAGGAATTATTAAACCGCGGATGATGGGGTAAAGGGAGTGGGCGAAAGTTATTAAATATCGTCGGTTCTCCCATGAAGAGGCCGATGGGTGCAGGTGAGAAGTCGGACGGGATAACGAAAATTACGATAAGGATATTCGAGAGAGAATATCCCTATGAAAACGGTCGATGATTGGGTTATACAGAAGCCCGTGTAAGCTCAAAATTTAAGCAGGCAAAAGGGTTTGTTAATGGGTGATTCTCCGTTTAAGGGACAATTGAAGGTTTGGAATTTCAATATTTTTTTCGCTCTCCTAAAATTGTAAATTCTTTTGGTATATTTTTAGGAATCATTCTAAAGGCACTGTGATGAGACATCAAGCATGAACTTCATTTCTACCCTCAAAAATGGGTTTTTAAAATGTCGCAGACCACGACAATCTGTACCCTTCCGCTTCTCTTTCCTTCTTCAGCCGTTCTGCTTCGGTCATTTTTTGCTATAATGAAAGAGACAGTATCACTTCATTTTTCCTTTTCAAAATCAGCAGTTCTACTCGTAATGATTTACAGAACGTTGCACCGTGAACCTGGGGAGCTTTGGAATCCATTGCAAAATTTCTTTCCTCATTCAACCACGTTCCAACTTTCACCAGAGAAAATTGAGTAGGGAAAGTGCAGGAAGCATTTTAATACCGACTTAAGTAGGTAGGTACCTCAAATTTTAAGTAGGTATTTCTCTCATTGGCCTAGCCTTTTCGTAGCCAAAACAATGACCAAATCGCCATGACAACGAGAAATTGACTTCAACCTTTGGAGCCTAATCAACTCTTTATGGGAGTTTTAAGGGGAGGGGGATCACCAATAAACTCCCAAAATGAAACAGTCTGACAAGTGACACCTCATTCACGCTGAACACGATGGTGAAATCAGAATTGCGATAGCTTATTCCGTTCTCAAACTGGAGCACTTTGAAGATGAAGAAACGTGGTTGTTACTTGAGATGTTCTTCACGTTTCATCTGCTCTAATCTGATACAACATAATATATTATGTAAATACAACACTTCTAAAACAAAATTTGTTTTAAAACCAGTAAAATGGAGACATTTTACATAAAACCTGTTATTTCATCAAAGATTTGCTCTTATAGCCATGCTGCGTGACTATGGATTTTTGAAACTTGATCATGCATTACGTATGGTTCTTATTAGGCATTGATTTTCAAACCCACAACTATGAGACGTATGAAGGATACACACCTCCATAGATGAGTGCCAACTGAAGAAGATGACGAAAGCACAGCGGTTCCCCCAATGGCAGTAGTGCCACAACAGAAAAAAACTTTGAATTGACCTAAAATTCTCTCTTTCGAGAGAAATACGATACAATATCAATTTCATACGATACTAGTATCAATTTCAGCCATGATAATGAGACAAACTTTGCGAGCTCAATTCACGAAGCCTGTCATAAGCACAAAAACTGTAAATATGGCCTTAATTTTCAACAAGTTGACTCATCATTAAGGAAGTTAGAGGTTCGAATAACGTTATAAAGTTGACTTGGGGACAGGCTAAGACCATGAGATTTGAGGTATATATCGATCAATATAATTCATTTAAAATGACGAAAACCCAACATAAATTTTTGCTATAACGCAAAAAGAAATGTTAGGAAATGTTTGACTGCCACTTTTACATTGACGAAGGACAACGGTCTTGTAAGAGAATCACCCTAGGGATTCCTAGATGTTGACCTTCGAGTGTAATATGGAAGTTATGGGGCCCCACTGTAGTGATTAATTCCGAAAAACCATCGCCGCCGCAATTAACGGAGTTAGAGTAATTTTCCTCCCAAAGGTGGATGCAACCCGCAAGGTCCATTAATAAGAGGCTTGCTATCACAAATTGAGTTGTAAATAAGGTGACCCTTTAACCATGAAAGATAAATGTTCGGTAGGTGGAGGGCCAGGGGTTTAGACCGGGTGTAATTTAATTGTGAAATAGTTGGAGAAAGGAAGACCATGGTGGAGGTAGGCCGACGGACAAGGGGGTCTTCCCGGTATATTGAGGGAGATATATAACTATTAGAGGGTACAAGATAGCTACCGTAGATCGTAGGGCAAAGTTGTAAGTTGTGAGGGAGTACCTATGCTCTCTCGAAGCTCGCCTTTCCCCCTTTCCGGCCATTATAGGACGAGTCCTGGTCTGTTCCGGTTTGGAATTCCGCGGCGTCCGGAACTCTCAGCGTCCTCGTTCTTGTTTGTCTGTTCATAATGCGATGCTCATCCTCCGCCTTCTCCTTATCTGCCAACCCAATTCTGAAGGTTCGGGTTGAAACTGTTTATTCCGTGTAGTTTTGCCGTCTGCGCTATGCTGCTTCAGCAATTTCAATGAAGAGAAGCCATTATGTGGTTCTAGACTCTCCACCGCATATTCCAAACTTCTTACGTTCATATCGCCCCATCAAAAGACACACATGTGTATATTTACGTCCCAAGTTTAAACTATAGCGACCACCAAATCGTTTGAGCAAACCGGAAATACCCTGATGCCATACAAAAGTCGATGCGGAACTCGGAACAAGTAGAAAACGTCACCTTCTTGGACATACACATGACCACCGCTCATATTAAGTCTATTCAGGACATGGATTTTGAAACCAATCTAGGATATTAGAAAGCCCTGAAAGTTTCAAGTCGCTAGGTCTAAAGGGAGCCGAGTTACATAACTTCAAAAACCCGGTTTTTCGGCCTTAGCTTGTTCTTCTTCCCCTTGTTCAGACAGGCAAGGCCTCTCCACGTTCACCGATTGACTTGAAATTTTGTACTGAGCTTCATTTAACCTTGAGACAGAGCCTTATAAAAGATTTAACCCATTATCTCAACCCAAAAAAAGTTTTAGAAACAAAAAACAGAAACTTTAGGGAAATTCTGTCCACTTTGACGAGTCTACAGCCTGGGTAAAAGGACCAATCGACTTGAATTTTTTTACATACCTACCTTTTTTATAGCATGGCTCAGGGCCATTTGAACGAGATAACCCATTATCTCAACCCAAAAAAAATTAGGGACAAAAAACTGAAATTTAGGGTAATTTAGGCTAATTTTGGCCATATCTCGGCTCCTAGTTGACCGATCAACTTGAAATTTGGTGTGGATAATAGAAAGCCCTGAAAGTTTCAAGTCGCTAGGTCTAAAGGAAGCCGAGTTATATAACATCCAAAACCAATTACCATGGAAAAAGTTATGATATCCACTTTCCCCGCCCGCCCTGTTCCTCATTAAGGAGCTAAGTATAATGAAAAGCTTAACCACTTTCGAAATCTCCCCTTGGCACTATTGCGAGACGTTTTTATTACTTCCACAAGCAACTAATACTTGTATAATAAGTTTGTATTTGTAGTATTTTTATTACTATCACTATCACTACAAACCTGATCCTCCTTCCCCTAACCACCACCACCAAGTATTAGTTGCTTGTGGAAGTAATAAAAACGTCTCGCAATAGCGCCAAGGGGAGATTTCGAAAGGGGTACGGTGCTTGTGAAGTGGTTAAGCTTTTCATTATACTTAGCTCCTTAATGAGGAAAAGGGCGGGCGGGGAAAGTGGATATCATAACTTTTTCCAGCCTCTGTTCAATGATACCTACTACCCATACTTCATTTTATGTTACTTAAAAATTGGATTCAGCGCACCAAAAAAATCCCTGGCCTCCATTTTATAATATGAATAGTAATTCTTTGCGGTGTAGATGTCGGCAACCGACTGCTGAAATACCTTAAACATTTCAAACAGAGTAATGAGAAGTTATGAGGTTCCCTTTGATTCCACCGTTCGTTACCTGGGAGTTACATCTAAAGCCAATTCTACATCTTCACTATCGAGTCGTATTGACACGAAACGGTTGGTGTTCCTACTTGTCTCTTAAGATCGATTTGGAGTAGGTACGCCATGTACAGAAGGGCGATCTGTACAGAAGATAATAAACCGTCGTGGAAGGATTTGCAGTGTTTTTCGCCTTGTATTCCGTTACGAGTCTCACGCTTCGTATTTTTCGAAACCTGCGTGATAGTAATCGGTATTACGATTCTGTGTATCTTGAAACGTAAACCAACACATTTCGAGGGTAGTTGGAAAAAAAGGGTTCATTATTAAGAATTATTAACCAGGAAAAAAAACGGTGTTAATCACGGTTACGTTCATGAATAAAGTAAGAGGGATCTACAGAACCGCGTTCTGGCGTGCGTCATGCTAGCAGTCGTTTAATGAAACACCCGAAGTTTATTGCTCAGGTTGGTCGAAAGTGCTACACGGAAGGGTTTCGTGATCCTTTTCTTTTCTGGCCGCCGTCGTCGATCGTTTCGCTACTTTCATATTGCTACTTGTAATTGCTGATTCATTTTGGTGTTTAAGTTGATTGCTGGGACCTCTGCCGCTAATTTGGAAACATAACTTGATCAACTCCCAAACTACATGTACTTACTACCTACTCGTACATAATACGAGGATAGCTTCTGAATGGAAACTGCCACAGAGCTGTGGCGGAGGAAGTGGTCGTCACAGAGAGGTTCAGCCAATTTCAACAAAATTTGAAGAGGCCTGGTAAGGTTTGTTCTTGGTCGATCATTGAAAGTGAACCAAACCAGGTTAAACATGCCAGATAAATTTTGCATTTGCTCGGTTCCTCACTAGTCCAGCGCGAAGTGCTTTAGATATCACACGATTTAGTTACAGAATCAACCTGGTGACCACCTGTTAAATCATTGGTGATATTTTAAAATTGTTTAAAAAAGCTCTGCTCTAAGTATAAAACGATTTATAGGTGCCTAAGGCTTTGGGTTACAACCACCAAGAATCTGAATTATGTGCACCCCATAATATGTGCTACTCCTCCATAATGCAATCCCGACGTTATGCCCCGATAAGGCGAAGGAAGAAAACGGAAATGAACTCCTTCGTACCCTCTGGGAGCCCAATAACAGGAAACCTCCGTAAATGAGTTATGTGCATGTTGAATCCTGCCAAGTCTCTTCAATCTAACCTGACAAATAGCCAAACATCAAGTCGTCTACCCCAATGCGAGCTAAGCTACGGGTTTCGGACAGGAAGGGGTGCGGAACGGAATTATTGCTACCCAGAACGTCAGGGTTTTCACCCCAAAACAGCCTCCCATTCGCTTCTTATACGCACGTGGTTATCATTTTTCACTCGAGGCACCTCATTCCGTTACTTTTCCTTGTTCTTCGTTTCTCTTACGGACCCTGAACGAAAAAGCATCTGTTTTTCTCTCGTGCGACATTCGGAAGCATGAAAACGCCTAAAATATATTGAATACATGAACATATACATCTGAAGAACACGTGACGCGTCGAGTGGCAGCAGATGGGTTTTGGGGGGGATTCCAATGCTTTTACGAGAGATTTAACACCCTTTTTCGTGGATTGGTGTATCCTCAAGAGCCCTTCTACACGCTTAGGACGAATCATCCCTTCCAACTTTCCGTTTGCAGCTTTTTTTTCTTCTCTTGTTCATTTGCTCAACGGCCGTGACTACGATGCAGATCGAATGCGCTTGGAAGACCTTTTTTTCCCTTTCCCCCATAGGACAAGCTGTTCTTACTGTTGTTTTTACAACCCATTTAACCGGCCAATAGATTTAGAGGAACTCTGTAATAAGTTCCGTCTCCCTCTTAACAATAAGTTTAATGAAAACACGTTTTTTACATTCTTGATGGTCGATTACATGTAATTCCCCACCACATAAAGGGGTAGGATATTAGCAAAAGTGCTACACGTAATCATTGTGATCCAAGCGCAAAAACCATAACGTGACAACGTTTTCTACATCAACAAAGTTAATATAGTAATGTGACAGTACAGTATGGTATTGGATTTTGTGTTTTTGTCTTTTGTAACTACTAATAATTAGTATTATCGTCATGATTGAGACCGATCCTCTATCCCATAGTGTATTGGAACCTCCGCAGGCCCAACTGACCAGATGACTGACAGTCAACTCATCCCCAGGGTTGATTGGCCATCAACTGAAGGAAACGGTCGTTGTGACGTCGGTCAACCACCCAATCAAACTCGTCCCTTGTCTCTCCCGTTTGCCACTCTCATCACATGGTCGTCAGACGGTGTTCAATTAATGTTGGAATTCATCAGGTGAATCGGTATTTCACATGGTGCTTATGTTCAGAGACAACTTGAAGTGAAATTTGTGTAATGTCAACAATTACTTACGAACTCTTAAGTAATTGTTACTTAAGAAGACAACAATTACTTAAGAATTCAACAATTACTTAAGAAGACAACAAGAAAGGCACGTGGTTTTGATCACATCACAGGGCAGGCACTGAAGCAACTACCAGAGCAGGCTATTGTACCTAATAAAGAAGAAGCTATTGTACCTAATAAATCGACGTTGTCAGAGCAACAAACCCTATCATCATTTTGGCCACTTTCCAGCAGAGCCAAAACTCTCGTTGCCAATGATTTTCTCGTACACCTGTAGTCTTTCTGGACATTCTCATCGGTATTCACGACCCAATAAATAAGCCGTTCTCGCTGGAAAACTCTATATTCTGATTGTGGATAGGGTGTATTGACGTCACCATGATGTTAGGGTGTGTTATCTGATATGCCACGTGCGCTCCACCTGTTAGGGTTTTGCTAGAACCGTGAACTTCATTGGATCCGCAGCGCGAAGAGCTTTCCAACGATATGCATAACTCATTTTTGACCAAAATGGCGATAGGAGGTGTTGCTCTGAAACCGTTGAAATATAACTATTATTAAACCAGTATTATCTAAACTGATAGAAAAATTATTGCTGAAAAGAGTGAAGATCGTCATTGAAGAGCGAAATTTGATCCCTGATCACTAGTTTGGGTTTCGGGAACAAAAGTCAACCATTGATCAGATAAAACGGATTATAAACGCAATAGAAAAATCATTAGAAAACAAGACAATATTCGCCTGTGTGTTCTTGGATGTTTTAGGAGCGTTTGATAAGGTCTGGTATGATGGCTTGATGTGCAAACTGCAACATGATTCGCCTACTAGATACTTTGAAATACTTAATGTCATACTATTATTCCCCATTGGTTGTCACTCATTCCCTTGTTTACATGTTTATAGTTACTACAAATTCTCGTATCCAAGCTTAGTCGTTATCTTGCCGTCTTTGGCTCAATAAAGCCTTGCGAATTAGAAAGGTTTTATCTCAATTTATTGAGCTTAAACAGAAAAGGAAGATGGACAACTACTTGAGGCCTGAGAGACTCGACGCAGATCCTGCTAAAGCAAACTCGGCCAAGATCTGGACGCACTGGAAAAGGACGTTCGAAAGCTTCCTGAAGAACAAGGACTCAGCGGAGGAGGTGAAACTCGATCTGCTGATCAATTATATATCCCCTGATTTATACCCTTACATTTCGAACAGCACCACTTACACAGCCGCCATAAAAATTTTGCAGGACACGTTCATTAAACCCATTAATGTAATTTTTGCTAGACACTCTTTAGCATCACGCCGCCAAGGTACAGGAGACCAGTACTTACAAGCCTTAAAGCTCATCAGTGAGGATTGTGATTTTCAAGCTGTTTCAGCACAGCAAAATAAGGAGGATTGTACAAGAGATGCGTTTATATCGGGAATACAATTTTCCAAGATCCGACAGCGACTCCTTGAACATGGCACGTTGACACTAGCGGAAGCATTTGAGAAAGCTAGAGCGTTGGACATGGCACAACAGCAAGCACTCACTTACCAACCAAGCGATCCACCAGTGAGTGTCTTAGGCAGTCAGGTCCAAACAGCAGATGATTCTGAACCAGAGACTGTTGGTGCTACCTCCAAGAATTCGATGTGCTATTTCTGTGGCGGAAGTAGACACGCACGTAGACTATGCCCTGCCCGAGATAAGGAATGTCAGAACTGCGGTAAGAAGGGACACTTTCAAAAGGTATGTTTATCCAAGAGCACCGTTTCACATAAGAACACTCGTAATACTTCAGCTATGGGGCCTATTGCGGTTGCAGCCCCAACACTCAAGAAAACTACGGTACAAGTATCGGTAAATGGTTACAATGCTCATGCCTTGATTGACACCGGAAGTTCTCTCAGCTTCATTGATGAAGCATTCCTTCACAACAAACGTTTTCAAAAACTCCCCTTTTTCGGTAAGATTACAATGGCATCGGTCACTTTGGCTACTAAGATCAGCGCTTACTGTTGCGGCACTATCCACATTAACGAAAACACCTACACGAACGTTAAACTTTACGTAATGAAGGACCTCTGCTCTGATTTGATTTTGGGTCATGACATGTTGAGTGTTCATGATACGGTAGAATTCTCTTTTGGAGGCGATCGTCCACCTTTGAAGATTTGCGGGAGTGTCGGAGCAGCCTTGGTAGAGCCAATCAAAATTTTTAGCCACTTGGCAAACAACTGCAAACCAATAGCTGTAAAATCTCGTAGGCACTGTACAAAGGATCTGGAATTCATGAAGGCAGAAGTTGAGGGTCTGCTCAAATCTGGAATAATCGAAACCAGCAACTCTCCATGGAGAGCTCAAGCCTTTGTGGTGAAGACCGCTCGGAAATGGAGAATGGTTATAGACTACTCACAGACTGTCAACAAATTCACTCTTCTCGACGCGTTTCCCATTCCAAGAATTGAGGATATTGTAGAAAAGGTTGCACAACACAAAGTATACAGTCAAATTGATTTAAAGAGTGCATATCATCAAGTCCCTATCGCTGAAGATGATAAAATTTACACAGCATTTGAGGTAAATGGAGAACTCTATCAATTCAACAGACTTCCGTTTGGGGTAACAAATGGCGTTCCGGCGTTTCAAAAATTCATTACAACTATTATCAATCAAGAAAAGTTGGATGCTACATTCGCCTATTTGGATGATGTCACAATTTGCGGAGCAGACGAACAAGAACACAATAAAAATTTACAACGTTTTTTTGATGTTGCTAAGAAGTACAATCTAACATTAAACAAGGAGAAAAGCATTTTCAATTCCAAATCAATCAAGCTGTTGGGATATGAGGTAACAGGAGGTCAGTACAAACCTGATGCAGACCGCCTCAGACCATTCCTCGAGCTCCCACCTCCAAGAAACGCAAAAGCTTTACAGATGGTGTTGGGCATGTTTTCCCACTATGCAAAATGGGTCAATCATTTCTCTGATAAAATACACCCTCTGGTTCACTCCAAGGGCTTTCCACTTAGCGCCGAAGCACTGAGCGCCTTTGAAGAGCTAAAGAAAGCAATAACTAAATCCGCTATTCATGCCATCGATCCTCGGGAATTGCTGACCATCGAGACAGATGCCTCTGACGTAGCACTGGCTGCGACGTTAAGTCAGAAGGGCCGACCAGTCGCTTTCTTTTCAAGGACACTGAACTCTTCAGAGATGAACCATTCTATTATTGAGAAGGAAGCCTCAGCGGTAGTGGAGTCTATTCGCAAGTGGCGACACCTCTTGATGGGACGACATTTCCAACTGATAACAGACCAGCAAAGCGTCTCATTCATGTTCCAACAGAGACACACAAGCAAAATAAAAAATGAGAAGGTTATGAGGTGGAGACTGGAGCTCTCAGCATACTCATACGACATACTCTATCGACCAGGAAGGGAGAACGTAGTAGCGGATACTTTATCGCGGATTTGTGGAGCTATTTCATCTACTGAGGATCTTGTTAAGCTTCATGAAGCTCTCTGCCATCCAGGTGTCGCCCGATTTTTCCATTGGATCCGTGCTCGCAACATGCCATTTTCCGTTGACGACGTTCGGAAGGTCACATCGGCGTGTCGAGCATGTGCAGAGCTAAAACCTAAATTTTTCAATCCTACCAATCTATCAAACTTAATCAAAGCTACAAGACCATTTGAAAGACTCAGCATGGATTATAAAGGACCGCTACCTACTGCTTCTGGAAAACCATATCTTTTGGTTATCGTTGACGAGTATTCGAGATTCCCTTTTGCTGTTCCATGTTCTGACCTAACTTCATCTACATTAATCAATCATCTGAAGCATCTCTTTTCGGTTTTCGGCATGCCATCATACATTCACACAGACAGGGGGGCGACATTCATGTCCAGGGAACTAAAATCCTTTCTTCACACAAATGGCATTGCAACAAGCAGAACAACTCCATACAATCCCCAAGGCAATGGGCAATGCGAACGCTACAATGGCATTTTGTGGAAAGCTATTCAACTTGCCCTAAGAACAAACGATCTACGCACTAGCAGGTGGGAGGAAGTTCTGCAGCAGGCTCTCCATTCTGTACGATCGTTGTTGTGCACGACCACAAACCAAACACCTCACGAAAGGATGTTCAACCATCCCAGAAAATCACCCAGTGGTGAAGCTCTACCAACGTGGCTACTTGAACCAGGGAAGGTCTTATTGCGACGACAGGTTCGTACAAATAAGTACGAACCTCTGGTTGACGAAGTGGACCTCCTGGAAGCGAATCCGGAGTACTCCCACATTCGGTACCCTGACGGTCGGGAATCGACCGTATCCACTCGACACCTAGCCCCAGCAGGCGACACACTACAACCTGAAGAACACGAACACCGGCCGGAAGGAAGCGACCAACCTGAAGAGGAACGTGATGCAAGTCCAATTCTCAGAAGGAGTGAGCGAGTCAGGCGACCACCAGCTTATCTTGCTGACTATGTGACAAACTAAAAGAAGTGGGGGAAAATGTCATACTATTATTCCCCATTGGTTGTCACTCATTCCCTTGTTTACATGTTTATAGTTACTACAAATTCTCGTATCCAAGCTTAGTCGTTATCTTGCCGTCTTTGGCTCAATAAAGCCTTGCGAATTAGAAAGGTTTTATCTCACTTAAATCCTATATCAGTAGCAGATACTTCAGAGTAAGTTATGAAGAAGAGTATTGTGGGCTCAAGAACATCTGCGCAGGGGTCCCACAAGGTAGTGTCCTTAGGCCTGTGCTGTACCTAATGGACACAAGGGATTTGCCATCGGCTGGAAGTGGAGGGGACACAGCAGAAGAAGCTGCTTACAAACTGAAAAATCATTTTGATAAAGTCAATATATCGACTAATATGGAGACGTAAAATCAACCCCAGTAAATCTAAAGTAGCCAAGTACACCTACAAGAAAAACTACGCAGATCATCCTCTGATCTACAATAACACACATATCCCTTCAGCTACATCCCACAGGACCTGTGTGCTATTGTAGATCAGAGGATGATCTGCGTAGTTTTTCTTGTAGGTGTACGTGGCTGCTTTAGATATACTGGGGTTGACCCACAGGTACCTCTGAACATTCAGGGAGCATATCTAAATATTAAAAAATCCGGACTTTTAGTTTACATCAGGCCCTAATGGATTTCCGCGATTTCATAACTTGCAGATTCTGAATAGGTTTTCATCGCAATTTCACGAAATTCATCAAAGGTAACTCAGTTGCTGAAACGAGAGTGCACGGGAACTGTAGAATGTTGTGACATTGTGCGCGGCCAGACCCCATTCTGATGAAAGGACGCTTCGTCCTTTTTTATCGCACTCTGGATAAAAGTATTTATCGATCATACAAACGTGACGAACTTGGCGGATCGATAGTATCCCCCCCTTAAAAAACCGTCCACCGTTTTACGACAGACGAATTGTTACATAGAATCTGAGCGCAGCGCGAACAACAGACAGGGGTTAGGGCGGCTAGCGCGAGCGATAAACGCTGCTATGCCGGAGCCGCGTTGGGGTTTTACGACCGAAATCTGAATGCTTCCACGGCCAACTTGATCATAAAATATGAAAATGAAAATCATTGAGCGGGAACGTCTAGGCAAGCACCTGAGGCCCGACATCGAGCCCGTAAAACTTTGGAAGATCGTAATTTTAATTGGCGGGCTTGTGAGGGTATGATTACCAACAGCGGTACATGAATGATCAATGACTTCCAAGTTTCGAAACATCATCGCGCTGTTTGTTCGTCGAAAGTTCAGCCATTTTCTTGGTAATATTCAACGAGAGAATTTTCTTGAAATCCCGTCAAGTTGGATCAATTATTTCGAGATAGCAGAAGCTTCCAAAGTTTGTTGTGGTTTTAATAGTCAATATGACTACAGTTTCTTCGTAACTAGACTTTTGACAAGAGCAGCTCAAGTAAATATATATGAAATTTGGCGGAGAATTGACAAGCAGATTACAATGAGCGTCACGAGATCGTTTTTGAACTCGGATGTCTCTACCCCAACTGAAGAAGAAATTTAAGTTTTTATGAATATTATTTATTTTACCTTCTTCGTACAGTTGAAAATAGTACGAACTTCACGAAATCGTACAGTTGTCATAACGAAGTCACACCCGAGTCCACTGAATTCGATAGAATAACGCTTTTGAACTAAATTTGACTTCCCTTCACGAAATTAGTTGAATCACAACAAAAACACCAATATTTATTTAAGAATGGCCATTTACTGTATGTTAATGATGATCCGTTTGGAAACATATTTCCTCCATTTTTCATGAAATATTTATTAATTTCAGTTTGAAATTTACTTCTAAACGAGGCACTCACCATTGATTTTTCAATTCGTCTATTAATAATAATTTTTTTACATTTAATTTTTTATTCACAAAAACAGTTATATTATACATAGGTATTTTAAAGCAGTTTACAAATCTTCTTACAGCTAGATTCCCAGTAAGTAATTAACGATTGGCCTATTGGTCACTATGTCCTGTCCAGGCCTTTCTCTCTAAGTTTTTCCGTGTTTACTTGACAGGCCGAACCTTCCTGTGCTTCTTACCATAACTTATACCAACACTAATCAGAAAGTAATTATTAATACTTACTGTATTTACAAAAATGACTGAAATATCGAGTTAATTCGTAGATTACTTGCCAAAAGCTGCCTAGTTTCATTTTTGAAAACCAGTAGCGTTTTCGCTGTTTTAATTGCATATGGTAGATGTTTATGTAGTGTCGGAGCCAGCCAGGGTAGTTGACTTGTGAAGAAGTCATTGGACGGCCGCGGTTTTTCTAGAATAGCTGATTGATTGGCTCTCGTAGGCCTTGTACTGACATATTCCCAAGCGTATCAATAGATTTATAATATAAATATATATTACATAATATGTTGATCTTGTTGATCAACATAATGTATAATATAATATTATTATATTATACAAGATCAACATTCTATACACATATGTTTTCCCGGCTGTCATTACATCAAGACTACCATATAAGTTGCCCAAACGTCTACGAGATTCGGTTGCTATTCGTAAAACCGTATTGATCGCCATGTCCAGACTATGGAAGTTTATGGCATACTATTGTACCATATATTAGGATACTGTAGACATAACCATAGTATTTATTCCATTAACACAGAACACGGAACACGGATGTTCAATTAACACGGAACATCCACTTTCTTGAGACAATAAAATGAAAAGATTTCCTTATTCTCTTCACCAGGTCTTGTATGTGTTCCTTCCATTTTAGATGTTCATCCAGCGTAAGTCCAAGATTTTTGATAGCCTCGACTTTTTCCATACCTACCCCATAACAACATGTGTGACTCAAATCACTATTGACTTGATGAGCCACTATTCTCAAAATGTCCGTCTATCCGGGTTTATTTATTGAAAATGTGACGTATTTTGTTTTTGTCAAATTAACAGTTCCGATAGAACCAACTAAGGAGTTTCTTCACATTTTTTTGGGCGTTCAAATGTGCCTCATCTCAGATATTTCCTTTATTGCTAAATCATCCGCAAAAGCAATAATTTTGCCTACTAAATCTATTTTGAATACATCATTGATGTGTACAAGGAACAATAGCTGTATAATCAGTCCTAATGTAAGGGTTTACTAATTTATTTTCATATTAATATTCATAATTCTCAGAGCTAACTCTTCCTGGTTCGGTCATATTTATGGTATTCTGATCAACTCAGGGCTCTGCGAGGCTTACCGTAGGAAGTTTGGACCATAATGGAAGGTAACTTTCAGAAGCGTCTACAGGTGTCAATATTTTTCTACTTTGTCGCCTTTTGTGTCGCATTTGATATCGAGATATTCTCAGCTTGTAAATTTACGAATATTGAATGGGAACAACAAACGAAGTTACACGACGACACAACACTCAAACATGATTTCTACCGAGTGATTTTCTTGCGGGACGCCGGCTGGTAGAATCCACGTGCCCCTCCATCTTCCCCTCATGACCAGTGATCTTTTTCCTTGCAACCCCGAACTGGACATCAAATATAAATTAACACTAAGTCACGACCTCGCCCTCCCCAACTCGGAAAGTAAGAAGGTTGCTATGGCAGCCCAAGGGCAGCCTTTTCAGGAGATCGATGCAGTAATTTCCTGGACGGCCGATATCCCCAGGTGGAAAGGCCCAATGACGGAGAGGCTCGTCACCTTATTTCCGTGACTCTTTACCCCCTCTCAGGTCCGAACCAAGCGTTTCAAATCCAATCCAATGTTTTCATTAACAGGGGAACGAAGTGATGGCCTCCGCCATGTCTGTCATTATCGCTTTCCTGTTTGCGAATTCAACGGGCGGTCCCTTTCCATCATCGTTCATCCCATTCCCATTCCAAAGGTAATCTGTGTGATCGTTGGAAAAACTGTAAATCACGGTGTAATTTTTTTAAAATAGGAAAACACCCTATAAAACACATTTTATTATCGAATGTCAATGACGATGACTACAGACTTGTTCCTCAAGTTAGAAATTGGAATAACTAAGCAATACAATGAGGCGTTTTCGGATAGGTACATAATAACAGAGGAAACATAGTAGCAGAAGAACAATGCTCATTAATGTGCGTAAGTCAACTCACACTTGACACCCACAATGAGTTGACACTGACAAGTGAACAACCCCACACCCGAACACGCATATAAATCAATATAAATGCTTATACGCAAATGGGTATGATCCCTTCTGGGAAAACTCCTGAAAGAGCTCGTTAAAGCTCTTAGAAAGTGGAGGAGGTACCGAGGCAAAGCCAGCACATACCTACCAACCACGTTCTGCTACCATGAAATGAATGATTTGCTGAGTTTGCCCTGTAACCCGGGGAGGTTGGGCAATTACGCCCCACCCAGAGGGGTAGTCTGGTCTGCTTTCACAGACCTAACCATCTCCAGAGTGGTCAAACCAAAAACACGAGCAAACTCAACAAACCATTACAGTCCTTAAATAAAATAGTCAGTGTTCTCTTCTTTCTGTAGTCTTTCTTTCACCAGGATCCTCATTTGTCAAAAAAACCGAAAATGGATGTTTGGATTTTGCGGGTACGATAGGACCCAACACACGTCCTCGGTCCTAGAAAAAGGGTCAAGAATAACTCCTCTGTGGTCGGCATCAAACCTGAAATCCTTGATTTAGGAGGTTGTTTAGGTTTTGTGTATTCAATATCAAAATACTACTACTTATTCGTGCGTTGTTTAGGAGGTTGTTTAGGTTTTGTGTATTCAATATCAAAATACTACTACTTATTCGTGCGTTCTTAAATCAAAACGTTTACGTTCGAAATTGAAAATTTGCACTTCAAAAGTTCCTGAACAAATTTGGTTTATTGCACTGATGAAACGTTCAGATGTGCGGAATAGGCTCTAGGGTTTTAGATCTAGATGGCCCCGTATGAATTTCACCTCAACCGTGATGATGGTGGCGAATTATTATATTCTTTAATCAAATTTTCTTCGCGATATTAAACATATAAACAACCGGTTGGATACATCAAATAATTGTACACTTCAATGTTGTGATGTTTGTTGAATACTATAACACCCACCCACTGAGCAGACGTTTTTTTCATGATGATTACAATACTTTCCTACTACTCTTGGGGGTTGGGCGAAGAAAGTAAAATGAAGGGAAGGGGCAATATTTCTTCTCATTTTACTACTGGACTAGACGGGATACGGGTTCGCGAATAAAAGCGAGGTTTATGGTCACGTTTACGGGTTTCGGCGCAGTCTGCAATTGACGGGCGGAGTGAGTGGGGGGGGGGAGGATATTCATCAATGTTGCATCCCTTCGCCTGTATCAATACTGCATATCTATCAATATGTAACCGGAGAGGTTTTGCTGAAGGGTTCCGTCGGACTCAAACTCCGGAGTGAGCCGGTGCTTGAGCAACCCCTTCGGCGTCGTATAACATTCGGAGCTACCTACGAAACCGTGTTCCTACATACTTAATCCGAAGCATTCCGGACTTAGCCGGAGAACAATAAAATATGTTCCTTTCGTTCCCAACACGTTTCCCGCTCCTCCATCCGAAAAAGCACTACCGCGAGTTCAGTGCTTCCCAGGTTCGCCTTAAAAATTCACGGAGGCCAGACCTGTGTTACCGACTCTGTTTCCCTACTGTTTTTTTCCCCCTCCCGTTTTTGTGTAGAGGAAAAAGGTGTGAATTACAGAACGGGGACGTTTTCCGCCGTGCCGGCAGTAATTGCAATCACCCTTGAAATGGCTTCCTACCTACTATTTTATGGATGGACCACAAATTGTAGGACCCGATCCTCGCGGCAAAAGACACGGAAAGCTGAACTTCCTTCTGGTTTTTTTTCTCCCTTTCCCATCGTTGTCCTCTCATTCCGGCGTACACTATCAACCCCGAAAAACTCGGGAACTTCGCTGAAATTGGATTCTTGCGGCAAGTGAAAGTAAACAGAAGAGTTTACCATCCTGTCAGGGCGCTCTTGACAGAGCTTCATTGCTACCTTTTCTGTCTCGAACGACCCATAATGTTACCTTGTTTTAAAGGGAATTTTTGAAGAAAATACGATATTAAAATGGCTTCAACATATTTTGGAAATTGTATTTTTGACAATTTTCCCAATATTAGTATATTTGAAAGATTTGTAATAAACAATAGGTGGGGAATCATTGAGACTGGGGTTTGAAAAAAAGGAAGGAGAAAACCCCAAAACACCGAAAATAAGTCAATTTTGTTGGTGATACAAGAGTATACTCGTAGGACACTCAGCTTTGTATGAACGAGTATAGCTCGTGCCACTAAGAGCTAAGGGCTGTTAGTTTTACAACAGGTCGCGACAGCTCGTGAGGGGCTCCGCTAACTATACAGAGAAATGGTTTTCTGTCTTCATATTCAGGGCCGGTTTCACCAATAAACCATGAACTAGATTCATTGGAAACCTAGTTTTAACTAAAAACGTAACCAATGGATTGATCTCAGTTTAAAAAGTTTTGGGTTTCACCAAGTTAAACGAATTTCAGGGATCGGAGTTCACGTTAAACTAAGATTAATCGAAGATCAACCAAGTGCGAGCAGCTGTTGATCCACAGTTTGAACTCTGATTATGAAGTCAGTTATTCGATAGTTCGATGATTTGATAAGGTGACAACGAGGTTATATTGCGGGTTTCAGCTGTTTTGATGAACGTGGGAACGAGAAGACCAGCTATCCATTTTCGACTCCAGTTGTTTCCGTGTGTTGTACTCATAATGGAATCAAAGCGAAAGAGATAACCGATCTTCACGAATTGAGTATCAATTGAAATTCAATACAAGCACTGATATGTTAACAGAAAAGTTGAAAGGAACAGGAGTGAACCTAGATTCCGGTGTTGACGAAATTTAATTATCGATCTAGTTATTTATTCGTAATGAAGAGAGGCCAGAGTTAGTTATCGATCTAGTTCCTGTTATTTGATAATAAAGTGCAATAGTTTGAATTACGTTGCTTCATTTCATCACCACCACATAACTTACTAGGGCATTATGAAAATGCATGACCCACATTTTTAATGACAGGAAACGGAAAGTTTTGGAAGCCTATCCAATTTTCATTACTAATGTAAATTCTTGAAAATGGAATGTAACGTAACAAGTTAGGTTTTTGCTATGAGAAAGAGAGGAAGGTAGAACAAAGTTATATTTGTAATTTTTGAGTCTTGAAAAAAGGCTTGGGTTTAGTTTTCTTATGAACTTTATTGCAATTTTGTAGATCGGTCCTTTTCATTGAATTATAACATTATAAAAATTAATAAAAAATCCCTTCTATTTAAATTAATTACACAAAATTATTGATTTGTCATTCGACCAAAGTAATTATCAATTAGCTGTGCTCGAGACATTGTTGAATGGATAATCGGGAGGGAGGAACTTGAACCGAGTTTATCCCTGTTGACCGGCCGAAATCGAGCGTTCAACGCTGAACTCCGGTTTAACTGAGTTTAGGGTTGAACGCCCGTGTTGAAACCCAACCGGACGGACGATCTTCGTTCACGGCTTGGACCGAGATCAACTCCTTCGTTTACGAAATCGGCCCTCGGACTTCTTCGTAATCTTCGGTTTAGAGCAGATCACGGGCGGCGTGCTGTAAGCAAAAACGCCCCCCTCAGTCCGCTAGTTGAAGAAATTCGAAAAGGGAGAGAACAACTTTATAATACCACGAACGAAAAAGTTTCTCCATCCCATATCTCTCCCCATATCTTCATCAATATTGAGATTGTGCATCCCTCTCCGAGACAGGTGATTAATTCAAACTTTTGTTCAATCAGAATGATTAATGGCCTTCACGGAAATGAATGTTGTTCTTTTTTTGGTTGGTGAATTCTCCGTAACCGCCCTTCGCCCCTCACAGGCAACACTGATTTCGGATATCGATAATGAACCACAAACTTCTGAAGCCAAAAACTTGTCACTTTGGATTAAAAAGTTTTTTACATCGTTGTGCGAGCCTACCGGCGATTGGTTATTGATGACTTGTTAAAAAAAATCAATTCCTTCAAGTAAATAAAGATTTATTAATGTAACGAGCACGGGAAATAACGTTGACTATCAAAATGGGTCTAGCAAAACTCTCACATGAGGCCATAAGACCCAATGTGGGTCTAGGATGTTACCTACACCTTTTGAGGTTTTAGCGCTCCTAGCGGCTTTTTTGAGCAAACACGAAATGTATCTAATGTAAGCGAAGTGGAACCACTTATTCCATGTTCACAGTCCATTTCTGTTTACTTCAAGAAGGCTGGTTTGTTTGGTTATTCTTCTACTGTTTATGTCACCGGTGATATCAATTCGACTTTCTAGTGATAATAGTTTACTGCACTATTAGATTGTAGGAGATAATGGATTATCTTATTAAATCCATTTTGGGTATTATGGCACCTAGCCATGAATTCCTTCCCTAAGGCCGATAAGACCCGAAATGGAACTAACCGAAAAACTATTTTTTTGTTGTGAAAAACAGACAAATGTCACATTTTGACGAATAAATTCAACTTAAAGTAGCTATTTGAACGTTTTTGAGGAAACGAAAATTTTTGCTTGAGGCTAAGGTTCCCTGTATTTTAGCTTGGCTGTCAATGTGTTAACGGGATGAAAATAATTGAAACTATGGAGACTGAGCTAGGCTTCATAATTCTAGGCCAGCAGTCCTCCAAAATGATCTTCATACACCCATTTCATTCTCAACCCTCAATATTCTAAAAATCAAAAATCGTGAACTAACGAGAAATGAAGTGGTCATTTTTCCAACTTGAATATTGCAAGGTTTTCTTGATATCTCAATGAAATGACAATTTCGAAAAATGAAAATATATGGAGAATAGTGGCAGCTGTTCCATAGATGGAACCCGTTCTATCAAATAACCACAGTCACATTAGGGCGTAAAAATACTCAAAATTTGCAAACCTGAGATTCTTGTTAGGCTCATTTCAGGGGTCTTCAGCGTTTAGATGGTGGCGTCTGAGGAATCGTACAATTGAAATTTTATTTGGCCTTTCTGGAATACCTCATCTGATTTTGAAAATGAAAGCCTTCCGGGGTGAGATCTGTATAGGTACTATCTATCTATCGATGTTTAAGAAGCTAAATTAAATGTATAAGGCTATAATATAAGATCATATTATGATGATCAAAGGCTCTTTATTGCGTAAATTTCATTACTGATTAAATGAACTCATTGAAGTGAAGTGGTCAGTGTTTTAGACACTGGAGGTGGAACAACTAAGTACTGGGGAAATGGCTGCATCAGCATAATTACCTCTGAGATAGCCTGTAAGTTCTGGGGTCTTTATTCATTTCTACGGTTGAAAGAGGGAAAAGCCCATAAAAATTATTAACCTTCACAGAAGCGCATTCGGCGGATTGGGGGACCAAAACATCAAATCCCTTCTTGCAAGTGTTTTTCATCAGTCCCTCTCGACGAAGCAATCCGAGAAATGATGGGGTAAAAAGGACCCTTCGTCGAGAGATGTCCCTTTGTGGTCGGAGAAACACGGTGATTCAACGGAGACTCTTACTCGGGAAAAGTGATTATGAGTCACTGATCCTTTGTAATACCATCGACAAGGGAAAAATCCCTCAGTATTCAATTTTCGGTTGAAGGTTAGCAGTGCGAGGGACGGGATCACATATGGGGTTCGCTCCTCGATTACTCAAACATTCCATTAAATTGGCGATACCCACTGCCTTCCCGAAATAGTCGCGACGAGGGAACTTATAACATATGGGCTCACACTATTTACCACAGTGATCTATCAAGTGTCCCTTATATGAACGTAAGGGCTCAAGAATGCACCGGGGGCCTCTACCTCCCTCTACCGCCATGGTACGCATAATTGATTACAAGCGATATCAAGGGTATTAAACTAGGACGGAGCTCTCTCTCCCTCCCGTCCCGTTTCGAGGGTAAACTACAATATGTTGTGGCAAACCGTCTGTAAACTGATGAAAGGGGCCTGTCCCCATAGCGATGTTGAAATATGGAAATTATGACATCCATTTCTATGCCGCCGATTGGGATTATAGACGGAGGGCAGACATATAGACAATTTATGAGATTTCCGAGAGGACGGATGATAGACAGTCGCCGGTGATTCATGTCAGCTATTCCATCATTCAGATATTAGAGATCCAAGATGTGTTTTTGGGGCTTCGAAACCGAAACCTCATATTTTCAATGTGGCGCTTCCTCCACTTGAATATGAAAATACGATCCGAAATTCCAAATCCACTCTTTAAGTTTGAAAGTTTTCTCACAATTCGACTCGCAAGATTGAAATCTTCTTGGTAGTACGTCAAAAAACACACCGTTCTATCGAAAGGTTCCAAGCTACAAGTTTTAAAAAACTCTAACCATAATTTTCCACACTTGACCGTTGAATGGCGGCAACGAAAATTTTTATGACATGAACAAAAAAGGGAATTAAATGCAGGGGTTCCGCAAGGCAGTGTCCTTTGCCCCATACTACTCGTATTTAATGTACACGAGAGACCTACCACAACCAGTGGCTACACTTACAGTAAATTTTGCTCATGACACTATTCTTCCTATTCTTGCTGCAGAAGCCAAAAGTAAACTAGAATGTGATGTCAGCAATGTACTAAGCAGGGCGAAGCAATGGAGGATGAACGAACCAAATCCATCTATATAAACTTTACAAAGTTTCTCCAAGCTGAGGTGGAGTAAACAATATGAATGAACAATAAACAATTTTTTTTTAATAAAGAGATAACAATAAACCAAATATTTAGGTTTTTGAATCATATCGTAGTTCATTATACATGTACAACTTTAGGTTATGCAAATCTTTCTCTAAGCCTTATTTGCTAAGAATATGGATGCAACGTATTTGCTAATTTCAATCACTTGGGTCACGACCGGATTGTTCGATCGGTTCTAGAGCTAATTGTGTACGTCATGTGAGCGGGCTTAATTGAAATTGAGAAATCAAATGTTAATTAGGTGGGGCGGGCGTTCCATCATTTTGAGTGATATGTTAATGTTGGTACCGCGATACCGTATTGACTCATTCAATATACAAGTGATCAATTACCGAGGGATTTTCCGGTTGGAAGATAGGAAATTGATAAATCGAAAACGTTCGTTCCGAACAGTAACAAACGACTGCCCGCTGCTGATGGCGCTTTGATAACCACACTCGCCAGAATGTCGACTGCGAAGGTCTATTATCCAAATGCCTCGTCAACGCCCGCAAAACAGGTGACAGAGCGGTGAGGTACGAGCAGGTGCGTGAGAAATGATCGTAAAAGGGTCCAGGGAGCGATGGAAGTCGAACATTGTGTCCATAAAGTTCTCATAGCTCATAGGAGTATATAGTGCTTATAACGAAGGCACCGTCCGGACATGGGGTCATAATAGCTGGTGCAGTAACTGGAGAGAAGTGAGGGGTATTTGACGACCGCCCTGCAGCATGACCAATTAGCTCCTGTAGGGGTCGGGCAACGGATTTGATTGCTTGGATTAGGGATAGGTTGGATCAACTAGTTTTAACGTGGAGGACCATAAACTTTATACCTATTCGGTTCTTTCCTGAAACGAGTTCGTGGTGTCCCGTTGTATCGCACTGATCAAGCAAATATTCACGAAGGTGGCACGATGACAAATCCCTAATTTTGGAAATAGACCCAAAAGTTTTTCTGACAGGTGGAAGTCCAGATATAGACCAGCTTGGATCAAAATGAGCTACGCATGTATAAGTGATTGCTTAAATACTGAACACAGAACTTGAAATACAGGACTTGAAATAATAACCTCCCGCTTTTGTGGTGATGCCTCGAGCTGGGGAACTCATTTCTACCATAACATTTCTAGTCGGGACTTTGGTATAGTTGAATTTTAAGAAAAACAATTTTTACGAGCGAAGGATGCGACTGTGAGCAAAAAATAGTAATGGCGACTCGCGTCAGATCGAGCTTACAGTTGCAAACCTGATATATGTACTCAAAAACTCCTCTAGAGTTGAACTCTTTTCTTGGTCCATTCGAATTATTTTAGTTCCACTGTATCTGTTATGAGTTGTCTCTCCTTCGTCACACACTTATTCCATCCTGAAAGCCGTCATAATTTCCACCATCCTTGATTACATTTCAATGTTGACATCAATAGTACCACTGATTTACTAATTAAGTTTACCCGAATGGCGCGGGGGTTTTTCGTTTTAGTTAGCACGCGGCTCATTACCAATGGAGACGATCATCCTTACTAGAGAACGTTGATACTGACGAGAAACGCGTTGGTTTATTCATGGAAACACCTTACCCCATGTTCTGCCGCGGATATTGACTAATGAGAGCGTCGTGGCTCACACGTTAGTTAACAGCCATTTAATCCGAACCCGGGATTATTTTCGTTTCAAGACGGCGCCGCTATACAACAAAGTATTTTAATTGGCGCGAGCGCCAAAACGTGAAGCACATCGCGGAAGCCCGGAGAGAGATTTCCCCTCTCAAAAGCCAAGACTTTAAATCACCTGAGGATTTGTGTGCAGTTAGCTTGAAGCAAGATCGCCAACAGAGGAGCGTTCTATAATCCTTCCGTTATGAATATGAATAGGGTATTAACAGATTCTATCCCAAGTTGGGAGAATAGGATTGGCTAATTTGGGCCGTATATCGCGGTTAGAGGGTTGGGAAAGCCTTCAGAGTTTGCTCGGGTAAATAGGTCGAAACTGAGCGAAAGCGCCTCTGTTGGTATTAATTCATTACGTTGTGAAGGAGCTTTATGGTTGAGGGGAATTCTGTGGATGGGGTTCCCAAAACAGTACCCTCAGGGGATTCTCTTAACATCTCTTAGGTATCATTAGGTATAGGGGGCACAAGTACAAATTAGACTCCTCCGAGGCCAACGGGTTACGATTTGGAGCCCAGCTAATGAATTGATGAATCCCCGGTCTTCTCCTCGAAGGAGCGCTGAAAGCCGAGTGTACTACCACTCAGTTGAGTCACGGAACAAGACGATGACATGAGTTCACTTGAATAGAAGTAGAAACTGATAAGTCCCCATAACATAGGGATCTTAATTGAAAACTCAATATAGGGAGTAGTAAGCTGTACCGCCGAAAAGGCATTCAAATCAAGAATTAAAATGATAGTCCTTACACATGGAAGTGTTTTTTTTTAATTTTAAAGAGAATAAGTCACCAATAAATATTGAAAATTTAAGTACTCGCAGTCATATAGTCTAGCAGTCCTTTGTGTACTTGTTTGCTGCTCCAGTATGGGACCACCTCTCTTGGGGCAATTAGGATTTTCTGACCACCAGCAAAAGTTATCTGTGAGTGACTCCAGTTCCTACAAAATCGATCCATTTGTGATATCCAAACTTCGACCAAACGTGTGCCGAAGACTTAACAATATAATGCACCACCAGCAATCTGAGATCTAAAGCTCATGTGCTAAGATGTGCTAAGCTCCCAGGAACTTAGAGGAGAAGATACACCAAGAAGCAAAAGTAGTAAATGAATAGGTCAAGTAAGATGTAGGAGCCCAGAATAGAAGATTACTAGTACATACGTGGATCTTACCCAAACTCCCTGTATCCTGCAGGACCTTTGCTTTTTGGTGTGGGTACATTGCTGGATACCCGACTATCTTCTCCTCTAAGTTCCTGACTATCTCAAGTCTGTGAAACATCTAAATCTCTAAACCTCTACCTTTTTCTATGAGACACACCACATCACATAGGTGGCCAATGCTATACTTGGGCTCCATTTATACTGGTTGCCATTAATAACGTAGAAAATCTTCACCTGTTTAGTTTTATTCATGTTTATTCCTAGCCATTGCTCCAAGTTCAGTATATCCTATGTGTTCGGGGAAAATTTCGTCGTTTCCTGATCCCCCCCCCCCCCCATTATTTTCTCTTTCGTTTTCTTTAATAGATCATGAAGTTTCTTTATTTTTCCACTATAATATATAACTGAGGATTATCCTCAGTTATCTTAATTTTTCGAGCTTTGTGACCTTGTCCGTAATAGGACCAGCTGATGAAGTGCCCTCTGGTGGGAGAATCCACGTTGGGCAAGTTCCCTCTTGGCAGCCGATGCATCCAGACACATCCAGTTTGACTACCATTTTCCCTATTTTTCTGGCCAGTATCGCCAATTATTTCCATAATTTCCCCAATAGGGGTAACCCCAACATAGTACATATATTTGGATTTTGACGGAAAATCATCGTGTTCTAATTGAACTACAAGATTTTGACCCCGTTAACAGCGCAACACTATGAATACACGGTCCACTAAAGTCCTATCTAGTACTGTTAGTTTAGGGTTAGGATTGTCTGCCCCCTGGGCACGAGAACACCTTAATATGAGAGAATGTATAATTGAAACATATATAATTGAAATAGCGCCCGGTACATATTTTAATTATATATAGCATCATTGTATCTGCTACGGAATCGGATGAATTGATAATAATTATTAGAATTATTCTAAAGTGGTTCTGAGAAACAGCGAACCTTAGAACAAACAATAGTGGGATATTTCGCTGTACCATTTGGTCTCCAGTTGAGCCACGTTTTTAATAATCATTACTTCCTTCGTGAAAACACCGTATCACGCAGTTAATTTGTATTAATGACCTGTAATGAAATAAATTATTATTGTTCAAACGTCCCGCTGTGATTTCACTGGTATTACGTTATTAACTATACCAATGATTTCACTTCGCTCCACAAACAATTACTCGCAGAGTGAATTATTTTCAGGAACGCTCTGCAACCATTTCAAATATGTATCCCTGTGGCGAATGAATGACGTACAAATTCAATTTTCCGCTAAGTTATCAAGAAGACAACCAACTGTACCTGTTCAATTTCAAAGAATGACATGATGATCGTAATTATAATTAGTTTGACGTCGGCTTAGGCTGATGTATCTCGCAATTCCTCAGATTCCAATATTAATATTGTAATAATTACAATATTGGAAGGTGAAAGTTTTTGTCCAGGCCCAGTGGAGATGATCATGACATGATACATTGTATTAGCAGTACGATTTCTGATTCAGAATACGTGTTTTGACAAAAGTACGTATTCACGGCCTTAGCGATCATCAATTTTCATCCAAAACTATATCATATTCACAATAAACTACTTGTTAACGCGTCGTGCATTTCCTCCTGGGATTATGGACCGTTTTTGGTTTATTATCTTCGATAATGAACCATTGGAATCGCCCAAAGAAAAAAATTTTTTAACCCCCCCTCAAAATTTGTTGGTTTACGTTTCAAGATACGTAGATTCAGAAAATCGAATAAAAAAAAATCCGTCCGTCCGCCGTACGCCGTACGCCGTACGCCGTCCGCCGTCCGCCGTACGCCGTCCGCCGTCCGCGCCACTTTGCCCAGTTAACGTTGAGCTAAAATTACGAAATTTGGTTTCTGGGTTCGGACCAGCCCCACAATGGTCCTCGAAACTTTTCATAACCCTAGGTCAAGGGGAAGGGGTTCAAAACGAATTTTGAAATTTTGAAAATTTCATATCTCGAAAAATTCATATAGAACGGTATGTTTTTTATTTCATATTTAGATAGAGTTTGTTCCGTAGAATTTTTTAAGACCATCCGCAGCTTTGTACGACCAGCCGTTCGTTCACAATGACGGCTCAAAGATTGTGCCTCACTACAGGATCGTGAACCAAACTGTTGAAATACAGGTCCATTTTCATACTAACAAGCTCTTTGGAACATCATATGGCTTAAGTGATGTCGAGTTTGTTGTTCTGAGGTGCGTTTCGTGCTACGGAAATGAAGGTAATTTCGAATGTTTGTTGGTAGGTACTTCTTTTATAGAAAAATTATTACCGACGTAGTATTAAAAACCCCAGAATTATATCGTATTAATTAATCATAATTAATAATAATTATTATTAATAATAAATACAAATTATTGATACCTAACAATAAATTATAATAATTTTCACTAGGTACTTGATAAAATTGTTAATAATTAGTGATAATTAATAATAATAATTAATCTAACATTTACGATCTAGACATTTAGACCTAGTGATCTAGACAGAAGGGTGATCTGTACAAAGAAGATAATGAACCGTTGTGTCAAGAATTTGCAGAGTTTTTTATTTGGAGGGTTGTTGTAGGAGATTCGGTATGAAAGAAGGGACGTTGTTTCCAAGCTTTCGGCTGTATTAAGCCATCTTCAGGGCTGTAATACAGAACGACAACCTGCTGTGAGGTCTGACCATTGTCGGTAGCATTGACTATATTCAAACTTGTTAGAATTTTAAGTCAATGCTACCAACAATGGTCAGACCTCACAGCAGGTTGTAGTTCTGTGTTACAGCCCTGAAGATGGCTTAATAAAGCCGAAAGCTTGGAAACAACGTCCCTTCTTTCATACCGAACCTCCTACAACCCTGTAAATAAAAGAAAAACGGAGAATAAATGACAAAATATGTGTATATTATACTATCACATAATTATACATAATTATGTATAAATACACAAATTATGTATATGGATTTCTTATTTTTGTGTATACACAAATGCACATAAATCTGGACCATTATCTGGATTATAGACGATAAGGAGGGAATATGGACTTATAGCATACATGCTATAAGTCCATATTCCCTCCTTATCGTCTATAATCCAGATAATGGTCCAGATTTATGTGCATTTTGGCGACCGTGAATGTCAAACTTGTAGAAGAGTGGACTGATAATCTCCACAAACATTCACCACCAAACAGAAAACAATCTACATAAAATTACCAAATAAATCACAATTTCTTGCATCTATGTTGCATTGTTCGTAAGCCACTACTACCATGATATTCACGAAATGAAAGAGTCCATTTAAAATCAAAGAGGAAGAGGAATATGGTGAAATGGTGGGAGTAATTTATTGTATTTTGGTCGCATTGAATTGAATAAAAATTAAATCATAATAATAAATAACTTTATCCATCTGTGTATGTGTAAGTGTATTTGTGTATGTGTATAAATATATTATCCATCTTAACTGAATTAAAAATCATGACTTTTCCAACTGGTACTAGGTCAGTATGCAAGTAAATTAATGCCGTCTTCGGAAAGCCACCCTGTGATTCTGGTAGAGAACAATAAACATGAGCACACAGAGCTGTAACAGAGACGTTTACGCCAAGTCGTGGTCAATTGATTATAATATTTAGGGCAAGGATTGTTACATTTTTTTGGGACTTCAGAAGCGTGTTGGTATTATAATACAGCTAGCTGAATTCAAGACAGTAATAATTTTGTACGTTCCCTGGACTGTCCACACGGAGATTAGAGAGCGAAGATGTTTGTTTGGGATGATTTTTCGTCTTGAAGAGAGTTTCGGTTATACGAGTAGAACAAAGAGTCGATAAGGGGTTTGATGGTACGTGGGGGGGGGGATCCTCTAAATAATTGGATATTTCAACAGTATCGTTGCTTCCAATCGAGGATTCAAGTTACAATGCATAGCCGATGCGGCGGTTATGAATTTTTGATTTTACCAGAGAGCACTTTGGAGGATACGAGGTTGAATTATTCCGTCCGATCGCGGTTCCCGGTGCGAGTATAAACCCACCGCGGGGAGTTTGAAATATCGTTCAGTAGGACCCAACGCGTCGTCGTCCAAGTATTCAATTAATTTTTCTCTCTCCATATGTCGAAAAATATAATATATTTTGCCATCAGAGAGTTTGAGTTCACTATGAAGGTTATCGAAAATTAAATTGGATTGGTGAAATATAATATAGCCCTTCGGGGTCGTTTATTGGGCCATCTAATATTGTCAGAGTAGTAAATAATGGATTTATTAAGTTTCCCCGCGAAAGTGCGGCAAAAGTGGCCTCGTGGTGAGAGTGGACGAAATTCCGGGTTATACCGATTCTTGTAGTAAATCGCTTGTTACACGTCAGGGATGACAAAATTGGACTTAATGGCGTTTTCACGAAAAAAAGAATGTTCGTGTGATCTTAAGGAAATGCGGCCAACTGTAATCAACAGGTGTCAGGATTAGGTACGTCGATGGCCCTTTGTTCGTCAAAACGAAATTCAAGATGGGCCTGAACCGCTGTCCGTCCATACAAAAGCGGTGGATAGAGCTTGAAGGAGGGAGAGCGTTAGTGGTAGCCAAAGGCAAAATACTCCCCAACCCATCTACGCTCCAACAGGCTCTTTCGCCAAGGCCATATTGTTATGTTAATACATTTAAATTGCGCATTATGTGTCGGATAATTCTCGTCCCCTCCTCACCGTCATCCTCCGCACAATTGAATTCCTTCCGGGCTGCTGACCTTCTTTTATCGTAACGTCTGCTCCTACAAGCGAAGATGTTTTGCGGTCGGTTGGCCGGGCTTTTTCCTCCTTTTAACGAAAGGGCGACAGACACTCGAATCAACTATGCTTGTTTCATACAGCCTCGACTTCGTGAGGCCAACGATGAATTTCAACCAGAAATGACCGCATTTGTATTCCCGGTATGTCGATAGTCGTTTTGAACCACTGTTCTCAAACTGTCATGTGCTCTGTTACAGCCCCAAGTCCTGATTTATATACAAAAAGACAAGTCTTCGAGTTTTTGAAAATGGAGTAGGAATTGAGTTCGGTCGATTGGGTAGGAATAACATACTTTTTATCCACCTACATTCAATGTACTTGTACATTACTCACAATACGTCGTAGATGACCAGAACATTACAGGATACATCAACTTGGCAGACTGTAAAATTCTGACCGTTTAATCGTTTAGAATTATCGAACGTTTTTACTATCTTTCTGTTCTTTATTCTACGGCTTTGCTGCAATGTCTAACATTCAAGGGAGAGGAGGGAGTACTTCGTAATGATGATTCTAATTTTGAAGCTAAAGCTGATCAGTTGCTGATTGATGAAGATGATGAATTAACCACTGGCAATGGTATAAGTGGTGACTTGGATAAGCCCTTTTAACCATATCATCAATCCAAAGAGAAATTGTGTAAATTGTAATGAAAGCTTCAAATATACACTACTTTCAGCTCCATAAATCGTTATTTTTGTGTGACTTTCAAATGAGTTTTCACATCTACGTCATCATCATTATTGTATCTGTGATTCATTTCAGACTATGTGAAGACGATGATGGAAATTTCGTTGAAAAAGGAAGAATATGATGATAGTCACAGGGATTTAATGTGCTTACCTACGGAATATTCCCTTTTGCTCATGTACTTGTCAAATTCAAAGCTAGGTCTGGCTGATCTGAAAATCTGCCAAATAAAGTAGATTTTAAGTTTATGATGCCGAATTTAAAGGCCTAAAAAGGTTTTAAATACTTTTGATTGTTCAACACTAGTTGCTAGGCAGTGTTGTGCTATTGGGCTCAAGTTACAGGATTCGTACGATCAAACTCCCTGGAGCAAGTGTTGAGACACTTTATAAAAATGATCTATGTATACACCCTACAGCTCGTTTCCTGGTTTGCATCTATAAAGGAACTGGCAAGGCGATATGGCTGCACCTTTGAGGGAGATATGATGGAGTTGTATTCCTGGCAGTATCAGCTGGGGGCATTGGTGGAGGCGGTTAGGAAGTCATGGATGGGGCATATGTTGGAGGCCACCACGCAGTCGAGAAATCCTACGTACCCTCAGCTAGAATATAACGTGAAATTGGGACCTGCAAGAAGGCGCCCTGTGGATACGACGACGGGCTCTCCCCGCTTTCAATGATGGGACCTATGTAAGATCGGGCGGCACACAGCGAATCTGCACTCTCTGCAATACGGTAGTCGGCGAGGATGTGGTTCACATCCTGGGTGTGTGCCCTGTGCTGGCGGAATATCGGGTGCGTTTCCAGAAAGCTTGAGAATTCACTATGGGAAATATTGTGGAAGTTCTGAACAACACCAAATGCTGGCTGGGAGTCGCGTAGTATGGCCACCATTCGTGGAAGTATAGGTCTACGCTGGTCACTGAATTCACCTGGGACTAGGGTTACCTAATACCAACGCTGTTAAAAAATAATTAAACGAATAAAATAGAAAAATCGATACCTATGTATTAACGGGAAGCTCATTCCAATCGGCAAACAAACATGCCTAACATGTTTCTTCTAATCTATTCCTATATCTATTAATATATTTGCTAAATTTAAGATGCCTTCATATAAAACTGTATTCAATTATGCACTATATTATTCTCATTAATAAACATGGTTTCTTCTTCTAAACTAATGGAACTATTTTCAGAATACAAGCTACTTATAGTTTGTACCTTAGGGTCGTTTAAACCCTTCAAAAAACACGAAAATAAGAATGATACCAATTAGATAGAATTGGTGTCTTGAAGTCATACACTTAGTCACGAGAGGCGCTCAAAAAATCTCACATCGAAGCATGATTCCGATCCCAGTACTCGCCTCCTGTGATACCGTAACCTGTCGTAGGGAGAGGTGGTCGTGAGGATAACTCTTCACCATTCGGGCTTAGAAACCCAGAAAGAATTAGATGTCGCGCGCAGCATCGCAACCTATCAAGGGAGTAAGCTAGATTGTAAAAGCTGTTTCAAGTAAGGGAACGACATGATCTCAAACTTGAGCCTGTTTCGAGCTCTTTTAGACCTGAAAAGCGGAGTAAAACAACCAACAACTCAAAACATGTTAAGCTCCTCTTTCCAGAAGCCTAGTTCTTCTTTTCATGCGATAGGTATTGTAAAACACTTAGCCGTTTTGGTTCTGACACTTCCGCAACAAACTCCTATCAGAAACGGGGAGGCCTTCTCCCCCCCTGCCCGACCTATCAGCAGATGTTTCGTCTAACTTTCCAGGAGCCCTGAAAACTTGTCAAAGGCAGAAACGAGGATCCGTTAACATCCCCGCCACAGGCTTAGATAAGCTACACTTACCTAAGAAGCTTCAGTTATCAGAACTCTCTTCTCAACAACTTGGGAAAATTTCATGCTGAAATACTTAGTGAAGTTTTCCTCCTTCTTCCGCTTTCACTGTTCCCTTTCTCCATCAAATCACCGGAAATTCTTCGACGTCTCCATCAAGCATGTATCAAATTATGGTTTGAAGGTTCATTTTCATAATAATTTCTGGATAAAGCACATTGAATATTGGTGATCAGCAGTACATAAAAATATAATTAACTTCATTCGAATTTTACGTATGTCAAACTATACGTTCTCAACCACAAATCGCTAGTTAAGATCCACAGTGTGACAACTCAACAAGTGGATTTCTAGAAAATCGAGGTTGATGTTTTTCACTTTATCTAGGCGTAAAAACATTGTCCTGTGAACTTTATTCCTCGGAAATTCAACTTTTTGGAAAACTTGGGAAGTATTCCAAGGTATGTGGCAGACTGGTGACAAGCGGGAAAGACACAGTTTTGAATGGACCTCTATGGGCTACTGCCATAACGTAACTGGCGCAGCCCCGCGGTTGGTACCGTACCTGGGAATGTCACGCTTCTCGAGATTTGTATAGGAAAGTTCTCTATCCAACAGTCGTGCGAACTCGAAACTCGATTTTTTTTTTTGAGTTGTGCCACACTATGGATCTCGACCAGCGAAAGGTCCCTAACAACGTTGATTTCAACACCCAAAGAACTTTCTTTCAATTGGTGTAAGAATTGCTTGGCCATCCTTGCTTCAATTCACGAATGATCAACGCGATTTCTCGAAATTACAGACATTATCGTTTATTTGGAACTGTAACAAAGGAAAAGTAAGAACTCTTTGCTACAACGCAACAAGCGAATTGGTGCACTATTACTCTCGACGCTAATGGAATTACTGTGTTAAACTGATTGCTGTTTCAACCCGGGGGTCCCATTGGGGGGCACTGGCCGAACGGAATGATTGATCAGGGCCAATCAAGGTCCGAACGGCAGGCTCATAGGTCAAATCGAGAGTTCAATCATCTCAGATCATATAAGGGCGCAATATATAGACAGGGCCAATAAACAGGGGTGACCCTCTCACCCCGATGTCTCGCCTCAGCGACATTACTCACGTGAGGCCACCCCCGACTGACCGCAGATGGGTTCGACACTCTAAAGCCTCTCTGCGCACTTGTGGTTAGACCTAATGATGGGAACGAGGCTACAGGAGCTGTGGGTATTGTGCGAACCGCTAAGCCTCTTGAGCCGATCGAACGCCCATTGACCATCCGCCTAATGAAGTATATTTTCAAATGTTCTCCCGAAATCCACTTATCCCACAATTTATCTCAGAAGCCGATTTGATGTCACATCCATTATTCCACTTAATTATAGCAGATACGAAATGGGGGCTGAAGGTGAATTTGAACAGTTCAAAATTATGATTTTTCGTCGTGGAAGGACTTGGGTGTTACTCTGAACCCCAGGCTTTCCCTTGGGCAGCACTTTGTGGACAAGGCTTGGAATAATCTGCACTTTCAGGACAATATTTTGCCAGCCAGCTATGCCGGTGGGCAGGTTTGGGGTTTTCAGCGGTTTTCATAAAAATGACATTTGGCCTACCGCGTAACATCCCCAATTATTTCGTCTACTTGGATACTGGTGCGGACCCCACCTTCGTCCATACTCTCTTGTTGGCATGCAACTATCAAATTCAGGCACTGAGCATGCGGGGGTGCCGCTATCCCAATTTCGAAAAAGATCGAGATAGTTTTCCTCTCAGTTGAATGTGGCTTGAACCAATGGGTGTGACTTCAACTGGGATGAGGAGGTCGTTTATGGATGGAGTCAACAGCTTGAGACTCTCGTGGAGGCAGTTCGACGAAATTGGCGGGAAGATATGATTGCCTGAGCTGCACAATCCTGAAACCCACTTTACCCTTCACTGGACCATAGCTTGTGGTCGGCGGATCTTCAGAAGGATATAGTGCGGATATAGTCCTAACTTCAATCGGTGTGGGTGCTGTGGTGGTTCCTCCTATAAGAGGTGGGCTGCTGGCTCCTAATGAGGGGACCTGCAGGCGATCTGACAGCCTACGCGGTGACTGCTATGTTATGTGACAATGTTATGTTTTATTGTCAAACATTTTGAAATACTCGAAATACATGTCATGTCCACAGACAACATTTTCTATCACATTCTCTCTCGTCCTTTCTCTTGAAAAAAGGGACCTCAACAATATTTCATCCCCTTAAAATCGCATATTCTCATTGGCTCCACCCAGGTCGATTCTAAGAATTAATGTTTGTTAATAACCTTATTAATCTACAAGCCCTATATCATTTTGTTTGACCGAACTCGTCTGCAAGCATAGTGGACATAACTCCGAACAAATCTTCCTCTCCTTTCAACGTTCCCTTATGAAAAATTACAGGCTTATTAATTAGATACCTCCTCTTCCGGTGCCATAATACAGGGTGGGGCAAAACAAACAGTGCAGTTTTGAAGGGTGACTAAATCCTTCGTGGAAGTGGTAGGAACCTGGGAGGGGTCTCATTGTGTCCGGCCACTCACCCCATTTTCAGTCACTACCATGGTTTGGACCGGAGAGCATCGAGGCTTCGCTGTCCGCACGTTTTTCGAAAGCGGCCGTTCTTTCATCGCCACCCAGCGGGCCTTCCGGCTGCACTTCAACATTCCACGTCGAGATCCCGTCCCTCATCGCAATGTTATCGCGGCTTGGGTTCGTGCATTGGAAGAAACTGGATCCACAACAAGGCCTAGGGGTATGGGAAGACCAAAAACGGTTCGAACACCAGAAAATGTGGCTACTGTGAGAGCAGCTGTCGAACATTCGCCTAGGCGCTCTGCCCGTAAGCATGCAACAGCATTGAACATGTCTAACCGCTCGCTAAGGAGAATTTTGCATGAAGATTTAACGTTCCATCCCTACAAGATGATGATTGTTCAGGAGTTAATGCCCCCAGACTTTCAAAACCGTGTTAATCGCGCCCAAGAAATGCTAAACCGTATCCCACCAAGGTCAACTTTTTTCTCTAGTGACGAAGCTCACTTCCATCTGTCTGGAGCCGTGAACAAACAAAATTTTCGCTATTGGAGTGACACTAATCCACGACAACTTCACGAGAGACCTCTCCACTCCCCGAAAGTTACTGTGTGGTGTGCCATTTCGAAATTCGGGGTGATTGGGCCTTACTTTTTTGAGGAGGATGGGCGAACCACAACTGTCAATGCTCAGCGTTATGTTTCCATGCTGGAAACGTTTTTTGAGCCAGAATTGGAGCAGTTGGCTGGAGAACAAGATCTGGGGGATATCTGGTTCCAACAAGATGGGGCTACGGCCCACACAGCGATCATTTCGATGACGAAACTGCGGCAGATGTTCCCTGCGCGCCTCGTCTCTCTGAGGGGTGACCTGGGGTGGCCCGCGAGATCACCAGATTTGAGCATCTGCGATTTTTTCCTGTGGGGCTACCTCAAGGAAAAGGTTTTTAAACATCGTCCTCACACTTTGGAAGAGCTGAAGACACGAATTAGAGAGGAAATCGCCACAATTCCAGTCGATATGTGCCAGAAGGCTGTCGAAAGTTTCAGAAATCGCCTCCATCAGTGCATTGCTGCTGAAGGCCATCATCTTGCTGATGTAATCTTTAAAACTTGAATAAACAAATGGGGTGAAATACTGAATCAAATAAAACAAACCGCATTTTTCTATGTTGCGCCGTTTTTTTTTATAGCCCTTTTTAAACTGCACTGTTTGTTTTGCCCCACCCTGTACTTGACAACGTTTTCCCCTGTTTGCGAAGACATTCAATTAAACAAGCACTTTTCATAATGAAATATTAATTTTCCAGTACCTATTTGACTGTTGAGCGTACTGGCTGAAAAAATATGTATACTCCGATGCTTCCCTCTCTGATCCCTTTTTTCGAGTCAATTACGCGAATTAAAAACACCGCGTCAAATGTATCGGAAATACGTCTGTTTGCTGGATGAAGTTCCGATTTGATCATATTTTTATTTACGGAGCAGTACAAAATTAATACTGACGTTTCAATTGAAAGATTGTATCGATTTTATGGCATGTTGGTATCAGGTATTTGAAAACACGATCATATTTGATCAGTGCTGAATCGGAAACCCGATATCCATTCAATCGAATATCATATATGAAATTTCCACCGAGAAATCCGATTTGCTGTTTACAGTAAACTTTGAAAATTCAAAAAATTGAAACAACAAATTTGAAGAACTTAGTCTAATACAAAAGTTGGCGTGTAGGTAATTTTGTTACATACCTAATAATATTATGAAACAAAATTACACGCCAAATTTTGTATTAGATTTTCAAAAAATATTATTATGTAACTAATTGTCGCTTACAACCTATCGTTGCAATCGTTGCTAAGCATTTGTGTTGATTTCTCGAAGTGATTTCTAACGTGGAAACTAATCGCATTCGTGTTGACATGAACCAGAAACAGCCTCTAAACTGGGATGCCACCACTATCATACCACAACTTCGTTTGTACCTAAATGTAATAAACAATTTCCAAACCGTGTTTATAAGAGAGACATTGTACTGTAGGCTACAGTCCGTAGCGCACAAAAGACATAAAATGTCCCAATGTGTTGCAGACTCGTATGCAAGCGTTTTGGAGAGCGTTACTCTTTTCTTGGTGGACTGCAAAGCCTTGACAGCAAAACCAAGAAATGAAAAAAAGTAGATTGATTAGTTTAATGACATCACAGAGAAGGTTGTTTGGTTATTTTTCATTAGATACAGGTTATGTATGTGAGGGTCTGAAGGTTTGGTCATCAACAAAAACCAATATTGACGAACGTCCAATTAATAATTTTGTTTCAAGTATTTTTGATGTTTTCGAGTCGAATTTCGGAAATTCTATGAGTCAGTCAATTTTCTTCCTTAATCCGAATCGATTATAACAATTTTTAATAAGATTACGAGGTATGGCGAACTAGTTTTAAGGCTGTCACAGAGTTCCTTAGGGAGAAATGTGTCCAATGGATGACAGAAATATTAACGGCGAATCATGAAAAAATCATGAAAAATCTTCTGCTCCCTTGAAGATTGTTCCATTTGTGTTGGTCTCTACAGGCTCTGATTCATGGCGTGAATTGAAGAGAATACCAGAAAGTCTAAAATGCTAGAGTGTGCTTTTTTTTGAAACCCTCTAAATAACTCGAGAGAGGGAGGGGATAGGGAATTACTTGGAGTAAAATGAAAATCTCGACAATGAGCCCAAGCCGCGGTAAGTTCGTGACTGAGGCGACCGGGCGCATAGAGACAGCCACATCTCAGCCTTTTTCCATCTGTTTCCCTCAACGCCGCAAGCTGCTCATCTCGCCCTTTCCCCATCTGGCACTCTTGAGTTGCAGCATTCCAACGAGGAAAGAACTTGAAAAAAAAAGAAGAAAACTACTCCTTCCCAGGAACACCCTGGACATCTTGAGGGGGGAGGGTTAGGTTTCAGAAAGGAGGGGGCAGGAGTGAGAAAAAAGCGAGAGGAGAAGATCTTTTGCATTATTCAAAGGAAAGCATCCGAGTTGATTATTTGAGAAGGGAAGTCAACTTGAGGGCTAGAATAGAAACCCTCGAAGATCCGGGGAGGAGGGAGTAAACGACTGGGTAAGGTGTAGCTTGCAAAGAGTAAACCCTGGAAAAAGCAATTACCTCGAAGCATGTTAGCTCCGATCTAAACAAATCGGAAAGGACGAAAAAAAAGGATCTTAAAACCCCAACCTTTCAACCTAATGATCCGCTTCACGTATGCAGATTTGATCAAGGCTGTTCAAAGTTTTACAAGGGCCTTTGGGCTCCATTTTCTTGAGAACGTTCGCTGTTGTTTTTCCCTTCATGTGGAATTCACGTCGGGTGTTTATCGACATTCGGATGGGAACGAGTATTAATGTTGCGCAGAGGCAGGGGAAAAGTAATGTTGGTGTTGTAACGAAATGGTTTTGTGGCTACTAAATTGTTAGGACAAGATGTCATCTATGAATTAACCGACCTACAGACACGTATTTATACTTCCTTCCTATGCTTCCTTATTACCACTTTTGGCATTATAATGCAAAAAGTGGTTAAAAGGAAGCATAAGAAATTCACTCCTCATCTCCCGCCAATTATTATTTTGGTGACGTTAACCAATTTGACAAACGTTATATACTTTCCAGACGACCCCCAACTTGACGGGAGGATGACACTGCACCTTGACAGGAGTGCAGAATGAAAAATGGAGCGAACTCAACTTGTCACTCGTAACAACGTCCGCTAATCTGCAACAAGACCCGAAGAGGGACTTTCCCTTTGGAAATCCACGCCAGGACACCCCTTCAGCCGTCTCAGGGTTGGATCCCGAGGGGCGACCGCATGGACACCTGAACTCAACTGTTTTGCTGCTTCACCATTAATTATTCAGATGAGTAGCGGGAACGGCGAGGGAGTTCGCATTGATCCACCCATCTCTCGGTGGAGCCAGGTGCTGAAATTCCTTTGGATGGGTGGATATTGCAACTAAAACACAAATTTTGGAGTCCCCAGGCCAAAAGACACTTATAGCCACGTACCTGACGATACATTTGCCAATGAACCCAATAAATTTTAGTTCAAATCAATTTTGAGTTGATCCACGTACCTTTGACTAATCATCTTCGTAGGTTCCTCGGACTAATAGGGTTTTGGAGTTAACGCCAGCAGATCGGCATCTATTTCCTAGAATATATTATTTTGATACTAAATCATTACTACCTTGTCTCTAGCTACTTTGAATTACGACACATTTAGTTCTTCACCTCTATGATTTTTAGATATCAGGGAAGTTAGACCAAACTTGGTTCCCTAATAAATACTCATACATACACATACATGTATGTATGTGTATAATAAAATATATATATTTTATTATCGTGATTCGTGGTTATCAAGTTCTTTATTAAGTTTTTTTTTTAAATTTTATTTTATTGACATTACATTGTTTACATATGATGTTGAGGGATATCGAGGATCGGTCAAATGAAAATTGATTTATGTGCCAACGTTTCGAAGAATATATTTCTTCATCTTCAGGGCAGTGTACAAGATGGAGTTGGACTTCAACAGGGAAGTTCGTGCCTCCAGATCACAGAAGTAACAGAAGTAACAAGAAGTAATCACAGAAGTAACAGAAGTCACAGAAGTAACAAGAAGTTGTTACTTCTGTGATCTGGAGGCAAGAACTTCCCTGTTGGAGTCCAACTCTATCTTGTACACTGCCCTGAAGATGAAGAAATATATTCTTCGAAACGTTGGCACATAAATCAATTTTCATTTGACCGACCCTCGACATCCCTCAACATCATTCTTAATGACGGTCAACAAATCACACACACGTATTGTGTACATAATTATATTACAATTCTTAATACATTTAAACAGTTCTTTGTACACAGAAATATCTCTTGTTGATAAGATTGAGCAGTATTCTAGGTTTATATCTGTCTCTCTTAAAATTGCACTAAACAACACTTTATTAAGTTAAGTTGCCTGATTTGCACTGCGTTACTGCATAATTATTATATTACTCCCACTATACCAACGATCCACTATTATAGTGGATTGTTGTTATAGTGGGAGTATTTACAATTAATGACAATTAGTAAGCATGGTAACGATCGAAAAAATTAAGCATGCCATTTTAACATGATTTATCAACCTTCCATTACCCAAATCCTGAAAATACCAATACATCACTTGAATCAAGTTGAATAATGCACCTGGGTAGACACGTAAGCCCTAGAATTGTTATTATTCAATCCAGATTAAATTGAACAGAGAACTGAAGGACGGGGAGGGGGAGGAATTGAACCCCCTTTTAAAAAGTATAATCCGACCGATTGATTTAATGATGAACCGAAATAATTTAATATTTTGATATTCTTCGTAATGCCTCTGGTTTATAGACGTTGTTTTCTAAAACTTTGTATCCCGCGAAATCCTAAATAATACTCTCCCGCTGAATTATGTACCCTTGGTTCGGTTTTTACCGGGAGGGAGAAAGGGTTGCTGGAAATTATAAACAAATCCCACTTCAGTGGAAGATGTATATTTAATGGTTAAGCAGATGATGAGCCGTCGGGGTGGAGGGTGTGGGCGGTTGTATTATTCATGGCCTACCCAACAAATAGCCATAGCAAACAGGTAATCTTCTTCCGGAATACATTATAACGGGCCTAGTAAATCCTGGGCTTCTGGAGATGGGACCCCGTCTTGAATTGACGGAACGGGATTTGCTGGGGACGTTAAGACATGAACTTGGAATAAGTAATAATGCACGAGTAATGCCTTGGAATTGGCTCGACACTTACAAATCAGCTGTTGGTTGTTTGAATTACTAACAGACTTTAACATGGTCTCGGTTCGACGTTAACAGACCTCACACTCTATTTCCCTTAACACACGATTATGTTAATCGTACGTGTATGTGCATATCGCAATAGTCAATTTTTGTCCACAATTTTCTTCGTCGTAAAATGTTCGACCATGTCTTCATTTAAATAATTGTTGTGAACAAACCAGTCTTAGGAGGATGAATGAATGAATATCGTTTTATTTACAAATCTGGCAAGTATCGGGCTCTCATGTCCTCTCTTACACCTAACCAGAACTAGAAAAAAATAATAATGAAATATAAATACGTCTACGTATAATTGTAAATGATAAAAAAAAGAAAATAACTTGTCCTTCAACAAAAAATGGCACGTACCGAAATAATCGTGGAAGTTATCATATCCATAGCGTAACTTCTGCTTTCTAGCATTAGAACCGTTTGATCAAATACTGTTCTGTGGCTTGGAATCTCAGATGTAAAGCGATGGTAGAATATGGACTTGCATAGAACCTTACCTAATTGAGAATTGAAACAACATAATAATAATAATAGAAAAACACCAATGTATAGAAATACTGCACATTTATTTGTTTATTTCGATTTGTTTATTTTTGGTGTAAGTAATTCAATTAAGGAATATCTTGATTAGTCTAAGGGAATAGGAATTAAATTGAACAGTCGCAGGCAAACTCATCGGACGGTCGCATGACCATGATTATTGCATGTATCTTTGTAGGACAAGAAGTGTAACCATTTTATTTTATTTTTCAATAAAAACATGTTTTTCTTCTTTCTTCTTCTTCATTAGAACCGTGGGTATAACAACGAGTGGAATGGGTCTGTTCACTCTAGTGTTTTCAAAATCAAACCTACTTTTGTTCGTATTTTTGACAGCAAATCGTTATGCTCCTACCAAACAATAAAGGTACGTGGTTTTCCAATAGGTTTCAACATTTAAAAAAAAAAAAAAAAAAAAATATCGTCAAATCAAGTTCATGGAGAACCTTCAAGGTGAATAGGAAAACCTTGAATTTGACTCAGAAATCGTCGCTTAAGAGGCAACGCTTAAGAAATCGTCGCTTAAGAGAGAGTTTCTATGTCATGTTTCACAAAAGAAACCTCAGCTTTTTTTCGACTCAAGCTTTTTTTTTTAAATCTGAGGATTTGGTTAAAATTTAATGCAATGGGTTGACTCGGAAATCATCTGATAATAATATTATGTATTAGATAATAGAGAATCCACAGTCATGCTGCATGACTATAAGAGCGAATTTTCGAAGAAATAACTGGTTTTACGTAAAATGTATCCATTGAAGGACTTGATGTAACAACCACGTTTCTTCATCTTCAAAGTGCTCCAGTTTGAGAACGGGATGAGATATCGCAATTCTAATTTCACCATCGTGTTCAGCATAAAAAACCTTTAAAATGAGGAATCACGTGTCAGACTGTTTCATTTTGGGAATTTATGGGTAATCCCTTACATGAGGAACATGAGGTCACCTATTTCGGTGAGTAACCTCAATTTAAAACACTGTACCTCACTATGTACTATCGGCATCTAAATCTAAATATACATGTCGTCACGGAAAACACTTTGATATTCTGACCCGAAAGTGAAGCTCCAAACGAACGAAACCAGAAGAAAATATAAGAAGAATCAGGGGAAAAGGTGAGAGTAAACGACGGCAGAACGATAATTGTTGTAGTGCGGCAATAATTGAGGCTGGTGAAGTCAGCGGATAAGATGGTATTGTTGTCATTAGGTTGAAGTATCTGCGATCTCGGTTTACCTTCTTCCAAGATGAAACTTCGTGGCTCCAATCCGCTTTCAGGTGGTTATGTTTTTACCTTCGGAGCGGGAAGGAACGATTTTCTTGCCTATTATAGTCTCGCAGGAGAAATTGTGTGGGCATTGCAAGAAGCGATAGCAGAAAATGGAAGGTTTTCGAAACGAGTTTTTTTCTCTTCTGTAATGGGGGTTGGAAGTTTACTGATGTTTGGATATGATACGCGCTGCAGAGTGAGAAGGGATTTTAATTGTTTCCAAATGGAGGTATAATTAACTGAGTCCACGAATCAAGTAAAATGAAATCACCAGCGACCGTGAAAGGAACAAATAAAGGTAGTTTATTATTCAGCGTGCTTTTTGTTGAATCAAGTGAATTAAACCAAGATTAATTGAGGCCAAAAAAATAATATAAACTAACCACGTTCACAGTTTAAACGAATTTAAAATCAGTAAACTGATGTTGATGGATACCACAGGGAAGCCATATGGGACTGCTATGTTTTAGTTCCGATAGCGCGGTGGACCAATTGCATTGCTCGGGTATCGGGTGTTTGCTCTTTGCTGATGACCTGAAGTTATTCTGTCATGTGGAATATGAATCGGACTGTGAGGCCTTGCAGATATCGATGACCATGCTGAAGTCTTCGTGCATTGAGAATAACTTATTTCTGAACCCCGAGTAAGTGCTCTGTTACGTTATTCTGTCGATCTGCGGACTGTCTGGAGTTCACCTATACCCAACACCAATTGGGAGGGTCACTACTCTTTCGAACCAACGAGATTAGGGACTTGGGAGTATATGCACAGTTGAACTTCAACAAACATGTTGAGGTGGTTGCAGCCAGCTCGTTTAGGACCCTCGGCTACATCAAACGCAACACTAGAGAATTCACCCAGATTCAGCCGATTGTTGTCCTTTATAAGCTGGTTCTACCAAGGCTAGAATATGCATCCACGGTATGGTCGCCCCTGTACACCGATCATAAGTACGCCTTGGAGAGGGTGCAGAGCAAAATTTCTCCGGTACATCGGCTATAAACTTGCATTCCACAGTCCCAGGTGATCTACGAATCCTTGCTGCAAACATGAGGTCTGCAGACGTTAGAAACCAAGAGACAGATTGCCAATATGTCTGTTTTGTACAAACTCTTGAATCTCCAATTTTACTCGTCGACTCTTCTGTCCAAGATCTCTTTTCGGATTCCTCGAGCGACTCGTTCTACTCTGCTATTTTTCACACCGTTTTCTGCCACGAATTACCTTCTTCATCGCCCAAACCATAAATGTCACTTCACGTGTAGGTATTTGTTGAATAAATTAAACTTTTTCTCGCTATTTATCTCGATGTTGGTTTTTTTCGAAAGAGGAAGATTGGAAAATTAAGTTTACAGCCTACGTTCCAAAAAAACTTCAATTTTCATACGGTTCAACGCTTTCTCACCTCAGGTGCGAGGGAGCTAAAACGTTCATTGGTTCCTCACCAAGGTTTTGCATTTTGACATAACTCCTCCAGAACCTTCACTTGATCCGTAGTGCCTTTTAACACAACCCACCGTGAAAACAGCCGTCTGCACGTCCAATCAGCTTTTATTGGTCATCAAAACTGCCCCTGTCTTCTATTTCAACCCTCCAGTAGCCATTTTTTTAGACCATCGCATTTTTTTCGTTTCCCCTCTCCGGTCTCCCCATTTTTTTCTTTTCATTATTTCACGCCTCACCCCGAACCTTTTTACTTCGGTTATTTGCTTCAGCCTTTTAATGCTTCGATTTTTGTTATGGGACCCCCATTCCCTACTCTGCACCCCTAGGCCGTTCCTCTCGCAACCTTTCTGTCCATCCCCAATGCCTATTCACGGTTCCTCCCTTGAATCATGCAAATAACCGTCAACACCTCACTTGGGGAGGAAGGCGGAAAAAAAAATTAATTTATTTTTTTGATTCTCTCCCCTCCATCATTCATGACTTTTAATAAACGGATCTTTGGCTAATGTAAATGAATATTTTATCTCGGTGACAGGCAAAAATATTTGATTGCTAGTTAAACAATGGGTGGGTTTTCAGTCGATATAGCACCGAAAGAACGTTCATGGTTTTCAATATACAATAAGAAATCACCTCTCAAATTCCAACTCCGGATATTGCTGCCTGGGAGTCCAGGAGAACTATCGATTTTCATCTTAGCGAATTTTTACAGAAAAGAAAGTTATTGTTCTAAGTTCAAAAACTCGAATTTTTGAAAACACGTTCTACCAAAATCCGCTCCAGACCATCCCGAATCCACTGCCAAAAGACACCAAAAATCATATGTACATATATTTATGTCTGTGTCATTCCAGACGATAACTCTCGATAGAATTGAGATAAAAATTTTAAATTTGCTCAAAAGTTCTGTCTTGGCAATCCAAAGGCTATGTTCGTTTACGGCTAGGGGTTTTGTGGTGTTTTAGGGAGGAAAAAGTTACCCACTCAGTCTGACAAGTGAAACCTCATTCTAAAGGTCTTTTACGCTGGACACGATGATGAAGTCAGAATCGCGATATCTCATTCCGGTCTCACTCGGGAGCACTTTGAAGATGAAGAAACGTGGTTGTTACTTGAGATCATCCTCAAAGTTCATATAATTTGATCTGATAACGGAATGAGATATCGCAATTCTGACTTCACCATCGTATTCAGCGTTGAGATATCTACAAGCTGAGGGGTTACTAGGCAAAAAATGGAGACAAAATTTGTTACAAAACCAGTAAAATGCAGACATTTTACATAAAACTAGTTATATCTTCGAAAATTCGCTCTTAAACCCATGCTGCATGGCCGTGGTTTTAAAAAAAAATAGTCTCGTATCTTACCCTGACAAAAGAACACTCTTTCAATGCTTAGAATACTCCTGAAGAAGGGCCCTAAGAAGACGTAAAGTTGATTAACAAGCGTACAACAAAGAAAGTATATAGTCACTATTCTAAGCCTTTTCGTACAGTGGTGTCGACGTATATCATTAATAATTTGAAATCATTGTTTTTAAGATATACTGAACGGGAGATGTACAACATAGTTGATAAGTATAATTAGGTCATAAATGATGTCTATCTCATTCTCCTTTTGTACGTCTAGGAGTCGTACACCTTCACAGCGAGATATCGGTTGATAGCTTTCTGTTTGAACTCAAATGGTAACAGATGATGGTAAAATGCATTAAGAAATATCATTAAGATACCCATCACTTCTATCCAATCTCGCCACCCCCTCAAGGCCGCACAATCCCTATATCCGCCTCTCACCCTGTTGAATCTCTCTCACATGTTGAGTGGATCAAGTGTGGGTTCCCCATCACTGCACACCATCCATTCAGAAGAGATGATTCAACATTCCTAGTATCACCCTCCTTTAAAGCAGGACTCATCAAATAACTTGTTTTGTTCCTTAGCGAACATAAAGGAATAATAATAAGCTGTACAAATGTTTGGAAAACGAAATGTGTGAGGAACCTAATAGGTGGAGTAGTTTTTGCCTTCAATCTACATTAGACATTACAACATATTATGTTTATAATGTTATAATATGTTGTAATGTCTAATATAGATTGAAGGCAAAAACTACTCCACCTATTAGGTTCCACACACATTTCGTTTTCCAAACATTTGTACAGCTTATTATTATTCCTTTATGTTCGTGCTAATAACACTTTTTGGTACCATAATGGCCTGATTAATAATTACCACAAAGTTTATCTTTCAGTATAATATAGCGAGGTGAATAAAAGTGCAGAATCGAGCCTGAGCCCAACTGGGTCGAGGGAATTTCTACCTTGTCTAAGCTCCTCCCTCAATACACAGTAAGGTATTGGTAATAACCCCACACTTCGCCGTATGAATTGGGGTTACCTCAGCCTGAAAACACTACAGCGTATAAATTTGGATTCAAAAGTGTTGTTTATAAGTCACCTGCGTTCTCGCTAGGGGAGGTTTATTAATACTTAAAAAATGACGTTAAGCGCATTAACCCTCTGTATTCTTAATAAGGAAGCGAATCTCACCTGGTGCCTCAGGAAAAAGGTAGTCAGTGGCAGTGGCCGTGGCCGTGTTAAGGTTAACGTTTTGTTATTCTGCAATACCCTACAGCCGAGGCCTACCCGGGGCGCCACCTTGTTTTCTTTTGTTAATTAACCACGCGACGGCAACTCCACGTTAAAATAAACCTCTAAACCCCTTCCTTCACATTCACCACTTTTCCGCTAGGTCCCCCATCGCCTTTCTCCCCGGTAATTAAAAGACAACAATATCCCTCCGTAATCCTTGTCCAATTACGCCTTATCCCCGCCAGGAGCGCCACCGGCTTCCACCCAGCAGCATCTTGTTAGGGGTTGAATATAATAACGTGTTCAAGTTATACCTGAAGGTTGAATCTGGCATTTTCCGTTCTGCGAAGTTAACTTCAACTACAGGTTTCGGGAGCTTTTTAAACATTTATGACGTAGAAGCTTCATTCGGCCCAGTTTATTAAAATATGTACATTTATTATTTATAAGTTACAAACATTCAAACTTCAAGAATTTATTGTTAATCAACGGCTCATTGTAGAGTGTTCCGGAATGACATACATGCACCTATCTCACAACCCCGTTCTGTTTGAATCAGTTGGGCCAGTTTGAACAATGACCTGACATGTCGCCGTATGATTCACGCTCATTTAAGACTTTTAATGGCTCTACCTTTGAGCTCTCATTGCGAACGAACGCCTGGTTGTACAACGCTCCGGATGGTCTTAAAAATTATCTGAATCGAAATCTATTCAAATGTGGTCAAAACCCAGTACCGTCAAATTTAAAATTATCGAGTTATGGCGTTTTCAACATTTCAATATTTATTTTGAACCCCTGCCTATTAACCTAGGGCTAAGGTCGGATGGAGTTTTTTTAAAACGTGGAACATGTTTTAGCCTTTACATTACTGGCCGCAGCACAGGGCCGAGATCAGCTGAGTGGCTCCTAAACCTAATTTCTATGCTATTCACACTATGAAGCTGTAATTTGGTATGTAGCCTCCTTGAAATTTTAACTTGACGTTGCTCATGCCCCGCATCAGGTGAGTGGCTAAAACATGTTCCATGCTGATAGAAATTTAGCCGTAAGACTCAAAACGAATGGGAAAGGGAGGTCCAGGGGTGGTCTGCAGAACTGAGTTTTATTCGATTTTCTTAATTTACTTAACTTTAAACGTAAACCAACAAATGTTGGGGGGGGGGGCAGGGATTACAATTATTTCTTGCTTGGTCGATATTCCAATTATAAGTACACACCCTTTCAGCAGAAGTTTTGGACCCTCAAATTTTCAAACATTCAGAACCCTATTTTTCACCCCATCCTGCTGTTTTGGTGGGTTATCGAAAGTTTCAAGGATTCTTCCGAACGCCGAACTTCAGTCAAGTGTAATGAGGCCGAACCAAAATACGGCCGAAGGGCAGCAGTTTTGTCTTCTATTTTAGTCGATTTTAGTCGATCACAAAGGTTCGTTATCGAGCTAAGTTTGGAAATTATTTGGAAATTCAGCGAGGAACGATCCCGCACAATCCCTCGATTTATAAGTTGATCGAAGCCAGTATAAATTATATGTATATTGTATGAATATCAAACACGGCTGCAATACTACGACTTCTTCTTCTTATTATTACTACAACATGCCCCCACACAACTCTACTGTAACCATAATAACTTCATTAATAAATACTGCACATCAATAAGAGTCGAGGTAGAAAAAACATTCTTTCACAGGGGATTTTAATGAGGGGGCGTCCTTAAAAAACGCAGTAATTAAGCAGGAGAAGTCGCTCTCTATTCAAAAACCACAGGGGCAGTTCGTATCTTCTTTTCAAAAGAACTCGAAAGCGAGATGAAGTCGTAGGAGTATACGATTCAAGGCAGAAGACGAACTTCTTGCGGTTTGAAAAAAGAAAGAAAACTTTGAGCCTCTTATTTAATTTGGGTTTGGTCTCACTCTTGAATAGTACCACCTCCTTAAATGCACGAGGAAATCATAAGGAGTTAGTAAATTATAAGATTTATGCAATTATCTCGTTTCTTTGGAATAATTAGGAGTGGGTAGCTAGCTCTACATAGCACAAAATAACTATTATACGTACTGTCAATAATACTTAATATACAAATTAAAACAAACTTATGATTTGATAGAAGATCTTATCATGCAGCTGCAACGGCCAACACTTTCCCTCGCCCTAACCCCAAGAAGTTACCATTCCAACAGTCAACTGCACTGAGAGTATCAGTTCCCTTGCCTCGATCACCTCCTGAAGAAAGCAGTGGAACTGGACCGTTATGGTTCTGTCATCCGCCCTGAATATCCTGACCGTGAACCATATGAAGACATTGGTGGACGATGGTGGCACAAGAAGTGCTCAGATACATCAAGCAGCTGACGAGCAAGTGGACCAGGTCGTTCGCCTCCGGCAAATTGTACAGCTTGCACTGCGGCAGGATTGAGCCTTACTATTTTATATCTCACAATAATTCTTGGAGTGTGCAGACGAACCGCCCTGAGCTACTGAGCATTGACCACCACTGACCGACACTGAACATAACGGAAAAGATCCCAGTTCTTCAACAAATACTGCACAGCTTCTCTAGGCGAATGGGGAGTAACGTGCATAAAACTTGAATCATACTAGTCCAATTTATTGCATACATCATTCACCTTTCGTCCAACCTGTGGAAGCGCACAACTAAGGGTGTCCAAGCAGGAAATCTCTCCATTGAAGTCAGATTCCATCCCGCGCAGGGAGGCACCAATTACGTTCCACATCGCAATTCCTGCTCCTAAACAGCTCCAAACGCTGATTTACCACTATAGAATCATCAAACGCCTTATTAAAAATCCTGCCCAATCAGCTCAAAGTCTCCCTGCAACACTCACGGACTCTAGCTTCGTTCCACACATATATTATATGTTGAGCTGATTGGGCAGGATCCTCGACCTCTTCAGAAGAAGCCTTGGTCTAATATATTCGGTGTCTTATCCCTACCAAGGCTTCTTCTGAAGAACTCGAGGATCGAGTGCCCAGATACTTGAAAGAAGAGACCTGGTTGACTGGTCTGCTCTTGTACGAGTAGATGATGGGAACTGCGAATAATTACAGAACCATTCAACTTACTTGAAGTCGAAATACTGTTTACTAATTAGGTTTAATTAGAAGTTTTATAGAATTCTAAATACCTTGTTTGGTGTCGATTTGATCCAGACATCAATGTGATATGACTTTGTTTGTATTACTTGACGAATTCTGAAGTAGTTCATGAAAAAGTCATCAAACCATCGCAAAATCCCCTTGATAAAAATTATTATGTTGGGTCGATTACCGGTGAATAAATTGCTCATGATATTAACGGTGGATTGAAGTATTGAACTAAGCCGTCACTGGCGCATGACGGAAAACACAAATAGACTGAAACAAACAAACCATATCGATTTGGGTGGTGTTTGCGTCATGAACTTCGTCAGTTTATTATGATCCTCTCTGACTCTGCATAATTATCTAGTGAGACTTGAGCTCCTGTCGCGAAGAGAATTCACATCAATTACAGTTATTTTGTCAAGTAATTTTACTTAACAGCGGAGCTTTTCGGGAAATTGTCAACTGTAGGCGATGATGAATCACCTACAGAATCCGAACCGTAGGATGGAAAACGACTCGATTCCAGTCAATATAAACGACTTCCAAGAATTTCGCACGAACAGCGAGTTATACAATGAAAAACTGATATTGTGACATGTAATGACTTACTCGTATAACGAATTTTTTTCGGAATATAAAAATGCTTGAAGGGATATCAAGAAAAGGGAAGCTTATTTCATCTCAAGTTGCGCATTCGGATCAAAAACTCTTGTGAAAAACGGGACGGAGGCACCTTGCAAAAAGCAATATATGCCCTTGATAAAGAGAGGAGGAGAAATATCAAAGGAATCCGGGAGTTATGCGTTCCCGGTAATTCAGTTTTAGAGTTCAAAAGGTTGAAAACAGATAATTAATTCGCAACAGGCGAGCGGAGGGAGTTTACAGTGCGACCTGCCTTTCTCCTCGTGTACTAATTCAAAATTCAATCCTCGAAAAACGTCAGTGAGAAAAGGATGTTTCTCCCCTCTTTTCATCCCTTCAGACCGTCATCTGAAGAGGAATTATAATTTCGCTTCCTATTACATTTCCCTCGAATAACCCAGAATCTTTATAGTGACGATACTTTCGGTTTATTATTTCAATAATACCCCCCCCCCCCTTCCCATAGTAGTCGCTCCCCCAGAATTCACGCTGACAGCCACCCCAAACGTTCCCCAAATTCACTAACCTAGAAAGCTGATATTTGAATGGTAGGTTTTTTGGGGCATCTGAAATCTGAATACAGTGCACCTGATGAGCTGTGTACGCTCAGAGGCTACGAGTATCTTCTGTCCTAGTCAACCTGGGGCATCTTAACACGTTCAGCGCGGGAAGGAAACAGCTGACAACGTCAGTGACGGGACATGATTTTCCCGGAAATTTGACATAAGCACCCTGAGTTTTGATAAGAAAGTTAGTTAGAAGTATATGAAGTAACAAGGAAGCCATTTTGATCATTTGAAGGACATGATGTTATAAGACATCACTAGTAAGGAGGGAAGGATTCGTACATGCAAACCTGCAATACACACGATGTCCGCCCCTGAAGAGATATGTTATACAACGTCATGTTATAAAAATGATCAAAATGGCTTCTAATACTCACATACGAGTATATCACTACTCATGATGTTTAGTATATGTTTGAAATAAATGTTTTATGAAAAGTTCAGGATAAGGCAAGAACTTTGGTTTTTACGACTTTATATAACAGAACATGTACTGATTGGTATAGTTACGTACCTACCTATGATACCTATTTTTCCGACAGTAGTTCTCTACAGAATTTGTCATAATCTATACTATATAATAAACTCTGCAAATTCTTGACACAACGGTTTATTATCTTCCTTGTGCAGATCACCCTTCTGTCTATACCAGACTGTGTTGCAAATCGGCACCATACCATATTCTCACCGTACTCATACCATACCATACGAATTTCTTTCCTATCATACCATACTGTATTATACCAAATCATACATACAATAATATACCATACCATACTCATACCATGTCATACAAACCGAGTGAATATTGAAATGTCATCCATTTCTACCTATATTTAAAATTTCAAGTATCTAGCTCATCATCAAAATTTAATTTGTTTAAACAAATAGGTATTATTTAAACAATTTTACAGACAAGAAACCGAGTGAATATTGCATTGTGATCCAGTTCTGACCTATTTTTAAAATTTCAAGTCCATAGCTCATCATCAAAATTTAATTTGTATTATTACAAAAAGGTATTATTTAAACAATTTTACAGATGAGAAACCGAGTGAATATTGCAATGTGGTCTATCCCCGACTCACGGTTAAAATTTCTAGACTGTAGTTTACCGGGAAGATGTAAAAAGGTAGTTTTATTCTGGGCGTCTGGGGGTTGGGTCACATAACGGCCGTTTTCGACGCGAAAGTTAAGTGTTTTTCCTAAAACTTTGCGCGGTCACTGTGAACGAACGGCTGGTCGCACAAAAATCCAATTGGTCTTAAAAGATTCGTAATTTTTCAGGTCATTCAAAGGTGAACTAAAATTTACACGGTTCAGTTAAATATTTGGAGATAAGACATCGTCGAAATTTTAAATTTCGTTTTGAACCCCTTCCCCTTGACCTAGGGTTATGAAAAGTTTCGAGGATCATTGTGGGGCTGGTCCAAACCCAGAAACCAAATTTCGTAATTTTAGCTCAACGCTAACTGGGCAAAGTGGCGCGGACGGCGTACGGTGGACGGCGTACGGCGTACGGTGGACGGCGTACGGCGTACGGGTGACGGACGGATTTTTTTTTATTCGATTTTCTGAATCTACGTATCTTGAAACGTAAACCAACAAATTTTTAGGGGGGGGGTTAAAAAAAATTTTTCTTTGGGCGATTCCAATGGTTCATTATCGAAGATAATAAACCAAAACGTGTTATGAGGACGTTTTTGCTTATAACTTTTTAAAGGTTGAACGTAAATCCGATTGTAAGTAGTTTCTGGATTCAGCTCGACGAGTACTTTCAAGTGGTACTTCAATCAGGATGTTAGTGGGAGGGGGCGGGGTGCAGGTTTGGGGGGGGGGCTCTAGAGGCATTCAAAACTACTTGACCAGTTGGAGTGCAACTTTGGGAATTTGTTGTGTGAACCTTGAGGAATGTTTCTAAACAGGTAGGGTGGGTCAATAGTATGGGGGGGGGGTTAAAGGCAGTTAGGGTAGGGGGTGGGGGGTTATTACCGGGATTTCATAACTACTTGACCGATCTGATTGAAAATTCGGGAATATGTTGAGTGAACATTGACGAATTGGAGTGAAACTTTGAAATTGTGTTGTGTGAACATTGGGGAAGGTTTCTGACCAATTTAGGAGGGGGGGGGGTAACGGTTGTGTGTGACTTGACCGATCTGAATGAAACTTAGGAGAAATGTTGAGTGAACGAGGGGGCCTGTCCTAAAGGGGGTGTCTGTTCTACCGTTGCGGGTACACAGCTAGTAATAAATAAGTATAATTCTGTAGAGGCACTTCTTTGACCCATTTTTTTCTTCCTAACATCTGCATACCAGCTCGTATTCAGGCCTTGTAATCCACGAAGTTGTCCCTTCAACACCTTCCAAAAATGATGGAAGAGATAAAAATTTAATTGAAAACAACAAAAAGCGCGACACCTTCGACTGGAATATGTGTTTATGTGCACGTAGAATTTGCAAGGTTGCAAGGTTTCACAACGCTGCTAAAACAAAGAACCTATTCCAACTCTACCCCAACCTTTAACCTTAGTGAACTAAACTGAATATGAATCGTTTTCTTATCTCTAATTCAATTCATTGAGCCCTTTCACCTCCTTGAAAACCCCATTTCCACAAGAACAAAAGGATTTGATATAACTGAGGAAACGCCAACTTGATTTGCGACGCCACCCCCGCTTCCTCTCAAAGATAATTCTCCAAAGATAAGCGAACCTCTTCGACCCTTTGTTTCTTTCAAAGTTTGTTTCCCTCCTACCGGAATCTCACGCGCCTTTTCCTAGATCTATCTCCCTTCATTCTCTTCTTTGATTATGCCGACAAAACTGAAGCACAATCTGATAAGCCAATATTTGGTTCTGAACCGAATTATGACTAGGATGCCAAACAGCTTATAAAACCGGTTTTTTTAACCGGCGATTTAACGCTTTTGTGTTTAATCAGATCACAATGGGTATTTGGTTCTTCTCGTGATAAGCTCCGTTTTATGGTAACCGGAGCGTAAAATTCCACTAAATTGACTTGAGATGTTCCCGAAGACCGTCCACTGATATTCATAGTTCGTTCGGCATTAATTAAGAAGCGCTTCATTATACTGCATTATGGTGTTTTGAGAAGGACCTAGGGACCCGAGTTTTGAAGCAATAAAAAGTTTTTTTTCCTCGGGTCTTGTGCTTTCCTACTTTTTTCTCCCTTGATCTATTGCGAACGTCGGATCGACTCAAGGCATGATAAAGCTTTAAAAGGATTCAGTCTGTGAAATAGTAATTTATAGTTAGTTCGTTAGAGCGTCTAGACTTAAGTAGAAACTTAAAGTTTGATTGCTCAGTGTGGCTTAAGTTTTAATTATAACCTAAGTCCATCATATGAAAAGTTGGTCAGAAGACAATTCAGTGATTTATGGGAGTTTGAATCAGGGCATTTATACTATTCATCGACTAATTATTGTTTGTAGGGAACAATCCCACCGTCGGGCCATGAATATAATCAAAATCCCATTTAATTCGCGATTAGGAGAAAACCCTTGCTCATATACTTTTGTATACTTTTGAAGTTACTGCACAGGATTTGATAGGACCCATCGTATGCTACGCGATTGAATTTAATATCACTTCGAGGGCTCATTTCGTGATACCTCTGCTCGCAGTGACGCTCATGTCAACGCCAGCTACTCCGTTGATTTACATTCAAAGTAGATTTAATTCGATGCAGAATCAATTTCATTCCATTTCGATATTTGTTTCTCCGTTAAATAATGGCAGCTCGATACTGATCCAATACAACTTTCTTCGGAAACCCGAACGTTTTGCAGAGCACTTAAAATGTGGGCTAAGGGATTCAACCCTCACCTGTTGAAGTAGCTGTCAAAACAAACCACCGCCCTCCAACGAGGAAATGATGTAACCCTAATGGACCTTCCAGTGTCTTTGACATTATCTCGGTAACCTTGTCACTCAGCGATTTCCTCCGCGACTAAAGACACGACAATAGCAAAGTTCCCCCGACATCAAGGGGCGGTTCTCGACTTTGATATCGTAATTATATACGAGAACGAGTCTATCACAACTTGGTCATGGTTTCCTTACTAAATAAGCTCTGCTCTTCTCCCATGAGCTGTTCAACATTTCAAAATCCTCCATAAATTTATTTGAAAAATTTACGGTTATTCAGCAAGATTACGGTTATTCGAGAAAAGCAAGAAAAGCACTGTACGTTTCGTCGACGAACTTCAGAGGTACAAGCATGAGAGTCTCTCATTGCTCTTTCAAGGTATCTAATTGAGTAGGTTAGTTTATTTTTTTTATTATTACATAATAAATTTTATTTATTTATGTTACAATAATTGTAATACAACATCCAGCAACGTTTTTCTCATTTTTTGTGGTGTACAGATCACTACCTATATCCACTACATATCACTCCATACTAGTGAGTCATGACGAGGTCCATTGGTTTGGTCCTCTTCAGTCTCCATAGTCGCTGTTGTCCAATAGGTTCAATACTCAATTTAATTAATTAATTTCTGTACTTGTCTAAAATTGTTGTACGTTGCATGCTATTTTCAAACGATCTTCGTGAGTTTTGCTGTTCCATCTCCACATCCCATCCCCATCACATCTCCATCTCCATCTCCACATCTCCATCCATCTCGAAAGCAGGGATTTTAGAGGGGATTAAATTGAATAATTTTCCCCACATATTTCTATCTTAGGCTTCCGGTAACAACGAAGCATTTTTCTTCTATTGGATTTGATATTTGAGGGGCTAATAACGAAAAGTTTGAAAAATAACTTGAAATCATTTTTGAAATAATTCAAAATTTGCAATTGTACTAATTTTTCTTCCCTTGTTGAATAATGGCAAACTCTTTACTTTAACCCAAGATACGTCCAGAGCAGTTGAAGATAGCCGAGAAAGTGCATTACTTCACCCTGGACAAGCGCAAGATATTTTCTTTGACTTGCTACTACAGTAAAGAAAGTGCACGTTGAAGGCAGGGATCCTCAGGAGATTACTCCAACTGTGAAACTTCGCTGTAACGGGGGACTTTTATTTATCTTTACTATCGCAAACCTGGTTTATTTATCACTGGGTCCTTCTTCCCGGTTTAGGTGCCCTATTCCTCTCTTTTTACTCCCTGAAAACAGATTATTATAGTTGTAAATAAAGTTGACACCTATTACCCAGTTGGTTGCAAGTTGAAAGGCACGGTAAATAGCTGAAACAACTCCTTAAGACTTTTGCTGCTCTCCTCTCTCAGACAGTCCTTGCCTTCCACGAAACTCAAATTATAGTCATTCCCGCACCCTCTCGATTAGGGGGTTGAAAGAAACTACCACTTCCCTCTCAACCCCATCTTTCTTCCCTTCATTGATTTACAATTTTTTTCTTAACTTTAACTAGCATTATAGAGGCGTGAAAAATTGATCTTTATGCAGGGCTCAGAGGAATCAATTTAGGGGTACATTTGCATGAAATCTGACTGCTGTGGCATATTTTTGTCCTCAATTCATTACACCGCTCATTTAAAGGAAATTGTTGAGTAATTGTCCATGCTCGATGAACAACCAAACAACTACAAGAATTTTAGTAGGAAATCCACATACCTAATCCAAATAATTTATAACTTACTAAGGGGGCATCCAGAGCTGTTCCACTACTGATGTTTGGTAAACGCTAAATCTAATGCAAAACATTGACTGCTTGTAAGAAGTGAGAGAACCATTACAAATTCAATCTTTGAAGCTCCTTTGGTTCAGTTCGTTTAATGTTCATAAGATCCGAGATACTTGGCGTGCTGTGCGAAGTTTTGAAGTGAGGTTGAGACCAGTGTAAAATTTGGAATGAAATGAATATTTCTAATCTACCAGGCATCCTCCAGATAGAAACAACATTGAGGCGGACTTTAAGACTTATTTAGGTACTGTATTTATTGAAGAGAGAAAATTTTCTCCGAACCTGTTTTCTCCTTTTCGCCTTCACCCGTACGAGTAGTATACACATCCAACAACTCTCTTCACCCATCACATTTAAAGCCGTTTCCTACATCGCTGAATCAGCCATTTTAATTTATTAAAACGGGTTAACTCCAGGAAAGCTGGCGTATGACGTGTTTAGAATTTCATGACTTTGAGAAACTCATTCGGAGTGAGAGAACCTGGGGAGAAATGTACCTCCTGTTCTCCTCTCTAGTCCTCCGCTATGCTTAAATAATAATGAAATGTAGCGTATTTATTTGTTTGGCACTTGCTCGGAATTCGTAATGAATATAAATGTAATTTGTGAGCTCCGAGCCCTCTTGTGAGCCAGTGGCCGCTTCTGACGACTCGTGGAATTGTTCGGATGGGGAAGGGGTAGAAAATGAAACGCTCTCAGCATCACAATCACCGAGTTTACGCAAACGATTTCTCCTCTTTTCCGCCGCTTTTCCTCAACTATTTTCATTTTCAGCATTTCGTGAATTATGAACAAAATTCGTCGGTGGGGTACCACGTTGATTAGACGTCGGAAAACTCTACACGTCACAATTGTTGTGTAGAGTTTCAGAATGAACACATCGTAACACTGCTGTACCTTAAATTGAGTAGTACTTTGTCGAGACGAGTTACCGTGATCCAGGGGTTTTCTCGACTACCCGTATACTTCCCTGGGAAACAGAAACGCCTCATCTGTAAATCATAGCATTGGGGAAATTTGCCTTCTGAATGAAAACGTCTGATACGGAATCCCCAGTCATTCCAGTGTCCCCATTTTTTCGCCGGTACGTCATATTGACTTAATGCGTATAATTACAAAATCGATATTCCCATTAAAGGAATCGATTCTTCGCAGTTGAGGCGATTTTTCAAATTTTACGCTCGATTGTTTGGGGTTTTTGGGGAGAAATGCCTCTTCTCGCCTAAAGGTTCTTTACATTCACAAAAACCACTATTTGTTGATATAGTTTTTTGAAGGTGAAACACCACAACCCCGGGAAACCCTAAAGGTTGTTATGTTTAAAAAGACCTCAAGCCCAAACAGCTGAGTAAATATTTGATCGAGAAACGCCTTTCGAGTCCCGATGAGACACCTCAAGAAAAATCTGAAGCGGTTTGGAGCAAAACTTTTGAAGGAGAATCGCCTCAATTCAATTTTAAGTAGAATGAGACGTTTCACCTTCAAATTTCATCAAAATAAACAATGATGTAAGGTTTCTCCATCAAAACGCCTGCATGAGGCATTTCTCCTTCAAGAACAGGTCAGAAAAATTGGAGTCACTTGAAACTCCCATTTTCGTAAACAAGGGAGTTAGAGCCGTTTTACTGACACAAGGTCGAAAACACACAAAAAATCTTAAAATTGAAAAAAGTTGGTTTTTTAGTTGAGTAATGAAAAAACTCCAAGACGCACTTTTTGTTGCAAATTAGCTGTAGATTTGATTCCTTGGGTTTGTCCCATAATTTCTGTAGACACCCTGCAGAGCTGTGTAATGCAAGATCTAGACCCCATAAAAGGAAATACGAGGGAATTCAACTATGTGACTAAAATACAAGTAGTTTCGTTTTCATTACAACCTCAAACCTACTAACTCAACTCAACTCATTGTTGTTTTTGAAATGGCGATGCGTGAAACTGAATTTCGGGTTCAGGGTTTTGGAATATCCTTCCTCGGCAGAAATATGGTGCGTCATCGCATTTGAGAAATCCCAGTTATGTTGGTTTCATTTCCCTTGCCTTCGCGGTGAAACCATTATTCGAGAGGGTACCAAGGACCGTTCCCCATCTCCCTCATATTTGGGAGCTGTCAGTTGGGAAGCATAAATAATGAAACAGGCGGGATTTATTAAGTATTTTGAAGGGGGGGAAGGCACGAGACACCCGATCTTGCACGCCCCTCTATTTCGAAAACGTCAAAAGGTTTGAGTAATTCCATCGAGAAGGAATCCCACGTGTAGGGTTGGATACTAATAGGGACGGTATTCTGTAACTCTCATGATTCTGAAGAGGAGGGGAAAAACCTCCGTTCGGAACGTCCGGCTTCAACAATAGTTTTCGATATGTCACGACTGCGTATTGATCGAAGGTCCTGCATGACAGACGTACGTTTGGCGTAATGTACCGCACTCGATGCCAAAGGCGTGCGTAAGGGTTGGCCAGAATGACTGATACGATCCACCTGCTCGATAACGTACGACAGAGGATAAACTTCCATCCCATCAAACTCCACGGTGGTGTTGAGGCCCCTTGCATTAGATTACATTCCCCTAATACTAATAACCAAGTTAATTATGCACCCTCGTCCTGAAACATTAATCTCGGCGCTCGCAGCTATAACTATTCGGTTGATATACCGTCAGATGCTACGAACGATTTCTTGAAACAAAAGATTAATGGGAAGGTTATTGATGATACAACTGAAGAAACAACTCCGGTCTAACTTTGTTGCCATCGTCTGTAAGGTTGTGAAGGAAAGTTGTTGCCCTGAAAATCATAAATTCCAAGCTTACTTCTGTTCGTGTCTTTTTGGTTAAGACCTGTTACAGTAGTTTGACTTGAACTCAGTTCAAGGCAGTTCTTACGCAAGGGTGGTGTGCACACGAAGAGAATTAATGGGTAAGCCAGAATCCAATGTACCTCAAAAATCGTACACAAGTAGTTAGGGTTGGAGACTCCCTGAGCGGTCCAAGAGTAATTACATGTGGTGTTCCGCAAGGGACTGTTCTTGGGCCAATTCTTTTCCTTCTGTATATCAATGAGCTCATGGACATTAATCTCAGCGGCCAAGTTTTCGGGTTTGCAGATGACACAGCTATGGTTTTTTGGAGTAAATCTTTGGACGATTTGTTAGCTACTTCGAGTTCCGATTTTCAATTGGTGAGGACCTGGTTGGATTTAAATTGTTTGCGTCTCAATTTAAGTAAGTCCTCTGTATTGAGGTTCTCAGCTTCTGATAGGAAGGCTTTGTCCAACCAATCTATGAAGTTTCACGATTATGAGTGTGAAAGACTTCCAGAGTGCTCATGTGGTGTAGTGACTTTTTCTAAACAATGCAAATATTTTGGGGTAATTATTGATCAACATTTGAAATTTAAAGAACATAGGTATACATTTACTTATCCAAAAATTGAGAAAACTTTTTTATGAGAGGTTTTGCAAATTTGAGGTTGTTGAAATTGGTTTACTTTGGGCTTTGCTATTCCCTCGTCAGGTATGGAATTTTGGTTTGTGTGGAGCGTGCTGGGATGGATGATGGCAATTTATCTCAGGTAGATTCTACGAGAACTACAAATTGGTCAAACATCAGGTTGCCCACAATTAATCTTGACCTATATATAGGTCAAGATTAATTTTGGGCAACCTGATATATATAGGAGGAATTCATATGTTGTCGCTTTAAATTTCTTGTACTCTCATAGAATTGACGTTCGGAATTTTTGTAATTTGAAAGTTTTTATAAACTATCTGTGTGATAGGCTTAAGGAGGTGGGACCATGATGTACGAGTAGGTGTGTAAATATAACTTATTTTCTTTTTTCTTCTGTCGGTTTTAAAATTTCTGTGACCTCGGAATTACAAGTTGGAGATTAGCAACTCCACGGAGGGACACAAATTCCTCGAATTTAGGCCTCTGTGGGCACAAGTGTAAATTATGTTATTAAGATACCTTTATTTTGTTTATTCTGGTAAATTGGTAAAGTATTTTTTTGTGTGTATTATTGTGCCAATAAATCTATCTATCTATCTATCAATCAATGGGGCACTATGGACAGCGCGTAGGACCATATCGTCGCTCCTCTGCCAAAACCACGGAACTTTAAAACTATCCTCTGCCAAAACCGCGAAACTGCAAAAATTCGAAAATTGGGCTATAGTGACATTGACCAAGTATCTCCTCCAGAAATTTCACCTCTCTATAAGGTCCTTATAGTGGGGTTAGAGAGATGAAATTTCTGGAGGAGATAATTGATCAATGTCACTATTTAAAGCGACGCCCAATTTTCGAATTTTTGCAGTTTCGCGGTTTTGGCAGAGGATAGTTTTAAAGTTTCTTGGTTTTAAAGCAACTATTACCATGGCATATCGTCGCTGAATATACGCGCAATCCTTGTTACATTATAGTTTACTTTCTATTCAATTGTGAGGAAATTTGATTATTTCAATTTGGTATTAGATGGTCCCTATTATTACCACCCGTCGTCTGCCTTCTTTTCAACTGTGATTGTCAACATTAACAACAACAGTGGAAGGGTTGTGTCAAAACCGTCTGTGTAATTTTTTATATTTCTCTTTTGATAGATCGTTCTAAGTAATAAATGGTGAGAGTGTTTACTATCGTTGTTGTTGCATAAATGCTCACGGATGTTATTGATGATACTCTCAGAGCAGCTTTCCTTATGTTTATACGAGGGTGCGGCAAATAAAAGCTCAAAGTATTGAGATTTGAAAGTCAAAAATAACACAAATTAATCATTCTATTGTGCTGTTTTACCTTCATTAAATAGGTTTTTTTTGTAGTAGTGACTTTGGGGCAAAGGGTTGTCATTGCTGGTAGGGAAAATTCAACATGTGCCCCTTCAATGGATCCGCGCCCTCTAGTTGGAAGCCTCCAATGTTTGCATTATTCCCCAAGATAGATGAGCTACTTTATTAAAGTAAGGGGAAGGTAGTCAACAATAGGCGCAGGGGCCGTAGGGCGAAGGGGGACTTTCTAATGACAAGCCAACTACTGGGCTCCAGAGACCATTCAAGATGAATAATGCAAAGTAAATCTGACTCATTTCACCCGTTGACAAGGATTAACGCGTCAACTTCCCTCTTGGTATTTTGCTTCCCTTTTGAATATACAAGGTGAAACCGAGAGCGCGGACTGGAGGACCTTAAGGGCCTTTTTAGTGGCCTTTGATCTTGGACAGGGGTTAGTTTCGATGGAGAGCAAGTCAGCCAGTCAATGGGGATGAGTCGAGTAGGTGCAACAGAACCAGTGATGCCAACTCAGGGGATTTATACCCTCGTGGGGGATTTTTAAGGGCTCTCAGAGCCCAGGGGGGATGAAGTCTGGGGGATTTCTGGGGGATTTTCGAGCTTCGCTGCCAATCCTTTTCTGTCAAAATGTCTGTTAATTTTTCGACTGCCATACATATGAATCAAAGGTGAATTCATCCAAAATTACAAATTAAAACATGATCCCTTCACTAGAGCGTACTCTCAGAACAACGACACATGGCATGAGGACACACACGGACAGTCTCAAGCAAGAATGTCAGTTTGACCTTTGACTTAGAAAAATTTGGGAGAAAAAATAAATAGATCTCTCTAAATTATGTACTTTAGATACATGATACTTGTATTTTTCTTGTTAATTACTAATCATACTTTGTAGGTTATCTATTTTATGTTGATGTTAACCTATTCAAATTCATTACTCGTATAAACCCATCAAGTTTTTCTGTTATTGACAATAATATTGTCAATCATATTATGATATATCATATTATGATTTACCATTCGTAGTTAGTCGTCTGCGAAGAGTCGTCAAGATCTCCAAACAAACCAATCACTTTTTCACCCCAGTTTTCACAGTGAATTTGCTCATCAGGGTCTCCAGTGTACCTGCACCGAAGCATATTTTTCTACCCTTCCACAATCTACCGCTCATGTAAGTAGTTACCACGCCTGCCGTTTGTCACCTCTTTGTCATTGTCGCGGTTCTATTTTAATTTAAGAACAATAACCTTTATATTAACTTTTATATATTAGTGTGGAAACCAGATTATTATTTTATTCAGTCCAAGGAGCTCTTTATTTTCATTCACGAGTACATGTATTTGACAAAATGATATATTCTTAGTACCTTGGGTAATGGATAATTGATTACCAAAACCATACCTCTTTTGCTAACAGTAATTATTACTACTGTTGGTAATGGAGTTTCTCCGCTTTCTTGTGTTAATAAACCGCTCTTTAATTTGGTTCATATTGTTTTCCGTGTTATACTACCGTTCAATTTGTGATCAATTTCAAAGCATTCAAATGTGTACTATGTATAGTGAATAAAAACGTTCATTGCTTCTCTTCTGGCAACGTCATCAACAGGTGAAATTAGCCAAATCGGAGGTTTCATTTCCATTTCTCCCCCAATACTTACGTACTCGTAATAACCATAATCCAAAGAACCGTGTCTTAATTGAATCAGTGAGATGCTGGTAATGGTCCTTTAATGGTAATGATGAACTGGGTGAGAATATTAGTGAAATACGATAAGCTCACAAAAACACGGTTTTATACTTATTACTGCTCTTGGAAACATTGAAGAGAGGAATTACCTCTGACAATATTATTGAAGCTCAGATCCCAATGCGGAATACAATTTGAACGGTTTTCTCGGGTAAATGAGGATGAACCAACTGAAGTTTAATTAACCGATTTGGAATAGAAAGTCGGAATTTAAAAATGGGTTGGTTTTTACAGTTTTTTGTTTTACTCGCACTGTAACGTAAATGGTTTTAGTAGGATGAGATGTGAGGCTTATTAAACGTTATAGGACCTTAAAAACCCAACTTGAAAATTGTATGCTTGTATACAGATTACCCTTATGTTGTGGAGTTAAGTACCTACTAATATTACGTTCTAAGCACTACTGTGGTCCGTAATCTGCCATCGATGACAGAAGAAATGATTTCTAGGATGCCTTGAAAGAGGATTTTCTCTAGTTTTACGTTTTTTCCATTTTTTTCCGTGAAAATTAAATGAAGCTTCTCGCGAGTAAAAAGAACCCCAGTCATAACTTTAGTGGAAAAGGCATCGCAATGTTGATAAACTTCCTCCAAGCCGTAAATTATCGTTAAATGGAAGGGGTAAGGGCTCGGCGGGGGGTCCCTAGGCCCTTTTGCCCTTTTCAACTCTGAATTTCATTCCGCCGAATAGTCGTCTTGGGAATAGGCCCGGAGTATTTGTCTCGGCCTCTCTCAAAGTCTCTGAGTTTAGATATTCATGGGGAAGTTGGGGAACCTTTCCCACCGCCTTCCAACGCTATTGTCTATCGCCGAGGAAAAGTTTTTAATACTTGAATAGGTTTACGGGTAATGGAGCAGGAGGGAAAAAAAGGCACACACGTAGTTTTGGAGTAGAGAGGGGTTGAATTACTAATGTAAACCCTTGAGGGTGCATAATTAATTAGAGTTGCCAGTTCGAACCTAGACGTGGGTGTAGTTATATCATTTCAAAGTACTAACTGGATAAGTAAACAGCGGCCAAGACGATGACAATTATCCCACCGCTCATTTACTCATCCTTGTGTAATACGTAAAATCCCATGGAACTTATGTAACTCATATTTAAAAGAGCTCGTAGCCCTCAATTTATGTAATTTATCGGCTAACGATATAAATTCAGTCTTCCAACTCGCTTAGTCGGAGACGAGTAGGGTATAAGACTTATACTATAAGTAGTTTAAATGAAATGAAATTTGTTAAGTACCAAGATTTTCCTCCTTCAACTTCCTAGCAACCTTTTTGTCACTTGTCAACTAGTAATCATTTGGCGTGCTGGCGAGTTGGAACCTGCTCAGCCTAACCTAAGGAATATCCCCAAAACGTGCTGGCGAGTCGAAACCTGCTCAGCCTAACTTACAGGGATTATTCAGATGTGAGAGCGTAAAAATATGCGAGCTGGCGAGTCGAAACCTGCTCAGCCTAACTTAACTGAATATCTCCATAACGTGCTGGCGAGTCGGAACCTGCTCAGCCTAACCTACAGAGATTATTCAGATGTGAGCGTAAAAATGTGCGTGCTGGCGAGTCGGAACCTGCTCAGCCTAACCTAACTGAATATCTCCAAAACGTGCTGGCTAGTCGATACCTGCTCAGCCTAACCTAAGTGAATATCCCCAAAACGTGCTGGCGAGTCGAAACCTGCTCAGCCTAACCTAAGTGAATATCGCCAAAACGTGCTGGCGAGTCGAAACCTGCTCAGCCTAACCTACAGAGATTATTCAGATGTGAGCGTAAAAATGTGCGTGCTGGCGAGTCGAAACCTGCTCAGCCTAACTTAACTGAATATCTCCATAACGTGCTGGCGAGAAGAAACCTGCTCAGCCTAACCTACAGAGATTATTCAGATGTGAGCGTAAAAATGTGCGTGCTGGCGAGTCGGAACCTGCTCAGCCTAACCTAACTGAATATCTCCAAAACGTGCTGGCGAGTCGATACCTGCTCAGCCTAACCTACAGAGATTATTCAGAAAAGAGTTTAACATTAGGTATGAAATAAGAGTGGAGAAATATGAGAATAGGTTGGAATATTTATTCACTAAGTTTTTTATGCAAGTATTTACAAGTTTATATGTGGGAGTAAATATCTAAGAGTTAGGTAGTACGTAGCAGTCTAGACTTAAGTGTAGGTTTTTATAAGAGAGTGAAAATAGCTATGTAAGAAGGGTAGAGTCGATTTGAGGCCGGAGCCTATGTTTGGGGACGAGTTGTGAGGAAGTTCGTTTGGAGAAGTTACCTGGCACGAACTGTGTCGAAAATTTCGACTCGAAATGAGAGCTGGGCCGCCTTATATAGCGCCCTCTCCCTTCCGAATTTCAACAGTCCAGCCTGGTAGGGTTTTCTTCTCTTAGGAAGGGTTATTCAATCGCGTCCTCCTGTTCCATGTGTTCTTTAAATGGACTTGTTACTCGGCAAGAATGGAGAACAAAGTTGTTATAAAACCAGTAAAATGGAGAAATTTTACATAAAATCAGACATTTCATCGAAAATTCGCTCTAACAGCCATCCTGCATGACTGTGGAGTTTTAAAGTTACACTCCCAATTGCAATTGCAATGGAGTGTATTTTGAGAGTTATTCAAGTTAGTTGTGGTTTATGTTATAATTACGCAAACTTCAAAACTCTTTCATTTGAACCTTCGTCTTTATTCTCTTATGAAACTTGGGTAGTAATGTTAATGTATGTTGTGCCCTCAAATAGAACATGTTTGGCTGTTATGGTGGTTTCACGTTAGTGTATACATATAGGCGTCCTGGTTTATATACCATGAGGCATGTTTCTCTCTGGGAGGACAAATCAACAGACTAAAACAAAACCAAATGGCACCCTCTTAGTGCAAGTTTGGCCCGTGCTTAGAGGTCGTTAAAAGTTTGAATAACTGAAGCTATCAGTTGTCGTTGTGTACATTTATTGAGAGTAACTGAACTGACTAAGTTGTTTTATAACGATTCTGGTTCGAAGTTTATGAGGCGGCCGGATAAGCATCTCGTTGTAAGTACGGAAACGACACGAGTAACACATTTGCATCGAAATTCGGAAGATTTGGAAGGGTGTTACCCTCCAGCCCGCCAAGGACCCTCCCAGGAAATGAGAAGGGCCGAAAACTACCGCCCCAGAAAACGGAAACTTGACGAAGAATAATGAGAAATGAAGGGGAAGAGAGAGAAGAGGTCATCGGTAGGAACGGGGTTTTCGGACTGGGGCGGAGCATAACATTTCCGGCCCGTAATGAAAAGACCCCAACCCTATCGCAGGACGTCTGCAATATCACCCCTAGATCGTTCATCAAACCTATGCTATCCCTTGGCCTTCATGGTCCCGCTAGCATTGTCATTACAACTTATTGATTCCAACGATGGTCCGGATGTATCGCGATATCTTTCATCTGTGGATTCGGCAAGGAAATGACTCGGGTAGTTCAGTTCAAAAGGGAAGCACAACTGCATTTTCTTTACTGGAATTGGTGAAAAGCGACGTTACGTACACGGCGTTTTATGTGCTATGTAACATTTTTTTTCAAAAATTGGTTTACTATGTTTCTGAAGGTTTTGGGTAGCGCTCTTTCACGTGGTGTTGGTCCCGAGCCTCTAATCTAACATTGGCCGTTTCGGAGATATTATACTCGTGGAAGAAGATGCTATGTAACATATCGAAAAATACTAAGAATAGAAGAAGGTATTATTTGCCCTTGTCAACTTCATCCAATTTTTTCTTTGCTTTCCCCAATGGACCCAATGGAAGAAAGTGCAATGTGACGTACATGTTACCTTCATTCATCGCAGTTACCTCAATGGTCTGACTCGTGCGCAGGTCCAAATAAAAACTTTGCCATGATTTGCCTGTACCAACATTTGATCCTGCATGGTTTTTTAAATGCATAGACCACAAATTCCCCGAAGTCGGACATACATACGTGGACTCAGACAGGGATTTTGGAAGAATCAAAAAAGTGATTTCTGAAGAATGAAACGATCTATGTTCCAGAACAGTATCGTCAAATTATAATGGAAGCCGGTGGACATAGGAAGCAGAACTTCCGAAAAATAGAGGATCTACCCAAGAAGCTTAGGTTAAGCAACCGAAAGAAAAGTGAACTTCGTCAGCAAGTGAGATTTCGCGAAGAGATTAGGTAGATAAGAGTGCAAGACTATGGCTCATACCTATACAAAAATCTTATAATGAAACGGAGCCTTTCCAAAAAGTTAACCAAGAGTACGACACATCCTGAAACTGAAGTTCTTGAGAGACTTCACGAGAAGTACGGAAAGATCTCAAGAAATAAGGCTCAAAACTTGAACGATCAACTGCTGTTCGAGCCACAAGAACATGACATTCTTCAATGACTCTTGCGTCTTCGCATCAAGCATTCAAGATTTATTTTCTAATTCAATAATATCGAGTTTTTGGTTTTTTTTTAAAATTTTATTTTCTGTTGCAAAAACATCGAGTTTTTTGTACGGATTTTCTCTAAGTTTAAAAAAATTATTTCTAGGCGTTTTCAAGCATAAATAGTTCCATATCTCATGAACTTGGCTAAATAGTACATGAACACGGTACACAGTACGTACATATTAGTTTCAAGTTCAAAAACAATAAAAATATATCTATTATTTCAAACGTTACCTACATGTGACCTTCATTCTTTGTTATGTTTCACTATATTAGAGGATCGGTATTATTTATACATATATATTTTTTTTTCTTTTAAGCAATTGATTTATATTTTTATTCATTTCTACATAATGCGGATAGTATTCATTGATTATTAGATAGCAACTCCTTCCCACAGCACAAGTCCTAGACTTAAAGTGGGAAGTAGCATTTATAGTGTATCTTTTACCTGTATGTATCTGTGTCTTTTCAAATAAATGCATTATCTAATTAAAAAAAAATCATTCATAATCTTGTTTTGGTATTTCCTTTCAAACTTGCCATTTCAAGCAGAGAATCCTCAGAATATTAGGTTTATTTGCATCAGTGCATGGTTGACTATATCCTTAGCAACCCGTTGGAGAAGGAAAAAATAAAAAATGGCGAACCAAACAAAAATGACAATAGGTCAATTTTAAATGTCGAAATATAGAAACCAAAATTATTTAATAATAATTATGCAAACTTCAAACTCACTTTTCTCGACATTTTGGTTTCTATTACGTAGCACCTTCATCCACTTGAGCGGTGCACGAAAGAATTATTCTTTCTATTTATTGCAAGAAGAATTATTCTTTCTTGCACCGCGGTATCGCAATTCCAACGTCTCAACCCTGACGCAAAGTAAACCACTCATTACGATTTTACTACCCCTAATGGATTCCCCTAAAGGGTTTTCAATAATTAGCGATATCTTCCAAAGCTCTTTTCAAGTTTTCTTGCGGCGGATTGACAACCGCACCCGACCGCCTTCTCTTTTCCCCTTCAACATTAACGTCACCGTTACAATGGGAGAGACGTCAAAAAGATTAAGAAGTAACTTGATTACTTTCTCCTTTCCGCCTTATTCCCAGAATGTCCGCCATTTTGCGACCTATCTTAGTAAAAGCCTCTTCCGCTTTTGATGGACTTTCCGAGCCTTTTCCTTTTTTCGTCTTTTGAAATAGAATAATAAATTGATAGCCGTTAGATATTTCTCGTCCCTTCCCATTCGTCTTGGACGATTTGGCAGATAATAATTATTTCCTTGTAGTAAGCTCATTTCTTATTCTGAGTCTTTTCAAGCCGATGTTACGGTTTTTGTTTTCGAGAACCACTTTTGTCCAATGTTGTTCGATACATCTGCTAGTTCATATAATATAGTAAATATGAAACCACATATTTGATGACAAATCAGGAGTTTGATTCCGAATGGCCTCAAAGGATCCTTAGTTGAACGATTAGAAATCATCCATACAAAGATCTCGCTGAACAAAGCTTTCCTTAGCCACCCTTGCGTGATGAAATTCACATTGTTTCATTCTGTTTCTACTGAACCTCCGTTTCTGCTACAGCGACCAATTTCATTCTAGCATACCGGTGATGGTGACCTTCAGGTCCAACGACAGATCCAACAGCTGTTACTAGAAATACTTGCAAAGCTGCTCCGTAATGCTCAATCATTGTCAGAATTGTAGCTCGCTGAATTTGCACTATATTTGTGCGAAGTTCTTTAGCGGAGTGTTATGTTTTCAAGGTGTGAGCTATATTGGTCAATTTGGTTGACGTCGTTTCTGCCGAGAGATACTGGTGAAGTTGGTTGACGATTTGAAATTTCACGACTGTCAATTCGGGACGCCTCAAGCGCAAGTGCCTTTTCTACGATGTCATCGAATTTAGATTTTTTATCGTCCAATCGCAAAATTCGTTCCCTGATAGCACACGAATGCACAATGGGAAATATCACGAAGCAAAACCGCAATGCAATCGGCAATGGACGTCTTGTTGATACGAAGACAAGAAACGGTGTTGAGCGACTAAAATATCTCGAAAAATTGTACATGGATCTTGTTGATGTGCTTGAAACCCATTTGTGCCCTGAGCGACTAAAACATCTCGCTCAGGGCACAAATGGGTTTCAAGCACATCAACAAGATCCATGTACGATTTTTCGATAGGCTGTTGTGGTGCGACCATCGACACATTGAGCTGATAATTGCTTGAACCTGTTCAAGAGCATTTGACCACACAACGATTTGTCTTGAAAACTACCTTTCGTTGTCAAATAATTCTCAAAACGAGCTCTGTACATTTTAAAGTTTTCTTTGGAAGCATTGAAATTCTGGAATGGAGGTATTAGAACTTGGGGATTCACAGGGGGTTGAGTTTGGAGGCCACTTTTTGGAGATTGACCAACGAAGGTTCTTGATCCATGTTGAAGGTCTCAATGAGCGTTTTTTTGTTGGTTATTTAAAGGTTTCATAAGGGCTTGAAATTGTGCTTGATCCATGAATACTTGACGTGAACCACGCAGGAAATGTCAAAAATGATATCAAAAGGCTGATTCATCTGTTTTGAAGAATTTCGTGATTACGTGTTGGAGATTACGCGTTCTTTCGAAAACCTCGTGTGGAAGATCGCAAGTTGGCGTACATACTAGGTTAACACAACACATTTGTCACAATAAGTAATTCATGTTTCACCTCGTCGCCAAAATTGTTATGTTTTCAAGGCACTTAAGGTATTGATTAGTCGAGTAATCACTAAAAACTCATACGGTCGGAAAAGAAATTTAATGGTCACATGATAACTTCGTTCGCTGTGCGCGTTAGTTGAACAGTTGATCCCAACAGCGGGAGCACCTCAAGTGGAGGCCGAATGAGCGCCAAGTTTGGTGGCTTAGTTCAATTTGAACATATAGAACATAATACGGATGCTATCCCATAATTAAAGCTGTGTAGCATCATTTAAAACAGTATAAGCAAGTACAATTCCGATTTGACCAATGCAACATTAATTACTTCCATATAACTGATGATCGTTTTCGGTTGGATAATTATTCGTAAAATGCAGTTTTAGTCTGATTTTATTTCAACAAGAGCTCAGTCATTCAAACCACGTTTGCCTGAGGCAGTGAAGTATTAAATTGCATTACACACATATACCTGTTTTTGTAATATTCAAGAGAAAAATAACATCAACGTGATGTGCAAAGAAAAACAGATACATCCTGCAAATGTATACAACAATAATAAATATTCAAGTGAGGTACCAGCGTTGGTATATGCCACTCATGTATGTTATCTGAGCTTCACCGAGTGGAAATTATTTATAATGACTACTGTTTTAATTGTGACAACCTCCATTGGAAACCTCGTCGAATACAACATTCATTGGCCGTTAATAATGCAAGCAGAATGCCCCGCTGCGCTCGGATATCAAGAGCTTCGACAATTCATACACTCCGATAAACTCACCTGTGAAACGGGGGTTTTACACGAGACAGGAAAAATCCATTTTAAAAATTCGGTTTTACGTCTAATAGTTCCGCAGGGAAAGATTCTGATACAGTTCTACCGCTCCACTACATCACCATTATCTATTAAAAATGCAAAGGGTGGAACTTCAGGGCGGATTTTGCGTAATTGAAATATTCTTACGGCGAACGAATAAGGAGCTCGGGTTTTTTGATGTTTGAAAACGAAAACTTCGGGAGGGCTGACCGTATTTATTCATTACAAAGTTTTCTCCCAAACCGCCAAAAAAGTTTCGAAATTTAGACAGGAATCCCTTCAAATAACGGTGAAAAAGCTACTAATTTCCCTCTAATATACCGTCCTCAGATGAAAAGACTTCCACGACTACAAAGCTCGGAAACCCTCATACGAAACAATAAAGGAAAACCCTTCATATCATTTCAGCGGCCTTGAGGGCATGAAACGGACTTGTTTTAAGCACTCTCTCAGCGCTCTGGCTCTTTGATCGCCAGACTGTGTAACTCCTGCCTGGAAACGTTAAACTACTCAAATTAATGGAATTGGCCCCCCCTTTCCCCACACTCCTCCCGCCAGCACAACAACATTTTCCCAAGTGTTTCCTGTTACCAGTTCAAACTTCCGAGTTACGAACCTTTCTATTTAAATCCAACCGTTCGCTTGTCCTCCAGTAGCAGAGATTACTGTAATGGAATTATATCCGTTTGTTAATACGAATCCTTCATTGATATCACGTAGAAGTCTGGGGGAAAACGTATTTTCCCCCCTTGCAGGGCGACCAGGAAGAAGTTTTGGTTTGTGCTAACGCTGATGAGCTTCCATTTAATCAACAAGATTGAGAGAAGCTGGATGGATACTTCGACAAGTTCTGGAGCTTCTCGCTTTTATTGAAATTCGAACGTCTCTTTGAGGGAAACTAGTGGATGGTGAATGCGTCGGAGGGTTCTTGGAATACACACGACAGATATCAGAATGATCGAAAATGATGTATCACGCCGACTTCATAAATTTCAATATTGACGACAAACTGAGGTACTCCTCTATACGGCCAGGCAACAAGGCTAAGGATCCTGTGGTGACATTTCAGATGTCTTAAGTACACCCCAGAAGGATTGATTTTTTCTTAAGCTAAAATATGAGTACCAGCCGATGAACTTCCTTTCCCTAAAGACAAATGGGATGAGTTCCAGTCATTAATAGAGTTTATTCCTAAAGAGAGCCACCAGTTCTACGACCAATTGCAGCTTGAATGTGAGCACTGTATACAACAGTTTTTTGGCTCTCCTGAAAAGTAAGGAAATGTGGACGACACATTGATCGGAAATTGTGGAAATGGGTAATTTCTCTGCAAAACATAACCGTATGAAACCCACGTGGGTCACAACGACCACTTGTAAGTGATAACTGTACTCGTAGACTTTGAAAATCCAGGCAAGGCCAGGATTACACCACAGAATGAGGACCAAGGAACCACCATTAACTCTTTCTCCATAATAAACGTTGAAATGTTTTTCTCTCATAATTCCAACTCGTTAAGTGCATGATGGAGGTATATTATACGAGTATTGAGCAAAAGCGGAATGGAAGCTGCCTCCTGAATCAGATTCCTTTTCTAATGCAAATTTCCACGAAAAGCGTGAAAGCGACATCCCTTATCACTGACAAGTGAGGTTTTGACATCAAGGCAGGTGGGTTAATGAATCTTTAACCGTCACCTTCAAGGAGAAGCTCTCTCTAACTCCGCCATCCGGAGAAGCCATCAAATCGCAATTAGCATCCGCTCGTAGGAAACTACTAGACGGTGCCCCGGTTTCTGTTATAGACTACAGCAATCTTTTCATATTAGGTTTTCTGTATAAATTAAAAGTGAGATGGTTGAAACTTCCCAATAACGTTATATTCTGAATGTTTTAGCCTTGTGAACTTGCCATGAACATCATGATGCAGCAGAAATTTTACAGGGTCAGATCAATCCGTATAGGTACTTATTCTCCTGTCAAAACCGTTTATATATAACATCTCCAGTACATAGTAGCTAGAGCATTTTCGTTTAAGCAAGACGATCGGTCTGAAGGTACACAGTTGAACTAAGATCATTCGACCACTCATTCAACGCACCTTGGCATAACAACCTCAACCGAAACTCATGGACAAAGTCACTCCATGAATTTTGGAGGTCGATTTTCATACAAAAATTCATTCTCAAAGAATCTGTTCAACTTACAGATCCGCATCCTACAAACAAGTTGTACAAGACGAAAGAGTTTCAAATCCACATCCCCCACCCCAACTGTAATATCAATATAGCAGTGACAAACTGCCCCATTATGATTTTCACGATAACTTATTCAAAAACCGTAGGCTGTACTAAATCATTTAGACGGAAGGGAGTTTGATAAAAATTAACCCCTTCTTGACAAAGTTGGTAGGATGCAATTTGAAGTCGGGCTCAGGTGTTTCAACATGATTGATGTAGCCCGCAAAATTAAGAGATACATTTCACTGAGGGGTGGGGAGAGAAATACATCAAATTCACTCTTCCGACGTTCATTGCTTTAGAAACAAGAAAAGTTTTCACAATCTGAACGTTGAATATCTTTAAGGATTGCACAATTGGTTATGGCCACAAAATATTATTTCAATATCAACTGCATCTCAATATTAAATTATACTACCTCTCACAAGTTTGAAGGGAAAATCGAACAGCGATTTTTTGATTGATTTATGTTTTTATGGACTTTCAATCCGCTCAATACCTACCCGGGAACTTTGAAAAAATCACTTTGTTGTCGATATCAATCTGATTGAGCTCGTATTCCCGAATGGTAGGTTGAAGACTATTCATAAATATTTTTACAACGCTTGTTCTTCTTTCATTTCCTATTTTACCGTCCTGGCTGCAGCTATGATTGACATTGTACTGTTTGGATACACTATGAACTTGAATATCCATGATACGTCGTTCTAATACAACAATTTTAATATGCGAAATACCGAAGTTTAACATTGATTATATCTAAAACTCAAAAATCCACTTGTGTCCCCCTGTTCTTACTCACCCTCAGCATGCATGGCAAATACCTTGAATTCGGTACGCCTCAGTTTTCGTTGGAGACTCTACTTGTGATCTTGAACGGTGTTAATTAGTTACCATTGGCGAGGTACTGCCAAAAAGCTTGGATCTACCGGGCAGAATTGCTGGAATATTTAAATTCGAACAATAGATAATATAAATGATCAATAGTTAGAATTAAAATAATATACGACATGTCACCCCAAATAATAAATTGTAAAGTAATATTTAGGTCAATAATATACATAGGTACACTCTGTCAGACGGGCATAGCCCATTTTCACTAATTATGTATGTATTATACCTTATGGAAATTGTTTGAATAAATGCATGTTTTTCTTCTTATTCTTTCTTCTTCTATACATTTGTGTACATTAGGCTCAGGGCAATGGAAAACTATAATTGTACGATTATCTGCACTTACCATTTTTAATGAATGATAATGGGTTGATGATATTACTTTCTGTATATCTGTTGGAATAACAATAATAAAACCATTTATTGTACAAAGGCTGATTGGCCCATTTGGTACACATGAATTACCTACATAAAATATATGAATTACATAAACATTTTCTAATGAAAAAAAAAGAATATAATTGTAATTAAAATGTTATACTTGGATATTATGAGAAGTACATTCAAATGAATAGTAATTGTGATGAATTATTAATAATAAGAGAAATACCGACGAGAAAAATAATGGGAAAGGAACGTAAAATGAGTAAATATTGAACCTGTTTATAAATACGGTCGAACAAAAATGATTCAACGATTCAGTTGATCCGGTAAAAAATTAATGACAACGGGTCGATTGCTGTGCTATACGGTAGGTACACAGGGCCTTTTGATTGAATTCCGTTCGTTGGAACGTAACTGATATGGTATGCTATTGAAATTTCAAAACAAAAGCCCGATGGAGAAACCCTGCGGTTCGTGAGATACTTTGTCTTATGCAACATTCAATTAGAGAGTGGAACTCTCGCGAGAATCATTATCGAAACTGAATCACTCTCTGCGCAGAGTTTATATTTCGCGAGCGGTTTTCCCCGGAGCGTTATGGCGCGGCTTTTGTGTTTGGGGCTCAGTCATTGTCATTAGTTTGTTTGGAGAACGACCTTTGGGAAAATTATGTTACAAATTCTCAATTCGTACAAATCACAGCTTACAACAGTGGTGGCGGCACAAAGGCGCACGTGGAACCGTAAAACGTTTGTTACTGACTGCTTTCGGTTGTAATATTACTGGCCTTTGAGGGCCATAACCCTCGCCAAAAAATATTCAACACAAATCTTAAAAAGTTATAACACTGGAGGAAGCCTTTTAAACCATTTTAGCTTGTATAATATGGTGAACGATCTTCCTATCAGACGCGACGGGGAGATTCGAAACGTTTACGGTGCTTGTGAAGTGGTCAGGACATCTCGGGCGGGGAAATGAAAAGACCTGGAGAGTAGGAATGCAAATAAATAATCGACTAATCGGATAATCGATTATTTGACCCAGATTAATCGATTAATTTTAATCGATGTTTAGCTGGCAATTATTTTTATTAATCGATTGTTATCACTGATTAATCGATATTTTAACTGATTAATCGGTTCTCGACTACATCAGGATTTGATGCATTCTAATATGCTTAAAAAATGTTTTCAAAATCCAGATGTAGGTACGAGTATCTACCTATTTGAAAACCGATTAATTAATTAAATTACCTAAGACAAACCGTCGTTGTTATTCAACGAAGGAAAGATGAAGGAAAGAGGTATCCTTCATCCATAAATTTTGGTGGGGGAGGAATTTTTGCAAGCAATTTCAATACATTTCAATGACATGTTTCTATCAAATGATTCTGATTAGACCATAACATAATTGCTGATAGCCACTTATTTTATGATAAATCTTGAAATAAAATCTTGAACGTTTTCCAGTCTCTTAATACGTTATTAATACGAATACTACTGACTACCAAACAATACTGTTGCACTCTGATAACGAACTGATAACATAGGCCCTTCTTCCACTTCTGTCTTTCACTTCTCTATGTAAATGCGATTTTCCTAGCCTCTTTCGTTCTAGTTTACAACTGAAAACCATCGTAGGGAAGAAGGATTCATCAACAGGTAGGTAGAACGTAGAAGGTAGGTAGAACCTAGGTAGCAGTGGATAACACAGAAGGATAGCTGATCAACCCTTCTTCCTTCTTCTTCTTTTTCCAGTCCTGTTCTGACCGCAGCCATGCCGGACATAAGTAGCGCTGATCAACCCGATACCGATATCGCCTGTTGGGATATCGATATATATAGGATGTGTCGGTATCGATATCAAAATATCGGATGCTTAATATCGATATTTCCATAATATCGGATATCAATATCCCATCCCTAAACCATGGGAAATATGAAATTGGCCCTTATTCCACGAAAAACTGGGTTTCGAAAAAATCATGACAGGCCCTTCTTCCGGGCACCCATTCAATTATTGAAAACAATAAACGTTGAAACATAGCGCTGTGCCCCCAAATACACAGTTTTCTTCTCGCTGTGTGAACTGAGTGGAGAACATCAACACGGTCGATTTAAAAATTGAGTCTCGATCAGACTACATGGGTACAAAGCGTACAATACAATATTGATACCGATATTCCAGGGGCCTCGACATCAAAACACGACCTCCCTCAGGCCCAACAGAGGGAGTAAAAGATACATCCCCCATCGCCGCTCCCGCGGGAGCTGATTCGATACTCAGGGATACTCGGTTGCTCCCGTAATTGCATTTACCTGCAAGGGAACCATCAATATTACAGGGAGTGGCTCCCCCTTCAAGTATTTAAGAGGTCTGCGAGCTCCACGATGGCTTGAAGGCCGGCATACGGAGTCGCTCCAACTCAATTTAACCTTCGTCCTTCAATATATTTTCCACGAATACAATTAAAATTCAGTTTAAGCGTCATTCTCCCAATTTATACAAATTTCATGGTTCTGGTTTCACTGCGAAAGTATTTCATGAAGGACGGTCGCTAGATCGAACCACACAATCAGGCTTCATGTTACGAGGTAAGTGTCCAGAAGTTAAGTGTAATGAGGCTCTCACGATCGTAGGGAATATTTTTGACATTTTATGTCTTTACTCTGGCACATAACTCGAAACAACGGTTCATTATCTTCTTTGTACAGATCACCCTTCTGTCTAGATCACTAGGTCTGAATGTCTATATCCTAAATGTTAGATTAATTATTATTATCAATTATCACTAATTATTAGACATTTTATCAAGTACCTAGTGAAAATTATTATAATTTATTGTTAGGTATTGATAATTCGTATTTATTATTAATAATTATTATTATTAATTATGATCAATTAATACGATATAATTTTGGGGTTTTTAATACTACGTCGGTAATAATTTTTCTATAAAAGAAGTACCTACCAACAAACATTCGAAATTACCTTCATTTCAGTAGCACGAAACGCACCTCAGAACAACAAACTCGACATCACTTAAGCCATATGATGTTCCAAAGAGCTTGCTAGTATGAAAATGGACCTGTATTTCAACAGTTTGAGTCACGATCGTGTTGTGAGGCACAATCTTTGAGCCGTCATTGTGAACGAACGGCTGGTCGTACAAAGCTGCGGATGGTCTTAAAAAATTCTACGGAACAAACTCTATCTAAACATGAAATAAAAAACATACCGTTCTATATGAATTTTTCGAGATATGAGATTTTCAAATTTTCAAAATTTGTTTTGAACCCCTTCCCCTTGACCTAGGGTTCTGAAAAGTTTCGAGGACCATTGTGGGGTTGGTCGAAACCCATAAAAAAAATTTCGTAATTTTAACTCAACGCTAACTGGGCAAAGTGGCGCGGACGGCGTACGGCGTACGGCGGACGGACGGATTTTTTTTTATTCGATTTTCTGAATCTACGTATCTTGAAACGTAAACCAACAAATTTTGAGGGGGGGTTAAAAAAATTTTTTCTTTGGGCGATTCCAATGGTTCATTATCGAAGATAATAAACCAAAACGTTACACAAAAGCGTCACACGAAAATTTCTGATGATTTTAGCTTACAACCGATTCGTTGCTACGGAACTTTATCTTCGCCAGTTATCATCGTACAAAAATCGTTCACCACTCGTTGGATAGCTCTCGATTTACCTAACCATATACGTTAACCACTGCGGAGTGCGTGGCCGACAAGCTGTGGTATGAGCGTGATTGTTTAAATAATTGTTTACAGACATAATGTGTTGCAGACTCGTATGCAAGCATTTAATTCTCGACTGTATCAACAACAGGATGGAGTTGACATTCTTTTGACATTTTCATGTCTTTGCTTTGGCACATAAACTGAAACGGGAAAAATTTGTTTCCTTGATTCACTCTTTCCCTCAGATCACGTCAGAACACAAGCGACAGGCGGGCCACTACGTCAGACGCACCTATGACGCACGAGCGTATGACGTCAGACGGCTGGCAGGAGGTCTACTAGTACGTCAAAGCCTATGCCGTAAGAGCCTATGACGTACAAGCGTATGACGTCAGACGACTGGCAGGAGGCCAACTAGTACGTCAAAGCCTATGCCGTAAGACCCTATGACGTCAGAGGGCTGGCTGGCTAGGTGATCGGGTTTTATTAAGCCTCTGGAATTCCGCGCCTTCATTTTATATTTTACTTGGTTGGCGACACTGCCGTATAGCTTTACTCTTAAATTTTAAAACAAGACCAGAACGAGTTCAGTATGTTGAAAACTGTGGTCGCAATTTTTCTTGTGAAAACCCATGGAGGTCTCAGGCCATGCGTCAATAAATAGACAGTAAACATTTTAAGCCCTGAAGAGGATGTACAAATACATCGAAACGTCGGCCTAAAATAACGTCTTTTCATTGGACCAACCCTCGAGAACCTTCTCCTACTAATATCTGCAATGTTTTGAATTTTAGGTTGAGGCGTTTTACCTTAACAGGGCAGAACTGTTCTAATCTGGAGTAAATGAGGAAGTAGATGGGAGTAAAGCCGTGGATGTTGTTTGGGAAACAATAAACGGAAAACCGTCTGGTACAAGGTGAATTTCCCTCCGCTACATAGAAATCCAAATTATGAGTCCTAACGAGGGAAACGGGGTTTCTCCGGTGGTTGATCCCATTATACCTTTGACCCACATGCGCGTTACAACCCCCGCATGTCCCGCAAAGCTACAGCTCTCCCTTCTGAGGAAACGCTCTCTCCGTTTCACCTCAAGATTTTCAACTTCTATACGAAAACTTGGACCATTTGTTGGTTCTGGTGGGATAAGGGACTCCGCCCCCTTTCGCTCTTGGAAACTGCCATTAGCTTCCGCGGTCACGCAGACCTATACATTGTTAAACCTGTGCGTTTCTGAAGGTTATTTACGGTAGTTCCCCCCCAAGATTTTCCTTCAACTCCTTTACTTTTGCTTGATCTCCCTCCTCGAAGACGCTGCCTATCGGCGAGAGACGTCGCCCTCTCGCTTCCTTCCTATCAACTATACTCGAGTTTGTGGAACGTGTGGGGCTTGAACACGTTCCTGGTTTCAACAATACGTTAAACCGTTTGGGAAGCAATTACATAGATAAGACCCCTTTCGTGATTTCCCCCTTTTTGATTAAGCAACTCCATTGTTTGCCGTCAATACGGTCGCGTGTACGGAGTATTTTAACAAGCTGCACCATCAAGGAACTAAAAAATTGTACACGACCACAAAACAAGACGTTGGCCTCTTCAGGAATGTCACTATTTTTCTACATCTTCAGGTTTATTATTTTCAATGATAAACCCTTGGATTCCACCGAGGATTCCAACAATCATTTCTCTCAAAATGCATTGTATTAGGTGTCAAAATCAGTAAAACTCAAAATATTGAATTCAAAAAACCACACGATTTACCAATTTTTAAAACAATTGTTACAAAAACAGATTTTTTGAATCGATACTCTTGTTGTCAATTTTTATCTGAATCGATTCTTTAATAACGATTTTGATTCGAGCTCAGTTGATTCGAGCTCTCTGTTGATTCGAGCTCAGTTCTCAGCACCATGAACCCTTTGAGATGAGGTAAGTCCACTACGCCAAATAATATGTCAAATTATTCTGTGAAGTATTTTTAAAGTACTAAAAAATTCAATCAAAATTTCGTTGAATATAATTTTTTTAAACTCTGCAAATTCTTGACACAACGGTTTATTATCTTCTTTGAGCAGATCACCCTAAACTAATTCACGAAATGGTAGATGAAACTAAGGCTCATCGAAAAGTACTTAATGCTTTTTACACATTTTTTCTAATATTTTATTTTTTGTTTTTGGTTTTGAAGCCTTTATACAGGTATTTTTTGGAAGATTTTTTAAAATATATTTTCATCATTAAAGTATGCATACATACGACAATAAAAATTAAAAAAAAAGACAAAGATATTAGGTCCCTCCCTCGAAAAACCTAGAGCTAGCCCCCACCCACAAAACACACACACATTTCCTAACTCTCTCACTCTAACACTGAAAAAGATAGTTAGCTAGATCAGATTTAATGTCATCTAGAATGAACCTAGCTAAAGCACTTATAAGATCATTTTGGGGATACACATAATTTTTTTGGGTCTTTTGGCAGTGAATTCAGGATGGTCTGAAATGAATTTTGGTAAACAAATGTTTCGGAAATTTGAGTTTTTACAAATTTTGGACTGAGAACAATAGCTTCCTTTTCTTCAAAAATTCGCCAAAATGATGTTTTTGATGATAAACATCATGATGTTTTTTTTTTCTCTTCTTCAAAGGAAAACGAAATGCATGGGAAACAAACGGTTTCTTGAACCACACTCCATTGGCATTACAATGTCTAGTGTACTCAGGTGACGAGCTCTTGAGATCTGGCACCTGTGGAATTTTTCGCTAAAATTTCGCAAACTAAATTAAGTACTAAACGTTCATTTTAGGAAGATAAAAACTAAACAACTAGAAAAAATGAGCAATCAAACAACTGCACGGATATTAACATTGATGGATATGATCAATCCTCCGACCTCCGCAGAGACGCCTGCGCATATCATGGAGAACCACTAGCAGTCTGCGCTGCCCTGCTCTATGGTAGAACAGGAGACATACACACACGCTGTCATGGGCACCCGCTATGAGCTTGCGGTTCCCCTGTGGCCTTGAACTGGAAGGTGAACACTGCAATCAGATGTTTGTAATTCTTCTTCCTCTAGATGACTTGGCTTTGACCATGCCGGTGATAGTCATTGGATTCGTGATTCAAAGCAACCATTAAAGGTAGGTAACTCTAGGAAACTAGCATAATGAGTGGGCGATTCAAATTTTCAATTGAAAGTTTTACTGTTGATTAAATATTTCGTTATTCTCAATAATTGTTTTCATCATACCACTACCTCAGTTCTTCATTTCTTGTGGGGAAACGCCGCTTCCTGCGCTTCCCCTGGATGAAGTTCTCCGTTAGGGCACCTAATTTTCAGGACCGAATATGTCCAATCCAGTGCACTATTACGACGATAAATCCTTACAGCAAGGATAAATCAGAACAGATTTTCAGGTGGTACATAGGAGAAAAATTGAGGCGGATTGACGAAAGAAACATTTATTCATCACCTAGAAATGAAAATAACAATCTGTTGAAGATTTCATATGCTTAAAACTAGGTAGACAATCTTCTTTATTTCACTTACGATAGATAAATTAAAAAATGCCCCAAAAAATACGAAGGTAGGAAAACAAAGTGGAAGATGCCGAGCTTGTTAGCTCCGCCTCTCGACCTTGCGCCTCCACCATCACTTGACATCTCACAGTCAAAGACATCTGAGGGTCATGTAAAGGTAAAAGGTTCTTTTACATTTCTGGTCGAGAGAACCGACTATGTTTCACTGTTGCTCAGTGATTGTCATCAGGCAAATGGGGTGGGTCTCCAGTGAAAAATTGTCAGACCGCAACAATCCCATCACTAGCCTACGAAAATACAGGATGAGGAAACATCATTACATTACCTTAAGAAAACGGGAAAAAAACAAACGAAGACGAGGAAGTAACTAAATTTAGCCTCTAATTGTAGCAACAGTGTTTATCGTTCGGTTCATCTTAGTCGAGTCGAGTTTTCTTTTATAGACAGACAGTGAGGAAAGAGATAGACTATGAAAAGCAGATTTTTGGCGCTACGTTGTCGAGAACTATGCATAGAGGGATTACAAAACATAATATTATTTTAAATGCGAGTAGACAAAATTCACAGCAGTTTGATCAATGATGCGAAATTAGCCACGGTGATGCACAAAAAAAAAAAACTGATCAAAAACCACTCATTGCACCATCAGTAATTCTACTATCAAGGTGGCATTGAGCTAAAATCGAACCCTACAATAGAGAGCTTACCTCGAAGAAAATCAAGGATTTCCCGGGCTCTTGGAAATACCATCAGAACCCTTAGAAGGGCCAACACAACAGAAGGTCTTAACCTTTTCAATCCCTCCATGACTTTTTGACCCCATAGTTCAAGAAAGAAGCGCCGTAGGTTTTTTTCCTATAAGAGAGAGCTCATTTTGTGATCGTGTATTTACATTATACCTTCATTCCGTTAACATTTAATCGTTTTAAAAAACTCCCGTGCAAATTACAAGGACACTGAGAAGAGAAATAACATTCTTTTAAAAACGACACTTTTATAAATATCAAAAAAGATGAACAATCAGAAAAGAATACACCTAATTTTTTTTATTGAACCATTAAATTGTTCTAATTACTTTAAATTGCATACATTTTCAAATGTGAGGTACATGAAATGTGTTTATTGCTTATACAATTACGGATTAATTTTAAAACAACGTTGAAAACGAATTTTTTGAAAATCTGCATGACCTTTTTCAATCATCCTTACACACTGTTAAATTTATTTCAACATTGTCATCAATTTCTTCACAGTTCCGTGGTATAACATTGAATTTGTGATCGCCTTCCGTGAGTACGGTTACAACAGATGGGTGGGTTAAAATCGGTTTATTTTGTGAGAACAACGCACTACAACAGATAACTTTTTGTCCACAAATTACTTACCACGTAAAAAATGTACACTATACATAAAATGCTAATGACGAAACGAAGATATTTTTAACGGCGAAGCCAGCCAGATTGTTTTTTTAATAACCTAGTTTAAACAAATTTTTCGTTGGAATGTATCACTTAGGTACATTGAGTTGAAGGTGAAGTACAAATCATCCATTTAAATTCTATATCTATACCATTATATTTACAAACTACATGCAGTGGAAAACTTAGTCGATTTGAAAAAATCAATTTTTTTTAAAAACTCAGATATGCAACTTTTCTCCAACCTTCCTTTTTTTCTGGCCTAAACACTAAAAACTAACTCCTAATGATTATATACATTATTTTTTTTTACCTTTCTTTCTATAATTAAGTAACAACAAACAAATTTTAATAAACAAAGTTGATATCCATATAGAAAAAAGAAATGTATCAATTTGGTCGAATGTTTGCTTTTATAAACAATTTATAAAAGCTTTCAACAGCTCAATCAATTCATTTGCCGTTTATATTAAATTTGTTTATACAAGATTCTTCAAAACAAAAGAACACTTAGAGCTTAACAGTTAGAGAGAATCTACAAATTTACGATACATCTTTTGATATAGATCTGTTGATCATTTTTTTTTACTTTTTTTCCAATTTTTTTATTGAGACAAAAATAGGATCGTCAGTTTTTTAAATATTTATTTCATTGATCTACGATTATAATCCACGTAGGAAGAACCAGATTTCAAAGTACGATTCAGATATAAATTATAGAGAAGTGTTCAATAAAATATAGTCGTAGTTAAGTAGGAAATCAAATGTAACAACAGCACAGTTGCTGTTGAGGAAAGAACAGCATCGAAATACAAGACGATTTTCGTGAAATTTTTTTTGAAATGATAAAGACTCGATATTGAGCCTATTCGTCAATAAAAGTCCAATTGAGCAGTTTAAAAACCAACTTCAGAGCGAAAATGATCACGTAAGGATTTAAATGGTGCGATTATGTCATTCCGTTCGTGAGACTATTTACATCTTACATCAAAAATTTGAAATGTCAAGTTTCTCGGAAACCCGTTATAAACGTCACGCGCGCCCGAGCACTTCCGAAGAAATATTCCCTTTCATACCGCGAGAAGAAAATGATTCTCTTTTTCGGAACGTTTCACCAATACGAATTTTTAAAAAAAAGTTTCAACTTTCTCGCTTCTATAACACAACAAACTCGTTTGATTTCTCTCAAGGATCAAGTGCAGGGGACTGAAGGTGCACGAATCCTACTGTATATCCCGACGTTTCGAACCTACTTTACACGGATCAAAATCACAAAACCACTTTCTAACAGTCCCGGAGTTCAAAAATTATTGTTTTGCAAGAAAATCCCGACGTGATTTTCTGCTCTGGCCCGAACCATCAACATTTTTTGTCCGATCTAAATAAAATCAACCGAAATCACTGCTAAAAACACACACCTTAATAAATACACATTAGTAAATATAAATATATATATATGTTCAATCGTCTTTAAATTTTTAAAAACAATGTTTTAGAATTGGTTTTTTTTTTCATTATTTATTTTTTATTACTGAGATTGGATATAATAATTCCGTTCGCGTGTTCCCTGTAAGTCCGTAGCGCACTACAACTCCTCACTTGAGTGTGATTCTCTTTGAAGCTGGAAAAGTTCTTCCAGGGCCTAAGTTGTATTTTTACAATTTTTTTATTTTATGTTTATTTTTTTTTAATCATTTGTTTTATTTCAAGACCAAGTGCCTCTTTACTGTAATAAAGAAACAAAAGGGCGATAAAATGTGCGTATTTACATTTTCGTAATTTTTGTGTAGGGGTATGGAGAAGGTTAAGGTACAAAATTTTATTTTTTGCGTATTATTTTTTAAGATGTGCTAGGGCGAGGATGGGGGACAACATTAAGGGTCAGGATGTGGTTTCACATTCATACATCAGGTCGACTAAAGGGTAAAACCAATGTCGCCTGTTCCAAATATCACCACAAGAAAGACACTGGAGTGAGTGAGTCTTATTCCTGTTTAAGATAGGCCTACTTTTGACACATTTTTTTAAATACCACTTTATAAACTAGGAAATTAAAATATCAATGAGGTTTTATGCAAAAAAAAGTATTCCTCAATATATATTTTGTATGATGTTTCAACACGACTCAAAAAACAGGGATAACGAGTTTTTCTTGAGGTGCGTTCACAACTGTGTTATTTCTTATAAAATCAACAACGATGTATGAAAACACCTTCCTTATGTGTCGATTCAAAATTCTTCTGTACACATTTACGTCCTTTCTGTATCAATTTTAGTTGCGTTCTACGATTGGAGAAAATGGCACAACCAACCTTTTCCCCATGAAAGCTCCCGTTCTTGACAAATTACTCAAGTTAACACGTTGACTGCCAAGCTAAAATAGCCTTAGCCTCAAGCCAAAATTTTGGGTTCCTCTAAAACTTTCAAATAGCTATTTTAGGTTGTATTTATTCGTCAAAATGTGACATTTATCCATATTTTACACAGAAAAAAAAAAAAAAAAAACCAGTTGTTTGATAGTCCCCTTTTGAGTCTTATTCGCCCCAGGGAAGAAATTCATGGCTTGGGGCCACAAGACCCAAAATGGTCATCCTTATTTCTACAATCTAATGAGTACAGAAAACTATTATCACAAGAAAGTCGACATTTAATATCACCAGTGACATAAACAGTAGAAGAATAATCGAACAAACCAGCCTTCTTGAAGTAAATAGAGCAATTCGAAGTGGACTGTGAACATGGAATCAGTGGTTCCACTTCTTCTATGACTGTGAATAAACTCCTAAAATATTTTTCGACGCTAACAATGGATGCTATATATACCATAGAACCGAGATACATTTCGTCTTTTCTCAAAAAAACCGCTTGGAGCCCTAAAACCTCATAAAGGTGTATTCTGTTAAGCTAGACCCATTTTGGGTCTAATTGGCAGTCAATGTGTTAAATAGCCACTTTGGACTGTGACTTTTTCGAAACGAAATCTGTGGTCAGCGGATACTCGACTGCAATGAGTGGGGTTGAACCACCAAAAATACAGCAATTAATATCAGTAGGGGTAAAAAGGGGCTACTGGCATAGAGGCAACACGGAGCAGGGTATACTAACCCGCACGACAAAAACTGTTGTCAATATGTGGCGCAGAGGATAATGAAGATAACCTGACATACCTGAGAAGCGGAAGGTAACAGTATTTGAAACCTTACCGTACATTGCGATTGTTTCAAAATCAAAAATTAATTACCGCAACTTCGGGATCCGATCACGTGACAATTATAATAGTTTGTTGTCGTGCGGGTTAGTATACTCTGCTCCATGTTGGCCCACTGTGCCAGATGCTCCTTTTTACTCCTACTGATATAGTGAAAGAATTAATGAAAACAACAAATGTCCGGTGGTTTTTGAGGGGTTTTGTTCATCATTGAGCAATGATATTAATTTTAGTTTAGTTCTTGTACACTTCCGGCATGTCTACTGACTTGGTGGTGTTTTCACGATTAAGTCAATTTTTTTGAAAATAAAACGAGGGTTGTCATCGACTTAGTATAATGTGGAAGGCGTTTTAATTACATACGAGGTTGTATTTATACAAATAAAGTGCATCCCTGATTTGAAAATACAACCGTTCTGTGTTTGGTTCTTTACATAGGTTGGGTTACATTATTTCATGTTTGTAAGCGGGGTATAAAAAAAACCTTTTCGGAGTCGTTCAACATTAACTTTCAGGCGATGACGGGGACGTAACCGAGGTTTTTCCTTTGGAGGAAGAGGTGAATTTCGGAAAACCTCGGGCGGTCCGCCTCGTTCCTCTTCCAACACTCGGTCATGAGGTCGTAGATTTCCCTCGGACACGAGGGCGGGCGTGACAAGAGTCTGGCCTGCCCGTCGCCCTGGTACCAGTGATTACAGTTTTCCACGACCTGCTCCGAAGTCAGCTCACCGTAGGGTTTCTGTCCGCAGACGACGAGCATCTCCCAGAGCGTGACTCCGAACGCCCACACGTCGCTTTTCGAGCTCGTTTTCCCCTGGAACAAACGAATTTCAAGATTCAAGTATGAGCGCAGATCGATACACCCCCACAGAACACATTCAGGCCGAGGAGGTGCGTGAGTGAAGGAGTACAAGCTGGAAATGCACGTGCACAAGCAGGTGTACACTCCTTGCGAAGTCCCACTGTAGGCTAGCTTAAGTGAGGAGTTTACTTTAAAAGCTCATCGTCGATGCAACACCGCCTAACCCACTTTTTGGCGAAAATGAGTTTTTATACGATTCTGATTCAAATTACCGCGCCAAAGAAGTTAGAAACAATTGTCAGGGCCTAGCAATCATTGGGAGTGAGTTATTCGCCGAAATGATGACACCACCTAACCCTCTCGTTTTCTCGAATTTTAATTATTTTATTATAATCTATCATAATATGTCTTAATATTCTATTATAATCTATCATAGTGTCTTCCCACATACTTTATATTATAATGTATGTGGGAAGACACTGGGATATAAAAAAACATCATTCTTCAGTTGGAAAAGCAGGGCACTTAAGGAATAAACAGTTTTTTGTCTCTCCTGAAAAACTGGAAAAAGTGGGTTAGATGGTGTTGCATCTCAAACGACGTCATATTATTTCTTGCACTAACAAAAAATATTTGATTAAAATATTGATTAAAAAAATATACATTAGTAAAAATACAAAATGATTATGGGGGAAAAAAATTAACCTTCGCCGTTGGAAGAGTCTCCATTAATTTCATTTGGCTTCGCGGGCAAGTTTTCTTTCTCTTTTGTTCACTTTCCAGATACCAGGAAAGAGTGGTCCGAACGACGAAGACGATTAAATATGTCTCTGATTTCTCTCAAGAATTTGCGCGCAAAGTTTTGACGGTATGCTCTAAAAAGCTTATTTCAATCTTTCGCGGCATCTTCGACAATCTGCCCAATACGCAAGAATGCATTTTATATTATCCAGTGCATGTTGGTCAAATTTTGCAGGATCAGTTATATATCGTCGGTGAAACAGCAACATGCTATAAGTCAATTTTTGGCCAAAATGAGTTGGACATCATTCCTTATTCTCTCGAAAAAACGACTCCCTGGGAAGTTATTGATAGTGATGCCAACAAGCTATATACAGTAGCTATATATATGAATTATAATTCAGTTTGAAACCAACATGCTATCAGTTGTTTAACACTGCAGTTGTGGCGAGGCAACGACACAGCATGGAAGACGACGAAAGTTTTGTAAACAGTTTTCTGTCTCTCCTGAAAAGTTGGGAAAAATGAGTTATAGCATGTTGCTGTTTCACCGACAATATCCACTTGAAATGGTCTCCGAAACTGAAAAACCTTCAGTACGTTTTGGCGCAGCTAGCAACCACTACTCCACCACTCCATCCACTACTCTGGGCGAAGCCTTGTCTGGATTTCCAGTTTGCGTCCTTTACAAATACAAATGATACCCAACCGCGGTTATCTGCAGGCAATTGTTGTATTGGTTCAATAACAAAGGCTTCAGTCGTCCAACTTCACTAATAAGAATTTTCTCGTAATTCATGCCACTTTTCATACATTTAAAACTATAATAATAATTGAAATGTAATAATTATTATAGCTTGTCAGATCTTGCCCTGCAGTATCCGAATCGATCAGTGTAATTTGTCAGACTAGAGAAGAATCGCCAACCGAATATTTTCATCTCATTCCGTTTTCGAGTTATGATTATTTAAAGGTTTTTCAGAAAAACAATGTTTTTAGAGTATTTTCGAAGAAAATGAAGCTCTTGTTCTCTGTCCAAAATTTTTAAAATTCGAATTTCAAAATTTAAAAAAATATTTTTAAAATTAAAATTTGTTAGGTAGCTAGATCTACCTTGATAGGGTAACTTTTATATTAATAAAAAAATCAATAATTTAAACGCGAGAGAAGTGGGTCGGCCATTCTTCTCTGTTTAGTTTGCTATCGAAATTACCCGTTTGTTTTTCTTTGTGATGCATTTTGAAAAATTGACTTTTGAGCCCGTAGATCGGTCGAATACCCCTACGTGCGACGTTAGTGTTGAACACAAGTTTACAATTACAGCGATCATGTTGTTACAGGTTACGAGGAAGGTCGTGTGACGTTTTTGTGGAACAGTAGAATGTACTCGTAAAACTCGGAAAAGCAGACAAACAAACGTCCTTCAATCCCAACGCTCACAGTTCTAGAGCCATTGCTAAAACGGTTCCAGTGCTCACCTTCTTGAACAAACAATCGTATCGAATTAGTTGGTCATTGTTAAAGTTGCGTTTCCCAGTTAACCCTTCCCTCTATTTCATCGTCCTGGAGAAAACTGTTAACACAAATCCTCGAAGCCATCGCCGTTCTCTCTCCTCTTTCAAACAAGTTTCCTCGAGGTTTTGATTCCAACTTCAACAAAGCTGGTTAGAAACTTTCACTCCCCTCGTAAAGACGAACCGTCGCAGTTGTACTCAACATTTACGTTTGGAATCGTTAGTTGTTAGTTTTAGTCATCGAGAACTCGTTCTTGCAATGAAAACGAAATACGAGTACATTACTAAAATAAGAGCGCCAAGAAGATGACAGTATACCAGGAAGCTGTAGTGTGTGCGTACGTTTTTTCGAAAAAGATGCTTCAAAAAGGCCACAAATTGACTTCATGCGCAAAAATTACCTTCTCCTTAATTTCTAGAAAATAACCAAAACAGGCAGTTTTGAATTCGCTGGTATATCAATTGATTACGATGAAATTATTCGGCAAGATTGATCAGCTGACGATTTAAGGAGTACCAACGTACTGAAACTTCTTGCGACCAAAATCACCATGCGGCCGTTTTCAGGGTGTTTCGTAGCTGTCCCGCGTAATCTTGACGAACAAAATATTTCAAACGCTCGCTTCTTTCTTGTGAATTTTCACTTTAACCAGAATGAGTTTTGGCCTGAAAATTAGTCCTTAGGAGGTTGGTATGGGCAGATAAAACGAATTTGGGGTTAAACGTGCGAATGTTCGACCCAAGCGCGCACACCAATAGGCTTATGAGAAGAAAACCCACAAGAAATCCACTTACGACAGAACCCTGACAGCAACGCTCGGGTAATCTGGCTAGTGTAGAATAAAGTATCAGGTACCGAAGCGTGTATATGGAGATGAGTTGGAAAACTCTGGTAAGTAGTGAAAATGAACGTAGGGTTAATAGTTTTCGAAGTAGCTGATGTAGGGTACGACAAATAACACTCAACTCTAACCAAGTACTTCAGCGAAAAGCTTCTCAACTCACACCTAACTCAATATCGAAACAAAAATCTACTTAAGAGAAGGAAATCAAATGAAAAGGCGTAGCGCAATTTGGAGACAAAGTGTGACAGATATAATTGACCACTTACGAGAAGTAAGCTCTCCCACGCCATCCATCTAATGGGCAGTTTGGCTTTGGTGTCGCTAATGTAATAATCCGTTTCGTACTTGGAACAGTACATGGCGTGGTCCGATACTTTGATGTGGTAGCTTTTGCCCACTAAGCAGTTCCTGCAACAGCCAAAACAAAATGCACAATTATTCAACTTGCTGTAGGGTAGGATAATATTATTATGTAAGGTGTAGGGACGAACACAGATGAAGGTTACGAAAGACTGGAATGGATTTTGTTGGTGATGCAATGTTTTCTTCAATTGAACAACCTTCGTTTCCTTCCGATTTCTCTTGAATAAAGTCAGTGTTTTTTTCACGTCAACAATTCTTTTATTCCTCTCTCGCACTTGAAGTCCTGGTAGGTGGCCTTACATTGTCGGCGACGGAAGAGGGCCACTGCGATCGGGGTCGAACGCCAATTTTACGTCTCATTTGGCTCGTCGAGTGCTCCATTCTGACCTCCCTAAGATCCTTCTCTCGCGGAAATCTTCGTGGTCTTCCCCTCCCTGGATATACCTTAGCCGTCCAATCTTTACCGTCCAGACTTCCTACGGTCCGATGAGCCGCAGTTTCAGTAATCTTCCGACATTTTCTCTCCCTCGCACGGCTTTCCAGCCTATTATAGAAGCCTCTTATTTCTCGAAGGTCGGATATTGAAGGTCGGGCGTTATTTTGTTTAGATTAGAATAAGTGCCCAGAACGTACGTGATCTGTTTTTCTGATCTGACTAACAGTCTCTGTATACGGCCCCTATTGTTATCATGAAGATCACAAAAGTACCTACTTACAGGATTGTGTCGATGAGATCTGGATGACAACACTTAGTGCCACTTGACAGGTCAGCTAGTTTTCTAAAACAGGAGGGAGTTTACTGTCTCAAACGGGGAAGTATACTCCTATAGACATTCATTGTATCCCATACTCCGAGGATTTGCTGGTTATTGGGTCCTGAACATTGATTAAGTTAACACTGATGCATTTACAGCATCTATTCCCTAAATCAATATAACCTCTGTATTTGCTGCTGTCAGTTGCTGGGTGTAATTATGGGAATTATGGACGTTCGAATGAATCATGCAACGTTCAGCACGACATAGGCTACGATGCACCTACTAGAAATAAAATAATTAATTAAAAAAAAAAAAAAAAAAAAAAAGAATTCATCCTTCTCAACAAAATAACACCGTGTCAACCGTCTAGGGATATAAGTTAGTCTCCTCAACTGTATAGTGAATGTAAACAAGAAAAGATCACCTATTTCAATTATTGTCAAATTATCTTTCAATTATTGTCTTTCAAGAGGAAATTTCAGAGGAGAACCAAAAAACGCGCAACGGTCTTTCACTAACCTTAAAAATTAAACTATTTGTACTCCTATATCCCCCCCCCCCACTTTTTTTTTTTGGTAGTAGACAACTATATTTTAATATATAATTTACATCATAGTTTTGAGGAACTATTTATCAAAGGACGGATAATTCCCCTCATGTAACATGTTGCGGGTTACTGTCCACTGACAGCCCCCACTAATAATAACACCTTGAGGAAGGACAAGGCACAACAAACCCTGAAAAATGGGAATAATGGGGTTTTGATGGAAACCTGAACTCCAAAATCTGGGTGTGGACATGTTTAGTTTTGCAGGAAACACCCATGTTCGAGGTGTTATTACAATGGCTGCTATTACAAATCCACTCTTGAACGAAAAAGCTCTAGGGGATTGTGGAGCTGTGCCATCTTAACATAAATATGCAAAAACGCAATTTTAGTTCACCTCCTCAATTAAGTTTTTAATCCTCAAAATGATTTAAAATTAAAAAATACGATTAATTCTTCGTATTTTTTAATTTTAAATAATTTTTAGAAATAATTAAGGAATAATAATTATTCCTCGTATTTAAGGAATAATTTGGTTTAAATTTTTTTTTTTTTTTTTTTTTTTTTTTTTACTATTAACACAAACCTTTATTTTAATTTAAATGAGAACAGATGGAGGTGGTTAGGAGGCAAAGATGGGATGGTCCCTTGTTCACGTATTGTTCTATTATAAGGGCATCAGGGCGCCATCTTCTAGCCCGAGGCACCTCACTCTTCTTCTTGAGCCTCTTACCCTTAAGGACACCGCTCTTACGACGGCAATTTGTGTCTTCACGCGGACCCAATGTGTGACCTGTGAAAGGGGTTTGGCCCACTTTTCTGAGAGCACTTCCGCCATTCTCTTGAGGAAGCTGTCATACTCCCTGTGCAGGGATCCGTCACACGAAACGACCAGGGGAGTGAAAGAACCTCTCAGATCCTCCGCGGCTGTATCGTATTTGCGGTGCTTCTCATTTGCTGAATTCTGTGATATTGTGGACCAGGCCAGGGAGCCGTAAGAGGAGGCGTCTGCGTTCACAACGCGGGTGTCAAAATACGCCGTTCTCTCTTGGTTCCACACGCCATGTATTCGAATGTCAGCCACCAACCTCGGAGTTCCGTCTGCATTTTCCTGCATAACGGGCTCTAGACCAACTGAGTTCCAGGCCAGGCTAGCCATTTTTCCGCACTGGTCTCGTATCTGATCATGCCCTCGTTTGACCAATCCACCTTTTTTACAGTTCAGAGCATGGCAGAGGTTCATGCGTTCGCCGCACCCATCACAGTGACTCGGTAATTCTCTTGGCTCTTTACCATATCTGACGCACAGCCCGTCTCGGAATTGAGATGGTGAGAGGTCTAGGTCGTCCCTCTGTAAGGGTACCACCGTCAGCCACTGTGATGAGTGGCTTTGCGTAATCCTTTCGACGGCTCTCTTTTGGGTTTCAGGCAGTGACCGAATGATTCGGTCTCTTCTTACTACCATCCCGGCCGTATTGAGCATCCTCTCGTCCTTTTGTATTTCGCGTATTCGTTCTTCATGTTGGTTTGTGTCGAAGTTCCAACCAGTTGCCAGAGCTTCGGCTAGTACTCGAGTGGCTTTTTCTGAGGCATTGTAGTTGACGGGGGCGGATTTCACTGGGTCCTCCAGAGCCAGGCCTCCAGACTTTAGTGGCAACTCAAATAGTTCGGCTTCCAGGTCGCTCACTGATTCTCCAACTAATGCTGGGACGAAAACTTGGCGGATAGCGTTCCTCAGAGGTTCATATTCGTCATCACATCCGCCCACTACCCTCTGGGTGAATGCCCATTCTCTGCAAAGGGATTTCTGAAATGCCACGAATCCAGCTTGTGGGCTCTTCTTGGTTGCTTCGGCTAGTTTGCCCACGTTTTCAACCCAACTTTGGACCTTGTGTTTAACGAATTAAATACATTCATGTAGCTAAATGGAAAGGTTGGGGTGGAGTAAGTTAGTTGATAGGTGACTTCAAAAGTTCGCTCATTGTAGTATTTGTATGGCTCATTGTAAGGCAGAAGCTTTGCCAGTAAACTGATTCTGGATCTGATATTTAACTCAAGTTGTACACATTATTACGGACGTTCTAAAACTTTTATGACTGTCGAACGGCATAGAGAAGAGCAATATTTGAATAATCTAAAAGCTACCGATGCAACTCTACCGTTGAGTTATAGAAAGGAATCCGTCATAATCGTTTATCCATGGATGATAGGAGAACGTTGATAGAATTATTATGATGTACAACACCGTGGAATGCTATTCGACTAAATTCAGCCTACTGCTCTATGGAATTCATATCGGGATCGTCAACGTCTTCCCCTCGCAAGCGGAGTATGGGAAGAGGGTAAAGTGCCCTGGTTATTGATTCACTCGTCCGAACCCGGCATTCCTTCGAGTTATGGACCTTTCAACGTCGGGAGTTTGAAATTCAAAAAAAAAGTCTATAGAGGAGTAAAAAACCGCCTGCGAGGGTAGTTTGAAAAGGTTTTCACCCAGTTACAAGAGAGACGAGAATATTTCCTTTTGTGGTTCATAACAAGGGATGGGAACTCCCCGCCGTAAGGTCTTTTAAAATGTTCGAAAGAGAATTCCCGAATGCCCGACGAGGTAAAGCTATTTGGGAACGGTATTCGATTATGTTGAACAAAAAAACATCCAATAAGCACATCACAACAGCCAGGCCCACTCGATTTGGCTTTATTGCAATGCAGAAACCGCCCACTTCTTCTTGTCCGAATCAGTCAGGCAGAATTTCAAATGAATGCATTTCAATTTGAGTGGAAAAAACTAAATGAACAAGCTGTGCGAAAAACAAAACCCAAAAGATTTCAATCAGTAACATAGCCACAAAAAACAAAATTGTTTCTTTTCAGGTCCTTGAACCGGACCCCCATGTCTCTACGTAGTTTTGGGCGCTGAATCCGAATCCGGGGTAAAAAAAGTCGGACAGGATTTGAAATTTGAATACGGTCTCTAAAACCAGTGGAGAACTAGTCTAGACCTTTGTGAGAATATTGTTTCAATATGGAAAAACGCTTGTGCTTACATAGATCCAGTTCTGGTACAGTTTTTATATTCATGTAGATGCGGGGGTTTAAACGAAAATAGTTTGAACGGATGAAAGTGGACGATCTTGGTATAATCCATACAGCACCACCTGGGGGTCAATCGCAACTACCCGGCAAAACGTTCGCTTATTATGAAGTGTAGGTATTTTAGAAAGTTACAAGGACTTCAAGTACGAATTTTCTTGTGGGGAAGTCAATCTGGAGGTCGTTTTCTTTCTTGGGAGGAGTATTCTCGCGCTTGAGTCTATTCCCGGCCCATGCAAAACCAGAGAAAGTGCACCAGATACCTGGAAAATCCTTTTCAACTCCGCAATTCCCTCAACAGCTCTTTAAGCCAGCGAAACTTGGGGATTTGGTCAGACTGATAGCCTGGAACAGGACCAAGTGAGAGCCTTTAAATCATTGCTGGGTCTGGGAAGGTCGACACCGTAGTAGTGCGGAAAGAGCTTGGCCTCGCCAGCATGGAGCTCAAAGTGGCCGAAAGCATGTTTGGTTGGTAGTCCAGGCTGATGAAGATGGGCGAACAGAGGCTCCCCAGGATCTGCCTCAGTCGACTGATAGAGCTTGCTCCTCACTCCGCTGATCGCAGGTATGATTGGGTACTACAAATGGAGCCATTTTTTGTTAGAGCAAACTACGGATCCTGCATGGTGCCGTACGCTGGGAGCTTGACGGAACTGAGGAAGTGGAATATGTGGAGAATATTAAGAAGGGGCCCTCAGAGAGAAGGATTAGGAAGTGGCTGTCGCTCAAGATATAACCGCCTGCCAAGAAAACCAGACCAAGATCTCCCACTCTTTGTTAAGCAAACCCCGGTCCTCAGACTTGGTCAAGAGGTGGCATCACTAGGGAACGTTTTTCCTGGTTATGTACCTCGGCGTGGGAGTTATGCTACTAACTCGGGGACCAACATCCATAGTTGGTAGAACCAGATAGAGGGTTCCACCGAATCCTGCGGTGCTTAGGATATCAGGTACCAGTCAGGCGAATAGTTCTTCGCTTGTCTGGCTCCTGAGTGGCGAGTAGACCACTCTACCTCCTCCAGGCTCAACTGGTGGGATGTGTATCGCTTGCAGGTGGGAAGAGAAACGTAATCCGGTGTGGATCGGCTCTCCTTAAGGGGAAAGTGGACGACAAGTGTGCGAGAGAGACAGAAGACACCAAAAGTTTATGCAAAATATTTCAACAGCCGGATGAGCGATTTTCAATCTGAAAAAAGTTATGCTCATATTTTTCCTAAACAAAATGCTGCATCAAAAAAAAATTTGAAAAAAATTTCAAATTCAAATTTTAGAAAAAGAATTTTGGACAATTTTAAATTTAAAAAAAAAACTTGGTTCCAGCCCCATTTTTGAGAATTTCCTGATTTCAAATTGCCAAGAACCAAAATTCTGCGATGAATAGCACGATCGTAAAACGAAAAATAAGAGTCAGTGATAGCAGCTTTCATCTCCCCTTTTAGACAGTGGATCTGCTGCGTCAATCATTCATAGGAAAGGTGATGAGTCCGAGATTTGACAGGGAGCACTTCTGACAGTAATGAAGGTGAGTGAGCTGAATCTATTCCCATTCGTCCAACATTGTAGACATTTCCAATGGAACCTTTGAGGTAGAGGAGACTGTTATTAGAACAGTCAAATCTTACACAAAAGAGGCCTAAAATCGCAAATGCACGGCTAGTTCTGATTTTTTGGTATGTTGTTCGGGACTGTTAGGGAAATCTAAATCTAATTTCGCAGGAATGAAAACTTGCGCTTCTTTCGTAGCACTCGAAAAACCTCGAAATGTTTGCCCTTACTCTGGGTTTTTCGCTATAACTTTGAAACGATGCGTTTTTCGCGAATTGATACTACGGATTTATTTACAGGAGATAAGATTTGCTACACAATGAGACCAAGTGCAGCTCTGTTGGGTCAATAGTTACTGAGATACAGCCTTTCAAAAATGCCTTATTTTTCAAAAAAGTGAAATTTTAAGTTTTGGTCAACTTCCGACCTAAAAATCATTGAAAATACGTATTGTACGAAGGACGTTAAACCGATAGATGTTGTAGCAAATTTAATTAGCTTTGAGTAAAAATAGTTAAGAAGTACAACGCCTTCCCATGACCCTTATGGATTCGCCTGCGTCCGTGCTTTTTCCCGTTCTATTCGTTATAGCTCATCAGCCACTGACCCTACGCTTTCGAGATGGTCATTTTCGGATTCCCCATAAAATTTGGCTTCAGAATAACCTGGCATGTCCAGTTTGCACCCCACATGAGGCCCTAGCAGGGAGGGGAATGTCAAGTCAGTGGACACGTCACTTTAGGCAAATGAGGAAATTAGTCCTAACTTTGACGGCGTGTAGCTCCGAAACGAATCGTCGCACGGAGTAGCGGTTTGTTTTGCTGGTTTCAGCGCATTCTTCTCGACGACTTTGAACCAACAAAATACCCCTAAAAAAATTGTTCCCCAGTTTCCCCAAGATTTGAATATTTTGTGACGAATTTCGGTTGTTTTTGGATGTTATCTAGAAACCTTTTGTTTTAGCTCAAATTGGAGGCCATATTCGTGTTCCTTGATAAATGTTCCCCCCGAAACCAATTTTCAGCCAAAAACTACAAATAGTTGCTGAGAAATCAATCATTTCCCACAAATAGCCCCAAAAAGGATCTAATATTTGGGCTTTTCACTCATAGATGAAGTCTGATAGTAAATTTATCCAGCTTGAGAAAAAGCAATTTAGGATCGGACCAATAATTTCGGAATTACAGCAAAAAATGTACCAAAAAAACTTGGATTTTACAATAGTACGCGGTATTTAGCGTACTGGCATGAGCATATTACGAGACTTGATCAAAATGTCATATATGAGGTTTGATGGTAAATTTAAAAAGCTTATAGATGGAAAAAAGAAATTGTGAATCGGACAAACTTTTAGCGTTATAGCAAAAAATAGGGAAAACGGGGTGAAGAACAGGAAGAAATTTATTACAAGACAATGGCATATTACAGGTATCACATTATAATTATGCCCTCGCACCTAGCATTCCCTTTTGAGGATACGCGATACATTTCAACACAGACGCGATGGCACCGCGGGCTCGAATATAGAAAAATAGAATGTAGAAAACGAATAATAATAATAATAAACGAATGTAGAAAAAATGAGGCGCTAGTACGAGCGATGCAAGCTGAAATGAATGTATGAGCAAACCTACCGAAGATCGGAGATGGGAGGTTCGAGACCGCGAAGGGTGGGGGGCGACTTAGTGTACATACGCGAGGACTTTGTCCATTTGATGCTATTGTGGGGTTATCGTTTCCACGAAGAGAGACGGATGGAGAGAGGAGTGGTTCAAGAGAACTGATTGACACAATGGCTACCAAGGAAAGGGAGCGTGGTGACCTTGAGCGCCGAATTGGGGTCTGCAGCCATTCTGTTTTCCTTCAAAATCAACATTACCATTTTTCGTTTTACGTCTTGTATATTTACTCAATCATTGAAATGATGCTCTCAAAACCCATCCAGTCACATTGGGAAGGGGGCTTGCACCGGCTTTTTCCAAATTTCAACCTCTAAACCTCAAAATTTTCAAATTTTCCAATTTTAAATTTGTATAAAAATTAAATGGATTGATGCAGCAACTTGTAGGGGCGTATGAAGGCAAACTGCGTTTCCCAAACTGTTATAAATTGGATGGTTCCAAAATGAGACTGCAAAAACTTTTGATGCGTCAGTAACGCCATCTCTTATCCCAGAATCACACTAAGGGCCCGTCCACTTCCCCCTTAATGCTACTCTTCCATCTTGGATGAAGAGCTACGACCAACAATTGCTCCTCCAATACCTACACATCTACCTACCTACAAACCTATTTATTATTTATTCGTCAACCTTGTTCCATCTTTCTATCTATCCATCTTCAAGTTATGCAAGAAATGGGTTCCAAGACCTGTTCCGGTTTGAAGACTTTCGTAGATACCTCGGGCAAGAATATAAATGATGAGGGATATTTTCAGCGAACCTGTACGAGAGCAGAAGACACTCAAGGCCGAAGAAGCACTAGAAAAAAATACGTCGTCCCTCATTCCAATAAACTATGAAAAGTCCTTGTGGTTCATAAAGGGACAGGAAGGGCGAGATAAGAGGAAGGAAAAGGCTGTAAACGTCCCCTATCCGCCGGTCCATAATAGTGAAGGGCACTTTAATAGGGAGCGCCAGAAGGGCTCCGCGATAAACGTATAAGCCGTAGGGAAGAACAGTAGCCGGGGATATAAATGTAGGGGTTTTCGGGTGGCCCTATAATGGTAGCAAGTTGTATTTTACATGCAGTAAAAAGAATGAAAAACACTCACCTGGCCGCCAGGTCGCGGTGGGCCAGATCCAGGGACTCTAAGTATTTCATACCGGAAGCCACTTGGGTCGCCATGTAAATGAGACATCCGTAGCTGTAACAAAACAGAATAGAACATTATTATTACTGAAGTGTAACTGGACAAGGGGTGAGTTATACGAGGTAGGTGGGGTCAGATGTAGGTGGAAGCGAATGCAAACGGCCTTAAGCCAACATCAGGCGTAAATAGCTTACAAAATCATCTTTGTATGGCAATTCGATGTATTAAATCACAATTATAATCAGTCAATGTAACGAGATTTGAATCGATTAGCCACCAAGTATAATATACCAAGTATAATGGCCCACATATTCATATGGTATATATTATATACCATATGATATCATATGTGGGCCATTCTACCAGAAAGCGATATTCCAGTCCGGAGCGTTTTCAAGACCCATAATAATTTTTGGAGTTCAAATTTTTTTCAATTATTGTATTTATCTAGAACCACTTTTCTCATTTTTACGATTAATGAGTTCATTTAATAGATAAAAGGTTTTAATAGGCAATTCGTCATTCTCCGTCCGTGTCCAGGCTCGACCTTCCCAACTTTGATGTCCTGAAAAAGGGGTTTTCAAGGATTAGTCGAAATTTCGCGCCCTCACAGCACCTTGGTCAACCTTTTGAGATTCTGCCAAGTTAATTTCCTTCGAAAATCAAGAGGAGAATATGTTTGTCCGGACCTGTTGGACGTGTGTCACCTCGTCCAAGATGTTTCTTGAATTTTGACGGACACAACTGGTTTTTCCATCTCAGCTGTTCAAAACACTGGCCAGCAGTTCATTTCAGTTCCTTTCAAAGCGTCAGCGTGTTATAACAATAAATGGACTCGTCTTGGACGTGGCTGTCCAATGGCTTTAAAGTAAAAATTAGACTCTTTGTATCGAAAATGTGATACTAAAATTAATGTTACATACCTTGCATTTTTATTTGTTTTCTTCAAAATACATAGTACCTATTCGTGAGTGAATAGGCATGAATAATCATTACTTATGGTTACCTGAGTGTAGCTATTTTTTTTCAAACAGTTTGGAGCATTTTCATTTTTTTCAACATTGAGATTCGAAAATGTCACTTTCTGGGAGAATGGTTCATATGATGATGACAATGAATGGGAGTATATGAGTACCAGAATTGGCGCGAATTTATTTAAATCTAGCACACACAGGGGCTTCAACTTCAGGGATCTTAAACTTTAACTTTTTGCAATGGGGTCTGCCCATGATTTTTGTTTAGCATTTTTATTGCTAGAGGATCGCTTCAAAAAAGTGAAAATGGGAACCATTCATCGAAATTAGTTTACTTACCCTAATTGTTCATAGATAGAGAAGTATAATCATCCGACAGAAAAAAAATTTAAAAAAAAATAAAAAGCCGAGGGGCGCCGACGGTGGGTGACGTCACAACCGCGCGCCATTTTACGTCCAAGTTTCAAATCAATCAGATTTCAATTGTGATTATCGATGTCTGTGAAGTGGGTTTTTACATGGAAACTAGTGTTTACGTGCAAGAGCAACTCAAATAACATAACAAATCGGGTTTTCAATAATTATTTTAATTTCTCATGCATCAACGATCATACATGAAAGTTTGTATCGACTTCGATGTCTGTAGAATTGTTTATAGTAGGTACACTACCACGGAAATTGATGTAGTGTCCTGTATCACCATAATGTTTCAACATATTTTCTTATAAATCATTACGATTTAATGTACACTTGACAACTGTACATAGAGCAGTACGAAGAGGACGACGAATACTTCAGAGGAACGGGTGTGAGACCAACTTCACGTGGGCTCCTTGCAGTTTCAAGTGGTTTCAAACGATTTTTTTGAAGTTAGCGCTTCGAAACTGAGCGGTAATGAAAGGTATTTTCGAACATTCAGCTTTTCCTCTGAACACTGCGAAAACTCGATCAAAGGGAGGTGACATAGTAAGCAGAAAATCTCTTCTAGAGAGAAAAAGGTCGAATAAAAAATAAAATAAAAAACCCCTCACGTGAAAGCTTATTCAACCCTGAACTCTTCCTCCCCCTATTGCGGTTTCATGAGCTGAAACAGGCAGGAAGCAACAACTTTGTGGGCGATTCTATTGGGTGCAGAATCGTCATGTGATTTCCCAAACCAACCCTCCAAACATTCGGCCTTTGTTTCGAGGGCGGTGTACCATCCACTAAACGTAGGGGAGGTAATGGTGAACGACAAAAAAATTTTTTGAGCCCAAAGCTCGGGGTTTAACGCTAGAACCGTAGGGACCCCCCGAAGCTTCAAAGGAGAAATAGGGCTGTTTCTTTTATCCAAGTCTCTTTTGTGTTCACTGTAATTTCCTCACCTGTGATTTCTTCTTTATCCGATTGAGGGTCTATAGATGACGTGACTGCCGAATCAAATACGGTTTAAAGCCTATTGTTGAAGTATACCACAGGAAACACTGGGTTTTATATCAAGTTTCAATGATTAACGTGTGTTGGGTGACGCACAGTTGTCAGATTTTACGGGTCCAGGGAAGAACGATTTTAGTCATCTGATGCAAATTTTTGAGCAAATATCTTTTGCAAGTTACACAATTCATTTCGGGGTAGAAAAATGAAAAACATTCATATATTGTATTGAACCAAATATTCAAAACGAAATCTTGTATAAATTAAAAACATAATTAAAAGAACATTTTAAAAAAAGAGGGCCGTGAAAAAATGACTACAATCGTCCTTCCCCTGTACCCGTCATTTCTGAAAAAAAAACTTCCAAAATGAAAGTTGTCAAATCGGTGTCGTGGGCATTGTAAGTCAATCTCAAATACCCAAGGATGAGAGTTCTCGAACGATTTTGCCCATAAACAATTATTCAATGGCGAAGGCATAACGGCATGATTTGAATTATTAGTTAATTTTATGAAGGATTACCAAAAAAGAGTTTAAAAAAAAAATCCTGTCATGCAGTATGGCTATAAGAGCGAATTTTCTGAGAAACGACTGGTCTTATCTGAAATGTCTACCTTTTACTGGTTTTATAACACATTTTGCCGAGTAACACATATCTCATTCCATTATCAGATTAGAGCAGATGAGCCGTGAAGAACAACTCAAGTAACAACGACGTTTCTTCATCTTAAAAGTGCTCCAGTTGGAGGACGGAATACGATATGGCAATTCTGACTTCACCATCGTTGTCAGCGTAAAAAAAAAAAACACTTTAAAATGAGGTGTTACTAAGTTTACAGGGAGGGAAAAAACCCATACATTCCAAAAATGAGACAGTCCAATTTTTTGAATTTATGGGTAATTTTTCCTCCCTTGAAACTCCCCTAACCCCCCTTTGAGAGGCCCGATTCTGCTTATCTACGAACTTAGTCTTTCGATTGCCAAGCCCGGATTTTGATATAAAAATCTTACGGAAATTCGAGTTTTAAATTTTTTTTAATTTCGCTGAAAAAACGAACAATATTTTCTAGTAATATTTTTGTGGGCCTCAAAAAAAGCTCCACTGAGCCCCCTTTTTCATAAATGGATCAGTACCTAAGTACTCTAAAAAAAATTTTAGTTGTTCAATTATGGTCGAAAGGTTGGAAAACAGATTTTTGGCACTCTCAAAAAGTTATTTTCACATGGTTGTTTGGATGGAACTCGAGCATAAGAGTGCAAGATGGGTATTTTCCGATGTCAGATACATATTCAACACACCCAAAAATGAGGAAGTAGGTATGTACATATCGAGGGCCTGTTCGAAAAATGTTAATGTTTAACGAATTTTCGTGTGCAAAAGATTGGCAAAACCGTGATGACCAAACACTAAAGCGAATAGAGACAAACGGGTTTCAGATTCGATTTCAGCACAACGTAAATCATGATGGATCATAAGGGTAGCGGCCAGTTATAAGCTTTAAAAATGTTTGCAAAAAATCGTCTATTTTTGCACAAAAGACGTCTATTTGCACAAAAATGTTCATTGTCGACCTGTTGCACCACTCGTTCTTTATTGTATTACTGTTCAGTCACGGTCCCCTACAACTATTATTTCAGTACCTGCTTATAATTCAGCCATGAAGTCTACTGGTTTAATTTATAACGTCGGCATTTGTGATCCGAAATTAGATGTCAGTTGTAGGTGTTGCCAAATCAACAAAATTTGTATATAATACAGTTAGAGTCCACCACAAAAAAGGCCAATCTGTGCAGAATCTCTCTCGAAAACCTCACACAAACACCTGTCATTAAGACCTTGTAGGTTTGGTTCTTGGCTTTCTTGACAAGACAAACGTCCATCCAACTAAGACCGTTGCGTCCACCTAAATTCACTCAAGGCCCCAGAAAGGGACTTTTACGTCCACAGACGGACACAGTCAGTCCACGGAAAGGGGTCTGTAGTCTTGTGAGACCCAGAAAAGAGAGGTTGATATCCAGGAATGGGACCCTGTAGTCCGTAATTTTGGTAAATATGTGAATTTACTACATGATAAAACGCCATTCTTACCTCAAAGCCGGATTTTCTTCGTCCGGACTCGTCGACTGGAGTTGGAGGAAAGTAGGGAGATCGCCGAACTCGCAGTACTCCTGAAGGATGCAGTAGGGCTCTTCTTGACTGCACACGCCCACCACCCGTGCAACGTTTTGGTCCCTCAGTGTGCCCAGCCAAGAGCTTTCACGGAGGAACTCTTTCCTGGAGATCACACCAGTCACGAATATAGAAATCCACGAGAATGATGAATATTAGTGAAAAGACAATGTGATTTGCACGATAATGACTACTCACTTTGTAGGTTCTGTGCAACCTCGCCAAACAGATTTCACGATAACCTGCTTCTTGTGATATGAAGTGACTCCATTATATTCTGGAACTCCTTCCGTTTCGCACAGGTGAATCTGTGAAGAGGCAATTGGATTTGAACGTTCCGGTCTACAGATATATCATTTTATGTTTTAAGTAGGAAATAAGGATTTTTGACTTGTGGCTTACCATTCCAAAAGAACCCTCGCCCATTTTCTCGATCACGCGGAGCCTGTGCCTCGTGAATTCGAGAAGTGGTGAAGTGTCTTCTGGACTGCCTTCGGGAAGTCTTAGGGGCGTAAACTTCCCTGGCGTCAAATGCTGCTCTCTTCTTTCAGTCTGAAACAGAAATGGACACCGAATCATAAAAACGAGTAGCCCTTTTTGGTTTATTATATTCGATATTAGCGTTGAGCTAAAATTACGAAATTTGGTTTACGGGTTCCAACCAACCCCACAATGATCCTGTAAACTTTTCATCGCCCTAGATCAATGTGAAGGGGTTCAAAACGAATTTTGAAAACGTCACATCTCGAAAAATTCAAATTGAACGGCGTTGTTTTTTTTTTGAGAAATTTAAATAGAGTTTAATTTTTAGAATTTTTTAAGACCATCCGGAGCTTTGTACGACCAGCCATCCATTCACAATGAGGGCTCAAATGTAGAGCAGATCGAAATTCGAAAATCGAAAACATGAGGGTGAGTTATGCTGCAGCCTGTCGTGTCAATCTTCATACTGGCCCAGCTCGATCTCAGATATCGAGATAATTAATAATAAGTAATGAAAATGATTAATAATTAATAATAGCTAACAATAATTAATAATTAGTACCTAATAATAATAATTTATCCATCATTTAGTGACCTAGACAGATGCTTGATCTGTATACAAAGAAGATACTAACCGTTGTGTCAAGAATTTCCAGAGTTTTGTATCAAGCAAAGGTGAAGAGTTTTAAAGGCATTGGACATGGACGATTAGGCATGAGGCATGTTCATGTCAACATCCTCATTCAAAATCGCTCTCCCCCTGTTTGAATTTGATATACGGATAATGTCATAATGCCGGCTTAACACTAGCTTATCCTAACAACTTCTGGGGTTGTTACAACATCGAACTTAAGTTCGGCTAACCGTTTAATTGGGAGCATGCTCGGGAGCATGTCAGGCCATACTGGTAGATGTTGTATAGATTTCTGTGTAAACTCAAATGTACGTTGCTAGTACCTGAATATTTTCGAGATTTACAGAGAGAAATCCAAGCTAACACTGTTTCGTCCCACAACGAATATGCAAGTGGAACTCAATTATTACCAGAGCCCTTCACAATATGGCACTTATATTGGCCTAAATATGGCACTTATTTTTCAACATGTTTTTGTGTGTGAATGTGTAATGATTAGAGCCCTCAAAATTATGGCCAAAAATGGCCCTAAAAATGTAACAATATGGCACTTTTTTTGGCCTAAATATGTCACTTATTTGTCTCAATATGGCACTTATTTTTCAAACAGTTTTTGTTGTTGTGTGGCTGTGTTATGAGCAGAGCCCTCCACGATATGGCACTTATTTGTGAAATAGGGCCCTAAAAATATGGCAACATAACACTTATTTTGGCCCAAATATGGCACTTGATTGTCTCAATATGACACTTACTTTTCAACCCTCCCCGACCACTCCAGCTATTCTGAGAGGATAATATCACGACATACAAGTTATTTGTTTACAAAACGTTATACAAATGATTAAATACTTAATAATATTATTATAAAATAACAACATGGACGCTTTCTATTGAAAATACCAGCCGTTGATCACTCAGAACGTATTTGATTTTTGTGAAAGCCCTCTCCCACATCAGCTGATATTGCCGGGGGGGGTATTTCATAGAGGACATCAGCAGGTTCCCAGCCTTCCTTCAGAGTGGTCCCATTCCAAAAAGGATAGAGGTATTAGTAACCGCTCTACACTAATAGCCTCAGGGTTGAAGAAACCTCATCTCATTCAGAAATTTTCACTTTAAATTTAAACAAAAATTTTGTTGAAGGAGTTTGGCGATAAAAGGCATGTTCCCCAAAATCTGCTGAACCAGCAAATTGGCATAATATGGATTTTTTGTACGGCTCCGTAGCAATATGGCATTTGAAGGGCTCTGATTAATACTGTACGAGTATATAAACTAATATTGTTGTCACATTTCGTAGTGAACATTTGTGATTCTTTTTTATTATTCTCAATTCGAGTATCGTAGTGACCTACATTCTCAAATTCAAAAGTAATTTCTATTAGCGCAAACGAGTCTCATCAGCCCAAGGGAGAAACGAGGACGCCCTCTAGCACTACAAAAGGAAAACACGAAAAAGGGAACTTCATGCCAGCACTTTCTACTTTTATAAGGCGGAGCCACGCACCGTTTTCGGAATGACCGACCAAACCTACCTCCATCCAGCCCAAACGAACCCGCGTTTCCCTTATTTCCGCGGTACCCAACGGAGGTCCCTGGAATATTAACCTTCTCTTTCCTTTTCCTCCCTAAGAGCCAGTGGGAGTTACAGTTTCTTTTAATCCTGATCACTAAAAAGAGACCAAGCCTCTGGTTCTCTCAGCCTCTCATTCCGTCTGTTATACCTTTTTTCCCCCCTTTTCTCTCTCGGTCCGCCCCCAAAAACGCCACGGGTTTATTGCTGCTGTAAACAACAAACCATTGCAAAGAGAGGGTTAATTTTACCCGCAGTACAAAAACAAGCGCTCCTCCATCACCATCAACTCGAGTTATTATGAGACGTGCTTCGAAATTCAATTTCTTCACCTCTTTCAGTTTCCCCAAGAAACGTTTTTTTTTCTCGACTGGGTGCATCCTGTGGGTCCTCTTTTACCACTTTCATTTGTACAAGTCCTTTACGGTTTTACGGATATTGAGACCTTTTGATGAGGAATTTCAAATCACTCCTTGGTTTTATGTTTTGGTTTGTTAGATAGAAAGAAGATTGTTGTAGAAGATTACAAAACAGTCTCACTTTGTTACATATTCATGTAATTAGTTTTTTCATCTAAGAATGATCAAAGTGTATAATCCTAACTTTGTCGAAATCGAACGAGATAGGTACCCCACAAGATTTCGCTCTTTTGATTAATTACACTGGCGAACAAAAAAATTAACCAAAGTTCCAGTCATGCAGCGTGGCTATAAGAGCAAATGTTCGAAGAAATAGCTGGTTTTATGTCGCTATTTCGAGGGGGAAGTGGCAACAAGGCCTATACTTCAAATAGGGCTGAACAACACGACCTACCTGAGATAGGGCTGGTCAATATGGCCTACTTTTACCATCTTTTATCAAATGGTGCTGTACAACATGACGTGTTTTTTTTTTTTTTTAATTTTCCAGAAGACACAAAAAATTGTTTACACACTTCCGGGTGCCAATATACCTACTAGACAGACAACTTACGTGATGATGAATAATTTTAATTGAGTTTAATTTGTATCCCGCCGAATAAAAGAAGTCAATTTGCCCAAAAATGTCAGTTAGGGCATGTTATTCTGTACTATTTGAGGTAGGCCATGTTGACCAGCCCTATCACAGGTAGGCCGTGTTGTTCAGCCCCACTTGAGGTAGGCCTTGTTGCCACTCCACCCTCGATTTGTCGTTTTGTTTTCGGCATCTTACTCCTCTCCCAAAACTTTCTGGAAATCCATTTTCGGAAATCCATGTTTTCCCAACTTGATAACATACAAAATTGAAATAGGAGGAGTTTTACGCAAAGTGAAATTTGGGATGGAAGTGGGGAGGGGGGGGGGGGGGGTCAAAAATGTTTTGAATAGGTAGGTACCAAAAAAGTATTGGATAAGTACGTAACAAATTTGTCTCGATTTTTGACGAGTAACACGTCTCAAGTAACAACCATATTTCTTCTTCTTCTTCAAAGTGCTTCAATTTGAGAACGGAATAAGATTCTGACTTCACCATCGCGCACAGCGTAAAATAACCTCTAAAATGAGCTGTCACTTGTCAGACTGTTTCATTTTGGGAATTCATGGGTAATTTTTCCAAACTAAAACTACTCCCCCCGCTCTTAGAGTGGCCTTATTCTGCCCTTCTACGAACTTAGCCTTTTGATTGCCAAGACAGTATTTTTAGCCAAATTTGAACTTTCATCCCAATTCTATCGAGAGTTATCGTATGGAATGACATATACATAAATATATAAAAAGATATAAATATGTATTTTCGTATTTTGGCATCTTTTTGCAGTGATATTCAGGATGGAATTCAGGATCGTGGAGGGGACTCATTGCTTAGGCCGAGTGTTAGGCCAACAAAGGGAAGTAGGAGGTTGACGAACGGAGCGACAAACTGGCGAATGCGACCTCCTGATAAGCTCTGACATCCCGGTAGGTGAACGGTGAACATGTGATCGGCGTCGGCGCGAACCTCCAACGAGCTGGCGGAACGCAATTACTCCGGTCCTCGTTCAGTTCCCACTCCAGACGGCCCTCGTTGGCTTTCGCCAGAGAGCACGAACGAGTTGACACTTAACTTGAGGAAGAGGTCTCTCGAACGGTCAACCAGTAATAGTCCAGTAAAATAGGACGTCAAAGTGACCAGGGGAAAGCTGAAAATTGTTCTAAATTGTTCTGTATGTATGTCCAGTCCAGTTAGACATGAAAACAGGGGCGGATCTAGACTTTGTTTTCAGGGGGGAGATGAGGCCATAACCTAACATTACCAAATTTTTCTTGCGATTTGATTTTTTCTATAATATACATTATATTATAAGATATTATATCTATATTATAGAGCATTTAGAATTTCCCTGAACTCCCTGCTTGTACTTTCGTTCAGGGTGGCGGGGGGGGGGGGGGTCCAAAGAATGGGGTGTCCGGGGGAAATTTTTTGACAAACAGGGTACTAAATAGAGGGTTTTAAACTAACTTTAACCCTCTTCATAATAAATAACTTCGTTTTTCAAAGAAATCTTTTTAAAATTCATGCTTTACACTTTTCGCACTCTGAAGACGTCCGTGGTCCAACTCGACCTATTGAGTAACCCCTCGAAATTTGGGAGGTGTCACTATCCTGAAAATCTTTTACAAACATGGTACTGGCTAGAAGGCTTTAATCACTAAACGTGTACCTAGCTAATTTAACTCTGATTTCAAAAATTTGGTCAAAAGCCAAAAATGAATCGAGTCGAGAAAATTGAGTTTAAGAGAGAGAAAAACATAGACAATATTTCTCAAAACTTCATGTTTCAAAACTGCAATGGCGATTTTGGTATATTCTCGTATCTTTGATAATGAACCTTTGGAATCGCCTCAGAAAAAAATTACCCCCCCCCCTCAAAATTTGCTTGTTTTCTCGTTTACGTTCTTTACGTTAAGATACGTAAATTCACAAAATCGAATAAAAAAAATAAAAAATGTTTTTTTGAAAGTTTACTTAGTTCAAGTTTGTTCTCGGTCAGCAAGAACAATTTAAATATGGGTGGAGGATGGATGACAATGCACTATTCATTCGGTTTCTTGTCCGCGGCACTTAGCCCAGTTAGCGTTGTGCTGAAATGACGAAATTTGGTTTACAGGTTCGAACCGAACCCACGATGATCTGTGAAACTTTTCATAACCCTAGGTCAAGGGGAAGTGGTTTAATAAGCATTTTGCCATTTCAGTTCAAGTTTGAACAAAGTTCCAAACATAAGGGTGAATCATGCGGCAGCCATGATCATGTTCATACTGGTCCAGCTGATTCAAATTGGACATTGGTGTTGAGACATCGAGTTAATAAATAATGATAATAATAATGAATAATAATTTTAAATAATTTTGAGTAGTTAATAATAGGTAGTTAATAATTAATTATTAAATTATTGCGAAGTAGGTAGGTGGAAATAGAAACCCCAGAATCTCTATAAACGTTTCATCGCAAAAGGGTGATCTGCGCAAAGAAATGATAAACCGCCGTCAATTTTCTTCAAAATTCTCTTAATAAGACGAGCTTTACAATAATTGTCTTACCTTAATAATATCGGTTGCAGCATAGTAGTTCTCGAGAGGGGCAGAAGGGGGTTTCCCATTGAGGGTAGCTGTGGAGTTGAAGTTGGTCGACATCTCGTACGGAGGCGGGCGTGAGGCCGGTGGAGGCGGTGGAGTGAGGTTGTACAGGGAAGGAGACGAAAACTTAACTTCCTCTTGGAAGTTGTTCACGCTCGTGAAGTCCAGCGAACGGCAGAGCCCTGCGAACACAAACGGTCACATTCTTAACACAACAGAAGCCGTAATAAGCAACTTTCGGGAGACAATTGTCGGTTGATAAGACAATAAAAGGATCCAACAAGCAAAAACCTCTTCGTCGGACTGGTAGGCGAAAAACGTGATGTTCGGAACTGTTTGGGGGAAATTTTTGAATTCGCACTTGTAATATTGAAGGGTGTAGTTATAGTGTAGTCTAACCTTACAGATACCAGAAAGTAACAGACTATAGCTAAAATTTGAATTGGCGCACGCAAGGCCTCTAGAACCATCGATACCTCTATGAACAGAGTCCGGAATCTGTGGATACCATTCAACCTCATGTAATAGGGAACGCCAGTGTGTCAGGGAATAATTCTTTGCTGGACAAAAATCGAAAATTGGTGACTCACAAGACATGTAAAACGAGTAAATTCAAACGAGAAATTTTTTGTTCAACTACCAGATCGAACTGAAGAATGGCGAATTTGAACTTTTCCCGCTCAACGTGGTCGGACAGGGTTGTAGGTGATACAGCGGCTGATAGGGGCGGGCAAGGGCTTTCATGCACCGCTTACGGGAGCCAATCAGAGAGCGTACTGTTCTCTGATTCGCCTGGGAGGTAGATGACGCACATTGCTTCCCTCTTCCCGCTCAATACGACTTAAAACCTCTCCAGAACTTCCTCAACATTTTTTTTAATTACTGTTTTAATAATTAATAGAATAATTATTATTCTGAAGGTGAGTTCTTCTCAGGAAAAAAAATCACTGTCCTTCCCTATTGGAATTACCCAGACATTTTTCAGAAGCACAGTCTTTTTCCTGAATCCGAAAATAATTTGTAATTTAACACGCACCATGTCTTTACGGCAGATTCATATTCATGTTCATAATTCTGAATACAAATAAGAATACAGACATGAACATGAATATGAATACTAATAGTCATAATCACATTTTCAAAGAATTTCGCCTAAATTCACATTGTTGTGTGAATTTTACTGAAATGCACTGTATTTTGTATGAATGTTGCTAAAATTGTTCTATTTTACAATGAATTTTACTGAAAATTCTAGTTTTTTCTACCTAAATGCCACTAAAATTCACATTTTTTGGAAAATGTTCCACAAAATTCAAATTGTTTTGTGAATGTTTCCAAAATGTGCACCTTTTTGTGAATTTTATAAATACTTGTCCCATTTATGGACGAATATCACTAACATTTTTCCTTTTTACACTAACTTTGAATATAATTCCAATCTTTCAAAAATAATTTTTGTGATTAATTTTACTAGGATGTTTGTTTTTTGAAAATTGGCTATTTTGGCTTTTTTTGATGTTACGAGATAAGGCTGCATAAAATTTTTCTGCATATTACATCTGCATATTACTCGTAGATAAGGCTGCATAAAATTACATCATTTAGTACCCTTCCCTTTAAAGTGAGACTTTGAACGATACTGTAGGATGTTTCTTGCAGAAGTTATGGCGGTTTTAAGGTGAGAAGATGACAAGCTTCTGCTGGGTTAAACAAACCCTTGTTATCATACAATTTTTAAACCAAATCATATAAGTAGCAAGTTTTCGAGGATACTAATTACGAATCATTACATTGATTACATTGATATGGTTTAAATATTATGAAGAAAAAAAGGTTTGTTTAGCCCAGTAGAAGTTTTTCAAGTCATCCCTCACCTAAAAATTGCCATATTTTTCAAAGAAGTATCTTACAGTATCATTTTAAAGGGAAAGAGTAGTACTAGATGATGTAACATGTAGAAAAAATTAGAAAAAGTTTGTGTTGTCTGTATCTAACCCAAAAAATAGCAATTTTTCGTGTACATAACTTCAAATATCTCAAAATTCAGACGTGATAGGACAATTCTGAGCTCGGATTCAGATTCTACGCAGAAAATTACTTCGGAAATGACCTCCAGCTCAACAACGACCAGAACCCAATTATTTGCAGATCTGACACGTGTAGACCTATGAACACCAGTAGATCTGCTGGTATCTATACGGCAGGACGATGGGGCAATACAAATACAGAGGTAAATGACTCTAACATGAAACCATTGGAGGAGTTTTACTGTGAACGTTGGCAAAGAGGTACCTGACCTGCTCACGATGAAAGTATTCCAGTTTTCAACATTCTCTGGACATCGTCGTTCAAGTTTTGAACAGTGTGACCCAGATACGAACGACCATCGGAATAGTTTGGGTCTTAATTTATTAGCGGTCGATACTCAAGAATTCCTGGACCATAGAAGCGATGCTTCATTAGACCCATTCACTTCAGGACCTTTCTAAACACCTAAGCCACTAGAGGTGGCCCCTCGAAACAACAAAAGAGAGGGAGTGGATATTAAACAACGGGTATAAAATATACTGGGCGGCAAAACGCGTGGGGAAAAGCCCGGAGCAGCGTGTAAAACAACTTGTTGAAACTTATTACCGAGTTAGAAACTTCCAAATTAGCGCTGAAATGTAATTCAACGGTCTAACCTAATACCAGGGAAGGGTGTTCGATAAACTGCTCTCTCAGAAGTTGCTCCTCCTAAAGCATACGGGGTTTTCATTGGCTCAAAATTACATCAACAACACACTCGTATCAGCTTTCTCGGGTTTTCCAAAACCCCTACGGAACGAAGTGCTGGGGAGTCTGGCGGGGAACATTCATTAAGGCAATAATTTTCTCAACCTTCGATTTCTGGTAACCGAAGGAAAACATTGGACAATTTTCGCTGGTACGAGAACTCAACACTTCGTCAGAGAATCGGGTTTCGTGGATGTGCGGTGTTTTCATTTCGATGGGGATACGAAATGAGTATAACACGACGAGAGGTTTTGTTGAGGGGAATTCGGAGGAGGGTAAATCTGATTATGATATTGAGTGGAAAACGTGTTGAAATGCAATATCCCTTCGAATCTTACGGAATAATTCCGGTACGAAATTACGTTAGATGGAATATTACATTTATGTTGATTCTGCTTTAAAAGGTCAGAACATTGTTTCATTTTCATCCCATCACTATAAATGTCCGCTTGCTTGCTAGCTCGTTCAAGAAATGGTTTTAACCCTGTGAGTTTACATTCTACCTGGACTCAATTCCAAAGTTAATGAAAACGTGAGGGGATATTTGTGGATGGCAGCGTTGAGGGTATGTTTGCTGAGTTTACGAATACGAAGACCTTGAGCTCTTTACGGATAGTGCGAAGGGGGGAAGGGGCGGCAACCAGCGAAATGTTTTTCAATTTATTGTGTATAACTCGAAAAAGTAGGTACACATCCTACAGAAAAAAAACTCTGCAAATTCTTGACACAACGGTTTATCATCTTCCTTGTGCAGATCACCCTTCCGTCTATACCAGACTGTATTGCAAATCGGCACCATACTATATTCTCACCGTACACATACCATACCATACGAATTTCTTTCCTATCATACCATACTGTATTATACCAAATCATACATACAATAATATACCATACCATACTCATACCATGTCATACAAACCGAGTGAATATTGAAATGTCATCCATTTCTGACCTATATTTAAAATTTCAAGTATCTAGCTCATCATCAAAATTTAATTTGTTTAAACAAATAGGTATTATTTGAACAATTTTACAGACAAGAAACCGAGTGAATATTGCATTGTGATCCAGTTCTGACCTATTTTTAAAATTTCAAGTCAATAGCTCATCATCAAAATTTAATTTGTATTATTACAAAAAGGTATTATTTAAACAATTTTACAAATGAGAAACCGAGTGAATATTGCAATGTGGTCTATCCCCGACTCACGGTTAAAATTTCTAGACTGTAGTTTACCGGGAAGATGAAAAAAGGTAGTTTTATTCTGGGCGTCTGGGGGTTGGGTCACATAACGGCCGTTTTCGACGCGAAAGTTTAGTGTTTTTCCTAAACCTTTGCGCGGTCACTGTGAACGAACGGCTGGTCGCAAAAAAATCCAATTGGTCTTAAAAGATTCGTAATTTTTCAGGTCATTCAAAAGTGAACTAAAAATTACACGGTTCAGTTAAATATTTGGAGATATGACATTGTCGAAATTTTAAATTTCGTTTTGAACCCCTTCCCCTTGACCTAGGGTTATGAAAAGTTTCGAGGATCATTGTGGGGCTGGTCCAAACCCAGAAACCAAATTTCGTAATTTTAGCTCAACGCTAACTGGGCAAAGTGCCACGGACGGCGGACGGCGGACGGGGGACGGCGGACGGGGGACGGCGTACGGCGTACGGCGGACGGACGGATTTTTTTTTATTCGATTTTCTGAATCTACGTGTCTTGAAACGTAAACCAACAAATTTTGAGGGGGGGTTAAAATTTTTTTTTCTTTGGGCGATTCCAATGGTTCATTATCGAAGATAATAAACCAAAACACATTTAATTAATTTAATGTTACGCGTTTGAACATAAAATTCCGTGACAGATGGCGTTTCACATTAAATATTATCCATATGTTGATGGAGAAGAAATTGAGGAGGGAGGTGAGGGGTATACATAATACGTGTAATAATTCGCAGATACGTTTGTAAATATAATAATTATATATAGAAATATATAGTAAAAAATATATATAGAAAAATATAGAAAAATGCAGGTATTGGTATAGTACAATTATTGTACTATACCAATACCTGCATTTTTCTATATTTTGAGACCTTTTCATTTTTTTTACCCAATGCATCTTGGTTATTATACAGCCAAAAAAATTTTGACCTATGGATTTTAAAGGAAATTTAATGCCCTTTCACGTGATTTACTCTGTGATTTTCGCTCAATCACGTGGTTCAGAAGATATGAGCCAAAACCCCATAACAGTCCAAAAAACCCCCCTCCGTAATAATGAGCTCAGGATTAACAGTGGAATTGAGTCCAACACACCCCGATTCTTTTTACAAGTCTCATTTTGGAAATTTGGCGCTACGACTTTTTTCTGGTTTATCCATGTCTCAGCATTGTCGGTGAGCGAATTTCAAATGTCAAACGCATCTGATACAAAACCAGATTTTTCAACAACTTTGGTCTCATGCAATTCTTCAATCTCGACCTACAGTCATTAGAAGTTGAGGGTGATCAACTTTTTAGCGAATTTAGTCACAATCTTCAACGGATAATTGCGACTGAACTCGACTTATTTCAATATTTGAAACGCCATCCGACGAGGAATTTGATGTTCTTTATAAAAGAATCGCGTGACATTTTCTGTAGGATGCGTACTTTTAGAGTTATACGTGAAAAACTCTGCAAATTCTTGACACAACGGTTTATTATCTTCCTTGTGCAGAGCACCCTTCTGTCTATACCAGACTGTATTGCAAATCGGCACCATACCATAGTCTCACCGTACTCATACCATACCATACGAATTTCTTTCCTATCATACCATACTGTGTTATACGAAATCATACATACAATAATATACCATACCATACTCATACCATGTCATACAAACCGAGTGAATATTGAAATGTCATCCATTTCTGACCTATATTTAAAATTTCAAGTATCTAGCTCATCATCAAAATTTAATTTGTTTAAACAAATAGGTATTATTTAAACAATTTTACAGACAAGAAACCGAGTGAATATTGCATTGTGATCCAGTTCTGACCTATTTTGGTTTATTATCTTCGATAAAGAAAAACAACGGTTCATTATCTTCTTTGTACAGATCACCCTTCTGTCTAGATCACTAGGTCTGAATGTCTATATCCTAAATGTTAGATTAATTATTATTATCAATTATCACTAATTATTAACAATTTTATCAAGTACCTAGTGAAAATTATTATAATTTATTGTTAGGTATTAATAATTCGTATTTATTATTAATAATAATTATTATTAATTATGATCAATTAATACGATATAATTCTGGGGTTTTTAATACTACGTCGGTAATAATTTTTCTATAAAAGAAGTACCTACCAACAAACATTCGAAATTACCTTCATTTCAGTAGCACGAAATGCACCTCAGAACAACAAACTCGACATCACTTAAGCCATATGATGTTCCAAAGAGCTTGTTAGTATGAAAATGGACCTGTATTTCAACAATTTGAGTCACGATCGAGTTGTGAGGCACAATCTTTGAGCCGTCATTGTGAACGAACGGCTGGTCGTACAAAGCTGCGGATGGTCTTAAAAAATTCTACGGAACAAACTCTATCTAAATATGAAATAAAAAACATACCGTTCTATATGAATTTTTCGAGATATGAGATTTTCAAATTTTCAAAATTTGTTTTGAACCCCTTCCCCTTGACCTAGGGTTCTGAAAAGTTTCGAGGACCATTGTGGGGTTGGTCGAAACCCATAAAAAAAATTTCGTAATTTTAACTCAACGCTAACTGGGCAAAGTGGCGCGGACGGCGTACGGCGGACGGCGTACGGCGTACGGCGGACGGACGGATTTTTTTTTATTCGATTTTCTGAATCTACGTATCTTGAAACGTAAACCAACAAATTTTTAGGGGGGGTTAAAAAAATTTTTTCTTTGGGCGATTCCAATGGTTCATTATCGAAGATAATAAACCAAAAGTAAAAAAGGTGCGAAAATTTCCCTCTAAACATACCCTCTACCATCCCCTAACAACACGTAAAATGTTCATTTACTTTAAATTTTTTGTACAAGGCCCCTCGCGTTATAGCTCAGGAGCTCCGTTATAGCTCTGATGACTTGGAAACCCCTAAACACCTCCTTCTTACAATAATGTAGTATTTTAAGCTTTACAATGATTAAACTTAATTAAATTTAGTGTAGCATCCCCCTGTAAAGGGGTGCTCTGTTAGTATTAATTCATACTAACAGCATAATAATAATTCATAATATTATTATTCATTATAACAAGTGAGACAAAAATTATTATTCATTTATGGAAGATTGAAATTTGAGGACTTTTATTTAGACTTTCAAGTACCTAGCTACAATTTGAAATGCTCAAAATTATTTGTTTCAACTACTATTCAATAGAAGAAGAAAATTATATATGCACATAGATATACTTGATAGTAGAAAACGAAATGAGTTGAAAAAAGCTCTTAGGAATAACCGCGCACACTCTATTAGGTCGTAATACTATAATATGTAGTGGCACTAAAAATGAACTTCAAGTTCACCAGAAACTAACTCTTGCCGGAGGACCTCGGTGAAATGGGGTATTAAAGTAAATGCCTTACACGGGAAACTTCAGAAAGGTATATGGTCGGGAATAGGTTCAACAGTGACGTCACATAGGCGATAACATTATGGAAGAGAAGTAGAGGAAGATGGAGAAGTTGGTAACAGGAAAGGTCGATATGAGGTAGGCGGTGGGTGGAGTTATGAGGTTAATAAGTCATAGAACCCCCTCCCCACTACTTGTTCCATCTACTTCTACCAACCCTATAAAACGCCTTCCATAAAAAGGGCCGTGGCAGTATTACTTTTATAATAGTGTTCTACCGCAATAACGTTTGTTTTAGAAGGCTAACTGCTTTTCAAACTCAGACTTAAAACAGTGGAAGGGGTTACACAAGCGGGTCTCAGCGAATCAAAAGATCAAGAGAATCCTTTTTTTCTTGTGGCTTTGAGAGAAAAATTATTCTCTGAAATGATAACGAGGGTAAGGTTTGGTTAGGAAATGAAGCAGTCTTCCTTAATCTGTTTGGGGAGATCAGAAAATTGACTTTTGGTAAACAGAACACAAAGCAATCCATCAAATTCTGAAGAAGTATTGAGAGCTGGTGGTTTTCATTATTACCTGTACATCACACTACCACGCGGAGCAACTCAATCCTAGGAGATATTGGGCTGAAATCAAGTAGGAGGTAGCGTTTCAAAGTTAGTAGGATACAAAGCTCCTATCGAAGCCAAAGCTACAATGAAAGCCTTGGGATGAGAGAGTCGCATACTGCAATTATTGACGAGTAGAACCATCAGAGAATATCAGGTCCTGAAGTATCTGAGGAGGGTGGCCCAGCTCCCAGAAACTCGTCTCCCAAGGATAGTTGCTGAGGAGGTCATGAAAAGCAGGGTTTCGTGGGCCATTTGCCTTGACGATCTTGCTGCTCAATTGGGTGTGTGTGAAAAGATCGACTCCCTGGCGTGTGATGCCTTCGCGTGTTGTTGTAAACAATTTTTTGTTATAGCGAAAACGATGATTGTGGAGGAGAATTTGTGAACTGCTTTGTGTCCTGGAAGAATGGAAGAGAGGGCCTTATGGCCTTAATTCTCCCAGGAATATAAATAAATCAATCAATCAATCAATCAGATACCTATAGAGCAAACGAGCAGGAATGCCGAAGACGGTCATGGTAGGTATAACGACTAAATTTTCAACCGTGTCAATATTGTGCAGCACTCCTCATGGCTCCTAGACAGGATCTTGGCAAGCAGTTTTTGCACAGACTGGAGCACATTTGATATGGGATGTACAATATACAGAATCAAGGAAAACTTACCCGTATTGTACTCTGCGCTCTTGCTGGAAGGAATCGTGTCTTTCTTGATGAGACATCCATACTCCTGTTTGGCTGACGGGAGTAGTTTGTATGGCTCGTGGTAGACCGATGAATTTTCGCTATCTTCGCTCTCTTCCCCAGGCATATGACCGTACAGGCCTTTGCCATTGGGTTTACTTCGCGTCCGCGTCACCCCATTATTGATGATGGGCGTCGACATTTTGAGCTCTTTCATGTTGATGGTGACGCCCGCTTGAGAATGAAAAAAGGCCGGTCAATCATAAAGGTTACCTAATTGGACCTGGTAGAATTGCAATTCAAACTTTGAAAACACTGAGGTTAACTTAATTTTCTTAAAACTAATACCTGGTTTCGCTCCAAGAGACGTGTGCTTGTGGAGGAGGGCGACTTTTTTACGCCCTCTTCTGACCATGAGCAGCACTGTGCAACCCAGCAGGAGTACGACCATTGCTAGGACCCCCGTGATAAGCCCAATGTAGGCTTGCGTCCTGCCAGAAGGACTAGTGGCTGCAACACACCATAAACCAAATAACTTCAGAAAAAAATAAAATAAAAAAATCCACAGTCATGCAGCATGGCTATTAGAGCAAATTTTCTGAAAAATTACTGGTTTTTTGTAAAATGTTTCTATTTCACTGGTTTTATAACAAATTTTGTCTCCTTTACCGTGGTTTAACAACTCAGTTTATTTTTCAAAGCTGAGCACGATGGTGGAGTCAGAATTGCGATATCTCATTCCGTTATCAGATTAGAGCAGATGAACCAGAAGAACATCTGAAGTACATAACAACCACGTTTCTGCATAGTGCTCCAGTTTGAGAACGGAATAAGATATTGCAGTTCTGACTTCACCATCGTGTTCAGCGTTAAAAACTTCAAAATAAGATGGCATTTGTCAGACTGTTTCATTTTGGGAATTTATGGGTAATTTTCCCCCTCAAAATCCCACCCACCCCTTAGTGTCCCATATCCAGATTCTGCCCATCTACGAATTGTGGGATGGATTTTTTGTGCAAATTTGAACTGTTTGTCTCAATTTTATTGGGAGTTATCGTTGGAATGACACACATACATAAATATATATAATATATATATACCAAAATATATTTAATACATATATACCAAAATCTGTTCCAGGCCATCCGCCAAAAATCATATATCAATATCAAAATCATATGTCTTGTGAATTCAGGATTTTAGGCCGAGAATAACTTCCTTTTTTTTCAAAAATTCGCTAAAACGACGAAAATTAAGATTGGAAATATTCACTGCTCGAAACCAAGATCAACGGACACAAAACCTGGTTATGTACATGGATTAATTGCCCCAAGAACCGGATATCCGTATTTTCCCATGAACGCCCGTGATTGAAGTAATTGGAAAATATGCTGAAGCGCTCCGTCAAAATCCCTGCCGCGAAATTACATAGCTACGAGTAACTCCGAGAGCTGACCTGATTCAGGTTTAATAATCTGTATGTAACACCATAATGCTCCCCTGAATGCATTATCGATTCCGCCACTCCCACCTCGCTCTCTCTCTCACGCCCATAAGGTTAATTCAATTGGGAATTTGCACATTCAATTACCGCCCCAGTCCCGGAGTTTACCGAGAGTAGGGGAAATTACATCAACGATTGACCCATTAAACAATCCGCCTGAATGAGGGGGCTAATCGTTCATGGCCTGACGTAGTGAAAATAGTTGGTGGAGATTGGCTTATCGTGGAATTGGAAACAACTGGACCACAAAGTTACGATTTTGGTTTAATCGGGCGGGAAATCCCTCCAGGTCAAGTTGTCTTGAAATGGTCTGTTTCACAGCTTTTACAAGATTCCATCTAAATACGTTGGGGAGACCGGGGCTAGTTGGCATAGATTTTGGTTTTTGATTTTTTTTTTAACTATACTTAGAGAGATTCTGATTGATGCTGGTTGGTCGCACAACACCTTGGCTTCAAGATCCCCTATAAGTCGTTAATTCAAACTGATGCTGAGAGGGGCATTCAGCCCACATCCCGAAGGCTCCCAAGTCTGCCAACTAGCCCCACCCCTGGGGTGAGTTGGCATACCCCCTGGGGCGTGATGGCATAATGCAGTAACTCAATTGGAAAAAAACGACTTCAATGCAATTTTAATTGTTTGTAAATCATGTTCATGGTTTCATATCTACAACAAAAGTGAGAAAAACACAAATTGTCCCATGTGCACTGTACAAAAAGGAGGAAGAAACTGAAACTCCGTTGGAAGATGAGGCAGGACGACCTCCCACTAATACTGTGACGACAGCGCTCTCACTCACCTATAGCCAGAAATAATAGCTGTGTGCCAACTCGCCCCATATGCCAAGACCCCTTACAATCTTACCCCCTTACAGACTCCCTTACAATAAAAATAAACAAATCTGCTATAGAAGTATTTTGTCTTACCAGGTGTAACTTCTTTACGCGCGTGAGTCGTTTCGCCTCCGGCATTCGAACGGCGCTCAACTTCATTTTCCTCCGGAGTGCCATAAAACTGATCCAGGGACTCTTCGTCAGTCAAGTTCGTACTTACTGAACCTGTAACAGAACAATAAGCTTTGAAGAACATTCCATGAATTTTCCTAACAGACACTGTAGAAACTAGAGAATTTTACTGTAAAATTGTATGAAATCAGTCAGTTTTCAATGCGAAGATTTATACATTATACGAGTATACAAATATACTATCTCCGTAACTGTATCTTCAATGTAAAATGCAACAATTGTCCACATCCCAATATGTTTCAATGGTGCCAATTTCAGCCAAAATTCAGTATACAACAGCTCCTTCGTATCCATTACATGATAGCTGTGACTATTCTAGGGCAATCTTCATACAGAACCACTGAGATTATTTCACAGTCATCTTGACAGAAGGGCGATTTATACAGAAAATAATGAACTGTTTTGTACGTTAGGTGAGAAACCAATCAGACCCCATCAGAGTGAAAACTGAGATGGGACCTCACACGACTTCGACTGCTCCATGAGTCGTAAATTATCTTGCTCAGAAGAATGGCGAAGGCAAAAATAGATATGTACGAGTAGAACACGCTGACATCACCTTCATCCTCCCTGGATTAAACCCATAAATCCAGAATCGACGAAAACTCGAGTTCACAGCGTAAAATCCCGAATGAGGTATGATTCCTGATGAGATAATAACATTTTTAACACTCGTCTTTTCTCCCTCCTGAACGTTGAGTTTACACGACCGGTCTTTCAAGTGGCCCAGAATGTAAACTTTTACTAGGGTTAGGTCCGTCTCACGTCTTACTTTTACAGCTCCAGGTGTAAACTTTCTTAAAGAGCTATTCCGCGAAGGATGTTGAAGGGATCGGATAGAAAGTTCGATCCTTGAGTAGTACTGGCCTAGTTGAAATTGTGACGGACATTTTGTTTTATATTCGTACTGGTTCGTCCGATACATTACATCATAACCAACATAAACTACAGCACTTCACGCCGTTTCATGTTCAAATAAAAAATCACCTAGTACAAATTATTCTCCATTAGGGCCTAGTTCACAGACTGAATTAGGGATGCAAATCAATTATCGATTGATCGGGTAATCAATTATTTGATTTTAATCGATGTATAACCACCTATTATTCCGTATTTATCGATTATTGTTACTGATTAATCGGTTTTCGAATAGATCAGGATTTTGAAAGAGCATAAGCATGGCAGTAGTATGAGGACCCACTCATCTGATCCTGGGCCTAAGGTGGCTACATGCCAAAATATAGCTTCATAATGTGAATAGCATAGAAATTAGCTTTTGGAGCTCCTCAGCTGATCCTGTGCATTTTCTGCTTAAAGGAGGCTACATGTAGGAGGCTATGGTATGTATACCAAATTATAGCGTCATAGTGTGAATAGCATAGAAATTTGCCTTAGGAGCTCCCCAGCTGATCCTGTGCCTATTCTAGGAGGCTACATACCAAGTTATAGCTTCATAGAGTGAATAGCATAGAAATTTGCCTTAGGAACTCCTCAGCTGATCCAGGGCCTATGCTGCTTATAGTGTAAGTCCTAAGGAGGCTACATGCCAAATGTCAAGTCTATACCACCACCACAGGAATTGCGCCAAAAAACGTCATATTTCTTCAATCTCACCAATTTTGGAATGACCCCCTGCCATAAGACATAATATGGTATAATCATTTCAAAACTATTTTATGCAATTTCATTCGTTTTTGTCATTCCCTTATCTTCATTAGCCTTAAAATGTAAAAACAGTTCGTCACCTACAGACGTAGAAAATAATCGGATTTTCAGATAGTGATAAAGCAAATAATTGTGCGTTTGAAATGAGTATACTCGATGGTTTCATACGTCTGTATACTTCAAGTATACTTAAAAAACTATTTGCGTTCGATTATTCAATACCGATTCAGTGGTCACATCGATTATTAGCTGTTACAATCGATTATTTGGTTCCGATATTGCATCCGTAGACTAGAACCATAGGGAAATCAAATCAAATCACGTATACAGGAAACCAAAGCTGTAACAGTCTGAGTGTCTGCAGCAATACGAGGAAAACACATTTATTTATAACTCGGAAGAAACTGTTATTTGCCTTGAATTCTTGGGCAGAAATAAGAGTTAAGGGCTGGATTTTTGGGTTTTCTGGAGGGTAATTTCAACCCTATTTCAAAGTCGATCAAGTATCCTCAACACACCCCACGGAATTGTCATTTGTCCCAGGATGGTCATTCCGATAATGATACACATACAAAACGCTTCATGTTGCGACTTGGTAGTATTTTTTCATTAAACCCGATCGAATAACCCGATGAAACGGGAGGCTTCGAGAGAAAGAAAAAAGAAGAAGACTTTTTCCAACACTCCTCAGAGTGAAGAGAACTCTCAGGGCGGTTGTGGAAGGTAGGAGATTAAATTTAAGGCATTTCCTGTCACATCGCCTCTTCACATCGGGTGAAGTATGACGATGGCGAACCGGGTTCGGAGGATGGGGGTTGAGAGAAGGCGTTACCGAGGTCGCGATGTCAACATCTCGTCTGAAGAGGGGCGAGGGCGGCAGCTCACCGTGGAAATCGACAGAGGAAAAGACCCGACAACTCTCTATCTCTCCACAGTGTTGCCGGCTGTTCGTTAATTTGGATGTCGATACTTTTTGATGTATCTCCGAAATTTTGAAGAACGATGGGCTCGGCGTCATCCACAATTATTATTTTTAATTAAGAACTTTATTGCTCAAAAATAATGCATTGCAGATAAGAGAACAAACGATTTTCAGAGGAACAGCAATGTGGTACATGTGAGGGAGTGGAAGTCCATTGACTTCCTCCCATTAACGATTTCAAGTGATTATAAATGTGTTAGTAGAAGTAATAAATAGAAGAAGAAAAGGAAATAGAACTCTGTTCTAAGGAGGTCTGTATGGCGTTTTCGCTTTTACTGCGACTAGTGCGATCTGAAGGAACTGTTTCCAAGATGTTGCCAGCTATGGGATTAGGGTGGTTGGAGAGTCGCTGGTGGAATCTTGAGAATACCGCATTTAATACTTCTGGTACTAAGGGCATTCCGACATCTTTTTGCAGAACTGTAGTAGTTCAATGTGTGTATACATACAAATCTGGAATATCTTAACCTAAATGTTTGCAAAAACGATGATCTACTTCAATAAACCTAATCGGTAGGGATTTTCAGTGCGATATGGTCTCAAGCTGGATTAGGAGGCACTCTGAGCGCAGTTCAACTTACGGATACGGCACCCGTAAAACGCATTACCTCCACCACCTCGTATTATGATTGTTCATCTTCCCAAAATTCTAGCGTTGTCGCGATATACAACATTAATTTGTATATCCACCACTAAATTTGTGAGGTGGAAATAATTCAGTTGTTGTCAAGTTCTTCTACGGTCACATTCTAATATTGAGTGTTTCACGACCTCATCAATAACGGACCCGATTCGTATTTTATGCCCATTGCAATCTAAGGATATCCAAACCCTGCTAATCACACTTACGTAATACTAAATGGCGTAATCTGCGAATCAGGGCTCATGTCATTCCTGTTCTTCTCCTCCCCTTTTTGCCTAATACGCTCTCGAAAGCGCATTCCCGCCGTCCCCGGAAGTTCTCCCTATGGTAATAAAGCATGAGAAGGTGATGCGTTCCCTAAATGCCTCTCTAAGTTACAAATGTACAGAGCTGGGGCATGAATACGTAATTTATACGCTGGAAGGGCCACCTTGTTTCCTTATTTGATGTAAAATGAAAGAAGGTGTAGTGTAACATACTAAGGTGTAACATACTCGCAGTAGACCACGTTGCTCATGATCTAAATTTTATGGTTTAGTTTTTGGAATGTGCGATTTTAAATATGTATCCTCTATGATTTTCTTTGTATGAATAAAATAAATAAATAAACAAAAATGTATAGGACTTAGTGAATAGTTTTGGATTGTTTTGTCATATCCTCGAAGCGTACAGTTGTCTTTAATATTAAGTGGTTTTTGAATATACTTAAATTGTTCGGTTAGTTCTTGTTAGTGGATATCAGAAAACCGAGCACTAGCATGGTCCGGTAAAATTATTTCTACTATTCCTACAAAATGGTCATTTAGTGAATTGGAAAAATGTTCACTAGGACCTCAATCAAGTAGGTACCTACCTACACTGGTTTCACACATTCATTTGATCAGGGGCGTCAAAAGAGCATTTGATTGAGAAAAATATTTTTTTAAATGAAATAAAATTAAACTATTTGCGAAAATCCATCAAAAATTTTGACTTGGAAAAATAAACTTTATGGATGTTAAACTTAAATTTAACTTTGATTAAACGTCTTCGGCTAAACACACCTCATTTTAAGAAATCAATTATCGGTGTATTTTGTTTGGGAGAAATTTGGTTCCTTATTGAACGTATGTTGGCGACCCTGATCCTGTCCTGTGTTGATTCGTCTGCGAGAGCAAGACTGCGAGTTTGCAAGTGCAAGTGATGTAGCTCTTCAGTTGAATTATGTTGAGAGTTTCACTATGAATTGGCAGAACTTCTCTACAAGTTCTAAAGACGTTTTTTGCATTGAATAATTTTGAATATTCTGTAAAACTAGCTACTAGCTACCTATGTTTTGTTAATAAAAGTTAATAAATAATGAATTGAGTGTGAGTGCAGTGTAGTATAATAATTAGTAGATTTTTTAAATAGTACTGAAAATGATTTCTTAAAATTGAGGTTTCTCTCCCCCCCCCCCGCCTTTCCCAAGGGAATTTTACTAAGCAAAACCACTGCATTTGATCATATCACTCGGGTAATAGAGAGATTGTATATTTGCCCTACGAACCCACAGGGCGAAAGAAATCCGAGTACGTCGGAATATCAGAGAACTCGGTATGTGGGCGTGAATGTAAACTTCCCTTGAAGAGCGCGAAAGTTGATACGAGAAGCCCTCATGTATGTCGCAAGTTTCTTCAAATCCGGAGAACCCGACAGTGTTTCTAATCCTGAGTTCTCACATGGGACTGACAAATGCTTTCACGGTGTCATCTCTAAGTGCACGCCGTTCTGTTATCACATGTAATACAAGAGTGTGTAGTCAGAGCTCCTCCGATATCGCATGAAATAAGGCACATGCCGGCTGCATGAAACCACCCCTCAGGTCGTTGCAATTCAAAAGGCGACGTTCGTAATAAGGCGAAAAAAAAGGAGAGGAAAACTAATTCTGCTTTTATGCTGGTTTTTCAGCCTTGGCGGTCGATACAGGCGGGCTCTTATCCGTCTCTTTTTGCCGCAAAAACCTCGTCTACAATACCGGCCTCTCCCAGACCCCAACAACTTTACATTTAAATAAAAAGAGCACTCCGGGAGCGGTGGAAAAGGTCGGGAGGCTGCAGGTGGTGGAGATAGCGAGCCAGATGCGCTACGTGTCATTAACAAACCCCCCTCTCCAAGACCCTTTTTCTGAACAACTGTCGCGGAAAAAAACAATTATTAGCCTGGAGGAAGAGGTGTGAGCGGGTGAGGAGAGGGAAATTCAAAATAGGAAAAGACAACAGAACAAGGAAATCACTATGTACGGATTTGAATACCAGACAATTCCAGACTTTCCGAACCTTTGCATATTTCATGATTTGCCGATTGGAGCTTCTGTAAGGCTGGTAGGTGTATTTAACAAACGATAAACAAGACTGTATACAAGAGCTGACTGGTGATAGTAATCAATCATGTTTCACCTTTTTGTATGGTATGATCGGTCCTGCACCACCGATTTCGATTCCGACTGACAACGGTAGTGAAGGTGTTGAAAATATACACAACGTCTCACATACAATATTTCCTGATTTGATGACGTTACTTTTTACTTTTTGAGGCTTTTCCCCTTGTCAGGGGCTGCCCATTACTGCCTGACGCCAAGCCCTCAGGTCCATTGATCATCTGTCAGGTTGAGACGCCGCTTCGAATGCATGACCGTCCTCGCCAAGTTATCCGCGGTCTTCCCCTTTTCCGTCGACCTTCTGCTGACCACAGCAGAACACGTCCGGGCCATCTTCCTTCGGGCATCCGACGTACATGCCCGTACCACTGGAGCGCTTTCGTGTCAATAGGGACCCGCTCCAATCGAGACATTCGGCAGCTCCTCCTCAACCCGTCCATGCGCTCAACCTTTGTTGATTCCTGTTGATTCGCTGCTCTTCGCCGACGACCAGGTTATATTGGCTCAAGACAGAGAGGACGCCGAATTCATGATGGTCAGGCTCAACCAGGCATTTGAAAGAGCGGGATTGAAAATTAATGCCAAGAAAACTGAGTATCTGGTTGTGGGTGGCCCCGGAAGTGACCTGGATATTTCTGGAGTTGGGATTGTCCGTTCGGTTGATTCTTTCAAATATCTGGGTTCCATAATTGACAAGTCGGGAGGATGCGAATCGGACATTGATAGTCGCATCTCGCAAGCCAGAGGAGCAGTGAGAGCACTGAACTGTTTGTGGTGGAGTCGAGAAATCCATCGCCGAACAAAGAAACTCATCCTCGGTGCTATCGTTGAAAGTATTCTCACCTACGGGTCTGAGCCTGTGGCCGCTTACCCAAAGGAATCAACAAAGGTTGATTTAATGACCAATAATTAAATTAGAATTAATTAGAATTATTCTAAGGCACATACAGGCGTGAACAGTACCGGCTTTGGATTAATGTCATAGGAAAACTTTTCAATCATTCATAAGCCATCCGAATCATGTCGGCTCCAGTTTGTGACGAAGATTAGTGAAAAGACCACGAGAATCAGTCGGGGGGAAAAACCGGAAGGGGAAAAAAAGTTGGTTCAAACTTATGAATGACGAAGCACACAAAAAAAACTTTTTTTCTCTTCCTCGTCTTGAATTTCTTTAGCCTGCATCGCAGAAAAGGTCTGTGGACAGAATGATGATTGAAGAAGTAGAGGGCTAGAGGGGTAAAAACTGTTATTAACATTGTCAACAACATTTGACCTCAACCCGCTCACAGATTTATAGGGCTTGAAATTGAGTTGTCAGGCTGAAAAGGGGGGTATTGGGTATTCAGAAAGGCCAAGGGAGTTGGAGGACGCTGGTCTGATGATAGCTCGCCGAAGAATAAAAAAGTTTACCCTCTCTCAACTCCATTTTCATATTAAACTGCTAATCCAACTTTTTGATCTGCGGCGTTTTCTGCGACACTTGTCGCCTTCTACTTTTTTCGTGTAATTTATTCGACAAAATGTCACTTTTTGGAATCCTTTCAAAAGATTTTATTTCGGTAGAATGTGATTTACTTGGTAATTATGGATTGAAATTGATCATCGCACCGTTCAACGCACTCTACATAATATGAAATGGCGGTATGCAAGTGAATTTAGTTACCACCAGATTACAGAAAATTGATCAAACTGCACAGTAGGTTGCAAACTTAAAAGGTTCATTCTCATAATATTTGACCATTGGATGTCTGCAGTCTTTTAAATACAGTTATACATATAGTTTTTGACATTTTACGTCTTCACTCTGGCACATAACTCGAAAAACGTTACACAAAAGCGTTACACGAAATCGTCACGAAAATTTCTGATGATTTTCGCTTACAACCGATTCGTTGCTACGGAACTTTATCTTCGCCAGTTATCATCGTACAAACATCGTTCACCACTCGTTGGATAGCTCTCGATTTACCTAACCATATTACGTTAACCACTGCGGAGTGCGTGGCCGACAAGCTGCGGTATGAGCGTGATTGTTTAAATAATTGTTTACACACAGGTGATCATTCTCAATAATTTATATTGTCTATACGAATGCAAGCTTCATAATTTATGATGAACCCTCAATTAAGTATAACAACTACGCTACTGGGGTAGGTGATGTAGCATTGTTCGAAGATTCTTGAATCACTTCTTTAAAGACATAAAATGTCCCAATGTGTTGCAGACTCGTATGCAAGCATTTAATTCTCGACTGTATCAACAACAGGATGGAGTTGACATTCTTTTGACATTTTCATGTCTTTGCTTTGGCACATAAACTGAAACGGGAAAAATTTGTTTCCTTGATTCACTCTTTCCCTCAGATCACGTCAGAACACAAGCGACAGGCAGGCCACTACGTCAGACGCACCTATGACGCACGAGCGTATGACGTCAGACGGCTGGCCGAAGGGCAACTAGTACGTCAGAGCCTATGACGCACGAGCGTATGACGTCAGACGGCTGGCAGGAGGCCAATTCGTACGTCACAGCCTATGCCGTAAGAGGCTATGACGTCAGACGGCTGGCAGAAGGCCAACTAGTACGTCACAGCCTATGCCGTAAGAGCCTATGACGTCAGAGGGCTGGCTGGCTAGGTGATCGGGTTTTAATAAGCCTCTGGAATTCCGCGCCTTCATTTTGCATTCATTTACATCTTCACGTTGAAAAATCCTTCATGTTGTCGCTAATTTTTTTGGTATCAATTTGTAGGTTTTTTGGAGAGGAATGTAGTGGTATCGTTGAAAAGTTTCTCGCACGTCCTCAAGAAAAAATTTTCAATGTAGGCCATTGGAGAACTCAATTCCCTTTTTAGGATGGATGAAGATGATATAGACTACACAGAGATTTTGGGAGTGCTGCCTGATCCCGAAATTGTACTCAAAGGAAACTGAGTTTTTTAAATAAATCTCCAGAGACGGTTGAAGTGAATCAACATTAACTAGACTTATGTAAGCTGATGAGACTGAATTTATGATGAAACAGGAGATTCGTAATGCGTATCTACCTACTTGTATAACTAGTCATGTTACCTACTTTTATTCAAAAAACGTTCTTAATTCAAGAATAGTTTTCTTCAATCTACTGCACCTGTCACGAGTGTTACCGTGAGTAGGTCCCCATAACATATAGATACAATAAATAGATTTAAATCAATTTGTGACAGCTTGTCTTGTTATCCTAAATTTAGTTTAGAAATTCATAGTTTGCTGAATGGTATTCAGAGCTCACTCAGCCTTTTTTTTTTAATGGTAACACTCGTGTCAAAACTTCCTTCTGAGTTCAAACGTTGAAAATTGATAAAAAGAAAGTAATAGTCCAAAAACGGACAACTGATGCTCTAATTTGTTATTCTGAACATGTATAAAGTTAGTAATTCGGCTGATATGAGTTTGTGAATACGCTTTACAAGATTGCCAAGGGAACCAGTGGTATTTGGAGCTTGCGCATTTGGTGCTCGAGAGCAGCACCATAATGGCGGAGCCTACGAACGGCAGTTGTTGTCCATATATGAAGTAATCGAGTAGATATGCGCGTTGTTCTCGAAGAACAAAAGTACTTTCTAGTTGTCCCGGGGTGAATTATCTAAGTATAGTAACATTCCAGATCAAATTTTATTCGAAAAGTTGCTTTATTTATTTTATTTTATTTTATAACTTACTGGGTCAAACGATCAAATTATATGAGAATGACCCATAAGGATCTCGTTTGACTCCAAAACCTCCTCAACTTAGGCCATAAAACAGGATGAAAGATCGCCCGTAGCGAAGAGGGTAGTCACGTGCTGAGGCCTGTGCTTTGAATATAGATAATCTCAAGGGGCACTGGTATTAATTCAGCTAAACATGAATTAATGTCATTGTCGCCTGTCTGTGGCCCCATTCCCTCTGGCGAAGTGCCCGGCGGCACCGAACTCGTGTCTATTTTCAAGTTGATAGGTAAGTTGCTACTAATTTTACTAGGGGATTTTGTTTTTGAAGTTGCAAGCGCAAGCGAGCATCCCGAAAGCATGGAAACGCACTGCTCATCACATGGACGCCATCGGCTCCTAATCTTGCTTGGCCCAACATCACTAATCTAATAGCAATTCAATAATACACACATTATTAATTATTGGTTTAACGACTCCAATAAGCAGCAAAAACGTTACCGTTCCAAGTCTTAGCTGACCCAAAAACCTCACATCAATGCGGAGAAGGTCTCGGGGGGGAAAAGAGGATAAAATCTATAACGGGCCTTCCCACAAGGGTGGCTGACACTTAGCGAAATGATATCTGAGCTCGGGGAAGGCTTAGTGAAAGTTGTCGAGCTTTTAGCACTGAAACCTTCCAAAAGTGGAAGAAGGAGAAGGGGAGACGAAGAAAAAGGGCAGAGGCATCAAAGTTGTCCCTGCATTCTTCGTAGGAGCAACTTGGCCATTCCGCTTTCCAACATGAGACTTTTTTCTCACACGCCAGCGACAGTAAGAGGGTGTTCTCTCAACCGTCTGGTGTTTGCACAGGCCGTACAACTTGACCATTACTCTTTACGTACAGTTTTTACTGCCTGACTTATCTTGAAGGGCAGTTGGAAATAAGCGGCTCTCAGACTGATGACGTAGAGGCTTTACGGTCTTGATTCATCCCGTCGGACGTTAATTCGCCTGTAGGAGACACCCGCTTGGAGAATTAAAGAGATTTACGAGGTTTATGATTTCAAATCCTCTGGTTTACTATTACACAAGGTGGTCTCCACTGGGTGATAGAGGAAATGGGAGGAAAACCAACCCTACAGGATGAAGAACTTTGTAACAGAATGTCAGATGTTGTGAGCTAATTAAGAACAATCTATTTTATACGCCCTTTCAGACTGCTTCATAGGAAGGAGCATGGAGCTTGGAAATCAGACATTTCAATTATCTGAACCACGTCGCACTTTAATTTATTAATTAATCGGTCTTTTATTATTTTATCTGTGAAAAGAGTGTGTTATGCATATAGCGTTATGCCTATTTAATCTGTAGAACGAGTGTGTTATATACAAGTGTGTTGCTCATTTATGTATTCACTATTAAAAACATTGTATGGGTTATCAGCAATTGGAAGGGTAGCAGAACGGTTGGGTCCTACATGATTCCAAATTGTGACTTTCGAACTACGAACTCCTATCACCTCTTCTCTATTATATGGGAACCTTAGACGCAATTATCTTTGCTCACCCATTATATAGTAATATGAAGTCTATACACACCGGATTAAATGAAATTTTCACATCACCTACCAACTAGAATTATCGTGCGATAACCCCTACCTTCCCCGAACCAGGAGTTCAGGGGATGAACCCGATCAACCTGTTTGTCGCTGCTCGGCATTATTCCTCTAGGTTAATTTCATGGTCCAAAGGCCATTAATCGTTTTTTAAAGGAAAAACTATTAAAACTGCAACCCACCCGGATGATATAAAACGCATCAAGGTGAACTACTCATTAAAGATTCTATTGCGATGGTGGAATGAGTAATCAAGACTTTTATGGGTCCTTCGTTTCCATAAGTTAAGCAGTATTATGCCCTCGTTGTAAAGAGCCTCCTAAATAGGAGAATAAATGTTGACAGTCAACTGAAAAAACGTGAATCGTTTTATGGTATAAACTTTGTTAATTACTCTTTGAATGGTTTCATTCCATCCTAAAGTGAAACAGGTTTCAATGTTATTGAAATCTTTCTCGTATTTTCCATTATTGGTGAGTTTTGGAGAATAGAGAACGTACGATACTGTTGATGATCGCTTTGTACGAGTAGTTATAGATGGGCGGTTTAGTCGGCGGATAGAGGCGGAATGAAGTCTGGAAACCGGTAATTTATTGTGGTAAAACAATTGAAAATATGGCAAACTGGGGAGCGCGAAAGTAACGTACTGGTAGCATTAGACTGAATGGCGTCGGAATTCGGGAGGGGGCAATATGGCGTCACATTTCGCAGTTCGGTATAATATAGGTAGGTACTTCATGTTTTGCCCTTTTCTCGGCATATTACCCCAACTGGCATTTATAAATTAGGAAATAATATTTTGGAATTATTATGTGTCGGGTGAATAGTGTAGGCGTTGCAATTCGATAAATATGTGTGATAATGTGGAAGTTAGGGAGCGCTAGTGGTCTACGGGGAATAAGGGAAACTATAGGCGCTAGTGGAAGGTCGATAGAGTTAGTGACAACTATATGTAGGAAGGTGGCCGGTCGAGAGCGCTAGTGGGCTACGGGGAATGAGGGAAACTGAGGAACTGGGGCCCCAAGAAGCCCCAACAGCTTTGGGGGCCGAACATGGGCATTAAATAATCTTTAAAAAAAATTTCAAGTGCACGTTACTAAAGCTCTAAAGAGATATGTAGGCAATTGAAATATTTGACATGGCGAGATTGATTGTGAGTATACGAATGTTTCCAACATACAAATTTCATCGAATGAATATACCACTCATTTTTTGATAGACAGACACCACCTGGCAATAGTGAAAACACTACTCTTTACTACCTCCATCGTTCTCCGGTGGTGGCGTTGGGATGAGCGGTTTTATCCACATCCCTCTCCCTGAAATGGAATCAAACCTGAATCTTTATGACATTTCATCCCATAAACTCCGGCACAAGGCCTGATATCAGGGTGAGACATTAGTCCGAAATGGACGGAGGGAGAGGAAGGACCATCACAAATAATGGAAACCCTGCAGACAATCTAGATAGGGTTAGCACGCCCCACCTCGGAGGGAGGTCCAAAGCTGTCCATGAATACCTGATGACCTCCCCAAGTTCTAAAACAGCTAATGTTCTCTCAGCACACTCCTCCTCCCATCACCCCTCATCCCGTTCCTCAACTGAATATTTATCAAGCCTCTAAAAGCTCGGACTTCCAAGCGTAAAATCGCTCTTCAGATTTAGAAAGGGTATGAAACCTTCCAGAGTTCCGTATGAATAACCGGTGTTATTTGGCCGCTGGTGGAAGGTGGTTAATGGATTGGTCGCAACCTCGTGGATCATTGCGGACACATAAACCTTTGTGGGGCATCTAAAGTTATATTTGGTCACAATTGGATCCAATACATAATTGAAGGGCTCAGGGGAAAAACGACCTCAGTCAAGTTTTACCTTCAAAATGAGCTCGAGATGCCATCTAGTAGCAGTTTTAGAGTACTATAACATGCGTTAATCATAAGCATAAGTTATATTTCCGGTTCGGGGCATTCATACACGAAGCAAGAACTCACGAAATCTCTTGAAAGACCAGACGCCAAAGAGTTTTACCAGCGATTGACCTGCCTACAGCAATCAACCTGAAGACAGTGAAGATGATTACGTGGATGATCCACATATTGACGCCCGACACTTTGAAAAACTGACACGAGTTCATAAATTTCTGCAAAAATGTGTGGTGTGATCTTTATTTTAACTGAAGTGTGATCTTTACTTTAAAAAATAAATAAGAGCTATGAGACCCACTAATACACAGAAGTACCTGAATTAGTACTGATTTTTAGGTAATTTTTTCCTAGCGCTGGAACTATGTTAAGAGTAGGAAAACTATGAATTGCTGATTATCTCTAAATCAGCTTTAATGGACTGAGGTCATTTTTTCCCTGAGCCCTTCAATTATAAAAACTGGGTAATTGTTCATCAGCCATATACTCCTATTCTTGATGTACAACTCATGTAGTAATTGCAGTTTCGAAACACCAAATACCCACAGAAAATATTTTCGCCCATACATGAAAAATACAAACAACTTTTCGTTCAGTAGTTCGTAGAAACCCTCACCCAAATATTCAATTCGGAATATGAACGGAATAGTCTGCATAATATGCATACATAATATTATGTTTACAACCTGGTAAATTCCAACGAATGGTCGCAGGGAGAATATTCTACACTGAGAGGAACTTTGGTTAATTCAGTTCATCTGCAGTCGAATCTCCACAACTAGGTATTTCACGTATTTATTCCATTTACACAAATTTGAAGTGAATCTAGAAACTCCCTCAAATAAATCAACTTTCATGTCAATAGCTCGCTACAATCCTGCTTTCACAAAAACCTTTAAATTTAAACACGTGGGGGGCGCAACAAGGACTAATGGGAAGACTGAATCTTTTCAAAGGCAATTGAAATAATTGATACCTTGGTGCGACTATAATTTAGCGTATTAAGATTATGAATCATTCCAAGCAAAATAATGGATTACACTTTTTTTCCAAAGTTTAATCCACGGAAGTAGAATTTTATAAAACAGTGCGTTTACTAACTGGACTCGAAAGCGACTTCACTGAGGAGGATCCACCGCGCTGAGAAGAAAAGCTGGACCTTGAGGAACTTGGCGAGGCGGTCATGAAGCGGTATAGTGACGTTGAAGGCGGTCTCTTTGGGCCTGTCGATCCGCGGAACGAACTTGACGGGATTCGCTTGGTAGCGGATGCCGTCAAGGCTGAATGAGACCACAGCCGCCGAGAACACCTGTGACCGACAGAAAAAAAGAAGGAAAGACATTGAAAAACGATCTGATGGAGAAACAGAAGTACAAGTTACATAAATTTGAACTTTTGAATAACGTTACTTCAAGTTTACAATTATTTTCTTGCTGTATTGTAAATATAATGTCAACAAGAACTTTGAAAACTAAAAAAAAAAAAAAAATTCACTATTATATCATTATCTACTAGCTGGCCTTGCAGATGTTGAATGTTGAAATGAGGAATGTAACTTTATGGCCGATAACGGCCTATAAAAATAATAAAACACCTACCAACACTCCCCATGGTCTCATGGAGCCATATACCAAATTTAAGAGCCCTAGGGTGAACAGGAGAGAATTTTCACTTTGACAAGAGATTTTCATATATTAGATGATAATAATAACAAGTACAATATTATTTATGCAGACATAATTTGTTGAAGGGTTGGGAAATGACACGTTGAGAACCTCACTTTACTTGCAGTCACATCTTACAGCAAAGACCAGGTCGATAACCACGGTTTATCGTTATTAGAATTTCACACACTTATTAGACGATCTAGCGTTCTCAAGGGCAGATGACACGTCAAAGGAAAATGAGACACAATTAATGGAGTCCTGATAATGAGGATAACCGCACGGGACATACAAAACTCTTGGGCCCTCTGTAATTGGAGGATAGGTTCTCGAGTGGAAGCGTTAGGAAAACCCCATTAGGATGAGTGATGAGAGACCGAATTGAGTCAGTTTCACAATATTCGAAGGGCGTAGCCCGCCACTTCTACTACACTCATCTTTCCCTCTCCATGGCACTCGTGGCGCTAGAGAAACTCGCACTCTCCGTAATAGAAATATCAAACATGCATGAGGCCTCGAGTCATAGCCTTTTCCCCGGGTCTTACGGCAGCAACAATGTAATAACTCGGGCCAGTGTAAAAAAAAGGCAACACAAAAAAAATAGTGAAATAAATAAACGTTGGTATTTTTCCTCTCCAAGAAATATAACCCTCCTGCGGGATAGGAAGACGGCCAGTCAAATTGCCGTTACGTTATTTACTCTGTACGTACCCAAATTCTTGGGGAATGAGGTTCATTCCCAGACGTTTCCTGGACTGCTCTGAATACGGTAGAAGTACAAATGAGTGTACAGAATGATGATTGTTGTCGGGTTCGGGTTAACAAGTTGAGCATAGGCATGACTAATACGGTTATTTCTTCGTAATAGGTTATCGAGTAACAGCGACCGTCTGGTAATCGTTTGTGGCATCAGTTTATTCAGTTAATAGGTTACAGGCGATTCGAGAACCTTTCTAGCGCCCAACGCGGACTGGGTTTCAAGTCTTGGGCGCTGGAAAGGTTCTCGCATCGCCGGTAACCTATTACCAAAATAGCCTAATACCACAACCTATTACCAGAAAGTCGCTGTTAGTCGAAACTCAATACTCACTCAAATAACTTGTTGACACACCTTTCACGCATTCGTTTTCCGTAACCTATTACCTGGTACTACCTGGAATAGTCCCAGCCAACAACAAATAATAACAAATAATTAATTTATAATTTTATTAATTTGTTCAATTTATACTTACATATTGCCTTAACAGGTTTTTCAACGTCAATAATATCATGTTATGATATCACCCCGCCTAGCAAATGCCATTCTACAGCAGAAGGGAAAAGTTATGATATCCACTTTTCCTGCCAGACCTTTTCCTTCTGACTGAAGATATGTCATAACCACTTCACAAGCACCATACCCGTTTCTAGTGACGGGCGATACCTATCGATATGAGTATGGTATCGAATAACTTCTTTCGATATCAAGTACATTTTGTATTGAATATTTTGATTCGATACTAGTATTAGTATCGAGTATTTTTCCCGATATCAGAAAAAATACTAGTCTCAAAATTACCTACCTACTTTATTTATTTTCGATTTTTACCTTGCGGTATATATTTGCAAGTAACTGGTCTGAGGTAGTTAACCATTGGTACCAGTGCCACGATCGTTATGAACCTGGTGGATCTTGAAGCAACTAAGGAAGTATCGATTTACCGTTGGTAAATCGAGACTGGTCTTATAATCGAACACGACCACTATCGTTCTCATCCCGCTTGAATTCAAATACAGTGATACCTCGAAATACGAGTTTACATGCTCGCTACCTATCGCCTTTATGCTGCTTTTCCGAGAGTTCAATTCGTTCCGTAACCTTGCTCGTATATCAATTTGTTCGTATCTCTAAGCGATTTTCCCCATGAAAAAAACTGAAATGCCATTAATCCGTTCCTGGACAGGCCCAAAAATGTGTTTTTGAATAGGAAAAATTTGCAAGGTGTGCGAGTAGCTAACATGGCGAGGTATATTATGGGCGTAGTCCATCAACGATATGCAGCAATGGTTGACAAATTGACATTCCTGCGTGGAGTAGGGAAGCAGTCCTGTGACGACTGACTGACGTTGACGTCAAGTTTTCCTTCTTGGCCATTCGTTTGATCTTATAACTAACTTTTAGATGTAGAAATGCCCTGTTAACCTTGTTGAAAGTAAATAAATAACGTAAGGGTTTAATAGTTTTTTTTTCTATCTGTTATTTCCATTTTATTAAAATTTAATTCGCTGTGTGAAAAAGTACTCATATGATTCGATACTCTTCAGTATCGAATATTTTTATTCGATATCTGAGTAGTATCGAATATTTGTTTCGATACTAGTATCGAGTAATGGTATCGAATATTTTGTGGTCTCCCCTTGGCGCGATCGCTTGGCGTTTTTATTACTACACATCATGTACATAGATGTGTAGTAATAAAGACGTCTTACCATCCCGCCAAGGGGAGATTTCATAAGATTGATCAGATGACGTTTCGCTCTTTTTGCTAAAATGGAGGTTTTAATAGTTCAGGTGATAAATGTAGATATAAATAACGCGATCAAGTTGTAGAAAGTCCGCGAGGAACCCAAATGAATATTCACGTTGCTTTATAAATATGACCCTCTCCAAAGTGCATTCCACGATCGTTTATACCTCTCCCAGGAAACTAGGTGAAACTGCCAATAAGTCAAGTAGCTAGTTTTCCCGTTGATCGGACGGGTTGAGATCCGTCAGAAGAAACGCCGTTTTTCCGCAGGACGAGAAGCGCCCATTCAGTTACTCTTTGTATAATGCATGAACCCTCCACCATCTACATATGGAGTGAGCAAGATAAACTCGCCGAAGAAAAGGTCTCCATCCATCATTTTATCGGGTGCCGCCCGTAAACCGGATTTTCATCGTTTGCTCGAAAACCCCGATAAGTCGCCATGAGGTTTTTTTCTAACTTTTTATGAGGTACCGCGAAAAACCCTGCACTTGGACGTGGACAACAAAAGCCTTTTGCTGGAGTGGAAGACACTCGGGTAGGTATTGGAGGTATTGGAAGCATTTCGTTTTTTTGAGGGGGCAGAATCGTTTTTCGGACTCCATTCAGTAGAGATGGCCTTCTGAAAACTAAACCTTTCCGCTTCCCCTGAGCTTATTGTAGTGAAAACGGAGTCGAATACGGATTTATTCTCGCGGAGGCAAACTAAACAATAAGGTCTGACTCGAGGTAGAAACTTGTCTGAAATCCCTCGTGGCTGGTACTCAATACACCGCACGGTTCCCGTCGTTCTCGCTATACGCGGGGTATTAAATTAAGTCCTTTATAAATGTCGACTGGTCCCGTATTGTGCTCGATAGTCTATTCAGATGTGAACGTGATGGAATTATATCGCCAAAAGAAGTTCCATTTTGCATTGGGGGGATATCAGATCGGTACACGTACAAGATCGAAAACCCCGACGATTGTGAAATTTGCGCAGCTGACGTACGTACGCTAGTGAATTTCCTGGGTCCTATCTACGGGTCCATTCCCTTAATAACTACAAAATGCTACAACGTAATACACGACGGTTTTATGTTGCACCCCATGGAAAAGTTTGCTATGAACTGACTTGAAGGGCTGCTTTGTCCCGCCAGCATGTGCTTCTCCAAAGCAAAATGAGCATATCGCTCAGATACTTGGAAAACCGTGTATATCTGGAGAGGTCAACTTTTCAGGAGACAAGGAAAATGTGTACAAAGAAACACTCGTAACTCTGTCATCACCTCGTAATTCCTTCGTTTTATGAAATACCGTGGTGAATTTCACCTTGCCAACACCGCTTTTCATAGAGTACAAGCCCAGCCTAACAAAAATGAATGTTGAAAGATGAATAATTATTTTTAAAAACTTACTTTTTCGGAAAAGAGACGAGGAGCACATCAAAACACCAGACACAGACTTACAAGATTTTCCATCATTTCTGAATGGTTCCAGACTTATATCCTTAACAGACATACGAGTTTTTCGGACTTGAGTGGTTTTCCAAGTATATGAGCGATATTCAATGCAATTGTGAGAGTTGTACTCTGTTATGCTGCTCAAATTTGGAGCTTTCGGGAGTACGCTGCAGTAGAGGGGGTCTTGTTAGGATTTGTCAAGAAGCCGCTTTTTCTCCCAAAGTGTATCCCAAGCTCCTACTTGGAGACGGAACTCGACACAATTTCTGCGTTTACGTTACACGTGACCCACGAGTATGTGAGCAAGGTTTTGGCCATGGCTTCGTCCCGTCTGCCTCATGCCGTGGCTGTAGAGATTATCCGTGCCAACATCTGGTGGGGGTTGCTGGCTGCTAGGTTTGGTTATGTCCAACAGCCTGCCATCACTTGATGCAGATGTGGTGAGGAGTGACTCAAGGTCTCTACCGAAGAGCTTCAGGGAGGATCGACGAGCATATTTCTGGCGTCTGGCGGAGGCATCTCGGCCCTTCACATTGTATAGGGAATTGGATCGCCGGAGCCTGTGCGAAAGTCTAATCAGAGATTTGGGGGCCTCCTTGTATTTCGCCAGAACGGTACTTAAAGTGAGGACGGAAATGCTGAATTTAAATGCATACCCTTATTCTACAAAGCAGGTGGTGCTATGCTCATTGTGCACTTTGCAGGAACGGGAGGATTTATGGCACTTCTTGTGCACTTGCCCTTTCCCGAGATCAGGCCGTTGCAGAGATTAACGGTCCTAATTAGTTGAATTTGGTCGCTTATTGCAGTCATGCGTGGCACTATAGACTGGCACTGGTTAAAGAATTTAATTGGAAATTCTTCCAGTAGAAGAAATATAATAACTAAATATCAGTCTCAGATGTTTAGCATTTTTCTCTCTTTTTGTCCGTGTTTTCCAGCAGACGGTTAATAAAACCAACAGGTAAATTGTTTATTTCACTTTTATTCAGTTGTATTTATATTTTTCATCAATAAACTCATTTCTTTTTCTTCTTCTTCCGTGGAAAAGCTTGGTTTTATGGGAAGACCACGTCGGTGAGAGATGGCGATGGTGGTACGTTGAGGTGGTAACTCCTCAATAATACCTAATATACCCCTTACCTAATTAAAAAAATACCTGGTGAAACACACGAACGCTTTTTAACCGAGTAATTCTCGTTTCCCTTGACTACAAAACACCAAAAAGAAGAATTCAGAACAATTAACAATAGAAAAGCTTACCATCTGGAGTCTCAATTTATTCAGCAGACCATCAAACCCCCTCTGAAGCCACTCGCGGCCCCGCATCAACCCTGTAAAAGTTCTTAAGCGGCTTACGTTATGGAAGCTACCGGTCGTTCGAGTAACTTGAATAATATATATTTAGGACGAGGAACCAACTCAAGGTTTTCTCTCCTTGCGGTCAACCCGGGTTTTCTCCCAATTCAAAGGTATTCCGAGCCAATTAGCAGCCCCTTTGCCGGGCGGTCTGTGGCGGCTCTCAGATGGTCTTCAAGAGGTAACTATTTTGCAATAAGTGGGTTATACGGGTATTAACTTATCTTCATGGAACCGATGAGGGAGAGCTGAAATCGATGCAAATAATACTTATCCTTTAACTGATCTGCTTGCTGCTTTACTTCTCGATAACCATCCAACAAAGTAATTGTACAAAAAGTTCCAGCTGAATAATGGGCGAATATTTAGGCTATTGTTTGGTGGCCAAGTATTGCATATTTCTCATCCACCGCCATACACACATAACCCTAAATGATTTAATTGTGATTGCACTACAACTAACAAGTAGAAAATACAGCAACCCTCACAACGAGAAATACGAATTCGAAAAAAAGCAGATAAAAGCTACGGAGAAACTCCATGGTCTTTAAGGGTGTAGCAGAAGATCTACTTTCCAGAATTATGGTGACCATTCGAATCCACTTACTAGATCAAGCAATGTCCAACGCTTCCCCAGATAGGGTGGTCCGAGAGAAAAACCACTCGCCCAGACATTTATTATTTAATTTGGTGAGGGGAAGTTCTCTCCTGATATTTACGTCTTCAGGTTTCTTCGTACGCCACACGGTTCTTCCTCACGTTATAGCGATTTTCAAGGCAACTGCAGATGGAAGGCAGGAAAATCGTGGAGCGGAACGATATTAGACGCCTCCTCACCCGTATATCTTCCCGAAGGAAACTTCTTTTTAAGGTTCTGCGTTTTTTTTTCTAGACACCGCTACAAGGAATTCGGAGGGCGTCAGGGGCGGCTGATTTATGGAGGATCCGGCCGCATCAAGTTTGCGTCAATTTGACGTTTATGTCGCCTTCCCACGTACCTAATTCGTCCGGTTGCAGAAATTATTGTGAGGGTTTTGAAATACCGCCGTGAAGACGGATTCTAACTATTAGTTGATATTTGATTCGGAAACGGGAATTTCACAGGGAATTTCTTCCAACCCAATTAGACAGTTTTAGTCATCTGCGTGTTTTGCCATGTATGGTATACCTGAACGTCGCGGGTGACGATGTGACTCGTATGCAGGTGCATAGCAGAAAACTTGCGGACGCCATCGAACTGGAACAAGACGGGTAAGTTGTCGCTTTGTTGGGACTCGTTCATCCAGCCCACCCAGCGGCTTCCTCCACCTGAAAACAAATTAATAATATATTGCTAAATATCGCAAAATTACAAAATACTCAGATCGTACAGGAAGTCCTAAGTGGATGTTGTGGGAATTCGAAAAAAATTCTGCATTTGATTGGTACCAGGGCTGTGTGATAGGCACGGCTAATAAGACCGTCTGGTAATAATTGTGGTAATAGGTTACCGGTGATTCGAGAACCTATTACCAAAATACTATAATACCACAACCTATTACCAGACGGCCACTGTTACTCGAAACTAACTCTTGTCGACAGTTATAATCACACACCTTTCACGCATTCGTTTTCCGTAACCTATTACTTGTTATTACCTGGAATAGTCCCAGCCAACCTAATATCACGCGACAAAGAGGCTCTCAAAGGCCTTTCCCAAGTTTTTAAAGCATTTATTCCAGTAATAGGGTTTTTCTGGTATTAGGTGACTGGACAGTATTAGGTTATTTGAAGCGGTTACGTTAAATATTCCCCACCCCTACTGTCTGACGAACATATAGGGCGGAAGCTTGAGAATATCAGTGTGTATGTGCGGGTGGTAGGAAAAGAGGTGAATGGAAGGTAACTGTTAACCTCTGGCAAGAAGCGAGTATTACTACTACCATACTATCATAATTCCCGCACCATACTCCAGTAACGTTCGGCCCGTAGTTCAATATGGCATTCGAAGAATAAGACCGGGAATGTGATCTTTTATACCAATAATACCTACGCGTCACCTCGTTGGATTGGTTCCATCAAGGTAGGGATTGAGCTCTGTAGCGCGACGAAACGGATATTTCGTATCTACTGGATGATCTGTTTCATCCTCAGGTATCACAGGAGTTTCTCACTATAGGTTCACGCATCTGAGTTCATTCCCATTGAGAACAGTCGACAGGGACGCTATTCAAACTTCAATACGCTCCAGGTTCCATTCAGTCGTTGACATTCAACATTTTCATCCGATAAGTATCAGGACTGGGTCCATTTACATTATAGAGCAGTGTTGCCAGACAACTTGCCTCGAAATTCCCTACGGACCGTTTCCAAAATCCCTACTTTTCCCTACAAATTCCCTACCGTGTTAAAAAATTCCCTACGCGTAAAATTTCGATTGCTGAAAATGTAAAAGAACAAAAGAAGATCACTTCCCTCCTAGTCATATACAAAACGACAATATCACTGCATTCACTGCTGCTGGTTTGGTTTGAGGATTGAAATAACCATTGAACCACTGAGTGGCACAATGTAATTTTTATTGCTGTCTCAATAATAGTTAGATTAGGTCCAGTCATTTTTTTTTTTTTTTTCAGGACAAGAATTGTTAGGTACTTGAGAAATATCACTGAGATAAATATAAATATAATAAGGCTTATTACTAAGGCTCAAGAATGGTAGCATTGGTTACATTAGCCTAGGAATACCTATTTAAAAAAAATCTTAATGTCGACGACCAGAAATGACTACGAGGAGAAAGTACAATGAAAATGGTGAATCAGTAATAGTAAAACAAGTAACAGAAAAATTTGGGATTGAAAATAGAAAGAAGAGCTAATAAAATCTTAGGTTAATCTCAAGAGGCTATCAAAAATGAATCAAAAACTATTCATCAAAACCAATCAAATCGTCTGTCACTATCGAGGGATTGCTCGCTTTTATTTGAAGCGTATAAGCTCTGTGACGCAAACAACTTCATCATATTTGGTGTGATGGGGTGGTTGTAACAATTGGTACCTTTCTCCTTCATATCCTTCATACCACAAGTGGTTTTCCGATCACGAATAAATGTACAAAAATCGTATAATTATTCAATTTATTAGAATTTTGCCAGTGTTTGAATCACGTAACCTAGCTTGACCAAAAATCCCTACGTTCAGCGTAGGGATTCCCTACGCTCAATGCACCCCCAAAATTCCCTACGTGTAGGGAAAAATCCCTACATCTGGCAACACTGTTATAGAGGTCGGCACAGTGCTCGGGAGCTATAGATCGGAACAGCTGATAAACTTGTTTTGAAAAGGGCTACATCTTATCGTACAATGCTGTAGATGAACCATACTGGAACGGATGAATGAATGGTGGACAGAAAATAGAATACGAGCTACACGATACAGTACTCAATCATTTATGATTAGCGCCCAGAGTAATTAGGTACTAAATTTACAAACAATTCATCAATGACTCGCCAATTTATGGTACAGAGCAAAATAAGTAGGTACTACAGTTCGTCGAAGAGTGAATTACATAAATACTCTGAATCTAAACCGAGGGAACGCAGTACAAAGTGGTGGATTCGTTGGAAAGCAGCACATCACGAGAGAGTATAATTTTCAAAATGGCAACTATTTATAAATACAAGAAATCACTTATTCACACATCAGAGGAGAAAATAACGGTGTCATTACTCTTATCGTGCACAGCGTATTGAATAGTGAGATCTTTTCCCTCTGTATCAATTGAATAGTGAGATCTTTTCCCCTGTGTCAATGTCGGAAAATATAGCACCATAATTATAGCCTCAGGGATAAACAAAATGAAACCCACATCATCGCTTGTTCTTTCACACCGCCTAAAGGTGAATAGATTAGGGGGGAGCAAAAAAACGTCCTCCCCAGGGTTTAAATTGTGAAACTTACCCCCAAACGGAAGGCCTCAAAGTTCTGTAGGTGGTCAGGAAAGTTTGCCAGTAGGGGCTTAAAGTTTCAAAATTTAGGGGAAAACCCCATTTTTTGATTTTTTCCCCCAATATTTTTCGAACAAATTTTGTAACTTCCAAAAGGTCATACCTTTAGTGCATCTACACATGTATAAAATTATAGATTTTCACTTATATGCACCGCGAGTTTAGAATAAATTTTTGCTACCAGATTACAAAACGAGCCTAAAAACCACCCATCGACAACACAAGTAAATCATCGTAGAAAGCGTGAACGTCTTTAGGTAACATTGGTTGCAAACTTTGCAAATCTCTGTAGGTACTTGTCCAAAGTTATTTCGAGGATTTTTTGAACAATGCGGGAAAGGAAGCAACTGTGTTAACTTTTCGAGGGCGCTGTGCAATTCTGGCAGCTCATCGGAGTAGTTGAGTTTGTAAGTTATACGGCGAATGTGAGTACCTAATACCTATTACTCTATATTTATTCTCACCCTCATGAAGCTGAAACGAGGTAATTTGAAATGCGTCGATGCTTCTGCTCTCTCTACACATATCTGCCTGTGGAGGCTGTTCCCAACCATTTCTATGTTACCTAAAATTCTCAATTCCAATTTCTGAACCATCTTGCTGTGCTAATCCATCGTCGAATTCTACAAATTTCAGCTTGATTTCAGGGTGGACGAAGCTGGGAATGGATCCTTTTTACGTCAGCAACACCTAACGTGCAACACCCCACATCATCACTATAAACTTCTTCGTTCGAAAACCAGTCTAAAACAAGAAACATTTTCCCAAACCATGAGCTGAATTATTGAGTAAACTTCCTAGGTTGCTTTAGAAACAATAATACTACAAATAATTGCACTTCAAACCGTGTAAAACTTACTTTCTTGCACCGGTCCTGCTGCTCCGGTCACTCTTTATCAGAAAACACCTCATCAAAATGATCATATGGGGTGTTGCTGTGAGGCCGTCGACATATTTCATCAATTCAGTAAAAAAGAATGTTTTACGAAATTTTCTGAAGTTAATGATATTTTTGATGTTATTTTGGACCACAAGTTTTTCATGAACCATGTAGTTATAATATATACATTATATTATAATATATATAATATATACAGGTGAAAAGTGTGATTCGAACGAAGGTTGTATTATTTTGATACTTGCATATGAAACAAAGAGACTGGGATGTGCAATGAAATGAAAGCAGGAAAGGTACATAATACAAGCGAATTGCGCTCAATTTCTCTACTATGAGACGAGCGGATATTTGCCCTTCTTGAGCCCTAGGGTTATGTGATAGGGCTCCAGGAACAATGATATGCTAAGTGGGGCGGGTCGCGAGGCGAATTGGCGGTAAATCGGAGACAATGAGGATATGAGGGCTCTCCAGGGATACGACCACTAGGGGGCCATCCGTTTATGGTGGCACGGGGCTTTTCTGTGTTTTTTTGTCCTTCCTGTGGTTTGTAATTTTCAATAATGAACCATTAGCTAGCCATACACGGACGGATTTCGTTGAGGGATCTGATCCGACAGATCTGGTTTGAGGGATCTGATCCGTCAAACCCGATCCGTCGAAAATCTACGATGGATCTCCGTGGCGGATCGGATCCGACTGATCTAATCTCTTCTGCTCCTTAACAAACCTGGTTAAGGTTCTGGTTTGTCAGGTTTGAAACCGTCGAGCCACATCCGTCGATAATCTGCCCGTGTGTGGGGCATATCCGTCGGATCTAGGACCGTTCACAGACCAAATCTCACGGATCCAGATTTACGAGCATGTACGTCGGATTTCTGAAATCCGCCACGGATCTAGTGTGCTAGTTCCCCTGGGTAAGCGATGTCTTCGGGTACCTCCTCACGTCAAATTGCTGCCCTTGCCGGTGGTATGTGTGTAGTGTATCATATCTTAAGGAAAAGGAGAAATCGCAAGAAGTGGGTAAAATCATGGATAGCTATGAGGCAACAACTGAGTCATATGCCTTTGATTAAACAATTGAAGATGAATGAACCGCAAGACTTCAAAAACTACCTGCGGATGAATGAAAGCGACTTTGAATTTCTTTTAGGTAAGTTATTAGTTAGTAAGTTATTAGATCCGACGGATCCCCTCCTTCAAGGACATCTGCCCGTTAGTGGGGGAACACTCGGATCCAGGCCCGCCGGATCCGATCCGTCTCAGATCGCGCCATCCCTGTTCCCCACTAACGCCCGGATTTTAAAGCCGAAAATCCCTGGAAAAATCCTTAACAGTCCGCGCCCTTAAGACCGTACCCTCTTGTTTCCCCACTAACGCACGGATTTCCGTCCGTGTATGGCTAGCTATTAGGATCGATCAAGTGAACACCTTTTTAATTCCCCTCAAAATTTCGAGATACGGGGAACCCTACATGACACCCTTCAGTATTTTCTCTCCCCACTTATAAAGCTATCAACCAAAAATATAGAAACAAACATGAAAGTTTCATGTTGTTTAGTATGTATAGCTATTCCCAATCTAATTCAACATTTTCCCAATCAAATTCCACATTTTACCAATCGAATTCAACCTTTTACCAATCAAATTCATCATTTTCCCAATCAAATTCAACATTTTCCCAATCAAATTCAATATTTTACCAACCAAATTCAACCTTCTCCCAATCAAATTCAACATTTTCCCAATCAAATTCAATATTTTAGCAACCAAAGTCAACCTGCTCCCAATCAAATTCAACATTTTCCCAAAAAAAAAACAACACTATCTCAATTTAATTCAACATTATTCCAATCAAATTCAACATTTTCCCAATCGAATTCAACATTTTTCCAATCGAATTCAACATTTTTCCGATAAAATTCAACGTTTTCCTAATCAAATTCAACCTTGTTCCACTCAAATTCAACATTGTCCCAAACAAAGTCAACATATTATCAATCAAATTCAACCTTATCCACCAAAAAAAGCATGGGGAAGAATGAAGTTGAGAAAAATGAAAAATAGCAAAATAAGCCAGGAAAACCTCTCATCGAATCAGTCCGGTGCATTGGTATGTAACATTAAATTTTTTTTTCTTTTTTTTTTTCACTTATTAAACAAGAGGTCAGAAATATTCTTGGACAGCTCATACAACGAGGAGTTACCAGTGTAATCTGAATCTTTACTATTTTCAATATTGTACCCTACAGTGGGGGAAGTAACATAAGTTACATTGTTGGTGATTTTCAAGAGTAGTAAATGTTTTTCATTTTAAATATTTTTTATCAATTCTTTGTAGATGTATTTTTGTATCTCTATTGACTTGTACCGCAATGCTCTTTACTTTTATATTTTTGTTCTTTTCAATAAAAGAATGGAAAAAAAGTAAACCTTCACAAATACGTCGGACTTCTCAAATTTAAAATTTCTTAATGTAAATTTCCCTCATTTTGAAGGGCAACGTTGTGACAGCTTTCGGATCTATTTCAGGTCGGTTTGAAAACAACATGAGAAGGACTTCAGCCAGGTTTCTCATCTCGCGATGGGATTGGTAGGTACAATTTAGTATGGGTATAGTTTGAATAGGCTGAAGCACTCTATGGCCGTCACCGGTGTACCGGAATGTCGCGGCGGTGCAGTTAATATCGCCAGTTTCACAAGTGAAGGATAATGAAAATTCCGGGGAAGCGTCAAAATTACCTCGAAACCCGTCGCTTTAGAGCCGACGGCCGATGTGACTGGGGGTGGGATAAAAAGGGGATGAAAGTGACGAAAACTGTTTTAGGGGGAGAAGGTAGAGGGCTTTGTAAATCGAGCGTTTCATTAGATAAAAGCCTGTCCCTTGCCGGGGGACAAAGTAAATTTCCGTTGGGAGCAGCCGGAGCGGAATCGAACTATAGCGCAATTTCACTTATGCGGAATTTCACTGAAGCGCATCAAAACGGTAGCCATGTGAACCACAGTTCCACGCGGAGAAAAGACCCTGTCTATCGTGGAAACAGTTCCAGCAGTATTTTGGTATGAAGTCGAGACTGCCGCCAGATTACGTCAAAAGGAATGTGTTGTCGCCATAAACGACCGCTCTCATCAAAACGGTTTTCGAAACTCATCATTTCGCGAAGGGAAATATCGAAGAAATTATTCGAGTAATCCGGAAAGCACGAGTGAAAGACTAATGCGGACAATAAGGGTCGCTGGCATCGCTCGCGGACCCATCGCGAGAGGGGTCAATTCCAGAGGGGGCAGTATTTCATGGAGAATTTGTAAGGACGGGCGGATCCCCCTCGTACAAACCCCTCCTGTCGTCCGGACTACCGAATGAAACACAAATCACAATGAAGAGCAGTGGGTCGGAAACATAAATTCTGTTCGTGGGGAAAAATCCAGGAGAGGAAATGGCAAGGAGGTAGAATATACCTATTGAATACTACCATTTCAATTGGGACAGATAAAGGTTTTGATCAAGTTTCAACCAGGAATATGTATGTATATAAATACATATTAATAGCCGTACAATTGATGGCCTGCCCCATCTCCAATACCGGTCATGACAATTTTGAACAACAAACATGACAGGACTGTCGAAATTTCGAAAAAAAGACGCTATTGTTCTCGGTCCAAAAATTCTTAGTAGGTACTCCTTAAATTTTCGAAAACATTTTATACCGAAATCCGTTTTGGTGTCTTTTTAGAGAATTTTCAAAGTGCAAGCTTTTGTTCTCGGTCCAAAATTTTTAAAACTCGTATTTCTGAAAAATTAGTATACCAAAATCCGTTTCAGACCATCCTGAAGCCACTTCCAAAAGACACCAAAAATTATGTATTTATATACCTATTTATGTACGTGTCACTCCAGACGACAACTCTCGATAGAATTGAGATAAAAAGTTCAAATTTGCACAAAACAATCCGTCTTGGCAATCGAAAGCTAAGTTCTTGGATGGGCAGAATCGGAACACTCTAAGGGTTGGGGGTGGGGGGGGGGGGCTGCGATACCATATTCCATTCTCAAACAGGAGTACGTTGAAGACAAAGAAACGTGGTTTTCACTTGAGATGTTCTTCATGGTTAATCGTTTCTCTTCAAGTATATACAATTATACAATACAAATAAATTTCCTTCTTGATTATTCTACCGGAAATTACCCCATAACCATAGGAGAATCCTGTGCGGTTATAGGGGAGTAATATTTAATAATATTAGTAATTTAATAATATTTTACATAAAACTAGTTATTTCTTCGAAAATTCGCTCTTATAGCCATGCTGCATCACTTAGGAATGAGCAGTAAAGAAAATTGAGGATTAAAAATTAAACCAGCACCGTAGCTAATATTTCTAAGAGAACGTAACATGGTCTGATTTCTCCTTTCACACATTTATCATCATGCGTTTGACGGACGTCGCAGGCAAGCAAAAGCATTTGGAAGGAATAGCACTTTTGAAAATAAAGTTAACGGGTTTATATTGACAAATGTCGGAGTCGTGGATATGTTTATTCTGGTGCTGGTGACAAGAGAAGGGCTCGCGAAAGGAATACGGCGGGAGGCTCGAATTGTGCTGGGATTGGTTCAATCTTTCCTCTCTCGTCAACACCACGGACTTCTACGTTACATTTGAATCGTAAGTACTTTTCTTTTATACGGCAACGAGCCTCGTGGAAATGGTAACTGCTTACATGTATAATACATCATATCATGTATGTAATACATCACATCATAATACATCAATAATTGATATCAACTCCCGTCTGTCAAAGTGGCTCAAAATCACTAAGATGGACGGGGAAGTACTAAATGAATTTGCCAGTAATGAAAAAAGAAAAAAAAAAAAAAAAAAACAGTAAATTAGGTTTTATTGAGGGCGTCGAATGGAAACTATCTCGTGTAAATGTATGCGCGAGACGTGTGGATTTTGCCAGATAGACGTACTCGAGAGAATCAAGTGAGGGCCTTCAAGCCGTTGTTGGGCCTTGGAAGGTCTACACTCTACTGCTTAGTTCGAACTAGCCTCGGTCTCTCACACTTGAAGCTCTATGATGCCAGGAGCATGTTTGGATGGTGGGCGAGGCTGATTGGGATGGATAACCAGAAGCTGCCACCTGGTTGTGACACTCTCTCCTGACCTGACTGATCGCAGATACAACTGGATACAACAGATGGACAGCTTTGTTTGCATCTGCGGACTGTGGAACCTGTACGGTGGCAGAACCTGGGGAGTTGAGGGAGCAGAAGAGGACCTTTACGGATAACCCTGGAGGCATCTTTCAGGGAGGAAGATCTACATTTGGATCTCACCACAAGGTATAACACCTCTCCAGTAAATCTTCTCCAAGACTGGATTTTGAGCGAAACGTGTCAACTGTACAATTGCAATCAAGCTGGGTATATCAAGAAATTTTAGACTGCATTATGTCGAAATATCGGTAATTGTATGGGTAACTGTATCAGTTCAGAGACACATCGAGAAATGTAGCTGGAAGAACTCTTCCCTCACTCATTCTCAAATGGACTTGTTCTTGAATTGTACCCGACGAAAGACTCGTTCAAAATAAGAGGTATCCCCTTCTTTTTTAAAGGACTGTACGTTTTCAATTGTATTGACTTAAAACGAATATAAGATCCCAACGAGCGCAGGGGTGATGAAAAGACCAGTCGGGACTGGGATGAGGAGCGGGAGGAGAGCCGATCTAAAGGAAGTAGGTCGGGTGTAAAACAAAAGTGCCCCATTCCACTGGTCTGAAGTGAACGAAAGGGAACAAAAAGAGTGTGTTTGGAGCGATAAGTCTGAAAGAAATGGCTTCCAACCATCAACAAAACCCTAGATCGATTAGAGAGAAGAGTGGGCAAAGCTCCTCCGGAAAGTGGTTTCAGAACTCCTAACACGACAAAGAAAACTAAAGAAACGTTCAATATTTTTTCAAGAAATATATTTTCCAGCATTTTAGTACAAACGACAAGGAGATCTACTGGATATATAAAATTATAATGACCGTTTAGTGGTAATCTCAGAATGTCCTTCACTCGACAAAGTCCGTAGCTGGCTCCATCCCTATTCGAACAGTTGCCGCTCATAACTAAGACTGTATCAACAGAAACATTTAAAAAAATTGGTTCTCGAATATTTTGAACTTGAAAATAGTGAAAGTATAATTATAAACAGGTTTAATTTAGAATAATTAGAGTGTAGGTAGATTTTGGGTAAATAGGATTATTAGAGTACTTGAAGGTAGATTTCGTACCTATATTATTTGCACTGAACACCTAATACCAATTAAAATGAACGTTTCAGATGCATAATTTGTACTACTTACAAAAAAGCAGGGAAGAGACGAGCCTGGCCGGGTCACAGGACCTTAGACTCAGAAATCCACCATAATTTGGAATTATCTATCATTATGTACTTAGAATGTAAAAAATGTTTGTTATATGTGCCTATTTTGTACTGTTTTCTTGAATATAAATTGAATTGAATTAATGTTATTCCATCATCAAAATATGAACTGCATATGAACCGGGAAATGGCGCATCAATTATTTCAATTGCATCCTTTGGTCCACTATGCTCATTGAGAAACACACATTTCAATTGATAATATGGAATTAGAATTCAATGAACAAACCATTTCCACAGTTCATGGTGTAACTCCCAAATTCATATTGCAATACAGAACGAACTGGGTGGTAGTTAACCTGGAGTTCACTGTAGCAACACACAAAACTCCCCTTTCCCGGGCAGTTGGCACACAATGAATTCGGTCGTCTGTATTCCGTTATAAAATCGACACAGCGAATCAGTTTATATAAACCTCTTTAGTTCATTTTCATTTTGTGTAGTGTGCATGACACTGGTTCGCATAAAAGAACGGATTAGTTTTCGTTTTCCATTACCGCACAAAGGGTTTTCTCTGGAAAACGTTGTTTCGCTCCCAAACCATGTGTGAACAATCAGATTTATCCCCACCGGCTACTACGGCCTTTTGAAAAACATACCTTCTTTCTGTGTATACGAATGAGCGAAATTCACATTCCTTTTAAACTACACAGGTTCATTGTAACGATCGAAGAACACGAGAAGTGAGGATCATTAACAGTAATAATGGCACGTGGGAGAGTAACTGTTTCGATAACCGAATTGTCAAAACTGGAATAGTGTGAAAATAGTAACTATTTTTCTAACTGCTAGAAAAACCCTCTATGTGGCAAGTCATGAAATACTTTTACATTAGCATAAAAATGACACAAACACTAAGACAAGACTTGTATTAAAAGCGATACAAATTTCGAATATAATAGACGCTTGGAAATATTAAATATTTTGTAACAAATTTTGTAACTTTTCCAAAGTGCTCCAAATTTCAACGATCAAGAACAAATGCGCGTAAAGTAACGCACTTACAACTGATTTTAATCAATCGACTTTGATAGTGTTTGTAGTGGTTGTGCATTTGGTCTTAGTGCGGATGGGTGTGCCACATCTGGTAGACATTGTTCCATGACATGAGAGGTATCCAAAGATGACCGATCCAATAAAGGTTCGCAATAAGCCTTGAAATCCAAGTTAACGGAAATTGTATACGACATCAGTACCAGTGGCGTAAATAAGGCGGGTGATCAGGGTGGTCAATCATCCCCCCCCCCTCTCAAGCTGGTACCATCCTTTCATGGATCAAATTTATAGTGTGGTTCGATATGTTAGCTGCCGACCAAATCATCCAACCAGGTCCATCAACCAGTCAAAGACCTGCTGAACCATCTTTGCCTGCACTACGAGAAAAGTTGCTCAGAAAAACCACTCTACAAGGGGGAGTATGCTATCGTAAAGTATGGTGGTTGTCAATATCCGGGCAAAGTGATTGGAGGAGACAAAGGGGAGTTCGAGATTTCCTGCATGGAGAGACGCAGAAAATGGTGGACCAGGCCCGAGGAAGAAGGCGAACTTTGGTTCAAACCAAAAAATATCCGCTTCAGGATCCCAGTACCTACAATTCTCCTTGGAGAATACGCCATCTTCTGAGTGGATATGAAAAACAAACAATCGAAACAATTTTTTTGAAAATTTTCTATGTTCTTGTCGTTACAAACAACTTAAAATGCCTGTGATTTATTAGTAGGTACTTACCAAGACTGGTCAGCAGCCTCTCAGGCTTCAAAATTCTCCAAGGTTCTCCAAGACCCCAGTGTTGAGTTGGGCCAGTTGGGGGATCCCTCAGCAGGTTAATCACCCTCCCAAATCCTATTTACGCCACTGATCGGTTAGACAACGCCAAAATCGCCATTTCTGCTTCTTTGGACATTTTCGTTTTAGTGCACATTTGCACTACAAGTCCCAGCTGCTGTTTACACCCTTCACTTTGCTCTGATAAAAATGGGTGTATATTAAAACTGCGTATTTATTTCGTCACCTGAAGGCTCGCGGGTTTCCTGGAGGAAATCGTCGGATCCGTAGAGTCCGTCGACCAGCTGTCCAAGTCCACCGCTCATGAGGGCACCGTCCAAGAAACCGTCGTAACTCACATCCTCGAGCTCTGAGTCTCCACGAGGTGCCGTATAGTTGACCATGTGTTCTGCAACATATACAGAAATTCTCCATTACGTATCCAGCTTTTATATAAAATACAAGTGCAACTAGTACAATTTGGTTTCGACACGGACAGCTTAAGAACACTTCAATTATATTTGAAAATTTCAAATATAATTGAAGTGCCTAAGAAGCAACACCACTTATCAACCAAAAACCGGCTTTCCAGGAGAAGAAAAGAAAACAAGTGCCTAACTACGTTGAATGTTGATAAATCCTAATATAATTTTCGTCGTATAGTTTTTTCATATTAGTCTACGGAGAGCAAATTCATGCTATCTTATGTGGCGGGAAAAATTGAATAAGAACGAGTTATAACCTCATTTTGGTCAAAATGGTTAAAACGCGGTGTTGCTTCGAAATATATTAAGACTCAAGAAATTGGTAACATTGTCGATCGGAAATGTAGTTTAATTTGGCGCACGTAGGTGCTACGGCAACAACTTTTGTTATTAAAGTTATTTGCTCACATAATTGGTTTGCCTGCAGACATAGTATTATATCATTGTGATAGACCAGTAAAAGTCATGAATCAACAGAGCTTCATTCAATATGAATCCTATTGAATTTAATAAATCTGAAATAATTTTTAAATCTGTGAAAATTTTAAAGTTTGAATAAAATTAATACTTGTTGTAGTGCTTTTTCGAAAAAAAAGAAGCTATTGTTCTTGGCTCCAATTTTTAAAATTCGAATTTCCGAAATGTTTTCATACCAAAATCCGTTGGAGACCATCCTGAATTCACTTCCAAAAGACACTAAAAATCATATAAATACCTATACAATATAGGTATGTCATATGTATATTTATTTATTATATAAGTTTATAAACATAAATATTATACTATGTATGTGTCATTCAAGACGATAAAACATTCGATTTGCACAAAAAAATTGTCTTGGCAATCGAACGGCTAAGTTCGTAGATGGGCATAATCGAGTCACCCCTAGGGGGGGGGGGAGGAGGTTACCTATTAATTCCCAAAATAGTGCAAAACCTGGTTGTTACTTGTGATGTTCTTCACGGTTCATCCGCTCTAATCTGATAAACTTTATCAGATTAAGGAATGAGATATCGCAATTCTGACTTGACCATCGTGTTCAGCGTTGAAAAATCAGATTTTTCAACTCTGAACACGATGGTCAAGTCAGAATTGCGATATCTCATTCCTTTCGTCAATCCCAATTCGATAGAGCGTATCTATTCTATATAGATTCTATAATATAGAATCTATATATTATATAGAATAGAATCTATATATTATATATATATTATATAGAATAGATTCTATATTATAGCGTATATATAGCGTATAGATTCTATAACCAGTGGTTTCTTCGAAAATTCGCTCTTACAGCCATGCTGCATGACTGTGAATGTATTAAAATCATGGAAAATTTCAAGGTTTGAATAGTCATATTAATTACCTACAAATTAGGTACCTACAATTACCTACTAGTATTTGCACTGTCCTAAATATCACCTACCTCATGTTCATCAAATGGTTTCATCATTTTTTCATCATTCATCTTGGAAGTGCATTTTGTAGCCACTTCTGACCATTAACCATTCCACTGTATGAATTTCTTATTTTGGTTTATTATCTTCGATAATGAACCATTGGAATCGCCCAAAGAAAAAAATTTTTTGCTAATTCAAAATATGAGTTTTCTTGTATCTTATTGCAGGTAACTCCTCCAAATCCCTCCTTTCTAGACAAACTTCCAACATAATGTCTGGCCGTACACAAAACCATTACACACATATTTAACGCGTTCTAGTTAACCTCGTTTCCTTGTTGAGGTTTCAACGATTATAAGGGCTTCATCAGCGTCAGCTTCATGCAGTAGGTAGTTCCGACTTCGGGCCTCGAGGCGAATATGATGTCGACCAATACGGGAGTGCGGAACCCCTTAGCTCCTTCCAGGGCTGCCGACGGGGGATTGACCGCCACTAATTGCTTGTCAACAACCGACGTGGGTGTATCGGCTTCAATTGACTTCGAGTAATACCCCTGGAGTTAATACGGTAGACATTGTAATACCCGCGGTCATGCAAGACGTGCGTTTACATTGGCAGGGCATGTAACTCCGTTCATCTTGGAGATTATTAATGTACTCGTGGAAGTGAGTTTAAGGCGGAATCACATTTTGCGAGGTGAGTAATCCGAATGCAGACTACGTACGCGTCTCTGTTACGCATCAACTAGGAATGGAAGATTAAATATGGCACAAACCTTCTTCTTGTTCTTGAATTGGAGCGAATGAACCAAATCAGTCAGTTTGAGAAAATTCGAATTTCAGGTCCAAAATTAAAGGAAGTTGGTATTTAAAGTTGAAAAAACTCTGCAAATTCTTGACACAACGGTTCATTATCTTCTTTGTACAGATCACCCTTCTGTCTAGATCACTAGGTCTGAATGTCTATATCCTAAATGTTAGATTAATTATTATTATCAATTATCACTAATTATTACCAATTTTATCAAGTACCTACTTACTGAAAATTATTATAATTTATTGTTATGTATTGATAATTCGTATTTATTAATTATTATTAATTATGATTAATTAATACGATATAATTCTGGGGTTTTTAATACTACGTCGGTAATAATTTTTCTATAAAAGAAGTACCTACCAACAAACATTCGAAATTACCTTCATTTCCGTAGCACGAAACGCACCTCAGAACAACAAACTCGACATCACTTAAGCCATATGATGTTCCAAAGAGCTTGTTAGTATGAAAATGGACCTGTATTAAATACATGGACCTGTATTGAAATTTTCAACAGTTTGATTCACGATCGGGTTGTGAGGCACAATCTTTGAGCCGTCATTGTGAACGAACGGCTGGTCGTACAGAGCTGCGGATGGTCTTAAAAAATTCTACGGAACAAACTCTATCTAAATATGAAATAAAAAACATACTGTTCCATATGAATTTTTCGAGATATGAAATTTTCAAAATTTCAAAATTCGTTTTGAACCCCTTCCCCTTGACCTAGGGTTATGAAAAGTTTCGTGGATCATTGTGGTGCTGGTCCAAACCCAGAAACCAAATTTCGTAATTTTAACTCAACGCTAACTGGGCAAAGTGCCTCGGACGGCGGACGGCGTACGGCGTACAGACGGATTTTTTTTTATTCGATTTTCTGAATCTACGTATCTTGAAACGTAAACCAACAAATTTTGAGGGGGGGTTAAACTTTTTTTTTCTTTGGGCGATTCCAATGGTTCATTATCGAAGATAATAAACCAAAAACCTCAAATAAATTGGGTAGCGTGATGAAGTTTGTCACCTGTATATTTTTGATCGGGTCATTTGTGACAAATCTGCGCTTTATTAATGGTTAGGGTTTAAATAGAAATGTTCAATTATCATCGAGTGAACACCTTTGTCCGTTGTACCTCTTAAACGAATATAACATACTAATACATGATATATTTTCACCCAAGCACAGGGAAGAATAATATCATTCCCAAATGAAACCGGCCGCTATAACCGCAATCGGGACTCAACTACGTACTTCAAAACCTTTTGTCCTTTACCGTGAGTTCAAACCAGACGTTTTCAAAAGGCCCAATCGCCTGTGAAGCAAACAATCGTAATTAGTTCCCCCCGACCGGGCCCCCGGGTCCCAACTGAAAATTAATTAAAGCATTAAATCCATCGCCGTCCGCTATATACCTTGCTCTCTTCCCCGAGCCCAGGAAACCTGGTCAGTGGGCGGTTAAAAGGGGTTTACCTACGCATTTGCATCGGTTCCGAGCCTTTTCGCTCGAGAGGCAAAACATTTGCATCATATTTGCCACGGGGATTCATATAGCATGAATAAATGTAAGCATTTACAATTGTCCTGGGTTGTAAAGGTTTTATCTGGATGCTGCCCCTTCCCTGCGCTCCGGGGTCCGTCCTTTTCCGCACGCTCTTTCGCATCCTTAATTCGGTTTGTTCGAGCCCTCTCCGCAGCTTGGCCATCGCTCCGGGCAAAATATATTTTATTTACGGCGGTTCGAATATTTTTTGAATGATAGAACTAATGTGTTTGTTATTTCTTCAGCTTTTTGCCCGTTTGTTTTCTCTCGCCAAAGTAAAATATTTTTTGAAATCGGGTATTATTTATGTTTTCCAATATTTACCGCGTAATGTTTCAGGGAACTACCAAGCCTCTTGGTACACAAATAAGATAAGTCCGTCTTTCGCATAAAAAGGAACTTCATACGGACTAACCGCGTGATACGATCTAGTACTACGTGTGATTTAAAGGTGGCTGCACTAGATGATCATATAAATTTCATGAAAATCCAACAATAAGTTTCGTTTGCTCTACATAACACCCAAATGTAGAGAATTTTCGGGAACTAACTGAGGGTTACGAACTGAATTCGTGGTTTAAACACGACTAGATGTACGTCGTCAGCCTGCAAGTGACGAAAATGCGTATTTAGGTTTTCGAAACCTTTTGATTCCGAACAACTGGCCACGTCGATCTAATGGGACCTCGTAACTGTGAAACAACTCCTTGAGTATTTCAAAGCTACACGACGATCCAACTAATTGACTTATGTTAACTCGTAACTGCTGGGGGTGAATGAACGTGTTTTGCCTTAACCTGTTTCTTCGAAATATTACGAATTTAGTCCTGAAGAATTCTACTAATCAGACCATTAAACATTTTTTTATTTTAAAAATTATTTCAATCTTTACGACCCATTTTGCAGGGTTCAAAATCGAATATGTAAGCTCTTATAGGGGTTTTCTTCCTTTCTATAACTACATTGAAGTTCCTCTAATGATGCTTGGTTCTATTTCGAAATCATATCTCTTTGAAGTATAGAAAACTACCAATAGAAGTGATAACACGTAAGTTAGAGAAATTTAATCTTTTTTGTAATGTGAAGTTTTTGCAAAATAAAATTACTTCATGGCTTCATGGCCTCTGGCTAATGCCAAATGAAGAAAAATGGAAACGCCGGTGTTATGAAGGTACATTTTATTTGTAAAAATTCCACTCACAGTATTTAAATTACTAACGCTTGCATACGAGTCTGCAACACATTGAGACATTTTCATGTTGTGTGCAAACAAATTTTGTTTGTGTGCCATAGCAAAGACATAACAAACTGTAAAGTACCTACCTAATTCCAACTTCACTTCTGATGGTCATAATCATCATTGTGGCGACTTGGGACAATTTTCGTGAGCAAATTTCGTGACGATTTTGGTTTATTATCTTCGATAATGAACCATTGGAATCGCCCAAAGAAAAAATTTTTTCGTGACGATTTTGGTTTATTATCTTCGATAATGAACCATTGGAATCGCCCAAAGAAAAAATTTTTTTAACCCCCCCCCCTTAAAATTTGTTGGTTTACGTTTAGGGATACGTAGATTCAGAAAATCGAATAAAAAAAAATCCGTCCGTCCGCCGTACGCCGTCCGCGCCACATTGCCCAGTTAGCGTTGAGTTAAAATTACGAAATTTGGTTTCTGGGTTTGGACCAACCCCACAATGGTCCTCGAAACTTTTCATAACCCTAGGTCGAGGGGAAGGGGTTCAAAACGAATTTTGAAATTTTGAAAATTCCATATCTCGAAAAATTCTCAAGAAACGGTGTAATTTTCAGTTCACTTTGGAATACGTAGGCATGTTACATGTATGTTCCATTGTGATTGCGATTAATAGCTCGCTAGCACGGCTCTTCTCCCTAACACGGGCACTCGCCCACACAGGGGAATAGTTTCTGTACAACAATTTTTTCAACTATTTAACTATTTAATGACCTGAAGAGGCCAACTAGTGCGGCTGAGCCTATGACGCACGAGCGTATGACGTAAGTTGGCTGGCAGGAAGCTAACTAGTGCGTCAGAGCCTATGACGCACGAGCGTATGACGTAAGACGGCTGGCAGGTGGCCAACAAGTACGTCAGAGCCTATGACGCACGAGCGAATGACGTAAGACGGATAACAGGAGACCAACTAGTGTGTCAGAGCCTATGACGCACGAGAGTATGACGTAAGACGGCTGGCAGGAGGCCAACAAGTACTTCAGAGCCTATGACGCACGAGCGTATGACGTAAGACGGCTGGCAGGAGGCCAAAAAGTACGTCAGAGCCTATGACGCACGAGCATATGACGTAAGACGGCTGGCAGGTGGACAACAAGTACGTCAGAGCCTATGACGCGAGAGCGTATGACGTAAGACGGCTGGCAGGTGGCCAACAAGTACGTCAGAGCCTATGACGCACGAGCATATGACGTAAGACGGCTGGCAGGAGGCCAACAAGTACGTCAGAGCCTATAACGCACGAGCGTATGACGTAAGACGGCTGGCAGAAGGCCAACTAGTGCGTCAGAGCCTATGACGTAAGACGGCTGGCAGGAGGCTAACTAGTGCCTCAGAGCCTATGACGCACGAGCGTATGACGTAAGACGGCTGGCAGAAGGCCAACTAGTGCGTCAGAGCCTATGACGCACGAGCGTATGACGTAAGACGGCTGGCAGGAGGCCAACAAGTACGTCAGAGACTATGATGCACGAGCGTATGACGTAATACGGCTGGCAGGAGGCCAACTAGTGCGTCATACGACGAGACCTTTTATGTCTCTGCGCCCCCTCCCACACCGCGTACCTCGTACTTCATTTTGGTTTATTATCTTCGATAATGAACCATTGGAATCGCCCAAAGAAAAAAAAATTTTAACCCCCCCCCCCCCCCCTCAAAATTTGTTGGTTTACGTTTCAAGATACGTAGATTCAGAAAATCGAATTAAAAAAAATCCGTCCGTCCGCGCCACTTTGCCCAGTTAGCGTTGAGTTAAAATTACGAAATGGTTTTTGTGGGTTTCGACCAACCCCACAATGGTCCTCGAAACTTTTCATAACCCTAGGTCAAGGGGAAGGGGTTCAAAACGAATTTTGGTACGACATGGTATGAGCATGGTATGGTATATTATTGTATGTATGATTTAGTAGGTATAGTACAGTACGGTATGATAGGAAAGAAATGGTATGAGTACGGTGAGAATATGGTATGGTGCCGATTTGCAACACAGTCTGGTATAGACAGAAGGGTGATCTGCACAAGGAAGATAATAAACCGTTGTGTCAAGTATTTGCAGAGTTTTTTGTTATGTGCCATATGAAAGACATGAAAATGTCAAAAACTGCTATTAAGTTCGAACTCGGTCAATAGCCACAATAAGTTTGTGGTTTTCCAGAAAACTGAGGTTTGAGATAATACTGGGTGAGATAATTTCGAAGGTTATAATGTATGGCTGCTGAGTTCCCCTGTTCAAGGGGGTTAGGCAATATGCCTACCCAGAGGGGTGTCCGGTCTGTGCTTCCACAGAACCGTACATCCCCAGAGCGGTCGAACAAGAAGATCGAGAACACGCGCACAGCAACCATCACAAGGTGTACTAAAGGACCGAATTACATATGGTTTAAAAGTGATGAAACGATTTGCCGCGCTTTCTCTACCAAAATTCTGAATAATAGCTGTCTCCGCGTGTTAAAATCTGGGTCAGTTACTTTTCAAGTCGTCCGCGTAGTAGGAAATTTCCAGGCAGGATGTTGTAAACTAGAGGTTTCTCATTGATTTCAACTTTTCCTGCCACATCTTCCCCCGGCTCAACTAAGGATGAGGTCCTCTTAAAATTCTTCTTGGTCTTCCCGAGGGGGATTCTTGCTTTTGAAACTTGAAGGTTTAGTTTGAAGAGGCATTGTATAAAGTTTACCGCATCTTCCCTTCACTCCCAACTCGGTGGTCCCCTGCTGAAGGGCGAGGTTCTGGCATCTGTTAGTTTAAACTCGGCTGTTCCTCTCCCTGTTCTCATAACTTTTAAAACTCTATTACCTTACAGAATCAGCGAAAGATTAGGGAAATTACGTTTCGCGTTTCCTCATTCCAAACCCAACTGTGGCTCAACTCAATGTTTGGTACAATATTAAATCCTATGAGTACGTTATTGTATCATTTTTGAATTTCAACTTTTCCAATTTCATACTTTCTACCTGCATTGGATTTTTTTTAAACCAAACTCTCTACATTCTTGTATGTCAACGCGGATTTCATTCTTTTCAATTCAGTCAGCTATCACCTGCAGAAAGAAGCCCGACCGCGATACGTTGTGGTGTCTTTCCACACATTCTTCTCTAGGATAGCAAAACTAATACCTGCCATGTGCCAAGTATGCTGAGAGGTGGGAATAAGGTGTCCGTTGGTTTAATTGAGGTTGAAGTAGACGTATGCAGTTTTGAAGAATACCACAGTCCACCTCTAGATGGTATTGTAGGACTGAGGGTCCGCCAATACTCGTATTGTTCTACACCTTGAAATAATTATATAATCATTATTATCAAGTATTATTCGCCAGTCGAGCGACAGCGATCCGATATTCCCAGTGTATATTGTATAGAGGGAAGCCAAGGGATACGGTTGGAAAGACGCTGGGGACGCGTGAGGATCAGCTTTGTGCCGCCTCCTCATCCTCTACAGTCCCTTCCACCTCGTTGACAAGGAGACCCCTTTGAACGCTAGTCGCATAACTTGATCCTTTGCCCATTACAGTGCCCAGCTGTAGGCCCCTGACCGACAGATTTGCTGGTTCACTGGCTCTCACACGCCGGTGGTTACACGACCGCAATACCGAGAGAACTACCTTATCTTCAAGTTGACTACGCGGTGACTACAATTTTTTCATATAATCACTTCTGAAACTTCGGTATTTTCTCCTTAATTCAAGGCAGTAGTTCAACATTCATACGTAAACCATAGCGACCACGCCATCACCATTCGTAGTAGAAATACTCATATTTTGCGTCTTTCAATAGCATAATCCCTTCGGGATTCTTGTATTGATGTAACCGTAATAATGGAGACTTCGTAGGTAAGTACATACTTCCAACCAAACTCAAGAACTCTTCCAACGACAAAGATGTTCCCAAGGTCCCTGTGTAGAGTAAGGTAAATATCCTCTTTGGAGTGGTATAAAAGGCTTATGGAACAGAATGGCAGACTTAAAGTGAATAAAATGAGAACCCCGACCGACTCTTACGTGGAGGAAGTCAGCTCTTCGTCCAATTAAACTGACCTTGACAAGAAAGAAAAACGTACCTATTTTGGTGTCCAGAAAAAGAACGTAGTTTCCGATATTTTTTGATAGGTACTTCTTAATAAGTAGGTAGATAGGGTAATAACCGATTAATTAAATAGCTGAGTCCGGAGTTAGGAAGTTACTAATTGGTGCAGTTCAATAGGAATGAGCGGTAATTAATTTCAAGTACTTACGTTCCCACGGGCATCCGTAGATTTCCACTCTCATGCAAACAGTCCGTGGGTGTTCGCTGTAAGGGATGAAACGGACTTTGCTCGCGATAAACGGGAGTTCGAGCTCTTGACTCACCACCAGGTACGTATTGGTGTTCCCAGAGAGAACCTGAAACATTATGGAAAATGCACGATTACACTTTCAGTTATTTCAAAAGTCCCTAGATATTGTTGAACATCGTTTTCAAGCCAGGCCTCACTTAAGCTTATGAGGGGGTAAAACCGGATCAATGAAATGAATTTGTTGGGCTGTAGACGAATAAGACCCAACGTCGATATTTTCTGTTCAATTGCAAGAATTCGATGTTCCAGTTGAAAATTATGTAGCTAAATAGACCGGTATGTCAGCAATAAGGCATACATGATTATTATTCTGACAACAATTGATATGTGGAACTGAATCATTGACGTTCTTTCGGTGTGTAGCAAATGCCAGGACAACGTAGGCCGTACGGAATCACCTGGTGGTGATTGAGAGATCCACTGTAATACGGAATTCCCCTAATTCCTTGCTAAATTGGGTACATAACTGCATGCAGCAACTCGTAGCGGTAGTTGTTAACGTGAAAGGGGATGGAAGCACGAATGGCATTGTACGCCTAGTAGGATTGAAAGCCGGATCGAAACCAACCCGATCACTGTTGCAACTAATAGAGATGTGCGGTCGCTTACATACATATTATAATAGAACATAACCAGATGGTACCAATGAGAACAGAATACAATGAGATTGTGATTCAAAGCGGTAATCGAGATGGGCCGTACGTAGTTTACACGTCGCCCTCCTTAATTACAACTAATCCGCGAGGGCTCCAACTAAATCCACGGGCACTTGCTGGAATCCCTTTCAACCTGCTCAATTAGCACCGAGAACAATTTCACTTCAAATCCCCTTTTCTCTTCATAAGTTTACATAATCTTATTAGGATATCTTCCCAATAGAAAGCACAGCAGGTTCGTTTCATAGATCTAAGGCTTCAGCTGCCATTGATTAATGCCTTAACGGGGAGCTTGGAGTTGGTGGGATCGGGTTATCTTAATCAGCTTAGATTCCCTTCGAGCGCTATTATGCTTGGGAGGGTCTCATTAGCTTGGAAAGGTAACAGCCATGCCGTTTCGACTTGCGGGAATCAGTTCCGAACATTGTAACAACTTTTGGTGACACTCAGGTCAACTTGAACTGAACTGCAACACTGTATAAAAAAAGAATAAAAAAGCTAAGATTTCCTAGTGACAAATACTCAATTTTTGACCATTCATTTAGACAATATTTACTTTTAGTCAGTAAAAATTATTGTTTTGGTTTAAACCCACAATTTCATTATATTTTGGATGACATATATATTTCACAATTTAAAGATTTGTATCAAACAAGATTTGTCCATTTCGTTGTTCAAAATAACTTGTCACATCGTACACATCCTCGATTTGGTTGAAATTGACATTTGTTCAAGTTTGGACATATTCGTAATGCAGCTAAGGTCAAATAATAGATCATAATTGTGGGGAACGAGTATATTCGACATAGAATTATCACAATAAACGGTGTCCGCGGTTTTCCCCGCAGGTCAACTTCTCCTTCACACGGTCATTCCCTTTGTAAGGGAGGAATGTAGGGAGAGGGAGAATCCCTATATAACATCCATCAAAACGGATTTGTTTCGGAATATTTGTTGAAAATCAAGTAGGTACTAAACATTTTTGAATCACTGCAATCTTGGCTAAATTTTCTCAAAATTGCAAAACCTCATCATTTTAATCAATGTCAACGAATGATGTTTGTAGGAATAATAATTCACATTATAGAGATGATTATCATAGAATATGACTTGGAAATCCAATTAAACAATTGGAGCTGTTTCCTTTCAACCGTAGATTTAGTAATTTGATTCGAGTGAGATTATTAAAACAATCAATTCTCAATGCATCATGTCGGGGGGACGGAAACGTGGAACGTTATTAACCTTAGGGTTTAGAGGTTTGAGCGCTTTCTACCAGAAACGGAAAAGGAGAGTTTGGGGGAATGATTAGAGGCAATAAAGCCGGTAGAGTTTAGAAGGGCTTGCGAGAGACAACAGGTGCGTTTGTGACGGGTATATTTATGTGAAGGCCTCCTTTACCCATCTGAGCTCGGTTGGAAGGAAGGATCCATCCTGGGCTCTCCACGCCTTCCTCTATCACTCAAAACTCTCTCCGCCCCACGACCGCCCTTGATATGGGAAAAAACAAGGAGATTTCTGGCCAAATGGTCTCTGGATTAGGTTTTGATTCGAGATTTGGCACCATAATAGAAATATACGGACGAGTGTATGAAGCAAACAGGAGAGGAACACGGGAGGGTTTCTGTACGTGAATAAAACCACCCAAAAAACCACCACCAAAATCTTCATAATCTAGATTCCACTACACCTTTCAGTGATGTCTCTTCCATTCAACTTGCACATGATGGATACGAGTGATTCATTGGAAATCACCTAACGTGGATTTCGTACACAATGTAATCTAATGGGAACCCCCAGTAGGTCCCACAGTCACCACCACTCTTGTGGTTCTTGGGACTTGAACACAAAATTCATGAATGTAAGTACAAAATACACTACACATAATATTGGGTGAAGTGTGCGCTGCATTGAATAACGGGATCACTACTGGAACTTTGTTTTCGCAACCCTTCCCTTTAGTAGTCTAATTTCGATGTGGAAGAACTCAATATGCTTTAGGATAGCACCTAATATGCTCTTACCGAACTTCGTCGTTTCGGGAGGGTGTCAGTTGTATTTTCAGGGAAATCCTTTTCCCACCTTATCTCAGTTGGAAGTAAACTGTTAAGTGTGAAATCCTAGGCAAAAGTTAGCTGTTAATCTTCGAAAGAGGAACCTTTGAAGGGAGAAGGAAACTACGTATAACCCTCTGTATAACGTCAAGTTTATAATCCTTTCCATTTACCACTCATTCCCCCCCCCCCCCCCGACCACTACCCCCCAGAGGTGAGCTCATGTGAAACAAAAGTTTGTTACAAGGTTAGAGTTTCACCTGAGTTGCTCTCTTGATGGCAAAAAGCCGGGGAAACGGCACCCTGAAGTGCAAGCGGTGCTTGGCGTCTTCGTTCTAGTTCATGTATTATGTACGTCCAAAAGGAGGTCGGAAACTGCATGCAGCTTGAGTAACTCAAATGACGGAAGGAAAATGGGAGGCGAAATAAAGTTTCTGGTGGTTTCACAAGTCGACGACGGGTTTTGTATAATGGAGATTTTTACAAATAAATTAGACAGTATTCCCAACTCAACTTCAAGACTTGATCTATAAGAAACAAAGTAGGACATAACAGCGTCGTATCTCGATCACCATCACTAGATTTCAGCAGAAAAGCATGTTCAATGATATACACCCAGGTTTTACGTAGACGACGGCAAATAGCTGGGGTTTTGAATACAGAAAAGAGTGGGGTTTCGTATGGACAAAGAAAAAAGGAACAACCTGATCCAGAACTAAACATTAAAGAACCGGTGAATCGGATGAAAATTCGGGTTCGTTCTGAGTCACTTACATAGAATGTCAAGGTTCCAAAAGAAACTCGACAATCCGATGTGTAGAGGTAAGAACCTGGGAATCGGCCAGTCCCAGAGGATGCTGAAGACCTCTGTTCAATGTGGCAAACGTGGCAGGATTGTCAGCATGTCAGAGTTGAACGAAACGCTGGTACTAATGGACAGAGCGATGCTACAGATACCTCCAGGACCCGATGACATGGGTGGCTACACGAATTCAGAATAAGGACTTATTGGTGGTGACCACCTCTGGTCGCACCATTCCCGACCGCATGGTTTTCATGGATTAGGTGGAGCAGTATGATTCGCCACAACAAACTACCCGTATACTGAAAATTGAAAAAGGAGAGATATAACCACGCAGTTAACAGCAATAGTAGTTGTACAATTTTGGATAGGCAGAAGTCACAGAAATCAGCATTCTCTTTGACACCATCACTCCAATTCAAGAACAACCTCTTCACCGCCATAAACGACTCCACTCATTTCTTCTCCCCAGGCCTTTTTTGTTTTATTCCCTTTTTTAATTTCCTCTCCACGCATCAGTGGGGACGCAACGCTCAGGGAGCCAATGACAGAAAAAGAAAAAACCGTATTCACCAAAGTTAATTGCTCGAAGTGTATCAAAGTCGTAGGGGCTACAGTTCAATTAAAGAGCTCACGGGATGAAGGCAGTTCGTTTCAGGAGTGGTTGGTGGAGGGGAGGTCTGAAAAAAGAATCAAATGGGGGAAGAGGTTTGAAAAAAGTTTTTCCTACTGAAGTTTTAATCTGTTTCTGTTCATGACAGCTCAAACCAGAAGTCTGCCTTTCGTATCAAGTGTATAATTCCGCTGAATGCTAGTTGAATGCAGGAGGTGGTAGAAGGGATATTGCCGGTAATTTGAATTTGCCTGTTCGAACTCAACATGACAAACATGAGAGATAAATCGAATAGGAATGGCAACTTGTTTCCTACAGCTTTCTACTCTTCAGTTATAAAAATGGTTTACATTGAATATATTCAAGCCACTCTGATTTGAAACATTTAATCCTTAGATTGGAGTCATAGTCTCCATGAAAAGCTCGGAGGCTTGGTGGACTTGGAACTCTGCCTGGAACCGGCGATGGATACCACTGTATATCTGTGACATATCGGTCCTTTGCTGGATCCATTCCTGTTCCAATAAGTTGTAATAAGTACGAGGAACGTCCAGAAAGTGAGGTTACAAGGGCTGTGTGGGACAAAAATGTTTGTCAAAGTTGTCACCACTGGTAGATACAGAGGTGCCTACGGCTAAAACACCTCAGTCCGTTCGAAATGTCGCCACAGCAGCCAAATGCGTCAAACAGTTCGTCCTCCAATCGCTCCACGTACCGCAGCTGTGAGATACGCTCTGTTATTGTGTGATCTGTATGAGGGTATGAGCGAGGGTGAAACGTTTCTTGACTCAATTTTGACTGGTGACGGAACGTAGGTGTGTCACCTCTTGGGTCAAAATACCAATCTCTACAATGGCGCCATATCCATTCATCATCAACCAAAAAAGTTGAAGACCAATTTTCAGAGAGGAAGATCTTGGCATCTGTCTTTGGGGACAGGAAAGGGATATTTTTTGGTCGACTTTATGCCTAAAAGAACCACCATAACTGCAGTTGCACACTGCGAAACGCTCATGAAGCTGAAAAAAATCAAGGACAAAAGGAGAGGAGTGCTGACTTGAGGTGTGTCACTCCTTCATGACAACGCCAGACCTCATACCGCTCATCCCACTCAGCATCTGCTTTGGGATCTGCTTTGATCAGGACATTTGGGTGGCATATTGTGACTCACTCGCCGTACTCCCCGGACCTGACACCATCGGATTATCATCTTTCCAATGAATTGAAGGAGTTTTCGGGTAGACAACGATTTTCAAATGATGAGGAGGTCCAGGATACTGTCGAAAAATGGCACCAGGAGGTGGAGCGGAAGGTTTACGATGGGTGCCTAGGCTTCAAAACTGTATTGACCTCAATGGCGATTATGTAGAGGAATAATGACAAGTTTTGACACTTATCTTGCAAATTTTATTGAAATATATTCATTTTTCTATTATTAACACATGTTTTAACCTTACTTTCTGGACGTACCTCATACAAAAAACAATATTGATTGAGCACACAATTTTTTCCCGGGAACCAAAAACCGGATTCAACGATTCCAAGTCTTTTTAATCAATGAAACGACCGTCAAATATTTATGCGAACTCTCAATCAACATCCACCAGGAAATTATTTATTACTTGGATTGCTCAATGACGTTCAAATGTTCAGGCACTTACTCCGTGAGTTCTATCGCGATTCCGAATTTGGGTGAATGGGCGAATAATACGACTCAAACGAAAAAGGTGAGCATTCCGCCTTTCAATACCGGCAAATTGTGCTCGGTTGACGTCAGTAAATAAAAAAAAAAACCCCTCAAAAACACTCGAAATGCGAGTTTATTTCAAATTCCTCTCCTCTCGCAGTTGAAATTGATTCTCCGAATGAACTCTTTTTCATCCGTTTCCGAAAACCGAATAAATAATACAGATTTCAATTCAATTTCGGGGCTGTTCATTGAACGAGTTGGTGGGTGTTGGGCGGAGGGGTCCACAGGAATAATTAAAACATCAGAGCGATCGGCGAATTTTTCAATCAAGAGAAAACAAATTAAGGGATGGCAACAATTAACTTGTCTCGTATGCAGAGGAAGTTTTGGGAGGGGAGGAAAGGTATAGACAGTGCCAGTCCTGCGTTTAACTAAGAGGAAAGGGGATTATAAGTGAATATGGGGGCCACTATTGTGAGGTGGTGGGGCTACTGCAGCTTCTGATATTATCCAGGGTCTCTCAGTTCAATTCTTCCTGATAACTCGATTATAAAACATAAAAACACTATGGTGGATATCCATACAATGACCCTAATTTAATCAAGTTAGATACTCTCGTCCCTTTGTCGTTTCCCAAGATAAAAACCAACGACAAAAAACTCGACCGAGGAGTTTATTTTTAAAATTTTTACACTTTCTCAATCTAATCTTTTTTTCCCCTCAATATTAGGTACTATAATTTACTCAGTATTTTTTTAGGGGAGTTCTAGAGGAGAAAACTACCCCTAAATTCCCAAAATGAAAGTCTGACAAGTGACACCCAATTTTAAAGATATTTTAAGGCTGAACACGATGGTGAAGTCAGAATTGTGATATCTTATTCCGTTCTCAAACTGAAGCACATTGAAGATGAAGAAACGTGGTCGTTACTCGAGATGTTCTTCACGGTTCATCTGCTCTAATCCGAAACTGGAATGATATATCGAAATTCTAACTTAACCACCGTGTTCATCGTGTTCAGCTTTGAGGTGTTACTCAGCAAAAAAGGAGTCAAAATGTGTTATAAAACCAGTAAAATAGTGACATTTTACGTAAAACTAGTTATTTATTCGAAAATTCGCTCTTTAGCCATGCTGCATGACTGTTTTGACGTCGTTTTTGTATAATCACCTCCACAAATTAGTTTGACCATAAAGAGTTTTCTGACGTTTTTCCTGCCATGATTGACGTTTGGACTATTGTGCAGGGGAACGCAATGAATGGGTGAATTGAACTCATGGAACTTCATGGAACTCATGGAACTTGCAAATTATAGCTAATTTTCAGCAACCATAACACAATATGCGATTATTATTATACTAAACGCGCCTTGACTCTATTTCTGAAATTTTTGATTTTTCAAGGCAAAAATCACCAGAAAACATGAAAATATCGTTTCATTCACTTGACTATGTTGAGGGCGACAGTCGGTTTCGACTGATAGAAAACCCACAAGTAGGAATACCTCACCTGCACGAACATGAAACTTGCCGAGGTCACAGAATACACGTTGTCTCAACCAGGGAACGCGACATAGTTCGAGAGAATTTTGAAAGTTGAGCATCTGAAAACAGTTCTGTTCCACTGGTGGGACACTTATATCGAAGGGTTAAAGGCGTTGAAGAGGGCTTTTCTTCGTGACAGACATAACCGACCTGGAATTGATTTGACTTCCTCAAATGGTTGCGTTGGATGAGGATGAGAGTATTGAGGGCTGTGAGATTGAACGGCGTCTTGTATAACCATCTCATCTCATACCACAAAGCCTCAACTTGGGATCACTTGGGTATACATAGATAAATTAACTATTGATAGTGACGACGAGCAACAGTTCTTCTTTCATTGAGGCGACACGATCTTTGAACCAAAGTCCTCCTCACAGGCCACATCAGGACTTTGCAATGTGGAAGCGGAAACAGCAGAGCATAACCTCTATGGCTGCCCTTTCGTCGCCTATATTGCTATGGAAACACCCGTGTACCTCCTCTAGTGATGGAAGAGGACATAGACTTCTGGCCTATACGTCACAATATAACAAGCAAGTATCCGTGACAAGGGGCCTTCACGCCAAATTCAATACAGACGACCGAATTCCACTTATTTTCCACGAAAATCAGAATATTATATTACTCTTCTTGTAAATTGTTCTCTCACAATATGCCACACCAAAATTGCTTGGACAAAGTCAAAACCCTCAAGAGAGTTTTCTTCAGCAAAATGATAATTTCTGGGAGTTATGAATAACCGGTGGAGATGGAGATGCAAAGTTGCAAAGAGAGAAAAATATAGAAGTACGAGTAGGATGCAGAGTAGGGTGAGGTGTACTTGGCGAGGGCCTTTTCAAATCATCCAGAGCGAGACCACAATGTGCCAAAGGAAAAGACTGTCATTCATAGCTCCTAAGAAGTCAACTTCAACCCTGAACAAGGTTCAATACATCACATTCGCATGTGGATGTCTCTGCCATTAGGGTGAGAGGGTATGAGCGGGAAGCATCATTCTTACTTAAAAGGGAGGGTTTTCGCCTGCCAAGCGTCTCGGGGCATAGTGCCGTTTAATTGTGCTTTTGAGGCGGGAAAGGTAACAAAGAGTTATGGCAAGGGCGGTCTCTGGAGCTCATACACTCTGGAGCAGCTCTGAACTTTGCTAAATCACAGTAGGACATTTTTATATGAAACAATTATTTCCACTGAATACAGGGTAGCCCTTAACTAGTGGATATGAATTTCAATTCTTTATTGTGAGGGAGTTTGAAGAAGAAAAAAAAACGCCAAAACTTGTGTTTCCTATGTTTTATCCTGCATTAGAGAGTTCCTAAGGGGACATTCCTAAGGACATAAGTTTGAACTTATCTTAACTGCGCATGGGCGTCGGCTGTGTTAGGACACATCGCCTCAAGTCGACCAAAACCGGCCACATATATATGTCCATTTCTCTCCCGGGACACAACCTTTACGATTGAATTTAACCTTACTCCGGGATAACAGTGCAGCCTAATAAATCGTCATGCGACATCAGCCCTTCGAGATAAAACCGCAACAAATTATCAAGCACTCCCGACATGTTCAGAAGTTGAATCAAGAAAATTGAGCAATGAACGGGCGGGAACTGAACGGGTGGGAAGATCAGAAAAGTAGTGGAAGGGATGGATGGATGGTGACTTGACGTTACTTGTACATGTGATCACTTCCGCCAAACTGGACACATTTGGTTAGCATCCAAAAGTTGCTCGCCTTAGATGTGGCCACTAGATAAGGCCACATCTGAATGAACATATCTCTTAGGAACTCTCTAGTTTCCCCAATTCGGCCCAATGCACACCAATTTCGTTTTTTTTTCAAATAGGAACCCCCTTTTTAGCGAATGTTCGAAGAAAATGAAGTTATTGTTCTCGGTCCAAAATATTTAAAACTCGCCTTTCCGAAAAATGTGGATACCAAAATCCGTTACAGACCATCCTGAATCTACTGCCGGAGGACACCACAAAGCATATAAATATATTTATATATGAGTCACTCAGGACGATATCAGAGATATTTTATCTCAATTCTATTGAGAAATTCTCTCAACAGAATTGAGGTAAAAAGCTCAAATTCCCTCTTGGCAATCGAAAGACTAAGTTCGTAGATGGGCAGAATCAGATTTACTAAGAATTACTTTCTCTCCTCCATTCTTCAATTTCTTTGTTCAATTATTGAACAATATCAAGAATGTGAATTGCCAACATATATGCTTATTCGCAAAATGGGTTTGATCACTATATAGGTGTCCCTTCTGGGAAAGTTCCTTAGAGCTCCTTAAAGCTTTAAAAAAATAGTGGAGGAGGTACCGAGGCAAAACCGGCTCGTACCTTCCAACCAAGCTCTGCTACCATGTAATGAATAGTTTGCTGAGTTGCCCCTGATATGCCCACCCAGAGGTGTATCTTGGTCTGCATTCACAGACCTGGCTGTCTACTGCGTGGTTGAAACAAAACATCGGGAAACACTCAGCAAACCATCACACACTCTTACAGCTGCGCCACGAACCTTCATATTCAGAATCAAATTATACTCTCATTCAAATAAGACACATAATACTCAATCATGAACTCACCTTTTGGCCCTTGGCGTTCTTATAAACCACCCACTGGCCCAGAGACTCTCTCCAGTACTCGACAAGGAAAGACTCGGCGTACTCCTGACCCTGACCGTTGCCGAACCTCCCTTGAGTTTCCGTCCTGGTGATGAGGTGATTCTTTGCCAAGTCCACTTCAAGATACTCTCGGACCTCGCTGCTGATCTGAGCCTTAGGACACCAAGCTCCGCCGTTCAGCTCCTGGCGAATCCTGGAACAGCCACACACAGTCTATTAGTCATATGTACCAAATTAACCAATTTAGAAATTCGAATAAAGCAGACAAAATAAAACTAATAATATTTATTTGGCGTAATTATAGCAAGATATTTCAGGTATCACGAAGATGTACAAAGTATAGCTACAGCTACAAAGCTGGATGCATCAACCTCGATAATATTATGAAGCAACGAGCCTGGTGAAATACACCAACTTTTCTCTTTAACTGGCCCACTGCCATGACTGAAACTTGAGCATGCGAAGTTTTCAACACCACTTATCATCATTGATTGGAACAGTTGATGCCTTTTGTACAGTCATCCTGAACAGTATCGCGAAAACCCCAACTTCTTGTCCTAACCGTGGAATCAGATAATTTTGTTATTGAATAGACATTATACTCGTAGATGAATAGACATAAGCTCATAATTATACATGAAGCTTATTATATACATGTTGAAAGAATGAAGATGAGTTAGAACCGGGCGTGACAAGAAAAACTTTCGAGCTTATTACATTGGCTTTATCCTCACTTGATTTACAAAAACTTATCAACGTATCAAGTACCAAAACTCGCCAAGCTGGGAAGAGAGAGGATAAGCGTGGGTAAGCGCAGCTGGAGCGCTCTGGCGGCTGTAGTTGTAACTTGAGGAGTGCGGTTCCATAGAGTTCTCGTGCGTATAATTTGAATCTGAATGATCAGCTTCTGAGACCGCCGACATACATAAGCTTATTATACATGAATAGACATAAGCTCATAATTTAGAATCGTGTAAGTCCATTGATCATTATGTACGTTCGTTATATAATCCAGCTCGAAGGAATTGACATGGTGGCGAGTAGATGTAATCGGAATTTGAATAATATAACGTTGAAGTACCTAATTGATACGTTGTACTCAGGGATCATCAGGAGGTTGATCGCAGAATGATTATTCCTGTTGATTCAGATTATGAAATTTATCATCTGAATCATCATCAAAATTACTGTCAACAATAAATTTACTTATTTAAACTCTCCTCTTAACAATTATGTGAAAATGGAATAATTTAGCTTATTAAGATCCGCAACCCCCAATCCTCCAACAACGGAAAGAAAAAAAATCTAATTGACAACACGAAGAAATCTCTAAGACTTCCCTTTTCGTCATTTTCCACTTTCTCCCCCCTCCTCTCTTTCATTCCGAGAAGAATGGGATGAAAAGGAAGATTCTCTCCAGGGCCTTTTTTTCTCCACCAGTGGAAAAGTTTTAACGACCAGAAAAAAGCGTTGTGTTTAACGAGATGGGTTAAAAAGGCTGAAGTAGTAGGTAGAGGGGTAGGGGGTAAATAAAAACAACTGACCCATCCTCCTATTCTCCTGATCACCCTTCTTTCCACAACTGTTCACCGACAACTTCTACTTTTACTACTTACTTCTTACCCCATCTTCAGCACAATAACGGTCTGAGGGCGGTACAAATTAAAACCACCTCATTATAGTACGGTTTGCAAGTCATTGATTTCATTGCTTGGGCTATTTTCGGGCCCTTCTTATTGTTGGCCCTTGTTGGTTCTTACTGCTTCATTCTTTTCATTGGGTCGAATTTAGAGAAAAAGGAATAAACAAAACTTGGCGTAGAGTCCATAGCTCTTTCAGACGCCTGTAGATATAAATGATGAATGAGGTCTGGTTAGAGTTAGGATGAAACTAAGGAACAAAATTAATTTAAGAATCATTCAAAATATAAAGGGTAGCCAAACTTGAATTCTGTGATTGTTGGAATCTCGTTAATCGGAGATATGAGTGTATTGTACAGTCATAATACTGGTTATAACAGTATAATACTGGTTAGTTTCAATGTTGCTCTGATTTAAATGAAGCTTGATAAATATGCCATGAAAAGAACAATTAGTAATATGCGACAATATGGAATGACAGTGATCTTTTTTGATTTTTTTCCTGAGAAGAACTCACCTTCAGAATAATTAAGACAGTGGTAAAAAAAAATGTTTAAGGAAGTACTTATTTTTCTGGAGAGGTTGGAAGTCGTATTGGGCGGGAAGAGGGAAGCAATGTACGTCATCTACCTCCCAGGCCAATCAGAGAGCGGTCCTTAGACAGGTTCCGTGAACCGCTGTCTGATTGGCTCCCGAAAGCCACCCCTGCAGGAAATAAAGACCGTAGATATCCTCACAGATATCCGTAGGAATCCGTAAAGTACACCTGCTTGTTACCTACCTTACCCAATTGTAGGGCATCCACCATACCCCCATACTATTTGGGGAAATAGTCCCATACCGCGTGGGGAAAGGACGAGAGCGCGACGCCTCCCACGGAAAACGAAGACTCTCGAAGAATTTCCCCTGCCAAGAAAATCGTCTCTGACTGATCCTTCTGCGCAAGACCATACAATTTCTGTGTACAAGATTCTACTCCGATCGGAGGCACGCTCTATTCCTGCTGGAGCTCGAGGACAGGAAGAATCTGCCCAGGAGACCGATCAACCTCTGGGACTGGATACCTGTAGTACTCATCCACAGCTACCTGGTTCAGCTGACCGCCTAGCCAACCGATCTTGAAGCTGCTGCATCTTGGAACCTCACCAGACAGCCAGGAGGAGTAACGTAGGAGTTTTTCCTATCTCTCCGCAAATAAGCCAACATTTAAACCCTTCAAGACATTCATCTGTTCAAGAACTCATCATCACTTTCCCCATTCAAATTCCGTCTCATCAGTCTTTTAAATTCAGTCTTTTGTAGTTGCATAAATATTTTTTTTTCTTTAATAAATAATATTGAAGTAGGGTTGACGTTGTGCATGTCCTTCCTTCATCTAGCTGCCTTCTGGAAAGTTCCAAAGATTCTAAGTAGGGCCCCGCAGGAAGCCTCGAAGGTATCGAGTGTACGCTAGTGATCTGTTCCAGCGGTCAGGGTATAGTAATTTACCCTGAGATAGTTTAACGGACCTCTACACGAATACTAATAATAATGAGTGAACTTCGTAAACCGTACCTGGGGGAGCCCAGAACTACTCATGAGAGCAGCAAGTGTAACGTTAAAGGTGGTCCGTTGTGGTCCACCAGAGTGTGAAGTTAGCCACAGTTGGGCTCATCAAATAAGGGAAGGCATTGAAAGAATTTGAGCTAAAAATTCGGACGAAAATGACCAAACCCACAATTCTGGGTTACTTAATTGGATGGGGTTTTAAAAGGCGGAAGGCGTTTTTGTAACCTTGATATCTACCTATCATAGATGGGTTTGTGTACAGAAAATAATGAACCGTGGTGGGAGAATTTTCAGCGTTATTACGCTTGTGGTACGAATCCTCCACCTCAAAAACGGCGTCAGTATTAAATTTCATCATATCGATCACAGACGATTGTACCTGAATGCAGGATCATATACAATCCTCAGCAACGCCCGGGTGCTCCACCTCGTTGACAATATTATTCATCACACAACGAATCTGTGATCTCGACCCAAAGCCTCTCTCGCCGTGACCGTTTCCCAAGCTGGACGCTGAGACCAATCGGATGTCGCCCGGAAAGGGACCGAGAATCGATTACAAATCAGCGAACGAACAAATAGAACGAGGTTTATTCAGCTGGATGAAGGATTAGACGGATCATAATTGGGGGCCGAACCCCCCCCCCCCATCCCTTCCCTTTCGCCATCTGGTTAATCGAACTGGATTTAGTCAGACTTCGACCAACATCAGCTCTCTCTAACGCTCATCAATGCGCCCATTCCTCTACCCGTCCCTGCTTCCTTTTCATCCTCTGATAAACCTGAAACCTCTCTAGAGATATTAAATTGGATTACTTATTTGATCGCTTTTTAATTACAGATCTCTCTCGAGCTTCGGATGGCATCGAATATATTTTAAAAATCATATTTTTCCATTAAAATAAATTAAAAGTCTTTTTTTTTATAATGGAAGATATATGGATCTCGACATGCAGAGGCAAAACGTACTATGGCGAGAATCTCATTTGAATATTCATTTCTCTTCGTCTGGTTTAGTTTTAATTATATTTAAATATCCAAACATGGCTTTTTATAAAGGAAAACGCTAATATTTAAATATTATTGCAATAGAAATCGAGTGACCATTAGGTCACTGAACGATTCCCTTTCAGTCAAGAATGACCCTGCCATTTTCACCACTCAACTCCCACATGTGGTCTGCAGGACCCCAGAAGTTCACCCGGTGAAGGAGCCATTCAATCCCACCAGCCTATCAGTCTCTCAAATATTGCAGGGTACAGTTGAATAACTATCGCCCCCCCCCCTCCATTGGGTCTAAAATGACACTAGATATAACGGGACATTTCTGAATTTCTGAGAATATAAAACTTAATGTAGGCACTTAACGTGTAATTTATAGGAGTTTGAAATAAACAAAAAGATAAGCTGAGGATTACAGACAAGATCCAATGTTTAAACCTAGTTTATATTTCACGAAACCAAAGAAAATAACGTGTAATTTATTGAAAATAATTGCTAACCGGAGACGATTAATACTGCAAGAGCACAGCCGCCATTTCACACGAGAGACGGCAAAGAGACGTGGCACGGGCGAATTTCACTTGCAGTGGAATTGTAGGAATTTCTTGCAGTGGAATTATAGGAATAGGTCTAAATAAATCACACGATATTGGTCTGGCTGTTGGAAAAATTATAGATGAAAAGGAAAAACTAAAATGTTTGAATCAAGACTTGAAACCCTCATTTGGAATATAATTGCCCAAATAAATTTTAATTAATAAATTTCCCAAATAAATTTCCCGGATTTCCCGAATAAATTTCCCAACTAAATTTGTAGGCAAACAAAATCGGAGATTCAGAAGAGAACGGTTGGAACAACACGATTGGCTTGTCTATAGCGAGTGCTTGTCTGGAGGATTTTGTAAAATATCCATTCTTTTCGCTCCTGCTGAAGCAGGGTTAGGTCAGGTGAACCAATTTAAAAACTCTGCAAATTCTGTATACATTGGTTTATTATCTTCTTTGTGCAGATGACCCTTCTATCTAGATCACGAAATGGTAGATTGATTACCTACCATTATTTAAAGTACGCCACATTTGTATGTATATTAGGTAGGTATGAGACTGGGTCGTAATGTACTCTAGGAACCTTAAATGCACAAATTTTGTAGGTGATTATACCTATTCTGATTTCCTATGTAATCACTGTGATTTCACGCGTCATGTTTTCGTTGAATTAATACTTATAAGATCGTAACATGATCGGAGATTCGGCTCATTCAGGTAAAAGGGCCAGAATAGAAAGAAAGATTTTCAAATCACTCCACACTCTTTCTTCATTCTGATAATCTGAGGTGTTGCTCGGCAAAAAATGGTTTATTGATATTTTCCAAACATCAAATTTTACATAAAACCAGTAATTTTTTCGATAATTTGCTGTTATAGCCATGCTGCGTGACTGTGGTTTTTAAAAATTTTTGTAATTTACCAACGAAGATCCTTGTACCGGAGAAAAATTGAAAATGTCCCCTCATCACCACAACTTGTCGTAATCGCGAGCTTTTTGACAGTTGAGCGTTGGAATGCAGGTGATTGACGAAATAACCCGGGCACGTACCAGGTGGCATGCGGCACGTACCAGGTGGCATCGGGCACGTATCGGGCGGCATGCGGCACGTCCACATTATGCCGCATAATCCGCCCAACCCGCCTCGATACAGGGTTGGGTCCGGGCCTGTATCAAGCCACCCGGGAAACCCGAGCGGCACGTCCACACTTCTTCGGCTTTGCCGCCTGGCCTATGCTGGCCCATGCCGCCCCGCATAGTGTGGACGCCTAGGCTTCAGCCATGCCAGTCATAGACATTGGATTCGTGGTTCCAAGCAACTATCAAACCGCTTCCTACGCTTCCCCTGACGCCACGCCCCTGACCAGTATGAACGTAAACCCGAAAGGGTGCCGCATTATTCACCCTCATGTTGCCAGCTTTTGAAATACTCCAACTTTGAGCCCTCATTGTGAACGAACGGCCTGTCGTACAAAGCTGCGGATGGTCATCTAACATTTATTTATTTAATGGACGGATGGTCATTCAACGCATCCATTTATTTATTTATTTATTTATTTATTTCCATCCACTAATTACAGAATAATATATAATTGGTTAACATAATAGACACACTTTTTATAAATATTAATGCTCCAATTATACCTATTATAATATAATAGGTATAATTGGAGCATTAATATTCAAATTATGAATATATATACCTATTTATAAACATATCACAACTGCCGACATAAATAATGTATAACGCTTCTCATTTGATAGGCATACATAAGATGCTGGAAATTAATTCTCCATATGGGCACCAGCCCGCGGTGGAGAATGAGTATAAAAGTATAAATAAAAAAAACTTAATTAGTTGCTACCATAACGCTCATTTACCGCTCAGAAACATCCATAAATGCTTTATCGTTCTCTTTTTATGGTTTATATTTATTTCAACTTTACTTCGATCATTTCCTTTTGTTATTTAAATTTTCTTCAACTGTGCACATCGCTCGAAACAGCATTCATAAAATATCCACTAAGTTCCATTTTCACTTTATTTGGAGATTCATTCAAGATTCGGAGTAGGCTAGTCCTGTTTATTTTTGGCAAGTTATTAAAAAATAAAACACTCTAAATAAAGCATAAAATTAAAAAATTAAAAAATAAATTTATAAATATAAAAATAAAGCATTCTAAAAAATAAACTATCTAAATGTGAACTAAAAACTATACCGTTCCAGATGAATTTTTCGAGATATGAACTTTTCCAAATTTTCAAAACATCTGTCTCAGCAATCAAAAGGCATTCCAAAATTCGTAGATTGGCAGAATCGGGAATATTTTTTACCACGGTGTTTGTCATAAAAATGGCTAAATAATGCCATTTTTTGCTATTAAATTCCAAAAAATTTTCGATGGAGGGCCCCCGAACCCCCACTGACCCCCCCCCCCCTGCCATAGTTCTAGATCCGCCACTGGGTGTGTATATGAGACCCAGCAGGGTTTCTTGATTAATCGACGACTTGATCGAATCACGTCAGTAAATAAATAAATTTGTAAAAACCGAAGTTTTCAATTATTGAAAACTTCGGTTTTTTCAATAATTGTAAGACATAGAACATGAACCATCAAATTAAAATCGACATGATTGTGTATGCACCGGTTTTGCAAAGATTTTCGAAATACCGCTGGGATACATTGTGTTATAAATATGTGAATAATGTAAGTTTGTACTTAACGTTTCTCACTACATGTGAGTCCAGAAAAAAGTCGACTTCAGAAATCCAACGACACCATAACGAGTTTCTGAGTGGAGCCAAACCGGATCAAATATCAATATGAACCGAAGCCTCATTTTATGTCTCATATATGGCTTTAAAGTCCGACGATGTGAAATTTGATTACTAATTTCGAATGCTCAAAGGCAGAATTGATCACTTTACGTACGTAGTTACCAACAAGCTACGAGTACAAGGCTTCAGATAGGTTAAAAAATACGGGTGCAAAACTTAGTCAAGGTCCAAGTTCAACTGCTTCTAATTTATCATACCGGGAAGAGATTCGTCTAGGTAGAACCTCCACGTCCTTTTTCTAGTACCTCCATCAGTTCAAAACGTCGAAAAAGAGCGAAAATGAATAAAGGAAAACTTTGCCGAAGGAAGATTTCTCAGGAACCGCCTGTTTTACTCATCTCGCGCCCATCAACTGCAGGCGCGTCTTGCCCTACGGCGTCTAAGCTCGCTCTTTTTATCCTTTGGAGAAAAAAACTTTATTCCCCTGTTTTTCTTCAGACAGGGAGAAGGTTTTTCCGCAACAAAAGACCTCTTTTGCGGGTTTATTTTAATTTTCTTCTTCCACAGTTCAGTATATAACTTTAACCCCGAAGATTTTTAGCCTCGGCGAGAAGGCGCGCTTTCATCCTAGTTTGAAGTCGACGTCTGTATCCTGGCGAGTGAAAATCCTCCTCGATGGGGCTAGAGAGAACCACGGAGTTTTCCCACTTTGTTCTCTCTCCTCTATGCCCCTCAAAGCAACGTCTAATACCTCCTCCCTCTTCACCCTCATTAAAACCTCTTCTTTCTTCGTTACCTTTAACGCCCATAAACGAAGTAAAAGTTTAAACAATTCCCTTTGACGGGGGGGAGAGTGGACTTTTTTTCGGGCGCAGGGGGGCACTGCGGTTGAAATAATATCCTCTTTTCGTGAAAGGAATATTTTGTAAATAAATTACGTCCTTTGAAGACGACGGGCTTCATCGGTTCGGAACTTCCAGAATATTTCGGTAATTATTATTTGATCGACGTTTCGCATAATTTGAATAAACACCGAATTCAATTATAACATCCGATTTGTACTTTTGACAGAAGAATTCACAACATGAGAACTTCGACATTCGTTGACTGAAACACAACTTCCTATTCAAATGGGGCGAATCGATAACCACCTCATTATTGTGCATAATCCTATATAAACCGTAATACATTGTAATTTGTTTGATTCAGTTTTCGACGATTAATAGAACTGTGCTTTGACTAAATTTCATTTATTTGTACCATTGGCTCAAGTGGTTTTGTAGTCGATGTCGGATTTGTGTGTCGTACACCAGTACAGCAGATACTACGACAACGAATTTTCTTTTAATGTGTTATGTTGGTAGCCCTGTATGAATATATATACAGAGGTACGTGACTCAGAGAGTCAATCTGTATCCAGTTGGCATCTATTACAATTATATACCTAATTATCCATTCCACCAAGTGTTCTCATCCGAAGCCCCTACAGTTCATATGGTAGACAAGTTTCCACATGGAATCCGTTTGAAAGTACTCTTCAAATGTGGCTCTACATAACTACTACAACTGTTCAAATGTTGCTCTACATAACTACTACAACAACTTTTCAGGTCACACTCGTAGTTACTGAGTTATTCACTGCTCAAGATATTCATATTCCGATTGATCCGCAAAATAGGCGTAGAAACACATTGTATTCTTAGGGCCATCAATTGTATGACGCCAAAATGTTGCAAACCTCAGTCGTTCTTGCGATTTTTCAGCAAGATGAAAAGTTGACCACATTAGCACAGGAGGTTATTTCTCACAGTATGCAGAAATTATTGCCATGTATTATTCAGATTTTTGAATATTAATTCACTGATGGTTTGTGTTGATCGTGGATTTTCTTCATTATCAGTACAATTTTGGCTTCGAACGGTGCTCGCATAATGTTCACTATAAATCCTTCTCGGTCTCTTATCTCATTCACAGGGGTTAATAATTTTCCAGGAAACCCACAGGAAAATTCCGCTTTCAAGGGAAAGGGGCGGCTGAAAAAAAAAGATGATGTATAGATCGGGGCTAAGATTAATGTAATTTTTGTCGGTCTGGCGGCACTTTGCGGAAGCAAAGGAAAATGTGGTGAACAACCTATGCTCAGCGCCTCCCGCGGTGGGAAAAACGCCGTTTCCTAAATCACTGTATCCCGACTGTATTTCTTTTTCACCGGGTTTTATCTCGGAAATGAGAGGTATGAATGATCCGGTCTTTTCACCCTCTGGTTTAATTTATCGCGTGATAAGTGAAAGTGGCGACGAGAGGTGAAGAGTTGAGGATATCCCTTATCTTGGTTGTCTCCCTCTCATATGCTACATTTCACATCACCCCCGCCATCACCGAAATGCTTTCGCATCATATCTGGACCACTAAGTTACCCCTTTCAGAATACTATTCGTAGCCTCTCGTAACTCCCGGCTTTTCAACGGGTTATCGAAACGACCTGAAAACCCCAAGTCAACCTTCCCCTGTACAAACAACATTTTGTAACAGTGATTACACTGACATTCATGAAAAATCCTTATTTTATCTTCGACTACCTGCAAGTTGGTTAAGCCCCGAAACCGCACTAGCGACTATAAATATAAATATGGAAGATAACTTCCATACCTGTACCACAGCCATAGTAAACTACCAACTGATTGCATGGATATTTACCCAATCACGACATACAGTACAGTGCGTCTGAAATTCCGTGACCCAGTAGTTCTAAAAAATAAGAAATTGAGTGAAAAGAAACTTTTTCAGTAGATAAATCTTTTAGAACCAATTTTGGATTCGGATTCAGATAATCTGCTTGTTTTCAATCAAAATACAGTTCATTTCCCGAATAATTCTTCGATCAATTATTCAACACTCTATTTGAAAGGGACTCGTACAAACTCATTGGAAATGTATTATTTTCTCTCTCTTATTCGCAACGTTCGAACTGATGCAAAAAAGTAAAAGAGCCGAATGGTAAATAAAACGAGATGTCAATCGCACGGCGATAAGTGACTTCCTCCGTTCCTCGGAAAATTGAATACACAACGGAATCTACCGTACACAACCCAGTGAAAATTGAGGAGGTATTTTCCATAACACTCATCCGCCATCCAACGAATTTTTTCGTTCTCTTTCAATTCTGACAGATCTTAGCTTTTCCTCGCGAAGGGAAAAAACTCGATTGGGGTTGTTGCATCGATTTTTGTTAGTACATATCAAATACAGTCTGGTACGCACTTGTATTACCAGTAAGACTTTTCATTCGAGTCTACAGTTTCATCACTGAACGTTAATACGCATTCACTGATACCGGAATGGAACCAACTTTCTTTTTTAGTGAAATAGAACGGTGGAAGTACGGTAGAGTGGTGGTGGTAAGACTTAGTGACAAACAAAAACTTAGCATTAACTGTGGTTTCTTGGAATGTGTGATTGTTTAGCTCTGAAGGTGAAGAGCAACGTCAGAGCACCGTCACGATCAGCACAAATTTTAGTAGATCAATTGAATGGTCACTTAATCTTGGATTGAATCTACAGAAGATGACCACCAAAGTGGCAGCGAACGGTTGGCTAATATTTTATAATCATAGACGCAGAGAACTGTACTCATCTGACGAGTAGGCTCAGAACATGAGACCCCTCTCGTCATTCGAGGTTAAAGGCCCTTTGTTCAACCTAATCATAGGCCCCCGCCTTTCGCTACCCAACCGTAGTTCACACTCCCCAAGAACACTTTACCGAACCCAACGCAGGTCTTAATTAATCAAAATTAGTTCCCGAAGGAGCGGCTGGATGGGGGAGTTGAAGGGATGAGGGCTCAGGCTAAGCCCTCCTACTCTAGAATTTCTCAGACGATTTCACCTCGAAGGAGTTGCTCCGACATTCCCTTAATTAATTTTATTCTTTGTCAGTAACCTGACCTCCGCGAGTTCTGGAGTCGTGAAGTTGAAGAAAACTTGAGCGTTTCAGGCCTCCATAATTCAAGTCTTTCCGCTCCATCTTCCCATCCCACCTATCACTCTCCTAGTGGTAAATTGGATTCCCTTAAATACCGAGTTGCAAATACGACTCTTATAGATGTATTTCAACATGAATTCTACAGTTCAGAGAAATTCTGCAGATTGTACGTATGTAATATGAACCGATACGGAACTGAAAAATTGATTGAATCCTTATTCATATGAATAAAAACTAATGGAGAAGCAGAGAGAATACATACCAAATAAATCTACCACTTCAAGAAAGCGCTTATAACACGTAAAGGAGTAGTTAAGTCACAGCGTTATAATAAATTGATCTTGGCTAGTGTAGAGTTGTGGTATTTAATATTTATTCAATGTACGAGTACTCGTCAGATGTCTGAGGTCCATTGAATTTACAAGACTTGGAAGTTGGTTCAGTATTATAACGGAGACTTAGTGAAGATTTATTGGTTGACACCGGCTGGTTATTGATAATTTCTGCATTTAATGTAGTAAGAATTGACTTGTCTTATTACTGATGTAACGGATCTTCTCGGGCAAGTAAACGAACGGGGCTCGTAGCCCAAGCCCGCCACACTGAGCTGTCTTACCGGTAAGGAATACCCAGTGCTAAGTGGATCGTACGTATCCTAGTCCTCAATCCGCTCAATTCAAATAATATTGCTACAATTACTGGGAAATCATACACACGACTGTTCCCAACGTATATTATTGATGTAAACATTGTTGGTTTTGGGGGAAAGCAAGATGATTCATGCTCCTTTCGGTCACAATTAGGCTCTCTATGAATCAATGATGACCACAGCAGACTCCATTTCTGCCCAGACTCCACCTCCTTACACATGAAAATTTCAATACGACGAATAATAAAGACCCTCTCCCACACTCCCCGGTATAATTTATTTACCGATTCGTCATTCCCTGCAATAATTGTCGGTCCCTTTGAAACCCAACACCGTAGAAGATGGCGAAAACACCGTTGATGAGCTCAGGGTACCGGGGGTACCTTTCGAGGGTTAAGGCGATGTGTTAATATTGAAGCGAGAGAGTTGCCGCCTTCGGCAAACGGAATTATTCATCCCTTAATCGAGTGATACGGGGTGTTATCATTAGAAGGGCGATGAGCATCCCTTTTGCCTCTGACATGGAGGATACGGACTATTGAATCAGCCGCTCCCTGAAAGCAATAGGGATGCTTTTCAGTCGACGAAGTTTTCGGAGCATGCATGTTGAACAACATTCGAAATAATTACTATCTAGACCAGAAAAGTAAATGAAATCATTGAAATCCAACAGCATCTCCAGGCAGAATCACCATTTCCATGAAATCTTGCCTCTCCAACAGCAAATCCTCATCTCACTTAACGTCGTAACGTTCGCTGCTTATTATGATTAATCACCAAAATAGAAGTACAAATAAAATAAATCGTATAAAATGTTTCAATTTCATCGTGTTTTCGTGCGAATAGTTGGTCCTCAGATGGCCTCATAAGGGCCAATTTCAATCGAAACCACAAAGTTATATACGAACTTCACGCCATTCCTAAACGCATTTGAAAGGCATCATCTAGCGACGAGAATTTTTAGTGGAGCCAAATATATAGTGGTAACACATCAACGTGAGTGGAGCGTTACCGCCAGAAAGCGCAAATTGATTGTGCTCGCCTGGAAGGAACGAAAACCACGGAACAAGACGGTTGGAATGGAAACCCGTAGTTGATGCCGTTCCGTGAAGGTATGTAACTCTCGCAAAGGAATATCATTTTACCACGGGAAGGCAAAGGGAATCACCTTCCTTCAACTCCAGGGCTTTCTGGCGTTTCATCTAATTGCCGAGCCATTCATTACCAAGTTTGAGGTTTTCGAGAGGAGGAGGAGGAGGTCTTGATGAATTCACCGCAAGTTCCCTCAAGGCCCCTCCGGGGTCTTCCGTTGTGGAAGGTGATAAAGTCCTTACGATATCCTTACAACGTATTATTAAGTTACGGTAGCCTTACTTCGTAGTGTGGCGGAAGTCGAACTTTGGTGGAGTTAAAGACTTGGTGAGCTAGCGAGAAAACTGCTGAAATCGGAATTTTCGCGGTTTTTACCGGTGGCCTAAGTGATGGGAACGGTAATAAACCTTTTTTTTTTCATTTTTCGAGATAAACAGACCGAAATATGCATCACGCACAGAACAGCTACGTACAAAACACAAAATTTAGAATTTTCATTACGTACGTATTTAAAGCCACAGATTCGTTCTACTTTCATTTTCTTAAGGAAAAAATAAATATGAAATAAATACCTGACCATTTCTACAGGAAAGCCCACAATATGAAGCATATTTTGCTTTCCATCGTGGTTGGCTCTGGTGGTGCTGTTAATTCCACAAGACACAATAGATAACCACTGTCAATAACAGCCAGCATTATTTCAACCCAAACTAGTTGGACAGACAGTGGAGCTGGTCGGCCCAAAGCAAAACTACGTATATGTTAGAAGTGGCTGCACGAACTGTATTTAGTTCAAATGTGTCAAAATAATCAAATAGGTAGGTAACGAACAACAAGTGTCAAATTGACCAAGTGAGAAATTTAGAGCAGAGCGAATTGATATTTTTCCAGTATCAATTTCAAAACCTGAACAAATCAGTTGTAGCTAATATTGACGTATGCAGTTGAAACTAAGCGAGTTTTCGTGATGTGTCTTTACTGCTGATGATCACTGGTTTGCTGAAGGTGCTTAAATGTTTATAAACTACTTCTTCGCCGCTTTCCAATTACTACACTAATTTGAAACATAAATACGAAGAATTACTAGACATCTTGAGATATTCAATAAAGACCCCTCCACCCACCACCCTAGAGGAAGTAGGGTTTTCGGGGTAATCAACTCCAAACCCGGGGTTGAAACGGAGGTTTTCAGAAGATAAAGCCTTTCCAACCCCATCGATCACTCATTACGCTGTTAACAAGGATGACTTGATGATAGGTCTCCCGCAAATGATGGATGAAACTCTACAATTTTCGAACCGCCGGAAACCGGAGGAAACTATGTAAAGGCAAAAGACAGGTTTCAAATTACTCCCCGAACCCGCTCCTTCCCGCCCGTGTACCGTGAATATGAGATTGTTTCAACTCACGTCGAGACCAAGTGGGCGGAGTTTATAAATGGAGTTGGGCCAACTTTAATCCTTCTGTAAAGCTGGATATGACTATGATAAATCCCTCAAGAAATTCTACGGCTTTCTGTTGTCAGAAGGTAAACGGACGGGGCGCGAAACTCTCAATTTTCCACAAGGAGGCTGTGCGATGTTCAACATTGTAATGCTCTTACCTTTCTTCAATTTGATTCCGAGCAAACAAATATTCCTACTGTATCTTTCAATCGTCGTGAAGCCCAGAAATGAATAATATCGAAATCGATGCATATTAATTAAGATGCTATACAACAGAGTCTCTCTATTACTAATAGATATATGAGTTTCTTGAAATGGTTATTGCTCTACGTCAACAATTGCAACTTATCAAAAATATCACTTCGAAATTAGGGTTAAGTATTCAAAACCAAGGTGCACCTTTCTTGGTCAAGCTTCTTCGATGGCCTCGACATCCTCGTTTACTGTTTCGATCTGCAGTTCGTGATGGAAACGTTTCATTTCGAATGCACCGTGGTGCTTTGATAACATTTCTTAGCACTGTTCTGGAATCTTTGGATGATGTTTCGATTTGATAGCCCCAACAGTTGAGGTCCACCGGTTCGTTCTTGTTCAAAGTAAGCTTTTTCTGGATTTACAGCTTCGACCCGAGATTGATTAGGAGTTCCCCTTTCTTTTTGCTGGCGTGGGCTGTATTGAACTTCGCTAGCATGAGGAATCACTTTGCTTTTGGGATGAACCGGTACACAATCAATTCTTTATCCCACCTGGAAGACCACCCAACCGCTGGAAGAATCGAGTGCTGTGAGTGAGGTACCTACTTCAATGCGAATATTAAACTCATTTTCTTAATTTCTGTCTCATTTTCTATATTCAAAAAAGGGTAGTTGATCATGTACCTAAATCGTTTATTAAGATCTAATTTGATTTAGGAGTAATCTCGGTTTTATCACCATAGTTGAATTTTAAAACGCACTTTTCGACTCCGTTTCAAAAACGTTGAAAAGTAAAATTTACTTTCCCCCAAAAAAAACTTTTTCGTTCTCTCTGTTTCACTCCCTCGGCATTAAAACAACACTCAGGGGACATCATTAAGTGGATGTGTTGTCTTAAAATCAACCAAGAGAGGCCCCGCTAATGTTCTTTACTTAGAATTACAAGGGAGGGCAGTTAAAGGAATGTTTGCGCTCGTTTTTCCGAGCGAAACCAGCCCTTACCGTGTTGCAAATTTATACGTATTTACTCACAGTTTTCGAGCTTTCTGGGCTCACCCAACAACGGTCTTTGAAGAAAAATCACGTACACCGTGTTAACTATGAACGTTAAACAGTACCTACTTATTAATGTTACTTAGCCGGAACATGAATAAATCATGGGACCAACCGGAGGTTTCTTTCGGAGTGCTCTTTTTCATTTGAAAGCAAAATTAACGTCGAATTTTTCTTGTCATAAAAGTAATTGTTTAAAAATGTGTTATAGTTGTAAATAAGGTTGGTTATCAAAATCCAGATTTCTAGCATCCTGGTTTACTTTTTTAGCGTTCATTTGACGTTCCATGACGTTAATTGACGAGGAATGTGGAGTGTGGAGAGTGAAGCTAAATATCAAGTTCAAATTAATTTCACAAACCGAAGAATCTTAATCATAGATGTTGATGTCAAATAAAATAAAATACTGATACCGTCAAGTACCTGGGGATTGACTCAAAACCTAATCGCAATAAGCACAACGAGAAGAAGAAGCAGAAACTGAGGATCAAGTTCAGAAGCGTGTATTGGGTGATGGAAAGGAATTCCGTTCTTTCACTTCACAACAAACTGTAAATATACAAGCAGATTCTTCACCCTACCTGGACCTACGGGATACAACTCTGGGGGTGTGCAAGAAAGTCAAATATTAAAAAGATCCAAACCTCGCAGAAAAAATTACTGAGAAATAAGTAGGCATCTTATGGTACATGCGAAATGATGATTTACACCGATATCTGAGGGTAGAGTCAGTCAATGAAACAATTGCCAAGTAGGCGCGGAAAACATGACATGGCCTCCGCAAACACGAGGACTTCAACAGATCGATGGTGCAAGTGAAACCCAGTGTCTATAGTGATCCTGCTGCAAACATAGGTTAGATTTTGCTGAAAACCCTACCCTATACAGAAATTAATCATTGCGAGATGAAATTCATCAAAATATTCAGTTGTAATAAATAAATCACCAAAAAATTGGCATTCCCATCACTATTTATGCTAGTCCCATGATCCAAGGATCGTTCATATACATTGTTTGAACGTTGTGTTCACTTTTTTCACTGAGTAATGTATTACTCAAAAACTACGATACTTAGTACGTTCCTTACAATCTTGTATACGAATTTAATCTATGTATACATAGATTAAATTCGTATACAAGATTGTAAGGAACGTACTAAGTATCGTAGTTTTTGTTCAGAGTGTTTGATTGATGAGTATAATTATAAATCATACGACGTCAGAATCACAATTTTCCTTTCGTCGAAATTAAGCTCAGTAATAAAGGTGCACAGTACTTTTCGCGATTTGATTAATTTGACCATAATATACGGTTACCATAAAACTACACGTCACGTACATCGGTAACACACATATTTATCCAACTAGGCTGAACACGGGATACACCGTGTTACAATTACAATTACCGATTACAATCAGAATCAGTAGGTGGACATCATCTGTGTATTTCACAGCTTTTCCAAGTCAAATTCAACCATTTCCAAGTGTTCGGGCGCTAAAAAAGGGGTCATAACCGTTGAATGTCTCATGTTTCGATATTTTTCACTCTGTCCATCTATTTGGAGCCTTTGACGAAATCTTCTAGCCCTGTAAAAGCCAGTGTCCATCACTGGAAAAGCTATTTTCCCAATCCAAGCAAAGAAGACCCCTGAGCCCTGGAAAACGACGGAGAAGATTCTTAAAGGTACCCTTCTTCGATCCTTCTCATTTCCTATCCTTAATGAGTGCATTTTCTTTCAGAGTTGTATTTTTCTTGCTTTCTTCCCACGTTCTGGAATAGCGTCATGAGAAGTTGATGTGCGATTGTTTATTACATAACCAGTTTCTAAGTCGAGCCGGTATACAGTCCACTATTTAAGTACCGAACAACAAGTCAAATTCAACCGTTTCTATACCGAATTCAACAAATTTTTCAATTGCATCGTATGACACCAGATGTGGTGCGTTAGATGAATCAGAAGCTTTGATGGGCAATGAATTTGCATTGAAGAAGTCATTTTCTTTGTACAACACGAAGAATTCGCAACTTCAGTTGAAGAATCACAAAATGCAAAATTCGCCTCAGTTTTAATCATCCATTTGTATACCAGTTTTTTAAAAACAATTTCACATTTAATTTTGAATTGTTAAAAAAAACTGATATACACACACACCCAGTACCTGCACATAACCATTTTAGTGTTGTTCAGTTTAAGCCTTAAATGATGGGGAAATAAGTTAGTAATGGGATTTACAATTGAGTTTATTAAAATGTCGGGGAAAAAGGTTGAAATCGAAAAAGTCTTATTTGAAATTAAAGAAGTTGAATTTGACTAGAAGATGGTAGCGATTTAATAACGAGTCTCTCTAGAGAAACGTTCTAACAAAGCGTGGTTCATTGTGAAGCACACCATTGTATCAACCATTCTTCTTCTAGAATACGACAAATCTACCGGTGACCATACTGCGGAGGTTACAATAACTTCTTTCTCCCGAAAAAAAAAAAATATTACTTCGTCAAGACACCAGCCCCAGGAGAAATTTCCGGACTGTGGAAAACTTGTGTCCTCAAACCCCTCGCCGCATCGCTACTCCGCCAAACTCTTTTCTGCTGTGAAACCCTCTCGACATTTTTCCCCACATTCCGAGGGTCCAACAATTTTTCCTTCTGACCCAGTTTCCCTTGGGCGTATCTGAAATGCATCGCTTGTCCTCGTGGTCGGGAATGAATTGTGTCCCAGAGGGCAGATGTTGATCATTGTCGCAGTAAACAACTTAGAAGCGTAGTTAGACATCATTCAAGGTGGGTGAAGCCCCTAGTAGTAATTATACACGAAGATTTTAAATATAGGAGCATCTCAATAGTTACTCCACGATATGATTGAATTCAATTTTGTTCGATTTGGTCTCAAAAGTATCCCCCCGTGTCTTCCACTGTTTTCAAGGGCTGTACAAAAACCCCAATTCCTTTCAAAACCACAAAAGCTTGACAAAAACACATCCTTTATTTAACCCTGAAAAAAGACGAATCGCCCTGCTATGTCGCACAGTTCTAGAGAATAAGTACATTAGAGGCGGAATTTCTATGAGAGCGGAATTTTTGAAAAGATACCGACCTACACGGTTGCCATCACCCAGTATTTCTCTCTGTCTGAAGTAAGAACGTGGGAATTCGGACGATCCAATTCTTCTCGATGTAAATATTTAAGACAAAAACGTATCTGTCTGGGTATGACAATATATCGACTATTGTGTGGGTTGTACGTCTGAAACTTGGTTTGACAAAATATTTATGATACATGTTGTATTTCCGGGGATCAGGAGCAAATAGAGTTGCTTTGAAACTAAACCTTCTTGGTACAAATTTAATTCGGACCATCAAACCTTCTCTTATACATCAACTGATTCTTGTGGTCTTGATTATCACTTCACAAGAGGACTTATCAGCAAAAACCTCGAATCTTACAAGTAAGGTACGATTTCAGAGAGAAACATCTGCATTTCTACTTCTTGATAACCGTCATCTACTCACAACGAACACTAATGAATTCGACATATTTCCAATCTCTGGGTTTAGATGTTTATTCAACTGAAAAAATTAACAACCCCGTCACTCTCAACTAAATATTATTCGGTCCATACGATTCTTCGGCTTTATCAAATGCATGCAGATGGGTGGAGTAACAAAGAACTGGAAAAAACCACGATTTTATATCGGAAGGATTACAATTTTCTCATGGGGAAAAACAACTCTTTCCCGTCGTCCTGTTGGGATTAGATACGATTTTTCAGGAATATCATACATTTCCATTAAGGGCGGCTTGAGTGAAACCAGAAACGCCGAGAGAAAATTTAGGAGGAGAAAAATAAATAAATCCCAAGAGAGAAAAACGGATGGGCGTATTTATATGAAGGTTTCAACTTCGGGGTAAAACGTTTATTGAATTAAATGACGTGGCAATCGGAGCGGAAACTCGGGTTTAGGAGGTTTTCAGTAGTCAGGGTTTTGGGTTCGATACCTACCTCTCGGGCGGAAAATGGAAACAAATGAAGCCGTGTAAACCGTTTAGAGAGTGAAATGGGCCCTCATTTGTCTTTCCTAAATCAACGTCAAAGGTGCGGGGGTAGGCGGTGAGGGAAAAGCTGGCCCTATCCCGCAAAGATAAGTGGACCCCAATCAGAAAGCCGTTGCCTCCCTGTGATTCATACCGCCTTATGGCCCCCACTACCTCCTACTCACCTTTCGGAAAAGGGAAAAGAAAACCAGGTGATCAATGGCGGAATGGCTCCCGATTCTGAGTGTAACCCAATTCATCGCACATTTTCTCGCGTTTTTCCTTCAGAAAAGGCCTCCTGTGGAAAATCTAATATCATCTTTCAATGATTTTCGACAATCATCGCTTTGGGTGGTATAGAGGTGACGGGGTAGAGGGAAAACCGGGGTCGAGGTATGTTTCTGCCTCGCCGAAGGCCTTTTCCTCCCTATAAATCAGGTTTCCGGAGTTCGGGCTCTCCGATAGTCGGCCTCGTCCTATCTCCCTTCCCCACCCACTTTATCACTTCTCCTCTTTTATTACCGTCACCGAACCACTAATATTACTGTTGATTCGGTCCGTGAGAAAAGCTGTCTTGGCCGTCCCTCGTGATTTAGGTGAATCGGATCCCGCCGAAGTTTTGTTCGCTTCCACCAGACCGACAGCTCTCAACCTTTTTTTCTCGCTCAAGGTCCGTTACCATACACACAGTAGGTATGAGCTTTGTGTCTAGAAAGATTTCGATCCCACTTATCTTATGGGCTATTCTCCCAGAAAACGACATTTTCAAATCCTAATGTTACAAAAAAAAAACTCCAAACTTTTTGAAAAAAAAAAGTACCCTCAGTAATGATAAGTAATGATTGTGTAATGATGTAATGTAATAATTTATACAATGTAATGTAATGATAAGTAATGATTATTCATGCCTATCCACTCACGAAATCTATTTATTTTGAAGAAAAAAAAAGAAGAGTATAACATCAATTTTAGAATCACATTTTCGATACAAAGTGTCCAATCTTCACTTTAAACTGATGTTCAGTCGAGTAGGTGGGATTTTAGTAATTAATTCGTACATTTAAGTATTAGGTATAGGTAGATTATTTTTGAAAGACCTATCAGTGGCCAAATACTTGCACCTTTAAACCTTAAAATAATGACGTATTACTTGAATTATTGATTACTAGACAGTCAACAATTTACAAATTCAGTCTTAAAAACTCTGCAAATTCTTGACACAACGGTTCATTATCTTCTTTGTACAGATCACCCTTCTGTCTAGATCACTAGGTCTAAATGTCTAGATCCTAAATGTTAGATTAATTATTATTATCAATTATCACTAATTAGGTATTAACAATTTTATCAAGTACCTAGTGAAAATTATTATAATTTATTGTTAGATATTAATAATTCGTATTTATTAATAATATTAATTATTATTAATTATGATTAATTAATACGATATAATTCTGGGGTTTTTAATACTACGTCGGTAATAATTTTTCTATAAAAGAAGTACCTACCTACCAACAAACATTCGAAATTACCTTCATTTCCGTAGCACGAAACGCACCTCAGAACAACAAACTCGCCATCACTTAAGCCATATGATGTTCCAAAGAGCTTGTTAGTATGAAAATGGACCTGTATTTCAACAGTTTGAGTCACGATCGTGTTGTGAGGCACAATCTTTGAGCCGTCATTGTGAACGAACGGCTGGTCGTACAAAGCTGCGGATGGTCTTAAAAAATTCTACGGAACAAACTCTATCTAAATATGAAATAAAAAACATATCGTTCTATATGAATTTTTCGAGATATGGAATTTTCAAAATTTCAAAATTCGTTTTGAACCCCTTCCCCTTGACCTAGGGTTATGAAAAGTTTCGAGGATCATTGTGGGGCTGGTCCAAACCCAGAAACCAAATTTCGTAATTTTAGCTCATCGCTAACTGGGCAAAGTGGCGCGGACGGCGGACGGCGTACGGCGGACGGACGGATTTTTTTTTATTCGATTTTCTGAATCTACGTATCTTGAAACGTAAACCAACAAATTTTGAGGGGGGGTTAAAAAATTTTTTCTTTGGGCGATTCCAATGGTTCATTATCGAAGATAATAAACCAAAACTCTGCAAATTCTTGACACAACGGTTCATTATCTTCTTTGTACAGATCACCCTTCTGTCTAGATCACTAGGTCTAAATTTCTAGATCCTAAATGTTAGATTAATTATTATTATCAATTATCACTAATTATTAACAATTTTATCAAGTACCTAGTGAAAATTATTATAATTTATTGTTAGGTATTAATCATTCGTATTTATTATTAATAATAATTATTATTAATTATGATTAATTAATACGATATAATTCTGGGGTTTTTAATACTACGTCGGTAATAATTTTTCTATAAAAGAAGTCCCTACCAACAAACATTCGAAATTACCTTCATTTCCGTAGTACGAAACGCAACTCAGAACAACAAACTCGACATCACTTAAGCCATATGATGTTCCAAAGAGCTTGTTAGTATGAAAATGGACCTGTATTTTAACAGTTTGAGTCACGATCGAGTTGTGAGGCACAATCTTTGAGCCGTCATTGTGAACGAACGGCTGGTCGTACAAAGCTGCGGATGGTCTTAAAAAATTCTACGGAACAAACTCTATCTAAATATGAAATAAAAAACATACCGTTCTATATGAATTTTTCGAGATATGAGATTTTCAAATTTTCAAAATTCGTTTTGAACCCCTTCCCCTTGACCTAGGGTTATGAAAAGTTTCGAGGACCATTGTGGGGTTGGTCGATACCCATAAAAAAAATTTCGTAATTTTAACTCAACGCTAACTGGGCAAAGTGGCGCGGACGGCGTACGGCGGACGGACGGATTTTTTTTTATTCGATTTTCTGAATCTACGTATCTTGAAACGTAAACCAACAAATTTTGAGGGGGGGTTAAAAAATTTTTTTCTTTGGGCGATTCCAATGGTTCATTATCGAAGATAATAAACCAAAAGCCAGTCGAGCTTCAAACTCAATCTAAAAGTAAACGTTCTTGAAATTTAAAAGCAAAAGTCACGTAGCTTTTGAAACTCGACGTAGCCCATAAAAGTTATTATTTACATCACATTGTATAAAAAGATATTGACATTAAATATTCAAAAAAACTATTTTTATATCAAACCAAACTGAAAAGACTAGGTGCCATATTTGACTCATATTTGACAGCTAAATATTATTTGTTGTTATCACTACTTTCTGTGAGTCTATTGCTTCTTACGTATGAGGGAAGTCATCTCTCATGGTATATGAAAATTTCCATCATAATAGTTATTATTGTCTTTACCGTCATTCTCGTCATGTTCTAACCCTTTCAGGGTTACGGTAAGAGGGGGCCTTAAGGCCCTATGTAACCCTGATTACTTAAATAAAAACTTCAATCAATCAATCTTTCAATGAAACATGGGTGGACGGAGAATGATGGGAACAAATAGATTTTCCTGTATATCTTAACGTAACTTAACAAATTATCTATTGATTGGAGTGACGAATTGACTATTTACACTTTCTTCTATTGAATGGAAGATTTTTTTTTTTTTTACGCACTTCATTAGGTATATTATAGTTGTACACCATTTTGAACGGCAATGCTACAGCCCCCTATAAGATCACTTGTGCTGGTGGGGGGGGGGGGGATGACCCTTACGATGGCATAGGCATGGCTTTCTGATCTTCACCGTATACATACGGCAGAGTTCTTATAGGCTGAGGTAAACTATTGAAGGCTTTCATACGTCGGAGCAGTCCGTCACTTATTGTACAAAGAAAGATGTGTATTAAGCGTATGAGGTGATTGGATACATTTATACATGTATCAGGTATCTACCAATCACCTCATACGCTTAATACACATCTTTCTTTGTACAATAAGTGACGGACTGCTCCGACGTATGAAATCCTTCAATAGTTTACCTCAGCCTATAAGAACTCTGCCTCAAAAGCTATTAGATCGGCGGATCTAACAACAACCTTCGTTACAACTACCTTCGTCAAATGGGTGGCTATTGTGTAGATGTGCACCGAAAGGGATTTGCACAATCTATCTGAACCCCCATGGCAGGCATGGACAAATGAACGATACTTGATCCCCTTCGGCTGCAATATTATCGTAACGCTATTCGTAACACAAACATTTGTATGTCAACGACTCGGTCTGAATGGAAGCGAGAACCGTAGGCTGGGACCGTGTACGGGCATACTGCGGTGAGTGTGTATTAGCCTGAATTGTGTGTTTATGAGACGGCACGGGCGGTGTAGAGGGGAGCAGACCGGTGTTTACACGGAAGATGCCTCGGGCGAATACACTTCGAGGTTGCCATGGCAACCTAATTATAACAGAAATGACATAAACAAAGGAGTGAGGCTGTGAGAGAGCTACAGGTATGATAAAGGGTATAGAAGCACAGAGATGAGGTCGTTTGAAGGGGCAGTGTACAGAACGACCGGGTCGATTTGTGTTTTAGCACTTGAAATGTTTACATTAACCGCTTTATAAAATTACCCCTCGGCTCAAGCGGAATTTGTATTTAATTTTCAATAAATATATCGTCGTTGTCAGAGCAACATGGCACAACTGTATTTTAGCTACTTTTCAGGAGGAAAAAACTGATTGAAACGCTCATGGCACAACATGACACAACTGACAATCTAAGTTGTGCACAACATGGCACAACTTCAAGCAAAACTTCTCATCAAGTTTCTACAAACTGACAATCATAGATTGGAGGAAAACTTACTAGGTACCTATTGGTTGCTCATTAACTATTAACTGATGTGTTCACGTGAAAAATAGCTTGGAAAACAATAACGAACAACCGAAAATCAAAAGGATCTTACCTCGCTCTCGTCTGTTGACAGGTCTTCCATCTTGTTTTACGGGAGTTGTGTCTTGTTGACAACCAAAAGTAGTTGTGCAGTGTTGACGTTGTTGCGGATTGCGACGAAACTAGCGACCCTATCGAAAAACTGATTTCATTAATCGATCTGGCGCGAAATTTTGAATCTAGAACCGTCCTTAACTCAAAACGGCCAAAATTGAAGTTGTGCCATGTTGTTCTGACAACGACGATATATTGGATGTTATCCAAACTAGAACCCGTTCAACCGAATCGAACAGTGTCCAATTGGGCGATCGAGAGTAAATGCGGAAAAGGCTCAACTCTTGATATTACATCACTGGTAGAGAGTTTCCATATTCCGGCCTTTATCCCGTGGGCCAGTGGTTCACGTCCTGAGATCTCCTCTCTCCAACCTAATGATGGCTTTCCGAGCGTCATCAGGGGAAATGTTTAAAAACTTCCGCTTTTTCATCTCCTTTTTCTCCTTTTCATTCCACCTTTGTTGGCTTAGTTTTTTTTTTCTCTCTACCTTCGCATTCTCCGAGTCTTCAGCCATCGCTTACAAATGTCTTTATTACTCTCCGGCCCCTAACCACTATTTTTGCGGTGAGCGTTTGCATTTTTCAGAAGGCCGTATGTTCCCTGGACGTAAATGCGCATTAGGACGGTATGCTCCCCCTAACCGTAATTCCTTATTCCTTTAGAGCTCCCTTGGTTAACAAGAGACTCTGTAATTGAAACAATATATTCTCACTCGCTAACCCTCCCTATCATGAACTCCACGAACCTAACGAACAAAATTATGTCGATTACAACTAGCATTAATTCATTCCTAGGGATCATTCACAGTGAATAGTGGCCATAATGGAGTTTCATTGATTGTTGCCTTGCAACATGAATAAATTTATTAAATTTGAGATATATCTGAGGTGCAAGCCCAGGGTAAACAATCAGTTCAGGCTCGAGGTAAACCAAATAATTGGGAGCACAGGAGGCAAGTAGAACAGCTTACATAGCCTCAACGCATGCATACTCCAAATGCTTGCGCACCATAACCTAAAATTGCCCTCCCTATCGCATTAAAAATGTTTGCAAAAGCCTTCCCCCAAACATAATTCATGGCGAACTTTGCTGTCTGAACAGTTGCCATAATGGAGTTTCATTGATTGTTGGTTTACAACTAGTAGGTGGAAAATCGATGCAGATGAATAAAATGAATCAACTACAAAGTGGAGGTCGAGGGCCCCTCAAAGATTCGAATGGAACAGCAATAGTGAGTTTTAAGTACGCAGAGATTGTTAAAAAGTCAACACACATGTAGACGGAATGGTGATTGTGACTTTCAAATTCAACAATGAGAACATTACCGATCTCTGTAAATATTATTCTGCATGATCGTGAACCACCAGTTGTATATCAGTGAGAAATATTACTATACTGTACACCATGTTAACTTCACTGAAAAAAGGCGACACATCCTCTCAAGTGGTTGATTGTAAGTAGGTTAGAGGCTCCTGGTGAAGACAATCATGTATCAATGGAGGGAGGAGAGGACACGAATATTCGAAACAATATCACAAGTCAATGTGACACAGTTAACCAAATAACGATTGCGAAACGCTGACATTCGAATATGACAAGTGCTCTTGAGAAGGAAGAAGGAAATCCTTCGTTTTAACGGTTTATTGGTCAGGGAAAACAGGAGAGGAATAAAAAACGGAACTGTTACTAGCTGTTAGCTACCTTGACAGCCCAAAACCCTCGGGTTCGACTGTCATACCAGACGATAAGGTCGGAACCCATTTTCTTTTCCTATCTGAGAGTTAACACGGGTGCTCGCACACGTCCCTTGAGAAAGTAGACGTGCCCAAGTCGTCTCTGTTACTTGTAGATATAGAAACTCCCTTTTTTCGGATATATCGAATTGTGTCTTGAAACGTACTGTTAATGTGATGTTTGGGCTTTTAGCCCTAACGATGTAAAACTACAGCAAAACTTCAGCCTCGAAGAACCAAATGTATTCTGCTCAATGTTCACGGAAGAACCATTTCATACAATTCTGTCTTTTCAATCCCAGTAAAAATTAACCTGTGGAGTCTGAGGAAGGTGAGGTGCAATAGAGAATCATAATTTGGCCTCAAACTGATTCATTAAAAATTATGGCATAGTAGAGTTCGCCAGAGCAAAACGAGGAACGCTAATTTGGACGGAATTAGATATGAACCAAATCATGAACTCAAAAGCGACGATTCTAGGAATAATCGAAACTCTGACTTTGTACCATGGAAGGTTCGTAAGAGGAGTCTGTATGTTCAATCCTTTCTGCTAATCACAGGACGCAAAGAAAAACAAGGAATACCACTTTTGATAATAAAAAAAGAATCTTCAACTCAGTCCCAATGATTTCAGGATTCGTCGATATCCTTATTTTGTACAATTGTACCTTCAGACGGGCGTGTTGGCGACTGAGTACTTTCACGGTCTTGTTCTCCACAGATCCCCATGATACACAACAGCCGTGCGCCTAAGAGAGAAAGCCTACGTGGATCGCATCCCTAGTTCGTTACTTGATTCGCATTACCGCTCAGTGCCGCAGCCTTTTCGTCCCCTGCTCTTGTTACGACACCCTCTTTTCCGCCACTGCAAACAAGACATGGCACCCTCCTCCTTCCAATAGGCTTAGAGAGGGAGTGAAAAAATTGGCTCTGAGTAGGAGAAGAGAATGAGTTGGGGAAAAAAAATCGTAGTTTTTTCGGCGATGTTGACACTGGAAGGCATCGACGAGAGGGTCTACCTTGGTTGGGGAGACAATGTCATCTTCCCCTCATGGGCCATTTTATAAACTTTGTAGGCACCTCATTGAGTGGCTATAGTTGAATATTTGCGAATAGTATGAAGTAGGTATAAGTATCTTGGATTCAGACATAGTGAACAGTAATAATATTAATAATATTATGGGTAACTAATTGGGAACATAATATGTTCCCAATTAGTTACCCATGTCGACAACGAAGCATCAACCAACTCCAAAACACTAATGGATAGGCCCTATAAACTTGTATTACACATGCTTATGCCTGCAATTGACCCAATTTGACCAACATTTACATTTGAACATTTGAATCTATGACGTGGCCACGTCCGCTGGTCAGCAGAATCTGCATGTGTACGCTTATATGGATTCAGAGGACATACCAGAAAGATTGATGCTGATAACCTAACAGTAATAGCCGCCTTCATAGATCTTTTTGGTAGGTACCTAATAGAGTGTCTTGAACGTAAGTTCCCCCACTCTTGGATCCAAGGAAGAGAGCAAGCTGAGGAATCAGGAGGATCTATAATGGTTTGAGGCATGGATGAAGTGAGACTATAAGAGAGGGAATGTGGGGAAAACAAGTCATAGGGTCAATAGCCTGCAAATTTGTTTTCCATGACAAGTCATAATGTGGATTGACGTTATTTTCAATCACAAGTACCTACTTGATGGAGGACAGTTACTCAATTCATTTCGAACAGTACCTAGTCATATTAAAAACGACCGTAGAAACTTGGATTGCACATGCTTATGCCTGCAATTGACCCTTTGACTTGACAAAGTCCGCTGGACAGCACAATCTGCATGTGTGCGATTACTTGGATTCAGGGGACATACCAGAAAGATTGATGCTGATAACCTAACAGTAATAGCCGCCTACATAGATCTTTTTGGTAGGTACCTACTAGAGTATCTTGAACATAAGTCCCCCACTCTTGGATCCAGGGAAGTGAGCAAGCTGACGAATCAGGAGGATCTATAAGTGGGCTATAATATACACAAAATAGACGAAACATGTTGTTTTCAATCACAAGTACTGGGTAGAGGACAGTTACTCAATTTATTTCGAACATAACTGCACAGTAGCGATATTAAAATGGGACAGAATTTATTAATATCAGAAGAGTTTCAATATTCCTCTCTATGAGAAATGAAATACGGATGGAACTATATTATCGTCCATCATTCTACGAGATGTGTGAATTACCATCCAAGGGGGAAATGAATACATTAATCTAGAAAATATGAGTTTTGTACGTGACAGGTACAGGTATAGTCAGAGCCCTGTGTCGTTGGTAAATCTGTAACCTTCAGCATACTGTGACAGCGCGAGAAAGGAACACAGCAATCCTTTTATCAAAATGAGCCTGCTCAGTTACATGATGTTATGACGCAGAACATCGTGAATAACATAATGGAATAATCATAACATTCATGACGCATCACGAAAGCTGATCACGTCCCCTATGGAACCATCACATACTCGAACTAATGGATATTCGGACATCATTATAATCCAATGATTCTGCACAATGAAACCCAGCCTCCGTCACGCATCAAGATCCAGGAAACCCTCTCGAATCAACCCTTGTAACGATCGATTTCCATTCCCTCCCGAAGTACTAAACGATGTTACGATCGCCAATACAGAAGGTAACGAATCGACAACGGGCTCGAGTTACTGGGTTTTGAGCTATTTATTACTATTTTACGAGTAGAAGGAAAGCAGTTTTGATGTAGCGAAACGTCGTTACGAGTACGAAGCTAATGGAAAAGCCTTGTAGACGGTGTTGCCCCGCGGCGAACAAGTTCCCCTCGGGACACATTGGAGGCGGACCCGTTAGCGAGTCAAGACACCAGCACAGGATATTTGACCTCGTGTAGTACAAGGGAAAGATACAGCGACCCTTAAATAACGGTTCATGCTCTGAAAACGAAATAACCATGAATCACACCACGTATTCCCATATCGATACGAGACCTCGAATAGTTTGGTATTAGACGCAATTGACATGATTTAGGCTGTCCTTTTGGATTATACTCGTAATTTACAGCCCTGACCATGTTCAATTCATGAGTCAAACCAGTCTAACGTGCAATGAACCTCCATGAAACAGCTACATTGGAGAAGCACCACAGGTTCCACCATACTATGATACAGTTTTAGTATGGGCGATCACAGGAACAGCATGTAGCATGCAGGTATAAGACGAGTCATAAGAACCTACAAAAACATGAATTTTGCAGACCATAGAGTCGATTACTACACTATACTATTAGTTAATGACAATACAATCCACCACTCCGCAAGGCACTCGAGCGTATTGCAATTCGTATGCATGAAGAGTTTACTCCAACAACAAACTAATAGGAGAAACTCGTAAAGTTCAGTGGCACGTAACTCCCTGTTATTCATATTAGAAAATAGCTTTTGGTAGAAACGAGCGTCCTGGGAGTGCTATTTGTAACGTTCTTATCATTCGCAAAATACGTTTCGATGTCTATTTTGCATATCTCGCTCTCTACCGATAGAGGGAGAGGAAAAGGCAGGTTTAATAGAGGGAGGTCCGCCACTTCGAGGAGACCTGAAGATACCGGAGGCGCTTGAGGGCCCAGACAGATAAGTTGTTCTCTTGGGACGTCTAGGCTGAGCGTCACTTTGCAGTGAGGCTTGGTATACTTGTAGAACGGAGTCTTAACTTTTAGGATAAACTGCTGATGGATTATCATGAAGGAATAATCAAATTTCCCCAAGTTGGGAGTTGAGAGCATTAATTTGAAGTAAAAAATGGTTGCAATCAATACAACAGAGAGAGAGAAAAACGGAGTTTCAATAGAGGAAGGTCCGCCACTTCAAGTAGACCTGAAGATACCGGTCAACCAATTCAGTAACTCTTCTGAAAGAACTGCTGAAGCAGCGAAATAGCATACCCAAGTTATGTTAGAGTAATTGATTGAATGCAAGAACATCATCGTCGGTAAATTGGCTGTAATTGGATAAATAAGTATCCAAAACCTGAATTAACGTTATTGGGTCTTTAACGTTACTTGTATAGTAACTATAACTGTTATCAGACCAACAAAGGTGATTCCAATAATCCTAGCAATAATTGCATAATAGTTTTTGTACAATCAAAGAGGGGACCAACAGGTGGTCATTGAAGAGTTAGTCATTAAAATTTGATGGCACTCACATGGTTAGCATACCAAACTGTCAGTTCAATGTGGAATATTTTGGCGTATTTAAGTTCAAATAATTCATTCAGTACTTGAGATTTCATGGTGAGCAAAAGGACTCACACTTGGTTTATCAATCTCAGGCTGTGTCGGAATGGTAGCGAATGTGTGGGGAAGTTCTGGGAATTCAAGGAAGCAAAAGTTTCAACTCTAAACGAGAGATTACCGAGACAATCTGATGACTCTAAAACTCTAATCCACGCCACTCAAGGGCCCATTTGTCTGGATAACTCGAGCAAGAGGGACGCACTCAGGAAACGCAAGGCAAGCGGTTGAAATCAAAGTGGGGGGGACAGCAAACGCTCCCTGATTGACACCTAATTCCGCAGCTCTAAAAGGCCAACAACGAAAACTCTTTCCCTCCACTCGCCAAGCTTGAACGACTGATAAGCGAAGGGAAACCAAGTTTTTATCTCGCTCCTTTCAAACTTGAAAAGACACCTCCAGGCCTCAGCTCCCGCTCCCATTCAGCTTGGCGGTTTTTCCATTAATAACGCTTCAACGGCTATCCATCAATGTTTGGTGTACTCTTACCTTCCTTAGCTTCTTTGTAAACAAGTTAACGCAAGATACATTAACCGTAGGAAGTGCTGATATGTATTTTTTATACAATACATCCAACCTTCGAAACGTTACCCTCCTAAAATTATCAATGCGATACACGTTTTCGTATACAGAGCAACAATGTCGAGTAACGTCTGATTGATCTTTGGTTGATACCATTCAACGCTCTATCCCAGACTTTCCGACATGCTCTTCCAGTTTAAAATTGCACAAAGTTGGTAAATAATGCCAAAACTTGTCAAAATGTCAATTGACAAGAAAAGTTCAAATAGTGAGGTACCATACTGCATCACACAAAGTAGGTCCTCACGTAATATATTGATATATTACGTGACGACCTTCTTTTTGTTATGCAGTATGGTACCTCACTAGTAAGGTACTAGCTGGATTTTTGGTTCAGTAGGTTTGAGATAACGTGAAGGATAATCTGTGTTACCGAGGGTATTAGGCCCCGCACTCCAGATCTTAGGGGAAGGTGAAATGTGTCAAGTGTTACTAGATATGTATGATAGATGGATCTTGTCATGACTCACTAGTGTGGAGTGATGTGTTGTGGATAAGTAGTGATCTATATGTATACCACAGAAACGCTCTAATGTATTAGAAAAACGTTGCTAGATGTTGTAATACAGTTGTAAGATAAATAAATAAATGAAATAAGTAACCGTATTAGCTATGCCTAATCGAGGTCTAAAATGACTTCTGTAGAATAACAAACTTTGTATGTTCTCAGCATACCGTAGTTCGAACATTAGTTGTACGAACGGTAAAAATAAGAAAATCTGAAACTCGGAGATCCTTTAGGAAATTCCACGGTGATCACGAAAGTAGTGAGGAAGAAATGGGGGTTTCAGATATCTGGCCCCTCTGACGTCATCACCACCTTTGACGTACTAGTTGGCATCCTGCCAGCCCTCTGACGTCATATGCTATGACTTACTAGTTGGCCTTCTGCCAGCCGTCTGACGTCATAGGCTCTTACGTACTAGTTGGCCTCCTGCCAGCCGTCTGACGTCATAGGCTTTGACGTACTAGGTGGCCTTTTGCCAGCCGTCTGACGTCATACGCTCGTGCGTCATAGACTCTGGCGTACTAGTTGGCCTTCTGCCAGCCGTCTGACGTCATACGCTCGTGCGTCATAGGCTCTGGCGTAGTGGCCCGCCGGTCGCTCGTGTTCTGAGGGAAAGGGAGAATCAAGGGAACCAATTTTTCCCGTTTCAGTTTATGTGCCAAAGCAAAGACATGAAAATGTCAAAATCTATGTAAACCGTAAAGCAGGAATCTTTTGAAGTGAAGAAAGAAGAATTTAAGCGTCACTTATGCACAAAGAAAGATTTTAATAAAATCTTATTAAAACTAAGAAACGTTGTGAAACATCTTGCATACGAGTCTGCCACCCTGTGGGACCTTTTATGTCTTACCGCCCCCCTACCCTACCTCTTCCATACCTCACACCTGTGTGTAAACAATTATTTAAACAATCACGCTCATACCGCAGCTTGTCGGCCACGCACTCCGCAGTGGTTAACGTAATATGGTTAGGTAAATCGAGAGCTATCCAACGAGTGGTGAACGATTTTTGTACGATGATAACTGGCGAAGATAAAGTTCCGTAGCAACGAATCGTTTGTAAGCGAAAATCATCAGAAATTTTCGTGACGATTTCGTGTGACGATTTTCGTGTGACGTTTTTCGAGTTACTTATGTGCCAGAGTAAAGACATAAAATGTCAACAAAAAAAACTAGATATGTATATCTGCACGCCTTGTTACATAGAGGAAGAAGGTAATGAGAAGATGGTGAAAAGAATGATCTGTGATACCAAAGGTGGTCTCTACGCACTCCAGATCGTAGGATAAGGAGATATAATATATAATACTATGTAACACTTGCTGTAATATATACATATTATGTAACACTTGCTATATTATAACAAGTGTTACCAGATATTGATATCTGCCCACATTGTTATAGAGAGGAGAGGTAAAGAGTGAGAATGCGAAAGAAGTTGGCGGTCGTTACCAGGTACTCTCGACTGTAGGTGTGCTGCTCTTGGTAGATATTTATTGTGATAATTCTATATACCTATATATTTCCGTCAATATCAAGTTTTATATATTCTTTGAGCTGTATTGAACGTTTGTGATTATATTCGTATGAAAGTACCTAACGTTCGGGGTCACTGGCAGTTTATTTTTCAGAGTGGAAAGAAGTGTATACTCTTTCAATAGCCCATTCTGGAACAGAGTTCGGACCCTCCAAAAAACTTTTGAATCGCCCCACAATAAAGTGACCGCAACCAAATTCTATGGCCGGAGGGAGTTGAAAAAACTGGAGGTGACATCTGACGGAAAGAATAGCGCGGTAGAAAAAGGGCGGTTTGAAAGAAGTGGATTTACCGATAAATTCTTCATGAGAAAAAACGGGAATGGGGGAAAAAAGGCCTTATAGATAGTATCCTCTACAGTAGGTGTTGGGCATTCGAAACCCTGACCTTACTCCTGCTGTGGACTTGGCCTTCCTTCGATCGCATCCTTTTCTTAACCTGAACGAGTCCCCTCTGAACCTCATTAATCTCTCTACTTATCGGATCCTCAAAAAAGAGGTGCGGTGTGTGGAGGGGGGGGGGGTAGATCTTTGATAAATCGACAAGGGAGTCCTTTAGTATAATGGTGGGGATGCGCATTCATTCAGATTCCCTCACGGCTCCTACACCATTTTCCTGCAATATGTTGCATACGCGGGTTTAACGTGAAGTGATTTTTCTCATTCCGATTTTTTCTCCTTTATCAGAAAGAACGATTTATAAAATGTCTTTACACGCTATTTCAAAATGTCGTTCCCTTTTTACCCGTGCTTTTTTTCACGTCATAGCGCACTACATACGACAAAAAAGTTCGCTATTCCATTATTCACCGTTCCTCTTGAGTACTAAGTTGGGGCTCACCTTCACATATTTTTCAAACATTGGATTTTGGTACATATATTGAAGAGCTACTACGTTTCAAGATCCATCCTTCATCAAGTCCACGGTGTGCCATGAAATTTCAAGTTTTACTCGGCAAGTCAAAACGAGATTTTCAACCTGAAGTCCGTGGAGTGCAGCTCAAGTGCGTCTATAGAGTAAGTCTACCAATTATCACCACCTTTAGGAGCGCTGCTTCAGGTTTCCACCTATAAATAACTTATTAATCAATTAAAATTCAATCTTCATTAGATCCATAAACATCTGATCTACAAACTGCACTCCTTTTTTCCTCAAATAATATGAAATCAAGTCGGTAAAATGGGAAAAAGCTGGGGGTGGAGTCAGTTCCAATTTTCACCAGGGGTTTGCCAGTTAACAACAGGTAAGTGTTCCAGTTATCAGCACCTTTTTCCCAACTAATAAAAAACACGTATTTGGTTAATTAAAAACTTTGAACATTTAACAAACATAGGGCTAGGCATACTAAGCTACATTTTTGTAAAAAATACTCAAGAAATCGAGGAAAGACTAAAATATAAGTGTTTTGAGACTTGAATAGTAGTCACTGTCCTCATCCAATCCAACGTTATCGGTTGATATGTCTAGAGGCTCCTCTGGATAACTTTCATATTCCGAAGGCTGTCATTCCTCTTCGCTATCACTAGATGATGATAAAATAACATTTTTCATTCAGAAAACTACGTTTTCTATGTATGTGAAAGACTTTTAAAACCGCCTGATAAAATATAAAAATGTAAATCACTTTCTTAACAAAACTGATAAGGAGGCAGATGGTCACTAAGATGGATTTCAATGATTCCTTCACAACGTTTGATTTCGCCACAGCTCTTGAATATTGACGGTAGAAATACAGCTAGTAGCCAATAAATTGACCAAGAATTAAATTTCGAACTAGTGGCAAACTCTTATTTTTTCATATTGAAGTTGGGAGTGGTGATAACTGGTGACGACTGGTTCTCCTACCGTACAATTTGAAGAGGACGAGCAGTCAGGACCAGCTTGGAACAATTTAAAAACCAGAAGAATGTAATTGTTGCTTCCCAATTTAATTCTTCTTTACTTTCCACTGAATAAACCTTCCACAATGGTAATTACTCAATTGCCAAGGAAGAATTGCGAGAAAAGAGGGAGATAAACAGCTTCCGGCTCCAAGATAACGCGAACACCTCTTTTTCACAGTGAGGCAAAGGGTAGACCGGTGAAAGAAGGGCTCTCGACTTCTGAAGCACCTCGAGAGCCTTGTCCATTCGTCACCTTATAGGAAAAACCTAGTAACGACCCCACGGTTTCCTCGTTACGCTTCTACACTCCGGCATACCGAATGACATACTCTACGCCCTGACATACGTCTTTTTTTTCCGGCTTCTTTCTCATCCAAGCTTTCCTTCGCAGGAAACATTGAATCACTTGAATATTTTATTAAGCCTTCACTCCCTACCCTTCTTCCTTTTCTTTCCATTGACTTTTTTGCTACTTAAATTGCCTTCTCCTGATGTAACTGAACTGGGTTCTCTGAATAATTCACCTGGTAAATGAAGGGGGAAGAAGGAGGGAAAGTGTTTTTCCACGAGATTATCTCAATCTCTAAAACGAGTTGCCTATATGTTTCGTTATGAAAAATGGAGCTCATCTAAAATCAACCTCAACCAAATCTATATTTCTTCACGATGATGTACGTACCTTGATTTAGAAACACAAATAATGATAACTAGTTCATTTAGCTGAAGTGTGTTAGAATTCATTATTTTCCATGTACACAATACCCTTGTGAATGCCACAGCTGCACCGTGACTAGATCTTTCTGAGTGGAGGGCAGTCAGCAACTATCTCAGTGATGGTCTAGGCAATAAATGCAACTAAATGCCTGGCTGACCTACATACGTGTGGTAATTTATCGGTGATTTCTTGTACCGACCCACATCGGCAATAATTTAGGTGTCACAACCAAGAAATTACCGAAATTACCATCTTTTAGTTGACACCGAGTGGAGTCCGATTGAACCGTCATCATTGACATACTGATCCTCATCAAAATTCATTAAAGCAGTCCAAACAGTGAATTAACCCTCGAAAAGGATACCTAATTACTGATGCGCTGGAAAGCTCGTAATGCCGTCGCATTATATCCCAGAGGTCCTGGGGAAAAACAAATAAAACCACAAGTGAAATTATGCAAATACGGCTCGAGATGGCCTCTAATGAAATACACCTTTTGCATAATTTAATCCAAAACTGCTGACGAGGGAGATGTAATCCGGGGTAATAGCCTTTGTTGGAGAGGTGTTTTGGAAACCGTTGGTCTGAAAGGGTTAATGAAATGGGAGAAACTCTATAGCAATTTAGTATAACCGTTTCCAATTCCATTGATATATTGTAAAAGGGTAGAGCAGGAGCCTGACGGAGCGTTGGATCGGTTGTCCGCTTCAGAGGAAGACCCCATGAAACAACACTATGTTCGGCGGGGTAATAACATTTGCATATATAGGTCTCGAGCTACACAATCCGCCAGGGAAAGCAGACTTCAATTAGTAACAACACGGGCTGTGTACACCGCTTTCTGCTTCCTCTCCTCGGATGGCTTCCGTCCGTAGCCGGATCAGCAGAAGCTATGATTAAAATGTTCTGAATATTGATGCAGGGTGAAGATGATTTGTTCTTCTTTCAAACTGCCAAGACTAATTGAAGATATAAAGAAGGGGCAGGGGATTGTTTAGATAGATAGATAGATAGATGTTTTATTGTGTTAAAAAACAAGTTTTTCACAAGAGTTCACATATATGGAAATAAACTACTAATACTAATAAATGAAATACAAATTTCTTTAAATTCAGATAAAGTAGGTACATAGTAGAAAGAAAAAAATAAATTCTGATTTGAAAATTTAGCTCAACAGCCAATAGTGTAAGGCACAAAGAGAGAAATTAAAGATGACTAGATGAGGCACATGACATCAAAATCAGTCTAGACGAGAAAACCTTCGTTTACAGTAAATGCCCGCTGTCGTAAAACAGTCTGCAGAAATCCCACTAATTTCCCTACCTCTTTCCTATCGTTACATAGCAGAACTGAGCGGAAAACGGATTCATTTAAAAAAGGGGCCTCAAAGTATTTAAAGCGTTCGAAGGTATAGACTTTGCAGGAAGAGATGAGGTGGTACAGTGTATCAGGGCTGTCTGCATTGCATATCGAGCAACTTGTGGAACTGTCAAAACGGTTGACTATTCCATGAAGGATGACTCGGCAAAAAGAGGGGTTCGCACACCTTATTTGGCACAGAAGTCTCTTTGTAAATAACGAGTAGTCATTCTCGAGGTACAATGCACTCTGCCGTGGGTTAAAAGGAGAATTTCGTGGGCAGTAACTGAAGGAAGACGAAGACGACCTCTCCAAATCAGCCTGGTGTAGTTTATTGAGAAAGGCATCTAAGAAATCCTGCTTTTTCCCCTTAATCATGGTGCGGTCTCTGGATGTCCACAAACTTTGTAGATTTGCATCTTCAAGGATGCTCTTCAGCTGCAAAGACCAGTTGAATTTTGGATCGGGAAAACTTTGGGTGAGGGACATTAATCTTTCAAAGCAAATTCTGGGAAGTCTATTTTGAGGCATGGCCAGGAGTTTACTTCACCAGCCGAACATCGCCTTGGCTATTAAGAATTTTGTGTGACTAAGCCCAAGTTCCAATCTAACTATGTGATCTGGCGTGTTAAGCGCTAAACCCATAAGTGACTTGAAGGCCCTAACCTGAACACGTTCCAGGATTTCCGCGTATTGAGAGGCCCACACTTCAGAGCCATAGAGCATGGTACTCACTATCAGGGGATTGTTTGGACGATCTGACAACTAGTCTCCCTACTGCGGGTTTTAGGTGGCACAACCGTACTCTTTTACAAGACAATGTCATATCGTAGTTCTAACTGCAGCATGACGTAACTTACATTTTGATCGAAATGAGCTATGCATGTCTGCTGGGAGAGAAAACTCATCTTACTAATCAACATAGTTTAGAAAAATAGGGAAAATTTGATCATGCCATGCGGCAGTTCTTAGTCCTTAAAGTCATTTGAGGGTGAAAGGGGGATCATCATCCTCAGATGACATACAATCGAAGCAGTCGCCCAGACTAATAGCTACAGCATCACTGGATGCAGGAGTTGGGAATTTGTGGATTTCAAGGAGTAATACCGAAATGCTGGTGATTGTTATCGTGAATAACGATCCAATGTATATCAATAATTCTCATTATGGAGAAGAATTGGCAAATTGCTTCCTGTGCTACACAAGGCAGCATGAACTCTCTAACATCTACATTCGTCGTTCTATGATACCCAATTTGAATAACAGAACATCATTATTTCAAGGGGTTTCTTGATCTTCGTCCCTTTACTTCAATGGGAGTACATGAGTCGACCCTGCAAAGCAAAAGGCGTCAATGCGACAAATCATCTCGAATAAGAGCCTCAAAGCGGTTCACTTATTGGCTCTTGGAGCCGACGCACGAATCGGCAGACGATACCGTTGAAAAGGCTTCAGGGAGGGAACATTGGTGGTCGAAATAAATGAACGAGGGCGGTTTAGGGAACCCGAAGGGGGTTACCGGTTAGTGGGAGGGAGCCCATAGGGGAACGTGACGTTGCCCGAAGAAAAACACTCTTTTTGGAGCATGGGCCAATATTGAAAAACTTTTTCTCTCGGCCGCCGCATTTTTCCTATATCTCCCAGAAAAACCTCTCGCTGCCGTACAGTCTCTACCCCTTTCCCCGAACAAATGGAAGAGTTAATATTTTGGTGAGGCTCCACAGAAAAAGGCCTGATTGGTCCGATGCGACGCCGCCCCCGTAAAGCTCACCGGAGCACGAAGAAATGTAAAAATTATACACATTTCATACCTATTGATTCATAACATGCCCCAGTTGATTTTTGATTCGCGAATTCAGTCAGGGTTTCTATCAACGAAGTTATTACAACTTCATTGGATGGAGGGGAAACGTGAACCCATTGATTTAACACCATTGTCTCGTACTGATCCAGAAATAGATGGTGAAATTAGAGCCAATACGGGAGTAAGTGAAATCACTTTCAACACAAATTGAAATTTAAGATACTGAGTCATCAAGGGATACCAAATCGCACTGGAAACCATTAACATTGGTTATTCTTTAAAGGACAACAGTTTAAACTGATACTTAGTACTGATTGGCTCCAAGATTGAGGTACAGCGTACTGTTGTGTATTGTACTGTTAATCTGAAAATTGTACTCCATCACGGAATACTTTGTCGTACAGGGCTCACTGATCACACACGAAATACACAATGACCAGTTATGTTTGAATATCAGTATAAGAAACCAAACTGAAGCGGATAAACCTCTATTTTGGGATGAGCGCTCAGGTTATTGAGGGTTAGGGATAGTTAGTTTGATACTTCAGTATTGAACCCAGGAAGTTACATTGAGTAAATAGCCACACGTTAATGAACAAACGCTGTTGGATTGAATACATAAAACTCTTCAGCATTACTAAGTAAAAACACATAAGCAAGAACATGGAGATTGTATCCTCCGAAACTGCACAACACGAAAACCACAGTAATGGCTGGACTACGTAATAGACCATTCAAGTACTAAACCCAGAATGTTGCAGAACATGCGTCTCCAAAGCCCATCTCAACTAATGGAGGCAGCACTCGAACGAACAAGAGGGAGAACGGAAGGACTATAGAAGAGGGAAATTTCGGTTTCAAGATCAGGAGAGATTGCTAAAAGCTTCTTCCACCACCTTCATCCCCGGGTTTCCTCCCCGTTTTCTAATCATAAATGCGGCATAACTTCCGGTATTTACCACTTTTAACCCCACCTCCCAGGGCCTAACAGCCCTAGTCCTAATGCTTTATCCTGTTCTTGGGGCATTCCCCCTTCTCATCATCAGATCTTCATTTCAATTTATATTCATTCCCTCTCCGGTACAGTTGATTATGCTTTTCCCTCTGTCATCCCTTTCCCTTTCTTATTGCCTCTTTAACAGCCACTTTATTAGCCGAAGAGGAAAAATATGAAATATTAACCCCCTACAACTCATTAGGGGAAGATTCTCTGAGCAGAATGATTAATTTCATCATCGAGAGTATTGTGAATCACTGCCGTCCCCTCAAAATCTGCATTGACCGGACACAATCTAGTCCTTCTCCTTTTCCAAAATCCTCTCCGTGTTGGAAAAAAAACGTAGAATCTATTCAAACAAGGAAGGAATTTCCAGCCGAAGTACAATACTCCTTTTAGCAGCTTGTAGGAGCCAATTTACGTACAATATTTATTCAATGAAAGCTGTCCCACATCACATTGTTTGTGCCGTGGTTCAGAAATTAATTATAACATTGTGCTACATAATATCTAAAACTGGACGATTCCCGATGTCGCTTGTTATGTATTGTTAACCCCTTAACGTAGTGAATGAAAAACACTAAAACGGAAACGACTAGCGCGAACTGACAACGATGGTCTAAGTAATTAATGCTGTAGCTCGTAGTTTCTTCATTTTACAACGTGTTTACCAGCAGATTCGGAGTCGTATTTTGCTCCCAATAACGATAATGGGTTCGGGTCAGATCGAACCTCCGGCCACTGATTATAATAATGGGTCTGGGAGTTCAGTAATAGTTTTCCAATGGCTGTTCACTTCCTCTTCTCAAACGATCTCTAGTTCTAATGAAATCCATCGATTACAAGGTACTTGGGGTCATGGCGATCTGTTAAGTTCGGACTGATGGTGAGGGTTTATTTAATTGGAGAAGTGGAACTGAGTTCTTCAATTGTAGTGGGAGTGGGCCGAAAGCAGTAAAAGATTATTTTGTGCACTTGAAACCACTGGGGCTAATTAAATGAAACATTACATTCTAAGTGAGGTATCAGCACCTTCTCAATACGACATGAAGTGTGGACCTATTGGACTGTCCAATTTGGACGGTTTGTGGGGGTTTCGAATTGGTGACATGCTCCCACCAGAACATTCAAGGAATTAGGATGAAAGAAACCAGAAACGTACAGAAACTGTGGGCTTTAGGTGGGAATTGAACTCTCATCGTACGATGATCCATATTAGAACTTTAACGTCATTCAGCACTGAACCTGCCTTGCAGATCTGAATTTAAGTGGGTTATGGGTTCAACTCCCACTTGGAACCAATTTTCCTGGTTCCAAAACCAGTCGCCGATTGAAAATAGCAGACGTTTGTAGGTCATCACACTTCACATTTACTTGATAGTGAATTAAATCGATTTCTAAAACTAACAAGTATGAAACGTTCTTGCTGCGAAGTTGACGTGATACGTGAGGTAACGCGTGGATCAGTGGACATTCAATGTATGAAGAATAGGAACCCACGAAATCTGTTTCCCCAACGAAAACACTGTCAAGACGACCAAAGTCTACTGAACCCCCATCAACAGATCAATCATCCACGGAAGTCTGGAGAGAGCCGTGAAATCCATCAACCGAACGAGGGAGCCGGGCGAGGGTGATAAGAAGTAGATTGCAAGTCATGTTAAATACATGGCCGACCCCTCAGACCCCACTACCACCCCTGGCCGGGATTTTCAACCCGAAAGGGGCCATGGGGGCGGATGTTATTGGAAGAGCAATCAGCCTATCTGTAAACAAAGTCTGAAAGCGGCAAAGCCTTCCATTCCAAGTTCCGGGAGCTTCAAATCCCTCTGAGTAGGATACTTCCTGAAGACGGCCCCGTCTAACTCTTGCCACGAGGTTCGAAAATAACAGTTTCTGCTCCCTAGTTTTCCGCTAGTTGGTGTAATAAATTGATCAGAGTTGGATGATGGTTTGAGAGTCAAGGGAGCTCCGCTTCCCTTGCTAACTAACCACTTCCAGTTCTGGGATTCCCCAATTAATTTAAGGCGGACCTTGGTAACAAAAAGCCAAAATCCGCACAATAAACTATTGAATCCAAGTCCCAAACGCCACAACCATCAGTATAACCTCAATGATCTTGCAAATAATGAAAAAAAATTTGTGTGCCTCTGCACATCAAGCCATTAGGAATTCAGATAATCATTGCAAAAAAGAGGAAATGATTCCATTAGGACCACTTGACCAACGAACTCTTACAACCACTATCTTTTTTACTCGTATTTGCCAAACTTCGAACTCACAGTCGAAATATTTCAGCTATTAGTTAAGCAATATTTAATCTAGCTTAACTAGTAGCTGAAATATTTCGTCTTCGGGTCGCATGGCGAAAATTTCACCCCACATATACTGAGGGGACCACCTAACTGACGAACTTCTCATATTCGTTTCAATGAAGTAGTTTAGGTGCTGTTATAGTCAGGCAGATATTTCTGTGTGCATGGGACTACCCTTTCTACCTTTCTACTACCCTTGCATGGGATTTCTCCCTTTCTTGCGATAACTCAATGGGAGATTTTCCCTACACTTGGCAACCCTTAGTCCCTGCAGGTATGTATTAGAGGGGAGGGGGCGCTCACCGACCTCAGCCCACTTTCACCCGTGCACACAGAAATATCTGCCGGACTATAGATAGGTCATAGTAAAGAAATTTCCATATAATTTCGGTTTTCAATGTTTAAAGATCGTTACATCATTTTTCGTACTTCGTTCAGGTAAGCAGTCCGTCAAGGTATTTCTTAGGTTCTCAAAGAAATTTGACAACGTACTTACAAGTAAAATATCACCAAAAAAACGTCAAATGTGATTTTACTCGAGAAACAGCGAGAATTACCTCAGGTTGTTACACCTAAAGGAATTTTTCTTGCTTCACGCAACCTCCTAAAGGCCGTTCTTGAACCGTAACTTCATGTTGATATAAGAACTTTACGTTGTTGTAGAAACTTGATAAAGGTATGGGACGGCGGATGTGGAAGAGGAGGAGGAACGCCGGGGAAAGAAAAGCTTGTGAGAAACTTGAGAGCCGCGTAAATCTGTTCTACAAAGTAAAGCGATATGAGTCCTTTTACCAACATCAAGCCTATAACCGCTTCTGCCAACAGTTTCGGTTCTTTCTGACGGTTAAAACATCTTTTTTCGTTTACCAAAGAGGAAACATAACGGTCGGCAAAGTTTCGGAACAGGACAAGAGGTGGACTTCTATAGCGGAGGTCACTCTAACCACTACACGCGTATCAAGAATGGGAACATGACTTTATATCCACGGTGCCATGGAAGTTGGTATATCGTGATAACGAATTAGGGTTGGTAACAGGGGAGTTCAGGTTCAGGAACGGAATTATGATGGAATCTGATGAAAGACCAGTAGAAATTAATGAAAATCAAAGAGAATCACGCCTTAAAGCAAGTTTCTCAAGTCCCAAGTGAAATTCCAGAACATTCCAGTAGGGTACGGTTTTTGGGTTAATCTAATATCACATGACATATTTCCAGTGATTAGTACAGGGGATCACCGTTTTGTTCAGTAAACAGGTGTTTTTTGCGTAAACATTATCGCAACATGAAAAGGTCTTGTTCTCCCAGAGTGCTGAGCTCATTTGGGTATGCGGAAACCCCTTACACAGAGACCAGGAAAAATGTTTATATCGAAATACGCGCGTATTTGAACAGCATCGTCCCACCGACCCCATCAAAAAAACCACGGCGGCGGAAGTGATTCTTAAAAAGTTAAAAACAAAACAAAAAATGTCAGACTGTAGCAAGATTACGACGGTAAAGTTTCTGGGTGGCTAAACGCCCACTCATTAAGAAAATGGGCGGTGCAGACGTTTGAAGTGACAGGGGAGCCCCCTTTCCTGCAGGCTCTTAAGGAAAAGGGATGGACTAAGGGAGGCCTGGAAAGACTGAGCTGAGCAGAAACCCTCAAACTTTAATTAAACGATGGAGCCCCCTCATCCAGTGTGAGAGAATGGAAAGCCCATGGGGTAAGAATCATCTCAGCCGCAGGGCTGGAAGCTCGTTCTTCCTTCAAGTTCCGCACCGCCGGAGTTGGTGTTACGTTATTGCATCAAAGGCTGGATGCAGTTTATAGAAGGGGAGGAGGGGCGTTTGGTAAGAAAAGGGAGTATCGTAGATATAAGTAAACTATTGGTACGTCGGCCCAAAGCTGAGCTGACTGAGCAAAGGCACCACCGAAGCAGGTTTTTACCATCGATAATTTGAAATACGATATGACTAAAGACCGGATTTCTATACAGCACAGATGCAGCGAATATGCAGTAAACCAATGAAATATGCGACAAATATGAAAAAATATTGTAGAATTCGAGAAACTAAGTTTCAGTACTCGGAAAAAACCAATCTACCAGTAAGTATCAATAAGGAATGATCTGAATGAAATTCTCATTTCGTACAAATATTTTGAAATTGCTGCTTTTACAGAACATTATTTATTTTACTATTTAGGTACAACTTTTTGCAACGTTCACACTATTCGTTCCAACTGTGGATATTTTTACTCGTGTTACTTTCAAATTATAACGTGGTGACAGTAACATGAGTAGTCATTGTCACAGATTGTGAGATTTGGTTACTTCTACACATCCATAGCCGAGATCATTACTGTCACAGATTATGAGCGTGAGAGACCACCTGCTTTGTGCAAAAACTGGACGCTGATACGCCCAGACAGGAAGAATCTAATAACTTCCAGTTTTGCAGAAGCGTATGGTAGCAATGCAGTAGATTAGGGTTCGATTGGTACAGTCTGCGCACGTCTACTTTTATCCCAAACAATGTAATATAATAAATAAATAACCAAATACAAATTGGAAAAGCTGGGGATTCGAGCCTCTGTGCTCCTTCGTAAGCATTTTTCTCGCCTTAGGAAGCGCAGTTTTCTGCGTGGGCATTTCCCTTTTTTTTCGCCACCTTTTTCAGACCTACTCACGTTACTGTAGAGGCGTCAGGCTCAAGAGATTTATGTCTTCCCGACCGCGCACATCTCGTTACTCCGGGAGTAACATGAGGCGCGGTGTAGGGATAATCGAATCCGCGTTATATTTCGCTGAAGCCTCCTTCAGCTCGGCTTCCACGAATCTTGTTCGATGTCTCATTTCATTTGTTGACATGTAGGTGTGTCCTTCAATATGATATTGTCACTTGTTTGCGGGAGGGAAACCAGGGCTGGGTCGTCTGTATAGCGTTGAATTTTATAACAGGAAGTACACGAAACCCGAAGAATATTGTACTCATGTCACTCACGTTCATCCAGAGTTATAAACTCAATTATAGTCTACCGTATCGCATCAATAAGAGAATAATTCTAACGCTTCTCAGATGGAGCATGTTGCAATCCAGATATAGTTTCTGTAGAGGAGGAAACAGTTTTCACGTAACACTACTTTCGATATAAATTATCATTTTGTAACCCTCATGAATAATTGTTTAATAGAAATTTAGGTTTGAACGTTGTAGGAAACCTCGACGGTAAATTTACCCAAATTTCACCTAAAGTACCTTCGAACATTATCATTTTTATTCTTTTATTTGAATTAGACTACAAGTAGGTACCCCAACGCCCTTGAAATCCAATAATTTTATTCCCTCAATAATGTCTACACCTCTACTGATTTACCAAAAACAACTGCGATATGACGAGTACAAGCTGAAACCAAAGGCAAAACCGTGAAAATCGTGGACATTTTGCGATGGCATTTTATTTGTTACTAAGCTTTGAGTTTATTGACATATTTGGAAGCATCTTGTTCCGACCAAATTTCTTCACACACGAGAGAACCCTGCTGGTGAAAGTGACAGAAGATATCTCTACTACCAGTTATGTCTAAGCTCTTTGAGAAATTATTGACACAAATATCACAACTAATCGTTCATGAGAAAGAGCTCGTCCACGACGAACAGTTTGGGTTCCGAGTAAAACGCTCCACCATTGCACAACTGATGTAATAGAGCATTGTCTAGAAAACAAACAGGTTTGTGCAGGTGTGTTTGTGGATGATTCCCAAGCATTTGACAAAGTTTGGCATCAAGAGCTAGAGTTCAAACTTAGAGAGACTTACCGAAGCCATTTTTTCAAATTTTTAAATCATATCTTACTGGTAGATATAACAGAGTAATGTAGAAAGGAGAGCACTCCAGTTTCAAGAAAATAAGGGCAGGTGTCCCCCAAGGAAGCGTGCTCGGGCCCTTAGTGTACCTTCAGTAAGTACACGTGACGTTCCCAACAACGAGATCATGATAATTGCAACCTTACAAGCGATTGGTAAATTAGTAGAGGAAACTACAAGCAAACTACAGCATTCTGTTGATGGTGTATGCACCTGGACCAAAGAAAGTACACATCTACCCTCACATGGAACATTAAATGACCAATTTTGTCGAACATCTAGGCCCTATAATAAACTAGATGACGAAACAATCATCGGAATCTGTTGAACATCGCGACTAAGGCCTTTCAAAATGTTTGAAGTATGAAAAACTACATTAAAATTTAACGGCTGCTTTTATTTCTGTGTTGGTTTCATCTACGTGGGATTTTGTTGTTGTTGAATATACTCGTCAACTAAATGCAAATGTCACCCACGTACGCACTCCACTCTAAGCTTAACACAATTCGCTTACCCCTCTATTGTTTTTTCTTATGAAGTCACCCTAAAACTTCCGACCCCTTTTTTCAGGGTCCTCTGCCCTTCCCCGGAGACCCAAAGGAAAATATTGCCACCTAATATAAATGTTTTTTTGTTTTCCAGGTAAAAGAAAGCGGGAGAAAACTCCCCTTTGGCCGGTTTTCTCATAAATATTAAATAAGGAAAAAAAAAGACGGAAGTGCAGAGGGAAAACTGAAAGGTAATATGAAAGGCAAGTGCATTCGCTGTCAGTTGTGTAGCAGTAGAAATTCAGTAGTAGAGGGGAAAGAGGATTTGACTCGAGTTTTTTCGTGCGTGAGGTAGTCGAGGGGATGACACTACAAAAAGTGCCTTTTTGGGTCTAGAAAGGAGGGAAGTATGTGGCGGAAAAAGAAGAAGGTAGCATATGGAAGCACAAGAAGGTATAGGGTCGGTTTGTAGTTGCTTCTGTATGGTCGGTGAGGGGTGAAACGGGGCCGTAAAACTTGGTTGTCATAGCGACGGACGCATTTACTGTGAGTTTCGTCTCTCCCTCGAGCTTTTTCTTCGGTCCTTTTTCATATTTTCGGTCCGAAGTCGGTGAGAAAAGGGAGGATATTGTGACCGAATATCAATTTTGATTAAAAAATTCCTGGTGGTCGAAGCCCACCCCCGGGGGAGAAGGCGATCACAAAATCCTTTTTCTGTGGGTTGTAAGGAGGGTTGGGTTTGGGAGTGTGTAAGAATGTGGTATTGTGCATTCTCCCTTTCAGAAGAAAAATGCATTAGGGGAAATAGCAGTCATATCGTATTCCACTGCAACGGTTGAATACTACTGAATATGTTAGCAACTCGAATATCTTGTAGAGGATTTCCATTTGTTTGTGAATTGTTGTCAAAAATTCGCTGAATCTGAGATTAGAATTCCCTAAAAATAGTTGAAGAATAATTCTGCCTCACGAAGCTTAATTGCAGTATACGCCACCAAGCAGATTCTGACATAGAGAGACGTACTGCATTCTAGCTATGTAAATCGATGAAGAAGTGGATAATATCCTGTATATTATACTGCACAACCAAAACTCTAACACCTTAATTTAGAGTTGTCGGAGTGCATTCTAGGTTTGCGAGGTGATAGAAAACGTGTCAACGACCCCAATAAGCTATCTAACTCATTTTGGCCGGAAAGTGAATATACTGCATTTTAGCGTGGTAGGGCAGAATTTCCGATCAATGGAATGATTTGACCATCAACGAAAATTGAATGACTCAGTAAACCACTATACACTAAGTAAACTATTAGAATGTCAAGAAATTGACGTGTTCAAAAATTGTTCAAAATTGGGTTTATATTATCGCCTAGGTGACCCGGCGTGGTAACTTTAACTAAACTTGATTTAGTAGATATTTATTAACATAAGTAGCTGCCTAGTAAGGTGTTGTCCCGTCGGACACAATATTAAACATTTTATCTGAACAATTCGAGCGCTATCGGGACAGTTACGTATTGTGAATCTGTGAATACCCACTCTCAATGTTTGGTCTGTCGTATACGTCTCAACAGTTCCGCATCTTGGTGCCGTGTTTTCGCATATCCGCCATCCATAAATATGTACGTACACCTGTCATCATGCGAGGGCGTATTGTGGGAGGCACGATCGAACATAAGCAGTTTCCGAGAGTTTCCGGTCTAAATCAGAGGTTCAGAACGGGGCACATGGCCCCCCTCGACTGGTTCAGACGAAAAGTTGTGGGCGGCTGAACAGAGATCACCTCACTCCCTTTATAATTGAACTGGCAAACTTCACGGTAATTAATTCAGGTTTCTGTGTTTGACGCTTTCCTCTCTTTGCCCTCTTCAAGCGCTGGCATTTCCCAACAGTTTTAACTCACTTATTGAGCCGAAGCCATTCGCTGTTATCTTCGGCGAAATCCATTCGTACGTCATCGAGATCATACGTGGAAATAATCCTGAGACGTTTGCGATGTTACGATGTCAGAATCTACGCAACCACATGAACTTCCTCTGACGTCAAACACTTCACCTCTCACCATTCCTTCCACCCCTCCCCCCCGCATCATCCAATGACGTCATCCAAATTCAGCACCACCACCGACCCCCGCTCGCCCCTCTGCTGAGACCAATTCTCCAACCTTCCTCTGACGTCAACCACTTCACCCCTCGCCATTCCTTCCACCCCCTCCCCCCGCATCATCCAAAGACGTCATCCAAATTCAGCACCACCACCCACCCCCGCTCAACCCTCTACTGAAACCAACACCCCAACCTTCCTCTGACGTCAACCACTTCACCTCTCCCCCCCCCCCCAATGACGTCATCCAAATTCAGCAAAACCCCCGCTCACCCCTCTGCTGAAACCAACTCCCCAACCTTCCTCTGACGTCAACCACTTCACCTCTCGCCGTTCCTTCCACCCCCCGCATGGTCCGTGCTACCCTCTTCGCGTCCACGTTGTGACGTTAGTGCTCCAGAATAATATTAAATGAATATGGAATTAACAAGAAAGTTGCGGCCGAACAGTCTCTATAATTACAGGGTCTCGTTTGAGGTGGCAGAGGCATGTTGAGAGGATCTAACATTCAAAACTCATAATTGGTAAGAAAATTCCTTCTTTCATGAACATTGTCATCCCGGAGGTGCATCAACGACTCCATTGGCAAAAAATGTCGCACGCCCGCCTGAAGGCCTGTTTGATGGGAGACTTTGGCCCGTCTCCGAAAAATAATGAAGGGCAGGGAGCGAACGTGAAAAAATCCATAATAACACCGCTGTTCACTCGTCCCCTCAGGTGCTCTCAAATTGAATATCGCTCTTCACAACGGGGAAAAAATGTCTGCGTATCTCCCTTTTTTTTAAAGAGCTGTGTATCCTCCATATTTCCCTAGCCTGGTGGAAATAAAAATATTTCTTCACAGAACTTGTTGATTTCCCGGGAAATCATCAACGGAACAGCAGTTACCGACAGTTTTCTTTTGAAGTGGGATCCCAGAAATGAGCAACGATAGGGGAACAAGTGGAATTAAAGAACATGTGTTGGACGAATGCTTTTGGCAGTGAATTTAGTATGAATTTATTATGTAGAGTAAAAGGGAAGAATGTAACGAAAATAAATAAAATCGTAATGGAGAGGACTGGTTTGGTAAGAGTATACTTATGATTATGAGCCAAGTTTTTCTTATTAGTAATTGTCTAGTGGAATAGTTTTTGTACACCATGCTGAAACGTACGTTAAGGCTACCACAACACGAGTACTGGTAGCCTTAATATACTCGAACATTACTCGTTCTACCTTAATGGAATCCCAAACCCAATACCAGCGTTTTTTCGTCGTTTTTGAGTCGAACATGTCCCAAATGGACAGCTCGATCGTATTAGTAATCAACTCATTTCGTGTTTTGTTTCCCCTTCTCTACAAGTTCCAAAAATTTCAATGTTATCCGAACCCTCCAAAAGTCTCCAATAGCCAAAATTCTAAAATGTTCCTACTAACAAGGCGGAAACTGGTTTTTTACCCTTTCGATTTTTCGCAAAACTTCGGTTTTGAATTATGGAGCCTCATATCCTTACATTCATCCTTAGGTCCACAACTGAAAATGATAAACCAAATAGTAAAAAGTCAGCTTTTACAGCGATTGTCAACAAGAAATAGAAGTGGTCATGCCCAATCACGGTTAATTGCAATAACCAAATGAACGTCACGTTGAAACGGTTAGGATAACAATTGAGCCATTCGCCCGTCACGCTCACAACGCGAACGGCAAAAACCTGGACATAACCAATTTCAACCCACTTTCAACTCTTGGACGTAACGTACTCGTAGTTTGACTGGACGTTGATTCGCTGGGAACGATTAATATTTCAAGTCTCTGAGTGGCTTCCGGTGTCCAGTTTCCCCTAGCGGCCGAACCGTATCGCATTAATATTATCCTTCAGGTGACAGACCGAGGATGGAAAAGGCCGGAAAAACAACTGGATTTGATAATCCTGGAAAACAACCCTGGGAAACGGGCCATGTGATGGGTACGGGCGTAATTAACGTCAATAATTAAGCCCTGGTCGCTGGGCTATGCAGGAAACGGTGTTTTCACTTGTTCACATTTAGTCAACGCTTGTACGGATTTCACTTCGAATGGTACATTACTGATCATTAGAATCCGGAATAAGGTATTATTCATTAGTCCCAAAATAAGGACACATATTACAAGAAATGAAGTACTTCCCCAAGTACATTTCCATGGCTGTATGTACACGATTATGGTCATGTATTTCCATACTGATTCGTTACTAAGCAGACGTTCACTCTATTTAGTACATTTCTATAGTAGTTGGCTCACACAAAGTAAAATTCTAACAATACTACATTATTCAAAAAAGCAGTGAAATAGTCCAACGACGTAACCGATCATTGCACGTGGCATTACTAAAATGTACCTAAGTGATTGACAAAAGAGTATCAACATTTAGATTACAATTATTGAGGGGTTGGAGGAAGGATGGTATATGAGAACACTATAAATCATTTTAATGACTAATCATAATTACCAGGGGATGTAAATATTGGGTTGTGAATCCATAATAAACCGGTAAAGGACTTGGAAGAAACGCAAACAAAATTATTAAGAAGATTGTCAACAGGCTGCCAATTGACAGAGTCAATTTCCAAGACCCTAGAGTGGTGAAAGAGCTATTATCGAATAAGGAAGCAATCCGTTACAGCCCCTAACGAAATAACCCATTAGGGTGAGCCTGGCAATCGGATATGGGAATAAAATTATGTTTGAGGGAATCGCGGAGGGTCGTGAGGCGTTGGGGGTAGGTTGAAAAGTGGAGGAGCAATTCAATAGTCAGTACATACGTTTCCAGTGATGGCAGGTAGTTTGGTAGGCATTTATAGCAGTTATTCACGTAGATTGAGTTGGGTTATGGAATGTTTACGTTCTGAGGAATATAGTCAGAACACTAATTTGCCTCATTGAATCAGATTTATGTTATACTGCACCCCGCAGAAGGTTTACATACCAGCAGTCACTCTGGTATACCCAGGATGAAGAATGAAGATGACAGACAAGAGCAGGCAACAGGGATGATCCAAGAACTCAGGAAATGGATGGGAAAAAAACTTACCACCTTAAGCATCATCGCTGTCGTCCAGGCTGTCCTGGATGCCTAGAAGTTTCCTTTGAAGAAGTTAAATCTTCAGTCGTTTGATAACAAATGAGTCGTCTGCCTAATTCTTACTTCCCCTGAAGACAAAGAATTATTCAGAACTTGACGATCATGACCATCAACGAGTGAGTTCAGCGAGGGACAATCCAACCATTCCAATCCAAAAACAGATGACTGGACTACTCTCTCCAAGTTGATATTCCTGGCAACAAGGGAGACATGGACACTGCCGATGAGGATCCATGTAATGCTAGCACAACAGGCACTGCAGGTAGAGAAAAGGAGAGTGACATATGCATTATTGGGGAGGATACGTCATTTCTCGTTTGCAGGATACGTAGGCAGAGTTCTAGGACATAACTACGACTACATACCTATCAGCTTCAGGCACAAGGCAGAGAGTAAAAGGAGAAATAAATTATACTACACCTCTGAAATAGCTTTAACGTTCGAACTCCATATTGTGCTGTAGTTTTGACTGAGAAGACCATTTCAAACTAGGTACATGGGAATATTGAGACCATCTTGAGTTCATTGCGGAGGGCCGTATCATAAGACTGTTATCGCGGAAGGACTGTAAATACGAGGTACATTAACTAAGCAGGGGGAAAAGGACAGTATGGCGACTCGAATAGGGGTGCAATTTCAGGAGGTGGAAGAGCAGGTCCTTCTCTACAGCATACCAAAATTGTAGCTCTATTCGATACCTTTTAGGGCCGCAAGTCGCCATACTTTCAGGCACGACTCAAGAGCTCACATAAGTGAAATTTACCACAAACATACCTTTTCACTAATAGATATTGTCAATTACTAACAGCTATCAAACCCACTCGCCGTTATAAATTTGTCCATAGTTCGACTTCCTACTTTATCGAAAATACCGGACAAAGTTGAAACTCTCATCTTTTTCACGAATTCCATCTCCATAAGGGCGTCGATCTTATGGAAACCTCGTAGGTACAGCCAGAATGTACGAGGACTACGAGCGGACGAAGTTATTTTCAAACAAGAAACAACAACATTGGACGCATTACCAGTGAGTACGCTCGTTATTCGAACCGTCCACCGGTAAGTTAAAAATTCGAATACAATTTCGGCCGAAAATTTTGAAACGGTCGTTCGGAAACCGTTTGTTGACCTCTGGGAAAAATTACCGCTAAAATTGTCAGATCCAGTTCGTTTAAGTGCGTTGGTGAAAATTAGTTTCGCGCTCAATGTAGCGTTTCACATGTCGAATTAGGACTTCGTTTTCAGTTGAATTGTTCAACGTTTCAAACGTGTTTCTCGTATAAAAACGGGTTTCCCGGGTAATCAACCGAACCAAACTTTTTTTTACGGGATCGTTCGATTTTAATTTCGAGAATTGACTCTTCTTCAAACATGTCGGCGGGACTTGGGGATGTCAAGTCCAATTAAAATTTGGCGGTTGGTTCAGAGTTAGCCATGTTATCTGGACGGAAAACGTCGGGTTTTAAATGGAAATTACGACGTGAGGCAACGCTTCGGCTTTAGGTACCTACTCTAATTTAAATTGATGGTATCTTAATTGCCAGGCTTGGTACTCCGTGTCGTGGAGTCAGGTTATTTTCAAAGTAGCAGACAACGATTTATTTTGATACCCAAAGGATACCCCAGAAAAATTGAAATTGCACGGAATAATACGGTGCGGTCGGCTAAGGTCGTCTGCAGAAACAAACCCAATCAGAAATTCGTAAAGATAATAAAACTTGGAATAAACACGCATCAACGGCAAAAGGAGAAAATTTGCTAACAATGGCCGTTAGAGTGGGGGGAAAAGTTTAGAAAGATTTTTCTCGCTTAGCATGGAATCGTTCCGGCCAGTTTAGGGAGAGAAAACCAATTTCCATTCATTCGAGGTTTTTTTGTTCATCCCTCGCTCCTCGAAAATTGAATTGAAAAGAAATATCGCGTTTCTGATCACTTTTTCTTCGGATGGGCTTTTGGTTAATCCTGGTTGTTTCTGTTTTGGGTTGTCCGCGTTCGAGCTCGAACGGTGGAACTAACGAGGTTTTTTTTTTGAGTGAGGAAATCCGCGAAACCTGTTCAAAAGGTTGAAGAAAACGGATCAATGGTTGAATAAAGCTGAAATAACAACTCGGGGAAGTATAAGACAACTGGTTCTCCTCTTCAATTGACGAGAATATCAGAACTTATCGCTGTATCAGAAGTCAGTGGAATTTCACTGTTTATGGAATGATTTTGGCCGAACTACATGAAAAATTTTGTGACCTCCAATTAAGTACTTACTCATCTGTTCAGTGAAAAGAGTGGAATAGAATCAACGCTCTTCCCCATCTAATTTTCGATTATGCCTTGGAGTGCAAAGTGATGCCGCGCCCACTGACGAACTGTGATCTGGGGGTTTACTTCGACAGTGAACTATCATTTTATTACCACCTTGAACACATAACCAGTAAGGCGACGAGGGCGCTTGGTTTTGTTATGATACCTTTTCGCGATTTCACGGACCTCAACATCTTACGGCTGTTGTACAGTGCACTAGTGCATCCCAGCCTGGAGTAGGTACTGTTCTTGCGTGTGGTCTCCATACTACCCAAATGGGAAAGCTGCAGTAGGAAGAGTTTAGCGAAGATTCCTAAATTTCTTTGCATTCAAATCTGGAACTCCCTGGGCAAATTTTGAAGCCGCCACCGCCATGACAGTCATGGACGCACTGTTCCTGTATAAGCTGGTCCATAACATGAGTAACGCTCCTCACTTAATCGAAGCTCTTGCGTTCTACGTGTCTCCGTGTCCAAACCTTGTAAATAACTGAATAAATCATTCGATCGTCGATTTACGTCTTACTCGACGGTTTTACGGATTATACGTAAAGCCATGACGTTGTGAGAGAAATTACAATGGTATTCAGTGACCGAACGAAACCACCTGAGGCATGTGAACGAATTTCTGCAGTTTTCGTCACATTTTCATTCATCATTCAACACACCAGTAAGTAAATAATTTCACCATCAGTGGAGTTGAAAGGTTTCTAGACAACAAATTAGGTCTATTTGTTCGTTCTGTGGCGACATCCATGTTGTATCACACCAATAAAATTTACTTAATGGAAGTCACTACATACCGCATCACTCCTGGATAAACGTTACCAGGGACAAGGAACAACTGGTTCTCCGTGACCAAAAAAAAAAAAAAAAATAGACAATTTAATTAGAGCTTTGCTTTTTGTCTGTATTCGTCTTTGTCGCTGAGCAATCGATTGTGTCCACCACCTGCCACTTCAGATACGAAGCCTAATTTTAAATACACAGACACACACTTTGTCTTGAAGTTAATTTAGGTACTTACGCCTAGTTTGTTCATGTTTCATAAGCATTCTACTTGGGGCAATGGTTGAATGCAGTCAATTGGTATGTCGACCCACTGAAAAATTTAACAACGAAAAACCGTTTGGAGCTTATGACTGTCCCCTCGCGGACAATTTTTCCTCATGGTATCCTTCATATTGAAATGCCCTCAGTCAGCTTGAAACAGTGCCAACTAGAACGTCGCATTGTGGGGAATCTTCCAACTATGGACGCGAGCAGCCTCTACCTCGTTTCTCTATTGAAGCCGTAATGCGCTTTGTGCATTCCTCGTACGGCTAATTGCACTCGCGGCACATACGAAGGGCCCGCCCCACGTATTGTTCGAACCTCCCAGAGAGCACAACTATCGATTCAATGTTACAACAGGGGGAAAACGACGGACAGCGGAGGGGCAAGCGTTGAATTTGAAACGCGGGGACGCTGCGGTATTGAGAGCTACGATATTCCAAACGTAGTTACGGGACGGGGGAAGTTGCGAGAGCTACCTCTACCATCTACCTCTCATAGAGAAACACAAATATTTGGTTATGACAGTGATAATGTGTACTAGATGTTCATGAGGGCCACTGAAGTTACATATAGCATCGCAGTGTTTCAAAACACCAATCTAGATGACCAAAAAAACACGAAAAAAATTGGACTGATAATAGGTACATAACCTTCGAAGGGTTAACATTTTTCCAACCGATTTTTCGAATTTTCAACATTCAGGAGGTTAAACATAATTTAGAGAAATTTAATAGAGATATCAGTCAATTGGGTAACCTGATGCATAACGCAAATCTCTCAGGCGAGATGCTTTGGGTCAAGAAACTTGACTTTTGGGTACATTACCACATATAAAAACGACTCGAAATTATCAGTTAAAAAAAGAAAACAAAACCTTTTGGGCCTGGAAGGTGTTCCTGGCTGGTACCTTGCTTTCCCTCTGGCTGAGTAGGGCGTACAAGTGCTCAATGATTTTTATAACTGAAAGTGTAATACTATGAAGTGAACAATATTTGGTGGTCTTCCAGTTATTGCATCTTCTTCAACTGACTTTCTTTCATATTACAGAATGGATTTGTCCACGACTGACTTTGATATACTCAAAGAGTTGGGGAGGCAGGAGGCCGAGGACGGTTTTCTGAGAGAAGAGTATGACGATTCTTCTAAAGATGGTATATTGTACTATGATCCCCCAGAAGAAGACATTGCAGAAGAGCTCATCGTCCAGCTATCTCTACAGGCAGATCCAAATCTAATTCTGGTGATCACGAGAGAAGATTTGTATTAGGACAAGACAACGAAACGATTTGGAGTGATCATGTGATCAGCTGGACAACAGGACGACGGAAACACTTCAACTTCTTCCTCTTCTGGGACAATATAATCTTCAGAAGAATCGTTATTCTCTTCACTCAGAAAACCGTCCTCGGCCTCCTGCCTCTCCAAATCTTTGAGTAAGTATATCAAAGTCAAATGTGAACAAATCCATTTTGTAATAGGAAAAACAGTCAGTTAAAGGAGATGCAATAACTGGAAGACCATCAAAATTTGGTATATAATACTGTTCACTAGTATTACACTTTCAGTTATAAGAATCACTGAAAGAAGTTGATTACAGAACTACCAACACCAAAGCTACTGTGGGGTCTGGCTGGACCCCATTCAGACCTGGGACCAAAAAAAAAGGAAGAATATAATAATCTCTGACCTGAACTAGCCATGTGGACTGTGCGGCAGCCACAGGACAATTGGGGGCAGGCCGTCCCATTGGTCCCATGGTCTGCGCGTGCGCAGATCGTCTTTAATCACTCTGGGGTTCGCAGAGACCCCACAGAGCTCTTCGAAGGTTAAACAAAAGGTGTAAACAAAAGGTAATCTGTAGATACTCTACAAATTTGTCACACTTTCTTGAGCCATGAATTTTCATATTCGGGAAAAACTTATTCACATTACAGATGGTGTTGAGATATCGAATTTCTACTATACTGAGGTAGGGTGCTACTTTTCCGTATCCATGGGCGGGTTTTTCTGGATTAACTACTTCAAGTGATCTATCAATAATTATTATACCGGTCGGAAGGAATTTAATTAGAATTTTGGCGAGGCGATCCCGGACGAAGTTAGTGAGCACATTCCACTGGTGACCCTCCAGAACAAACAGACAATATTCGTGTAGTTATGAAACTATGAGGATACAGATATTCCTAGTTGGCCTTTGTGAAACATTGGCAACGTAATTCAATTTCTGATGGAATGCAGAAATACGCATTGTTTAATTTCCGGCATTACAACCTACAAACCCGTTTATTTTCTTAGGAAATCCGCTAAAAGGGCGTCGATCGATATAAATGAGACCAGGAATGGGAGACGGTTATTACTCGTAGGAATCGAAAACACTCGAAGGTGAAATGGGGGAGATCGAAAGTAGAATGACAATATGTTATAGAGGTTTGGAAGGGTGGAGTAAGGTTAGTGGCGAGGGTTGGATCCCAAACCCTTGGGGCATATTTATCCTAAACCCCTCCCGCCGATCCCGCAAACGGCCGTTGCAGCGAACCGAGGGGTTATCCTGGGGTTAAGTGTTAATGTGACCCTGTAGGCATCCAAACATTGTTCTGTAATTACTGTTCATGTTCTAGGCTTGACCGCAAGTCCATTCTTCGTCCCTCCCTCGCCACGACATCACTTCGGTTAGCTTCAACTTCCTCTTTTACCTCTCTCTATCGCACTTCGTTCCGATATATCTTACCGTCTCTCTCCCTCTTCATTTCGAAACAACAAACTCTCTCTGGACCCTCTCGGACGTCATTAACCCCAGCAGACAAGAAAATGGTTCACTAGATCATCTCATGGATGATTTATGTTAAGTAAAGTAAGAAAAAAGTGTTAAATTAAACGCTTTTCAGGCGTGGACTGAACGTTCCGTAAGGATCAGAATTTGTTCTGAACGTTTCAATCTTTGAGTAGTGAAATAAATTCCTAAATGATCATGATCCCCGGAGTTTTGTTGAAAAATGGATCAGACCATCCCCAATCGTGGCCCTATTTTATCTTATAACAGTGATTTAGACAAAAGGGTGATTTATACTGACCATGATAAACAGTTTGAAAGATTTTACAGCCGTAGAATGGTTGAGCGGATACCAGTCTTGCACCTTTTGTATATGTTTATCTAAGTAAATATTCATGGATATTACTGAGACGTTCTATTGGTTGATTCCTCTTGAGGCGTAATATCAAAGGAACTGCGCTCTAGTAGGCTAATACGGTTATTTCTTGGTAATAGGCTATTGAGTAACAGCGACCGTCTGGTATTAGGTTGTGGCATTAGGTTATTTTGGTAATAGGTTACCGGCAATTCGGGAACCTACTACCAAAATAACCTAATACCACAACCTATTACCAGGCGGTCGCTGTTAACTCGAAACTAACTCAATACTCACTCAAATAACTTGTCGACAGTTATGACCGCACACTTTTCACGCATTCGTTTTCCGTAACCTATTACCTGGAATAGTCCCAGCCAACCTATTATCATGGAATTTCGAATGGCCGGCGATAAAGAGGCGCTCAAAGGCCTTTTTTCCCAGGAGTTCTCAAAACATTTATTCCAGTAATATGGTTTTTCTGGTAATAAGTTATCTGGTATTAGGGTACTGGACAGTATTAAGTTACCTATTTGAAGCCTCACCCCTACACTGTAGTGGTACAATGGATATAAGGCTCCTCCTCCTTGCCCTCAACTAGTGAAACCCACATTTCGCAGCATTTTGTTCCTCATATAATCGAGTGGAGTTTCGGCTCCTTGAAATTGACATGAATCATCCAAATTTCACTCACGCTTTTTTTTTTAATTAAAAATTCTGACGACAAGCGAATATAGAAAGCCCTAATTTTGACTAAACAAATTCAAGACTTACTTATCAAGCCCTCGCTCCTCCGTTCGCCTGTTTTCAATAAATCCAAGTTCCCCTAAAAATACGAAAAAGATTCAGCGGAGAAAAGACGCAATTCATCCACGTCATGCTACCCGCGGAATGTTGAGGTTTCGTTGAACTCTGTGACAATTGATGGACGCCTTATCTGCTCCTTATTTCCCAACCATCAATCTCTCGTTTCACCGGTGACGTTTTCTATTCCCGAGTTAGTTTTTCGAGACTGCAGAATGAGTGAATCTACCCTCCTACAGCGAGGGTTATTCACTACCCACAAAACTCGGCAAAACTTCTTCATTTTCTTTTCAGACAACAACTATGCACAAAAATAACATTATTTACCGACTTGTACTGCGGGGGTTGTTCTCAGGTTTACGTTTTTCATTTAGGCCGTATTTTTAACGACTTTTTCCGTTTTCATTGGTTCTTCAATACTTCAATCTCTTTCGGATTATCCGAACGGGCGAAGTAAAGGAATAAAAAGAAACGTCGTCGTCTAGAAAAAAGGCAGATTCCCTTTCTTTTTTAAACTCCAATCTAGCGTTCGCTAATATATTTCCGGAATGCTTCGACCTCCTTCTTTACCACTCCCACCCCGCGCCCTCAAACGGCTTCTTCCAAGCTTTTAAGGCCTCGAAGTTTGGCAAAACCGATGGGGAAAAAGAAAAATCTCGAGTCACGCGGAGTCAGGAAAGGATTCCCCGATTGCCCTTTCACTGGATTTGTCACCGAATGGTTTTATTTACGTTGTTATTGTGCGAGGGAGCTGAAAATTCAATTTCTTTGTACTTACCTATTTGCTACCTCAAGAGATGACTGAATAATCGATTCCAGTATGATGGGTTTTCAATTTCTAGTTATCATATCGAATTCGGAGGGATTCGGATTCAAGTTGGATCAACTTATCAATGATGTCAAATTATTCGTAAAGGCACTTCAGGGTAAAACTCGTGTTCGTAGAAGAATTCCTCCCAATTGAGGGACATAGAAGCAGGAGTACTTCAGGAGCGTCCTGGGGCCAGTACTCGACCTACTATACACAAGGGATCTCCCAAAACCAACAGAAGCTGTGACAGCGACGTTCGCAGATGACACAGCAATACTGGCAGTTGGTTCCACAGTTGAGGAAGCCTCGAGAAAACAACGGAAATCCGTGAACAGTATCCATCAATGGGCCAAAAAATTGAGAATAAAACTCAACGAGGCCAAGTCAACACACACTGAGTTTACATACAGGAAAGTGAGCCCAGTACCTGTAGAAATAAACTCCCAACTCGTCCCATATGCTGATACTGCTAAGTACCTACCTTGGAATGACTCTGGACGCCAAACTTCGCAGGAAGTAGCACGTAAAGAAGAAGATGGAAGAAATCAACCTAAAATTCAAGAGAGGGAGCCTACACATAACAAAATGCTACTGTACGAGCAAGTAATCAAACCAATTTGGGCTAACGGCTGCCAGGTATGGGGCTGCACTAAGAGTTGCAACGTGAATATAATCCAACAACGCAGAAAGAATAAAAAAGGAAAAAAAAACATTCTCAGGAGCATAGTTATTGCCCCCTGTATGTTCGAACGAATCTTCATCGCAACCCTAAAGTAGAAATGGTGAGCGAAGTTGTTAAAAGTCGAGTAATGGACCATGAAAGCTGTCTCCTCAAGCACAGGATTGTTGAAGTACTGAACCTCCTGGACAACAGAAGGCTGAATAGGACCCTGGACCTAGTTACGACCTAGTACATCTGACTAAAGTGATGTGATGAGTGGTAGTAGTGATGAGTAGTAATCACAACATGTTAAAATTAACTACCAGAGTGAAGTAACTAGATGTATAATAATAAGTTGTAACAATAAAGATGATTGAGAAAAAAGTATTCCCAGATAATAAGAACATCAAGTTGGAGGAAAAATATTTTATAATAGTGATGATGATAGTAGAGAATGGGTAGTAGGGTATGAGATGAAACGTATCGCGTTCAGAAGCAAGTAATTAGACTATGTGGAAACTGAAGTCAGTACAAAAGCGTCAGGAAGTTGAGTTGACTTTCCATTAGTTTTATTTACTTTCCATCGAACGGTCTTTGAAGCTGTGGAGCATTAGTGAAGCGAACGGTGAGCGGGACCCACCAGAAACGAGCAATGCAACCCGAGCAATTAGAAGTGGTATATATAAGCCGAGAAAGATAAGGGATGCAGGGTCCAATGCTGTGGGCGATAGTGACCTTTGGTGGCTGGACACAGAGTAGAAAAGGGGAGGTGGAGGAAGGACTACATTGAATAGGGATTGCAGGGGGCCCTCGGTGATCAAGGGAGAGGAGTAAATGAGAATGGCCGGAGCCTAATGGCCAGGGCTGAAAGGCGTCTCGCAACTCCATCTGAAACCTTGAATACGCTGAAGGGTAACGACTTGATTTGTAAAGGCTTCGAGTGTCTGTGGCCGTGATATTGTGTGGGTGAGGGATGCAACATTTTATCAATCACGACTTAGTCCTACCTTCAATGTGCTCCTGGTGGAATGGAACCTTGTATTCTGTATACATCCGTATTCTCCAACTGACAATAAGCGCTGCAGAAGGAACAAATTTGAATTTCCCAAAAATCCAAAAACAAATCCCCTTTCCATTAATCAACCCTTATCAGGCTTTGATTAACACCAAAATACATAAATCCTCATCATAGAAGAAAACAGTTTTTCAATCTTAACTTTGTTCACGGAAACGTCCTGTGTATTTACCTTGAAAAAACTCCATTGAGAATCAAGTATACAGTGAATTCGATGTAAATGGTGAAGTCGCCCGAATACAAAGTGAAATTGTTCATTCTTCCAGTCATAAACTTCCTTCTGTTGTAAAGTTTTAGGTTTGCATCATCTCCAGTGAAAAATAGGCCTTAGAACCACAGCAGGCCAATTGTTACAACTATTGAAGATCTCCCACAAATCTCAAGAAAAGGAAAAGAGACCGTTAAGCCGACCAGTATTTCATTTCCACTCAATTTTCGAAAAGTTCATTTTAAATTAAGAGGAAATAACTTTACGAAAACAGTTAGTTTTCCACGACGGTTTCCAGGTAGGTACGTGCCTTGAAAACCAATGTATGAACAAATTATCGTAATCAGATGAGATGCTGGTTAGTCTCCATAATATGGAGATCATATTATGATCCGATACGAATTTCATTTCAGTCTCACCGAAAGTTTCATTCGCAGATGAGATGAGTTTTTCTCGAAAACCTCGCACCAAGACCAGGCAGATTGTTGGGAATACGAGGAAGTGCCACTTCTTTGTTCTTAGTTCTTCAGAATGTGTTGCGTTCTTGATTGCAACGAACTATCTAGAGCACCACCGACCATAATTATTACTTATCGTCATTATTTATTATACTTTGTTGACCCGATCATTCTGCCTTCGCTAAAATTACAAACCGAAGACCAATCTTCGACTTGACTGACCCTACTCCAAAACACGGTCGCAGTATCAAAATGATCAAAGGGATTGACCGCGAGATCAAACGCTGGATGTCCCGCCGAACGCAACAAAGCCCGGGAGACATCGTCTATCTATTGTCAGTCCTCTCAACCACAACATGAATCGTGATATTCTATCACAGTACCATCCATAGGAATTGGAATTTTCGCCCTTTGAATAGTTAGGGAATAAGAATAATCAATGAAATGACTTGAGATGGCATAGACGTCATGAACGGTAGCTAAAAACCACCCAAACGTTTACATTAACAAGCACTCTAGACCAGTGGTTCCCAACCCGTGGTCCGCGGACCACTTGTGGTCCGCGCCGAGTTTACGTGTGGTCCGCGGGCTGTTTCAGAGTACGTCTTATAATTCACGGTTTTCTTCATCAATACGAGTATAACAATGTTTTTACTGGCTATATAATGAGACATTCATCCTCGGAGATACGTTTGTTATGAAAGTATGCCACATGAGTAATGCTGTTTTCATTTCTGATTAACAAAAGTTAAAGTTATGGCAAACTGAAGTAGAGAAAGGATCTTTTGCTTTGTTTAATCTGTTTTCTGAGTTTATAATAGAAACGGAAGGTATGAATATAAATAAAGAACAGCTGTCATCTTTGGTAAAGGCTTACATAGCATCGCTTCAAGGGTATTTTGACAACTATTTCCCTGCCAGTTCTGACGTCAGTTCTAAAAACTTGTGGGTGGCAAATCCTTTTTTACCACTCAAGGATATTGATCTTACACTTAATGAACAGGAAGAACTTATTGAGATATCTTCTGATCCTCAGCTTGAAGTTGTCAAAATACAATGTGACAATATTGCAAGCTTTTGGATCAAGTTACTTGATGAGTACCAAACCCTCAGCCAAAACGCCTTGAAAATTCTACTTCCTTTCAATTCTACATATCTTTGTGAAACAGCATTTTCAACACTAAATGTTATTAAGAATAAGCATCGTAACAGTTTGTTGAAATTGGATGCTCCATTCAGGTTGAGTTTGACCTCTTTGAAGCCAAATATCGAAGATCTTGCCAGTAAAATGCAAAACCAAGGAAGTCACTGAGAGACTTAGTGTCATATTTTGTAAGCGTTTTACAATAGATTTATAATGTTTCTTAACTATATTAAGACTATAACTATGTTTTTTTCTAATTACTTACTCTTAATACAATGTAAATTAAAGGATTTAAAATATATTTCTCTAGTTCTCAATTTAATTTACCTAGTTATAAAATCATGTGGTCCGCAGACGTTTTCTTATAGATCTTGTGGTCCTCGAGGGAAAAAGGTTGGGAACCACTGCTCTAGACAATTACAGATCCGTATCGGAGTAAGAACAGGTTTGTTCAAATCGTGCTTTTCTTCCACCGATTTTCAATGTGAGTCATTACAAGCCTTTATTGGATGAAGACAAGGAAGAAGACTTTGATGTGGAAGCGTGAGGGTATACTAACACGCACGACTGATGCACGTTGAGTGGGATTGTATACCCCATGACAGCCCATACCCACAAGAGAGCACACAGGCCACACTCTCTTTTTTCGGTTTGAGATGTGAGCGCTCACTTTGCTCGCTCGTGCGCATTTAACTCTGATGATTGATGCAAATTTTACTTTGAATACTCAAAATTCTCATCTCGACGGCAGTTCATCAATTGTCCGTTGTTCGTTTATTTTATTATTACAATTTGTTTAATAATAAAATACACGAACAACAACCCCCATTTCAAGTGGATCTTCCAAAAACTCTGGACCCTCCACAGCATTCAACGGAATTTCTATGCCACGTCTAGTATTAGTAACTTTGAAAGTTCTAACACAATCCGAACACTATCTTTGAAAGAATGACATATTCACGAACACAGAGTGCGGCCAATTAAATAATAGTATAGTTCACGTTAGAGTGATATAATGACATAAGTTGGATATTCCAATAAGCTGATTGTCGGATGTAGTGAGCACATCAAATGTGGGTGTGAGCTTTGTCAAGATCGATTTCTTACAATTTGACCGAGTTTCCATACCTTGGTATGTGCGTACTTCATGATCAACTCGTCAATTTGTAGGGTATTTTCGTGTTGGAAAAAAAAGGTATGGTCGACTTCAGCTCTGGAATTTTGTGAAGGATCTACACGTTTCGAGGGTGTGCATTAAGCTCGAAAACCCTTCCAATGCTCTCGCGGTAATTATCCTTTGAGTAAATCGCAAGATTAATTAGTTGATTCTACGACCAGTTGAGGTCATTAGAATGACGATGAAGAGAGGGGGGTCGCCCTGGCATTTAGGCTTTCAACCCTTTCCACCCCGTCCCTCGCCATGTTGCTTTACCACCGTCCCCACTCCAACCAGCCCTTCTACTTCTACCAATGACACCCTAACGATCTTTACCTAAAATGTCAGACTCTACATCACCATCCCTCATCCGAGACGATCGCCTTTTCGCTGGAAATCCTTTCCCCTCCAACTTTCCCGCCCCCGCCGCCCCGTCCAGACACTTTGGAAGAGCACGATGGGAGGCGGGAGGTTTCGACGGCCATTAATCCTCATCATCGATTTAAATTTTGATGAGGGGAGTCGCCGAGTCAGCGGAGATTGTCTCAGGATTAATTAATAGTGAGGCAAACGAGGTTGATCGTTGTAACATCCGTTCCTCGATTAGAATAGATAATCTTATCTCTCGAGACAAAAAAAACCATCCACAAGAAGTGGAAGAAGATAAAGTTTCTTCAACATCATCCACTGTTTCGCACGATACCTTCCATCAAACGACAAAGCTCGTTGCATGACCATGAACAACTGTCATCGATTCTGTTGAATAACGATCAAGATTCACGTGACCTTTACAAGATGTAGGGATGTGGAGATCTGACATACGACTGCTGCTTGTGCAGGTGGAGGCGTCTTGGTGGGAGATGGCTCTGAGTAGCGCTAGATCCTCTCAGGATAGAATCTACCGTTTCCTGGACTTCAACGTGCGCTGTATTGACCTGACTTCCAGCACGCAGAGGGCCTCAATGTTTGTACTTGGTTGGATCTGCAGATTTCGGGAGGATCTCCGGCTGAACTCTCGCCTGCATGCTCAGGATGGTGCAGATTTCACCACTGACCTCGGTTCCTTGTGCAGCTTGGGCGTTCCCGAAGATTTTCTGCACTTTTTGGCCGATTGCCCAGTCCTTGCAGAGTTCCAAAGAGCCAATTTCGGTACATCACAGGTTTCTCATGGTGCGGCTCTAGAGATGCTGAATCGACCTAATTGGCTACAGTTAGCCAAGTATTGTAAGGTTGCCTGAGCCTACCGAGAGGAGCTGGGGAATCAATTTTATTGGAATTGAGATCACGTAGAATGGACCACAGAGATCGATAATTATCGATTGATTATAATTCAATTGTGATTAGAATCACAATTGAAATTTGATTGGTTTGAAACTCGTGACGTCACCCGTCACGCATCTCAAACAAAATCCCCCAAACAACAGATCACATAAATATAGAACTCGTCAAATGAAGGGTCAGTGGAAAGTACGTACTAAGTAATTTTTTCTTGAAATTGAGAAAAACTCATTATATTGTTGCAAACTTTTACTTTCGTTAAAATGGAAAGAAAGAGAAAAAAACATTCTTGTTAACTGTATATTTTTAGAAACCATTGATACAGCCCCTAATATTACTATCTGTTCTTATAGCTGTTATTGTTTTTTGTATTTTTATACTAATTATTATACAAATTAAGGCTGAAAACGGTACTACCCTTGGCAGACGGGCTTGGGCCATCGCCATATTCATATTTGTCCAATACGTTTTCTTGTACAATAAGTTTTTTCAAATAAACATGTTTTTCTTCTTCTTCGACATTCGCATAATCGGAATGGGGGAAATTGACTGTCCAAGGGACATCAAAGGGAAACATCCCAACACTGATGACCGATAGGAAGCTATGAGATATGGATTCCACGTGGGGAAATAGTGGAGAAATCAACTATTGATGATTCGCAAGGATTCCTGTTGAAAACAATTTTAAATTCTACGTTGAATTCAACGTTGGATAAGACGATAAGCGTTTGCTGTAGCAGAAAACAATTTAATTACGTCACTTGAAATTTCAATTACCAAGAAAATGATAACTAAAGAATAAATAGTTAAAAGATCCCGCACAAATCCTATATTTCAGTATTAGAACGGTATTCTCATTCGATATCTGAATCAAACCTCTGTGTTACCACGCATGCTGAAGAATTAGCTAAAATTCCATAATTCGCTTTAAAAAAAATCGCTAATGATCCATAATTGACACCGGATACTCTAAATTGCACGCGCTCTTTTATCGTATGTGTTCAATTCGAAACCCGATCATTTATGCTGGGCTATTACCAGAATGACTATTTTAATTAAACTCCAAAAAATGTGACTAATGCAAATGAAAAATAATTTTGAAATAATATGATGGGAATCATTTACTCACTCTGAGGTGCTTTTACTTTAGATTCACCGTGAAACTCACCTGAAACAAGAGAATATATATGAAATAGGTGTACACATATCAAAAATGCATACCAATAATGTATTTATTGGTACTGTATTGTATTTATTTATTCATAAAAAATAGAATTTCAATCCACAGAAGTCAATAACTAGTGTCGTAAAATTAATCTCAGTAACTCAACTTGGAGTCTTCTGGAAAATTGTTAACAATCCAGCACTACACGACCACTTTTCGAACGCGACGAACGAATCCAATCTCCCAGATGTGATTCAACAATTGTGCGAAAGATGGTCTTTAATTAAAGTACTCGGAATGCAGATCATACTCGAACCCTCGATGGAGACATTATCATTTTAATATCGTCTTCAAGAGGTGCCCTACAACCGAAAGCTTTCAACCCCTTTGATATTCACCCCTTCCATTCACTGCAATATCGAGATAATTAATTCACTTTTTGATTGGTGTTTTTGCAAGGGGACGGTGCAAGTCGGTTTTAATGTGGCTCGTGCACAATTTTGTTGGTTTATGAATTCGGCTTTTGGGCGAGCTGTATTATTCAACTGTCGACCAGGTAATTACCCATTTTTGAACAACACTAAATCAAACGGGGAAAAACAGAAATCTAATTAACTCGTGCCAATATGTTCTTTATGACCGAATATTTCTTTGAAAAGCCTGCAGGATATCAGCGACAAAATTGAGAAGCTGCAATTAGGAGGATTGGTGGGGATTTCATCGGGTACTCTCATGCATGCGAAAATCGTAGAAATCGTAGATAAGTTTGAAGTGGAAATATTATGGTGGAGCAGGGGTTAATCCAATTTTCTTTATTATATTAGAGCACTGAGACAACGTTTGACTCGAAACATAAGATAAATATTGTCTACTACTGGTTAGAGGTTAGTAGAAAAGAGCAGCTGAGCATTGTGCCTTTCCAGTTTTCTTTGTAGCTTTCTCCGGATGCGACCGGAAAGATTTTCTCGCTACTGAGCCCACTTGCAGTTCTGTTTTTCTTTCTCACCCCATTCCCACTTCGGGAAAAACCGATTTAATTAAATTAGATCGCCTTTACCCCCACCCACGGCTTCTAGCGACAACTGGTTCCCTCCTGAGGACAAGCTCTGGAAACGGCAGAGTGGATTAAGTAATGCTCACCTCCCCGTGAAATGGAGGGTTCCGTTTGCCCGTTGAAAACTTCCCCTGTTTTTCAAGGTCCGCCCATCTGGCTGTCTACTTAATGAAAGTCACTTAAATATCAGAGAATTAATAAAATGAAAAAAAGAGCAAACGGCACAAATTCCTTCTCAATGGTTCTTTATTCTCTCTGTATACATTTATACCAATGCTCAGGTCGTATCCTGGTAATGGCTATGGTGAAGATTCGAAGACTTTTCTTAGTGCTGAAAACCAAATACCTGCGAAGTACCTACCAATGAAAACCCAAAAAACTCGATTTCACAGGAACAGAAATTCTTTTAATGCCGTTGTGTCTGCTGACGTCAGCTTTCAGTGTAGTTCAACTTATCAAAATAATGATTTTTGATGCGTTATTTTTTTGTGGGAACTATTGATCAACTCCATTTTGCGAAATCGTCAGCAGAGCCTGTTAAAGTGGGGACGGACTGTTGGACAAATACGGATTGTAAACTGAAAGACAGCTTTAACCAAATGACTTCGTATTATGTGGGCTCAGGGATACCGATACCTACATAAGTAATGTAGCAATCAAACATTACCAAAAGTCCCGTTTCCTTTTATTTTCCCTGATATCCAGTGAATTACCTGAATGAAAAATGTTACGAGTCGGACATCATCCCAGGTGAACTTGATGATATTCACCCAGCCCTCCTGAATCTCGTAACATATTTATATCGAGGGCTCACGGCAACTCCCCACAATGTCATTTTGGCGACTTTTCGGCAGAGCCAAAAACCATCTACCACTGACTATGTTTACTGAGTAATTCAGTAAAATAAATCATGACATTTAGTGTTACCTAACGTAGGTACCCAACTTATACTTAGTTAGATCGATCCGCCGGGAGAACACGCTTCGAATGGTATGCATAGGTACGTAACTCATTTCGGCCAAAAGTGACGATGTGGGGTGTTGCCGTGAGACCCTCGATATGTCAATGACAATGGCAACATCCTCATTCTCTCCGGTTCCCAAATATTTCAAAAACCTCAAGAAGGAGGATAATCCAGGTATTTTCACCCAAGATATTCTGAACGTTGTTGTGAACATCACAGGTCAACAGAGCAGGAAAGTTGCTGCACAATGGATCCCCAGTCATACCAACATCTCTGGCATTGAAACAGCAGACTTTCGTTGACTCATTTAACTGATCGACTCACCCTTCTGTACAGCCTGCAATCAACAGGAACCAGCAAATATGGACCATATTCTCGACAGCTGATCTAAGTTTGCCACTACTTTCTCACACCACCACGCACAACCCCGTCAACAGCATGCTAAAGTCCAATCTAGAAATATACACCATGAAGAATATTTACAACTTCATCGAGAAGTGGGGACTCAAATTTTAACTGATATCGCAATGGATTCTCAACGCACCTTATGTCTGGCATGGCTGCATAAACACTCACTAATTTCAACTGTCATTCGAACATTTGTACTAGTAAGCTACAGTATTTCCACATCCTCATTATGTAGGAGTAATGATGATCGGAAGGAATTTCGTGAAATTTTAATTACATTTTTTAGCTATTCAAGAGCTATTTTTCATAATAATTCATAGTTGTTTGTTTTTTCATATATAGATGTAGATGAGTATCAGGTAAGACTAAAACCTCATTTTCTTTCAAATTCATTCGATCACTTTTACCACCAACCAGCGATTCATCATGTTGAATACAACATGCAATTTTGTATTTAACTCAGCAATATTAAATATTGCTGAGTTAAATACTTGTTCAAATTTTGAACAAGTGACTCCATATGCAAACAGAAATTGTATTTGATTGGGTAGCTAGTTCCACCGTTGACACGTTGTGACAAAATCCCTTTTAGAATCTTTGAATACCCTCCTTCCTTTTCCTTTTGTGGTAATGTAATCTTCTTTTGTAGCTGTCGTGAGTATGCCTTGTTTAAGTATACAACCTTGATATACTACCAACCATACATTTGAGGTGATAACACGATGACCATAATAATATCGTATTACGGTTAGCCGTAAACCGTCCCCAATCATCAGGCCTGGTTTCTGAATTTAGCGAACGCTATTTTTGAAAATGCCTCCAAAACGGAGAATTCCGAACCCTACTTTTCTGCTCATTTTAAAACCACAAGTCCTGATTAGACAAATAGAAGGTTCGTTTTTCACTCTGAACACGCTCGTCAGCTCGAGTTGAAACTCCATACATACCATGACTCGTCGATTCAGAAAGCGGGTTTCAGAGCAAACAAAACGTGCGATGAGTTGGTTACCGGGATCCCATTTGTTCAGGTTCACTCCCTTAGTTTTTTCCCTGGATCGAAGGGTTGGGAAGGGGTACAAACAAGAAACACAGTTTTACTTTTTGACTTTTTTTTCGTTTAATACACTGGAGTGAATGAAGCGGACGGAAAATCTACCGGAAAAAAAAATAAACTGAAGGGAAGGGGAAATATACAAAAGGGGGTAAGCGTTATGCCTGAAGCTCAAAACCGTGTTTGGCAAGGCCGTCAGGGGTAGAGTAGGGAGATGTAAATGCGACGATCCCCTCTCGCACATTGAGAACCTCTGCCGAATACAGTTCGTCCTAAAGCCGACCTTTTCGCTCAAAAACACGCTTGGAAACCGCTTCAGGGCTCCTCTGCGCTCCTGATAGCTTGACAGAGGATAAAGGCAGGTGCCCTGAGGTGTCCCCGTTAGTTAGCATCCGGAGTTGTATCCAGTCGGCTGTGACGAGGGTAGAAATAATCTGAGCTTTGGCTGAGCCTTCAGTGCGACTCTTTGTCCCATGAAGTGATGTATGCTGTATAAGCAACGCTCGGCAGGTGATACGATTGACTGGATTTCAGACTCGTCCTTTCCTATTATTCTTTTCACATTACCTATACAACTAGAAACCCGACTTTAGATAGTTTTCATTGCTCACAATCCACCGAATACGATATATTGCATCATTTTTCGATCTTTTTCAGATACAGATTACTCCCTATCAAAACCTTCCATGGGGCTCAACGACTCCACACACATGTAAAGATCTCCCTTGAAAATTGATGATGTAACTTGAGCTCGAAGCTCATGGCGAAACACCGAGTAATTTGCAGGACCACCTTGAGGAAACGTTCAAACCTCTCGCTAGGCAAACAGCGGAGGAAAAAAAGAACCAGAGAAACCATAAGTTGCGATTTTGAGCCAGGGCAAGTAGTGAAGCACCCACCAGAGCAGGCTAAGAAGAAGCTAATCGACCTAATAAATGCTACTTTCAGGGTCCGCCATCAGGGTCCCCGAAGTCACTATGCTATTTAAACCAGGGGAGGATCCCAGTGATAAGAAGTCCTTCAGACCAATATCTCTGTTACCAGTCTAAACTGATGGAAAAATTACTGTTGAAAAGCCTGAAGATCGTCATACAAGAGCGAGATCGGTTCCCCGATCACAAGTTTGAGTTTCTTGAACATCATTCAACCATTGATCAGATCCATTGGATTTCTGATGCGATAGAAAAATCATCAGGAAGCAAGAAAGTATGCGCCTGTGTGTTCTTGGATGTTTCACAAGAGTAGGATAAGGTCTGGCATGATGGCGAAAGTGCCTCATTGCCTCATGCGAAAGTTACTTCAGAGTAAAATATGAAGAAGAGTATTCTGGCCTCAAGAGTGTCTATGTAGAGGTCACACAAGGTAGTGTCCTTGGACCTGTGCTAAACCTAATGTACACAAGGGATTTGCCATCTGCTGAGAGTGGAGTTAAAGCAACTTTTGCGGATGATACAACGTTCACGGCCGAGGGAGACAGCAGCAGGAGAAGCAGCTCACTAACTTCAAAATCAAATGGACCCAAAAATGGAGAATCAAACACAACGAAGCCAAATCTATTTGCATATATGAAGTTTATGTATAAGCAAGATAGACCGTGGCCAATTATAATCATCTCCAAAATCATAACCGTAGCAAACACAGCTAAATATATAGGGTTGGCGATAGATGCTAAAGCTCATCAAAATTAATAAACCCGAGCCCATTATCAAGTATAGAAAGATGTACTGGTTACTAAAAAGGCACTCAAAACTAGAGGTTCCTAACAAGTTACTGCTGTACAAGCAAAAAATCCAACATCAAACACATTCAAACTTTCCAATGTAATGTACTTAGGGGGATAGTCAACGCCTCGTGGTACATAACGAATTACGACCTTTGTTTGATTATCATGTGATTGATGTATGAAAGTGAAGTACCTAGTATGGCTCAGTTTTGGATAAAGATATTGATCTTTTACTCTTCCCAATTTCTAGTTTTCACGTAAGCCCGAAGCTTTTCCTCTCCAATTTAGGATTAGTAGACGTAAATAACAATATGAGATAAATATTTGGAAAATTATACTGGAAACTCAAAGACCCAAGATAAATGTTGAGGTAAATGTCGATACATCATTCGTGTTGCCGGAACGTAAGGTTCGAAGTTGATGAGCAAAAGCGCACTTACAGTCCTCCAGGACGACGGTGGATCCCATTACTACTCGACCTGCCGCTAACCTCACCTGCTCCGTACCAACACTATACCGTTTCACCCTTTGAGCTCATCTTTCACGGCCAATTAAGAAGCAGGCTTTAGTTTCAACTCTAATTATTGGCTCGGCAATGCATCAGCGATGATGGCAGAACTCAGTTTTGTTAACTAAGGAGAACTTATTCGGAACCGGTGCCACATACAGGGCCGGATAGGGGTCTGCACTCCAATTAAAATTTCAAAGTAATGTCACTGTTTATGATTTATTATAGTAGATAGTACGTTGTACGTACACATTTTATACAACTCCCTTAAAAATAACCATTTTTCAAATTTTCTCCCGGACCGCCTGGGGGCCTGTACTATTTAAATCTGGCTCTGGTCACGTAGACCAAGGTTTAGGTGATACTTTTTCATTTTTGTTTCATTCGATAGTAAGTAGAGTTTCAAAAAGAAAGGTGGAAATGGTGTGTTATCATCAAGCACTGCGGGAATCACGGTTAGCAATATGAAATCTGAAAGACAGAAGGAGCTCAGCAGGCTCAACTTGAGACAATATTCGTAACAGCAGTAATATTATTTATATTTCCTACGTATATAATAGGTTCAGTATGGTAATACTATCCTTTGCATTGATTAAGGTGTGATTTCTCATATTGAGTGAAAAACTTGACAAATTGGCACAAGAACTCTCACTGCATAATTATTGTAGAGAGGTTCTTTTTGACATATTTTTTCAAGGCTATGCGAACAAAACCCAAATTTTCAGGTTTATAGTTGGTTTCCTCCGTTTCACTCTCTTGTTCCACCTTTACATATTATTATGTTTGAAAACGGGAATGCACTTTTTGAGAACGTACAAATTGTACGGTACAATGAATGTAATATTCGAGTTTTGAATTTGAAATAAAATTTTTTACAAACGTGATTTTTAAATGTATTTTATTATTATTATTTTTATTATAGGTAAAATTATTATATAGGTAAAACCGGGTTTTAACGCCCTTTATGTTGAATTTTTCATATTTGAAATCGCATTGGAGTAAAATACTACCCCTCCAATGGACACCTTTGACTTCACCTTGACCCCTTCATTCCAATACACCCACATATTCTTGAAGGTTTTCCGAAGGGCGCTATTATACTTCATTCTACATTATCAACAAGTGCATTGCTGTTTTCAAGTTCGAAATCGCTGGAAATTTGTGAATAAATATTTGGTATAAAACAGGTACGAGTAGAAGCACTATGACGAATCTAAGTAACGATATGAGGAAGTTGTGAAGCTCACTTATTTGACAGAGGATTTTATTCTTACTTCAGATATGTATGTCGATCTTGAAGAACGAGCATCACTTTCGAATTGAAACTAATTATTCCGTCGTTTCTGGGTAGAACCGACAAAAGTGGATGGAGGTTTTTTCGTCAGTGACAAGTGAAGTCTGGATAAGCAAGAGAAATGCTGTAAACCTCTGATCTACACTACTTGTCGCCTTCAATGATTGGATTCACTGGTAGAATATGAAATACACATGTCACCCTCTTGAATTGCTGTTTTCAGAAAGCCGTTCCCAACTCCATAACATGCGCGTATATCGGAAGAGCGCAATGTTTGTTTTCCGTTTCCCCTCGTGGGACCCATCTGAACCGGACCATCGCCAATCACTCGTCCCCAGGACCCATAATCCCAGGGGTGTCGCATTACAGTGATAAAATGCAAAAGCGAAATCCGCTGGGGGAATTTTCACTATGTCCCCCCCACCAACGTTTTTGTTGGGTTTAGAGCCGTTAGCCCTTCCATCGTGTTCCGTTCCTTGAATAATTACCGTGCTCCGTTCGCCCCATCAAATGCCACACGTAAATGTACTCTCCCGACTAATGGTGAAATATTGACCAGTGATGGCGATAATGTCGTCGGCCGGATTGCCAGTTGTCGAAATTGTGGAATTGAGCTATGGACATATCAATGATAACGTATGATTCAGCGACATCCAAGTAAATTTTTTGATTTTACGTTATCACGTAGATTGGACGCCCCCCCCCCCCCCCAGAATAATGAATTGAAATGTATGATTTAGGAAGAAATGTCTGACCGAAATAGATTTTTCAAATCTGAAATATAGGGAATATGGAGCTTTAACAGGGTTTTTACGTTACAGAAGATTAATCAATAAAGGCATCAATCTTGATATCTCGATCATTCGTATTTTCAAAGGAGAAAGACGAAAGGTTCTGGCTTTACTGCACGTCCACCAGGATATTTCCAGCATAATGAAGGCTGAGGAAGTCTTGGACGTTCACATTCAAAAGCACAAGAGAAAATTATCTCTGAAGAATGTACATGTAGAATTTATTATTTTCATATTTGAAGTTAGACTAATAAACGAATGTCTCATACATAGTGACGTTCCGATATTACCGATATTAGTAATATCGATACATTTGTTTCCATACTTCCGATATTTGTATCGATATCAAGAATTCGATAATATCGGGATATCGAATGAAGCTTTACAGTATCGAATCGAAATATCGAATCCAGACAACATCGGAAGGAGGTTACTTACCTACGTCCAACATAGCACACCTAAAGAGAAGGGGAAAGTAGAAGAAGAAAGAAGAGGTTACATTACATTATACAGGCTACCACCATTGTGGTGTGCGTTTGCCATTTGTTTATGTTTATGTATGTTCGTCTTTCACCGGAACATTTGGACAGATTGTTGTTTTTGGCGAACTTTACTTCTGAAGAGTGGGGTTTGTAATTTTTTTTAAACATTCGCTACAATATATTTTCCATTCCACTCTTTGTACTTTTTGGACTTTACTTCCGAAGATTGGGGTTTATAATATTTTTTTTTTTTTTTTAAACATTCACCACAATATGTTTTCCACTCTTTGTACTTTTTGATATAGATAACAATAAAAACTTCAAAAGCTACCCAAGGGTTTATTATTTCCACTCCTATAGTATGTACGGAAACTGATCATAATTCTGAGGTAGGCCTAAACAAGATTTATTTTTTGAATGGAATTACAGAATTTGAGGATAATAATATTATCCTCAAATTCTGAAATTCCATTACTTATATTCTAAGTATTGCAAAAAAAAAGTAAGAATTATCGATATCAAATGATACTTTCAATATCGATATTTCCTTTCGATAATATCGGAGTATCGATACCGTGCTTTCGATATTGATTTGATACCAAATATCGGATCGAAAGGAGTATCGGAACGTCACTACTCCTACATTATTATGTACTTTTTAATTCATAATAATTTCTGTATTGATAAAAACCTGGAGAAATCTTAAGGATTACAAGTACAGGCCCAGGCAACGAAAAATTACTGTGGGCATCAAATTATTAACTAGACGGAAATTTAAGAACAAGAATAAATAGCAGACTCCCAGGTAGTCCCTCCCAATGTTAATCCTGGATCCGCCCTAGGGCGTGGGTCCCACACGATTCCTTGATTGAGCAATTTTACATGAATTATCAACGGTGAATATAAAACTCTCGATATGATGATAAAACGGACATAAAAGCCCTACGACTTGGAGTTTTTTGAATGATTATATAAAGATATGAATAGAAGAAAATGCAAAACCCACGTAACTGCCGCGAGTTACGACGAAAAAAAATAAAAGCCGCCTAGTACGCACATCAGCCGACTTGGCTTTTACAGTGCTCTATACGTTTTTACGTCGCACCTCTAAAAAAAAAACTTAAGGAAGAAAAGGGCTAAGGGCTAAGGGTGTTGAACAGGGCCGAGGCGAACGGCTGGAATCGCGATGATAAAACATGACCTCACGCCGGCACTTGTTGGACCAGCCAGCCCTTCCCCCGTTTATTTCATCCACTTTCTTACACATTTCCTATTTTTCACTTTTCCCGCTTCTTATTTTCTTTCGTTGAAGATTAAATACTTGAGTTGTATATGAATCTACCCGTTCAGAGCACCGTAACTTCTAACCCTCCACAACTGCTGTCTCCTATATTATGCGTATCCCCGTGTTGCACGGCTCCTGGGCTAAGCCACACCTGACCCCAAAAAACCTTGCCCAGTGTGTTTGTGTATTTTGTGTTTTTATTGCTATTATTACGGTATAAGTCGCGTTTATTCGTGTTTACCAATTGGATATCCCAACGGGACGGAGCCTGTCCACTGCACTTTTATGCCCTCGACTTGATACGCTCCCAAGTGCTTCCGAAGTCAAAGTTATATACTCCCACGGGGAACCGAACCCGAAGCCAGCGTTAATCAATCAGTAGTTGGTGGCACTAACATCACGTCGGCACCCCCTTATCATGACGTTTCATTTATTGTAATTCCACCATTCATCACGAGTGTGGGAATATCCATGTCGAGCCGATTCGTTTCAAACAGCATTACCTACAAAGGTTTGGAGATCAGTACGACTGAAAAGACCCAATTAGCTGCTTCGTTGATCCCCGTTTTCAGCGACGGTTGTGTCTCTCTCCATGCAGAGTTCAGTAATTTAGAGCGTTTACGTGCTCGAATAATTTTGGTGATCGGACCGACGATACTCGCATAGAAACGGGGCGATCTGTTCATGAGCTGGTAAATACTTGTCCACTGAAGAGGGTAAATATTGGTCTTTGAAGCCAATTACACTTCAAACAAACTGAGTGGATTGGCCGCAGAACGGTAAGCGTTCGATTGTGGGTAGATCTGTAATGAAGCGCCGGATTAGCGCAGAATTTGACGTAAAGGAAATAGGTACGGCATCGAGGTCGACTAAATCGATTTGGGTTAACTGTCGGTGAACTGGTACCAAGCCGTATACAAGGGGTTGAAACTGAATCCTGGAGAGGTATGCGGACGCTGCTCAGTTCCTGCGTCTGGGTACCGAGCGAGTATCAAAGGAACGTTATCGTTCGCTGAAGAGGTCAGGAGGAACAGAACGGAGGGGACAAGCCTCAGTCACGGGAGCGATTCGGAAGGTTGATTTGTGAAGGGGTAAACCGTAATTGATAAGGGTAACCGGGCGACCCAGGAGGAATGTAGAATGCTTGGGATGGTTTGAAGGCACAGCACGGTCCGGAAATACCTCCAACCGGATCCCCTATGTTGTACTGTAGGTTCTGATCCGCAAACCTTGCTTGCAGGATGTTTATCGACGTATCTACTCGTATCATCGTCCCTCAGCAAGAATATGCCAATTCTCCAATATGCTTATGCTGAACCCAGCAATCCTCAACGTCAGCACTCATTTCCAAATAATCTTCGACTGAATAGCACAATATATAGAATTTCTCGAAGTGACTGGAAAGCACCCAGAGGGAGAAGTATAAAATATACATTTGTGTCCAAAATGCGATGAACGGAGTTCATGGTAGGTTGTCCCTTGAATATCGATCAATAACTGCCTCAACATTAATTCAATCCCACCACGCTAACAAATATTCTGTCATGCGTGAGACCGTCCTGCTTTGAAGTAGAAAGAAGGTTCTGTACGGGGTAAGTAACTTTCTCGTCCGAACAAGGTGATTGCACCCAGAAGAGATTGAATCGCGGGGGCTCCCTATCCAGAGACAACTTGGGATAAACTCCGTTTCACCATGAATTGAAACATGGAGAAGTAATAGGGCTTGAAACAGTCGTATGAGGGATTATTGTCACACTAAGTAAAGGCTTCCGACTTGTTTTGTGTGGGAGCGAAGTGCATTACCTTAGGGCATAATATCGAGGGTACTGAGGAGTGAAGAAGCTCTGCTTCAAAGGGGGAATCAGTCATCCGAGATGCACTCTAGGATCCACTGGAGATGAATTGGAACTCTGAATGTTTATTGGTGCGTGCCTTTTCAGTTGGTTTCTATATACATTCGAGCCTGACTTTGAACGTATAGGCTTTCAATACTTCTTCGTACTGTTAGAAACAGTGTGGATGACGTAACCCGCAACGATTCTTGACAAAAATTCTTGAGAAAAATTGGTTTGTTAAAGTCGAATATTACAATGTTGAAAATTATGTATCGTATATCGCATGTAGAATAGTACCTAATTGAATATATATGAATTGGTTGAACAATTAAAGACCAAATTCCGGCTCATACTATAAAAATTAAACATGGAATACAACCGTATATGTTTTTTGTTTATTCAAGGACGATAAGTACATTAAATATATTCGGTCTAATAAATTTTATTATTTAATAAAGCATTTCAAAATTCAAAACAATTCAATAGACTCACCGAGACTATGGTGGTGACCATGGTCTGCCCTTTATCAAGGTTTTGGTCGCATCATACTGGAGGAGCCCTATTACATTCCAAAAGGTTTTCTCAATCTGGATTTTACACATTCAAATCTCGAAACCCATTTCCATAAAAACAAGAAACGTGAGACAGAATCTGTTGCAGTTGTAGAACGGAATGCAAATGCGAAATCCATGTCAGGTTTGTGTTCGCATTTGTTTGAGTATTGAAATACCGTTTTGTTAAGGATCTCCCACAATAATCTCCGTTTAAACCAACACTAGATCCCTTTCAGCGATCGATCCGATCGGTATTTTCCTCACTGGATCCCACCCTGGGGCACCCCCTCTCTCCATCCCACAATCATTGAATTGAACGCGATCTCTCATCAGACTGAAACCCTCCTGGTTAATTAGCACTAATACACGACCATTGATCCGGGTAGGTCGCGTAGGAAATCAGCTCAAAGGGAAGTTTAACCCTCTGAGTGAGAACTCACCCCCACCCCCGCTCCTTCGTCAAGTGTTAATCCGTTTTGGGTCCAACTCCTTTGACCTATCGGATTAACTAAGTTAGCATATTCGTCTCGGATTCCACTGTATATATATATATGTCCTCATTTATTCAGATTCGCTCACATCCGAAGCTGCACAAACTTGAAGAGACAGTTGGTTGATTCAATAAAACATTTACTACAACTTTGAAGAGCAGAAGAAGTTAAACAAACCTTTTCAAGGAGACGAATCAAACCTTAGAGACTGGCTTTAAGGAACATCACCAAAATCTCGTTAGGTAAGATTGGAACTCGGTAAGGCAAGTAGTATGAAATAAGTTTTGGTTTGCCATTAACGTTAAGGACGGTAGACGATTCTAAAAGATGGCAGGTTCGTTCAAAACTGTAAAACAAGTTTTACACCCTACGGTAAAGGTAAAGTAGGTTTCTTTGTCCACGTTTTCATCACGCATTTGAATACCCGTGAAATTACATGAGTTCTACAGCACTTTAAGATGACGCAATGGAATTGACATTATCTGGCCATTAAAAATAGTTGTGGTGTTCTCGGTGTGAAAATGGCAGGAGCTAGTTGACATCACGTTCCAATAAAACCTGGAGATGGCTATAACCTGGAACTTGAATTGAATCATCACCTTTTGGACACTCCGCCTGCTCTATGAATCATTTGGGAGATCTCCTTGCGGGTAAGACTTCAGCAGTAAGTACAAACAATACTAGCGGAAAATTGACGAGATGGTCATTTATGCGTGTAAAGTACCACCAATATTGTTTCGGCTGACAAAAGTGAAATTTGAACTGCGCAATTCATAAAACAGTTGGCCCGGGGATTCCTCGGGTGTTTTGGAAAGACCGCTTATAAATCTGTGGGAGTCCGTGGAAAAAGATTAAAAAAAGAAAAACCCTGGTGGAAGTGGATGGCGCTAAGGACGGAAACTGGGGACCAGGTAGAACTTGAGAGATTTATTGTGCGGTACGGAGTCTGTTAGGAGTCTCGTAGGTTGTTTTTACTCCCGCTCCGTCCTCAAAACCAACCTTAGCTCACCCCCGTGTCGCTAACGTCCACAGTCAGACTTTTCCCCGCATTCCTCTCAGCAGTAACTATATTTTGTGGTCAACTCCGGGAAGAAACGTTTCCTGTCGTTAGAAGAGCTTTAGAAACTCGTCCGAGTCAATTATGACATTTGACAAATTTTGTCCAGTTTTATCATACATGTTATGTTCAATACATTTATTCAAACGATGAAGCTGGCCAAAATGTGTGAAATGCCATAATTGACCAGGTAGTCGCCGAAAAATAAGAACGCAGCATATTTAATATGCAGTGTTCTTCTTTTTCAGCGACTGTCAGGTGGAAATGACGTATTCATCAATTAAACTTGTGTTTTTGGATGTTTTTACCAAGTTTAATACCGGTTAAAACAAAATATGTTGTTGTGAGTTCAGCTGGAGATGGATGTGTATGTAAACCTATTCTTCATTCTCCTAAAAAAAAAATCCAAGATTTCCTCCATTCCCGGGGAGTGGCCACTTCCATGACTACTCCTTATAACCCTGCTGGAAATGGGCAAATTGAGCGGGAGAACGGCACGATTTGGAGGACTGCCTCACTCGCAATAAAACAGAGGAATCTGGATATGCAAGATTGGGAGTGTGTTCTTCCAGATTCACTTCATGCTATCCGATCGCTCTTGTATACTGCGACCAACGAAACCCCTCTGTGGTCGAGCATCACGGGAGATCAGCTAACGGCTGATCTCTACCGTCTTGACTCATTTCCATCATCCAAGGCCCTAATGAGGAAACACGTACGATTGACAAAGTATGACCCTCTAGTGGAAGAGGCGGAACTTTTGGGTGTCATACATACACGTGGCAACATAGAATTCCACGGGTACGAGACCGAGCACCAAGCGATCGGGTGTCGAACGGCCAAAGCCCAGCAGTGCCTTCAAAGCTCTCACCTGAATGCGCTCAAGTGCGTTTATGTGGTTAAATCCCCAGGTTTCGCAGGCATAAAGGGCGGTTGACGCAATCGCAGAGTTGAAAAGAGCATTCCAGGTCTCTGTGGCCTTACATTACTAAAGGTTTACAACAATTTACATGTAGTGGCTATTAATATAGTGGATGCAGGACGGATATCGGTGCGAATTTATTATTTGAAGCAGGCAACCTGCAGTAGTGAGAGTGGTATTTTTTTCAAACCTTTAGGTTGTTATGAAAACCTATACCTTCGATTAACGATTCTTATAAGATATAAGGTTTCTTAAGGATTCTATAAGGTTTTCATAACAACCTAAAGGTTTGAAAAAAATACCACAGCTATAGCGACCTCTGCTATGTGAGGGCATCAAATGTTCCAATTTCAATCATGAAGGCAGTAACGTGCGTTGAATAGGAACAGCAGTTCTGCAATATCGTGTATTGCCGTTTCAAGGAAAAACCATTTACCTACCTATCTGCAGAAATTTCGACGTCCAAAAAATGCCCCGATGTTAACGTTAGGTCCTATCGATCATGCTGATATCGACTAACTATCGAAAACATCGATTCGCTTCGACTAATCGTAGTTGATTTCCTTCCCCTTCGATAATGTAAAATCAAGCACTCAGTTTGGAGGCAAAACCTCTTGAGCGGTTTTGCCTACAAACACTCACCATTTCTGACGCATCGTTTTTTGGAAAACCCACTCGAGCCAATCTGGATATCACAGCTGGATATCATTGAGTCAAAATCTGTTTACAAAACAGCTGGTCGAGAGTTTCGAGTAGGGTGATTTGCAGGAGAAACCACTGGGTGTGAAGCGAAAAATCACTTGCTATGGAAAAACGCTTAAGCGTTTCGAGGCGAAACCACTTGTCACCAGATTTCGGGCGATAAGTGGTTTTGCCTGCAAATTGGATGACGTAAAATGTCGATAAGTGGCTGAAATTGACAAACACACGTGGTTTTTCCTTGCAAACTACCACAGATAAGTGGTTCTACCTTCAAATTAGATGGAAAACCCACAAGATAAGTGGTTCATACGATATTTCACAAATTTTGACGATTTCGGAGATAAGTGGTTTTACTTTAAAACGGCAGTGTACAGAATAGGGCACAGGTACACGAAACAGTTGAGGCTCCAGAGAGAGTTAAATCCAAGAATCTCTGGGTCAGGGAAAGGGCTTAACTTGCCAAGAGGATCGGACTGGAAACCCCTAAGCAGCTGTACTGGGGGCCGGTGTAGTTTTACCGTTGAGGTCCGCCTACAAACAACCCCTTCAGGTCTCGGTGTCTCGCTCGACCTAATTACAAAGGTCTGGTGGTCCCCGTGAGCCCCAGAGCTCCAGATGTTCCTCTTACATTCCCGCTGGCCGACCCTTTGTCCTAATTAACACAAGGTCCGGGAGAGCTCCATGGAGTAACAAACTCCCTCGTCACAAGACTTACTCGCGGTGCTTATATGGCGATTCGGTCAAAACCGAGTGGTTTCTCTCTATTAGAATTCGGCATAATCATCAGCTAACACCCTGAGAAATTACAAGTGGAAATGTATTCGCCCTGGAAAAGCGACATAGCAACGGGCTGTGAAGATCATTCAATCTCATCATTCTGATCAACTAGAACACCAAATCATCATCACCTATTCCGAGGGGCATCCCAAATATCAAAGTTCTTGAACAAAAAGGCAAAATCCACCCATGTGAACTCACAATTACGATTTTGTACATGGGTCGTTTCAAAATTATGGGTCATTTCCTGTCACACAGCTCTCGTGCCTACAGTTTTTTCCATAGAAATTCCATTTTTTGGAGGACATGATAGTACGGCCTCTAAATGAACCAACTAATCATAGATCGGAATGTTGATAAGTTCCAAAGTTAAAATGAGTTAATTACCCCATTTTCTCTCTCCCTACTCATGTCACAAGGGGTAGGTAAGGAATTTTCCAGATTTTTATGTCCCCACCAACCCATTTTTTATTACTGACCAAAACCTTTTCAGCTGCGGGATACTCTCTTCTACAGTAATAGATATTATCTTGGGGGAAAAAAAAGGAAATTTCATCATTTACATATGTATTTACCAGGTTTTATGTCTGTCACGCAGTTTTTTCTCTCTCCCTACAATCTTTTGGTACCCCCCCCCCCCCCCCCCCCGAGGACCCCTGGAATAGGATATTTCGTGCTGTGAAAAATTCAAGGTGATGCTTCAATATAGCTGCCAGAGCACCACGTGTCGTTTTCATCCAAAGCCAGTAGTAGCTTTCAAGTAGTCAACAAGTGAGGATTTCACAACAGTACTTTAATACTTTCTCTCTCCCTACAACCACCTCATCAATTATGGTAACTATTTAATTAGGTAAATAATAATCAATTATTGTGAATACTACTCTCATGATGTTGTGTTTATTGTTTTTATAACAAACATCTCCAACCTCTGTGCTGCATGACATGATAACCTCCAAAACCTCTCTCTTCACAACTAATCGAAACATTTGGATTTATAGAGAGAGAAAATGGATTGTAGGGATATACTAAGGCCTACATTTTGCACGGATAGGTAATTGGATTTCAGACTGTCTTTTGACTCGGATGAATTTTCTGTGTATCTTCCTGAATGCGAGATTCGACAAGATTCGGCCTTTGCAAAACCACCTTCTTGTTCTGAAATATAATTTTAAAGTTCGAGTTTCCATTGTTTTCTCTCTCCCAAAAAACTTGAAATTTTCAAATTCCATATTTCCCAAACTATCCAATAGTGAGTGCGCGCTTAAGAAACTTGTTAAGGAACCCTCATAGATACACAATATGAACTAGAGAAAAACACACCAAAATCGAGGTTTTGTTCACAAAAAAAGTTGAGCTGGAAATGACCCATAATTTTGAAAAGACCCAACTACACAACTCAAAGAATAGAGAATTTTGAGCGCTACCGAATTGAACAAATCGATCAGATCTACTCGGTATGAACGGTTACTAACTGAATACTCGCTTGAACTGACGATGCATGTCACACCCCACTCACCGTCCATAACCTTCTAACTATGAAGTTTCACCAATCAACTCACCATTGTGCCATTCAACTGTCTAAGCCTAATCCCACTACATCGACCACCTCTTAACGGTTCTATTTATACTCGAAAAAAGACCTACTCCGTAATCATTTTCACTCTATCAACTCTCCACGAACGTCGTTATACGTTTTACTTTCCCGAAAAACTGACAACCTGCCAACGGAATGGCTCCATCTCTCAAATTCATTAGCGGAATAAACATCTTGAAGGCTGGCTCTTTCAAACAGCGATCGGCAATACCCGTTTCCCTCCCATCGCCCTCTCTCGGAAAAAGGTTTTTGATCACCCATCAATCTGATATATTTTATCAAAAGACTTTCCGGATCGATGTGGGAGAGCATGACCTTTATTTCTGTTGAGAAAAATGCCAAAGACGAAAGACGTTGAAGAAGAAAAAAATCTTTTCTTATCTGAGTTTTTTATTTGAGAAAGTGGACCTATTTTTTGTTCAAGAATTTTTCTTTACTATGAATATAGAAGGAAAACCCAATCAGCTTAAAGCGTTTTCACGATTTATTGAGTCGACTGAAAGGACTTTTTCCCCGTGATAATTTTTTGCTATCTAGAAGTTGATGATTAGTTTCTTACACTTTTAAAGAACGGGGTTGGGATAACTTTTGCCGCTGGTTTGGAAAACTAGATTATTTCTGTCTGTGTGGGAGGATGGAATATTTTACTTGTTTGCCTGTGATGAATCAATTACCTAAGTCTTACGTGATGTACATAGAAGGTAATCCTCAATTATGCTCTTCATTCTCATTTGCTCATCGTATTTCGGTTAGTACCGACCTATTTCTTCTGCGTAACCAATTTGTTGAAGCAATAGAGGGATTTGACGAAATGATCGCAATAACTGATGGAAACGTCCTTCAAGCTCAAAATAGGGACGGTACCTCAAAGGGCTGAACTCACACCGGGATGCATTGTTGCTGAATGGACAATGAGGTTGAGGTATAGAGAGATTTGGCACCGAATGATCACCACCAGAGTGCGACACTTTTTTCCTGCGCCTTTTTCAAAATCACGTAAATTTGTTCGGACGTAATTTTCCATTCGCAATTGCACTCTATGAATTTTAAGTATTTTCATTTCAGTAGAATTTTGAATGGCAGAGAGATTTTGTTTAAAACTGTCCTTTTTGATAATTTTGACATGGATATGTCTTTTAGCTTGGGGTTTTTGAAAAAATTGTGTGACACGTTACCAATAAGCAGCAGCGGGGAATTTAGACAAGGATATGTCTTCACTCTGTGAAGCTGTAATATAGTATGTAGCCTCCTTACTACTTACACTTTAAGCAGAATAGGGCCTGGATCAGCTAAGTGGCTCTTAAAGCTAATTTCTATTCACACTACTATTTTGTCAGTGCAGTTTAGTTTTTTTCGACTGAATAATCTACCACTTTATGCAAATTACTTAATTTCTTCCTTACTGCGAAAAACAGACATATTCACGATCAGATGTTTTTCCCAGTAAGGGAGAAATTAGTAGTAGGTATGTTTGTGTTGGGGGGTCACTCTGAATTTCAACATAATGGCTGGTCTGTAGTTTAGTTAGAGAACGGTGAAAGTTGATTATAATAAACCGATCAATTACCATCGCACATCTACTATGATAATCCTCGAACTGTAATTTACATTTTGGATTTTCCGAAATTCGACTTGTAAAATGAAATAGAAAATCTAATCTATATTAGGAATTTAGACATTTTTCTGACAAAAATGAAGCTATTAATACCAAACTTGAGGTGAAAAAACCAGGGAATGTACCTCCTACGTACCTACGTAGTTGCACAGCTAGAAACTAAATTCCATGTCAACGACAAATCTCAACTACAAATTTTTGTGGACATTTCCATCATTTTTGCAAATAGATCCTCTAATAATAATTATTATTGAAAACAAGGTTTTGATTTGTGAATAGTTTTTTTCGAGTAGGTAGGGACATTTGAGTAGGTATATTTTATTTTGAATATTTCATTCGTATTTCTACTGCTCCGTGCTCTTTCAAGGTTCACTGGAAGTGCTCGAGTCTCGTTTCCCTTGACGGAGGAAAAGTGCGTAATCACCACTCGAGTGAACAATATCCGCAGGGCTCATCCTGTGATGAGCACTTGCACTTTCAGCGGATTCGGCATAATTAGGTGAGAACTGGTCGGAAGTGGAGTGGGGGAGGCGGTGATTAACGCATTCTCATTACCGACGTAACGCCGGGAGGATCTTCCTCCAAGCGCATTCGTTAGAGGCCCATTGTTGCCTGATGGGGGCAGACTCGTCTGGCTACGATTCAGAGCGACGTTTTCAACGATCTCGTTATTTCAGCCTTCGGTACTTGGTAGTAAGATGCTGCAGCCAAAGCACGAGAAATATAGTCAAATACGGAGGAAAATTGATCACGGAACTCCCACTGACGTTCTTGTACCACAGCGGTACCATGTCTTGGTCCTTCCATTTATTGCTAAAGGTTTCTGCTGCTCAAATATACATGCTATTGATTGATTTTTGAACACGTTAGAGAATGTATTTCTGCGCTGAATTCGAAGATTCTGTGAATGCTCTTCAGAATGCTGCGACCTGCAGAAGACCTGAAGCCAGAAGTTTTGATGAACAAATGAGCAGTAGTGATGGTGGTGTAAAAAGGCGAAGATGTTACGTTTGAGGGCGTATTTCTGATCTGAATTGGAGAGAGTTGGGCTGATTCAATAGAGATAATTTCAGTCAACGGTACGTGAGTACATACATAATTTTCGCTCAATTGAAGACAAAATAATTAACTGTAGTCACAGCCGTATATTCATGGAGCTGCAAGAACAGGTCACCTTCCCTTATTCTGTGAATTTATCGTAGTACATTGAATACGCGTACAGTCATTGAATCACTTACGACCTTGATCGTCCACTTGGGTATTTGCACAGATCGAAGGAATCTCCTGCGCGTTGACCATCGTAGATAAACAGGAAAAATCTCTAGGAACGGGAGGCAGCAACAGGTTATCGCCGCCCCCGCCCTTCTGCAAAATGTAAATTCGGCGAGAGAAAAGGGAACTGGGGAAGTGACGGATGGAAGGAAATGTAAAACAGAAGGGACGAGAATGAAGTCATGAGGCGTGGTCCATCTCCGACGACAACATACGGCCAGCACAAGCTAGAGACAAGACTTGTTGACAAGACTAGAGACAAAATACTTAGTATTTTCTAATCCAATAGACTTCCGCAACTTCCAATTTTGAGCTGATCCCCCCCCCCTCGCAGTCCACACAATCAGTTCCATTTTCGATTTAAAGGATGAAAAGAATCGGCTCACCCAATTTCAGTTCCACCTCAATCCCATATTCATTATTAGTCAGAATGGTAAGAAAGTTACCTAAAATGCATGCTTGACAAAGTTCATCAAAACAAACTTAGTATGTATTGTTTTGAATACGTAAAATTCATATGCCCGGCATTCACAGACATTTCAAGACCACGCGTTACGCGATTTTCTTCCGAGTGGTTCTCACAAAAGGCGACAAACCTTTATCCTTTGGCGCTTTCTCTCTCCCAACAACAATGGCCCTTTTCGCGCTTTCCTTCAAGAATTTCCGCGCTTTTCGTCTCAGCTATTGCATTATCCTTGAAGGATTTCCTTTCCGAAGGTTCTTCCGCACTTCGCTTCGATTCCTCAGCTTTGCCAGGCATCTCTCGGGGGGGAGGGAGTCAACTTGATATAGCGACTACTTTCTCTTGCAGTTCCCTCACTTTGACTTTATATACGTTCTCCATTCTGACGTTTGTGTACTCAAGGAAAACTTCAACACTACGCACTACGACGTAGTAAAATTCTGCGTTGAAAGGCTACAGCTACACTCATAAAATTAACTCAAATGCGTCAGTGATCTCTTCACAGGCAGCAGTACCAATAACGATACTAAAACATACAGGTCGGTTAAACCATGTAGATAATAGAACAAAAACCTGTGAAATAATTCCTTACCTTAATAACAGGTGGTATATCGTCGAGGAATCAGCAACACCACCAAGCTCGTTTTTCACAACTTTTCAGGAGGGAGAAAAAACCGATTTTTTTGTCCATCAAGGCCTAATTTACTGAAGTTTTTCTCGATATCTATGATGAATAGATATCATTCATCATAGATATCGAGGAAAACTTCGGTCAATTAGGCCTTGATGGACAAAAAAATCGTTTTTTTTTTCTCTCTCCTGAAAAGTTGTGAAAAACGAGCTTGGTGGTGTTGCTGATTCCTCGACGATATGCTCAAGTTGCAGAATGCCCCAGAATCCTTACTGATTACTGAATATCATTATTATATGTTCAGTAAGGATCCTGGGGCATTCTGCAACTAGAGCATAATATGATCATATTATGATCTCTTATTAAGTTTCTTGCAACCTTATTCCTTCACTGCCAGTACTACTGTCGAAGTTCACCAAATACACTTCATTCTAGAAGTAGATTCACACTCTCCTCCCACCAAACATTATCATATTCTGAAGTAATAGCTAGAGACAACGGAGTCTCCTATGATATAATATATTCAGTTCATTTATAACATATTATGTTCATTAATTTATGCGGATTGCATTGCATAGAGGCTGAGTATGGCCTTTTGGTTCTTTGATAATGAACCATTGGAATCACCCAAGAAAAAACAAAGTGTTGTGTCAAGAATTTACTGAGTTGTTTTCATTGTTCAGTTAATTTCATCTAGCAAATCGTAAACGCGTTCTGATGTCTAAAGACAAACCGGTACCGCGGAACGTAATTATCACATTTGAGACTAAATCAGGATATAGATGATGATGCTCTTCAAAACACACATTAATACCATACTTGAGTTTAATGAAAATAAAAAATAAAAACTGTTTTGATCGAAGAATCACAACGACACTTCAACGATAATAAATAAACCCATTTCCATCTAAGCTTCAAAATATATCATCATAATATAGGAATACTGAATGAATTAGGTATTACCTTGCGTTCTGAGGGCCGACGGATTTGATCTCGTAGGACGAGCTCGCAGATATTGCCGTGTCAGGTATCCTTCCCTCCTCCATTCCCAATGGTGCCTTGCACAGTCCTGGAGAAGACAAATTTTATGGTTGTACTTTGATGAGAAACATAAATAGCTGATGGTGAAAATATATTAAAAATACAAACACGAATACCAATGTATTTGATCGATGAGGTTATTAAAAAGCCACCAGATCTCCACTATTATAACTGAAAATTTTGTAAAGAATGTAATGTTTTTCAATCATGTTATACTAAATAAAGTAAATTTCCATTGCAAAGTTTTGGGAAAAATAAGATATTTACTAGAGACTGAGCTCTGCTGCACAATTTGTGTTTATTGGACTCCAGGAATCATTCAGATACACGATAGGAGATAGGTATCTTAAACATGTCAGGAAACTGTGAGTAATGAGATGACTAGGTATAGATTCCATCGTTGGGTGCAGATATGGAGGTATTCCTCTTTCCTTCTCGAGATAGGTAGACAATTCATTTTTTTAAATATTATTCTTGCAAAACTTGAATTTGTCAGATTTACACATTGCGGGCCTCGAAATTTGATCTAGCACCCTTGAAACTTCCCAAAGCCTAGACCAAAAGATCCAAATCCCCCATGGGTTTGCGGCAATTCAGGAATAACACATACCTATCGTATTTAAAAAAAAAAATCTGCAAATTCTTGTTGCACAAAGCTCCGGATGGTCTTGAAAAATCTACATATTAAATTCTATTTCAATGTGAACTAAAAATGTTCCTTCCAAATTGTTTTGATTTATGACGTTTTCAAAATTTCAAAATTTGTTTTGAACCCCTTCCCATGGACCTAGAGCTATGAAATGTTTCAAGGATACACCTTGTACACCTGAACATTTCCTTTCAAAATGCATTTAAAATTTAAAATGTGGGAGTCAACATCAGACATTGAAGACGGCTAGGGCAGGAACCAGTAGCGAGTCGTAAGTGGAATACATTTCTATCATCAGTGGGATTTGAGATACGTATAAATTTTTAAATCATGCAACGTTCATTAAAGTCAGCGGATATTAAAGCCGTCCTGCAGAGCGAAAACCCCGTATAGGTAAGTAATTATGAGCCATGAAGCGAATACGCTGTATGGTTTTTTTTTTCACGTAGGATGCATTACGCTTTTCTCTGTGCAATGCCTGCAAAACATGGCGGTCGGGGATAAAAAAGACCTTATGAAGCGTAACATTCGCTGGGCATTCCGGACGCCGTGTTCCATTAGAGCAGATTAGAAGATTTTTCCTGTATATCCGGTCCATACGGGGAAAGGCGAACGCCATATATTAGTAGATGGTTTTAGGAGAGAGGTAGCGGATTTATAACGATGACTAATGGTCTTCATAGATTAGGCTATTATCCCTCAAAACACGAAGCTGTTTGGGGAAGGGTTTTCCGCCTTCGGTGTTTTGGTTGTAGCGTCCGACGCGGTTGTAGAAGAGAACTTCGAGTATTTATGCTCTTGCTTTGCCTGGTGAAGGGTTTTTTTTACTGTCGTCCGGGTAACCGTCGAGCGGGAGTAGCTGGCAATTCGGGTAATAGATGAGCTGTACATGTTCATCACATATGTTCGGAGAGTTTTCGGGTCGCTAGCAGTCATAGAGGGATGTTTCCACATTATATCAAAGACTTAATTTCCTTAATAAGACTTAATTCCACATTAAACCTACATAATTTTGTGTACTACTGTTTCGTACTTATTTCCCCACTATTCTTCGTACATAACTGTGGAATATATGAGCACATAGTGGAGAAGTCAGAACGCAGTCAGTGCCTTCGGAAATTCAGAGTATTCCCATTTCTGAACACACGAACCTAAGATATACAATAGCAAAAAGCAGTGAAAAAATCAGAGAAAATTACGACCGTTCAAATTCCGGTAGATACCATTCAAGAGAACCTTAGATCCTCCAAAAACCCACATCGTACATTTTCCTGTTATTTCTTGAAGAAACTTACATCCTACCTCTGGATTATAACAGTTTATAATCATTGATCGAAGCAATGAAACATGGAACAAGTTTTCGAATTGGTACATGATAAGTTATTATTAATAACAGAGGAATTGTAGTGGCAGAAGAACCATAGTCGTTATTGCCCGTAATTCAACTGATACTTGACACCCACAATGACTTGACACTCACAAGCGGACACACACCTGAACACGACAGAAACACAAGGAGGCACTTTGAAGGAGTGGTAAGGTCCCGTTTTAGGGATGTTGAAAAAATATCGATATATCGAAATATCGATATTTTTGCCGATATATCGATATCCCCTCCCCCCGATATTTCTTTGCTCGATATATCGATACATCGATATAATTTTTCAAACATCGGTCACCGATATTTTTTTCTTTTCATAACCTATAACGTTAGAACCTCAACCTGCCACACCTCAACCATTGTTTGTTATTTCTTCAGTTTCGCTTGTTTTTACGCCACCAGCAGTATAGAAGAGTGAAGTGCTTTGTTTTTAGAGTCTTTTTAGTTTAGTTTTCAGTTTATAATATAATACAAGTGGATTTAAAAATCCCATATTATAATATAATATTATGATATTATATTATCAAGTTAAAGATAAGGGAAGAAGTTAAGGTATTATATTAAGATATTATATTATCAAGTTAGTAGTTTTTGTTCAGTGATGTTAAAATTTAACATCACTGAACAAAAACTACTAACTACTAACTCGATACATATTTAATATGTATCGATATATCGAAATATCGATATTTTTTGGGCGATATATATCGACGAGCAATATTTTTTCGATATATCGTTCCTTTGCTGCAATAGTGTCATATCTCAAAATTAGAAGCTTCGGGGTAATCGAAAAAACCCATTTCAACGAATTTCACGAAGCCAGATTTTAAAGCTCGGCAATTAGAGCTTTCAAACTTCGCTTCGTGAAATTCGTAGCGGAATATTTCAAAATTGAAATGGTTTTTTTTTTCGATTACCCCGAAGAATCTAAATTTGAGATATGACACTATTGCAGCAAAGGAGATATATTATATCGATACTTTTTTCCGATATCCACATCCCTATCCCGTTTCAAGCGTTGGAGAGAGGTATGAAGAGTCTAGGAGGTGGGGGATTCGCCAAAGAGGGTGTGGCCAAATGTGGGACAGGACGACCACGCCCAAACCTGCATGACGCCAGCAAAAACACGTTTCATGTTAAAACGTACCACATAACATAAAAATATAATATATTTTTATATTATATATTATATTTTGATTATAAATAATATTATTATATTTTTGATTAAAACACACAAAAAAACCTGGGGAGAAAAAGGCGCACTACCTGGGCACTACGATTCACCAAACCCTTATACGCTCGTATGTCCGCGTGGACTGGATACAAACTAATTTGTGACCTTCCTGCCATTGAAATCCACAATTACTTGTAATTATGTTGAGATTCCACTATATCTTGATCAACTACATAATTTTGAGTATTCCGCCCACTTCTACTTGAAACAAGTATGTCCAAGTTTCCAAGACTAGTTATTCTGCGTTGTTTCCCCCCTAAAAACTCTTTCTTTGAGAAAACACTTTGAACTTTCTTCAAGATTTTTCTTTTTCCAATGTTAGGTGTTTTCTCTCTCTCTGTTTCTCAAAAAAAAAAACTTCTCTTAGGTACCCCTGGCTTCCCGCAGAACGGCAAACAAAATAAAGGAAAAACGACGAAGAAGAAAACCTACAACAAGAATAATTAATGGAAACAAGTGAGCGAACAAGAATGAAGTAGGTCGTGAATTTCAATTTACCGTGGAAGATGTTTCACCCCTTAATTGTGTTTTCACGTAAGAAAAGAACAGTGGGAGGCAGGGAAAAAGAAACCGAAATTAATTTATAGCAATTCATTTTGTTTAATTTGGGAGGGAAAGAAAAAAGGGTTTCCTAGGGAATCTTATAAGGTCTCCTGGAAAACGAAGTTGCCTTTTTAAAACGCTCGAAGGTGGTTAGTAGTCGGTATTGCGATGGTATAAATAACTTTGGTACTTGTTACTTCGGTTGTGGTGAATATATGGGGTTATTAAATGACGATTCAATCTTCAACAACCCAGGGGTAAAGTGATGAAGTGGTGTTAGGCGTGACGGGTATATTTGAGCCGCGGGGATTGGTGTTTGTAGGATTTAATGTTTCCACATGCCCAGAGAGTACCGGTACTTACTCTGATTGTTTCGGAATCCGTACGCGGCTCAAATATGTACCGTAGACTATCCCCAAAACACCTTCATTGTTGGTACAATCAAACCAATCGTTCGGACCAAATCGGATTGCAACGCTTTCATAATCGAGCGCGTACAGGGACGTCCATACAAGTCCTCAAAATCGTTATTTCCTCATTATATCAGCAACAACGTAGCATTTTATCTGTTTTTTTCGTAATCTATTCACCCGCCTTACGCAAACTTCCAGTTACCTGAAACACCGCCCTCACAAAAGCCCAACTCAGCAACACCTACAACGTTTTCCATAAATCATCACTTGCAACCTCGACGCCCGAACCATCCTCCCGATTGTATATTATATTTAGCCTGTATGAGAAATGCGGTGCGCTCTCCCCCTTGTACGGCATCATCATATATTTTCGTTAACAAGAAACAAATAATAATCCTACGGGAATATTTATTCTGTTTGTGAATCATTATTACGCCAGTCCCTCCACCCTCTTTCCCGTTATGTTATTGCTGTTGGGGATTTGAAAAAATATTTTTAAAAACGGCCTTATTACGCATTCCCCTTTCTTCCCTCGAGTATCTCCCATTGGAGAAAATTGAGTTTATGATGAAAATTACGTATAGGCAGAGCGTTATACATTGAATATGATGAAATCATAATATGTTGATGTAACAGTCGTTCACCCAATTCAATACAAAATCCATAGCATTTATTGTTCACATTGACAATAATATTTACCTCGATAATCGTGGTTGCATTGAACCGTCAGATGAGTTTGCCTCATTTCTGATAGAATAGGTATTTGATGTATATATCGAGTATACAAATTATTATTTGCAAAAAAAACTTCTTTTGTTTGAAGCGATTGGTACCCCGAATAGGTACTATTTAGACCTAACGACCTATTCCAACTTGAACATTACAATGATTCGACAGTATAATGCGGTATATGAACTACGAGGGACGTGCAGAAAGTAAGGTTACAAGGGCTGTGTAGGGCGAAGGGAATTATATTTTTCGGATTTGTCACCATTGGTAGGTATAGAAGTTACTAACGGTCAAAACCAATCATCAAACGCCTCAGTAAGTTACGAAATGACGTCATAGCAGCCACTGTACGCAATTCTCTTGAACTGTACGAATGCGACAGTGAAACTTTTCTGGACCAGATTGTGGCTGGTGACGAAAGGTGTTTCACTATACCTACTCCTCAAAAACAGAGTCAAAAAGGCAGTCTCTACAGGGGTACCATACCCATTCACCAACAACTAAAAAATTCAAAGTCCCATTTTCAGAGAGGAAGATCATGGCATATGCCTTTGGGACCGGGTAGAGATATCATATATATTATTGGTCGATTTTATGCTTAAAGGAACCACCATAAATGCAGCTGCATACTGTGAGACACTTATGAAGTTGAACAAAAATCAAGGACAAAAGAAGAGGAGTGTTGACTTATGGTGTGTCACTCCTTCATGACAACGCTAGACCTCATACCTCCCGTCTCACTCTGGACCTGCTTGTTTCATTTGGGTGGGATATTGTGACTCACTCACCCTACTCCCCGGACCTAACACCATCGGAAAATCATATTTTCAATAAACTGAAGGAACATTTGGGTGGACAACAATTTTCAAATGACGAAGGTCAAGGATGCTGTTGATAAATGGCTTCGAGAGGTGGAGCGGGAGGTATACGACAAAACAATACATTATATTCATTTAGAAATTTTTAACACATGTTGTTACCTCACCTGTTATCACCTAAAACCATAGTAGGTATATCAAGCATCTATGACTGCTCACCTTTACATCCTTTACTGCACGCCTTAGTTTATATTCCACAGGTTAGTACTTTACTAAACCAAGATTCTCGAACATGACCAATGTCAAATATTCCTCCCAACTTAGCCCTACCAAGATTTCTGATTCACGAGTACCATCAGTACCATTTTGTTCTTCTTCAATTTCTTGTGATATTCTCGGTTGTCTCACGGTTATTAATTGAAACCATGAAGTGTACCTAATTTATTTATCTAAGTAGGTAATTTATACAATCTACAATTTAAATTATTAGCAATTATGATTAATCATGATCAACTTATGTCCCAAGAGTATATCCGTAGTGCAGATCCCACTTCGTTGATAAAGTCTACTCCAAATTGGTAGTTTCGTGGTAAGAATAAAATAAAATCTTCGGTCCAAACCGATCACAGCATCAATTTACATTTTAACACACCTCCATAACTCGTTTCCCTTCATCATGCGGAAATCACGATGGACGTTTGAAATTTAAATTGAAAGCCAGAGGGGAGCTGTTTGTTTACCACATAGGTGATGCAATGAGTGAGGGGAATGAGTTCCAATTACGCGCAAAATCTCCCGCAACGCACTCAACCCCATCAGTTGCAAAAAATAATATTTGTACCGGGCAAACAAAGTTTGTTAAATATGTACCTTTTCCGCCCCCTCAAGGAACGCTCTCGGGCCGATTTTTACATTAAACAAAGGAGGGGAAAAATTGAATTGAATAGTGAGGGGAGATTGAATTTATCCTCCATGAACCGCACACATTTGATAAATATCGAGACCTGCCTCTCCCTTTTCGTTGCCAGGTTGTCCATGATTAATTCAAGTCTCCTTTCCCAACCCTTACTCTCAAGATTTACTTGGAGGTGTAATCAAAACGAACAGGGAAAAGAGTTGAATGGGGATTATGAATAATACAACACCCATTTCAAGTTTCTGCTTCATCATAAGTACACTTAAAAATGAGCGTCACCTTCATCAAGTGCATTTGCCTCTTCTGAGTGCACTCAGAGTATAATACAGTAGAGTCTGATACTAGCTATAAGAGAAGTTCAACAGTGATAATTAATGAAGAAAATCTACAGTGAAATGGGTTAATAAGACAACTTGCTGATCTGAAAATGGATTGAAGCTGATTAGTACTTCGCATAATTCGATACATGTCTACAATTAGGGCAAAATGCAAAAGTCAAGACCGTATAAGGACTTGGAGAAGTAGAAGCTTGACAGCTACAATCATGTATTTATACGTACCTACAATACACATATTAAACCGTTTAATGAGACCTCCAGAATAGTTTCGGAAATATTATAGCTCTTCCAATTTGACTCTTCAACATCCATATCGAAAGCTCAAGATCCGCTCTAGATTAGAACACCTTGCCAGTGAATCGCTCAATAGCCAAATTGAAAACAAAGCGAGTTATACTTCAACTTCATGCAAGTATAATATTATCCTTTCTGAGAAAGTTCTTGCATTTTTTATGGAGATGTCTTAAAAAGTGCTTCCTTTCCCCCGCTCTTTTCATATTTATGTAAATTCCAGGTGGAGGAATAGAGAATGAGGTTAAGGTTTTAAATCTCAGGTTGACGACGGGGCTTCAAACTTGTGATTAGGCATTTTGTTTGAACTAACATTCTTAGTATCGCGGTCGTTTAATATCAATCATGAGGTAGGATTTATTAATCATTCCATCAAAATTACCGTACGTTGCGGAAAAATTAGGTTGTTTGCCCACACATTTCGAGGAGGGACCAAAAATGGGGTTTCATGGTCGAACCCAATAAACCGTTGATTGGTGGTTGTTTCGTGGTCGCTCAGAACGGATTAACCCCATTGATTGGTCGGTACTAATTTCTCGTCGGACAAAACTTTTCATATGTTGGCATGAAATATTCATGGTAGGTAAATTGTTTTGCGAGTTTGTTTAAGCAATAAGTTTATTCAAGAGGTTAGGATTCATGTTATTTAGGTGATTAAGTAAACAGCGAGAGGTAGTAATATTGTCTTCCTCTCAAGTTCAAGTGAAAGATGCTGGTGCTTCAGCCACTACGCTAACTTAATTATTTCAACACCCGCAGAACCTAGCACCTTGTGAGAGCGTGGAATGTCTACACCACCCGCGTTAGATTGGCTCACTATACCATACAGGCTCACTTGTGGAGGTGAAGAAACGTTCATGCGTGCTACGTTTGATCAAGCGTTTTCCACTATTGTTTTCACACTTGTTGTCTTTACCGGCTGCTATCTACACCGGTAGTGACTGCATAGGTGTGAGAATATAATAGAAATATGTTTATTTGCATAGCTATAATTAAGGCCATAAACAATACAGCACGGCTGAGTACAGCCATCCAATGGAGTTTGAGTGTATGAGACAAATAATTAGTAATAATTTTAGGAAAACAAATACTTCAAATCCAAATATCAAACAAGGAAACTATTCTGGTCCAGGAGTTAAACGGTTTAATGACCTATATTTCCAGGCAAAGCGGTACTAGTACGGAATCAGCTTGGGCCAGCCTTTCCCACCATTCAGGATGTGCACAGCTTCATCACGAGTGAGTATGGGATGTTCGAAGGATTCAACCCGGAACTCTCTTAGAGCTGAGCAGATGGACAAAAAGTGGAATACATCTTCATGAGCACGCGAGTTGCAAAGAGAGCAATCCTTCCTAGTGCTCAATCCGTACGGTGTGCTATTTAAATGTTTGATTTCAGTCCTCAGCGTGAACAGTCGCCGGGCAGCGTACAAGGGCATATCAACCTGGTCGAAGAAACTGACCACCTTTACATTAGGATCCAGCTCTCTGTATAGGGTGTAAGTGTCAGAATCAGCCGCTCTTTGCCGAAAATACACGCGTCTTTCGTCCCTGAAACCCTTGAGAAATACGTCGGCGTCTAGGTTTAGTTTTTTCGTGTCAAGGAGAAACATCGAGTTTGGGAGAAACATCGAGTTTGGGAGAAACATCGAGTTTGGGAGAAACATCGAGAGAGTTCTAGCTGTCCACCCAATAAACTCCCACCTTCATCAGTTCGACGGCAACAATTCTTGGTAGACAATTCTTCTTCTTCTTTTTTTTTTAATTTATAGTTATCTATAAATAACTACAAAAGACGTTAAAAGACCTATAAAGAAATTTCAAAAAAAGACGGGATGCCGCCATTCTCGGAACTTTTGCCAAATATTTAAAATGCAGTTGCAGACAGAGTCTCGAGTTCAGTCTCCAAATAAATCAAATAGCTGGAAATCGACATGGGCAGGTGGAAGACATTCTTGGTGAACATAAGCTGAACTGATTCCACAATTTTATATTCCAGGAATCCCCTCACCAGTGCTGCACAGTTACGTGTCGCTCTGGCAACGCCAAAGAAAAACCAGCAGCGTGGCCTGTAGTGGGACCAATGCCGATGTTTTCACTAAGATCTTGCTTTCCTTAGCAGATGCTTAGAGAAGGAAAGTTTTCCCAGATAGGTATACTCAGGCACTATACTGACATCCTCCTGTTTCAAGGTCCACTTTTCCGTTGTTCGACGTCCACCATTCTGGAATACCATTATTTTAGATTTAAGCAAGTTATCACTGAGCAACCTGTCACAGTAAGTCTTCAGTGCGTCTATGTTATCTTGCAGCTCATTTAACTGCGTAGGTGTGATAATACTCGTAGTTGCAGAATTTTGAGTCTTCAGGACGTAGGTATATGAATATAGAGGGACCTTTAACCACAGCGGTTCACGCGAATGTGCCATCCATACATACAGAATGTATCATTCAAATAAATGGGTAACTGAATGATTGATTGACAAAGAGACTTGAATTCATAAATACCCTACAGAGATAACCAATGATAAAATATTTTGTGTATGGTATCGTATGCGGATTCCGAACGCTGAACTGATTTCCAAACTGTACCTACATAACGCTATGACGCCTCGCCAACTTTTCTTCAGGGGCAAAATTTTCATTCTTCGTTAGCTTAGGAGGAATAATCACCTCATTTACCCCTTCTATATATTTTCTCCTCCCACTTATCATCCGAAAAACTATTTTTTTGTGTCCAATTTCTTTCCCTCTCTCAAGTGATGATTGTACCCGTGGTTACAAGTGGAGGAGTAAATTGGTTCTTTCGCTTCCCCGAGCCTCAGGTTCAGACCAAGGGGGCTTCCCCTGTTTGACTCGATCGATCTTCAGACGAGTACCGACCAGTCCTGATGTTCACGGAGGCGTAACAATTTAGTTGGCTTCGAGTCTGACCCCCCTCCCCAATAAGTCCGAAGGTACTTATTCGCTCAAAAAGAAAAAAAAGGAAAGACGTTCCGACTCGACCCAGCATTTTCGCAACATTGAAGCGAGTGCACATTGTACACCAAACGGGGTTTCTGTGACCCGCTCGTTATAAAATCGTTCTTATACAACACATCAATTCATAAACATTGTGAGAATATAGTGAGCGAATATAATATATTATAACCTCGATACTGCAATTCATAGCGGTATTTATGGTTTTTCCTAATTTGTTGAACAATTTCGAATCAAACGTCGAATCAAACCTACGGGAATGATATTGCCCTCCATGTTAAACACTACCTACTATGCTAAATTTCGTACATAGCAGCTGGTTAAGTGATAACAGAAGTGTGGTACCTACCTGCGAGGCTGACAAAGAAGTTCAACAACATGGGCTAGCTTGGCACAATCAATATTAATGACAGACTTTAATGTGGTGTCGATTCGACATCCCCTGACTCTGCTAACCCTATCAGCATAATCAGTTAGAGTCGATTTTTTCAATGGTCTTTTTCGACGTTTTGCACATTTAACAGGTCTAAAACGTTGCGACGTTGTGAACATTCCGTACATGAATACCCTCAATATAGAGCTACGTTACATTGACCTAAAATCAACAGATTGGTTCTCGATAACAGCGAGTGAGGGGTATAACATATTATGTCTGTTATTAAAATATGTGTGACTACAGTATAATTACTGAATGTCATATGTATGAACGGGACAATTTTCTTCTTGAGTTCGGTCGATTGCGTTGAATTGTTCAATTGCGTAATATAATTGTTCAAAAACAATCACACGAATATATCATTTCCACTACATGGAGTTACTCTGCATAAGAGGTTATGGGCCCAGTACATTTAACAGGTCTAAAACGTTGCGACGTCGTGAACTTACCGACGATGAATACCCTCAATATAGAGCTACGTTACCATGACCTAAAATCAACAGATTGGTTCTCGATAACAGCGAGTGATTTTCACATAATCACATCCTGAATTCAAACGAATTGGATCAAATTTGAGGAGTACATCAAGACGGTGCACCATTTGAAATCTGTCCCCACAACAAATCTAAAATCGCCCGAACAAATTGCAGTCCTTGATCCTTTACACCCCTTGCACCACTTCCTGATCTATTTCAATGTCTTCGGAAAAAGGTAGTTTTGATTAAAAGAAAGCTTCATTACAGTTGCTTAATTTCGTTTAATTTCGGAAAACGCCAAAAGCTTCAGCTTTGTTTTAATTATCTTTTTTTCCTTTTTTATCTCAACGTCTTTCTTTCTTGTCTGCACCTTCTTAATTAAATGCCCCCTTCGCCCCTGCCGCTCTCTGCTCTCCAAGGGGTTGATAGGTATTAACTAAACAAGAGCGGCAAAAAGGTTTTTTTTTCTTTCTTTCTGAAGCTTTGTAAATAATCGCTTTGAGACTTTTTCTTGTTTATGTTGAAAGAGAAGGGATCAGGAAGCTCAAAGGATTTCAAAAATACAAACCTCGCCGTTCGAAATTCAGATATCTAAAGCCGGCGAGTTCGATACAACCAACACATTTCATGTAGAAATAAAATAACCTTTTTACGATAATATTACCAACACCCACCTCAGAAGGGGATTCTGAACAGAAAATCGGACGTAAAAAGCCGAAAAAAACTCAACCTTAATGCATACACCTTATAATATTACCAACACCAACCCACCTCAGAAGTCGATCATGATCCAAAATTTGACGTAATTTTAATGCATATGTGTGCCTCTATCATATGGGTTATCTAAACCCACCTCAGAAGTAAATTATGACTGAAAAATTGAAGGAAAAAGTCAAAAAACTTAATTTTTATTCATATACTCACCCCTTTTCATAAGGGTTTCTAAACCCGCCTCAGAAGTAGGTAAGTTATGACTGAAAATTTGACGTAAAAAGTCGAAAAACTTAATTTCAATTGAAGGGTACATACAGGGAAAACCCGCCTGAGAAAAATTCTGATTTCGAGAAAAACTCTGATTTCGAGAAAAATTCTGATTTCTGGTTTCGAGAAAAATTCTGATTTCGAAAAAAATTCTGATTTCTGATTTCGAGAAAAATTGAATTTAAATTTACAAGTCGCCTGGAAACTGGGAGATTCTCGATTCTAAAGTCACCATTCTAACAGGACTAAGGCTGTTTTAGCGCCCAAAGCTTTAAGTACATCAATCGATAGCACTCTTCGAATGCCACAAAATGGCATCATCAGCTCAGAATCTACAAAAAGTGGATTGAGGCGGTTTTTCCCCTGTACCCTTCAATTCATATACCCCTTTTCACTTCGCTTATATAACCCCCCACCCTCAGAAGTAAATTATGACTGAAAATTTGAAGGAAAAATTCGAAAAACTTGATTTTAATTCATATAACCCTTTTCATCTAAATGCACCTAAGAAGTCGATTATGAACCGAAAAGTGAACGAAAAATTCGATTGTGATGTCATTCCAACTCCTCACTAACATGAGACTTCGAGAGATCCGATTCCAAAAAGCTACCAACACAAAGAATGAAAGAAACCGGAGGACTGGAGAATGGAAGAATAGACGGGAGGGAAAAAAGGTCAAAGGCAGCGTAATACTGTTCTTCCCATTTCATCCGAGACTCTTTGTCTCTTTAGCAAAAGCCTCTCTCTGTCTGTTTAGTCAGTTCAAATTCAATTGTCCCGCAACCATTGGCATCAAATGTGTCGCGGAACCTTACGATGTAGTTGGAAGAAAACGGGTGAATAATATGTGGTACAGGTACAATATAATATATTATGTACTATAATATGTAGGTATGTATAATATGATATGTATACAGGGTGTCTACGGAAATTATGGGACAAACTCAAGGCATTAACTCTACACGTAAAATAAAAGTTGAGGATACCGTTGGAAAGACCGTTGAATTTGCTATCTTCCTGCTGTAGAATCCGATATTACGAGTATAAGACCGTACTTATTGATGAAAAAATAGTTCTCGTCCAAAATTTGAGGATTTCTTAAAAATCACAGTTTTTCTTTCGTATTTACGCTGTCATTCAAACACAGCAAGCGAAACAAAACGAAGTGAAAGTAATTAAATTATTGAAAAGAAAGAGGTGAAGATAGCAGTATAGATTTGAGATTTGAAAGGGGGGAGTTGAAAAAGTCAAACTGTAGGAGGATATTCGCACTTCGGAGGATTCGGTGAAGAGGACGGTTTCTATCGTAGTTTGTGGAGGAAAAGGGGATATTAAATAAAACGGATGAACGAAATTCGTTGGGAGGCGACGAAATTAATTTTAGAAAGCAAAGAGGGACAATTTAAACGATTGTTGAGTAATTTGAACAGCAGAACGAGGCCTGAAGAACAGCTTTTTCTTTCCATGATATCAAGGTGGCATCTGTGAAGGAGGGCAGTATATCTTACGTCTTCCGCGGGGAAAATGTGGATAAGTGGCTGAAATTGACAACTACATGTGGTTTTGCCACAGATAAGTTGTTCTGCCTCCAAATTAGATGGAAAACCCACAAGATGAAGTGGTTCATACGGTTCACAAATTTGACGAATTCGGAGATACGTGGTTTACTTTAAAACGGCAGTGCAGTAATTGCTACTTCTCTACGTGTGACAGAGATTCTTCAGATTTTAATTTAGATTGTTTTATGAAAGGAAAAAACTCTTGGAATTTTCCGCGGTTTTCTAAAATGCAGAATTGTACCGTCATGAGGTTTTTATCGTGGATCTAGGACCGAGTGTATGTTTACCGGACGTCACCGGCGTTTCCAGTCGCTAGGTCTAAAAGGAGCCAAGTTATATAACTTCAAAACCCCTGTTTTTCTCCCTTAAAACCTTGTTCTTCTTGTACTTCTAGTTCTTATTCAAACGGCCAAGGCTACAGCCTCTCCACCTTCACCGATTGACCTGAAATTTCGCAGAGCTTCGTTTCAGCTTCAGGCAGCGCCTTTAAAAAGATTTTCCCATTATCTCAACCTAAAAGAAATAACATTTTTAGGCTAATATTGTCCACTATGACGAGTCTACAGCCTGGGTAACAGGACCAATCGACTTGAAATTTTGCACAAACCGTCTTTATAACATAACTCAGTGCCACTTGAAAAATACAACCGATTATCTCTACCCGAGAAAATTTTAGGAACTACAGAGCGAAATTTGGCTAATTTGGCGACTTCGACGGGTTCAAAGCGGATCAACTTGAAATTTGGTGTGGATTTGTACACGGACTTGTGTACACCAGTGACGGATTATTCCCTTCATTTAAAACCCACGCCTTCTTTACACGAATATTGAACTTTCATGATTTTAAGTTTCAAGCGCAACGTAACTCAAAAGACAAATTCAATGAAAAATTATAAGTAAAAAAAATCACTGAATGTTTAGCTTATTAGTGAATGGTCTTCCTCTAGCTTTGTGTCGAGAAATACTAGAACCTGTTATGAAAGGTTCCAGACTATTCGATCCGCACGACTATCCGCCATTTACCATTTTATAATATTCAATCCATTTGTAGAGTACTAGGAGTTTCAGGTTGAATAGGGATTTTAATTTGGAAAGAAACCATTTGGTTCTCTCAAGGTTTTCGAAGTAAAATAGACTGGAATAATCTTCCAAGCTCAGCAGACTCCCAGACTTGAGCCGGTAGTTCGAGAGAGTTCCGCAGTTTACTTTGATGACTCAAGCCAACACTGAGAGAATGAAGGCAGTTGGTGGAATCAATAGTCTCCGAGTAACAATTGGAAACCGAGATAGAGAACTGAAAACAACCGGAGGAGGCCAAGAAGCTACGAGAAGGCTTGCGAGAGGGAGTGAGAGACAACGAGTGGATGAGGGGGCTGTGATTAGGCAGTTCAGATGTGGGTAGCCCCTATCAGAAGCGAAAAGAGCCTGAGGGCCCATGATCGTATTAAACATTCAATCAACTTGCGGAAGTCGGACCAATCCCGTCCGAACAAAAAACCCTTCAGAGTTGTCAATAAGAGGAACTCCGGAGGTGGAGGTCAATCCGGGGGACTGTGGTATCTACAGAGCGTGAAAGTCTCCCGCTGGGGTTCGGCAGGCGAAGCCAATCAGGCGTATAAACAAACTCGCCGCGAACGCAGGTCATAATTGGCTTTAGGAGAGGCGTCCAGGGTTAAGCGATTTGAACATCTGTTGGAGATTGAACTTGAAGTACGTCTGTACACTAGGGCTCCCATACCAGTAGGCCCCGGCATGTGAGTTCTGTGGGTGACCGTGAACTCGGGTACCATCCTGCATAGTTGGTAGAGTGAGCTAGAACACTCGACTCCACCTGTAGGAAGCACAGGTACTTGGCGGCAGTCCGAGGCCTCTGACTAAGGTATCAGTCCCCTCTCCGGAGGGCCTCCCCTGCTGCTTGCACTGGGGGGGAGGGAGATCGTAAGCTTTGAGCTGGGTATCTCCCTTAAAACTTTGGATTATGTACACTAGGGCTGCGACATCTTTTTTGAAGTTATACAGGGTGGATGGGGATCAGTGTGAAATTTTTTTTTGGGTAAAACTACATCGAAAATGGGGGTCCTATCTCAATCCATTGGATAGTTATGATTTTTCTAGTGTTTTCACGGTCAACTCCGACCTCACGTCATGAAATCGAGTTTTCTGGAACATTGAAGCGTCCATTTTAATTTTATGATACATTTTCGGATTCAGCATTAAATTTCCTATAAGATAAACATAATTGCAACCCCATAAAATTTCGATAACTCTGTTCATAATCGCAGTGAAAGAGAAAAATTTAAAAACTTGAGATTTTTCGATAAAATTCGAAACAGAGCCAAAAAAAAATTTCACACTGATCCCCATCCACCCTGTATAACTACCGCGTTCCGATATTCATGAATAAGCCGAATGGAGGTACCTATTATTTAAGTGTGGAATAAGTCAGAAACTCAACTGGAATTGGGAAAGGCAAGAAATATATACACCAATCCTGATTGACGCAGATATATTGGGAAATTCGTAACAGGTACGTAGACGTACAAAACCGAGTCAGAGAAAGGTAAAATGATGGAACTATCTTCTTCTTTTTTTTTTAAATAATATTTAAAACTTAAAAAATAAATATAATAAATAATATATTAAACTATATTATAGTAACTCTATTGTGGGAGCCACTATCAAGTGAGCTAACATAATATGTAATATATAATTGTATATATAATATTATTATATATACAAATCACATGTCACTTGTAGTATTGCCTATTTCTCACCCATCGGCGAGCTAATTGAATTTTGGAACTCAACATGAAAATTTAAATTAACAGGTACATGTGGAATGACATTAGCAGCAGATTTCAGTAGCGAAACAATAACATAAGCAAAGATAAAAGAGAAGAACAATAGAAGATAAATGTGAGAAAAGTTTGGGTCAGCTAATTAGTAGATCACTGTGCCATTCTATTATGGCTACGTTATAGTCGACGTCGATTTCTGGGTGGTCGGGGTTCGTTCAGCATGGAGTTCTGTGGAGGCTCATGCTAGAGGATTTCTAGTGGATTTCTGTGGAGGATTTCTATTCTAGTGGATTTCTGTGGAGGATCATGCGGTTGGCTAGATTATGGTACCATTCGTTAAGTTTATGTTGCACGTAGGGAATATTCAGATTCCTGTGAAGCGTAGCATTGCGCACATACCAAGGGGCATGTTAAATTATGCGCAATATGCGGTTCTGAAGGGTCTGAATTTTTTAATTTGCGTGATGGAACTATCTTTACTCCCATGGAGTATTCAGTGGAAAAACATGTACAATGCGCAAAAGAAACCGTGGTAATAAAATAATTAAGCAGCGAAGGGCACCATATCACAATAACTCGTTCAATTAAATTTTGTTCATCGTACATTAATATCAGCTTCACTTTGAATGGCCATTATATTTTGTAATAATTAGAACGAGTATAATACTAATAATAATAATAATTAATTATTGAAGCGATTTATTTCAATTAAAGGTTTCGTGAACCGTACGAAGCCACAACAAAGGAATTATTATTATTAAAATAATTAGTGGAGCGAAACTAGAATCACTTTATTGCTAGTACTAAACAAATACATTCATGATTAACAATAATTGTTATTATTCAACTACACGTGTGAGAAGCAATTTCTATTGTGTCTATTGGAATAAATCCGCTCGAATGGTAAGTTTCTTTTGTGGTCGAATTCAATATGGAATGATATTCTATGGATGCCCGAAAATCAACTAATTCCTAGACGACTGATGGGTTGATGAGTCCTTTGTGCTGCTGACATCAAAAGTGCTTATTGAAGGGAAGAGGTTGCGACTGTTGGTCTCCATTGTTATGGTAGTTAGCAGAGGGTCTGGGCACGTGGCACACCAGCTGAACTTGGGAAACAACCCGACGCAAATACGAGAGCGCGATCTAATCAACAGATGTTCAGAGGGGACGTACGTCCCTTTAGGAATCCGTGAAGCCCAATTATGAAGACGTTCGCGAGTCTTATTCGATTAACTTGCGTTCGAACGGGTCGTGGGATTGAGGCAGTAAAAGATTTGTATGCAATCAGATGCAATACGATCTGAGAGTATTGGGGTCCACAACACAGGGCTATGCAACCCTTTCGGTTCAAATTAGATGACTTCTCTGACTTAATTCATATTTACATCCACCAATTACGGCTTTGAGTGGATTTTGAGAGCGAGTGACTCACAAAATGATACGATACGTCTACAATTTACATCTGAGATCAGTACAATTTGTAGGGCTTCAAGGAGAGTCTCCATTGAATTCGAAACAGTTCACGAAGTCTACAACAGGCACACATGTACGTCGTCAGGTCTAAAAGTCATTCTTGTTCCCATTGACCATTGACCATTACACCCAGCCAACATCATGGTTCAGGGAATAGGCCAGTTTGTAACGTCTTAGGCTAGGTTCAGACATAGCGTATTAGTGCGCTGCGTATACGCAAGCGCATACGCTTGTAACCGATAGATGCATAAAATCGAATGGAGGTGTTTATACAATGGACGTTGCGCTATTTCAACGCGCGTTGGGGTTTTCCAACGCCTGTAGGTGAAAGAGTGGGGATAGAACGAAGGAACAGGTAGGAAAGTTCCCACAGTTGCGTGGCGTTGGCCAGTGCGTGGAGGATTTTGTTTAATTTTGTTGGATTTTGTTTGATTTGAAAAATGGACACAGACAAACTAATAACGTTGGTGAGGGGAAAACCACCCCTTTGGGAAAAGAGCAGTGAAGGATACAAGACTGGTGGTTGAACCCAATCCTCAAGCGCGACAACGCAGTAATATATATATGTCGCCCCAGTACGCATGTGTATGAACGGGGGGGTTGCACTGCGTTGAAATAACGCAGCGCAACAATACGCACGGCAATACGCAATGTGTGAACCTAGCTTTACGAGTATATCAGGAGACAGGAGTTTTGTCACTTTTCTTCCTTCTGTCGGTCCACGCCCTACGTTCGTTGTCGTTCCCGTTCAAGGAGCATCCTTTCCCTCAAGGCCCACTCCACACATTTTGGATGTGATACTGACGATGCTCACTCAACAACAGTCACGGTGCGTGGGCTCTGAAAATGGTGGACCACCAAATTCGGAACACAAATTAACAGCTTTTTTCACAAAATACCTGTAAATATTTTCCAACAGGAAGGAGTCTTCTTATGAGAAATGGGTGTATTTTAATGAACCGCAGCTCTTAGCAAGTCAGAATGTAAGCTCTGTGTTCACAGTAGTTCTGACCAGTACCCGGGATTACCAGAAGCTATAGCTTCATACGAGGAGGTGGCTGCGGGGCAGAGAGAAGTACTCAATAACTTTCTTATTGAAATCAGAAAAATTAGCAATCATTTCCTTCTCTACTGACAACATCGTCAAAGCATTAAGTCCCTCTTGGGTCATAGTTGATCGAATAAACGTTTTTATTCTTTTAAGGGTAGAAAAACGACGCTCAGCTTCTGCAGAAGTCATTGGAATTGTAATCAATAATGTTAGTAGTTTCTCAGTTTCAGAATAGGTACCTACCTATCAACTAAATTATTGTTGTGCAAAAACAACAGAAATGGTATTGCGCCTGTGAAATGAGTAGAATCGGTTCTCTGATAAATTGTCACCAATTCAGTTTTAAGTTTACGAGATTCTAGGATAGAGTAAGCAGTGACCTTGTTTTCAAAATCTTCAGTTGGAAAACATTTTGAAAAATTCGGAAAACTTGCAGTATCAAGCAGTTTTGAAGTTGCCGAATGCCCCCTGAACGAATATCTGCTTCTAGCTTGAGCTATGATAATATCACAAACCTCCACTGCAGTACATCTGTGTATGTTGACGTTGATAATCCACGAGACCACAGACAGGACACAACGCACTTAATTACCTCAAAAAATCCAAATCTGTCACGGGAACTCGAATACGAACTTGATTCACAAGACTTGTGAAACTTAGTGACAACTTAGTTTTACTATCGAGATGACAAGATGAATTGAAACAATCGAATTGATTGTGAACACAAACGATTTTTTTTATGGAAATGTTGGCCCGGGGCCGAAAAGAGGCGTGTCTTACCGAATTTTTACTGTACTGAGCATGCGCGGATGGGCCACTATTCTCCGTTGCATGGCAACACCTGGTCCCCGGGCCCCATCAGTTTCAGAAGCGTAGGTTACGATTTCGATTGCAAGACATCGATTACTGTAGCTATATTCCGATAAAATGCTCGAATATCCATTATGGATACTCTGTCTTCTTCTTCTTCCAAGTTACTTGTCTTGGCCGCAGACATGCCAGACATAGGTTGGGACAGAGAGAGAAAGAACTCTGTCGAGTCGGTGTTGACTTCGTGAAAAATGCTAGGTGCAGTATACGGAAGGAAATTCGAATGCCAACTTGTTGGCATTTTTTTGTGGAGTTTTTAGTGTTTCTGGTTGCCGGGGCAGTGGCCCAAGTGGCCTTATGGACGCAACACCCCTGCTTAACAACATCTTGTTTACTTACATGCCCAGTGCTTCTTGTAGCCAACTCCAGTCTTATCATCTTCTGCTTCTTCACACTTGCCATTCTGTGCGAGTAGCCATAGTGCACTAAGGCCCAAGTGGTCCATGTCCTGAGAAGAACTGATTTAGGAAATAGATCACATCCCGTGTTCAAGAGACAGATTGGGGAATGCGATTCCGCGAATCGCACGAATTCATCAGGCCACGTGATACCTTTACTTCTGCTGCGAACAGTCCAACAGTAACTCCATTTATATTGCTGGTGAAGCTAATGTACTCCTCCACCCTGTGGACTGAAACGTACAACTACAACACCAGTAATATTACCCCGAAAACTGAGACAACTCTTATTAAAAATAACGCAGCCCAGCATTGAGGCGTTTTTTGGGCCCATGAAGTTCCCTATTTACAAGGAATTAATCGTATGTCCAACGACGATCGTACAAAGAAAACAGACTAAATTGCAACCGTGCCGCACACCCCTAACAACAACCTTCAAACCCCTACTGTTCATCCAGAGCTTATCAAAAGCCTGTTTCCCTCCCACTAATTATTAACTCCTTTTGTTCCTGAGCACCACACAAGATCCCGGTAAAGGGGTACAGCTCGCTACACAGACCATACGGGTTCACCCCGCCTTAGGATGTTGACATACCCAGGGCCCCTTCAACTCCCTATCCCAACAAGGTTTCGCATTACAATAAATTTTAATAAACGAGCTTTAGCTTCATGAACCCCCTCACATCGAAGGTTTTTCATGTTTTATTTTTCTTCTTTTCATGTAGGGTAAACACCCTTCATTATTCTTCTTTACGTGGGTTTTCCCCCTAAGCAAAGCATAAGTATGACCCTCCATTAGATTCATTTTCACATACAGACTTTCACACACGTGCGACAAAACGCATTCGAAGCACAAAGTGCCAATTTTTATTAGGTTTTAAGAGGATATTGCTTCTATGAATGTCACGTTATGAGGTAACTGAAAGCTGCCTAGTTACTATTAACCCCTGGTGTGTATACTCTATTTTTCCTGGTCAGGGTGTATACTGGGTCATAGTGACCCTGTCACTGAAAAAATTGGAATTTCGCTCAGATTAGTGCATTTGAATAAAACCATCCAATTAAACATGAAAACTTTATTGTCAATTCGCGTATCAAAAATTAAAAAACGTTATTATGCAAGTTTATCATGTTGTTTATCAAAGTATATCACATCTTATTGCTATACATATATCTAAAATCATCAATTCTTTAACGCAAACTCTGAAAGCTGCCTAGTTACTATTAAGTGGCCAAACACTCACAAACGATTCGTCCTAATAAACTCCACGAAACAAAATTCTGTCTTACAGCAAAATTTCTCTTTTGCTACCAATCAAGTCTGTTTCCAATTTGACTCATATAATATATGAGCATGATATTTCGTCAACATGTTGAAGTGATATAAGTGCAGAAGTTAAATATGTGTAATATATTAATGTTAAACTGGGTTGATGGATTGGAGGTTAAACTAGGCATTTTCACGAAGAGCAATTGAAGTTTGCACTAAATTAGAAAACGGTTGGTGAAGATAATTAATAGAAACTAGCTTTCATGGGGTCGTATTGTTGATGGCCTAATGATTTGTCAAATTAGTTCGTGGAAATATTTAGGTCAGCCTTTTCTAGGCCTCGGGTTAGAATATAATAGGAGCAGAAGAGTCGAGGCGTGAAGATTAAGCGACGTTTTTATACAGTAGACTTCTCTGGATCCTCATCTTCCATCTTCTGTTTCCATCCATCCCTGTTACCCCCACTCCGCTCCTACCATCACCAACTCCTATTTCTCTTTCTCACTGATTTCCCAAAGGTCGCTATAATATTCATTCTCTTCTCCGCCTCCACCCTCTCGATTCAACAACCGCCCTTTTGATCCTGCATTCTGCGCCCCATCCGAGTATTTATGCGCGGTTTAACTATATTCATATGGAATTCCTCTCTTCCTGAGGGAATAGTAGGGAAAAATCGATTAGAAATTGGAGTGTCAGGTGCATACTTACGAATGCACCGTGGTATTGCGGTGAAATGATACGCAGGAAACATCATTTATGTGACAACACTAGAATACTTGATAGTCAGCAGCTAACTCTCTAGGTAGATACCCAATATCGATCAAATAGTTTTCGGTCATATGAAGACTACATGGGAAAAACGACGTAACTTGATCATTTCCGAAAATGAGTTAGCGTTGGATTTTGATAGATTTTTGGATGGCGGATGCGATAGTCAAGTCAAAACAGGGGAAAACGAGTTTAAAAGGACTCAAATCACTGTCGAAAGATTAGCGCAGAGGGGAAAAACAAGGTATCCGGTGTAGCGCTCAACCAAAAGGCTCAAGCTGAAACTCCAAACGATTGGATCAGGCTTTTCGAAATTGCCCTGTGTAAGCCAAAGCCTTTCATCATTGAAAATGTAGACAAGTACATTGTTAGAAACTAGTCGTGAATTTTGACATTTTATGTCTTTGCTTTGGCACATTAAAATAAAAAACTGTCACGAAAAAGTGTCCTCGAAAAGCGTTACCTACATTTTACGATAATTTTCACTTTCAACCAAGCAGTTGCTAGGGAAATGAAACTTCTGTAGTTTTCATCGGACAAAAATCGTTCTCCATTCGATCGAAAGCTCTCGAATTATAACGCATTTCTTGCGTAATTGTTCTTGGTATTTATGTCAGACTTATGTATATTTTTATGTTATAAGTAGATATAGTGAACACTGCCGCTTGTTTTGTGATCAATTGTCGAGGTTACCTACATTTCTGTTTTCATTAATTTAATACTACATCCAAACAAAGTTGGTCGTATAGGAAACTGGGATTCGTTGTTTTGTCATTGTTAGTTTTGATTTAGCCATCAGCGTGAGTACATGTGTCGTACCAATGGAGGTTATTAATATTGACATAAAATGTCCCAATGTGTTGCAGACTCGTATGCAAGCATTTAGTTTTTGTGTGAAGATCACACTTATGTCTAGATCACTAATGATTGAAAAATTGTTATTATGAATATCATTAATTAATAAAATTTATTAATTAATAAAATGTATCATTTAATGATCTGTTGAGATGTTTCACCCACTTTCGTTTGCGTTTTCTATCTTCGACGTACAAACGTTTGGCCGACGCCAAAAGGAGCAGCACTGGCGGAAATGGTGTGGAGGGGGAGTTGAGTGTAGTGGTGTGGTTTGGGGTTGTGTAGTTTGGGGTGGTGTAGTGTCGAGAGGTATGGAGTGGAGTGGTGTGATCGTTAGTGACTCCACTTCTCCGTCCCTTCTTTCGTCCCCCCCCCCCGCCACCGTGCCACGCCGCTCCATCTGGAACGGTCGTCAGTGGCCACAGTCACGGACAACCACCACCCCCCTTCACACCCGGCACAGACAACCGCCACCCGGCACAGACAACCCCCACCCGGCACAGACAACCCCCACCCCCTTCCCACAAATCACGTCCAACCACGCTCATCCTTCCCGCTCTCTTTCACCTCCACGTCCGACTACCACCAGTTGATCAACATTTGAAAGACAAACTTTATAACTCACTTTTCCCCCAAAATTTCTGGAGAGTCAATTTTCCCTCGGAAATTGTCCGCACTCTTCACTTGAACCAATTTTTAAGATGTTAAAAATAGTAATAAATTCATAATGATGAGGGATGTCGAGTGTCGGACAAATGATTTTTAACTCATAACGTTTGATGAAATCACAGCTGATTTTATCTGTTCATTGAGAATTTACATACGATCTATGGAAACGAAGCTCAATTAACGTTGAAGACCAGGTCAATGGGAAAGTTGACAATAGACCAAAATCATCCATAGAACCACATAGAGCTTTATCATGATTCCTAATTCGAAAAAAACAAAGAATTATCAACAACGTAAAGAACCAGAATCAACAGCTGCAAGCGAATGAATTTATTTTTCCACTAAAGCCTACAAACGACGCCTAAACTAAAGCCTACACTGTCAAAACCAAAATCCGATGACTTCCAATCCTTGAAGCGTTTCTTTGGTTCATCAGCTCAAGCTTATTTCGCCAATCTGAGTTAAATGCTGTGATTTGAAAAAACGTTAATTTACTTTACAAATTTTCAATATTTTGGTTCAATATTTAAATTTTAGAACCTATTGTGATTATAAAGCGTCGTTGTGATTTCAGGAATAGGGTGATACCAACATACCTTGGTTCAGACCCGCATGGCACACAGATACCTCGTTTTTCCTCTGTTCAGCTGGACCTTTGGATGTCCAATGCCGTATTGGCACCTTATGACAAACTTTTGAAAAAATCGATTAATTGATCTCATTATACAGTGTAAAATGAATTAATTACTATTGTTAATGTCTTTAAAATTGGCTCAAGTGAAGAATACAGGTAATTTCCAAGGTAAAATTGACTCTGCTGAACATTTGGGAAAAGTGAGTTACCCCGTTTTTCCCCTGTTGTCGTCTTCATATACCTAGTTTTTGACATTTTATGTCTTTACTCTGGCACATAACTCGAAAAACGTTACACAAAAGCGTCACACGAAATCGTCACGAAAATTTCTGATGATTTTCGCTTACAACCGATTCGTTGCTACGGAACTTTATCTTCGCCAGTTATCATCGTACAAAAATCGTTCACCACTCGTTGGATAGCTCTCGATTTACCTAACCATATTACGTTAACCACTGCGGAGTGCGTGGCCGACAAGCTGTGGTATGAGCGTGATTGTTTAAATAATTGTTTACACACAGGTGATCATTTTCAATAATTTATATTGTCTATACGAATGCAAGCTTCATAATTTATGATGAACCCTACAATTAAGTATAACAACTACGCTACTGGGGTAGGTGATGTAGCATTGTTCGAAGGTTCTTGAATCACTTCTTTAAAGACAAAATGTCCCAATGTGTTGCAGACTCGTATGCAAGCATTTAACTCTCGACTGTATCAACAACAGGATGGAGTTGACATTCTTTTGACATTTTCATGTCTTTGCTTTGGCACATAAACTGAAACGGGAGAAATTTGTTTCCTTGATTCACCCTTTCCCTCAGATCACGTCAGAACACAAGCGACAGGCGGGCCACTACGTCAGACGCACCTATGACGCACGAGCGTATGACGTCAGACGGCTGGCTGAAGGTCAACTAGTACGTCAAAGCCTATGCCGTAAGAGCCTATGACGTCAGACGGCTGGCCGGAGGACAACTAGTACCTACGTCAAAGCCTATGACGCACGAGCGTATGACGTCAGACGGCTGGCAGGAGTCTAACTAGTACGTCACCGCCTATGACGTCAGAGGGCTGGCTGGCGATCGGGTTTTAATAAGCCTCTGGAATTCCGCGCCTTCATTTTATATTTCTTTATCCTTTTGAGAGAGTTTCAAAGTGCCGAGCAGATATGTACCGGCCGCATTGACTTATTGTCTGACTGAACGAGCTTCGTTGCCTCATCAAACGGTTCAATGAGTCGTTATGAATTTCGGTGCGCTTCAAACATTTAGAGTCAATTCATTGTTGATGGCACCTGTGAGTGGTTTTCCGGTCGGTGACGTTTATTGGAGGAATGAGAAGAAAATAATTCATAAATCATCCCGTTTTCGGGCGGTGAAGACTCTTTCAAACCAGTAATGGACACGGCGAGAGGGCCGAAATGATAGGAATTGCGAGGGAGCGGTGATATGGTGAAAGAGGGGAATCGGTTAGGTGAATGGGGCAGAGGGTGGGGGTAAGGTAGAAATAATTAACTACGAGGGGCCTTATCAGGGTCCCTCACCCTGACCCTTCAGCGTCGACAATGGATCCAATTATTGTTTGATTCGGCTAATTTAGCAGTCAGAAGCAGAACCAGGAGGGAGCAACAATGGCGGTAGAGGGAGCGCACTGCGGGAACAATGCTTAGAGACAGGAACCCTGCAAGGTGGGGAACGAAAGAAACAATATAAATAGAAGAAGAATGAAACTCCTAGTAGATAGAAAACGGTTGGGAGAATCCTATCGGAGAGGTCAGAGGGGTATCACTAATCATCAGAGCGTCAAGGGAAAAGCCGGACCTCTGAAGTTCCCTTAAAGGTCACTCCTTGTCCGATGACAGCTGTTGAAAAGGGCATTTGGCCGCTAAAAGGGTCAATCTGACGATAGGCCCTAATGTGAAATCGATAAGTTCCCAATCCAAATTGTTTCTGACTCATTCATAATGTTTCTAGTAAAGAACAATAATGTGATAATTGAGAGCAATATTTACTGACACAAACTATTCTTAGATTAACTTATCAAAAAACCCTGAAAATTATCACACAAATTATTATTTTCTGTAAAGATCACTGTTACACCGTGGGGTGAAGAACTAAATGACCGAACTAAATATGAACAATATAACTTTTATTAAGGACAATTAGAACGGATGAACGAAGATACAATTTAGAACGCAGGGGAGCAATTTACTTGGGCGAGAGGTTATACAGCACCACGGATGTTCTGATATCAATATCAATGAATATCGATATTTTTGTTTCGATATTTCCGATATTATATCGATATCGGGAATGCGATATTATCGTGATATCGAAAGATTATGGTGAATAGCGGCTTTCGATGTTGTATTTTTGTAATTTAACGTCGCAGGGTCGATGGTGCAGTTTAAATTTCCCGGTACATTGGGTAATGAGCTTCTGCTGTGCTCCACAACAGAATTGATATTATAATAAATATTATAATGTTGAATGTACACATCGTATACCGGTTGTATTGCTGAGCTGCTGTATCGTTTCCCCTGTGGCCCGGAGGTTCACGGAATTATTTAACGAACCACCATACTCATTTTATTCATCAACAACTTCCAGTGAATCATTATTCAGCCAACTCTCAAAACGGGGACAGGGCCATTACAGCCTTACAATCGATATGAGTTTATGGCAAAAATAGGAAAAATTAGGAATGGGGAATTTAATCCTAATTTTCTCCATTTTCTGGCCTGAAAATCATATTTCCGGCGTCTTAATATCAGTGTCTACAATGTATTTGATGTATATGATGTCATCATATTCGTGTTCAGTAGCTTAAAATACATGAAAATAGAACGGTTCCATCCAATTATACCAACTTTGAATATCCGCTAATTCCTAAATATTGTTGATGATGTAGGAACATTAGATGTACCTATTACTTAAAAGGGTATTTATTTAATTTACAATAAAAATGATCAGTTATTGATTCCATAGTAGTCAAGATATCAGGGGCAAAGTCTACCTCTCCTACAAGACACACCAGTCATGCGATTAGGTCTACCTTGCGCCGTATCACTTCTACATTTACATATCAAACATCATGAACTAATACCTACTAAGCATTAAAAGCTTATTAACAGTGTCGGATTCAGGGGGGGGGGGGGGGTGTCAATGGTAGTCTTAAACCCTGAAGGCCCATTAAATTTTCGGCAGGATATATCGATTTTCAATAGTGACACTCCCAAATTTTTATGTGTGACTGAATAGGTCCATACCAAGGCTAAGTTCGAACATGGACGTCTTTGCGTGCAAAAAGTGTTTTATACAAAAAATGCAAACAGCAAAATTGCTCAAAAACGTTGATTTGGCCTTGTACAATTAGGAGTTAGGTAGAAATTTAGTTACTGTCAGTGATTCCCTAAACGCTCTTTATGCAATGGAAATAATTGAATCGCTAAAAAGCTAAGGTAAAATTATGATGACACCCCCTCGCGTCATCAAACTCTGCTTATTAAAAAAAAATGGTATACTATTGATGTAGTTAAAAATGTGGTGATGACTGTGAGTCAAACTGTCGTTATTATTTGGAAAGCCATGGAACTTACAAGGACACGAGGTGGTCTACAGAAATAGGTAATAAGAAACCCTTGCGGAAGAATTTGGATCAACAATGGATCACAAAACACAATGGATTAACGATGATCAGACATTTAAACCCTCAGAAAAACGTTAGTTACAATTCTAAAAAAGATGTTAAGGCGAGAGAATGGATCTTATTCGAGTTGATTGCGAATAAAGGGGGCAGAAGAGTTTGACTCTTGAAAGATTAGGCGCGAAGATTCATAACAGAAGAGTTGGTTCTATTGTATAAGATATTATAATGGATTTTGAACAAACGGGGCCAAGGGAGGGGATGGATCTCGTTCCTTTGTCTGAATAATTCAACCCCTTTTCCTTCATCACATTGCACAGGCGGAAAATGTGCAGGAAACCGCTGTGAGCGATGGAGGAGAAATTTGCTTGAAAGTGCGGGAATAAAGGGCTGCCAGACTGTAAGAAAACCACGGTGCACAATGAGTTACTTAACCACGCTTGGATAAATGATAACTTGTAAATTGTAAGTAAAATTGATGAATGGCGTTCTCAGAAGATGAGACAGGTAGAATTGTATCGTTCCCGTATAGCAGTAAATATTTAGAGTATCATCAGGTTGGCTACGAGACGTAGTAAGGTACTCAATTAAATTTGTGATTTATACCATTTTATTGGATACAGTACAGTGAAGAACTCGTCATGTATAAGAAAGTAAGCAGGATACTGAAGGGTACACTTCAAAGAATCATCAAAACACAAGATAATTCACTAATGTACGAAACTCAACAGTTTTTTCTTACTCATTGAAACGCCAATTATTATAATGTTTCTTTAAGCTGAGATCTAACGGAGAGTATAATATAGCCAACCTGATGATACTCTAAATATTTACTGCTATACGGTAATATTATTATACCCTCCGTGAGATCTCAGCTTAAAGAAACAACAGTCAGCATCCAAAAACAGCTGATAATCATTGGCGTTTCAATGAGTAAGAAAAAACTGTTGAGTTTCGTACATTAGTGAATTATCTTGTGTTTTGATGATTCTTTGAAGTGTATCCTTCAGTATCCTGCTTACTTTCTTATACATGACGAGTTCTTCACTGTACTGTATCCGATAATTTCCTTCATATTATGAAGACTTTAGAGCTTTTATCTAGGTTTGTAGTTTCAAGGGGTTAGAAAAGTAGGAATACGAGTAGTACTCCCGGAGTACCATGGGGTTTTTAGGTAGGATTTAAGCAGCAACATCTTTAAGATTCGTCCAAGATTCTGAGTAACTCTACTCAAAATTTTAGGTTTAGAAATATTGTGACGCAAATCAACAGGCTTTGCTAGCTCATGATTATCCCATCATCATTACACCAGGATATTGTGTTTTACTGCCTATGACCTGTGGGTCTATTGCATGTGTAGAAAACGCCAGTCAACGCTGCCCTCCTGATGGGAGTATGACACTTTGTAGTGAGAGTTTTGGAACAGTAAATTCCACCTTCTCTGAAGGGTATACCGATCAGGATATTAAGCCTGTTGGTACGGCTCTCAAAACCACTCTTCCACAACAATAACTACACTTAGATTGTTTGAATCGAAAATGCCATTTAACGATGCTCATCTTCCGAGTACAATCCGTTGGGAAGTTGAAAGAACCTTAGGAGTCGCAGAGAAGTTATTCGGAGGCATTGATTCAGGGAAAAACTGTTTCAAGGGAGAAAAGTTGGAAAACCAATTCCCATCAAAAAGAGAAGGAATTCTAGAGGAGGGAAAGGAATTCTATCGAGACTCCCTTCGAAACCTCTTGACTCATTGCTAATGAAATGACCTAAACTAAGTACAGGATGCCAACCGTTTTGTCGGGAAGCTCTCAATTAGGAGTGGGCTAATTGAAAGCATTTGCATACAACCGCAGCCCCTCCTCTCTTCTTCCTTACTACTTCACCAACCCTAAAAATTAATTATGGAGGCAGCTTAGAAAATTAACTTTCAGTTTGCCCGCCTTCCAAACAAAACGTTCGGGTTTCGCGGGTTTCCTTGTCACGGGGCTACGAAATGAGTCGGTCAATGGGGAATTGACTTGTGACGAGGACCGTACCCGAAAATTCATTGAGGTCGAAGGAGTTGTTTTTGCTCGGTCGAACTACCGGAATCTGTTATATAACGAGAAATGACGAGCTGTGAAGTTGGATAATGGTGTCATTAGGCAGGAGAACTGTTCGAGAGAATACGATTTTCTTGCACATGAACAATAAAAGGAACATAACTACCTCTAACAGCAAATCTTCGTAAGCAAGTCTTTCTGTGAACATGACTTTTTGAGTTTTTTGGGTAGGATATGACCTAGCGGGCGTCCTTAATCCAATAAAAACAGCCCAAAAGCAATATCTTCTTTTAGGTCGGTATCAAACCTGCAATCCTCGAGCCCTAGGGACACGACTTAGGAAGTTATATTCCCTTCCTGAAAAATTGTGACTTAGAACTTACGACTTTTTGTGTATTTTCTGTCGATATACTTATATAACAGTGTGGCTAGGTACTCACCACCAAATATTTAACAAACCTGGTGGTAAGAATTCCTATGCTTTGTCATAGACTAGCGGTTCTCAACCCTTTCACTACAGAGGACCATACGAAGCGGACCACATACGACTGAATTAATAACTTTTTTCACAACAGTCACATACTGCCCTGTGATGGAAGAACGCCTCATCTCCAATGTTTACAAACATTGGGTCTTCAAATGCCCCCCATTTTTATGACCGCTCTTGAAGGAGCATTGCCTTATATACGCGTTTTGATGGAGATACGCCTTACATCGTTGTTCATTTTGATAACATTTGAAGGCGAAACTTCTCATCCCACTTAATATTGAATTGAGGCGACTCTTTCTCAAAATGTTTGCTCCGAACTGCTTCAGATTTAGGTTTAAAGTCGATTTTGTAATTATACATATTTAAATTTGGGTGTAGTATCCATAGGAAGTTTGTAGTATCCATAGGAAGTTTTAAATTAAGTCAATGTGAAGTACCGGCGAGAAAGTGGGATCACTGGAGTGACTGTGGTCATATTAGACGTTTCCAACGAGCAAGTTTTGAGGCAATGTTATGATTTATAGATGAGGCGTTTCTGGTTCACAGGGTAGTGTAGGTAGACATAGGTCGTTTTCAAATGATTCATGAGAATATTGTTTTTTGACAGCCATTCACAGCTCATACAATGGCATGTCATGTCATGTAACAGAAATTGGATGTCAATGTAAAATTGATTGGCCATCCCTCCAAACGTATGAAAACTCCAAGTTAAAATTAAACTTGTTTATTTCCTATATTTGTCAAGAAAATATTTAAACTTACTTTGTACATTTGTTTGTATTTAGTACTATTTGCTCAAATTGTAAAGTGGTCAATGGTAAATTCAAGTCTTTAGGCCAACTCGTAAAGCAAAAGCGGCCTAAACTAAAAGAAGACAGCTGAGCCAACTATTGGGCGTGTACGAATCTGTCTACAGACGCGTGTAGTTACCACGATACTGCTAAATAATCCTAGAATGGATCAGCTGCATGTTGAGTAAACCAATCTCGGTAGATGGTTTTAATTTTCGTTCAGATCTAAGATTAAAATTCATTAGATTTCCGCGTAGCTGAACACATGAGAATTGCCTGCGTACCGGGGTGGGGAATATTTAACGTAACCGCTTCAAATTATCTAATACTGTCCAGTAACCTAATACCCGATAACCTATTACCAGAAAACCCTATTACTGGAATAACTGTTTTGGGAACTTGGGATAAAGGCCTTTGAGGGCCTCTTTGTCGCCGGTCATTTGGGATTCCGTGATAATAGGTTGGCTGGGACTATTCCAGGTAATAACTGGCAATAGGTTACGGAAAACGGATGCGTGAAAGGTGTGCGATCACGACTGTCAACAAGTTATTTGAGTGAGTATTGGGTTAGTTTCGAGTAACAGCGACCGTCGGGTAATAGGTTGTGGTAATAGGTTACCGGCGATTCGAGATCCTTTCCAGCGCCCAGTGGAAACCCAGTCCACTTCGGGCGCTGGAAAGGTTCTCGAATCGCGTGTAACCTATTACCAAAATAACCCAATACCACAACGGTTATTAGGGTAAGGTTACGGTCGATTTAACTCGATAACCTATTACCAATAAATAACCGTATTAGCCTTGCCTATACCACAGGTTGAGAACCACTGTCATAGAAGATGTAATTAGGCTTGTACGCACCAAACCAAAATGTAATGTCCTACATTTAATGCGTACATTTATTGTCCTAAAAATGTTTCAGAGGTTTTTGTGGGAATTCCATTTGCCACGATCAACTGGATTTGGGGATCAAAGGAATCTATGATGGGCTATGATAAAAGGCAAATAAAGAACTTGAATATAATTATATAATAGAAAAATAATATATATACCTCTAAAGGCAAATACGGCCGGTTTCATCGGACCATTGTCTGATCAATTAGACGTGGTATTATGTATACCAGTAGTTACATCATTGTCTTATGGGTGTATAATGTTGTTTCCTGATGTAGTAGCTCCACAACAAAAGCTTCAAAAGTCACTCAGTCTGTGAAAATTAATAGAAGTCAGCTACGTGAGTCGTGGTAATACAGTAACCTTCACTTGGCAGTCGAGAGGATGAAATGAAATATTTACTTTAGAAGGTCAGCAACTATTTGTTTTTCTTTTCCCTTCATATCACATATGATTCTTTCGAGAAGGGTCAGAATGATAGAGTGGGTGACGAGGCTTGAACGGTTATATGAAAAAAGAAAAAGAAAACAAAAAGAATCGCCTCTTGACGTGTCTCTCGAACAAAGAAAACACCGAGAAGGCTCCAATTAATGATTGGGGCGGTCCAAAGAGGCTGAGTAACACCGGATTCCTCCGGAAGCCATAACCAGTAAGGAGAGGAGGGACACGATATATCTGGGACGTTCCTAACATTTCGACGTTCCCATCGCCTACAGTCCCGAAGAGAAGAAAAAAATCCAGGCCGACGAATTCCTTAGGGGAAGCGTGAGAAATAATGTGGATGCCTGACGATTGTCAGCATATACATTCGAAAGCCCAAGACCTGCATTCATCATGTACAATCATTTCGTCCCATCAACAACTCCACTCAGAATCCCAACAACCTGCTTCTATATGGTATAACAACAACAAGTCAACGAGTGGCTACGAGTAAAAACACTATGCGTGATATTACCACAAGTTCCCAACTTGCATTTATAATTTAGGAAATAATACTTTAGAAATATAATGTGTCGGGTGAATTGTGTAGGTGTTGCAATTCGGTAAATATGTGTGATAAAGTGGAAGTTTGGGAGCGCTAGTAGTCTACGGGGAATAAGGGAAACTAAAGGCGCCAGTGGAAGGTCGATGGAGTTAGTGGCAACTATATGTGGGGAAGTGGCAGATCGAGAGCGCTAGTGGGCTACGGGGAATAAGGGAAACTATAGGCGCTAGTGGAAGGTCGATAGAGTTGGTGACAACTATATGTTGGATAGTGGCAGGTCGAGAGCGCTAGTGGGCTACGGGGAATAAGGGAAACTATAGGCGCTAGTGGAAGGTCGATAGAGTTAGTGGCAACTATATGTGGGAAAGTGGCAGGTCGAGAGCGGGGAATGAGGTAAACGAAGGCCCAAGGAGCCCAAACAGCCGAACAATCACAAACAAGACATTTTTTTTTTTTTACTCTTAGTCGATTCCAAATGATCATTGCAAGTAATTTAAACAAAATGCATCGAACCATGCATAATTGTGAAATTACACCAAAAAACCTTATTTTGTGGCCTGAATCGACAAGGAGTTCCTCAACCACGAACCGGTGACCACATTTCACTTATGGCGTAACGAATGAGACTCTACGAGTTGGAAAGAGACGAAAATCAAGTTTTCTTGAAAAACGCGAGAGACAGGAGAAAACCCCTTTCCGAATGAGACGGAAAAAAAACTTTTCTACTAGACGGTTATTCCTTTTTGACAGACCGACCAATAAACGGAGTTGTGACCATTAAAAGTTTACTGGGAACCCAGATCATATAACATGTTGTGGAGTTTACCGTCTCCTCGTACACATCATATTTTGCTTTCAACTTTTTTTCTTCGTTCCACTTAGGAGATTAGAGATTTGGAGTTGGTTCGTTTGTATTAGTGGTAGTATGTCGAAGTGCAAGAAAAGTAATGTCCCCACTGAACTATTCACCGAAATCTCAAATCTCGAAGAAGTTATTGATTCCTTGGCTGTTCAGATTAGTGCGATTATAGGTAATATCGATGACTGTGACTATGAAAATTCGCACTTTGACTCCGTTGGACTTTTATTTCAAGGAAAAGTTGCTTTATGCAGTTGGTTGCATCACATTCGAGTCAAACTGACCCAAACCGGGGATGGATCCAACGGCCACTGACCGGTCCCGAGCGGACCGTAGTAGTACAAACATGAAGGGAAGTATTTCGATATAACTGGATATTCTGAACTTTTATAGGCCCTCCCATACGCGGAGTTTATGCTGCGAGTGCCAATCACCCTCCGACCGGGTTTCATGGGCGAGGCGACCCCATGAAAACGCTCAACCCGTCGACGGGAGTTAGAGACGTTGAGATTATCATAATATTGCTTTTAGTTTTATTAGAGGCAAAACTCCCAGGCCAACCCTTGCCCTGGCCCATGTATGTTTTGCTAAGGTTATCGAGAGCTGACGTCGTAACCGCCACCTGCGCTCCAGTAATAACTCATGTACCGCCGAGCTGGTCGGTGGACACGGTATATGAAAACGCTTCTCTCATCCCTAGTTTTCCGTGACTGTTAAGGCCGCACGATTTCTGTACAGTGTTTTCAGCAACCCCATACATAAAATAACAACCACTTTTGAATTACATACGGACTAAAGTTATTGGTTTCATATGGCACTACTCAGCGTTTGATTTATGTCAACCCTGGTACACAACCCTGGGATGTTCAGTTACCAAGTTTCGGGGGCTTACGGAAATTCATATCCAAGTTTGAAAAGCAATTTAAAAAAAAAAATCCTGAAACGCAAATGGCAGATGTATGAAATTTGGGCTGTTTTTTGCTCGGTGTTGTTGCAGCCTTCAATTTAATTTTCATGCCAGGGACTTACTGCGTGGCTCATTTATCAATTGAAACTGTCACCCCTTCACGGAATAACTCAATATTATTACTTTCACTTCATTCAATTTACAAAACATGAAAAAATAACATAAAAAGTAGGACAGTTTTAATTGACTTCTGTTTGTTAGTCAACATTTTACCCTTATAACTTTGAAACCACTCGATGAAATTTGCTTATTTGATTTTTTTTGAGAACCGCAAATTAATAATCGGAATTGAAACCGATATTCAATCAGCCGGCCCTTGGAGTCACCACGACCGCCTTTTTATTCCTATTCAATCCCAAAAGTTGTGTATGGCTCTATTGAACTGAAATATGAGGCAATCGTCAACATTATCTGGGACTCCCAAGTAATGAATTTACCCGTACAATTGAGTGCAGTCTTATGCCCCAGCAGCACTCTGCGACCTGAAAAAGGAAGATGTTGATCGTCTATAATGAGCCACTAGCCCTTTTTGGACCAGAGAAAGTTTTTTCCACATTTTTGAGAAATTCCTTTGAAACTTGTTATTTGGAGGTACCATATTGCTAGAAAAATACGGAAAAATTCGGCAACCTGTAATTATGGAATTATGAGATAATTAATATTGGTGTTATATTTGACACATTGGTATGACCAGTGCCGTTCAGTACTGCTAAGTGTATATTTCAAACATTTGGACTGCTGTCTCACAACTCTGCCCCTAAATTACAACTTTAATCACCGTCTCTGAATAAAATCTCAAAAAAATCTTAGTGTTTACTCACAACCTTGGGGTTGTCAGAAAAATAACCTTATTTAGTCTCTGAAGAAAATATTTGTCTTTAGTCACAACCTAGCCTTTAGTCTTCATCAGCGTGATCAGTATTTGTCTTTTTGGTAGATTAGCCAATGTATGGTACTCAGAAAAACAATTGAAATATACATATAATTTTTGGTGTATTTTGGCAGTGGATTCAGGATGGTCTGCAACGAATTTTGTTATAAAATCTTCTCGGAAATTCGAGTTTTAGAAATTTAGGACCGAGAACAATACCTACATTTTCTCCGAAAATTCGCTAATATGAAACCAGTTTCAAGACTTCAAGAACACGGGCGTCCCGATGTGTCAGATTATAACCCAAATTTTTACATAAATTTTTTTCTGAAGAAATAACGTTGCTCTAATTGAGAAATACTTCATTCGACAAAGGACAATGTACTTATAGAAATTCAAGAGGGGAGATGTGCAGGAAAATATAAGGAAAATGAATGCAAACTTGACGGCCTTTCGGGTCTACAGTCTTGCCACGGACTGATTTAAGCGTTACTTTAGCAGGTTTCTTTTGTTACCAAAATATAACCAGAATCTTTGATACCTACATGTTGGATCAAAGGCCTTAGAGTAGCTCGAATCCTTATTTCGTTCCTTATATTGCGAACTATTCTGTGTCAAGTATGACGCATTGGTCCAATAAAGGCTAGAGCCATTGTTACATTAGTATTTTTATGAACTCAACTAAAACTACAAAGAAGAACTAATTTAGAAATGTCACAAATAAAGAAACACTGGTATTGTCACAAGACTATCAAAACAAGAACTGATATTTTCATTCAATCTCTATATACAAAAGGTTGCCAAGTGTGGTAATGGTAACAACTCCTAACAACACCATCCCCAGCATTCCCTCCAGTCCGCACCAGGGAATGCTGGGGCCAACTCGTCTGCATGAACCACAAGCCATTTCGAGCCATCGAAATACGACATCCGAGAGCGTTTTGTCAACCTGGCAAGGGCCAATCCACGATGACTGGAGTTTTGGGCAAATCCCTACTCTACGCTGGGGCTGGAAGTACCAGACGAAATCTCCTACTTGATATCTCGGTCTTTCTGCGCGCACATCATACCGTCGCTTAACTGCGTTTGAAGCATTTACAATCCGCTTCCTGCCAATCTCATGCACTTGCACTAATTGGTCATTCAACCTTTGGGCGTAAGCGGTCCGGGGTACAGTATCAGATGCGGTAGGCCCAGTAGCATGGGAAGTGTGAGCTCCCTCCCCAATTCATTTGGGTTGGAGAGTGGGGAAGAGGTTGTCGTCCGTTGCCAAGTGTGGTGATGATATCAACTCCTTACAACAGTAGTGAAGGTGATAAACTGGCGGAAAAACAAATCAATCGATCAATCTCAACTAGTAACCATCTTCAGACTCGCAAGTACAGTAGAAACGTGACGTCAGGTAACGATTAGGGGCAAGAATCACGGGTGAATGACGAAGTTTTCAAGTCGATTTATTGATACTGATCATCACACCGCAGGGAGGTAATGGTAACGGTAATGATAGTGTAACATCTACAGAAAATAGTCGAAGTGGACAATTTAGAACATGTGCTTCTCTTATGTAAAAAATTTTGTGGTCAGCGGAAATTGATGTTTAATGAGATCCCTGAACCGTACCCTTTCAATTTCACATCCATAGTGGTTAGGCCCGAACTCTATTTGACAATAATGAAATACTTCCATGAGATTGGCCACAATATTTAGTAGCAGTGTAAATACATGTAACCGAGAAGTGTATATAGACTGAAATAACATCTTGTAATATAATATTGTAATTATGAGTAGATACATCTTACATGGCTGTATGGAGAAATCTAAAGCCAAATAAATTTAATGAAAAAAAAAAAAAAAAAAAAAAAAAAAAAAAAAAAAAAAAGTCGAAAAACACACTTCTCAGCAGAACAGCGATAAGGTGGAATACACAATCATACTTTCCGTGGATTAATCAAGATTAATGAAGAAAATTCGAGATCTAATCACACAACACCAGCAAGTAGCACAATAAGGCGGAGATGCAACAATAGGTCGCCTTCATTGAAGGACCTTTAATGCTATTGGTTGATCTTCAATCCGCTTATATTCTCAGCAGACTTTGCAGGGGGGAAACAGGTGTTTACGAACAAAGGGAGCCTCTCATGGAAACACAATCCTTCTGTACCTCCCCCGCAATCACCCCAGGAATAGTCCTTTTTTCCACGGGAACCCAACAACAGTCTCCCCACTCTAAAACGTATTGGACCCTCCTACTTCATCCTCAATCGTATCTAATCTTTCAACATAAATATTTCTTCCATCGCCAGATTATGTTAATGGAAAGGGATGCTCTAGCTAGGGAAAAACTAGCGGAAGAACCCAGTGTATCAGGTTCTTGAGCTTCCACGTCCTAAAAGGCCGACATGACAGTGTAATTTGCATACTAAATGGATCTGTTAGACCCCTTGTTGTGTGTACTATAAAATTTGTCCCCTTTTTCCTATTCATCAGGACTTCCCTGGTCCTTTGTTCTGAAGATAGGGTGTTAATCCTCAGGGTGAGGGAGTAATTCGACACGGAGTAAGTCAGGCATGGGAGAGTTGGAGTGACATCATCGAAATAACCATATGGTGTAGAATTCGATAAATCCGTAAACAACAAATTATTTGATAACAACAGTAGATTTTGACATTTTACCTATGTCTTTACATGAACTCAAAAAGCGTTGCGTTATAAAACAGCGTTTAATACAGTTAATTTTAGCACGATTTTCACGTATAACCAATCTGTTACTAAGTAATAATTACTGGTATGCACAAGGACGGAGTTACAATAATAATTATTGTAACTCCGTCCTTGTGCATACCAGTAATTATTACGTGTGTGTGATTTGTTGACCGTCAGTAAGAATGATGTTGAGGGATGTCGAGGGTCGGTCAAATGAAAGATGATTTATGTGCCGACGTTTCGAAGAATATATTTCTTCATCTTCAGGGCCTAAAACCAGTTTAATAAACATCAATTATTTACATTTTTATCCTGAGAAAATTGACAAATTGACAAATTTTGTCAGGATAAAAATGTAAATAATTAATGTTAATATTAAGAAACTGGTTTCGCGGAAATCGCCCTTGTTGAATACTTAACTGTTGTAACAATTTTTGGTTAATTTCATCCTAAATAAACCGCTAAATTCGATTCAAATGGGACTTTTTTGGGATCTTATTGGAAATTATACGCATATGATGAGCGGTGAGAATTCGAACATTTCACCAAGGCAACCACCAATCATTAATACACAGGTTTAAATTCCATTACGTCTATTACTCTGTATGTACGAGTATCAGTTGTCCTGGAAGGATTTAGAATGAAAGAACTAGATATCGATTCTGGTACTGAACAATGATTATTCGTTACTCATTCAATATAATTGTAGGTACATAGCTAAGTTGAATGATGAACGCGATACGACGACAGCGCTTGAACGTGGTTTCGGTTGAAGCCAAATTAAAAGTATCCGGATAAAAATTGTCTCCAATCAAGCGAAAATCAAGGTAGAATAGGCCCAAGATCAGGTGAATGACTCCTAAAGCTGATTTATAAATATGCTATTCACTCTATGAAGCTGTAATTTGGTTTGTAGCCTTCTTAGGATTTACACTATGCAGAATGGGCCCAGGATCACCTGAGATGATCCTACAGCTAATTTGTGTGCTATTCAATCTATGAAGCTGTAATTTGGCATGATGCCTCCTTAGGACTTACAATTTAAGCAGAATAGGCCCAGGATCAGCTGAGGAGCTCCTAAGCCTAACAGGATTACAGGCTAGCAGATCCTTGATCTGTTTTTCCCGGTAAGGGAGAAATTAATTTTTTCTAGTCGAATTTTGGTCTTGTCGAAGGGACTTTTCATCAAAATTAAATAGCTTTATTTGAATCAAGATCAAATTTTTTTCTCTTTTTTTGTGTTTTTTTTTTTTTTTTTTCGAGCAATGGTAATTTTGTGAAACTCCATGTATATTGGATTGCGTTCGATCAGGTACCAACTCATTTGATATCATGGACTTTCAGTGTTATAGCAAACAGTATAACATCACTATTAGTAGACCGCCCGATGACATTGTTGTATGAATTATGATAGAGCATCGTAAATGTCAAGTCCATTCTAAGGAAGATCATCCGCGTTGTGAAAATACATGACAGAAACAAGTATGATCGTTACACTTCAAAACTCCCGCTATTGTAATGAAATGGAAATAACACGGTTTTAATTTTCAAGCCGAGAAGGCTCCGGAGCAAATCCAGTTAGACTTGACAGCGCTGTTGCCTCTAAGTATGTAAATTCAGTTCAAACCCCTTAGCAGTATCGTAGGGGTTTAATTTCCTTTAGAGGCTCCACTCATTTCAGCTTTCGCAAATGCCGTCCCGTCTCCTGTATTCGCTTTGGGTTTCTCCGAGTCCACCTTCTTCTAACATCCCCGTGTAATGGCGTTTGGGGGAGTGAAAGCGCTGAAAGGTAAATATATAAACAGTCTCATAAACAGGTCTACGCGGAGATGGGAATGGGACTTGGCTGTATACAAAGGGAATGTGAAAATGAGAGCTTCTGATGTGCTCCGATACATTGCTAAAACGTTCTATATCGGATGAGTTCCTCAACTTGTATCAAAGTTGCTGTAAACTACACCGAATAATCCTCTGTAGTTTTGGTTCAACTAACAAGAATTTAATATGGTAGCAGGACGAACCAAGATCATTACACTCAGATGTCAAGGTTTACATCGTGTCAATAAGCAGTCAATACTTCGAATAAACATTCGACGCCTAATGGAATTGGTGTTTGCCTTCCCAGTCGCCTCTTGTTCTATATTCATCATATCAGTAAACACCACTTTCTTTCAATAAAATTTAAAAAAAATAGAATATGTTTTTCTGATTTGGTTATTCCTAATTTCGAAGAACTTCACTCGAACCACGATGATCCCTTCAGTTTCACGTTGTCCCGAGATTCACATTAAACAAGGAAATGATGTGAACGACGCACAGTGTTTCGATTGTACAAGCTAGGTGGACTAAAGTCATGTTCGAATTCGAACATTTGGTATTGTGATGATGTAAACAATACTCCAAAACTATAGCCTTTGTTTACGTCTGAAACAGTCCACCTTGTGAGTAATAAGGTCCAAAGGTATGTAACCGTATCGAAATGGAATAAATCAGTTGAATTCCAAACATCATTTCTAACACACAAATCAAAGTGTCCCTAATTTTATATGAATTTATTGTTGAAGATGAATATTAGTAATGGTGTTAAGAGCTAATTTTTGCCAATCAATCATTCTGACTGATAATCTAACAATATTTAAAACAAGTTTTCAAGATGAACGGATGATTTTTCCCTTGTTTTATAACTTTAAAGGGACAGTAATGACTTGTACCCTTGCGTAACCGAACTAATTTTTCAACATAATATTATATTATAATAGCTGCACCATTTCCATTGGTAATAAGACGTGTTAGCTAGAGATGGGCGATCTGACTCATCTCAATAATCGGATCAGGATCGATCGCTCACCAAAATGATCAGCTCTTTTACATAACTCATCGCTCATTCCCCCTCCCCCTTTGTTAAGTAAGGCGTCATTTTGAGGTTAAATAAAGGATGCCAAGAAACAATTGAACCTTGTATTTACAATAGATGAGAACTGTGGTTCACAAAGAGCATTTCAGCAATTTTTTTCGCGGTGAAACGACTCCTTTTTTCTGTACATAGTTGTCAAGCTTTGAAAAGATTCTTCCACAAGGACTAGTAGAAAATGGACAGTTCAAACCAATTTACGAATTAAAAACGGTAAAATGAGAAGAGGTTCTTTTCTGTTCTATGCCCAAAGTTCCAAATTACGCTGATAAGTGGCACCTCCTTGATTGTCGCCTGCATCTCTTCTACCTAATATCGATATATCGATTGCAGTCCCGATGAATATAGATCAAGCGGTATGGATGCTCGCTTTGCTCGCATCTCTAAAACGGAAAAACATTCCGCATCAATCCAATAGTAAACATACTGATTAGTCGGGTGTATAGAAAAGAAAGCTTCTGTGATTTTATCATTTTTTTATCACTTGGAGCAGTGTTAGAGCTGCTGATACGATCCCGCTCACCGTTCAATTGGATCAGATCGTTGATCAGTGATCACTTGGAGCGGTGTTAGGAGCTGATCCGACCCCTCCCCCCCCACCTTCCAACACTCCGAGGGGAGAGCCAGAGCCGACGGTGATCGAACGATCCCGATGGTCCAAACGATCCCACCGATACCGCTCACCGTTCAATTGGATCAGATCGTTGATCAGTGATCACTTGGAGCGGTGTTAGGAGCTGATCCGATCTCCCCCCCCCCCCATCATCTAACACTCCAAGGGGAGAGCCAGGACCGACGGTGATCGAACGATCCCGATGGTCCGAACGATCCCAGCGATCCCGCTCACCGTTCAATTGGATCAGATCGTTGATCAGCGATCACTTGGAGCGGTGTTACGGGCTGCTGATCCGATCCAACACTCCGAGGGGAGAGCCAGAGCCGACGGTGATCGAACGATCCCGATCCCACTCGGTTCGTCATAGAAGGAGGAAGAGCTACCGCATTTTTTTCGTGAGCTATCGTTCGCTCACTCACTTTCAAGAGCTACTTTTACTCACTCATGCGCTCATTGCCCATCTCTAGTATTAGAATATAATGTAAGTTACCTTGTAAATATGTATATAAATTTGTATAAATTGTAAATACTGTTAAATGTATATAATTTTTAGATCACTCCCCTCCTGTCAAAGAATTTTTGTATAGTTATTTTCTCTTTTAAGCATAATAAGCATATTATGTATTTTTATAAGTTTAAAAATTCCTGTCATTACAACCATAATATTATTATTAAGTCTAATAAACATTTGAGGCCCATAGGCCGGTATTGTAAAAATTTAATATTACGACTACATGTACTAAGCTGTAAATACTTCTGCTAATAAAATATCTTGAATCTTGAATCTAGTATTAGCACACTAGCGTGCAACTTTTTTTCTTTTCGAGGTGGGACTTTTTTTAATAAAATGTATTCATTCAAATAAATTTTATTCAGAAAATCCTGTAAATTCACTATCATGTTAGACATCAATCTAGCAATCAAAAATTAACATGTCTGCACATTTTTGATTCAACAGCACTAACTCAAAACTTTAACTAAATCAAAAATGTACAGTCATGTTAATTTTTTATTGCTGGGTTTATGTGTAACACGATAGTGAATCTACGGGATTTTATGAATAAAATTTATATGAATGAATACATTTTATTGAGAAACTGCTGTAAATTAACTATCGTCTTACTCATTAATATAACAATCAAAAATTAGATTAATGTGTAACACGATAGTGAACATACGAGATTTTAGGAATACAATTTATATGAATGACTAAATTTTATTCAGAAACTGCTGTATAATTCACTATCGTGTTACTCATTAATCTAACAATCAAAAATTAGATTAATGTGTAACACGATAGTGAACATACGAGATTTTAGGAATACAATTTATATGAATGACTAAATTTTATTCAGAAACTGCTGTATAATTCACTATCGTGTTACTCACTAATCTAACAATCAAAAATTAGATTAATGTGTAACACGATAGTGAATATACGAGATTTTCTGAATAAAATTTATATGAATGAATAAATTTTATTCAGAAAATAATTTTGTCCAGCTAGATTCGTGAAACGACACACTGTACGACGGATTCCAAAAATTACAATGCGGATTCTAGCTCAATAAGCTCTCTGTAATGAAATTCTTCCCTACAATCCACCAAGCAAATTTTGCTGCTTTCCGAGTCTACAAGGGGGTGCCAAAATCGAAACTTCCGCGCGATTGAAGTTTTCACACCTGTCTGAACGAATTGATTTCCGTTTCTGTTATTCGGTCTCACTTCAGCCTTGTTATTCATAAAACATCCGCTTTCGAATGCCCAATTACGTATAACTAGTGGGAGAGGTGTGGGAGCAGAGGATTTCTCTAGTTAGTGCTCTCCAACCTGTTGCTCACCCAGACATCGCCCATCCTCCCACCCCACAACCGTCTACCCCTTTTCGTCCGTAGAATCAACCTAATTAAAAACTTAATACAGTTTTCATGTGATTAAGGAAACTTCCCAAACGAGACGGTATAATCGGATCTCCTCGGTTAAATTTGTCTCCGTTCACTCGTTTTCGTTCTTTTTTCAACTCTTTTGTTTCTATTTCTGGACACTGCGTTCCGCTTTATTCGACTCGCCTGAAGAGACAGCCGTGTAAAAAAATCAGAACCAACGAAAATTGCATTCATTAGCCAGTTTTTCGCTGGTGGACCTCTTCTATTGATTATTCCCACTAAAGGCGTAGAACAGTATAACACTCCTCGTCGTATAAAACAAAGTCGGATCAAAACAGTTAAAAACCTAAAACCTGACCGTATTGAAGATAAAACGCCGTTTTTGTTAGTAAATTTGTAATAAGCTCTAGAATAGATATTTGAGCAATACTAATATTCACTTTGTAAAATTTTGAGAAAATGAATAATGAATATTTGAATTAAGTGGAAAGAATGCACAATTAATTTACTTTAGAACACGGTACTATAATGGCAGACCTCAAATTCCCGGTCGGATTTATTAGAATTATAACTTGACCGTTTTATTTCAAATGACCGTTAACAAATTATATTTAAAAGCAGCACTTTGATTCTTTCACGAGCACCCTGATTTTTTCAACTATCCCCTTACTTTGGCATATGCTTACTCGCCCAACTACCCAAGCTATCATACCTGTTTATTCTGCACTCGGATGAGGGATAAGATCAAACAATACGCTCACTTCACATACGAAAAACGAACGATATAATAATCTCTTTGTTACATAAAAACTCCACCGGTTCGATGCACAAGATCAGCTGATGTTTTCTTCATCAGTCCTACCATCCTTTCAGCAACCATAGAACTCAACACATAATCATCACACTTATTATTGACAGATCGTACTCACAGATCATATACTCTAAGATCATTAGTTTAATATATACATACATATTGATCATTACAAATTCCTTAGAGTACAACTAACATTATAGCAACGGAACATTTGGAAACTGTCTTCCGCATGGATGCTATAGAGCACCGGACCAGATCAGAACGCACCCATCGGGACTCTTGGGAACCAACAATACCAGTTCGTCTTACCATGGTCCACGTTTCGTCATGTTTATCATGGTTCCCGTATATTCTTCGAGTTTTACCCAATAGTCTTCAGTCACCTGTATTGCCGTCCCGCGAAAGAAGGCAGTAACTCGAGAATTTTGAGATTTTGACTTCTTTATACCGTTGGCATCGTCGTCTCTTGATCGAATGCGACACAAATAATGGTCTACGATTAATTCTTAATTTAATAATTCAAATAATTTTTAGGCTGTTTCTACATTTCAGGGGTTGATTCAATAGTAGAAAGCAGCATCACTTCATTCAACGATAAAAAACAGTAATCCTGAAATTGCTGCCTTTTTCCGTTGCAACGGGTATGAAATGTAAAACCTCGATTTTCTCAAAATATCTCGAAGTCGGGCTACTGCCTTCTTCTTCTTCAGGGAGTGTAGCGCAAAAATAATTTTTGTCTACTCTCCCACACCGCACAGAGCCTGTTTCTTGGTGCTGGGGAAATTCCTTACCACTACCTTATAGAATTATTTAGAAGTGTTTAACTGATATCAAGATATTCAACTTATAGAAGGTATTTATATTTAAACTATCTACAATGTTCATGCTTGTTCACCTCTAATGAAATAAATCTTTCATTCATCCAACAATTTAGGCTTATCAACATCAAAATATGATTATGGACTATATATAGGCTCTGGATTATTTGGCAGGCGAGGGGAGAAACCAATGGGCGACAATATCTTGTAAAATTGGTTCGAAAATACATCATAAGAATTCACACATATTGAACTGCTGCTTTCAACAGCCAAAGGAGTTCTATTCATGTTTTGAATGGACTCTTAACAGGGAATACGAATAATTGTTTTTAAACACTAGACTAAGAAATGTAATGTTTCTGACAGACAACCGAAGAGATCCAAAGGTATTTTGAGTGGAACTTCAAGTTGTCATTTTGGTATGTGAATATAGTAGATAGAATATTGTTAGTTTCAGGTGTCAACCATTGTGGACTCGTGATATAGGGGTACGATTTGAATGTTCAAAATGCTTTCCTGTAAAATTCCATTTTTAGAACATAACTGGTTATTCCGCAACTACAGACACTTACGATATCATGTGGGGGCTGATGAATAAACACTTTTTTTATTTTGCGTACAGAATAGTTAACTATTTCCACCTGCATTTGATATGATTCCACCTACCTATCAAATAAATTATTATACCTAATTAATACATATTATATCCCGGTGGAGGTTGTCAAAAGTTTAATAATTGAACCGTTCGTTACTTCGAACACGTTAGCATAGGAGCAGATGGAAGTTACAGTTGGATTTGAATGGAAGATCTGGCCATTGACAAAATCACATAAAACACGTGGAGTTAGTTCGGAGATTCCTCGTTTTCCTCCATTTCCAAGTGTTGCACGTTGCTGTCTTATCTCTGGCCCGTTGCCGAGTTTGGAAACCCTTTTGTGGTGTTAAGGTCGGAGTTGGCCATTAAGAAGTGTTACTGTCATTTTACTCCAATCGCCCTGCTATTGCAACACCCTTACAAATCGATTCCTTCTATTTCCTTCCAAGTTAGTTTTGTACATGGAAAACCACCGAGGTATGGTAGGTAGAGTTCCATGACCGCGCTTATTACCAGTATTTCCAAGGAACTCTGTCTTAATCAGAGCACCTGATTCACTTCTGTTTTGAGGTTAATAATATTAATCATATTATTAAACATATTATGTTTCTAACTATTCATAGTTTTTCCCACTAGTAGATTTCCCCCCCCCCTCTTATACCTACCTGAAAATCTATTTAAAAACACTATCCGCTATCCCATCGAGGTACATGGGAAGGCATTTTCCGCGATAAGGGGTTCTAGCCGAGGTAGAAGATGCAGGGGCGGTAAATTAACTCTGTGAGGTTTATTTATGTCCTAGATCCCTGTCCCAGATTGCACGAAGAGAGAGGTCTTAATTCACAAAAGCTCTTTTTTCTACTGCAGTGCCTTTTTTCTAAACAAACTCTAAATTGATTGGGTTTTTAAATCAGAAGTACGATTTCCCCGTAAGACATAAAAACTCCTAAATATAGAGAATCTTAATCAAGTGCGGTTTCTTAAAGCCAGTTTTAGGCCTAAAATGCTAGAATGTGGCTTAAATAATAACAGTAAAACAAAGCTTTAATTGCACAAAGTGCAAGTTCTAGGGTTAAAATTTCTACTATAAAATTCGGTCTAAACTCAATTATCGTTAAAATTACTTGTTAAGGATTGCTCAAGTGGCACTTGACATAGCCAAGCAGTTTGGTAAGCACCACATTATTTAATAGGTACAAATGCAGTTATATCAAGCAGGTTGAATATAGAGCTGTTTGTAAACATACTGTAAACATAAAAATATTATGTTACATTATTAATAACATATTATATTATAATATGTTTACAGTATGTACCATCAAACTCACACCAATCGTAAAAATGGTTGGGGAAGCTCTGAATTCAGGTTAGAGTAGAGGTATAATAAGACATATTACATACATTGTATTATACACGTGCGTTTCCATCCCGGTAGGCTGTATGTGACCTGCAAAAAGTAGGTCAAAAAGTGGCTATTTCTATCGGTCAAATAAAAGTACCATTTTTACGTGAAAACAGGCATCGGTGGTTCAGTGGTAGAATGCTCGCCTGCCACGCGGGCGGCCCGGGTTCGATTCCCGGCCGATGCAAGACATTTTTTTTTGAAATTTGGTGCGCGAAATCTATTTTTGGAACTAGAATGACATAAGAAATATTATTCGGTAGGCGGTATTCAGAATACAGCAAGACGTAAATCGTGATAGGAAGGTACGATTAGGCACAAGAGGGTCGGTCCTATGGGAGGAAGATGAGAAATTTTGGCACAGGGAAAAAACAAGGCGTCCCCTCCCCCCTGACAATTCTCGTCGGTCCCACATTTTTTTCATTAGATATTTTTCTGGACGTTCCTTGATCATGTCTGGTACGAAGGTCTCCGGTCCTACTTCGGGTTCTCCATATAAAGCGAAACGAACTGCCCCCGAGAGAACCATATTTCCATATAATTACTAGTTAGGAAGAATATATTTATGTGGGGGGATGGATGGAGTAGAAACAGTATAAATCCTGTAAGGGTATATGGTATCCTCACACGAGTGAGAGCATGTGAGACCAGCCGGGTCTACGAAACCGGGAAGGTTTGCGTGGAGGAAGAGGGGGTTTGATGGTGAAGCATATATACATCATACGGGTCGTTACATCCTCCCATACCGTCTCCATTCATTGCCTTTGCCCCGGCCTGGGAAGCCGTATTTATGGGAGGTCCCTCTTCCCTTCAAATGCCCCTTTCTAAACAATTTTCATTCTAACACCCCCCCCCCCCTCAGTATCTTGATTCTATCACTAGTAAATATGAGTAATGACGCCGCAAAGACCATCGAGCCTCTCTCGAATTCAATTATTATAAAGCTCTTGATTATAATTACTGTTATCAACCAAACTTCCAATTTCATTAGCTCCACTTTCCCCCAAACAATTCCTCCCCAGATAATTACGAAGCACCATACTTTATCAAGCAGAAGAGTCATCGAAGTTGTACCTATTATAATCAATAGCTAATTATGATACTGACCAACAAGTAATTAGGTAGGATGACATAGTTTCACATTTGTACCAGCGTTAACCCAGCCCCACCCACTGGGCGATACAACTCACTAACCCCTTGATTAATACCAGATTCTGGTGGACAGATCAGCTTGATCAGTTATGAGAAGAAAACGGCTTACCTGCAATGGTTGGTTGATACAGAAAGGCTGCGATGGTCGTCAGGAGGAATAGGTGTGACGTCATACTGTTCATCATTTCAAGCTATGACGTCATTATAGTGATGGATGGCCGTTATCCTCTATTATCAGGGCAGCCAGCTGTTAGGCTGCGTGAAATCCCGATGCCCGTTCATGCGGTCCACCACTTGCCGTCTACGTCATCTGCAAACAGAAAATAGGCCTGTAAAGGAACGGCTCTAATAGAAAAGGAAGCTAATGTTCTCGGTCCAAAAATGTTTAAAATCGAAAGCTTTGCCTACCAAAACCCGTTCTAGACCATTCTGAACTCACTGCCAAAGACACCAAAATTCATATTAAATATACAACTTTTGTATATATTTACGTATGTGTCATTCCAGATAACTCTCGATTGACCTGAGATAAATAGTTCAAATTTGCACAAAACATCCGTCCTGGCATTCGAAAGGCTAACATAGTAGATGAGCAGAATCGGGCCACTTCAAGGGTGGTTTTGGGGAGTTTTAGGGAAGGGGGAATAATATCTCCCATAAATTCCCAAAATGAAACAGTCTGATGAGTGACAGTGAAAATTCGCTCTTATAGCCATGCTGCGTGATTGTGGATTTTTTAATAACAACATCATAACGAACGATTAATTGAACTTACAGAAGAAATTCATGATTAGCATGATTATATCATAATCAGGCGGTAAATACGTCTACAGGTACGGACGACACCACAGCAATATGGAGGTACACTGAGGGACTCTGTGATTGGTTTATTGTACTGAGACGATCCAAACCATCACAACGATACGTGGCACATCTACCCACATACCTACTCAATCCACCCTTCAGTTGTCTACACTGTCGGACGTTTTCATCAGTTTATAACCATGATGATCCTATTTTGACAATTGATTTCCCCTAAACTGATTTGGTATTTAAATATTTGTTCAATGTTGTGTAATTTGTCTAATACTACCAACCACAGTTTTTCGTTTAAAATTCTCAGGGTCTAATGATTAGATATAATTATTTATTTCGACGGATCGTTCAAGAAATTTCAAATTTAAGGGTATACCTAAACAAATTTTGACCTAACGGAGTCAATAATGTTGTATCAACACACTTCAGACAAACCTTCAGTCTGATCTCAGATTTGAAATGTTCTGAAACGATTGTGTCGATAATTTCCCCCAAATTCATCCCAAAACTCATGTTCTAAAAATGGTAAAGGGATTGCAATAGCGGATTTAATAATAAAATCCATCAATTTATAGAAGCGAAAAGAGTAAGTTACATCAAGACCTCGTTTCTCAGTCACCTTGTTATGTATGTGAGAAACTAAAAAGATAGAGAACAGTAACATTTAATGTGGTTCGTTGACATCAGAAGGGCAATGGTGTAATGGTACGACGGTAATGATGGGCAGTTAAGTTTTTCATCAGTTTACTAGATGAATTGTTATTCATCTTTTTACCCTCAACTGAAGGGCCTACGTACGCAGCGCTAACGAGGAATGCTCATTGTTATGCCATGAAAGAGACAAAACGTTTAACGTGAGCGCGGAGAAAATGGAGAAATATGAGCCGGACGGAGAAGAGACGGAGGGGGAATGTAATTCTCTTTCGGAATGACTAAAATAATAAATGAACGTTCTTCAGAAACAGACTTCGAAGTGAAGGGGTAGGTTTGTAACAGCCCTCTCGAGAGACGTAGAAATTTAAATCCCCGCCAACCTCCACCGCCCCAACTCCCATCAGCCCCCCCGAAAACATGAGCTTCTTCCTTAGAATTTGCAAAGTGATATAAATCATGCGACATATATTAGGACCGTAGGAGGTGCCTGGGTTGGGGGGTATCCCAAGAGTTTTGCTTGGGGTTGCAGAAATGTTTTGGAGGCCTTTTCTCCTTGACAGCCTCCGCAGAACGTATTACAAGTTGGGAGGCCGAAACCAAACTGCGGGACATCGATCAAGCAAAGAAACGTGTTTGGGGTATTGACGAAGTTTGTTACCGCTAAATTTCGAAGGTAACCACATTTAAGAGAGTAGTCAACTCATGTATAACAATCTCATGCATCATCATCTTCCAGCTAATCAGTCAAATCTGTCACACTATAACACTTATTAGCTTTGTTCGCGGTGTACTTTTCATAAGCCACTTTTCAGACTGAGCACAGAGATAAATATGAATACAAATAAAATTCATAATTTAGAAAATATAAATATAAATACGAATACAGATGTGAATATGAATACAAATAAAGCCATAATCACTTTTTGACATTTTATGTCTTTACTCTGGCACATAACTCGAAAAACGTCACACGAAATGTGGTGATGACGTCAAAGGTGGTGATGACGTCAGAGGGGCCAGATATCTGAAACCCCCATTTCTTCCTCACTACTTTCGTGATCACCGTGGAATTTCCTAAAGGATCTCCGAGTTTCAGATTTTTTAATTTTTACTGTTCGTACAACTAATGTTCGAACTACGGTATGCTGAGAACATACAAAGTTTGTTATTCAACAGAAGTCATTTTAGACCTCGATTAGGCATAGCTAATACGGTTAGTTATTCTTTAATTTTACTATACTTTACTGTATTTTTTGTGGATGTCACTCAAATTTTCCTATTTTACCAAGAATTTTACTTAAATTCAAGTTTTTTCCACACAAACATTCTACAAAAATTCACTTTTTTGTGAATTTCCCAAAATTATTTTTTTAAATTTTCCCGCACTTCATATTTCTTTTGTGAATTGTATACAACTTTTGCTATTTATGAACCTCCTTCCTTTTTACTGTATTTATGAATATGAATACACCCAACTCTGCTGAGCAACCTGTAAGAGCAACCGTCCTCTTTCTTACATCCTATGATTATTTCTATGCTTAATATTAATTTCTAACTAATACCAATGTACCAGTGTACTATTGTGTAGTAATTGCTGATTGAGGTCAAATACAATAGATAACTGGTTGAACAACGTTATTAGGTACGTAACTTTTTTTGTTGATGACTAGCTACACAACCTACATGTGCTCCTTTTTGTTGTGTCTACGATGATATCAGGAAAGGAGTAATAAGGCCTTCATCACTCGGTGCATTACACTGCAGTCAATTTATGTGTAGAGGCACCAATAACTGAACGTCTAGCTTCTTCAGTTTTGCCAATCGGATGTGAAATGCGTAGGTACGTGAATTAATATGAAGAAAACCCTTAAATGTGTAGATCATTAGTAATCATACAACTGCTCAGTTATATCACCAAGTACCGACATGTCGTATATAAGTGGTACGGTCTCGGTTCAGAAGGAAGATGGAATCTGTATTTCGAGGTAAGCTAGTTTACCACTAAGCCCCACTCAGAAGGAAGAACTGACGGGTGTCAAGCCAAACCCACAACCCTTTTCCAACTGTCAAACCTCGTCAAAGTCTGAAGGAAGGAGCCCGCCGAGGGAAACTGGGGAGAAAACGGCTGCAACCACTTGATCGGGTATTAAAATTCCATTACCGCGTGACGTGTAATATGCTTGCTAGGTTTAAGTACTGGCGTACCCTGTTTCCAGAACGAGAAATCCTCCCTTCGCGAAGGCAGACAATCTCCGGAGGGCTTTAGAGCTATGACACAATTAATGCATACGGAATTAAGTTTAGAGATTGTCCCCTCCTTCCTCGGTTCCTCCGCTCTGCCTTGTCTTCTGGAGCTAAGCCTGGGGAAATGATGGGATTCTAGGCCTCCCCCTCCGGCCTTTTGGACGCCTTTACAATTCGCTTCCCTTCTCGCACAAACAACTGCTAACTGCAGTGTGAATTTCAAAAGGGGAAAGAACTAGTCACCAAGAACATCATTTAGGGTAGTGGCAAGAAATCCACGTATCAATACGGTAATCAACCGGTTTTATTCGGTTCCTATTTAAGCAAGTGACCTACACCAGAGGACCACTCGTTCAGGGAATGAACGGCTTTCCAAAGAACTAATTACCAAAAAAATGGCTGGACAATAATCTTTGAGGATAAGTTCAGAAAAATGAGGCCTTAGCAATCAAAAGTGAATAATTTTTTCAACGATATTATTGCGTTTTTCACACGTTCAGCGATTCAGGACATGGAATTACGTCCTGAAAGCTTCAGAACCAAAACAAACTCTAACCGTGTCAAATACAGCGCCTTGAAGACCATAATATGGACCATACTGAATATAGATTATTTTAAATATCAAAACCGGATAAAATTTTCAATTTTCAATAATGATTTTGCTCTCAGATATGTAGGAATTGGAATTTTGATATCTGAGAGCAAAATCATTTTGAAGATGTTACGTGGGAATAAATAAACAGTGGGAACAAGTAAGTGCGTGATTCGCTGAATAAGTAATTAGCTATGTTACTGTTATGTCCTGGGGTATTTAAACTACATACATCTCATGAACCTGCGGACAAGAAGAGGCCGATCAATCTCATCACTCTACACGTGTAACAAGACCTTATAGCCCACACACGGAGACCTTCCATTATAAGGAGCCACTCATAACGTTCCAATCACACAGCTAAATCAACAGCATTGGCATCAATTCATAGGGACCTATTGGTTTATGTGCATTATGACGGAACGGTAGCTGTACGCACCTACGACAATGTGATTGGTGCTCTAGCAGTCTATTGCCGTATGTTACCGTCATACATCGTTTGTTGGTTGCCCATGTGTTCAGTCAATACTTAGCTCCCCTATGGGACTCACTATAACCAATTGGGATGTAAATGAAACGGCTGCCCCTTCCACACTACTAATTAATTAATGTTTCGCTGTCACTTTAGGAGACCAATCTATTTGATTGTGTTGGTTCAGTATCTCAATCGGTACAGTTGTCCATCTACAGCCACTGGTTGGTATATTCAATGACTGTAGTGACGCCTTCTAGTGGCTTAATTGCCAACGAATTAGTCATAATATTTTGTCGTCGGTGAAGTTGTGGAATCTACTTTCTCACTATATCATTTATGTATACCATCAAGAACCAATAATACCAATTAATACCATAAATTCTTCGTTGATCACCATATAAATGCTATTTAATGTTATTTCCGTGTGGATATCAAGAATTCCAGCTGCACCTACAGGGTTCGACGAACGACAATGTCAACGGAGTTGATAAAGAGATTTACACACTCTGCCCATAAAATCTTTACACGCCGTTTTATAGGTTTCCAGTGTAGATAGGATTGGGCGTTTGAACGAACGTGTTTGCGCCTTTTCAGAAAAATACAAAAAAGCAACACTGCAACAACAACGGAGTGAGGGGAAAATTTTTCCGCATAGTCGCTCCAAGATAAGACTTGGCGAAAGGGTCCAGTATTTAGACGGCGGAACACACAGGGTTCGAGGGGGCATATTGAGGTGATATCGAGCGTGCACGAACGTGTTTCCCTGCTCTACCATCAGATGTTAGGGGGGGGGGGGGGGGTTCAGATTGTATTCAAGAGAGCGTCTACTCTGAGACCCATCCGGCACTGGAGGGACCAGATTATCCGCTTATGCCCTCCAGGAGCTTTTGCTTCACTTCCCTCTTTTCCTTTCCACGAAGAAGAAGAGGGGGATATCGCCGGTGAGTGGCCAGCGCCACAAAAACCTCCCTTCCATACCCTCCCAGCCAACCCTGAAACATCAAAACACCGTTCCTCTTACGATTCCTCCAGACCGGGAATGTTTCCTGTCTAAATTATTCCGTCCAGGGAGTCATCCCATATTCATCCTTCATTGATCTCTCTTTCTGCACTTTTCTTAGCTTGGCCCTCTCGATAAAAAAGGAATCACAACGTACAATGATGTCTGTTCAACCTTCTATTCACCGTTTGCATCCACCATATACGTTCAACAAGTTAATAAAATATTGTTCAAGGACCACATCCTTTTTCTTCTGATTTCGAAGAAAATTCACCCTGCAGACTTTAGATCCAAATTTGATCCAATATTGTCTCATAACCACAATTCATGTTTAGATCAGCAGATTTGGAGATGTTGAACAGCATGAAAACAACACTAGTGGCGACAACAACGTACAAAGTATAGTAGCGAAGAGAACAGCGAAGCTAGAATTAGTGTGTACTTCCAGAGAGAAAAAATAAAGACAGGCTTGGATCACTAGATTCAAGAGTCTGGGGTTTCGATTTTGAGAATTCATTCCACGAGGAACGTCCCCCTTGATTAGAGGACATAAAACTAACCCCAATAGCTCAATCAAATTTTTATTTTTTTCTGTCAAATTTGAGCCTTAAAATGCAAGGTTCATATTCGCCCATTATTTTATTGCCAAAAAAAAAGGAAAAAAAAGTGGAACGTACAACAATCAGTAGCTGGGCTTTTGAAAAACGTACGAGCGAGGGAAGATTGAAAAGAGACATTGGGGAGGAATAAGGGAGAGAGCTATAGATTCCTTTTTATGTGACGTCATTGATAAATGCGTATCCATTATTGCTCTGGAAGAACAAAAAAAAAAAAAAAAAAAAAAAAAAAAGACTAACTGCAGCAGGACACCTTCCTATACTGAGGGCGAGTTGATGATTTAAAGTCCTGGTTTTTCAAGCCCGTCTCGCCACCCTTTTCTCGTGGACCGTCGACGAAGTGACAAATGGAAGGGGGTGATAGAGAAGGATCTCCGAGTATGCCGATTATACCAACGCGCAGGGGTACTTGGTCAACGGCCGGCCGCCGCACAGTTGGGTGTCGCCTTACGATTTCTAATGAACGCCCTTCAAACCCGTATAATTGAACACTGGCGGGGATCGGACCATTATTTCAAAATACTCTCACTCGACACCTTATAAATCCCTTGGGAAGACAGCAATGGAACATTCTATTGGCTGTGACCAACAACACCTTAGGACCCTGGTTTTGAACAAAAACACTTGAGAAAGGGCTTAGTGATGAATGCGTGTAATATTCGATTACCTGTCTGAATAGAGGATGTACAAGAATATTAATAAAACCTCTCGAAAATAATCGTGTGATAGCCTGATTCCAATGAATATGAATAATAATCATTATCAAAAACCAGGTGCCCGATTAAAAGCCATTGTGCTATGATTTACTTCACAGAGTGAGACGAGTTCGAGGACTCGCAAGAAATTCCAAGTAGTAGGATAACAATTTATCAGACTTATCGAAGTGGGAATATTTTGAGGCACTGTGCAAGGGCATGGAAAGAACGAACCTATTCTTCATGATACATCGAACCAATGATATGATGTCCTAAATCACAGTTGGCCCACCGAATTTACTCATCAGTCCATCACAAAAATATGGAAACATTGCCAGGAAGGAGGAGTTCAATCAAAGACCTCAATTTGGACACCCTCGTCTCCCAAGAAAACTTGGAAGTGTATATCGCCATTAATGACTTTCTAACAAGAATTGAAGTTTGTTTTTGAGTTCTATATTTTGTTATAATTATGTATTGAAATTTGTAATTTTGTAATCAATTTGTAACGGCTGAATGGTTTTTTCCGAAGCCAAAAATAAATGGAAAAAAAAAAGACCTCAAGACAGAACTCACACACTCTCATATTTTGGTCAGACTCCAAAATAATTGTTGTACAACAATGAATATCATTAGCGAGTCGTTGAACACAAAAGTGGGAAAATCTTTTTTTTTTTTTTTTTTTTTTTTTTTGGATATACAGGATAATTTATCTTTCAATTTATACTGCACCACAAACGACTCAAAATTTGATCATCATTTGGGGGTGGCATTCGTTGGTATTGAGAAATGACACGTCTTCCAACTCCTCCTTTCACGGTACTATTAAGGTCATTTTGGCATCATTTTTGTATCCATCGTCAGACACATTTTCTTGTTACCTTGGTTCTGTACAGAAAAACGAGTTGAGGAGGAGTTCGTATCGAGGTATAAATCTCTTGGATTAGAGAGAAACGAGCTATTTAATGTTGGAACGTTGTATCACCCTTCTCAACTTGTGTTGTCAACAATAAAATGTAAATCAGATGGTGACGGTGAGGGGCATACAGGCGACCAGAGGATCAGGGAGCTTCTGAATACCTCTGTGAATCCCCGACAACCCCACAAGCGTTTCCAGCGCTCCCCGCGGTCGTACGCTTCGCTCAACCGACCTTGTTATTATAGTTTGTTTTTTACGAAGTAGAAAAAACAACCGTTTCAATCCTCTCCAGTGTTTTAATAACCAATAAAAGCCAACGGGGTTTTACAGCTCTATTATTCGACTCTGAGCTACGGGAGGAACACGGACAGGCATGAACTAGGTTTTATTCCCAGAAGCATAAGGCCACTGAGAGCCCCCGAGGTTAATAACCAGCTTACTTTTAAATTCCACGTCGACATGGCAGCACTACCCTGCGAAGGACCAAAGGGGAAAATCTGTGTAAAAGCTCTTTCGAACCATCTCTCCAACAGTAAAAAACTTTTTTCTATTTACAGAAGAATTTTTATTAATATTTTTCTCTTATTTTTCAATCCTCTGTCTATAATCTATTGAACTTTATTGTACACCACCTGAAAAAGGCATAAATGGGGAGTACAAGGTAGGCCCTTACGGGCATCTGGTGAGGAACTCTTCTCTCTATATAGCGAGAAAAATGCACTATAGCGAGATCACTCGAATATAAATACTACAATACCGCAGTACCACAGCACAAAGCAGTTTTCGCCGAAGATAGAAACAGAAAATATTCCTGCAACCCGTGGAAAATAGTTGAGGAATTCCACTGACGGTATAGAGGTTACACATTTCAGACCAGAGGAATTTTTAACAACGTAGATCGTATCTATGAACTCAACAAAAGGCGGTATACTTGAAGCTCGTAGAATTGACTACTTACCAACTACTTGACTACTTTGAAAAATGACGTCCCACGTCAACGGTGATTGTGTTAGGGGTGTCTGGAAGAATTCAATAACAAGATCTGAATCATGTACGTCCATTAGACTTCGACTTAAATTACGGTTCCTATGGGAGTCTAATGCAGGAAGTACCTGAAGAACATCCTCTTATTCCAAGTACTAATACGCCAAAATGAGCAAGGTTTTCTGCTATCAATACGCTGAATCAGGCGTGGAAGTACTGAGATTCCCTGGTGGCAGAGTTCGATTGGTGAAATGATTTAATAAAATTCCCCAAAAAAATCGATTTATTATCGTGCTTACTAACTTGAATTTGATTTACACAATTGAAATTAATTGAGGAATTTATTCCTAATAATCATGCTTTCTTCTTCTTCTTTTTCTACAGTGAATCATATACGATCCTCTGAAACGCAGGTGAATTAATCAGTCCTTATTTAAGATCTGTTGAGCTGGATGCAGAGATACAATAAAGCGTTCTAGACTAAACCTTAATCGCATTAAGGTGATATATAAGTACCCACGTTGATTTCATCCCATCGAACGAGCGACCGTTCAAATGCCCAATTGAATAAATCGCAGTGAACGCTGGATGTTGGTATTAATTGGATATTGGGACCCGGGGTAAAGTACGGTATATTTCAGGGTTATTTTAAGGTTAGTGGAGCGATTCATTCAGCAAAAGCTGAGACCTCAGGTCACTACGGAGTAAAGCGCGAAAGGCCGAGGGATATTGAATCACGTAGTGGAGAGGAAATAAGGAGTCCGACGCAATGGGGATATCGAGGTGGGAGGAATGAGAAGTGCTATAGCGCTATGGGTCCTTAAAGAGATACATTGCTTGCTCCCGGCACTCCAAATTATGGGACCCAGATGGCCCGAACTGGCTGGCACTTTAAGGACCTATATAATATCAGAAGCTACCAGGAAAAGGGTGGTTGGGGGTTCGAGTGATATCAACGAGGATAGGAAGTCCTTTTTTCCCTTAAACCCCCCCTCCAGTCGCCATCCGCACACCGCAGACTCTTTTTCTTGAGAGAAATCCCTGGAAGCAATCTCGTTTGGAATCAATAAATAAACAATCGGCGGATTGGCAATCTACTCGCGGAAAAGCGAGATATACCCTTCCCTCAAGGCATTGGTTTCTTCCCTTTCTCAGGAAGGAACGCCAACATACGTAAGACATGCAGTTCCTTCTTCGCGATCTAAGTCTTGAAATAGAAAAACCACGATATCACAAGCGCTCATCGGAATGCAAGAGAACTCCAACATAAAAATGTAAGACATGTATTGATATCCCAAATCCACGTTCTATCTGACAATTCTTTTTGTAGCTCTGAAAGTACAATGGATATTTCACAAGATAGAAATGACACCATCAATTGTGCCTCAGAAGTACGGATTGATATGTAACAAATGACGAAACGTGTCCAATTCTTCCACAACGGTTTTTCATTCCCTACGTTGATGATCCATCTAGGTGACTGTAAGCACAAGGTAAGGGTACGTGTGCAATCAGTACGCAACATGTTCGAAACACTATTATTGCGGATCATGGTATTAAGATATATGCATACGACCGCGAAGCCGAAAATTATACAACCACTTTTGAAGAAACTTAAATTCGATCTAACCTAACTAATACCTAGTTAGGTTAGATCGAATTTAAGTTTCTTTAAGTATGTACCTACCATATTCCATTTTGTAGTAGCGAGCGCAGTCTTTTGGAGACTTGGTAAGTTAGGCTCGCAGGTAGCGCCCCTAGTGGGATTTGTGAGAGAGTTTCAGTTTATGTTATGCTTATGGCCGAGTCGCTTCTTACTGTCTTATGTTTCAAGTTTTTCGTTAAAATAAACCTTTCTTTAAGTTGCTTCATCTACCATTTCTTACTACAGTTTTCAGAAGTGGGATTCGAACCCACGCCCACAAAGTCCAATCAATTAGGTCAGGATGGCCGATCAATTAGGTCAATCAGGCCATCAATTAGGTCAGGATGGCCGTATTGTAGTAGCAAGCGCAGTCTGTCGGAGACTTTGTGAGTTAGGCTCGCAGGTAGCGCCCCTAGTGGGATTTGTGAGAGAGTTTTAGTTTATGGCATGCTTATGGTCGAGTCGCTTCTTACTGTCTTATGTTTCAAGTTTTTCGTTAATATAAACCTTTCTTGAAGTTGCTTCGTCTACCATTTCTTACTACAGTTTTCAGAAGTGGGATTCGAACCCACGCCCACAAAGTCCAATCAATTAGGTCAGGATGACCGTATTGTAGTAGCGAGCGCAGTCTGTCGGAGACTTTGTGAGTTAGGCTCGCAGGTGGCGCCCCTAGTGGAATTTTTGAGAGAGTTTTAGTTTATGGCATGCTTATGGTCGAGTCGCTTCTTACTGTCTTATGTTTCAAGTTTTTCGTTAAAATAAACCTTTCTTGAAGTTGCTTCGCCTACCATTTCTTACTACAGTTTAAAACACCTATGTTATGAATCTATGTTAAAAAAATTCTTAACCTCTGGGTAATGCCAAGTGGGGGACATACGTAATGTATACTGCATTACGTACTCATTTGTATACTACGTCTGGTTGCAAAACCGGTCATCTCCATAACAGAAAATTGTTCAGAAGAGCCGATTTTCTGTCGCACCTAGGGTCTACATCTCTTGTTGTTAATGTGTCATCAGGATAGTAGGTTTTCAAGCCAAGCCAATATAGGCCTGTTATATGAAACAACAGATACTTCTTGGTGCTCCTTATCTTTGATAAATGAAGAATTGTTTCTTATTCCTCATACAAAACATCAAACCCCAAGCGCCCGAGGTTCATCGGAAGCCGCTACTCAGTCAATTAATTAACATAACATTCACTTTTCGAGTTTTTGTTCGAACATGGCGGCCCGTTGTTACCTGTAGGATACAAGCAAGGGCTTCGAGCGGTGATTCCCAACACCGTCACAGGTTATATAGTGCGGTCATTATCAAGAGATAGGAGTCTCATTTATAACCTCGTTGACAGCCTCGTACAAGGTGTTGGGGCTCTTCGAGATTTTCGTCGTGTTTCATAGTCGTCCAATTCGTTTATTTCTTCTGTATTTTTCCACGGCTCATTTGAATGATTGTTTTTTGTGCCGCTTCTCCCTTCAAAGAGCCGCGAGCCAAGAACGCGAAGTTTTTTCCAATGGAAGCCGACCAACACCTGTCCCTATTGTACATTCATGAACATATTAGCTGACAAACCCGCGTGCCGTTCGTGAAGACAAACAGTCGACATTTGAAAGGGCTATTGACTTAAGCAGCTTTCTAGAAACACTCAGCAATTCATGTTCCCATTTGATAGACTCTTCTGAAACCCGCTCTTCCTCTAGAATCCATGAATTAACACTAAAGTTTAGTATATAAATCTCTATCATGCCAAAGTCTAGTATATAAACCCGCTCCTCTGCCAAAACCACGAAACTTAAAAACTATCCTCTGCCAAAACCGCGAAACTGCCAAAATTCGAAAATTGGGCTAAGCGTCGAAAATTGGGCTATAGTGACATTGATCAAGTATCTCCTCCAGAAATTTCATCTCTCTAACCCCACTATAAGGACCTTATAGTGGGGTTAGAGAGCTGAAATTTCTGGAGGAGATACTTGATCAATGTCACTATTTAAAGCGACGCCCAATTTTCGAAATTTTGAAGTTTCGTGGTTTTGGCAGAGGAGCGACGATAATAAAACCACGAAAATATATTATATTGGTATCCATAAATTACTACGTAAGTTAGCTCACATTGCTTCACGCCTGAATATAATAAGGTTGGAGCTTATGAGATAAATTCTATGTTTTGTACATCTTCCGTCTTGTGGTGGTGTCTTCCTCACTACTCATACATGGAAAAACATGTTTTTCCTTCTCCTACCTATACCTACCTTTCATCTACTATGTTTCAAGGTGTGTAGGTATTTGAGAGGGACGTTCGGGGGCCCCTTAAAATCTTTTGAAATGTAAGAGTAAAAAATGACAGTATTTAGCCATTTTTATGACAAACACCATGGTACGAGGGTCATCCCAAAAGTAAATTTCCCTATTTTTGAAAAAATCGAAAAAATGCTTTATTGACTAAAATATTTACATGGTTGGAAAGCTGCAGACCTGAACTATTTTTCCACATAGTCGCCGAGTCGTTCCTGGCACTTTGCATACTCTTAAAAAAATCCACAGTCATGCAGCATGGCTATAAGAGCGAATTTCCAAAGAAATAACTGGTTTTATGTAAGATGTTTCTATTTTACTGGATTTATAAAACATTTTGTCTCCTTTTTTGCCGAGTAACAACTCTGTTTATAGCAGTTTTTCCAACGCTGAACATTTTTATGTAATATATTTTATATTCTCATTATTAAATATTATTATTTTTTTTTTTTTAAATATTAGCAACCGAAATTTTTTTGAACACAAACGAACACTAGGTATGACCGGAGGATACTACTATTCACGAACACGATAAATTATATTCCATACAGAGACAAGGGGGATTTTCCTTTCTTCCATGACAAGAACAACAACATTAGGTTTCAGCTTCGGCGGGATGAGATAAGGAGCTAGCAACTTTTTCTTCTTCTTCTTCAGTTGTGATCGCACACCTTTCACGCATTCGTTTTCCGTAACATATTGCCTGTTATTACCTGGAATAGTCCCAGCCAACCTAATATCACGGAATCCCGAATGACCGGCGACAAATAGGCCCTCAAAGGCCTCAAAACAGCTGTTCCAGTAATAGGGGTTGCCTGGTAATAGGTTATCTGGTATTAGGTTACTGGACAGTATTAGGTTATTTGAAGCGGTCACTTTTCAACGCACACTCAACTTTTTTTTACATAATTTCATTTTCGGTGGAAAACGTTTGACCATCTCACGTCTTAGACGACCAGAAAGCGACTTGGACCCTCGAGAAGTGAAAATCGTTGCTCCGAGCTAATTTCGCACGAACGATCTTCCTCGTTGATCGTTCAACGATCATCGCAAGAGTCGTCCCTAGCAAAACGTACCTCTACAGAGAAAATACCCAATCGATTTGTATATGGAGGATTCCAGTGGGGTTCTGAATGGCAAAAGTTGGAGACCAACTATGTTACTAGACACAGTAGCCCAGTTGGATGATTTAATTGTCAGCTTAGTTTGAAATTCCAATGTGCTAATTCCGTACGCTTGGTCCATGAACGGATTTTGAACACTTCCTCCCACCACCACCAGTAAGTCGGAGGTTAGTTACATTGCTGTTATATACGAGTATTTTAATTATTAATTCACAATAATTAGGTGGTGGCAACACTGAATTTATTACAGTTTCTTCGGAGATCACCTGAATAAAAAAGATCTCTTTATGTAGTGGCTGCAGATTTGTTCTGTTTCCCTTGATCCTTCTACATCAATTGATATCTTGGTAAACATAGTTACTTTCCGCAATTTCTCCAATCATTTTCTCGTGACGTCATGTTTCATGGTTTCAACTTTGAGTTTACTATACAATTCAAAGGCACTCAAACAAGCTGAAATAGTTATGACCACTTTTTTCGCATTTATAGGAGGGGAAAAATGTGGCTCCTGTTGAAGATTGTTAACATCCGTAACATCTGTGAGGTTTGAGGCCAGTTTTAATGAGTTGATGAGCGAGAAAAGCTTACTTTTCCCCCCCTGCAAATGATAGAGGGGGGAAAAAAACACCCCTCTCCGCGAAAGTGTTCAGTGAAAACATAGCAGTCGGCCCGAGGGTTCTTAATTAGGTTATTGTAAAGGGAGTTGCTCTCGGCCTATGTTGGTATTTGTTGATGGGCGCAAGAGTGGCCTGGAGAGGTCGTGGTAAGGTGAGGGCTCACTCCGCCCAACTTGGAGTGGTTTTATGAGGACCTACTCCGCTTCCCTTGTTCACCGACAATATAAAACATTCAAAACGCTCGAGTGCACCGCCCCCTACCCCTTCTTCGTCATTCATGCCGAGTTATGACTATTGTTAACGTGGTAACAAGGTGGTTATTTTGTCTTCAACAAGGTTCTTTTCGCGAATTTCCCAAGAAAGTAGGATATGAGATGAATCCGCAATGTTTGAAATATAATAATTATATTAAATTGAAATATAATTATTATATTAAATATACCTAATCTTAAAATTTTCACAACAAGATTTTCACACAAAACTCCGTTTAAAGTAATTCCCAATTAAACATATACGGAGTATTAATGGTGACTCCTCCTCTAATTGAATAGTTCCTAACATCGAGGTTCCGCGAATAATTCCCCCAGCAGCTCAGAGATATTTGAACGGTTGTATAGCTAAGAATTGGCGCATGTATCCGACATATTTTAGACATATTATGTAGTTGTACTTTACCAACATTTTTCCACACAACCTCGTTTCAAGTAATGCCTATATCATTAAGCATTAGATTTCAACTCATATTTATGGTACCTATGTAGGTATTACTAATACAATATATACTTGTATGTGAACCCTATGACACATCATGAATATCTTGCAAAGAAATTTTTCTTCTGAAATTCTCTTTCATTTTCTAGTGAGCAGGACGTGTAGGGGGAGGGTCATTTGTTGCCGGTCCTTCGCCCATGGGTGCTGGGTGTCCTAAGGCGGCCCTCATCAGCCCCTTTTGGGCGTTTACAATCAGGCAACGTTTTGAAACAATTTAGTACTCCTTCATTCATTCATAGTTAATTTCTCATCAACGAAGAATGGTATTTATTTTATTAATTTCTATATTAGAGTTATTATACTAGGAGGAGTGAAATGTTTTCCTTATTTTTTTTCTGATTATTCCTAAAGAGTTATAAGGTAATTCTAGCCCGTCAATACGGTCTCTGGCTACCGATGGGCTACACTATTCAAGTTAAATTTTATTTTATATTTATGGAATTGTAATTTTGTCTGAATGAATCTCTCTCGCACTAAAACCCAAAATTTCGTCAGAATGTGATCGCTACAACTTTTGAGCTCTAGTTCCCAAGACGAATGAAACATTTGATTCCCGAGATCTTTTGAATGAGTAAAAAATAAGAAAAAGCTGAGTCTCAGCCGGCGGCATATAGGAGCAGCCCTGTAGAAATAAACACTACGAGGAAGAAAAAAAATCGCGCTTCAAGGAGAAACGTCGCTCCTGAAAAAGAGAAGGAGGAGAAAAACAAATCCTCCAAAGGTATTAATTGTTATCAGAAGCGGTCCATCTGACAATAACGAGAAGGTGTGCGTTTTTGCCGTGTGACCCGAGCAGCTCGGTCGCCTCTATCGCTCGGCCGATTGCGCGCTTTTCGAGATAAAATCTTCGAATGGGTCATTTGTTGCCGGTCCTTCGCCCATGGGTGCTGGGTGTCCTAAGTCGGCCCTTATCAGCCCCGTTTGGGCGTTTCCTCCGTACAAATTGGGGCTTACGGAGCGAAGTATGGGTGGTATCAAGTGTTGTTTACAGAGGGCTGAATTGTTTTCCAGTACAGTGACACGCCCTGGATCGTATGCTTACGCGATACCATTCGCTTATTCGACCAGAAGAACGTACTTGTACTACATCTTGTATATAAATTTATTCACCACGTTTTTAGATAGGTCCCCCAAATCCCAAATTAACCACGTTCTTGAACTATGTACTTAACTTCAATTGTGCATGCATTTTGTTAAATACTCTCCCCCCCCGGGGGGGGGGGGGGGGGTCGTCCACTAACTTTGTGGGTTTACGTGTCATAATACGTAGAATCAAAATAGTTCGTACAGATTCGAATTTGAAGTGCAGTCCATATCATTTTTGAAGATTTATGAGGGTTCAAAGATGGAACCGACGAATCAGATCAAATTCCGCTCGTATTAAGTATTTGATACCGTCTCCGTACTCACCAATTGAAGATGACGTATTGAAGTTGTGACGACACATACTCGTAGTATAGTTAGTCTAATCCCAAAACAACCTTGTTGCAACCTCGTTGGTATTTCACGAAAAATGTTTGCACCTCAGCATAATATTAGCTGATCTTTTCCACTCTACCCTGTTTTCCCCTCGTTTTGGCCATCGTCGGACTTTTATTTTTTTCTTTTTTTTTCATATTTCATTTTATATTTTAATGGGAGCGAAAGTAGGGTCGGAGGGTCCGTAAACATTTTAACGAGGGAGAGTGAACAAGGGAGATTTTTCTCCTCCCGTTTTTCTCTCTTGTGCTTATAAGCAAGTTCCTGTCTTTCTCGGTGCTCCACGAAAGAGGATTTAGACTGTCAACTATGGGCACGTCGTTTTAATGACGATGATTATTATTAAAAACTCGAGTTGAATAGTGGTGAAAATTTCGACGAGATAATGGTTTTGCGAATCGAAAACATGATAACTAAACCCAAAGAATGATCACAGTTGGGAGCTGTGAAGGAAGTAGCTTACGAAGATTTTTCGTATTAAAATTACTATTGTACGTACTCTAGGTGCTGGTAGTAAAATAAAAGGAACAATATCATTTGGGAAAAGAAAAATGAGGGAGTTACCACATAGAAAGATCACCTTAGATATGCACTACGTAGTGGTGATGCCTCCACGACATATCACTACCTACGCCCGCTTATACCCAGTTAGGGTCTCTTAGAGTCTGTTTGGGTCTTTTTCCTTGTGCCATATCCCTCCATAACGTCTATGTATTTAAGCGTATTAATACGAATGTGATCATTATACCCCTGAATTGAGACTTATACATTAATAGTGCTGCATCATGATCGCTAAGTAAATTGAAGTGGTAACAGTGGAGTGTAGAGACAAAATAATGGGTAATGGCTTCATACATTTGCACTGAAAATATATTGTTTCATTTCTACAGGTGAATGATGAACCTCTCTAAACTTTTTACCGTCATGCAGTCGTAACCAAAATTCAAATAAGTTCAAATAAAATTCAAAATTCCAATTTTCGATGGAAATCTGATATTTTAACAAATTTTTATGTCATTCGTGTTTAGTAAGTTGTGAAAATTGCAAGTGTTCACTGACTTCAAGAATTGTGACATCAGCTGACCCAATTACAAGCACACTGGGCCGTTCATTTTGGTACTCAATGTCGCAAAATACATAATGCCGGTTTGGTTTTTTTTTTCTTTTTCGAATTTGAGTTCACATCTTCTCCCACGGTAATTGGGAAGGTTATCCGATCTGTCACATCCTTCATACATCTTCACTCTCGACCTGTCCCAGGGCGCGAGGAAGCGTTGAGAAGGGGTCTACCGAACCCAGAAGGGTCTCGCGGAGCATAAACCCCCGTGGCTTCGTGTCATGGGTAGCTTCGTGTCCCAGCGAGGTGGGAACCTCAGGTGGCTCGTCGCCGGTAATGGATGGGAGGGAAAGGTCCCTGCCGCAGGATTACTCCTCGGCCATTACCTCTGTTCCTGTAATTACTATCAGTTTGTGTGGAGGTTGGCTTCTACAAGTTCACCATCCTTCCTCTTCGTCTTCTTCATTCCCCTTATTCTTCTTCTTCGGGGGATTTAACGCTGATCAAACCCTTTCGACACGTCTCATTGCCTTTTTTTTCAATTCGGATCCCCAAGGGGCCAACCACGCTGGTCAGCTCTGAGCTGAATGAGAAAACCTTTGGCGATGTGAAGCTGTGGTATCCACATGTCCTTTACTTACACCTCCTCAACAAAAACAGTACCTTTACCTGCAATACCATCCTTATTTTCAATAACAAGCAGAAAAAGAGTAAACAAATGAAAACCAACATAAACAACCATTCAACTCCTTAACCTTCATCCGCTCGCGCTAGCGGTAGATTGCCGCCTTTTTGAGAAACGGAGGCTCATTGACCCAAGAGTGACTTTACTTCTAAACTGTATTGGTTAATTTCTTCTTTTCTTTAAAATTTCCCACACTGAAATGAATGTTAAATTTACCCCGTTGACTAAAGATAACCCAATGTAGCAAAACATCTGTACGTGATGGAGCAAATTGGTTGCTAGATTTGGATTCAGCGAGCCAGAAAACGTATAAATCAGTCAAAACATTCCAGGCCGTTTAAAGTAAATAATTTTACGTGTAGGTACCTCTGCTACCAATGAATTTCCAGCAAAGTTGTTGTTGTTCCCAGAAGGTTTCTTTCCAATGAGCGCTCAGTCGTGTCTCCTTGGTATTACTAGTATCGCCTGGATCAACGGCCATACGCACTCATTTTCTACTTTCACAACGTTCAAGAACTACACACACTGCTCATCCTGTACTGATCTGAGTGATGCTCCCGCAGGGATTTAGAATGTTTTCTCCAAGCAACCTTAAACCATCTATTAACTTCACCTTTTCTCTTTCCTCCATAGTTTTTCCACTACGTCAATATCCTACCTAGCAGTCACAAATATTTATTGGTGTACGATTGTCTCCAACTGCTATATTTCTTCCCACTCATATCGATTCCTGATCCCTCTCATTCATCCTGAGACCGATCAACATGCCCATATTCCCAACAAGGACATTATTCACGAGATGTCTCTAGATTTCCTTCCAAGTGTTTTTCACCTGGCACTCACTGTTGAATACATAATAAACACTCTAGAATATCACATCTTTTATTTTCCAGTTCGCACTTATCCGATTAAACATTTCTTACTCATGTTGCGGATACTTATGATGATAAGACATTCAACGTGATTAATACGCTCAATATCCCGGCACGAATAAAAAACATAACATGAACGATATCATTTGTCTTCATGAATGATTTCAACGATTTATTGATTCATATCATGAATGATATCAACGATTGTGCGTGTTCAGCGCGGAAATCCGTCTTACCCACATTAGGAACTGATCAAAACCCATTGATGAGCAAAATCTAGACGCGATAGGAACTGAAAAAGCGGCATCAAACTGGGTCATACAACCCACTTTTTGGGTCTCGGCCAACTTTTACTCGGAGCCGGGCAATTCAATTAAGCCGCGCCTTCCGCGCCCACCGCTTTCAAGTTGGCTCGGAAAATCTGACTACCATCCGCCTTGTGCTTCCGTTTCTAGATAACTTTGTGGTCGGGTAACAAAAGGTATCCATTTAGCTGTAATTAACATCCAATTAGTGTTAACTGCTTTGCTAACAAGTGAGTATTGTTCTATTTTTTACAACGTTCTTAGGTTTGGAAACAAGACACGTGAGTTGTCTGCGTAACATTACAGGTCGCAATACTAAAATGGAGCGAGGCTCTCGCTGGAATTAACTGGATACTTATTCGATATACGTTCAATATTTATTATGATAGCCCGGTTTACATTAACTATTAATGTAAACTGGGCTATTGCAATAAGTTTCGAACGTTGGTCAACTAATTTTAGTGGTGTAACTGAAAGATGGTTATCGAAGAAGATATAGAGACCATTACAAGGGACCTGAGGTACAAAATGGGTCGCCGCGAAACTGGAGGGGGCAAGGGATTGTTGGAAGGTTAATAGCATGAGGTAATGCCCTGCATCATGCAAATAGTCGTCGAAGAGAGGACGGCTGATTGGCGCATACTTGGGTGATAACAGGGTGGTTATAATTAATGCCGAAGTATGTTTGAACGGGCTCTGCATTATTCAAGACTCCCGAATGGGATGGGAAGGGGTCTAGAGAGGAAGGAAGCTAATCTGCCGGTTTGAAGGGCCGAGGGAAAGCGGATCCCGGCCTATCTGAGTTTTGCGTGTCGAGGGAACTAAGGGAATCCGGCTGACTAGCAGCACTCGACTATCAGCTACTACAGACGATCCCTACTTGGGAGATACTCTATACAATGTATAGAGTATCTCCCAAGTAGGGATCGTCATAAAAACGTTTATGTCATAAAAACGAGTCATTCTAAGGTGCTACCGGAGGTCACAGTGCATCGCCAGCGAGTAATTTCGACAAATAACTGGTTTAACCGTTTGATCTACACTCATATTGATGATTTTTTTCTCTTGTTTTGCCTCTTCAAGTTTGAAACCACTCATGGACACTTAAATAAGGTCAAGTTAATTAGAAGGTATACGCAATATACGTATACTCGTACGCTAAAAATTCAAGTTTCTATATAAACTATTATTGGCAAACTGTAGCGCCGTTGTGATGCCAAGAACAAAACAGCAAATTCAAAATGAATTTCTTGTAGGGAATATGTATACTATTAGGGAATCCTCAAACCTCCCGTACTTGCAATATGCATTATATATATATTTTTTTAAAACTTGAATCCTGGCTATTTGTGAGTTGGTGGCACTTCCCCATATTGGGCATCCGTACAGCCATACCGGTCGTAGTAGGGAGAGATACAGCAGCCGTTTAGTTCCCAGTGACAGTGGAGAATACTTGCCATGGAGGGAGAAAAGGGATCTAAGTCTGTGCCTACACTTATGGAGCTTTGTGCTTATGTGTTTAGAATACGTTAGCCGTTTGTCAAGTATTTCACTTCATCCATGGGTGGGATTGGTCGGCCATCGAAGGTGAGTGAAGGCTGCGTGCTGTTGCTTCGGCAGGTAAAGGAAACTAGGTTTGATTCGGGGTTCTACTTGATCCTCCACTTTTTGGCCCGTTTCTCCAGCCGACTGGCTGCAGTGAATTCCTCCAGAACGTACGATTGGGGAGCAGAAAAGAAAGGCGGCATCGTCGGCGAACTGAGCTGTAGTGATGCTCTGTGAAGAGGGCAATTCACTAAAGACAGCAGCTACAGTAATAGGGGCCAATAACTGCATTGTGGCACTCCTGCCTGTATTCGGCGTGGACTGGAGACTGCTGAGTTGTGCTTTTTTGAGGTAGGACTGTATTAGTAGGTAGTAGGTGTCTGGCAGTACGTTTTTTAACTTGTGTAGGAGTCCTGGATGCCCGAATCAGCTGGAGGGTTTGGTGTAAATTGTTCATCCAGTATTTTGGCGAAGAGGTTGGTTTTTTCGGATGGGGAGTTGTACCATGTTCCATTTAGGTTTAGTATGAACCATCGTTTGAATCAAGAAATGCTATCACCTGATTTTTCTCTTCGTTTCGCCAGTTAGCAACAGCTCTTTCCCATTCCCTATTGAATGCTCTCTTTCGGCTTTCTTTTCGTCCAAAAGATCGCTTATGTGTCGGGGTCCGCAATATGAGTTATCTCGATGAAAACTTATTGATACCCACCTACTTAGATCACAATATCCTAAATACACTCTGTATTGGCACCGTTAAGACTTTTGAAATTATATGCAACTCGTTCAGAGTTGTTCATTATCAACGTTACCTACTTCTCCGCCTGAAGAAAAAACCTTCATCTCAGTGATAAAAGTTTCGTTCTGTAGATAGAAAAGTTCCACAGTGAATCACTCTTTCCGCCGACCGATAATGACCCTTCTTCCACACCGAGAAAAAACTTTCCCTTGTTTTATCACTGAAGCCCCACTCCTTAACACGGTCCTTCTTTATTCCTTCTCCTTCACCCTCTTGGAAACGACTGCAAGTTTCGGAAGCTCAAAGATGTCGCCTGGGAGACTTTGGAATTACGTCGCGTTGTTTCCATAAATTTCTGTTGCTAATAAACGAAATCCATGCAAAATAATGCAAACTGGGCTCGGGAGGGTCTAGAGAATCTGTTGAGACAATGAGTTGATATTGCAGGTTTTTCCCCTCAGCTGAAACGATTAAAAAGAGAAAAACGATTATAAGCATCCTTTTCACTGCTATTTATCACAGAAGGAATTTCGTTTTTCGTTCGTATTTTCATTTTCAGTCTACCGTGATAAGATTGCAATCGAATTATTGTTGGAAATCTTTGACAGTCTAACACGAATCGCTTATAAATGCTGTCTACACAAGGTGATCACTTGAGTATTGGATCGAGCAAATAATTCGGATACCAAAACTACAATACATGAAGATGTAACAATCTGCCCATTTTGTGTTCATACGCAATGTGAGTAAAATTGAGAAGTGACATTTAAACTTCTTTGTCGATGAATTGCTTGGAAATCCTACTCCGAGCGGGAATAAAGGATCAACAAGGATCAATTTCTTATAAAGGAAAATGAAAAAATGTCGGATCATTGCCGAAGACGGGCGAATCCACCAACGCGGTTTGTTAAATTTGATGTATAGAGAGTATGGTAAATTAGGTCGTCCATTTACTGTGGATTATCTGAGATTATTATTAATCTTGCAAATCCAAGGGATCCCGCCTCCGTGCGGATGCATGAGGAGCTAGAGATGCGCACTATTAATAATTGGCAGAGCTTCGGCAGAGATAATGGCGAGGAAATGCGCTCGGATATGCCCTGGGACAGGAGGCTGGAGGGAGGTTGGTTCGTGTTTCTGAGCGGTTCGGAAAGCTGTATCTATTATTTATGGTGCCCCGGGAAATGGAGCTTCCCGGGGGCTGAGGTGCGGCGCGGAGGGAAAACGCTAACAAGCTCTTTTGTCGCGTCACTGCCAACTGAGGTGCTCCGTTTGGAGTCGCCAATAATGATGATTTATCTGCCAACAGCGTTTACTGCTTGTTAATAACTCACTTCGGCAGAGATGGTAGGAGCCGATTGGCAACAAAGCGAATCAATTTATCTGGAGAAAAAAAAGATCAGGCTTACGATTACGAATACTGAATGTTCCTGTGACATGGAGAAACCACTTGGAAACCGAATCACCCGTAAGACCCTGCCGTACATGCCTTGGGTGGAATCATCCCGCAGACGTAAAGCCTGTATGGGAAATGATTTTCATCTATTTATCTTTGTGATACCGTCCAAATAGCTGATGATGAAGATTCATACAACTGGTAGCGTCATAACATACGTCTAAATCGGGAAGTATCTGCAGTGGTTATAATTAAACCGAAACTAAACAAAATACATACGAGGGTCGTATTTCGAATAAAATTTTGAACATTATACGAGCATAATGTTCAAAATCCTTCAATCCCAACGCCAGGCTTACCTATTATTTATATCTCCATCCATGTTAAAACTGAGATGTCATCGACAGAAACCTACTTTGGTGTTGAGAGCTTGGCAAGGCTGCCAATAAACCACAGCCAAATTTCTGTAATCCATACTTACCACTCTTATACCATCCATGTTCTATTATCAATTATATTTATTGCTATTTAATGTGTGTTAACACCTTCAATCAATTTTGATTTATTATTCATTTATCATTGTCAGTTATAACATAATTATCTATTTACGCAAGTGATACTTATTCCAAGAGTAGATACCTTTACCTTCTCTCAACAGACGAAACACTGACTATCTGAAGCAAGTGCTGGCTCATTAGTTACCAAGCAGCCATATTGAGCATCACATTGTTGCCGCCCAACCAAATACGTTATCCTAGTTCATCCAGTTAGTTACCCCATTTAGATCTGTGATACTAGTGGAAACGTGATCTGTGAGTGGCTTCAGTTCCTATAAATGCTATCTACCTGTGATATCCAAACTCCAGCTACACTCTGTCTAGGGCTGCAGCAGAGTATGTATACAGCAGAGTATGTATAGATGAAGATCTCAGCATGCAAGTGTATACGCTGAGATCTTCAGTTCAGTATACTATTTTCCAATACTGTTCATTTTCTGGATTCTTCTACCTACCATCTTCTTCTGTCAACTATCGTTGCTGGAGTTAGTGAACCTGTCTATTTCCAAGTCTTTATGTTAACTCCATGTACCTGTTGAATCTATCTACGTGTCTGACAAGAAAATTCTGACTACTCAAAATCGTCGTAACTACTCTTTCAAAAAAACTCCTGTAAATTGACAAATCTCATGATAATGTTTTCCTTTAATAAGCTTTTCAACAGTATTGTTTACTTGGAGATTATAATGTTCCCTCCATCGAAAATTTAAGTTTAAACGCAAAAAACGTTAGGCGATTTTTTTGCATCGACGATTGGATCACCCTTCATAACCACTTATCGTTGCTAAAATAATACTTACCTACAACATTGGTATGTCCGTCTGTCGGAAGTGTTGTTCACTACAGCAATTTTATTCAATTTTTGTTCATACTTGAAATTATGTATACGTGATATCAAAAAAATATTTTCAAGTATGAACAAAAATTGAATAAAAGTGCATATTCAACAAATGAATCCGCTTATCAATATTGCTCTATAACGCCATGCCAGTTCAAAAAAAACCACCATTTAGTAGGGCTAGAGTAAAGTACCGGCGAAAGTATCTCACGAAAGTACCGACTTTATGAAAGCAGTCATTCTAAATTCGGATATTATGAAAATTTCGAAGTGTACGATGATATTTGATGGCGAATAAGAGGCGTGGCGTTAAAAGAGGCTCCCTTAGTGTCTGAGGAGGAGCTGTGGAAATAACCCCACAACCTGCAAAAATGATAATCTCGCGCGGTGTGAAATTACGACGAAAGGGGCGTTAGGCTCGTTACGAGAGGAGATAGTAGAGAAGAAATAATAATGTGAGATGGAGGAGGGAGGATTGAAAAGAAAGAACTGACAAGTGTTTACACCCTTTCTTTCCTGTTCTTCCGTGCTCTATAACAAGGCTGGAGTGGCGGCGCTAAGGCCGCGTATCGCATCCACCTGACACGGTTGAAGCTCCCACCCAATTGGCAGTGCCTCTCTCTCTTCCCCCACATAATTGCATCAGGGCTCAAGGATGGCTCTCCTTCTGATCCAATTTGGCTGGTTTGCGAGTTAGGTTCGTGGCTTCCCCTTCTTCGCCTTGTCGCTCGACCGTTCTGCCCTTGACTAATTTCCTTTCGGAAAGACATTTTCAGCGGAGGACATGCGAGAGTAACATTTTGATCGATCACAAATCGATGGAATGAATAAGGCTCATACGTGTATAGACCATCACTGAGAGGTAGACCATCTGGTCAATTATTTGAACAATATTTCCGCACAGAATAGTGATTTAGACAGAACGGAAAATTTTGCAGCGTTTTAGGGCTGTGATGACGATAATTGAAATGCACCGAAAAATAAATTTATTTAGCAAGAAATGGAACAACGTGAATATACCATAATAATCATATTTATAATATTGCCTTTTGTGCAACCTTTAGTGGGTTCATAAGGGACGGCAGTGCTTACCCCCCCCCCCCTTCCCCTGATTAAATCTCAAAAATAATAGTACTCTGTACAAGGGATTTATACAGAACTGGAAGGAATTTGAATTTTGACGCATTTTCGCAGATTGTAGAAGAAATAGTTAAATTTCAATAGGCGTTAGAAGAGATGCGGGATATGTGGCTCCCACCGGAGGCCTTCATCAATCATGATGCCCAGGTACCGTGCAGAAGCAACTCTCCAACACGGGGGACACAAAATCATTCGGTATTGGGAAATTGGTTGTGGTGGGAAAATTTTAATTAGAGGGTAAGGCGACAAATGTTTCATATAAAGTTCCTACTTTTCAAATTTTCAAATGTATTCATTTTTAGGGATAAATCATTAAATATGAAAAAACGAGAGTTAGCGTTGATCATCCAGAATTTGGGGATAGCAACATGGTGGTTTCACATTAGAATGAACTAAACCATTTAATTAACTATTCAGAGAGAACGGTTTCCTTTGGAAAGGTGAGCCTAGAGAGGGCCGGAGCTCAATGAAATTTGCCTGCCCTTTGTGCGGGAACACGAGGCGGCGTTAGGGTTGCCACTCTGGGTTTACTTTCTCAATGTAAAGTGAGATCACAGAGAAGAGATCAAGACTTCCAAGAGGGAGGTTTTCCGGCCGCTAGATATATTCCAGGGGCCCCTCTCAGCGGTAGCGGTGACCTCGCCAGCTACTGGGTTTCACTTCTGAAATATTCACAGCGACGGGGAGTTGGGAAGGTACGCAATATCCCGACTAGGCGTTCCTTTTCAAAGCTAGAGAGTGGGGCAGGTGAATAAATATCCAACTGATCACACCGGAGGAGGTGCACCTTGTTATCATTCAAATGTTTATTACAGGGTCAACTAAGTACCTGATAACATTAGCATAGGAGCAATTTACACATCACCGTGAAATACCAAGATAAGCGGTACTGGAATGGTGTCCTTATCCGGTCAGGGCTGAATAATTAATTTAGTTCACCAGGTTTCATCAGCGAACCTTTTGTATGACACCACATAAATGTAACACAACGAAAGACAAGAAACTGTAACTGTAGTTACTCAGCAAGATCATACTGCCAGGTTTCTCGCTTTGTAGATACAGCCCCCCCCCCCCCCACCGGTTGGTTTCGAGCTGCTCTCACAACAACCAGCTGCTTGTTCTCGGCCTGTCACTACTCCTGCAAACATACCAGAAACAACTGGAAACACTGGTTACCCGTTGTTCATATCCGCTCTCAGAAATGCTCCACAACTCTACTCCGACTATTTTGGAGCTAATGGGCTCGCTGGAACAACCTCATTGATGGAGACAATCAGCAGATGAGCAGATACTAACCGTGTATCACTGAAGGATACGTAGCGAGGACATGTGTCACTCATCCTTGCCAAGGAATTACTTTTAAACCTTGAACTGGGTGGCAACGAGCTACAGACCTTTCAGAAAAGAAATTTCATGAGAACTTCCAATTCATGAGAACTTCTTCCAAATCTGTAGGACAGAGATGGGGATACAATTTCTGAACCCGTATAGCTTTGTAAGTTCAAGAATTTTGAAATTTTTTGGGAGAAGAAGCGACCTTGAATTAGGCAAGAAAATCACTTACCTAGATAGTTAATCATGAGGTAGAGCATAGTTAGAGGAATTAATCAGACAAAATTTGGGTCCTGCCAAGAAATGCTGGGTACGTATGGGAACTGAGTGAAATGGCTTCCTATGGCCCGTGATGTGGTCATTATTTTTCTTTTTTTAACGTGGAAATCTACGGATCACTTTATTCAGACCTGAATAGAGATGGTTGAGGGGGGAGAAAAAGGAAGAGTAACGGCGTGCCGGGATTTACTGCGATGAAAAGGTATTAGAATTCAACGGTAGAGGATCTGATACGACTGCGGAATGATCAACGATGTAACTCCTGGAGTATTTTCCCTTGTTCGGGCGAAGGAGCTGAGGCTGTTGCCTCCTCTTTCTCTCTCATAACCAACTGCCCTACATCACCTCGCCAACTCAACATAAAAGTGTCTGCAACGATGAAGATCTAATTTGATTCAGAGCCACCCCCGGGGGCCTTTTTAAAATTCAGTAACCCAATAAGAGTTGTGAGATCTTTATACCTTTGATTCTGTATCGGTGGTGGAAAACGAACCATTTATCAGGGTCCAGGGTCGTAGTAAGCTTTTCCAAAACAAATTGTTTACCGCAGGTGTTACAGAAGAGTTTTTTGGACACATAGTATTGATGGAGCAGAATCATGAGTATCCTCCAGCTGACAACGCACACTGTGCTTAGGATCCATGATACTGCAAACTCAGTAATAAAGTCCACTACTAGGAACAACACATATGTTATTTTTGTCGAGAGTTTTACCAGAAATTATGTACTTAACCAAATACGAAGTGTGAGAGTCCAGCATCTGGAAATATTTAGATATACCTATACTGTCATGATAAGGTTTCAAACGATATTTTCGATGTCCAAGTGAACAGGGATCTCAAGACCCTCACGCTTGTTCAAACTACTCCACAAGGTGCAGCGTTGCAACTAAGTTTTGATATAAATCCAGAATGCCAGAAAGGAAAGTTTGTTGGGGGAAGGTACAATATCTTTATAGAAATGTCAGAACTTTCTCTTCTCGAAAAACCGGAGGGTGGCAATGGGATAAAATGAAAATTGATTAACTTTCGAACGAAGTTCGTATTGATTGATTGCTAATAGCACTTTCCGAAACTTCCCTAGTTAGCTGTATGTGTAAGAGGGGACTTTGTGATTTTCTCACCGTTTCACACTACTTCGGCCAACGAACGGCCTTCCTTCACTTAGCTTCACTCTGCGGATGCGCAGTGTTGTTCAGTTCCAAGTTGGAAGATTTTGGGAAGGCGTTTTGACTTGTAAATTAATTACACTCATTTATTCTGGAAAATTTTATAAATACTGGAGAAATTTGTGGGAAGATGGGGGGGGGGGTGGAAGGAGTGTTTGTCGTTCGTAAAGTTCAAATAGTTTTCAAGCGGTTTTGTGCCCTTGGGAACCCTCCAGCGGCTTAATTACCTTCCAGCGGATGTATCACAGATGGCGACGAACAAAAAATGGGATGATGTAATGTAATAAGTTTATACCATAATAGAGGTCGCTAGAAGCACTTCTATTGTGTGCACTGTGGAGGGTTGAATTTTATAGGGACCGAATCTATAACGCCGTATCATCGGTTCTGCGAAGGTGTTAGAACCCATGCTGTGATTGTTTCTCATGTCAGTAGGGGGGGGAACTTATATAGAGCACTTTTTTTGGGTCTTTTCAGAAGGGCGTCGAAGCTGCAATAAAAGGATGTTCCAGTTGTTGGTCTCGAATGGTCTGAGTGAGGGTGACACTGACACTTGTGATCTACATTGCGCTTTAAAAGGGGTAGAGTGTAACACATCTGCTCCGAATAACACTTTGCGTAAGTGGAATAATGAATGATGAATAGATACATCAGTCAACTATAATTTATTTATTAGTGTCATCGGCGCGACGCGGAATTTTTTTGGGAGTGTGCAGCAAGGCCTTTCTCGTTGTACTCGTAGAGAAGTATTGGAAAGTGGACCGACTTATTGAAGCAGACATTTCAAGGGCTGAGGGGAAAAACGTTCTCAGTCAAGTTCTACCTCAACATGAGCTTGAGATGCCATCTAGTAGCAGTTTGAGAGTACTATAACATGTCATAAGCATAAGTTATATTTCTGGTTCGGGGTATTCACACATGGGATGTGATAGGAATATGGGCATGATTAATCAAAAAACATAATATGTTAGTTAAAAATATAATAGTATATTATACTGAGACCCCAAATGACTGGAGAGAGGAATTTAAAAACTGTAGAGTGAAACCCAGTCCTTTACAGATTATTGAATGTGGTAATAATTTTGATTTTATGCATTGGACTATCTATTTTTCTTCATTGTACCCTGTGAAATATAGCAAGTACGTCTTAGGGCAAGTTTGTGATTGTTAACACGAATTTTGAAGAGGGAGACAATAATCAATTTGAAATTGATTCAATTCAACGAGATATTTAGATTTTTTAGGACCTCCTTCGGGTGTTTTCTAAAAAAAGGGAAAGGTGAGAAAACGATGTTAGGCGAAGTGGTTGGCAGGAGACGAGTAAATAGGCCTCGAGGGCTATCAGTAACCCTCTATCCCCCTTCACGACCGACGAATCAAAGGGACCCAGCAGATAAATCAGTCAATGGCGTTAGGAATTTAGTTAGAAACCCAAGTCTGGATAGAGGGCGGTGTTATCTACCCTTGGGGCATCCCAGGAAGAGAAGCTGGTACGCAAGATCGGCCCTACGCCGTGAGGTGTGTGAGAGAGTACGACGATCGGTTGGTTGGGGGCGGGGAGAAGGTCTGGAAACTCAAGAGTAAATCAAGACCCTCGTTTCCGCTTTCCGCTCTTTTCCTTCGGAGATTCTTACTCAATTTCAAACTTCGGAATCGGCTCTCGACCTCAACGTACTGTTCGAGATTATTTATGCAGCTGCAGTAACAAACTACCGTAATAACGATCAGGTACTAACTATCGTAATTGGTGAAGTGTAACATACTTTCGACTTAGGATCCAAAATTCACCGCTAGGACCCATCAAGGAGTCGCTCGTCGGAGGTGTAACAGTTAGTACCAAGCGAACACCTGTCCCAACACCTTCTTGAAAAAAAAAAAAAAAAAATAATAATAATAATAATAATAAAATAAAAAAAATCACTGAGGCAATAGGGAATGACAGTGATTTTAATATTAATTTTTTTCCTGAGAGGAACTTACCTTCAGAATAATTAAGACAGTGGTAAAAAAATTTTTAGGTACTTATTTACTTATTTTTCTGGAGAGGTTTGAAGTCATATTGAGCGGTAGGAGGGAAGCAATTTACGTCACACTTCCCAGGCCAATCAGACTTACTTACTTAGTACTTACTTAGCGGCTCCGTACACCGCTCACTGATTGGCTCAGTGACCGAATTGAAAGTTTGAAGTCTTAGGACAATCTTAGGTTAGGCTGATTTTGAAAACGTCGTAGAAAACTCACAACGCCATTACAGGTTTTCATATTTTAACAGATGCAAGACACGATAATGCTTTATTGAAATAGGTATAAAAGGTATTTTTGCCAAAATTGCCATTTAAGTGGTTTTCCGGTAAGTGGTTGTAGACTGTGGGTATCGAATTATTCACTGACACACTGGCGTTCCCTATATATAGCAGCTTCAGGAACTTGCACGAGTCCTATACCCAGCTTTAGTTTTCTCATATGTGAAGAGACACGAGGTCGTATGATGGGGAGAAAACTAATGACGAAATCACGAAAAAGAATGACCGCTAGTTATATTAGAATATTAATTCTATACTGTACTTCCTATAGCGTCTCAAGTTACGAACTCGCTTGTTCTCAATTTGATTGAATTTTGCGCGATATTTAGGTGGCTGTATTGTACGGTAGCTGGTCAATCAGGGCAGGGAACTTTGCTGTGTAATTTACCCGCCACAGAATTTTGGAATTGTTCACTAACTTCTCCAGCGTTATACACCATCTCCCGTACTGGAAATGTTCCTTAGATGGTTTGATTATAATCACAAGTTGTGTTTAGATAATGAGACTTGAGAACGACACTGACAATTAAGGATAAACCTGGCGTATGTCTCATTAATTTGCAGGACTCCAACAACAATCGCATGACCGAACTGATGCGATATTGCTTCTCCGGAGTTTGGATAGTTACTTTAGGGCTAAAAAACTAAGTAACTGAGTAGTTTAGTTAACAAATTGACTTTGAGTTCAAGCTTCTCCAAACTGTGTTTGGGCCCATAACCAACTTACCCCTCCTTCACGGCCTTCTAGATTGAGAGGAGCCAATGATTGGAAACCGTTCTGACCAATCATAGAGGCCTTGGATGACGGAAGGGGGTAGGAGTTACTTGGCGCGCACTCCCGGCCAATCAAGTTACTCTCCCTCTCTTCATTCTGTCTCACTCTATCTCGACCATAAACTCAATAACACAACTTAACTCCCTCCACCACAATTAAACCCTCGCTTTTCCTTCAGGTGACACTACGCAATGTTAGATTTTGATCACCGTGGATCAATATCACAACAATAGATCAGACAGTTGATGAGAAGAAATCGGCTACAAATTATAATAGGTCAGAAAAAAAATCTGATCATTACTTACTATATTCTACCGAACTGAATCTGTAAGCCTCTTCATCCTTGAAATCTTTAATGACTTTAAAAAACCAGATTTTAATTAGATCTGTGAGCTTTGGATTTAAACGGCTTAAAAGCGTTAAAATCAAGGCAATAGAATCTGCAAGTTCAAAAATAAATAATGAATAAATACAAATAAAGAGGATGAATATAAAAAATCCGCAACCGGAAATACTACGACAGGAAATTTTGAGGTTTTCTCGCAACAAGTGGGCCTTCCCTCTCTCCATCCACTTGAATATCTTGAGGGAAGAAGGAATGGGAGGATGAGGTTTGAAAAGAGAAGCCCGCGGTCTAATTTTCCTTCCAGAAATCTGAAAAGGGATGGTAGGAGATGGGATTGTAGGGGGAACGAGGCATATCCCGAGAACCATTAGGGATATCCCTTTTAGTCCCGAGAAATGAGCAGCTGGGAGGAGCCCGTACCCGGCACAAGGGAAAACGAGGCCCGCCGGGATCATTAAAGACTTGCTTTTCACTTAAATGGGCTTAGCAAAGAATCAAAAGGAGATGGGGAGGAGGAGCTTTTCTCATGATTTAGTGAAAATTTTACAAATCCCTTTCTCTCTGTACTTGGCCCCATCTAAACTTGATCCTTGAGTGGAAGGATAACAGAATCATTAGGCGTAACGCACAATGGTGTACCTTTTAGGAGACTGCAGGTGCTCTAAACCCTAACGAAATGTGATTCAAGTAGTCAGGTGTAGCTGGTTTAGCTGAGCTCTGGGATTTGAAATTCTGATTGGGTCTTAAATTTGAGGGAAGGAGCTCGTTTGGTATGGTGTGGTAAATATGGGAATAAATAATCATAATTACATTGAACAACCAGTGCACTGTTTCCTGATGTGGGCTGTACAATTGGCTTACAGTGCAATTTAACTGGACCTAGTAGTGGTACCTACATGGACACTATGGACACCACGATAGATACACAGATATACTTGTCGCTGGATACAGAACGTGAGGGCTCTCAATGGTCAACAAAATTATAATCCAAGAACGGAATGAATTTCAGTAGTTCAAAGGACTGGTGGAATGAAGATCATGCGAAAAGGTGAATGGGAAAAGATCAGGATGAGATGAAGCGTTGAGGCGGGCGATGCGGAGAGATATCTCATCAATCATCAAGAACCAAGAAAGAACAGAGACAGAAAATAGGTCAAAAAAGAGAAAGATTGATAAAGACTTTTACAAAAGAGGGAAGGAAAATGAGCGGAATGGAAGGAACCCCTCTAACTAAAAGAGGGTTCGAACTTTTAGGAACAAAAGCCGAAGTAAAACTGACCGTTTGATAGGAAAAAAGGATATCCACTGACCGAAGGGCTTCAGTCTTTCAACGTCTTTTGGCTCTCCCTACTCGTTGTTTTCCTAACAATGCCCAATCGTTTCTAGGGGTTTTTTTCCATCCCTATTATTTTCCGTCTGCATCAAAGCAGGAAACATCTGTTGATTGTTAGGACGTGTAAGGTGGCAGTCGTTTCTTGAAGAGCAAAAAGGTGAGTCTATTGAAAAGGACATAAGAGAGATTTCGCAGAGTTCTGTATATTATTGATTTAATGAGGAAAATAACATCCCAGTCGACTCTGTCTGTGTTGGTCAACGAAGGACCATCTTATTCAACTCAGTCTATTTGATAGGTTCATCATTAAGGTGAAACATAGGTTCATCATTCACGTTTGTCCTCTTGGCCCGTACAAAGACAAGTAGTTACATGTTTAATAATAATAATAATAATTATTATTATTATTATTAAATAATTATTATTTCACTCGTATGCTGACGAGTAAATTTACTTATTACGAAGAAATGTTATTATTCGTAGGTTTACGAGTGAAATCCACTGTCAATTTTTTCACTTTTCGGTTGTTGGCTACTCCTACGAGTATTTATATTATACATTATAGGTACGAATCTATAATTATTATACGAATATATTATTATACATGTATTTTTCAACGCCCGATCGATTGGTGACGTCAGCTTTTAGATCAAAACAATAGTTTCCATGTAATTGGCGAATCACCAATCGATCGTGTGTTGTAAAATACAAAGGAGTAGCCCCAAATCGAAAAGATAAAAAAAATTTACTTAGTAGATTTCCGGTATAAGTCGACGTATTGTATTGCCTGACTTTGGTATAAACCATATAAGGCCTTCAGAATTAAAAGTGGATCACTTCAGGACCAAAATCAATCTCTATTCAAGTCAAATATAGAAGAAAACCATATTAAATACAGACAATTCTTAATAGGTACCAAAAACTGTAAAAAATGAATATTAATAACGCTGCGATCGCCGAATTATATTGGGCAGTTAGGTGGGAATAAATAAAAGTCCACTGAAAAAAAGAAATTGTAACCTAACGAGAAAATTAATAGTAGTTACGAGCTTTGTTATAGTTTCGAGCTTTCTTGGAGCTACGAACTCGTTTAGGTCTCTCCTGTGAAGTTGGACAATTTGAAGTTATCCTATTTTTATTCTGAAGGCTTCATTATATAGTATAAGGCATGATCATGATCACATCTTGAGCTTCTGATACCGTTGAGGTACGACAATGAAGTCATTGAACCAAATACAGATGAGTAAGGAACGTAATCATATGTATTTAGTTCAATGATTAGGATCAAATAATTCAATATCCAAATGGTTTATCCTGGATCAGACCCATTATCACCATCACAATTCCATGATATGCGTTGATCAAAGGATTCACAGAAACGCACGAGGTTGATTGCATACGAAGTGAATATATCTCCCGGAATCGCACACATTCAATAAGATAACAATCCGTACAGAGAATCGCGCTTGATCTGATTTTGATGTATAGAGAACCTCGAAAGCCATATGCCAACTTAGTTAGGGCCTTTCACGTATGCTCGATGCTAATTAAGGAAGTAATACCTATCTTAATTCATTACCAATCGGGGCTCAGAGCGGGTTTGAGTCCGTTATCGCTCCGCGCAGAAGGGAGCAATGTCAGGGGTAATTGGCAATACGGCCGATGGGATGAGCGCTTCACGAACGGGATCGAGCAGGTGCCGAAGGGTGTGGAGGGTCAACGAGATCTGTCAAACGTACCAAACCATACAAGATTTGCTCAGGTCCAATATCTCTCAGGCAAATTCGCCCAATTTCCATGGAGAGGACGAATCGACAATCCTCCATCGACAGCCCAGGAGCTTCTCATTTCACAACAGTAATTATTCCGATTGATATCTACCGTTAAATTCGCTTCCTACACCGCTCTAACTGATAGAAAAAAGTTGACTTCATATCGACTCGAGGGGTTTATTTGAGTTCGAATGGACCTTCAAGAAGAGCAATTGTCGACTCAAATACTTCGTGAAAACGAAAAAAAGTTGACTTCATATCGACTCGAGGGGTTTATTTGAGTTCGAATGGACCTTCAAGAAGAGCAATTGTCGACTCAAATACTTAGTGAAAACGAAAAAAAGTTGGTTCATATCGACTCGAGGGGTTTATTTGAGTTCGAATGGACCTTCAAGAAGAGCAATTGTCGACTCAAATTCTTCGTGAAAACGAAAAAAAGTTGACTTCATATCGACTCGAGGGGTTTATTTGAGTTCGAATGGACCTTCAAGAAGAGCAATTGTCGACTCACATACTTCGTGAAAACGAAAAAAAGTAGACTTCATATCGACTCGAGGTGTTTATTTGAGTTCGAATGGACCTTCAAGAAGAGCAATTGTCGACTCACATACTTCGTGAAAACGAAAAAAAGTAGACTTCATATCGACTCGAGGTGTTTATTTGAGTTCGAATGGACCTTCAAGAAGAGCAATTGTCGACTCACATACTTCGTTAAAACGAAAAAAGTAGACTTCATATCGACTCGAGGTGTTTATTTGAGTTCGAATGGACCTTCAAGAAGAGCAATTGTCGACTCACATACTTCGTGAAAACGAAAAAAAGTAGACTTCATATCGACTCGAGGTGTTTATTTGAGTTCGAATGGACCTTCAAGAAGAGCAATTGTCGACTCACATACTTCGTGAAAACGAAAAAAAGTAGACTTCATATCGACTCGAGGTGTTTATTTGAGTTCGAATGGACCTTCAAGAAGAGCAATTGTCGACTCACATACTTCGTGAAAACGAAAAAAAGTTGACTTCATATCGACTCGAGGTGTTTATTTGAGTTCGAATGGACCTTCAAGAAGAGCAATTGTCGACTCACATACTTCGTGAAAACGAAAAAAAGTAGACTTCATATCGACTCGAGGGGTTTATTTGAGTTCGAATGGACCTTCAAGAAGAGCAATTGTCGACTCACATACTTCGTGAAAACGAAAAAAAGTAGACTTCATATCGACTCGAGGGGTTTATTTGAGTTCGAATGGACCTTCAAGAAGAGCAATTGTCGACTCAAATACTTCGTGAAAACGAAAAAAAGTAGACTTCATATCGACTCGAGGTGTTTATTTGAGTTCGAATGGACCTTCAAGAAGAGCAATTGTCGACTCAAATACTTCGTGAAAACGAAAAATGTTGACTTCATATCGACTCGAGGTGTTCATTTGAGTTCGAATGGACCTTCAAGAAGAGCAATTGTCGACTCACATACTTCGTGAAAACGAAAAAAGTAGACTTCATATCGACTCGAGGTGTTCATTTGAGTTCGAATGGACCTTCAAGAAGAGCAATTCTCGACTCAAATACTTCGTGAAAACGAAAAAAAGTAGACTTCATATCGACTCGAGGTGTTTATTTGAGTTCGAATGGACCTTCAAGAAGAGCAATTGTCGACTCAAATACTTCGTGAAAACGAAAAATGTTGACTTCATATCGACTCGAGGTGTTCATTTGAGTTCGAATGGACCTTCAAGAAGAGCAATTGTCGACTCAAATACTTCGTGAAAACGAAAAATGTTGACTTCATATCGACTCGAGGTGTTCATTTGAGGTCGAATGGACCTTCAAGAAGAGCAATTGTCGACTCAAATACTTCGTGAAAACGAAAAAAAGTAGACTTCATATCGACTCGAGGTGTTTATTTGAGTTCGAATGAGCCTTCAAGAAGAGCAATTGTCGACTCAAATACTTCGTGAAAACGAAAAAAAGTTGACTTCATATCGACTCGAGGTGTTTATTTGAGTTCGAATGAGCCTTCAAGAAGAGCAATTGTCGACTCAAATACTTCGTGAAAACGAAAAAAAGTTGACTTCATATCGACTCGAGGGGTTTATTTGAGTTCGAATGGACCTTCAAGAAGAGCAATTGTCGACTCAAATACTTCGTGAAAACGAAAATACTCTGCAAATTCTTGACACAACGGTTCATTACAGGGTTCGTGCCGATTTTCAATTTTCAATTTCCCTGACTTTTCCCTGATTTCCAGACAAAAATTTCGATTTTTCCCTGACTTTTCACAACGTTTCAGGATCCTTTAAACAGTAACGTTTTGCATGAATCGAAAATTTTAGATGCGCAAATGAAGAAAAAAACTCTGCAAATTCTTGACACAACGGTTCATTATCTTCTTTGTACAGATCACCCTTCTGTCTAGATCACTAGGTCTAAATGTCTAGATCCTAAATGTTAGATTAATTATTATTATGAATTATCACTAATTATTAATAATTTTATCAAGTACCTACTGAAAATTATTATAATTTATTATTAGGTATTAATCATTCGTATTTATTATTAATTATGCTTAATTAATACGATATAATTCTGGGGTTTTTAATACTACGTCGGTAATAATTTTTCTATAAAAGAAGTACCTACCAACAAACATTCGAAAATACCTTCATTTCCGTAGCACGAAACGCACCTCAGAACAACAAACTCGACATCACTTAAGCCATATGATGTTCCAAAGAGCTTGTTAGTATGAAAATGGACCTGTATTTCAACAGTTTGAGTCACGATCGTGTTGTGAGGCACAATCTTTGAGCCGTCATTGTGAACGAACGGCTGGTCGTACAGAGCTGCGGATGGTCTTAAAAAAATCTACGGAACAAACTCTATCTAAATATGAAATAAAAAACATACCGTTCCATATGAATTTTTCGAGATATGAAATTTTCAAAATTTCAAAATTCGTTTTGAACCCCTTCCCCTTGACCAAGGGTTATGAAAAGTTTCGAGGACCATTGTGGGGCTGGTCGAAACCCATAATAAAAATTTCGTAATTTTAACTCAACGCTAACAGGGCAAAGTGGCGCGGACGGCGTACGGCGGACGGGCGGATTTTGGTTTATTATCTTCGATAATGAACCATTGGAATCGCCCAAAGAAAACATTTTTTTAACCCCCCCTCAAAATTTGTTGGTTTACGTTTCAAGATACGTAGATTCAGAAAATCGAATAAAAAAAAATCCGTCCGTCCGCCGTACGCCGTCCGCCGTCCGCCGTACGCCGTCCGCGCCACTTTGCCCAGTTAGCGTTGAGTTAAAATTACGAAATTTTTTTATGGGTTTCGACCAACCCCACAATGGTCCTCGAAACTTTTCATAACCCTAGGTCAAGGGGAAGGGGTTCAAAACGAATTTTGAAATTTTGAAAATTTCATATCTCGAAAAATTCCCATCAAACGGTATGTTTTTTTATTTCATATTTAGATAGAGTTTGTTCCGTAGAATTTTTTAAGACCATCCGCAGCTTTGTACGACCAGCCGTTCGTTCACAATGACGGCTCAAAGATTGTGCCTCACAACACGATCGTGACTCAAACTGTTGAAATACAGGTCCATTTTCATACTAACAAGCTCTTTGGAACATCATATGGCTTAAGTGATGTCGAGTTTGTTGTTCTGAGGTGCGTTTCGTGCTACGGAAATGAAGGTAATTTCGAATGTTTGTTGGTAGGTACTTCTTTTATAGAAAAATTATTACCGACGTACCTAGTATTAAAAACCTCGGAATTATATCGTATTAATTAATCATAATTAATAATAATTATTATTAATAATAAATATGAATTATTAATACCTACCTAACAATAAATTATAATATTTTTCACTAGGTACTTGATAAAATTGTTAATAATTAGTGATAATTTATAATAATAATAATTATTAATAATGATTAATAATTAATTATTAATCTAACATTTAGGATCTAGACATTTAGACCTAGTGATCTAGACAGAAGGGTGATCTGTACAAAGAAGATAATGAACCGTTGTGTCAAGAATTTGCAGAGTTTTTTTTTTATTCGATTTTCTGATCTACGTATCTTGAAACGTAAACCAACAAATTTTGAGGGGGGGTTAAAAAAATTTTTTCTTTGGGCGATTCCAATGGTTCATTATCGAAGATAATAAACCAAAAACGAAGTTTACTTAAAACAAAGTAAGAGATAGAATCACAAGATAAAACACATAAAAGTTTTGAGTACGTGGTTTACATAAACCATACCTTACAAAGGTAAAGGGGTTTTCGACGCGTATCATGGATTTTTCGCAATTCTGCACCCGATTTGAGATTTTTCCCTGACCAAAATCCAATATCCCTGACTTTTCCATGACTTCCAGTGCCCATTTATATTTCCCTGACTTTTCCATGACTTCCCTGACTTCCCTGACCGGCACGAACCCTGCATTATCTTCTTTGTACAGATCACCCTTCTGTCTAGATCACTAGGTCTAAATGTCTAGATCCTAAATGTTAGATTAATTATTATTATCAATTATCACTAATTATTAACAATTGTATCAAGTACCTAGTGAAAATTATTATAATTTATTGTTAGGTATTAATAATTCGTATTTATTATTAATAATAATAATTATTAATTATGATTAATTAATACGATATAATTCTGGGGTTTTTAATACTACGTCGGTAATAATTTTTCTATAAAAGAAGTACCTACCAACAAACATTCGAAATTAACTTCATTTCCGTAGCACAAAACGCACCACAGAAAAACAAACTCGACATCAATTAAGCCATATGATGTTCCAAAGAGCTTGTTAGTATGAAAATGGACCTGTATTTCAACAGTTTGATTCATGATCGTGTTGTGAGGCACAATCTTTGAGCCGTCATTGTGAACGAACGGCTGGTCGTACAAAGCTGCGGATGGTCTTAAAAAATTCTACGGAACAAACTCTATCTAAATATGAAATAAAAAACATACCGTTTCATGTGAATTTTTCGAGATATGAAATTTTCAAAATTTCAAAATTCGTTTTGAACCCCTTCCCCTTGACCTAGGGTTATGAAAAGTTTCGAGGACCATTGTGGGGTTGGTCGAAACCCATAAAAAAAATTTCGTAATTTTAACTCAACGCTAACTGGGCAAAGTGGCGCGGACGGCGTACGGCGGACGGACGGATTTTTTTTTATTCGATTTTCTGAATCTACGTATCTTGAAACGTAAACCAACAAATTTTGAGGGGGGGTTAAAAAATTTTTTTCTTTGGGCGATTCCAATGGTTCATTATCGAAGATAATAAACCAAAATGAATCTTCAATATTCAAAACGCTTCTTCAATAGATCGTACGATTGAAGATGAAGATTATTTTGACTCTATAATTGCGATTCTTAAAACATCCTTCAGCTCTACTAAAAAACTTAGATTTGCCCATTGTATCATCATCATAGTTGATTATAATTATTATAAGGGCGCGAGGAAATAGGTGTCTAGGAGTTCTTCAACTAGGAGTTATACAACAAAAATGATTCATCCCACCCCTCAGCACTAACGCCATGTTGGCACACACACATCTCACACGGCAAATTTAAGTATTGTCAGTCTCATACCTACCCCGATGTTCGAACCGTCTGTGATGTACGGTTCAGTCCCAAGGCACTGGGCCTCGGGGAAATGTTAGACATAAATTTCTCGAATTCCATTCCTGACATGCTCTCCACTTTACCTTTACCGATCCCATGGGGGGCAATGCCCCTCTCGCGTCTTTTCATTCAATTCTACAAGCTGCCATCCCCTCTCAAACTATACCCTTCCGAAGCGAAGACTGCATACTGGTCAGCTGCAGTTAATATTTTTCTGTTCAAAACTCCAAATTCTCCCGTTGAACATTGTGGAATTAAAGGCCCACTGCTTTCAACTACTATTGATAAACCAAACCTGGTTTGCCGAATGTCTGTTGATCATTATACTTAATTATTTTTATGCGACGTCCGCGAATGGAAAATCAATTCTCATCAATCAATTAATACGCATCGGCGGTTCGCTGGTAGAATGCTCGCCTGCCACAGGTTCGATTCCCGGCCGATGCAGCTTCTAATTCATTATTTTCATTTATGAACTGTTGTAATCCAAGTATTAATAATTAATAGTAATTATTACTATATAGGATATTGGAGTTAATTACTATAGGAGATTTCACATTGGTCAAAATTCCACCTTTTAAGGTTCAAAATCGGATTCAAAACCATCGAAACTCAATTTTTAGCAAAGAAGTCCTTCTGGTTGAGTCATGACAAGGGCGTGAAGAGAGTATGGATGCAAATCGAGAATCGATTATTTGACCCCGATTGAAGTTTTGCATAGGTGCTGTATTATTATTATTATTATTTTTTTTTTTCTCTCATTTACACTTTTATTTTTACTAATTAACGTAAGTACTAAACTACTAAGGGGTGGGTTTAGCGGGATGGTCCGCCTTCGTCATTCTGTTAATAAAAAGCCTCTTCCCAGGTACGGCGTGTGGTGCACCAGTCGTCGTTTATGAGAATGATGAATTTCCAGAGTGTTTTTTGAGGCAACACTATGTTGCGAAACAGGTTGGATAAAATAAAAAAGAAGACGAACCAGAAGTGAGCCAAAACTACTTCAGCCCTCGACCCACAGCAATATTAACAAGATGGCTACCCACAAACTAGACTTGTCCATGTCAAAACTATTTTATGCATTTTTTATTCCTTTTGGCACTCCTTTATCTTCATTAGCCTTGAAATGTAACAATAGGTCTTCACCTACAGACGAAGAGAACCATCGAATTTTTAGATAGTGAAAAAGCAAATAATTATGCGTTTGAAATGAGTACTTGAAAAAAAATCGAATAATTGAACATCGATTATTCAATACCGATTACTTGGTCACATCGATTATTAGCTTAGGATCAATTATTTGATGTAATAAACGATTATTTGGTTCCGATGTTGCATCCCTAAAAGGGAGCGTGTGACGTTCCTTAAATCCGAGCTTGTGTCGTAGCAAAGGAAATCCAAGACCCATACCAGGAGAGAAAAAAAAAATCCAAATCTAAATAATTTATTGATGCCAGTTTTTAATTATGAACTCAGCATATTTTGTAGTTTTGTTTGAACTAATTTTCATGAGCCTTTAGATATCCTCCTATAAATCTCTTGTAACAAGGTTGCAACGGTGTCCTAATTGGTGTTTCTATGGTTCGGTTTGTCCATAAATATGTATCCCATCCTCGTCGCCAATGAAATATTTAAAAAGTAAACCTCCTCGTTTGGAATTAAACAATAGAATGAACTTTTATTTTGCTTGATTCATTGGTAACAGTAACCATGCAATAGTGTTAATAATCATAATTAACATGGTAATCCTACAGTAGGAAGATCTGTCTTGAGATCAGAGATATGAAGGCAATGAGCAAATCAGTTGTGTGATAACATCAGCTATCGGTAAGAATATTCGCGTCTTTTGAGCACTGTTCTCCGACCCTCGAATTTTCATTTTCTCTTCCACCGCGGTCATTCCGTGAAAAAAATCAACATCGCGTCCTTCCGTATCTGTTGTTGCCTAGCTTTATCCAATTAGAGAGGAGCAATTAAGCCCCAAGGGCATTAAAAGTGGCCTCTACCCATCCTTTACCCCCACGAACCCATCACTGAATCCAAACGTAGCCAATACGTAAAACACTGAATTCTAGCTTTTTTTTCAACTGGATTGGGCCCTTTCGTCAGAATTATTTGCGTAGGTCCAGATGGCCGTTTTCACACACTCCGCCTCGCTAAGTGCGAGCCGAAAAAAAGCGAGGTTTTATTCGTTTTTCCGGCCCACTCTTCACGAGCTTTTATACAGTTTTTTCTCCCTCAGTCCAAGGTGGGGAAATGGGTTTGATGGTTGATGGTCTGGGGATTAATTTAAGCGTTTTGTTTTTGCTGCAAAATAATTCTGTAAAAACGAGTAGTGTTTGGGTTTCGGGTGGAAACCCGGGAGGTGGAATATTTATCGACACGCATTGACGGATGGGATACTTCCACATGAAATAAGGCTATTTATATATAAGCGCTTCTACACGGAAATCATTGGGTCGACTTCGCGCGAATCGAACGGAGAAATGTCAAAATTAGTTGAAATGAGTCGGAAATGATTTATAAGTGAAAAGTTTGCTTAGAAACGCAAACTCCTAAAACATTTCGGGGGAAAAATACGGGGAATTAGTAGGATTAATTAGTAAACAACAAGTGTACATAACTGCAAATTAAAGTGAATGTTACTAAACCAAACATAAGGAGTGTACTTACCAGTGACTATCATCCAAGTACCGAAGTACAAAATCTGAAATTATTTCGTAAATGAAATGAATTTTTTTGACAAAGTTGAAATGAAGGATGACGTCTGTTTTAACGGTTTGTTATTCTGTAATCGTGAAACAAAAGTAAGTAATCACGCTCCAAATTTGAGCGTAATCGAACGGTAAATTAATACGGCTAGTATACTCGTACTTTAGGATACTCCTACGTAAGGATGGCCATCGGTAGCCAACATATCGATATTTCGATATTCGATAGTATCGGAGGTAAGGTACAGATGACGATATTTATCGTATAGCTCAGTATCGATACGTTTTGCAACCGATCAAAAGTATCGATATTTACTAGATTAAATAGATACCTACGCCCAATTGTAATGTCAATTTTCCGGCAATGAGCTTTCGACTATAGTTTGCATATTTATTTAAACATATTGATTCGCTGCTACGGAACTTTATCTTCGCCAGTTATCATCGTACAAAAATCGTTTACCACTCGTTGGATAGCTCTCGATTTACCTAACCATATTACGTTAACCACTGCGGAGTGCGTGGCCGACAAGCTGCGGTATGAGCGTGATTGTTTAAATAATTGTTTACACACAGGTGATCATTCTCAATAATTTATATTGTCTATACGAATGCAAGCTTCATAATTTATGATGAACCCTACAATTAAGTATAACAACTACGCTACTGGGGTAGGTGATGTAGCATTGTTCGAACGTTGTTGAATCACTTCTTTAAAGACATAAAATGTCCCAATCAATGTGTTGCAGACTCGTATGCAAGCATTTAATTCTCGACTGTATCAACAACAGGATGGAGTTGACATTTTCATGTCTTTGCTTTGGCACATAAACTGAAACGGGAAAAATTTGTTTCCTTGATTCACCCTTTCCCTCAGACCACGTCAGAACACAAGCGACAGGCGGGCCACTACGTCAGACGCACCTATGACGCACGAGCGTATGACGTCAGACGGCTGGCCGGAGGCCAAATAGTACGTCAGAGTCTATGACGCACGAGCCTATGTCGCACGAGCCTATTACGTCAGACGGCTGGCCGACGGCCAACAAGTACGTCAGAGCCTATGACGCACGAGCGTATGACGTCAGACGACTGTCAGGAGGCTAACTAGTACGTCGAAGCCTATGCCGTAAGAGCCTATGACGTCAGACGGCTGTCCGGAGACCAACAAGTACGTCAGAGCCTATGACGCACGCGTGTATGACGTCAGACGGCTGGCCGGAGGCCAACAAGTACGTCAGAGCCTATGACGCACGAGCGTATGACGTCAGACGGCTGGCAGAAGGCCAACTAGTGCGTCACAGCCTATGCCGTAAGAGCCTATGACGTCAGAGGGCTGGCTGGCTAGGTGATCGGGTTTTAATAAGCCTCTGGTTTAAGTATGTTTACGACACAGACAAATTAAAGATAAATAACGAAACAGACACCTGCACTCACTCTCATCAAAATCAACACAAAGGCTTAACCTTCTTCTTCTTTCCATTTTCCTGTCCTTTCCATTTAGTGAAATTCACACGTAAAGATTGGAACGTCCACGAAACTAGTGGAAAGCTCTACTTACTAGTTTACCCACAACACTAAAACTCAGATTTTTTCATTCGACTCAAGAATTTTGGAAATGTTTGATTTATCGAATTAAAACAAATCGTCAAAAACTATCGATACCCGATACTATCGGACTAAGCACTATCGATATGAAAAATATCGATCCATCGATGGAAAATATCGATATTTCTATACTATAGAAATAATTTCTAAATAATACTTAGCTAATAATAATTATTGAATTCAACAAATTCTGTGGACCGAAAAAAAAATAAATAAAAAAAAAATACTGCATCGGCCGGGAATCGAACCCGGGCCGCCCGCGTGGCAGGCGAGCATTCTACCACTGAACCACCGATGCCTGAAAATTGCTAAAAATGTTGGATTATGATGATCCGGAAATCTGATGAAAACAATAGTATTATGAGGAGATCAAAATCATTGAGCCTGGTTTATTTAGTCGGTATGGTCTTCAACAACACAGATCAATCGACGTTTTGTCAAATGATTGTATTATGGTATTCTTTTATTATTAGCAATTAATCATAAAAGATGACCTAAATACATTAAATAAATAAAATAATAAATAAATAAATTATTTATTACGCTGTGTTGAGATCTAAAATTGGATTCAAAATTACAAAAAATTTATTTATATCTAAGAGCGATGAACGATTGCAATGGTGTATTTTCAGAAAAAAATTCGGAAGCCAAAAAAAAAAACAGACACGAAAGAGGGCAGAGGGTGCGGTACGGTCGCTGTACGCTTTCGATAAGTCGCATGTGTGCTCAAAGGATTGACCCCTTCCAACCGCCCTTCTGAATCCAACCCCTCTGACAGCAGTTGAAAACAAGGGTAGTTTGGGGAGGGGGGGGGGGGCTGGAACTCATTTAAATTCGTAGCCGTCAACCTCTTATCAGAGAGACAAAACCCTGTACCACGGTAAATATTATTGTTTACCCCATTCATCTCTTTTGCGATACTAAAAAGAGGAGACAGTGAATTTTGTTGTTCAACTTATTATATTACCTCTGTGCACTTAACTATACTGTACATGTACAAATCACTATATAATAGATCTCTTGTAGATTTGCGGTGGCTATCATGTTACAAAGGGAAAATTGTTGCAGCATACAAACCAAATAATCGATTCAACATCAAATGATTAATCGTAACCTAATAATCGATGGGACCAATTAATCGGTGTAGAATAGATTTCTTCAAGTAGGTACTCATTTCATACGCTTAATTATTTGCTTTCTCAGTATTTAAAAATTCGATGGTTTTCTCCGTCTGTATGAGAGAAGACCTATTGTTAAATTTTAAGGCTAATGCAGATAAGGGAATGACGAAATCTTATGGCTGGGGTTCATTCCGAAATTGGCGTGATACAAAAAAAGACGTTTTTTGCGCAATTCCCGTGGTGGTAGTGCATGTAACCTCCTTAGGACTTACACTTATAGCAGCATAGGGCTGGGATCAGCTGAGGGGCTCTTGAAGCTAATTTCTATGCTATTCACTCTATGAAGTTGTAATTTGATAATACCAAATTACAACTTCATAGAGTGAATATTATGTAGCCTGTTCAGGACTTACACTTTAAGCAGAATAGGCCCAGGATCAGCAGTTAAAACTATGATCGAATTCCAGGAATTTCTGGTGGAGGGGTTCCGGATGGGCTGTCAGACGAATGTCGTGTCCACGGATTATGCAAAGGCTTTCGACATATCCATGATCAGATGTTTTTCACAGTAAGGGAGAAATTTTATTATAAATTAAAGGTATAACTAAAAGTATCAATAAAAGTATCAAGTTACTATCACCATGGATGACGGATACCTCCATGGATGACGGGTACCTCCATGGATGAAGGAAACTTCCTTCTAAAAAATCCTATAATATTATAAACTGTCGTTGAGTTTTTAGCCCAGTTGCTGTAACTAAGGAGCACACTCAAAGAATCGAGAATTCAGAATAATCGGTAGCTATACATCGATTAAAATGACACGATTAATCGGGGTCAAATAATCGATTCTCCGATTAATCGATACCTAATTGATTTGCATCCCTACTCTCTTCAAGCCTTCATCATGGCTCAATCAGAAGGAATTCCATGCTAAAATTTGGGTTTCGATGGTTTTGACTCCGATTATGAAAGTCAAAAAGTGGAATTTTAACCCACGTGAACCCATCTCCTACGTAACAGTCGAATAATTCCACGAGTTCATAAATGGAATTATTCCACGAGTTCATAAATGAAAATGATAAATAAAAAGCTGCATCGGCCGGGATCGAACCAGTGGCAACAAGCGAGCATACTACTGAACCACCGTGGTATTAATGAGAATTAATATTCTATTCACGGACGTAGCACATATAATCGACTAATCTATAACCAATTTACATCCATAGCACCCTATTGAGTAACACAGACAACTTTTTATTCAACTGTATCATTCATACGATTTTAATCAACATCGAAGAATCAAATAATCGTTACCGTTACAAAAAGTGAGAGACAAACATGCGAATACTGCCTTCCCCTTTTTCTGGTACAAGCCCACCCAACCTAAGCTACTCCCTGAAATTTGCCCTTCCACATCGAATTTCCCCTTACGAGATTCACAAACGCCCGTTTGCTGTACAAACTCAGAAAGAATAAACAAGTGTTTTCCGCCTGGTGCCAGCCTGTAGATGATCTACAAAACGTATTCATTCGGTCTCTGATCCTCCCCTTTTTTCTTTTACTGGTCTTTAGTTTGCTAGCAGATTAAAAGTTCAAAACAAATCCAGTCATGCAGCATGGCTATAAGAGCGAATTTTTGAAGAAATAACTGGTTTTATGTAAAATGTATCCAATTTGGTTTATTATCTTCGATTTTCACCTCAGTTTATAGATTTGTCAACGCTAAAAACGATGGTGAAGTCAGAGTGGCGATAATGCAGATGAACCTTGAGGAACATCTCAAGTAACAACCAAAGTACTCCAGTTTGGGATAGGAATGAGACATCGAAATTCTGATTTCACCATCGGGTTCAGCGTGGAGAAACCTTTAAAATGAGGTGTCACCCGTTAGGCTGTTTTGTTCTTTAAATTTATGGGTAATTTCTCCCCCCCCCCTAAAACTCCCCATAACCCCCCTTAGAGTGTCCAGATTCCTCCCATCTACGAACTTAGCCTTTCGATTGCCAAGACAGAATTTTTGTGTAATTTTGTGCTTTTTATCTCAATTCTAACAAGAGTTATCACCTGGAATTACGCACACACCTATACCTATATGATTTTTGGTGGCATTTAGCAGTGAATTCAGGATGGTCTGCAACGAATTTTGGTATGAAAATTTTTCGGAAATTTCGGACCGAGAACAATCCGCTATAAGAAAGGTTTACTCGTGAAATTTTAGTTTAGTTTGTAAATTTTAGCGTCAAGATTCTGAAGACCTGTGGACCGAATTGGAAAAGAACGAATATCAAGGGGACTTCGAAATTGACGAATTGAGTTTTTGTCTTTCAATTCGACGTACAGGCGAAGATCCTTCTTCGGACCCTCACAGGTCGTTGCTATCACTTATGTCATTCATAATCTTTCATTTTCTTGTAATGATTTCAAATAATACAGAACTTTATGGTTAACAATTCCCGAGTAACTTCAAAGAAGAAACGAGCAAGGGGACACTAATAAACGACCGAGTGGGATCGAAGAGCTTCCAAACGTTTCCCTCCCTGCTTCAGTCTATTCTTTCAGTGAAGCCCTGAACTGCAGGGGCGGCTTTTCAATCAAACTGATATAGATCTCATTTGAAGTCGAACCCTCAAAGCTTAGGAGTAGGTAGGATAATACTTTGGTAGATTGGTAAGGGACGTAGTGTGGGGAAGGAGATCGATGGGTTGAACTTGGAAAAAGCTTCTCTCACTGCTATTTGTGTATTTATAGTACTGCTCAATCAATTTCGGTACAACTCTGAGAGAATAATATTTGAAGCTTAATTGACTTAATATAGTAGCCTTCATACATGACGTCAAAATTCGGACTACCAACGAAAGTGCCAGTATAAAGTGTGAAGCTAGCGAAAAGTGTACTAATGGAGGAGACATGTAAACATCATCATCAAATTTAAACGAAATCTGACCATAAGTTCGAGATTTACCGGTATTTGAAGGATGACACAGGTTCATAACCACACAAGCAACGACAGCTCTGATTGCGATAATATAACCATAAGACCAACTACCCGGAAAATCTGCTGTCTGGCATATAGTGGATATATTCAGAGCTTCCAGCATTTGAAGGAATACATTCGCCCATCAACGTCAACAATTGAGGAACTTGATACAATGTTTTGACCACGAGATCGGTCCAGTTGAAGATCAAATAACCAACAAACAGTTTTTCGCTGCTGGATCATTCGAGCTCGTGTTTCAACGTACAACAGACTGTTTTTTCAACAGGTTTCATTCAGAATACCGAAGGAAGATTTTTAAATCCACATGACACAGTGGTGAATGTTTATTAAAGTTGAAAAAACACACATCGAATCAGCGCAAGAGAAACCGCTAGCTCATGTTACTTTTGCCCAGCCGGATCTTTGTTCACAACAATAGTCGGTGAGCCTCGAGGCGAATCCCTTCGTTATGTTTTGGGCTTTCGCTCCAGAGCAGAAGGAAACACGATCTCTTAATTATGGATAAATGCAGAAATGGCTTGAAGCGGTGATTTCCTTGGTTTTCGGCTAATTACTCGAGTCCCGGAACCGGTGTCTGTATCCATCTCATCCGACAAGAGACAATCCATCTCTAATTAATATCGGTTTACATCGACGTACCTTGGTCCATCACATGCTCTGGTGTAGATATCATTGTTCGACTCATACCCCCCACTCAACTCGAAACGCTCGAATTCTGCTCGCAACGTTCACTCGACCTCATTCAGCTGTCAATATTGGGCCTATTCTTACGTAAGTTGTTATCACAGCGTTTGGTTACGTTACGTTCATTAGCTGAGTTGTCGGTATTGTTCCGACGTCACCCTTTGTGCTGACTGTTTGCCGTCAGAACGTTTATTTCCCATTCGAGAATTCAAAGTTTTCCGCTTTGAGTGGTTGCGTCACGATTTTTTCTTGTTACCATTAATTAATAATGGTCAACTTGAAATTTGATCGAGAAAGGACTGCTTACCTAAGTGATTATACGAAATTCTTGAAATGGCTGTGGACTCATACAGTTATGGTCTCAATGAAACCAATTAAAGTCGAGTGACTAGGGACGCTCTAAATGGTCCCTATTTTTACACTGGTTTTTACTACGTGCACGAAGTTTGATCCAGATTTAAACTAGATTTGCTTACTATCGTCTTCAATGTGAAAGAGCATTGAAATTATCTGAATATGGAGGTTGTTGACTGATGATTTAAGATGAAGAGGTTGTTGACGGATGGTTTAAAATATGGTTTACTATTTCTTGGTCATCCCCGGCACCTAATACCAAACGCTATGGAATGAACAGTTTGAAAGACCAAAAACGTGTACACGGCAAACTGAGGGATGTTTTGGAAGATATGCATAATATGCATAATATATATATTATATGAGTTTTCAAGGAAAGCAGGTTTAAGAAATTTTTCGGCGCTATCAGAACAATGCACAAAAAAGAAGGATTATCTATGTTGTACTAGTTTGTAATAGATTGTACACATTTTAATAGATTGCTGTGAAATATTTGCAGCGTTTTTAAGAAGTCTCAAGTATTTTTGTCGGACCTAGCCCTTGATCATTTGGACATAGTACCTCTGGGCTTTAAGGTAGCGATATTGAATAACCTGTAATCCTACATATAAAAATGTAATTGACAGTGGAAGACGACAGAAACTTATTATTAATACGGGGGCATTTATATGACTATACAGTTGAATCGAAGTTATCTTGAATCGCCAAAAGAACAATCTACACCAATACAATGCATTCATAAGCTGTCTGTTGATTGTCAGTTCATGAATCGAACAAAAGTCCGTTCCCTATCAAGCCGCTTTATATTGACAAGAGCGACTACCAACAACGGGGGATCCGTCTCTAAAGACAGAAACACCCACTTCCTAATCCATCAATTAAATTCGAAGGCAAGCTTGCCTTATAAGTTGAACGATAGATGAAGCGATATGTTAACAACGGAGAGGCTTTGTGATGGGGTCTCAGCATGGGTGACGTTCAACACGATGAGAGGAAGCTGCTGATATCAGTGGGGACCGGCGGGGAGAACGGCGGATTATCGGCCGAAGCCAAAAGCTTTCAAACTATTCAGAGAAACCTTGGGAAAGGGGTTCATCAATCATAATAGATCACGGCCGTTTCCCCGGGAATAATCCTGGAACATCATGATCCATCACGTTCTTTTTCTCTACTAAACTCCCTCCACCGACTTCGGCAAGAGTTTTGGAGTTTACCTCTCATCTTCAGAATCTGTGAATCGTTTCTGGTCGGTCATATAATCCGACTGCCACTCGAGACTTTCATTGCGAAACTTTCTAGTTTCTATATCAAGTTGTTGGATAAAATCGACGAAAATATTACTTCACGTTTCATTGTAAATTCCGTTCCGTTGGAGTTCGAAGACGAGAAGAACAACTGAGTAAACCACTTGGAACTTGTATCGTTTTGTTCTTGAAGTACGGTTATGTTACTGACGATGGTTTAATAACCGAAACCGGTCCAACAGTGTACTCACATTTCAGTGGATATAGACGATTTTTTTCATGTACTCTTGTTTTCCTTAACATGGGTTTTAACATCGTGAGTGATTTAGTTCGTTGGAACTTGAAATTGGAACGTCAAACAACATGAACAATATGAAGTTCGTGAAGGGTTTCTACCAGTTGAGGCGTCTGGTTTATTGTTGACCACAAGCAGTCAAGACCAATCCATGGTTATCATTGTTGTTGCTTGTTTTGGACTACTGTTGAAGTCTGAGGCCTTGTTTACAAATATGGTGTGAAAGAAGGTTGTTATTGTATAACATTTAACAGTCAACCAGTCTCTGAAAACATTACCAATCATCAAATTGAATAATAGTTCAGTCATCTGGCGACAAAACAAATGGGAGGGGGTTGCTTGCAAAATTTTCTGCAAATTTGGTGGGTTATTCCCACCCATCCAGGAGTGCTATAGCCAAAAATGTGGACACATTAACCTCGTGCTAACTCCAGGAGGGCCGAAAAACCGCGATTATTTCTCACTTTTTTCAGTTTGTCAGCAATAACACGAAAACTAAGCGTTTTAGCGAGAAGACCACTCCATTACAAATGATAATAGACTAAATTTCACACGAGATGAGCTGGCCAAACTCAATTTTTTACTAATCGGTGGCCGAGATACATAGGCTCAAATATAGGCAAAATTGCCCAAAATGGCTAAAATGTCCGGAAAACACTCATTTTTCCTCTGTTTCTTGCTATTAACATACTTTTTGATAGTAATATGATTTATAATCATTCCGTGCTGAGTTGAACTGAGTTGCTGACTTAAATTGGTAGTTCGCGTTAGTCACATGGTTTACCACCTAAAATGTGGCATATCGAGTTCTAGAGTAGGATAAGTCAAAAATAAAGAGTTTAAGAATTGACGATATTATCTATTTTATTTTGCAAGAGATCTGTGTAATATTCATTCGGAATGAATAAGTATAACACAATGACTTCAGTGCTGCATGGGGGAGCTCTCATTCCCTGAATATGTGGATATTTGGAGTAGATGACTTATAAATGGTCGATCACTTGATACTAGAAAGATGAACCTTCTGAGTTTAAAGAACAAGGTTCCATTGTATTTATTCCATATTTCACTTCTACTTCAAATATCAAACCCATTCCTGGATTCTCGAGTGTACGATGATTATGGTCAGAAATCAGGTGCACTCGAATCGACTCAACGGAAACGTTCCATTGGTAAATGGATTAGTTACTTTTCTTCCTCAAAGTTGATTCCAAAGCTTTTAATTGATGCTTAGGTAGTTGACGGAAATAAAAACCCCAGAAAACCTCTAGACGTCGTCTCCGCCATTAACTTGTAACCTCTTCATCCAATGAAACGAATAGCTCGAATCTCCTTCCCAACCGGTTAAAACCTCCTCCTCCCCACGACTAATAGTCATAATTGCATTAAAAAGTACAATTCCGTAGAGTTGATGAATATTAAGGGATTTGCCTTGAGGACTCCTGTCAAGCCCCGTTCTCTCCCTATTTTCCAGATCTTTCCCAAGATTTTCCTCTTGTTCGTAAACCAACTTAATTAAAACACTGCTCATTTTCCGGTTTCCGGCCGTTTTCCAACCTTGAAAGGAATTGACTTGTCTTACAAAATTTGAGAAAGATCTGATTTCTCTTTCTCTTGTGGTAAATTAGTTAGTAATTTGGTGGTATTGAAGGAGGAATCACTTCTCCATTTCTGAAAACCCATGACGACGAATGTCGCAAACACGCTACAATTTCATTTCAACTTCATAAACTTTGAAGAAACAGTTTTCTGAATGTATAGCAACTACGATCCACCTTCAATTAACTAACAATCTAAATTTGTTGCAGGTGTTATGGCTAGCAAGGAGTTCTCCAAGCAGCAATGCGATAAACACAAAATACAGAAGAAGTTGAACTAATAAAATGCCGATGCTTATTGATCAAAGAAATTAATTAATAAATCTCGACAAGGTTTCAACGGTGTTTTCTCAGATTGGAGTCAGAACGTAAGCCCTAACTACATTCTGTTTCTGTTCATACTGAGATAGAACGACGACGAGCACTATGATTATTCATATACTATTACTGTTCAATTCAAGTAACTCAATTACCTTCAAGTCCACTATCCACGTCAAAGAGACCCTGGAACAAGAGAAAACAAAGAACGTTTAATAGCCAGTGACAATGCTGTAGGTACTGTGTTATATACCTAACATTTATATGTCCTGAACTATTCTGTAGCATTACGTAGAAGGATAATAAATGGTGATGTTGGAAATGGAATATAGGATTCTTTGAAAGTTACTTTGGATGGGTAGGAGTTGGGAATTCAATCATCGAAGTATCCAGGAAAAAGTAGTAACTATTCAGTATAAGTTTCAGAGAAAACTCTTTCAAGTAGTTACCTCAAGGAGTATCTAAATTATTTTCAGTTTATTCGTGAGAGAAAACATTTCGTTTCAGAAATAGAATGGCACTAACTCTCGTCAGTGGGTCATTCTGCACACTATAACGGGTTAATACTCGTCATCCACTATAATATATGTAATAGGCCGACGAGCAGTGATAGTTTAACCTCTCTCGACCTTTTCCGACGATAAATGACTCACTAATCGTGAAGATGATTCCTCCAGATAGGAGACGATCAAGGAGGAATCCATCTGTGGCAGTTCAGAGACGTGGTCGGTGGACATCTGTGGAGACCATCAATCTTTCACCCGAGCGAAGGTTCCGTGAACAAACTCCGTTATAAAGATTGACCACTGGGGACTTTTTTTTTCTTTTTTATTTCCTTCGAGGGAAGGGCTTCTCGGGTATCATGACACTCACCATAGGGACTCGGTCAGAGTTTTCCTTCCTGGATATTCTCATCTCCTTGTCCTCTAACTATGTATTTAAATAATCAAGTATGTCGAGTTTATAGGACGTTTTCTGGTAGGGAAATGTCGACTTGATTACGACAAACAACGCATTGAGTTACCTAAGCATATATCACCTTAAACCCCTCTAATTGATCTAGTGATTTAGTAATGCATTGTAGTGATAAAGAAGCATAATGATACTCAAGTTACGCCTTTCTTCAAACTAACGCATTGCTACTCAAAATGGTGGACTAATACATGTATTATTCCATTATTGTTATGTATAACAAGTAGTGTAAGGACCAGTTTCTGTGATAAAGTATGGTACCTCACTATTTAAACTTTTCCTTCTAAGGAGGAGGGTACTGTAAATTGGAGGAAGGTTTTGAGATAGCGTGAGGGAAGATCTGTGTTACCGAGAATATCTTAGGTGTCACCGCACTCCAGATCTTAGGTCAAGGTAATAATATTACCTATATTATACATAATATACATTACCTAGGTATAACATACATATTTTGTATCAAGTATTACCAGGAACGTACACCTGCTCGCCTTGTTACAGAGGAAGAAGGTAATGAGAGAAGGTGAAAAGAATGATCTGCGTTACCAACAAGGTGGTCACCTTGTTATATAGAAAAGAGGTGAAGAAAGAGGAGGCGAAATAAGTTGGCGGTCTTTTCCAGATACGTGTATCTGCACATCACCGTTCACTTAATTCGTACGAGAGGAAAGGTTTACCAAAAACTGACCAATTTTAAAAGAGAGCTGAATTTGATAAACTAGGCTAACTTTGAGGAAAGGTTCTTGGGTTGAAGGAGAAGGCCTGCATATGAGTAAGCTCGTACTAAGAGCTTCTACCAGACTTTCACAGTTGCTTATGGCTGGTCGATGTTATACAGGGTGTTCGCCACGGTGTAAAAGAAAAGAATTGGTAAAACTAGACTGAAAATGGTGTTGAACGCCGCCAAGATATGATTTTGTAAGGTTTTTTCTTCAGAAAACCACGTTTTCTGCCATAAAAACCTATGTTTCTTCACTTCAAAACATCTTTTACCTACTTTTGACCATATTTTCAGATTCAGCGTTATTGTCTACATACGCCTAGTGATATGATTAAGATTAAGGACTATACTGAATAATACTATACGATAGTGGTTCCCCAAAAGCAGTTTCATAATAAACACCGGTTCACTGTTGGTGAACTCTACTCTACTTATTAATTGTGTAGGAGATCTTCTTGAAATCGCCTCCTACGAATTAATTCGATATTCGGATTCTACATGTCTTGAAACAGGAATCATCGAATCATATTGTCATATTTTATTTAGCCAAATTCATCTAATTGACTCTCACTCGTCCGGACTCAAGTTATGAATCTACGAGGGCTTTTCTACTTGTTGAATATATGGGCAATCACCAGCCCGTCACTCAGTTAGGAACACGTTTCCGAAGTACTGACACGTTCTGTAAAGATATCTCGCTAGAGAGAAAAATCCTTGTAGATCCTTCGACATACCCGCAGAGAAGTGTGGAAGTGGGGGATCTTGAAGAGAACTCATATCGCCTCTCTATAAAACTCGCATCAACGAGCCTCGATCAGAATGCCTCTCCCTTCCCTTTTTCAAGGGAAAAGGAACCAACCGCCGCTAAGGAAGAAAGATTCAATTGAACCTCATAAAAAACGAGGGAAGCGCATGAGAGGATCTTCAATTGCCTCTTAAATATGATTCGGTGAATGGAGCCTTTTTTCGACCTACTAGTGCTGCCTTCATCTTCCTTCAGCGATTTTCTCCCTGGTTTTCCACATCCTCCTCGTGAAGTTTACCCGTCGAACCCTTTTACTTCCATTTCCCTTCTTCGTGGCCTTAACAACAATAATCGATGGAAGTTATGGTTCCTACACAACCATTATGGCTTCTTCATCGAGCCATCTCTTCAGAAAAATCCTTCCGTATCGCCGTTGCGAGGATATGGAACTCGAGGGTGCCCTCCCATTGCCATACGCAGTTGTTCTGACCTTTCCGCTATCCGTTCGAAGCCCAAAAAACCCTTCAGTGCCACATAAATAACAACATCATTTGTTCAGTAGGTTTTAAAGAAATCAGTTCCAAGTTACAAATAGACAAGCCAATTTCGACTGTACTTCTGACAGACGGACAACGACATTTGTTATTAATTTTTTTCTTCTAAAAATGCAGGACAATGTGTGTTTCCCCAAAATAGACGCAATCAAAGCGGCCTTTCACTTCTTGTTTCTCCGAAGTAATGCACTTGAAATAGTACTTAGTAGTACTCTTTTGTACACATAGAATATCAACCTAGTGTAAGATGTTTCTGCTTATTCGCCTTCCTGTGTTCCTCTATTACGCGCAAACGGGAGAACTGTCTTGTGTAAATTAATTGCTCTCAATTATATGGCGCAACAATTTGACCCAGTTTCAAATAAGGAATGAAAAACGCGTCACTTCTTCGCGTTAGCACCCAACAACGTTTTCCTGAAACCGAAAAAACCCCGTAAGCGATTAAAAGGACATAACAGCACGGGACAAGTGGGATTTTGATGAGGGAGTGCGTACGTGTTGATGCGGAACGGTTTTAGGGACGGGCAGTCCGAAAATTAAAACGGGAGCGAAAGGGCTGGTAAAAACATGATATTGCGGTGGTGGGGCTGTGGGAATCGATGTTCGTATACGACTGACCTCTGGGCACTCATTAGGACAGGGAGGGCCATCTGCCACCTGACGTTGCCTTTTCGGTCCGGCTGGCAAAATGTCTTTTAAATGTCCTCCGACCCGACGGCGGCGGTATAAATTCGTACTTAACTCCTCGATGACTCCCGAGTCGGGGTAGGAAAAACTGGGTTTGGCGGTTCGCTCAGTTGAGAAGGAGAAAAAGTTGGAGAAATAACTGAGTACGTGGGAGGGACGTTTCCGATAATAAAGTTAATTAGTGCGAGCGCTTCAAGTGGGTGCTGGAAAGGTTTTCAAGGGACATTAACTCACGGGGTTCACTCAACTCACAAAAATAGCTCTCTTGTACCTGTAACATAACTGCCTTGACATCACCAAAAATTCTGCCTAAAAATGTCTTCCAGAGTAGAATAAACTCTATGATACTGGGTCACCCAGATACTGGCACAGAGTGGACGATGAAGCCTATACCTAGGTATATAATATATTATGCCGTGTAATTGCTTATTGTACAAGATAATAAATATAAAATTGGACTAAATTCCAATTCGAGCTCCCTTCTTCTTACCACCCAGCTTCTCGCCTCTCACCTCCTTCTCCTCGGCCGAACCCCCTACTTTTCGTTAGTTCACGGAGGTCCTGCCAGAGTCAGTTAGGTCGGTAGTTCGTAATTCATTCCTTCACACAGCAGAGCATAACATCTAGTTCACTCGCCCCTAATAGTCTCTCCCAATTTAGTTCATGTGCCAATAATAATAATTAAGCCAAAGGATCAACAACCAGCTCTAGATCTAAATTAATAACGTTAGTCCTATAACGCTAGTTCAACATCTGAACTATCCATCCTGCGTGATGGCCTGAGCTAAAATCCCCCCCATGTATATAATCCAAGTGCGCTATGATCCATTTTGTTCTACTATCAATCTGGTCCAGATTATCTGGCAGTCCTGTATAACCTCTCGTTAAAGTAAATTGCTCCCCCACGTTCTAAATTGTTATCCACTTTTCGTGGTCCGATCGTTTGGTTCTTCACCCCACGGTAGAACATCCGGATTCCGGACCCTCCTCCGGCTTCTGGAACGCCAGCTTAAGGCCACATTTTTTTTTCTACCGGCCTTCTTAGGCATAGGGTCGACGTCAAATAGGCCAGCCTACTTAGGCATCGTCACCATTTTTGGTTAGGTAGGGCTTTTATCGGCCTACCTAGGCTTAGGCTGCATCGTCCACGATGTACCAGTATCGTGTGCTAGTATCTGGGTCTGCCATTATCATAGAATTCATACTACTTTCCAGATATGTGAAATACAACCGAATTTATGACCACAATGAACCTGTTCAAGCCCCGTAAATGCCGCTTAAAATCAGATGTGTAATTATAACCTGAGTGATGCCTGTATAACGTATTTCAAGATTATGCAGCCAAATATTGATGCTATCTGGGCACTATCTGCGGACCTGCCGCATAATCCCATTCATATTTCATCGAAATCAGCTGTATTACATAGCTTTAAATAGGCTTGACCCTTAAATTTACCTACATGAACTCCGACAAAAAATTTGATGTTAATAGATGTTAATGCACAACAAAAGATGAGAAAGCGTTGAATGTTCTATAACAAGGACCATAAGTGTACCATAAGTGTGCCAAAAGTGGTACTATTCATTTTGTGAGAGGATTTTCTTTGTGCAAATATACTAATGATTTTTGTGGTGGAAATGCCAATACCAAGGTTAACACTGACTGAATCAACCAAAGTATTAGAAATTCGTAACATTGGCAGACACTAGGTATGTTTAACCTTGTTGCGAGTTCGAAGTCTTGTTTATTGTTACGGTACAGAATCACAAGCACGACTGTTTACATCAACGGGAGATTGGAGATGAAGAAGAGCCCCTCGGTAATTCGACGCAATCTGTTAACAAACTCGGTTACTCCGCTAACCCTTGGGTAGATAACATTACCGTGCTTCGCATTAGGCATATCGGCTTTCAACAATCCGCCGCTCTTCACCTCCCAAGATTTCGGTCCCCTTCGAAGGATCAGTATCGTATCCTTGATTTTCATTCATGTCATTCGGTGGCGGTTGATGATTGAGGCCGGCTCAGAATCAGAAACCTGTCTTCAAAAGTCCCGAAAAGTCTTCAAAAATAATCTCTGGATTCACCTGGTTTGTCGAGCGTGAAAATTGCCATCTTTAAGCAAATGGATTTGTTGTCGAGGGATGGTGGCAGTAATAATGTAAGGAGTAAAAAAGATATTGATTATAATTAAGAGGGCTTACTAAGAAACACTAGGATTGGGCGTTTACTGAAGGAACGGTGGCCCTATGACATTGTGTCTCCTGGAGAGGACTATGTGTAGGCTTTCGAGAGATATTCTGCAGCTGCACTCAACGGTTTTCAATCAGTGGAGAAGACTGCTGAGTGTCTGTTTTTACGAGTTGAAAAATTATATGAGACAACTAGTATTTCATCTCTCACGGCTGCATCTATACAAACACGAGTACTATTTCCATAGCCCGTCGGCAACGTCTATTTCCAACCTGGTTGTACATTGTGATTTCCTCCTCGTTTATCCCGAACCGGTGAGGATCTTCCATTCAACGTCACCCTCGCCGTTGCCAAGGGGATCCGTAAACGAAGCGTAATGGTCTTTCCGTGTTCCGCCCGGCAAAGGAAAAGTACAGCCTACCAGGGGGTAGTTCCTGGTTGCAGGGGTGCGGTTATGGGATTAAACGTCCACAAAGTAGAGGAAAGGAGGAGGTAAAATACCGCTGCAATATTTGCATTCATTAGAGAACGTGACACCCAGATTAGCTTTACAAAGTAAGTCTCCCGGTTTGAAACGGCCCGTCTATATTTTAGAAAAACGAAGTGAAAACACCCAGGTGCACCTCACGTCACAAAAGCGATTTAACTTTTTTCGTTTATTTTTTGGACTCCCTCCCATCGTCAAATAAAAAAGTCTCACTTTTAAAAAACTTAAGAATACAACTTTTTCAATGTCATTCAGTCTAATTTGCAGCAATAAATATTTCACGTTTTATTATATTTTACGGGCCATCGTTTAGAGCCACCCTTCGTTTCATCATGGAGCCACTACATGGTGTTACATCGGGCCAAATTAATTAACAGTTTTTATGCACAACTGATTATAATGGCTCTTCTAATGCTTCTACTAATCAAGTCACAAAGATTAGAAAGATGATGCAGGCAGTATAGCAAGGCGCGCTTTAAATATATATTTCTGTATGTTTCATTCTAGGCGATAACTCTCAATAGAATTGAGATAAAAAGTTCAAATTTGGAGAAGAAATCTGTCTTGGCAATCGAAAGGCTGAGTAAAAGTACCCATAAAAGTACCCATGCTGAACATGATGGTGAAGTTAGAACAGCAAAGTCAAGAATAGTCATAGTGGAGTCGGGATGAGATATCGGAATTCTGACTTCACCATCGTATTGAGCGTTAGAAAGTCTATAAACCGAGGTGTTACTCGGCGAAGACAAAATTCGTTATAAAACCAGTAAAATGAAGACATTTTAGATAAAAGCCGTTATTTCTTGAAAAATGTCTTCTTATATCCATGCTGCATGACTGTGGATTTCGATGTTTATCCTCACACATCACTGGTAACGGAGAGAAAACTATGAATAATCTTCTTCTTAACCCTCTTTGAGACATTGAAATAGAATTATAAGCGCAGGAGGATACATACTTGCGTTTCTTTTGAGATCTTCAAATCTCTAAAGCAACTTCATGCAGGAAACAGCGATTACGAAGGCCTGGAAGTTTTCGGCCTGGATGTTCCACCCACATTTCATAATAAATAAAAACACTAATCAAATAGAGAAATATAAAATCAATTATAGATTTGAAAAAAAAAACGTCCTCCCCGAAAACATAATTCTGCACATCTCTTTGGAGGGGTTTTCGATGAATCATCGGTATATTCTGAAAAGCACTTGATTTATATTATTTCATATTTACTTTTGTGGAACCACTCCAGGTTTCAATGGAATGATTGCAGGAATCCTTTAATATGATTAAATATTCATCAGAATACAACGATGATTCATCGCATAACCCCTGCAGAAAGATGTGCGGAAGGTCGCCCTCACAAAGTGCCACTCGAAACATTACTCCCTTCCATGCGCAGTATCTCTTCTAGGTAATGGTGAGTAGTTCCAACTTAGCCAGAAAAACCCGCCAGAATGTTCCCTTACATGTTGGAAGGACTATACGTTGAGACGTTATTAGGACTTATTAATGAATCCTCGTGCCTCAAAAACATGAATGAACAAATCCAATAATCAGCTCATGATCGGATGCTATGGTTTTCAAATTCAAAACGAATTGTGGTCGTCCAGGGAGAAGTCTTCAATAAACACGATGGGAGACTAATGCGTCGAGGTTGAGAGGACTTACGAAATCTGCGAGTGGTAAAAAGAGTGAAACCAAGTTGAGCTGGAGGAAGTTAGAGGGAAGAAGGAAGAGCACGTCGCCGCCTGTAACTAACCGCATCGCCTCAATTTCTTTTCGTCTTTCCCAACCGGAGACGGAGATACCCCAAAACTTCGGGGAATCTCTTTTTTAGCAACGTTTCCTTCCGTAAATGTTTTGGTGCTGTAATATAGAAATGTTCAACAACGCGAAAATCACTCGGGTTTTCTCCTTGATCAAAAACAATTCCTTCCAAGCGCGTGATCGGGGAACAAATGAAGATCACGTCCTCAATAACTCACAGTTAAAGGGTCGATTACACAAGACGAGTTTACTACTTACTAGCCGACGATTCGGCGAGTGCGCTGGTTGGAGACTACACGTAGCTTATCAGTCGACAGGAACTTACTCCAGAGATTTAAATGAATCTCCAGTTGCTAAATATTTCCGGTATCTTGGCTACTGGGATTGCCATCCGTATAGCGTGTCCTTTTTTTCAGCATTCCATCCACCATACCCAGTAAATCAACTGTGCACCGGTGATTCTTAAAATATTTCGATATGCCGTATTATCTTCGTTAAGCCTATGCAGATGCAGAAGAGTCTGCGGCAAAAGCTGGGGATTAAACCCCAAAATGACCAATATAATATATATTAGTGGAAACACAGACCGGATATCTCTCTGGGTGGGCATATTGCCTAACCTCCATTGAACAAGGGTAACCTACTCAGCAGCCATATATCACAACTGGCAGAATTATGGTTATCAGAACCAGTGGATCATATACATGGCTGGAATATATATATCTCATCATGCAGGATGACCTGTAGATGAGTGTATGGGTCTGGAACTAGTTTATAGAATTGGCCGCCAAGTGAAGCTGGGCGTGAACTAAAGAACGTTATTAACTTAGATCTAGAACTGGTTGTTGATCCTTTGGCCTAATTATTATTATTGGCACATGAACTAACTTAGATGCAAATGAACTAGTTGTTATGAGCTGCTGTGTGGAGGAATGAATTCCATCTGTGAACAAGCGACTTAACTGTGAACTGACTCTGGCGGAACCTCAATGAACTAACGTAAAGTAGGAGGCGGAGCCAATTACAAGTCTCACATGTGATACCTCATTTTGAAGGTTCTTTTTTACGCTGAACAAGAACGATATCTTATTCCGTTCTCAAACTGTAACACTTTAAAGATGGAGAAACGTGGTTGTTACTTGAGATGTTCTTCATGTTTAGTGTGCTCTAATCTAATAACGGATTGAGATATCTCAATTCTGACTTCACCAACGTGTGCAGCGTTGAAAAAATATATAAACTGAGGTGTTACTGAGGCAATAAATGAGTCGAAATGTGTAATAAGATCAGTAGAATAGAGAAACTTTCCATACAACCAGTCATTTGTACTCGTATTAGGCCTTTGGGGACCATTCAAATAGTTTGCATCGTTTGCACAGTACTCGTACGTATCTGTACATTTCCAAGTTTAGCGTGAATACTCTAGTACATATGTCTGAGACGCCATATGTAGTACAATTACAATAATATACCACTTCAACGCAATTCCAGAGATACGTCAATAGTTTTACAAATACGGCCTCCTTCGATGATGACACAGAGGAGCGTGATGCTGTCCGTTGCCTGATTCCAATCGCTTCGCCCCGGCAAATCGGACGGTTCGCCCACACAAACCACCTCTCAGTTCTGTATCCCCACACAATGTTCAACCTGAGATATCGCCCCCATAAATCTTTCCCCTTGGCGCGGCGGGAAGCTCCCAATGTAACATAATATTACCCTCCCCTAAGTGCCATAATCCTTCTCGCATTGTTTCCAGGGTATGGGAAGGGGGACCCATTTCTCGTTGACCTGAATAACGTTAGGGTCACTGGGAGGGGAGAGTGCTTCCTCAACGGGAGCAAACGTACCCGATAGATCGTAATCATTTCCGTACACAACATGGAGAAGTAAACCGAAGGGAGCCTTTACGATACCTACTCAAACGATTTTACGATTAGGGGTTCACCCTATTCTACGCAATATATGGATAACTAGGTACATAAATAGAAGCAGCACTTAAGTAACAAATGTAATTATGTAAGCACATCCCCTACTAGATCAAACTACAAATGTGTTGAAACAGAAATGATATAAGCATTTTATAAGCTCTTCCGTCTATTTATGAAAAATCTACAAGATTTAGCAGCTCGTATACCACAGAAGCACCACCAATTAACCCTCTACCAGATCTGGTCGTAGAAGGTATTTTGTGCGCCAATCTGGCCACCATGTCCCGCCGAATTTCCCCTCCTTCCGAGTACCAGTCGGTTCTACAAGAGCTCAGCGGAGAGGACGACGGTGATGCCAACGATGATACCCTCAGACATTATTTTTGAACAGGATAACGTGATCTTCGGTAACCATTAATCCGATTCAAAAATTGATGGTGATGAACAGATTCCTCCTGAGGACGTTGACAATTATGATCCCCACAATGACGAATCCGTTATTGCACTTGACAAAAAAAACCAAATGTTAAACACTACCTAATTCTTCCGTGACTGACTCATAGGTAAACAGTTCATGACAGAAATATTTTTGTGATTTTCGTTTTTTTCTTTTTTTTTTCTTAAAAATAAACGATTGTTCCAAACTATTGAAATTAGCAAGAAAAACATCTGGGAACCTTCTAAGAAGGTGAATAAGGTTGAAGAATGCACTGTATGTCGGAATTGAACAGTCGGGGACGCAAAAAGAGGGTGGCGCACCGTGTGCGCCAATCTGGCCCAAGTGGGACGCCCGGACCAGGTGAATCGTAGAGGGTTAAGTGATGAGATGTTTGTTTTAGGGAAATTTTGAAGAAGAGAGTTCTGGTTCTCGGTCCAACATTTTTAAAACCGAACGTCCGAAACAATTTTATACTAAAATCCGTTTCAGACCATCCTGAATTCACTGTCACTGTATAATATACATATTATGTCATTCCAGACAATAACCCTCGATAGAATTGAGATCAAAAGTTCAAAACAATTTGCGCAACAAATCGGTCATAATAATGGACAGGGCTCAAAAGACAGCTGTTGACGAGGAGATTTGAAAAACTAATGTTTTTTGAACCCGGTGGTACCCCCCCTCCCCCTTTCTCAGTTGTAGGGAAAAATTCAAATGTATAAGACTTATACTTAGTAGTATTTAGTTCACATTCAAAGTGTTTAATTTTTAGAATTTTTCAAGACCATCCGCAGCTTTGTACGACGAGCCGTTCGTCCACGATGAGGGCTCAAAGTTGGAGCAGATCAATAGTCGTCAACATGGGTCATCCTGGAGTAATTTTAGGGTTTCATGTAATCCTACATTCTTTTTAGGTGCGTCAGCATATGTGTGTTTGTACCCTAGATGCGGTGGTTTTAGGTTTTGACGTTGAAGTAGAAGCTTCTTGGACAATTTAAATAATATTTGATTATTATTGAATATATTTTTGGACCGAAAATAATTATGATTTGCCATCCACCTGTCACAATTACCATGCTTCAAGAGAGAAAAATGGATTTTAGTTTGAACTGAATTATCCTTCACCAAACACGTGACAAGGATATCCGAGGGTAGAGGTTCACAGATGCGCATATCATCAACCTACGGACTCAATCGAAGGGCACTTTTTGCGTGATTCCTGATCACTCAGATGGCACTTTTGAAATGCCAATATTGATCTTAATCTAAACATGAGGAATATTGAAGGAAATTGGACATGAAAGAAGTTATAATAACGCTTTCAAGTTCACCCTCCACTTTTCATGAAAGAAAAAAAACATGAATTGAATTATCTCGGTAATTTAGTTTAAACCCCGTTCCCATCCCTCAATCTGAGGCCGTTTTGATTTTTCAACACTAATTACACAGACGGTTCATCACTCGAAATCGTCCGAGTATTGAGTGAAACCTGGGTCAGAGGAATCTCTATCGGGTGGGGGAAAAGATCGAAGTTGATTTTGGAACAAAGTCGATTAAATTAATAGGCAACCTTCCCCCTTCCGAGCTGAAACGCTTCTGTTGGAAGGGGCTTCGGCTAATGGGGAAGGCCATTACCGATCAAAGTGTGTTTAGAGGGTCTTTCCAAGATATTTCTTTCCCAACAAGTACACGGCGGGGGGTGTTGAGAAGAAAGATGCGTTGTCGTACGAAAAAGCTCCTTTCCCCACTCCAAATTTGTAAACGTTCTCTATGCAACGATACATACTATGAGAGTAGGCTACCAACTTCTAATGACTAAAATTTTACTGATGATCGAAATTAAGACCAAAAAGGCTTCACTACACAATTTCTATAAAACATTATGATTATATATAATAATAAAGATATATCTTTGTAGGCATAAATGGTGAAGATGATATGGAAATGGTGCTCGTGTGGCAGGCGAGCATTCTACCACTGAACCACCGATGCTGCTGATCAGCTGCAAAATGTAGTTGAATCATGTATTCAATATGTGTGTGTAAATGCCGAGTAAGCTTCCAATGAATGAGCATCACCGCAGCTATGTCGCCAAATATACAGTATTTTACTATACGTTTTACTAACAGACGGACTGTTCGTATTGAACAAACGGACATGCTACCAACCCCCCAGTTATCCCACTACCTATGGATGCAAATGAAGAACTTGGAATAACGTTTCATCGCTTCATGAGCGTATTAATACATCTGCATTCAGAGTGCAGAATTTTGGATGACAGTGGAATAGTCGCACTAATGTGATCCAAAACAGACAAGATGTCCGTATAAATTGGGCATGAAATACGACACGATTAATTTCAGAACCGTGTTAGCACGAAGCAGAAATACAGCATTAGAACAAAGTTTCCCCATAACTCATCGGTGCATTACGAACCATCCGACGGCTCCTGTCAGTGTCATTGCGACGATGGAAATACTCGCTCCGCTCGTTCGTCCGACTACCGGTTTCGCTCAGTGTTTCGATGACATTACGACCATAAACCCGTCTGACAATATTTCGAGGCTATCGTTGACGAGGCTCGTCCCATAAAAAATATAAATAATAACTAAATAATAATAATAATAAATAAATAATAGAAGCGTAAGTAGCACGACAGTTATTTAGATTTCGGATCTATTGAGACTAACGAGGATAAAGCTCAGTGTGCGATTTGCAAATAGTTCAATGGTTCCAATCAAACTGCGTCGTCACAACTTGGAGAAAAACAGACTGATTATTTCAAGAGGATGCACACTGAACTGGCTGCTTCTCACTCCTTCATCAAAACTCACGCCAAAACTGTAAATGAAAATTTTTTAAAAGCGTCTTCTTTAATTTGGTATTGAGTGGCATATGAAGGTCAAGCTCAACACTTCGCCGAAACCCCCATAAACGTTAGTGATTGTCTCTTCCCTGGTCTAGGAAAGTCAGAAGAGAGAGAGAATGCAATGAGCGAAAGTAAGCCACACGCAGAATGTTACCGGTACGTCAATTTCTCTATTAACAAGATTAGGAATGTGTATTTGCAGTAATAATTATAATTGACCATTGGTGATTCAACTATTGAGGTCCTGCACCAAGTTGAACTCCCAATTGATCGCAGTGCCCCTACGGTCCAGACTGACGTCGTTACGATCAATCAAAATGAATGCTCCAAGTTTGGTGCAGACGCTATTATTTGCACTTCCTTCAATGGACACTGCGAAAGGGTCCCATTCACAAGGTGAGTTACCTATAGAAGTACGCCCCAGCCAATGTATAGGTAGGCGCTTTTCACAATGGACCTTCGTTAACCGGGTTTCAAACCCAAGGTTCCCCTGATTTGCGTTTAGTAGAACCAAATACACCGACGTGGTTCAGGGATCGAAATAATGGACACAGCCATTGTGAGTACGAGTATAACAACATTCACGGGCCTCACGAATCCTGAATAGTATAATATACTATTCAAGATATTATCTTGTAATATACTATACAAGATATTATCTTGTAGTCCATTGAAACACATGACCACACTCACAATGTATCAAGTTTCCATGACTATGAATGAATTAAAGACATGTTAATTTCTACATTAATTTGGGGCAATAACATCAGTTTTCGTATAACCATGATACGCTTTGGGCCCTAGAGGTCTGCCAGCAGAAGTTCCGTTGGTTCCATAAGTTATGTAAATAGACGCCTGAGGAAGGTACATGAAGATATTACGTTGACATTAAATGTCTTGTCCTATGTAGCTCTCAACGTAATGCATTGCAAATTTTGGATGCATTGCAATTATTATAAGTATTACAATTATTCTCTTATTTATAGCGACAATATTATTTATTCATTTTTTATTAGTCCTGTTCCACAGATTAGATCATTACCTAGTCCCCCAACCCCAACAGAGTTATTATTATTATTATATTTTTTTTTAAATATATATACCCTAACTCTGTTGGGGTTATTATTTAAAAAAAAAAATATAATAATAATAATAACTCTGTAATGTCGTCCGATTCCACAAGGTCTAACTCAGTTTTTTTGGCGAAATGAGTTAGGAACTGATAGGTACTTATGCGAAACCTCTCGGTCCGTCATTCTAGCTAATTGGTTTGGCCTTTATGGCAATGCAGGAAAAGGCTTCTTCAACGTAGAAACGCCACGATAACCATTGAAATTACTACAGTACGTTGGAAAATCCGTTTTTAGTCTCTCCTGAAAAGTTGGGAAAACTGAGTTAGACCTAGTGGGATGTTAAGGGACGATTTATTAGTTCTTATTGTCGATGTCCAATTTTACTATAATAACTAAATATATCGTCGCTCCACTGCCAAAACCACGAAACTTTAAAACTATCCTCTGCCAAAACCGCGAAACTGCAAAAATTCGAAAATTGGGCTATAGTGACAGTGGTCAAGTATCTTCTCCAGAAATTTCATCTCTCTAACCCCACTATATTAAGGTCCTTATAGTGGGGTTATAGAGATGAAATTTCTGGAGGAAATACTTGATCAATGTCACTATTTAAAGCGACGCCCAATTTTCGAATTTTTGGAGTTTCGCGGTTTTGGCAGAGGATAGTTTCAAAGTTTCGTGGTTTTGGCAGAGTAGCGACGATATTGTTAGATAAATTAATGAAAGCACAGCATTTTCTTAATTATAATTAAATTCCGAAACCCTGTTCCACCAAGCATTGCGAACATACCTACAGAGCGAAGACCAATCTGGAACATTCAAGAACGTCCAAGAATTCCTGTCTCGATAGAGTCAAGTGCCCAATTTTTGGGTGTTGCCATGACTATTGGAATTTTCATGGCAACACCAAGTATTAAGCATTAAGTATTTTCATAATCCAACATTCCACTCAACTGTAAATGACAAATTCAATGCAATTCTCAATTAAGCCGTCATATATTTCTCCTGAATGCACAAATTTTGATTAATCCGAGTGTCCACATGTGCTGCAGCAAGTTCGTTCTCAATAAATATAGTCTTCATAATTGCGACTGCCGACGGGAGATACAAAGTTGAGCGTGTAATTAACTTGTTAATCCCATTGTTGTCTTTCTCGGTCGCAACGAGAGGTTCAAATAGACGGAAGTGGCGTCCGAGTTTAACCAGCAAATTAACAGGTGCTTTAGGGGGTATCGACTGGGCGGTTTATGGGCCCTCAACGCTCGCCCATCGCAACCGCAAATGCGTTACTCCCATTTCTAAATGAACAGACCGAAAAAGGGGGACGAGTCCGCAATCGTAGGGTTTGGTCGGAGGAAATTGTACGTTTTGGTGCAGACAAAATTTGGACAATTTGGTTGCAGGTCAGATCGATCGAACTGAAACTGACCACCCAGTCGTATCGACCATCAGATAAGTGCCTAAATTGACGATACAAACCAAAAAACCACCGCTTCAATGTGAAGTGTCAGAACTACAAAATCTCGCTGATACTGCGCCAACAGGTCTAATAAATAAATAAATGAATAAAAAAATAAGTCATGCAGCATGGCTATAAGAGCAAATTTTAGAAGAAATAACTAGTTTTATGTGAAACATGTGACCGTCCACAGGAAAACGTACCTTAGCTTCCGGAAGAAAATTTTTCAGCAGAACGAAAACAAAGAAGTCAGCGTCGAAATACCGACATTTCAGAAATCTAACGTAGTTTCTCAATATGTAAGCCGTTTTACGAATCGATTACTGGAAATCATCGGTACATCGCAAAAACGACCTTGGTAACATACATCATACATTTTTGCGGTTGTCCCATTCACAAGAAAAAATCAATATTTTAGATCGAAACCTACTCTAATAGATACCTAACAATAGCACTAGTGCTAATAAAAAAGAAAAAAATCAGAACCAGGTTGAAAAGGTGAGAAAACTACGTCAAAACAGTTTCTAAAACTTTGATTGCATTTTTCTCAAAAAGCTTTCTTGCAATTCAGAGGTTCAAAAAATAACTTTTCAACGGATTAAGATATAGAAAATCTGGAAACCGATTTGGTGTTCAGAACCTCCTCGTCACTCAGGATTGACAATAAACCCGATTTCAAAATTCAGAAACTAAGGTGAACATAATATTAACATAATATTATTATGATGTTTGAACATCTCGTTCGAATATGGGCAATCATAAACTTATGGTGTAATTATAGGTATCTAAGTATGAAGCTATTCGGTTCCTTCGATCGTGACTGTGATGAATATGGAAGAATGGGCATTCTCAAGGTTATAAATGCAAATTAATTGATAATACTTGAAAACAAAGAGTAGAACACCCAACAATTCCATATTAATTGATTGGGTTGGTAGATTAAGGAATTTCTGAGGACGGATAAGATTTTGCAATTCTGACTTCACCATCGTGTTCAGAGTAAGAAAACCTTTAAAAGGAGGTGTCACTGGTCAGACCGTTTCATTTTTGGAAATTTTTCCACCCTAAAACTCCCAAAAACCCCCGTTAGAGTAGCCCAATTCTGCCCATCTACGAACTTGACCTTTTGATTGCCAAGACGTACCTTTCGTGCAAATTTGAACTTTTCATATCAATTCTAACGGGATTTTGGCGAGGTTATCGTCTGGCATGACATCTAGATACCTACTTATATAAACATTTTCGGAAATTCGAGTTGTAAAATTTTGGGACGAGAAAGAGGCAAACAGAGATTTTCTGGACAGACGAATTCAAGTGAATTACACAGCGATAAATTCGCGTTCAAAAGGGTTTTTTAATTAAAGGGCGTCCGCCGAACTATGCATTTTATGTAAAGTTGAGAACCATCTCCCGTTCCATCCCCATTCACTTCGCAAAAGGAAGGAAAAGTCCAGCGAAAAACGGCGAACTTTGCAAATAACGAATTTTAATGAAAATCCCATGAAAAGACAAGCAGATGTTTTGTGGAGTTCCGGATTCTTACTAAACATCCCGAATCTTTATCCGCTAGGGCAGACTTCCGTTGGGCTTCCTTTTCCTTTTCATCTTTTCTTTCTCCGGGGAGTCTCGTGAAAAACTTTTGCAATATCAGGGGTACGCCAGGGGAAGTCTGATAAAATGCCTAGTGGGTCATGTAGGGAACACGGTGAGAGTGGGAAGAGAAATATGGTTTCATAGTCGCACACGTCGTTTTCTTGACGTCGAGGACGTTGCATATCACACGCTCCTGAGGCCACTTCCATTGGAATGTATATATGTGTGCCTGCGAACCATACGTTGGTACTGATTTTTGACGTTTTCTGTCTGATGTTTTTACAACGTTCCTTACTCACTCCAAGCCTTTCTAGGTCAATTCGAATGGATATCTAGCAGTGGGGGAGTGCTTGATATTTCGTTAATAATTGTTATTTAATACAAAATTTATTTAAACATCTTATAATTTATGATATTTATACATATATACAAAACCACTGGCGATACAATGACTACTTCCGATCGGCCAGGTACATTGCAAACCTTTAGGCGAGATACTCGTATCATCAACATACATTAATAATCTTTCAGGCTAACTATACATTTATCCATCCAAATAGAAGAAAAATGACCTAAGTTATAATTTTGTATTTGGCGGTCCCAACTGAGTCGAAAAGCTTCACCTCCATTTTCCCGAATTTATGGCCCAATGAGCATTAAATCCAAATCGCCATATCGAAAGTTGTAGCAGTAATTATGTTCGCCCCTCACTTTGTACTTCACTACCCTGTTCTGTTACTTCGAGAATTTGAATTTGGCACCCGTTCCACAGAATTGCGTAAAACTATTCATTTTTCTTCGAAGTTGGCAACACAGAGGAAACCTGAAGAAACTGACTGTAACCTAACCATTTTCAAAATTTCAGCTGTTCTGTTTGTGTAGTTCGTTCAAGTTTCACGTGCTCTTGACGTTCTACAGGGATTTCACAACCCTGTCTACGTTTTTAATCGCTTGAGTAAGTAATAAACAACTTAATAAGTATACCCAGGTATACCCTCACTCTATTACCTAGTATCATCAATTTCGGCCAAATTCTGTTTTTAATGGCCCCTACAGTATTTTCTTTTTTTAATATAATGTATTAGGTTTTTTGTGAGGGCTCCTGAAAGTACAATAAACGCCCAATCGAATGGTGCTTTTTTTTTTAAAGCTTTTATTATAATGCATTATTAGGGACAGGAGAGGGCTCCTGAAAGGTAAAATAAATTCTGATACGTGGTATTCGAATGAGGGTATCGTAATATACGTATAATACGTGTAATATACGTATTATACGTGTAATATATACGTATTATACGTATCGTATAATATACGTAATACTCTTAAATCAAGCTTCATATTGGCCATAAACCAGAAACTAAAGCTTGATCTCTCACTTCATTACCACTACCAATTTTCTCCGCTATTTCCACAACCCTGTCCATTTGGATTCTTCTCAAGACAGGGTTGTGAAAATTTTGAATTTTTGTTTGAAAAGATTTTTATTTGCCAGTGTGACTGAAATCATTATGATGATGGATTTCATTGAAACAAACATCGACTAGGGTGTTCACACAACGTACAAATTTTTGTACCATAAATGTATGGCTAATAAACTGTATCTTACTAATTAGTGCTTTTGTTTTTGGCAGTTGCATGCAGTTATGTCCCCAAATGAAAGAGAAGAACAGCTAAAGCAGAAGAGAAAGGCAGAAAAAATACAAAAAGAACAAATTAAAATAAAAATTCAAATTAAAAAAAAAAAAACTTAAACTAAAATATAAACATACATACCTAATACGTATTTGAGTATTTTACAGATTTTCCTCTTATTTTTTCACCTGCCTGGAATTTAAATTTTTGTGAAATTCTGTATCTTGAAAACTGGGCATTTCTATGATGGGATGTTTTGGGAACTCAGTCTTAGACAAGTAGGAACGAAGATACGGGGAAAAAAATTGATAAATCGAATGAAAATTTCACGAAAACTTTGGGAACAAAAAAGCAGTCCGAGCACAGATAGTGTCTTAGTTTCGTCTGTACCTATGTTCATCACATTGACCGTTTTGCTAACGTTGATAAGTCGAGGGCTAAGGGGAGAACTGGTGTTAAAACCGCATCTCAAACACAAGTTGCTTGGCGTTCGAATTTTGTGAAGAAAGTTGAATAAAATTTTGAAAACACCCTGAAAGGAAAATGTGATGCTGATGCATGTTCAAGAACAATCGGAAACTTTTCTTTTGAATCAAAGCGGTTTTGGGAAACCAGGAACATAAAGGAGACAAGAAAGTGTGGTTTTTTTCCCCCTCATCTCAAACCCTCAGACGGACGGGGGAACATTATGAAAAGGGGCACAGATGCGCCAAAGAGCTCGCCCAATTATGACGTATTATTTATGACGCGGTGAGACCCACCTCTCCTTTCAAAGTCTGGGGGTGGCCCGGGGCAGCAGAGTACGGGGTTGAGATGAATAATTAGCCTGGGCGAAGTAGAAGAGAAGGGATGCGTATTTTGATTAATAGCAGCTCTCCTTGGTATTGGAGGCAAACCTTTCCACCCAACTGGGGCGTTTGCTGATGTAAGCAGTATCTTCCTTCTTCACGCGAAACTCTCCAACTACTCCAAACACTCAGCCTCTCAGTGTCGGTGGGGTGTTTTCAGCGAAATCCAGGTTTCATACAATTATTCATACAACGAAACTTTTATATTGTACAACGGACAACCCCCCCCCCCCCCCCCGCACTGCTACGACTGATTAGCGTACCTTCGTTCAAACTTGGGCATTTCACCAATTAGGATTTCTGTAGGTGATTCCAACGGTGCAGTAGCGGAGTTGGGATTCGAAACTAATTTTTGGAACTAACTTGTAAGTTGTCGATTACATGAAAGTAATCGATTAACGCCCTACTCTGCTTTCCACTAAAACGGAATGCCACCATGCTGTTGTCATCCCGAGCAAATAAGGTGACATAATAAGTATGTAAAGATACCTTGTCAATGAGGAATATTGTACATACAATGGTCTTTGTAAATAAATTTAAAAAAAAATTGTCTTCGGGCGATTCCAATGGTTTATTATTGAAGATAATAAACCAAAAAGAGGAACCTCGAGTTGGTAGGAGCCAATTGTCCTTGATCTGTGAACTGTGATGAAATATCATTCTTAATTCTTCGCTTTTTGGTTTATTATCTTCGATAATGAACCATTGGAATCGCCCAAAGAAAAAAATTTTTAATGAATTATAGCAACTTGATTCGTACAATTTTAAAGGGACTTCAAAATATGGACACCATAGGGCTTTTGCATCCTTCCGTGTCGATTTCAACTCAACTGAATACCACGCGGATAAAGTTTATTTGAATTCCACTTAATGACGCCAACTTTCCCCTTTGCGTTGAAGGTTAGTTGATTATTTACAATTTAACGAGAACCGAACGTCACCACTTTTTATTCATCCCGCCCGGCGAACCCGGTCCATGGAGTTGCTCAATAATTTCGGATTAACCCGGGAAAAAGGAGAGGAGAAAAAAAAGCATAATAACAGGTGGTGGGGGGGGGACATGGTAAAGGGGGTAATAAAAAGCAAACACAAACTCGCACCGCTCGCTCCTGCTTATTGATTCAACAAAAGAGACAATACACCGGCAATATTACTCTCGAGGGCGTGGCACCTCCTTCCATACCCCGCTCCGTGGAAAGTTCATTTCAACCCCCCCCCCCCCTCATCAATATCACTACGTCATTCCATCTCTAACCATTTTACTCCCCTAAGGAGAATTGAACCCCAGCAAATAACTGTCGTTTCTTGAGGCGATGGGGGGGGGGGGAAGGATTTACGGCTGTTGAAAATCTTGTTTTTTGAGAGAATTACGGTTTTTTGAAGGATAATTTATTACACTCGTATATTTAAAATTATTTTATACCTCAACCTCCTCCAACTCGCCTTATTCGAAAGTTTCTTCATTCAGTTGACAAGCGTCTTTCCATCGACCGACCATCCAGGAATCAACCAAATTGCTCTTGTACTTAAGAAAATTCACTATTTCATACACACAGATTCGAGGAATTTTGACTTTCGGCCAGAGAAAAGTTAGGTATCCCGAATTTAAGCCAATGGTTTTTAGTGATGTCTTATTTAGGTATATGTAATGTCTCGATAGACATCGTCATTGATTTCTGCTTCTTCGCGATCTGAAGCCATGTGATTTACAACAAAGAAGTTCATCACGCGTTCAGAAAACTAATGTATTGTAATGAATGTAATAAAATCACTTTTTTAGATAAAGGCGCAATAATTATTCCTGAGTAGATTTTTTGATAGAGCATGACTTAGTTCTACCTCGTTACAAGATTTATATTTAATTTTTATGGTTTTTTTTATTGTTTTTTTTTGTTGTTACTTGAAACACATAACACATAATGATAATGATTACCCTGTACAGTTGAGGCCAACCCTGATTAACTTCCAGGTCATATAATTTCAATTGTTAATCGATGATTAATTATACAAGATTATCGTACGTAGCCTCAACGGAATAAAAACATGTAAACCTTTAGAAGGATAATTAGAAGATTTTATGTACCTGTAAATCTAAAGCCGATGGCAGGGGACGCTGACCTGGAGATAAGTACACCATGTTTCTATGATGAACACTGCTATATACAACTCGACACAAGTCCCAGGTTCGACGTTGGGACTGCAACTAATTGAGAAGACACGAGGAAGAAAAATGTTGGGGGATGTGGTGGTGGTCTTCCGATGCTTCGGAGCCAATCAGATTACAAGATTTCGAGTCACGCCACACAACTGCGCATGCACACAACAGTGTAGGAGCCTGTCGTTACTTGTTTCTCAGAAGGTCGATGGTTCAAGAAATCTTATTATTCAGACAATGTTATCGCTCCCTCTTTATAACAAACACCCGGATAACCTCACATTTGTTTCTCACAAACCTCTAGTTTTCTGGGAAAAATCCTGACCTGACAAAGGGGTGATTGACGTCGAAAGAGAGGGGGAATCAGAGAATCCAGGAAATGGGACAACGGCCACAGCGCCGAGCTGCTACCTGCGAAAAGGAATAACTTCGTATCAGTCGCAGGTTGGTGGACAACAACTTTCATTTGAAACGGTAGATTATATTCGTAAAATCTAGACCCCGCAATGGAAAGGGGGAGTGGGAGGGAGGACCCTGAGGTTCAAAAAACATGTGAACTACAAACTGTACCGTTCCCTATGAATATTACGAGAAATGAAATTTTCAAAATTTCAAAACTTGTTTTGAACCGCTTTCTCTTGAGCTAGGTTTACGGAAAGGTTTAAGGATCATTGTGGGGCTGGGTCGTGCCCGTAAACCAAAACGGCTGGATCTTCGATAGTGAACCAAAATGGATTGCATTTTTGAACTTGCGCTGAAAATTACATAGAATTTAGCTATCAAAATACTTGGTAAAATTTGGTAAAATGATAATTCCAACTAATTTGGAACAAGTAACAATAATTCTTTATAATATAGTAAAACTACTCAAAATCGAATATCAAGGTTAATGAAATCCCTTTCCGTCCACAGACTACCATTTTTAGGTGAAATTATGATGAAATAGGGGGTATGGATCTCAGAGATCACGGTTATACCGCAGCTTGTCGGCCACGCACTCCGCAGTGGTGAACGATTTTCGTACGATGATAACTGGCGAAGTTGATGTTCTTTAGCATCGAATCGGTTGTACGTGAAAATCATTAGAAATTTTTCATAACGCTTTCTTCGTCACACTTTTTGAGTTATGTGCCATAGGTAAAGACATAAAATTGACAGCCACAGTGCAAAAGCTTGTATGTACAAAAATAAAAAATGTTAAGGAAACGATAAAAACGGTTTTCTAACAGTTACTGTAACCATGTAACAGGGTACTTCTAACATCCATTGAGGGGAAATGAAGCGCTGGAGCTTAATTCTGTTCCTATTAGCATGTGCACAAGGCCCAAATTTATCAGTGAAGCTCAAAACCTTATTTTTGGATAAAATTGTACCTACAGGCTTTTGCACTGTGGCTGTCGAAATGTCAAAAACCTACCGAGCTAAAGAAGGGAGATAATTCTCATAAGATGTGGTAATTTATTTTGAACGAAGAAACGGGTAATGTACATAATACAGAAGAATGTAAACGCCTAACAAGCTGTCAGTGCAGATAAAAGAAGGCCGTAACTTTTTTCCAATTGAGTAAAGGGCCGTCTGTCGGGCAATGAAATTAGAGCCAAACGGGAAAATCGATGGGGTTGGGAAGCGTGTGATACGCGATGTAGGATACAGAAGGCTGCGGATGGGAGAGGGAAGGGATGTAGTGCGGGTAGAGAAGTTTTCGTTTTGGAAGGAGGCCAAACACTTGTGGAGTCCACTTCCCCGTTCGCTACTTCGGGCAACCGACCAAAACTATCACCGCGAAGGGTGAGAAACCTTTGCGCCCCCTTCTCGCCACACTGAACACCGCTTTTCGGCGATTTGGCAACCGTTGTCAACACTGTTACCGATTGTAATGGCTTCATAACTGACCCCTTTCCCCGAGCCCTCCGTTTCATTACTTTATCGTCGGCCTTCCAAACAAACCTTCGTCATTCTCGAGGCAATTGGTTTACCCCGAGTTATGGCCGTGGAAATGTGAAGACGTGAATTATTACGGAGAGATTGAATAATTGGAAAAACAGCGACTGCAACGTCGTACCTATGACACAAAATACAATTAGAAGTACCTAATCGTGTGGTTTCATGAATTCATGTAGGATAATTCCCCTTTACAACAACCACAAAATTCGCCTTACAAACGTAATTTGATTACAATGACACAGCCCAAAGTAGCTTTTTTCAATTTCCTTAAGAAGCTAATTTTCTGGATGCTCCGAAATGTTTTTACACGTGCGTTATGGTGTAGAATCTGGACCTAAAATTGAAAATTGCTCGAAACCCCCCGGAAACCACTATTTGAGCCGTAACTTCCTTAAATAAAAACGACCCCAACCACTAAAATGTAACGAAAATGAATTTTAAAGGTTTCAAAATCCGGAGTGGGTAATGATTTCTCCAAGATGATGCAACTAAACATGTTTTCAAAAACGCTCTTTTATTAATGTTTGAAAATACCAAATAAAGACTATCAAAAATAAAACATAATCCGAAAATCCACAGTCATGCAGCATGGCTGAAAGAGCGAATTTTCGGAATAATGACTTATGTAAAATGTTTCCCTTTTACTGTTTTTTAACAAATTTTGTTTCAATTTTTTGCCGACACGATGGTGAAGTCAGAATTGCGATATCTCATTCCGTTATCAGATTAGAGCAGATGAACCGTGAAGAACATCTCAAGTAACAACCACGTTTCTTCAACTTCAAATTTCTACAGTTTGAGACTGGAATAAGATACCGCAATTATGATTTCACCATCGTGTTCAGCGTGAATTTGCCCATCTACGAACTTGGCCTTTCGAATGCCAAGTCAGATTTTTTTGTACAAATTTTAACTTATCATCTCAATTCTATCGAGTGCCTGGAATGACACATACATAAATATATGAATATATAACATATTATAATTTATAATATGTAAATATTATACAGGGTGTTTAAATTCGTGACGGCCATAGGCTAGGGATCGATTCTAGAGCTAATTTCTGGTTAAAAATGTCTTGTAGCAAGTGTTTTTACTCAGTTAAACTATGGAGTTTTTTCAATTTTTAAGATTTTCTACGTATTTTTGACTTTATCACACTAAAATGACCATAACATCATTAATTTACATAAAAATTGTTTCGCTCATTGATAAAAGCGGGTCACAGTTCATAGACAAACGGACATTTCGAACACTTTCAATGAGAATTTTGATAATAAAAAAGATTTTAGTAGAAGAATAACATGAAATCTCATTTTCAAGTTTTCAAACTCATTTTTTACCTAAAATCGAAAACATGAAAAAATCTTAAAATTGAAAAAAACTCCATTTTTTAACTGAGTGAAAAAAATAGCTACAAGACATTTTTGACTCTAGAATCGATTCCTAGCCTGTGACCGTCACAAAATGAAACAACTTGTATACATATGAATTTTGGTGTTTTTTGGCAGAGAATTCAGGATGGTCTAAAACGGATTTTGGTATGAAAATCTTTCGGATAAATCGGGGATTTCGGAAAATTTTGGATCGAGAACCATAGCTTACATCAATAAAAGTATTAATTCCATCCAGAGTTGTCAACTGATGAAATAGTGTTTCAACATTAAAAATAGTGTTTCAAAATTCATTGCCAGTAATGTTTTAACCCACTTTTTGATGCATGTGGTACAGGCGTTTGAAAATTTTAAAATTGTACCGATAAATTCAATTTAAAATTTCGAATCATTTTATCTTAAAACATTATTTCAACGAGAACAATAGCTTCCTTTTCTTAAAAATTTCAATAGAAGAATTAAGTCAATCCAGAGTTGTCAACTGATAAACTTTAAAAGTGAATTTACTCGGTTAAAAATGGTGTTTCAAAATTCATTGCAATGAATTTTGAAACACAATTTTTAACAGCGTGGCATGTCAGTAATGTTTCCACCCACTTTTTGATGCACGTGGTTCAAGTTTGAAAATTTGATAATTTTGCCGATAAATTTAATTTAAAATTTCGAATCATTTCATTTCAAAACATTATTTCCACAAGATTTAACATAATAAACTGCTGTTTTTTAGACGTACAGAGGAGCTTTTGGCGTTCTCTGTGGTTCTTTTGGGCACGGTCAATGGCTATTAAGACATAATTGCAATACGCCCAGTCTCAATGACTCTTTCGTCCTACACCGTATTGAACAAGAGAGGCAAAACGAAATGATACGGTCTTGGTTTCATCTAAAAGCCTTGCAAACCCGTTCCTGTGACCCTTTGTTGAGGTTATTGAGTAGAAATGCACCACACACAAAACCGTGGACAACTACATTTCCTCGAGATAAACCAAAGTGCCACCCAAGGGTAAGGAAGCTTTGGAAAGCACCTTTTGTTCTTCTCAGTCATCACGAAGCTTGGAATCAAGGCAAGAGTACATCATGTTCACGAACCATTACTCCCTCCCTCACCAGTCATTGTTCCAACGAGCAATCTTCATCTCGCACCCGACAATAAATTAGCCGAATTTCGACTGTTTCTCCTCCCCACTAAACAGCACTCTCCGGTTGTGCTTTCAAAGTCTACCCACAACCTCCCAAAGACGCTCTTGCTATTCAGTGGGAACCATAATTAATGATAACATCACGTTGATGGTTCCTGGTATGTTCTATTCGCACGTCGCACGGATCATTTGCGTTTCAAATCCCTGCACGGCCCTTTCCCGGCTGTCGGCCTAGAAACGTAGAAAGCGAAAAGCTTTTGTCGAAAACTGAAACCTTCAAGAGTAATTAATACTGAAGGATTTCTCTATCGTGGCTGGGGAAACCTCTATCGGGGACGGGAGAGAGTCTGGTTACCCGTTTGGGTCCCATTAATCGATTCCAAGCCTTCATTGTTAGCTTCGGTTTGCTCGCGATAGAGGTAATAAATGACCAGGGACGACAACCGAGCAGGAGAGCTCCAGGAGTGGAAGAGCAATCAAATCGGCAACTCGACACCCCGCTCCTATTGGATAATTAGACTCTACCATTATGAGGACATCTTTGTCTCTCTGTAAACAAATTCTCTCCCTCCTGCGGTTTGTCGGCAATATTAGCAGGAACTGGAAGGAAATCGGAAGGCTCTGTTTGCACTTGAAGGTGCGCACTCGAGTGTAATAATTGTATAAATTCACAATTTCGGGAAAATAAATCCGAGATAGATAAACAGGAATTGCGACGTACCCTCTTTGCTTTTCAATTATCTCACGTCCCTCGACGGATTCCGCATTAAGGATGTCAATATTTAATTATCTCCTCCTCTCTCTTGTATGGATTGTACAAATAAAGACGGCATAACTCTGAGAATAATCTGATCTGACATGTTCAAACAATTATTGTCTCCGGAGAGGGCTCACTTTCAATGTATCCAAATCCTATATCAAGAACAAATAACGCCACACTGTTTGAATTAATTAAATTATACTAAATAAACATACATGAACAGGGACATCTCTCATTAATTTCTGAGAAACGTGGTTCCATGTGAGACATAGCGATTTACTGCACTACGATTCGTTACTCAATATACAGGGTGTATCGCAACCAGGTGACAATACGCAAGATTGAGAAACTAGATTAAAAATGGAGTTACACGCCGCCAACCGTATGTTGCTATCTCATTCCGTTTCGCAGATCCCAAGTTCTCAAAACAGTTACTCCAGTAATAGGGTTTTCCCGGTTTAGGTTATCTGGTATTGGGTTACTGGACAGTATTAGTAGAGAGTTCCTAAGGGGACATTCCTAAGGACACAAGTTTGAACTTATCTCAACTGCGCATGCGCGTCGGCTGTGTCCGGACACATCGCCTCAAGTCGACCACAACCGGCCTCATACATGTGTCCATTTCTCTACCGGGACACAACCTTTACGATTGAATTAAACCTTACTCCGGGATAACAGTGCAGCGCCTTTTGCCGCCTAAAAAATCGTCGTGCGACATCAGCCCTTCGAGATAAAACTGCAACAAAATATCAAGCACTCCCGACATGTTCAGAAGTTGAATCAAGAAAATTGAGCGATGAACGGTGGAAAGATCAGAAAAGCAGTGGAAGGGATGGATTTCGCGTTGTGCTCAGGTGACTTGACGTTACTTGTACACGTGATCACTTCCGCCAAACTGGACACATTTGGTTAGCATCCAAAAGTTGCTCGCCTTAGATGTGGCCACTAGATACGTCCACATCTGAATAGACATATCACGTAGGAACTCTCTAGTTATTTGAAGCGGTTACGTTAAATATTCCTCATCCCTATGGTGTAAGTAGCCTGTTCCATGAGTTGAGGTTTCCAAAGGCTGAGGTTATTATTGGTTATTTTGCTGAATTTGGATTCTCTCGATTTGTGTATTGCTGGGCCACCCCCGTGGTATCATGGTTAATTGTGGGAGGAGTTTATTGTGAAACTTGGCTGAGGAGGGGCTTGAGTAGATCAATGCTAAAGCAGTGTCTTTTCACTATTCCAGTAACTGAACAATGTAACTGAAACATAACTGTTATGTGCGAATCGTATGTGAGCCGTTGCTGGAGGTGTACACTGGAGGTGTAGCGTACCACATCTGTTTCAGGCATAGCCACTGGCCAGTGTAATATTATAGTAGAATATTATTCTACTCGTATTAGTTATTGAGGTCGAAATGGACTATACCAGATGAATCGCAGGAAATAAATACATGCCTAATTATTGTCACACTTGGCACAAAGAGTATCAGATTATTGCATAGAGTTAGGAGTGATGAGTTGACACTACTTCATACTCCACATACCATAAAACATTAAAATTAGGTTATTCATCAAGTAAGACTCGTGTGATAGTAATCAAAAACGCTCGATGCCAGAATGGCATTTTTCAATGAACGCAACTCAGGAGAACGCAGGTAATTAATTTATGATAAACCCTTGGAGAGGTATAAACCCGTGAAATATTATCAGGGCCCCGAGTGAATTTATGGGCGTGAACGGTGAATAGGGTGGCCGAGCTTGGAGGGTTATATGGAAAGTTTGAATTGATATTATCGAACACGAGTAAGAGGTTTAGAACAGCTGATAAGCAGAACTACACATTTTCTACTGTTCGTGTAGAATACACGGTATAGTGTTAATATTCAAGCTGGCGAATAAGTATGGAGAATAAAATCGGAATAAAAATCCCTGGACCTCGTTATTTTCAAAATTTATGTACCTGTACGTGTTTTTCGTTATACGCACCAGTCGAATCCATGGATTACGGCTTGATCTGGAACATCGTTGATATTGAACCTCATCTATTATAATGAGTTCTATGACAATAAGTTCGAATTTAATGCACTAATTCAAGTATTAACGTATCAATTCAGTATATCCAGGAAAGTGGGTAACTGAACTTCATCAACAGTGCGTAAGTAAAGAGGCATCTCTGAAGAGCGGGGGATTACTATCGTTCCACATGGAATTGTCAGACCAAGTCGTGGATATTTGAATATAGATCAAGTACGAGGACTAATTAAACGGATTATTCAAATAGCAGATAAGCGCCAAAATCTCAATTTTGAGTTGTTGGTATGGTTGGATTCAGCCTGTTAATATCTTCAAGACTAGAGTGGTTTTATGTTTCTATGTCAACTATGTCGGTTAATCTGACCAGTTGCATCTCCGTTACTGAGTAGGTATTTTTTTGTGTGCATAAACCAGGTGAACGCCAAATTAATTCTATTAGTTTTACCAATTCGCTGGTAATCACCGTTAACAGAAATTAACAGTTAACCACCACTTCATTTCACCGTTACCTGGCATATATGCGTCCCACATCTGGTAATTTGAAATTTTCAAAAACCAGTTAAACGACAAAACAGCGGTTACATGGAAGTTGAGTTTTGGTTCTTCTTCCAGCACTAAATTTCAAAAAGGCGTTTACCTAATTATTGCTTACAGCATTATCGTCCAACCTGCATTCATTTTATATCCAGATAACTTCAAAAAGCGTACAAGGGCTTATTTTCTGGGGTTTTAGACCCAAGAACCGTTTAGAACGCATCAAAAAACCTTCGGGTACCAAGTTTTACTTTTTAGACTTTTTTTCAGGTTTTTGGCCTCGTTTTGTATACACATACTTATTGCCAGCACATATAATAAAATGAATTATATTCTAAAATAATTTATACGAAATGAAATGATTGTCCTCAATAATTCACTAATGTATACCAGCACGTTTGATGAAGTTCAAAATGTCTCGTAAAACTGGATACGTGGCGGTCCGAAGAATTGTACACAAGTCCTGCTCCTCAGCCAAATTAGGTCCATATTCCTGCCGCTCTTCATCATAAAATGGACACTCCATTATTCTGTGGATGACGTTATCTTCGGTATCCAAACAGTGGTCGCTATATGGGCTGCCTGCTGCTCTCACAAGGTACTGGCTCCTATTTATTGTTCCATAGCCTGTCCTCATCCTGACTATTGAACCACGTCCTGTCTGTTCATAGGGGAGGTAGCGAACCATGGTTCATATCAGACGTTTGGTTGAATCGTGTAATGGTGGTTGTCTTTGTCTAGCGAGATCTGTTCATATTGACGCTGCCATTCATCGTAGGTTGCTTTTTTGGTCAGTAGAAGTGCATCAGAGAGGGGAACAGCAATACTTGAATCCAAATCCCGCAGGGAGGCTCCTTAACTAGCTGCACCATCTGCTAGATCGTCTCCTCTCACGCTGGCATGTCCCGGGATCCACTGCAGGCATATCGTCTTATTACGGTTCTACATTACAGTTGTTCCTCTGGGGAAGGTACGGAGAGCGAAACATGCTGCCTTCGAGTCTGTAAAAACAACTATCTGTTACAGTCCTGTCTGATACCAATATTGATCCCCTCCATGAGAGCATACAGCTCCGCACTAAATAACTGGAGAGTTTCTGGTAGTTTGCGAGAATACGACAGTAACTGTTGTGTTTGATGATCGAAAATATCCAGTCTTACTCCGTTTTGATGCATCCGTATATATTTTATAATATACACCGTACAGTTCAGTTCTTCTCTAGACTTAATACAACTTCTGAGAACATTTTTCGCGTTTTCTCGAAAATCGACTTTTGTCGCTTACCTGCTATTTGAATCAAGTGTTGATTGCCTGCATGCAAGTGTTTGCCACTTACGTCGTTTTGAGGTCATCATAATCAATTATGACGATTGATTGAGCGCAGTTACTATTACCTATGTCCTTTGAAGTGTTGGCATTTGCTCTTAGACGGGGATCGCAGGTTGATGAGAACATGAGTCCGCACATATTCAATATTGGAAAAGGTTTGTTTCCCCAGCTGTCCGTTCAGACGCAATTCATCTCTGACGGAAGGGGAGTGAGAAAATATGTAATGAAAACATCCCCTTTTCGACACAAGTGGGCAGGCTGTCTTGGTGAGAGACACTGACAAGCCCTTGACGGCTCCTTGTTTGTCGAGTTTTGGTGTAGAGGTTGTAGGTAGGAGTCTCAAGCACCTCAGTTAAAGTTGTGACTATTCAGGAAGCCGTCGTAAATAGGGGGGCTAACGATTGTGATGAATGATGCAGCGTTACCGCTTCAGAGTGAATAAGGGAAAGGGATTTCGAGTGGGTAAAGAGCCCAAAGGAAAACCTTCCTTGATGAGAGGCGGTCACGGGATACGGCCATTATTCGGATAACGTGGGAGTTCGTGGGTTGAGGGAGAGGTACTCTGTTATGTGCACACCTTATTTTCAAGTGTTGGCTGACAGGATATTGCGTGATTACGTACTTACTGTTATTGGTAAATAGAAAAACGTTAGAATAGAATATCGTGTTGGTTGCTGCAGTGTTTGGCATTTCCCCGCTCGGGTGGTAGAACAAAAACTTCAAGGGGTGTCAAATTGTCCAACGTTGATTTATACTGCCCAATACTGTAGCTGCTGAAAAATGGACACTATAACGTACTTCCTCCAAATAGAACGCAAAGCACTTCATCATTTCCACACTCTTGATGTAGATATTTAAACCCTCAGGCTGTACGAATCAATTCAAATATTCCAACTGTTGGGAGTTTCAAGCATCAAACCAGAACTGTTTGCGCGGAGGATTGCTGAGATTCAAGTCACTTACATGTTGAAGGTTTTATTCGAATGAACCCAAAGCCAAGACTACTTTGTTGGCGTCACTCTTAATATCATAATGGCCGGTTTATCAATTGCATTTTATCGCCGATTTTACTCCGACTATCTCTAAAGCCCGATTCGCGAGTGAAGGTGCTATTTATCAATACACAGTAATGGCTGAACTACCACTAAAGATTGCAATCGGCCATTACCTCCTAAATCTCCGATTAGGCAGTGCTGCTACCTTCTGCCATATTGGTTATGATCTGTAGATGTTTCAAGTTGATCCTCGATAAGGTACAACAAACCAAGCTGAGATTTTTGAGTGTTGAATATCGTCAACAGTGGCGAAGTAATCTGGCCGGTGCTTTATACTGTACAATCTCAGGAATTCTTATTCATTTCCATCAGAATATGAAGAAGTGTACATATCCATAAATACGAGTACCAGCGACGAACAAAATAACACATCAGTTATACAAAACTTTCAACAATCCTACTAACTTCTTGTTTTGGTTACACATTTGTGGATGTTTATTCGTTATTGTTGTTGTTGGAGAACATTTTTGATTGGACAGTTTGTATCAGCCACACTATCGCACTGGCGGGGTGAGAGAATTTATCGTTGTTGTGGTGGTACCTCTATTTTCCCTCTACTAAAGTTCCATTAGCTAACCGACCACTAGTTGGAGATTGACAAACACGAAAAGTTCGCTAATCGTCGATTACCTTAATCGGAGATTTGATAAATCCGCCCTAAATATCATCCGAGTATAGAATCGGTCAATCGAAAAAAAAATTCCTGAGAACGACCAAGTCCCAGTCTCGCACCTGCTCAGCGACTCAAGCCTATAACGAGGAGTGTACGACCCCCGCTGGTTCGATTTCTGACGTTTTGATGTAGGACTATCCTCATTATAAATCGTAAGATTCATTAAAATCAGACAATAAACTTAGATGTTACTGTGTGGCGGCTCTTGAACTACGAGGCGTGACCAGAAATTGAATGTACTGAGACTCCCACGATCGTAGGGAATATTTTATTACTATGATGACTACACTGCCGTTTGGCTTCACTCCTAACCTTTAAAACAAGACCAGAACGAGCTCAGTTTGTTGAAAACTGTGGTCGCACGAATTTTTATTGTTAAATATGTCGATCGAGTCTGCCAAGTGCGAAATCCGCGCCGTTATCCGTTACCACGTTGCGAAGGAAATAACTCCTCATGATATTTTTAATGAAGTACGAATCGCTTATGGTGAAGGCCATATAAATCGTACCAGTGTGTACAAATGGTGTAGGGAGTTTAGGTAGTGTACATGGCGATCTGAGGGCTGAGAGAACGTCGATTTCGACTGACGACAACGTCGATTTTGACTGACGACGTTGTCGATAAAGTCACGAATGGGGTCCGTGACGATCGCAGATTGACTCTGGATGAATTTTCTGCAACGTTTCCGCAACTGTCAAGGTCTGCACGAAACAATCACAGAAACACTTCGATTTTATAAACTGTGCGCAAGATGGGTATTAAAACAGCTTCTAAGAAAATCCACAGTAGTGCAGCATGGCTATGAGAGCGAATTTTCGAAGAAATGACTGGTTTTATGTAAAAAGTTTATGTAAAAATATAAAAAGTTTTACTGGTTTTATACTAAATTTTGTCTCGTTTTTTCGCGAGTAACACCTCAGTTTATAGAATTTTCAACGCTGAACACGGTGGTGAACACGATCTCATTGCGTTAAATATCAGTCTGTATAATTATCAGTCTACATAATATCTACATAATGGAAATTTTGTTGGCAAATGTCCCCTATTCGCAATCATTCGTAGCGAGATGCGATCTGATCTCAACTTTCGATCATTAATTTTCTGTTTTTCCTTTTACGTTTTTATTAATACAGATTAAACACGTAAAAGGAAAAACAGAAAATTAATGATCGAAAGTTGAGATCAGATGGCATCTCGCTACGAATGATTGCGAATAGGGGACATTTGCCAACAAAATTTCCATTTAACCCCTTTTCCACAATTAGTACTAACTAAATATTAGTGCCATAACGTCACACACATTACACATAACGTCAAATACCCAATTGAATAGCTTCCCACGTAATTACAGAAGCACTTAGCGTCCTATACTCAATTGTAGAGGAGAGCTTCTATCTACCAGTCAAATATCTCATTTTTCCAAAATTTGCACTCAACTGCTTTACCCTGCTGACACAGGTATATAAATATAATATATTTATATATTATGTGTATATTATACACATGTTATTTTTGGTGTATTTCGGCAGTGGATTCAGGATGGTCTGACCGGATTTTAGCATAAAAAATGTTTAGGAAATTCGAGTTTTAAACATTTTGGAAGGAGAACAAGTCTTTCTTCTAAAATTCGCTAGCAACTAGGAGGAGAAGGGGGTGGTCGACAAGTGGACAACGGAGGTGCGGCAGAATCTACGAAGCAGACATCAAAAAATTTATCTGCCTTCCCACAACCTGCATTGAATTAAATGGTGACTATGTAGAAAGATAGCACACAAATATATGAATATAACCACGTAATGTTTTTTTAAATAAATTTTATTAAAACCTACAAAAATTTAGTACATAATATGTACTAAATTTTTGTAGGTTATACTTTCTGGACACGCCTTGTAAACCAACTTGTGTGAAATCCCTTCGTAATAGATTGTTCGTCAAGAATTTACCTCAGACAGTGTAGTTTTCATATCGGGATTAATAAGTACTTTTTTCTACTTCACCAGCAGTGTCCCGTCATATCACTTAGTTTATCGTGAAACATAATTAATTTGGTCATTTGTTTCATTCGACGTCCCTCTCTCCCTCATATATTCTCATAACTTCATACAGGTAACTAATGGACAGTAATTCACCGGCTGTAGCTTTGAGTTGATTCAATTCCTGATTGGATTGTTCTGCCCAAACGATTTTTCTCTTTCAGTTTTCCGGGCCGAGTAAAAACAATCGGCGAGCGGAATGGAACTCCCTCGTACAGCGTTTCCCTCTGAGTACCCAGCACCAGGAGAAAGGATGCTCGATAGTACGAGCCCTGGTGAACGGGGAGGGGTTACTGGCCGGAAGGGATAGATGGATGATCCCTGCAAAACACGACGGTCCTCTTGTCTTGCTAATGGGTTTTAAACGATCAGTCCCCGCCAGTGCTAGGGGGCACAAGGGAACGTCGGGGAGGGGCCATTACGATGGGGGTCCCCGTGGAAAGTCTCGGGATGAGGGTGTCGACGATGGCGATGCGACGTTCTCCGGTGCCTATCGAACAACAGGTGAGCTCTAACCGGCGAGTCGCCTTCCACTAATGGCAGGAAAAAGCCCCATTACTTTTATGTTAACGAAAAAGGCGAATGTTTCGGCTCAATAGATGTAGGTACTGTATCTGAATATTCCTTGTATTGGAAATTAGGTTTCTTCGATGCAGACCTCTAGGTAGGTACATTCTCGAGATGAATGTTATTGTTAAGCAGGTTGTTTATAATAATATTATAATTATATTATAATGGTTTTTTTTAAATATATATATAACGAACTGAATGACAAACATGAGGAAAACACGACAGACGAGTAGCTTTCTGAGAGGAAGATCAGAGTGAATAATGTAAATGTCAATAATAATTATTGTCAATTAATTAATCACAATTATTGTCATTAGGTAATGATTATTATTACCAATTCGATAGTTCAAATAATTTTAAATATTATTGGTACTAGTGCATTATACGCCCGGTGAGCTCGATTATCGAGATAATCGAATCTTGCGATTAACTACATATCGATTTCACTTGTTTCTCCCAGTTTCTCCCAAACTGACATATTATTTTCATTTTTAAAATGCAATATACCTACGACTTTAGATTGATCTATATGTCCAACCAATCAATAATATGGTACTAACCAGTTGTTTGGGGGATGTTTTTATTCTAGATTAGTTGGACACAGATCAAGTGGACGGGGTTGTGTAATAAAAACATCCCCCAAACAACTGGTTAGTACCATATAGATTAGTTGGACATATATGGAAATCTGTTTGGAAGGCTACACAACTGTTACCATCGAATGTTGACATCATCGATATATAATCGCAACATTCGATTATGTCGATAATCGACTTCACCGGGCGTATAATGCACTAGTACCATATTATTTATCAATGGATGGTAAGGGGGAGAGGGGAAGCCGTTAGATGTAGGTGGTGGGTGGAAAGGGGACGGGGATATGAATGTGTATTGGGTATTAATGTCTGTCATATTATTGTCATGATTGAGGCGACTTACCTCATGAGGTGACTTACCTCTTGAGGCGACGTTACATTAATTGAAATTGTGAGTGGGGGAGAAAGAGGAAAGTGGGGGGGGGGTCTGTAATCCTTACACCTTCCTCTAACACCGCGCTTAAAATTTAAATTGGGGGTGAGAAAGTGGAGAGCGAGCCCGATGTAGGTGGTTGATGAGGGGGAGGAGGGAGTTGTCTGTAATCTTCACACCCTCCTCCACCCTCCTTCTTGAAACTAAAATTGTGGGTGAGAAAGAGGAAAGTGAGCCCGATGTAGACGGTTGATGAGGGGGAGGAGGGAGTTGTCTCTCAATCCTTACGCTCTCACCCCCCCCCCCTCCACCCCTCGCCCGAACTACTTAAATTTAAGTAGGGATAGAATGTGAATGTGTCACTCACCATTTACATTTAAGTAGTTGAGGCGAAGTGAATGTGTCATTCACCATTTAAATTTAAGTAGTTGAGGCGAGGGATGGTGGCGGTGGGGAAGAAAGAGGAACGCGTGGCAGGTGGAGGTTGATGGAGGTTGTTTGAATGCATTGCTGAGTTTTGTTTTGTTTATTATCTTATATAATGAACAATTGGAATTAAATGAATATTACAATAAAATTAATAAAAAAAATTATTATTGATTATCATTAGGGCTAGGATTTTCGTGTAATCGTAATTCGAAATATGTAAATAAATATGTTTTTAGTTGTGAATAAATATGTAAAATAAATTGACAAAAATGTAGATATAACCATTCATTTTTTGAGTATTAATCGGTTCAATCATTGATGAAATGATTCACAACAATATGCAGCTTCAAGTTTTATATTTCAAATAGAACGATATATAGTTCACATTTAGATAGAGTTTATTTTTTGGCATTTTTGAAGACCATCTTTCAAGACCGTTTTTCAACATTTGAACATACATAAAATACATCGCAAAACTGTTGTTCTTACACTTTAACCTGTATTCATATGGATTTAGACCTGCTAAGCATGAATCTGTGATCTGAAATCAGGATGTGATGGTCTAAATATGACCACAGATTTATGTTTAGCAGGTCTAAATCCATATGAATATAGGTTAAAATGTACGAAAAACAGTTGTCCGATATACGAGTATTTTCCCAGATATTTACTGTTATTAACCCAATGTTGGAGGTTAGAAAAAAATCAGGACACGATGGCTTAATTTTGGTCGCGGATTCGTGCTCAGTAGGTCTCAATTCATATGAATATAGGTTTAAATGTTGAAAATATATGTTCGAATTTTACGAGTGTATTTTCCACGATTTTCTGTTTTTCAACCATTTTTGAAGGTTAGAAAAAAATGAGGACGTGATGGCTCAAATATGGTCGCGGATTCGTCCTGAACAGGCCAAAATACTACGGATATGACATATGGGATCACAATATACTTCATGTTTTATTAGTCACAATGATTTAAATATGTGTGCCTGGGCACTATGGGACGTGTGTCAGGGGAGCTGTCCAGCGACAGTCCCTATAAATTCATTGACTAATAACTAATATGATTATAGAAAATTAGAGAATATCATAGGTAGGTACTTATAACAAAATAAATAAGAAATTTACAACAAAACGAACGTTAACAATTTTTTGACTAGATGGTTGACTTCTTAGTCACCAGACGACGGGTAAGTCCAGTTCTTTCCCAGGCTATTCTTAGTTCTATAAATGCTGTAGATTGGTGCGTCATTATGGTGTCATTTGTGCGATTCATTGTAGCTTCGATGACTGTTTCTACTTCTGGAACCTCGAGGTCGCGATGAATGACTGTGTTTGCTGTCTGCTGAGGGTATTGGTTGGTTGTTCATCTTGATTGGAGTGATTTCGTACTTGGTTTTCAAGGTGAAGGTGGCAGTGTTTGATTTCCCAGTGTTCATTGTTATGTATAACTGTATAATATGTATAATATGATAACTGTTATGTATATGTATAATTGTTACGTATACGCCACCGATTGGCCCACGTTTCGACGTTATCAACACGCGGGAGAGTATGGCGTACTTTTTTTGTGTGTGTGAGTGTTGTAGAAAATATTGAACCAAAAACGATAAAACTGAACTACGAATGTGTTGAAAACGGATGAATACTACCGAGATCGTTATAGTTGGACTCCAACACTTTACGAAATAGAGTAGGGAGAGGGAACGAAACTGAGAAAATAGGGGAAAACAAGAAGAGAATGTGGAAGAAGACGAATGTTTTTCAGAGGAGAAATGTGTTGGGGGGAAAAAAGGGAGCTTCAAATGGGAGAACGCGGTTCGGGGCTCATATTAATCTCGGAAAGGAACATTAATCATTTCGTCGAATAGGATTATTGAAGGTTCGTCCGTTTGACGTCTTGTATCGACCTCGAGCCGCCGCAGAGTAGTAAAGGGAGTAATAACGTTGTTGGGGAATATTTTTCCACAATATTTATATGGGCGATGATGATGTTGTTTCGTCGAATGATAACATCGTAACGGTCTCATTCCGGTTCGTCTATGATTAGAAGATGATTGGCTTTCTTTTCACACCTCATTTCTCCTTCCTGGACCTTGAATGGACATATATTTTTTACGAATCACCGCAGAAAATTCAATTTGGAAACGAATGAGACCTTCAATGACATGAATTCAACTAAATTTAACTAAAATCTCCTTTAAGGCCACGATAAGAAGCATTTTGGACTGTGGGGCAATGTTTTATAGTTCAACGTTCAAGACCCATTTACGAAAACTGGAAAGGGCTCAGAACAGAGCACTCATATCCATTACAGGAGCGTTTTGTTCAACAGCTCTCAATGCGTTGATGGCCGAATCAGGTGAAGCACCCCCTCATTTACGCCACAAATTGCTGGCAGACAGATTTTTGGTGGCAACGCAGAGCAAAGACCCCAAAATGCTCACCAAAATCCGATCATTAGCAATCCAAAATTTGACAGCGCCTTACTGGAGCAAGAAACCATCTCCCTTGATATGCGACAGCTTCACAAACCTGTGCAGCGATCTCCCTTGGATTACCGTTACTCCAACTCCATTACAGTTCCTGCTGCCTTATGAAATGTTCAAATCCCCCGTCCCCGTCTCACGCCTAGCTTCAATTAATCAGCACAAGAACATGGCGTTGGTTGTGCTTATTACGATGAGACGCACAGCCAATCAAACCAGTTCCGCCTCTGGAATGATGCTACCATCTGGCAGCCATCGTGAAAGGCCTAAAACATGCCATTGATCTAGGGGATCCCAGGATAGCAGTTGTAGTTCTATGCGACTCTCAAAGCGTCCTGGGCAAACTACAGAATCTCTCTATCTCCTCTAAAATCTCACTATGAAAGAAAGATATTGGACAGCATTGCTGAGCTGAGAACCAGAGGGAACAAAGTAGTGCTCTGCTGGATTAAAGGCCATACCGGGATACCGGGGAACGAGATCGTGGTGGCATTGCAAAACGCGCTATCACCCTCCCACCGCCAGCGATTTCTCCTGATTTCCCCTCATGTGATTTAAAGAGGAAAATTGCCAAAGAAATGTGGGAAAAGTGTATCACGCGGTTACTCGTACACCCTGAAAAGAGATATAAAAACTGATTCCCTGTTTTGAGAAGGTATCCATGGTTCACAACAGTCGCTGGTGCCAAACCCAAGTCCTTTTTACGCAATATCATTAGATTGAGAACCGGACACGGAAACATCAACTCTCGCAATCGCCTTTTCAACACAGACGCATCACCCGATTGCCCTCACTGCACAGGAGTGGAAGAATCCATGGAGCACGTTGTCCTGGAATGCCCTCAATACGTGGATGACGAACGCACCTTTCTGGCATCACTAACAAGAGACTTGTATAAAATCACAACTGTGTATGAACTAATCAATGAGTTTATTTCAAAAATAGAAGTGTCCTTTTAATTAACTTTGCTAGTGTCCTTTAATTTACTTCTGTAACTAGTATAACTATTGAACACGGCTGTATGGTACTTCTGAAGCCAATCAAGAAAAAGAAAAAAAACTAAATAGGGTGAATTGGATCATAAAACGTGCGAGCGGTTGAAAAACATTGAATTTTGATTTTGGAAAATTTGGATCGTGTTGAACTTCAATTCGATCACCATTCGAGAACACCTCAAATTTCTTCCCTAATTTTAGCGAATTTTCGAAGAAAAGAATACTATTGTTTCCGTTATACGAGTAGGGATAATATACATAATAGGTATATTATGTGCCTACTTATCGAGGGTCTCACGGCAACTTCCCACATCGTCATTTTTGGCCAAAATGAGTTATGCATACCATTCGAAACGTCTTCTCCCGGCGGATCGACCTAACTGAGTATAAGTTAGGTACCTAAGTTAGGTAAAACTAAATCTCACGATTTATTTTACTGAATTACTCAGTAAACAATTGGCAGATGGTCAGACCGTCGTTGGCAGATGGTTTTTCGGCTCTGCTGAAAAGTTGCCGAAATGACGATGTGGGAAGTTGCCGTGAGACCCTCGATGTAGTCAACAGCAACACTGACAACAGTACCATTGACAACGCGTATACTTTGCAGTTACCAATTTGTGAAATGAACTACTTTTGAATTGCTACTAAAACAAACTCGATATCAACTCGTCTCGGGAGTCCAACTTTCGGTTTCAACAGTTTTTCATTGAATATCATGTTTTAAAATTGCGTTAATGTGACATAATTGAGTGTTGATCCCTCTATTACCTCACGAGTGAAGTAACAATTTATATTCTCTCAGTATCAGATACAGTGCTTCATTTAGAAGGAAGGGCGGGGGCTCAGAGCTGCGAGTGACAATAGACAACAAAGCTGAAAACCTTGTAGCAATGGGTTGCAATTAGAATTAGCTGAGCACATGTTCAAGTGCCTATATATACAGAACCGTCCTATAGTTCCGCGGAGGATGAGGGAGGCTTTGGATTAATTTCAAGTTGTATATTTGATTAAGCAAAGCTCCGTGTGTGAACTTCTCAAGCGCGTTTGCTTTCCGAGGGTGAAAAGCTGAAGAGAGACTCGAGAGGTGAGAACGGTACATCTGAACGCGGAGTGGGGGGGTTCCATATATCTGCTATTTCTCGACTTTCCGTCTCTACTCGAGGGAAGATGCCGATTCCGTGCATTAGCTGAATTACATCTTCAGAGCTTCCTTCACGCTATTGTCACTACGTCTTTGGTTTCCCGATTCCGTTGTATAGATGCTTTCAGTTTTCATACGAATAACGTTTTCAATTCACCTGATGCCATATTTCCCACTGATTTATCCTAAGCCAGAACATTGGGATTCTGTCCACCTTGGTAGGTACATGGCTATTCGTGGTGGCATTCATTCAGCAATACTCCAAATACTCCAATACGACCTGCATACCATTGCCAATACTAAACCTTATACGTTACCATTGTAAACTGTGCAGGTGGACACATCAGTTTCCATTAAAATCAATTGGAGCTCTTTCGGAGTCATATCTCTTTTCGAGTCCATCCAGTTTGCCAATCAGTAGATTCTTTAGAAAATCGGACATCCTGTACACAGCACTATTTGTTATTTGAGAACGTTACTCTCAGGACTGCAAAGCAGTGGCAGATTCAGGGAACCCCCCTAGAGCCAAATATTATAGAAGTTGTCAGGGCATAAACCAGCCTTATTGACCAATGGCCACAAAGATAGTGACACCTCCGAAATTTTGAGTGATTGCTCCATAGGCCAATACTAAGACTGACTTCGAACGAGGACGTCCTTGGCGTGCAAAAACTGTTTCAACAGAAAAAAAGGGCTTTTCAGGTGGTCAGAATTGCGATATCTTGAAGAACATCTCAAGTATCAACCACGTTTCTTCATCTTCAAAGTGCTCCAGTTTGAGAACCAAATAAGATATCGCAATTCTGATTTCACCATCGTGTTCAGCGTAAAAAACTTTAAAATGAGGTGTCACTCGTTAGACTGTTCAATTTTGGGAAATGACGGGTAATATTTTTCCCCTAAAACTCCCCATTTGCGGACATAGCCTTTCGATTGTGCAAATTTGACGGATTTTGTGCTCAACACGAATTTTTTATCTCAATTCTATCGAGAGTTATTGTCAGGAATGACGCGTACATAACAATATATTGTTACAAAATACATAAAATAATATATTTATAATCATATATTATATGATTATAAATATATTATTTTATGTATTTTGGCAGTGGATTCAGGATTGTCTGAAACGGATTTTGGTATAAACATTTTTCAGAAATTCGAGTCTTGAAAATGTCGGACCGAGAATAGCTTCCTTTTCTTCGAAAATTCACTAAAAATTGACTCTTGGCTCCTTAGCAGGAAAAAAACTATATTACTCTCCTTTCCAAGAATTTCGTGGCTCGATACTGTTGAGAAAAGAGTAAATTGAAACCAAAGTCCGGAAGTAAACAGATTATACACTGAAGGAGCTTTTCTCGGTGAACGGAGCCGGAAGAAATAAGGATTTCACTCTTCTCTGAGAGAACCCGTGGCGACGAGACGAGTTGAAATGGGAAATGGATTAGACGAGGTATTGGCGACTTTTGCCGCGCTGACTTTTCCAAGTTTGCGATTCGGTTTGCATCTTAATGAGATCTCTCGGCTCAATCGATATATTCAAGCTTATTGTATTTTATTCGAGATGACAAATGAATTCCAATGGAAGGAATCGAATTTTCAATCACAATTGAGGTGTATAGCGAAAATTTGATTAGTCAATATCATTAAAGTTAGCAAACACACTCGTTAGAGATAACAGATTGACATAGTACCTAGCAGGTATATCCTGTGTCGTCATGCATAGCAGTAGGTATATCCTCGCTATTACTCCTCTGCTCTTGAGAACGAAATACTTCTGGTTCCCCTGGCAACCATGTCAAGCGCGAATTTCAAACCTCATTTCGTATTCGCAAACTCATATCCGCCGAATTATCAACAATAGATGTTTCAACGCTGAACACGGTGGTGTATTCAGAATTCGATATCTCATTCCGTTACAGCTTGAAAACATCAAACTTTCACGTAGAATCACAATTATATTTTTGACGGCATAGTAATATTATGCCAAAACCATGAATGTGCCAAAAATCGAAATTTGAGTTCAGCATCAATTGAGGGGGGTATTAACCTCCTCTATTTACAAAACAATCCTTAGCAATGCCTTGCAATGCCTGCCAAATCCTATAAAAACCATAATTTGATTTTGAATTGATGCCGAACTCAAATTTTAATTTTTGACACATTCATGGTTTTGGCATGAACGGGACGATATTATGTACACGGGAATATTGACAATTATTGTGTATCATGAAATAGCTGTAAAACATGGATTAAAACATTAATTATTAATCTGATAACCAACTGATTTCACCGTTGTAGAAACGGAGATGAATTGTGTATCATGAAATAGTAGAGAATCTACTACTAGATCAGTATAAAAAGCACATTTTGGAGCACATCAGCAAGCTTGGTAGATGCAATTGTTTCCCCGTTCTCGGTCCACTTCTCTTGCAATACCTACTGCAGCAGCAGCAATACCTACTGTCTTTGAGCTGTATTTCGTCAGTTTCGAAAAAAATGTATTTTCTCAATTTTCTATTTCAAATTTTGCTGCAGGCCGCAGCCATGCCGGGCATAGGAAGGTTGATTGGTGTGATGATGATGTGTGATGAGGTTTTCCAAGGTTTTTTGATGGTGAATTTAAGGTTTGATTTAATGGTGAAAAGTCAGATCAAGCTTATCAGATCAGTGAACACAGCTGTTGAGTGCCTCCTCTTTCTATGAAGGACATATGGAGAGGAGGCCCGCATCTACGTAAAGACTTAGGTAGCTTGTGAATTAGGTCACTACCTACGCCTCTCCTTCATTCACTTAAGAAAACAATTCTGGAGGAAAATTGAACTTTTCAGTTTGATTTGAAACTTATGATCTTTGAGCCATGCTGCATATTTTTCCTCAAAACGAGTGGCTGGCCATGTAGGTAGGCAGGGTAATTCGCGTACAATTCGATATCTTGGAGTCACTCTTGACTCCACGTCTGGTGATCACATTTCAGTACTGTTGGTTAAACTGCGATCACGTGCACGACAACTTCAACCTTTATTAACGTCAGCGGATGTATCCAATGATAATAAAATCCTGATGTACAAACTGCTCGTTCGCCCAATATGGACGTACGCGTTGCCCATATGTTCAGAGTCTCAGTTCCTAAGAATTGCCGAAAATCAGAACCACATGATACCAAAACAGGTTCTGCACACACCACCGTTCGTTCGCAACGAGACTGTGTATGTTGATTTTGGGCTTGAACCCCTCCCATATACCTAGTACTTCGCAATATCATGTCGAGGTTCTACGAACAAAACTCCAACCATCTCAATCCATTGGCTGCAGAAGGGTTTCTACCCCCTACAAATCGCCGACTTCAAAGACCCAAGCACATCATGGATCGCATGTTGGCATTGAGATACCTCAACGACGCACATTAACTTGAAGACGATAGGAAATAGTACCCTCCCGCACATAAAATAAAAAGTGCAAATCCATCAATTCACATTCATATTTTTATTTCTTTTTTAGTGAATTTTCGAAGAAAAGGAAGCTATTGTTCTCGGTCCAAAATTTTTAAAACTCGAAATTCCGCAAAATTTGTATACCAAAATCCGTTTCAGACCATCCTGAATTCACTGCCAAAAGACACAAAAAATCATATGTATATATTTATGTATGTGTCATTCCAGACGATAAGTCTCGATAGAATTGAGATAAAAAGTTCAAATTTGCACACAAAATCTGTCTTGGCAATCGACAGGCTAAGTTCGAAGATGGGCAGAATCGGGCCACTCTAAGGGGGGTGTAGGGGAGTTTTAAGGGGGGGGGGGGGGAAATTACCCATGAAGTCCAAATTTGAAACAGTCTGACATGTGACACCTCATTTTAAAGGTTTTTTCATGCTGAACACGATGGTGAAGTCAGAATTGCGATATCTCATTTCATTTCCAAACTGGAGCATTTTGAAGATGAAGAAACGTGGTTAAGAAGACTATTGTAAGTACCTACCGATCTTTATTCAGAGAGCACCACACCTGATGTATACCGAATTAACCGAATAGCTTCATACTCAAATACCTATAATTACAAAATAAAATAAGTTCAAGATTGCCTATATTTGATTGAGATGTTCCAAACATCACATTTTACATAAAAGCGGTTATTTCTACGAAAATTCGCTCTTATAGCCATGCTGCATGACTGGAACTTTTTTTGCCATCAAGTTTACGCCTGCATAGCGCTAAGCGATCAAAGATAAATGTAAGTGTAATTTTTATTTCCAATAAGGTATATTGAATTTACAATGGACTTAATGAACAAATAAACAAAAAAAAAAAAAAAGTACCTAGGCAAAATATGCAATTGAATGCATTCATCCAGTGGATATGCTAATATCGAATATTTTATGCGCTAACCTTCAAAATATGCAATTTTATGCAAAATAATGCACTTGTATACAAATCCACCGTCTAATTATTAGTTTCAGGCAAATTATGTAGATCAACTTTTCTCTAGAATATTTATGATTCCTCTCTGATTTCACAATGGCAGTGGAGTCCAACAACTATTAATGTCTGGTAATTAAGTAATTAATTCCAGTAATTGAATGATCCGTGAACGTATGAGCCCTCGGTTTTCCCCATTCTTTTTCGAGCCACCGAACAAAAACTACGGGCCCTACGATTATTTTCCTCTCCTTTTGTTCCATTGTTTTCCGAGAAGAACGAAAAAAAAAGCTTTGTCGGAGCACCAGGGAAAACTGGCAAAAGCTAACTCAACAGAATGAAGTGGCATGAAAGAGACGACGTGGTCGAGATGGATGAAGAAGGAAGGGCGGCGGGGGCGTGTTTTTATTCATTACAACCTGACTAATTACAACTGAATAAATTAAACCTTAAGACGGAGGTACTAATGAATTTTTCACGGGTGGAAAAACTTGAGAGACCCCCGCTGGAAGGACGGGGCGGTCTGAGGATGAATTTTCCATGCGGTCTGCACCTCCCGCCGTCCCGTTGCTAGGAACCTTTTTTGAAAGGCAGTTCTGTCGCTGGGAAGATGAGGAAAGAGAAAAAAAAAACCACTTGGTTGGTTGAAACCACCTAATTGAGGAGTGAAATGAGTTCATTTTCTTCTTTCTTCCATTTTCTCTCTTCACTTTTCAATAGCTGGCGGTATTACTCAGTCTAGTTTTCTCACAAGTACAAAAAACGAAAAGTACCTACAAAAGGGGAACTGTGTCGGAACCACGCATTGATTTTGTGACCCTTCGAAATTAACTCGCTATAATTGATTTTTAATGTTCCAAGTGCTATTTAGTGTCCACCACGAGGCGTAGACGAATCAAGCCTGGTTCACATGGAGCTTTTGGTGCGGCTGCGGCTTACTTCCAAGAGAAAATTAGAGAAGTTCTGTGAGATTTTGCCCTGATATAATTGAAATAATCAATCTGAATCGTATCCCTACAACGGCAAACACAAAAAAATTGAGAAACCGTTTGTTAATTTTCTGATAGGTACTCGTATTTTTGTAGGTGCCTACTGTTTTTGCGCATCCAAACTTTAATTTCTCCATGAAATCGATAAGGATTTCTCCATGAAATCGATAAGGAATCGCAAAGTAGACCATACCATTAGAAAGCAGATCAAATTCGCAAGTTTACATGAGATTTGCGAGCTTCCAGTACGTCTTTTGGAATTCTAGTTAACGTACTTACTAGTGTTTTCAAAAACCTTTTTTTAATTGTCAATGTTTGAACTGCAATTGCTGTCCTTAGGAGTTCGTTTTTGATTACGAAAGTCCATTAGGCGTATGTAGAAAATAACGCTAAATCCGAAAATGTGGTCAAAACTAGAAAAAAGTTGTTTCAAAGTTAAGAAACGTGGGTTTTTATGGGAAAAAACGGGGTTTTCCGAAAAAAACCTTTAAAAAATCATATCTTGGGAACGGATTGAGATAGAAAGGTGAGATTGGCAGCGTTCTACTCCATTATCAGTCTAGTTTCACCCAATTGTTTCTTCTAAACCAAGTGGCGAACAGCCTGTATATAGTTTTTTGCAAATTTTCGAAGAAAAGGAACAAAAAATCATATAGAAAAATCATCTTTTATGTATCACTCCGGACGATAACTCTCGTTAGAATTGAAATAAAAAGTTCACATTTGCTTTAAAAAAAAAAAACCGTCCTAGCAATCGATGGGCAGAATTGGACCACTCGGGGGAGGGGGGTTAGGTTAGGGGGAACAATTACACTAATTTCCCAAAATGGAACATTTGACAAGTGACATAACAAATGACACCTCATTTCAAACGAACACTATAGTGAAGTCAAAATTCAAGTCAAAATATATGGTGAAGTCAAAATTGCGATATCGCATGCCGTTCTCATACTAAGGCAGTTTGAAGGTGAGGAAACGTGGTTGAAACTCGAGATATTCTTCACGGTTCATTTGCTGTGATAACTCAATGAGATATCGCAATTCTGACTTTACCATCGTGTTCAGCGTTGAAAAATCTATAAACTGACATGTTACTCGGCGAAAAAAGGAGACAAAATAATATTATGTCTTAAAAACCAGTAAAATAGAGAAATTTCACATAACCCCAGTTATCAAAGAAATCTTTGAAAATTTGCTCTTATAGCCATACTGCATGACGGGATTTTTTTCTGTTTTAGTATTTGATGCAACGAACGGACAACCGCATACTCTTTATAAGAACACAGCTTCATTATTTTTCGTGTACCACTCATTTCGTCACTCATGCTTAGTGAACGGAATTGTTGACACGCGAAAAGTGTCTCCGATGACATCTCACTACAAGGATGAAACCCTTGTAGAATTACTGTAAACTCTTCCTTAGCCCTTTCGACAGTTTTTCAACCGAAAAAGAGTTACGGGTTGAATGAATACCCAACAAAGGACAAAAGGTGGTTAAAGCGACTTCAACTTCCCACAACGACGCTTTATTCGCCGTTACGAGTCAACTTTTACCAGACCTCTCAGCTCCGTTCATTTTCTGCTGTAGTGTAAACAATGTTCAACGACTCATGAGAATCCTAAGCCACTCATTAGTGAGCTCTTTGAGGGCTCAAGTGCCACGCGGAAAGACACGAGGGGAATTCAAGGACGAATTATTTGTAGAAAAAGACAACTAAGTTATTGTTCATAGCGTGTGTATTTGTTTGTCTTCGTAGTGTGGCTGTAGATAAATAAAGGTAGGTAATATCTGAAGGTTATATTATATTAACCTTCAGTCCGTAGACCCGTCCGAGGGACCGCTGGGGAACGTTTGGAGTGGTGGGAGTGGCTCTTCTTCTCAGTACCCTCCTGGCTCCGGTTGAAGAAGGCAACATAAGTACTTTTGTTTCACTCCTTCTGTTTGTTTTTATGGTATTCCGCGAGATTGAATGGTTGGGAGAAATCAAAAGTGCGGTCCAAGGGATGGTGTCTGTCATATTGAGGTGGTGGACTGAAGGTTAAAAATTACATGATGATGAGTGCTTTACTAAAGCAAAAAGACGTGCGGCTAATCGTGTTTATGCATGACCGTCCGAAGAGTCCTCCGCGTTACACTTTATAAAATCATTTCACACACTTATCATTAAGCAACAATAATAAATAAATGCATCCTCAATGCATCCATGTGGAATGCAACCTCAACATCACAACTATTCCATAGGTCTCATGTCTTGTCATTGGAAACATATCCAACGGAATTGCAATGCCAGCAGGTCACAAGAGCCATTTACAATGCTGGGAATGCATAAGAATGAAATGCATAAGCAGGACTTTACTTTCGTAAGTTAGAAAAAATCGTTGATAGGGTCATCATTTTTCTAAATACTCTTGCTGAAGCTGAAGTTGGCAGCTCTGACGGTAGGTAATCATTCAGAAGTTTGTAATTGTGTTTATATTTTATAGGTGATCTGGGGTTTGTGACATGGAAAAGAGTTCAGTTTGGACAATAGTGGCTGTTGGGTCGTTTGAGTAGAGTTGCCGCTAACATGAAAGGCGGTAACTCTACTCAAAAGACGAGCTTACTCGTAAAACGGATGGGATACCTGCATTGGGTTTTCACAAATCCGTTGCCACTCCTTCAGCCCCGAGCCAAAATCCCTTCTTCTGACTTCTCCCCTAAAATGCCACTCACTAACCATACCAACCAATCTTCAATGCACCGTCACCTATTCTCGATTTAAACTATTTGGTTTTTACCCATGTTCTGAGGTTAGAAAAAAAACTGTGACGTGATAGCCAAATTTTAGGAAACGCAAAGTTCATCACAAACACTCAAATCTATCACATCTCATCTTTGACCATCTTGTCATTATTCCAATTATGGTTGCAGGACTCACAAGGATATTTCATACTAAACAGTGATCTGTTGTGGAAACAGTTGCAGCTTTTTTAATCCAAGGAATCCTAATTTTATTATGGATTAAGCTTTCCAGCATTTTCTGTTCTCAATACTGTTATTAAACACCCACCCGAATTGTTGTTGATTTCACGGACTTTATTGATTATTAAGACAAATTTCAAGTTAAACTGTCGCCAGCGTTGGCACCATAACGATGTTAGCAATTTCAAAAATCGTTTCATAACAAAATCGGGTCATTCAAAATGTATGCACTGAACACTTTAGAGCCACTGGAGTAGCGTATTTCAAAAATTTTCAAGTGATATTCAGACAAGGGGAAAATTATAGGGTATTTCGCATTTCATGGGTGATCAATTTCGAGGACATTGTACAATATTCTGAGGACTATATAGATCGCTGTTGTAATGCTTTTGTTCTTCGTTTGTGGTCTGTTCTTCCTGGTCGCTTCTGATCGCTACTGGCAATTGGAGGAACTGCAGTAGACTCTTGTTGGGGGAAGCATTAGACAACCAATCATATACATTTTATAAGATTGATACTTCTTAGTTAAGAATTAGAAAAGCAATATCAACACACGGGGTATGTGATATACGACAGCTCATTGTGGTTAATATAAGATTCGCTTCGACGATTCCATTTTCAACTAGATGATTTCAGAAACAAGTACATCACCAACCATTCAACAAACCAAACGTTTTTTCTTTTTTTCTTTTTCATCGGGAAAAGCATGTTTCCCTCATATCCAACACACTACCGTATTTCATTGGGGAGATCCTCTACCTCCTCTCCCGCTCCATGTTCCAATCGCTTTTTCGAGGTTTCTTCCTCCTTTTTTTATCACTCAACCTACCGAACCGATTCCAGAATTCTGTTCTTCCGATCTATTGACTTTCTATATGTGTGTGTTTAAGAATCGCCTTCAACCCCATTCGAGCCCTACTTCGAGCAGTCTTCTGCTTTATGGGTTCCATCCATACGTACCGGTGGATATAGATGTTGCCAGTCAACACAAACAAATCATTTTTATATAGACCACAAACTCTCCACGATTTCACCAACAGTCTGTTTGATGATGCATAACTTGATTATGAAAATCGACTGATCAATCGTTTGAGGAATACTAAAAAATAACAACTAAAAATAAAATACTAAAAATAATACTAAAATACTAAAAATAAAGGAATACTAAAAATATTGTTGAAAGGTAGTTACTACCTTTCAACAAAATATTTAAATCCCCGGAGAATAGGGTCCAAATGCATTAGTTTAAACTAGGTACGCCCAAACCTCAGTATCATACCGAGTTTTATAGACAACATTTCAACAACCAATCAAACTAGGTACATGTATTAAGTATAAGGCGTTTTCTGGGATTTCTCATAGCGAAAGATCACCATGTTTGTTCAAACTAAAATTATAGTTAATGCTAATTAATATTTTAGACAGCTTGCCGAGTGGATTGATTAACAGAATTACAGATTTAAGAACCAAAGAAATATAAAATTTTGGTTTACAGTCAGGGTTACAGTATACTGCCTGTATAGTTGCACGGGGAAAGATCGTTGACCGAAATGGAATCGAAAAATCGGTAGGTTTATTTCAATGAACAATAGTTATTTTCAATTATTCAAAGGTCGATAGAGTTAGTGGCAACTACATGTGATAAAGTGGAAGTTTGGGAGCGCTAATGGGCTACGGGGAATAAGGGAAACTGAGGCCCCAAGGAGCCTGAACAGCTTTGAGGGCCGAATACTGGCTTTGTTGTACTATTTTCTTGGAATTTAGTCATTTCAGTACCATCAACTAATAGTTCAAACTAGCTTCATGTGGTACTTAAATTTACATTACAAAAACTGAATACCTAGGAACAGTGTAAAAATGAAGTATACGCCTGAAGTTCGACTAAGGAAAGTTGTAACATCGTTCGTATCAAATGTCTTCACCCTTCCTTCCACTAACGAAGAAAACACGGTAGGCTGGATAATGTGATTTAAAATTAATTTCTGCTCCCTTCAGCTCGCGCGTTCACGCTCTATCGCTCCGCACCCTGGAACTTTTACAAGGGGCGAGAGAACCAGAAAATTGACATATCGGAATCCGCTTTTCCTCGCAGTCTTTTTTCTTGGGATGTTTTTCTCGGTAGAACGACCAATTTCATTCTTGAACGGGAAGTATTAATGGATTAACACTATAAATAAAATGTACACTAATAATTCGTAAATCAACGATTTCAGGCTCACAAATCAGCTCAATTTTTGAAAATAATTGTTTACGCAATTTGTTGAGGCTCAGCTATTACGAGTATGTAATTGACGATTATTGTAAAATTTCTTCTAATGTATCAGGTAGCGTTACAACGGTGTAATATGGTTTGTGACAATCCCAGCGTACCAGATAAACTTGACATCAAATCGTTCAAGTTGACGGAACGTTTAAATGTTTGACAACCTCGATCAAAAATACCAGATTTATCCCATAAAAGTTGGAGCGTATACCAGGTGGGCAAAAGCGGGTATAGTGGACGCCCTACTGGGAAAAAGTAACAGCCCAATTGAGTAAGGGGAGCGTGATGGTACCAGCTCTTGTATGGCCATCACCATAAATATGGAATTCTTTCATATTTATTCAAGATCTTGAAAATATACATTAAAACAATTTTTTAGTAACTGTGCGAAACGTCCAAGAAGTTGTTTGGTAGGAAACAGTTTTGGTTTGCGTAGTGAAATTATACTCGTAATAATTCTTTTTTGTACAATACACAGAGGCTCTAGATATGTTTGATAGGCCGACCGCTCACTAAAATATTGTACGAAATGATCGATTGTATCAATGCGTGATAAAACAGTCGGAGGAAAAAATTGTATTCAGAAAATCCTGTAAATACACTATCATGTTACACATTAATATAGCTATCAAAAATTAACATGACTGCGCATTTTTCATTTAGATAAAACTGTTAGTGCTGTTGGAAAAATACAGTCATGCAGCATGGTTATAAGAGCGAATTTTCGACGAATTGTAACGGGTTTTGGTATACAAGTTTTTCGGATATACGAGTTAGCTGCACATTTTCTTCGAATTTGCTAAAAAGTGGCTTTTTCACTCACAACTGTTTCAATCTTAACTTTTTGACATCGCCCCCTTAGTAGCTTTCAATCTATTTCCCAAAGCTATGTCCTAACATTGAACGAACACTATATATCAATAATGATATAACAATAATAATTATTGATATATCAGAAATCCATAAATATTGCCAACGTTTTATTGCCTTCGTAGAGTACGGAAATGGCCTCTCCTGTTTAGGAGGCTATGGCGTCGTGACTCCCCAATCCAGCCCAAAAGCCGAATTGGTTGCTGTTAAACAATTTAATGTATATGTGTAGGTACATAAAACACTAAAATACCCTCATAGCTGTTGCCTATGGCTCTAGTGCCAATTGAAGGGGAATTACCTGCGTCATAGGTTTTGCATTACAGAACTGGTTGGGAGCAGTACACAACTGTATAGGACCAGTACACAACTGTATATTTGTATGACTCTGCATTACCTGACCAGTCAATGTCTCGCGCCGTTCAAAGTGTGTAGAAGTAGATACTGACCTGTAACACAGAAAAAAAAGAATTTAACTTTAATAAAAGGTAAGAAAAATGGAATTTGTACAAAACAACAAACTAGTGTTCATTTTGATTCAAATGGGTAAGTGATTGTAATCATTGATGGCATGGGAACTGTTCAAACTGAAATTTTGGCACTATTTCGGTTTTTCGCATGTAGCTCCTTCCAATTGCGTGTTTCGACTTTTGAGTTTATTCAAATACTTCACAGGCATTGCCTACAGTTGAGCATTACTATTCAAATGGAACCTATGGTACAAATTAATTTCTTTCTAAATTTATTTTTTATGTTACTATACCTACCAGATGTATCTATTTATTTTCATTATTCATTGAATAAACTTTATTCATTCATTCATTCATTCATTGAATTCAAGTTTTAGGGTACTTCTAATCCTAAAAAAATTGCAAAAGCAGAGCTAATTCTAAGCACTAGATCTACCAGAATATTATAAAAAGGCCCCTTATCTTAATAAAACGTTTTGTCGTTATTCCGAAAATTTGGTTTTCTGGACATGCCGTGCAGGGTTTATGAAACGACGGATTCGTTTGTCCGATTCAAAATTTCTTTTTTTCATCAGACTCCATAGGTATATATATTTCATATATGAAATTTTGAAGTGGAAGGTATAATTACACCTAATCAATCATTTTACCACCTGCCAGCACGTGGTTTTCTCCTCCCGACTATTAGGTACCTACTTACCTACCGAACCTTTACCTCCTTTCCGTTCACCGAACGATACATCAAACAGCCCGCCTTGACTCCTCGTCCCACGTCGATTCCTCCGACCCTTCGGAAGAGTGTACCTAGTTCCGTTCAGATCAACTTACAGTTTACGACTGTCTCTCATGTTTATTTCAATCATTCGCATCTGCCATGTATTTTGTTTAATTCTGGACTGTCTAATATTATTCCCACCTAAATCGTAATCTATACACCAGTATTACTCTATTACCTACACAGTTTTCGACAAATCTTTTCGCCTTACCCTTTCTTTTCCCTAATATCATACCATTTTAATGGATATAATCAACTCTATGAACCATCAATCACTACTGATCAATCAATACCTTGGTTTGTGGATTCCTGACACTTTTTGACGTAATCAGGAAGGGGGTATAGCTCAGTGGTAGAGCATTCGACTGCAGATCGAGAGGTCCCCGGTTCAAACCCGGGTGCCCCCTCACACAGTTGTTTTTGCTTGGATATTGGTGAATACAGTCAGTACACAATGGACAAAAGGTAGTAATATTTTTATTATGAACGAATAATGCGTTAAGGATAGGTATAATTTTAAACCCTCAAATTGAGTCAAGAGTGATCTCATCTAATTTAACGAGGGTGTGGTTCATGTATGCAGCATTTGAGGGGAATATCAGTAATAAGAACTGGGTTCGCCCAGGGAGATATTTAGGGAGATACTGATAGTTAACCCGACCAACACAACTTAAGTAGCAAATATTTGATCTTGCTAACTGAGTTCCTTGCAGTGATATGTTATAACCAGAGACGAGTAAATGACCTAAATGACCTATGACCTATGCAAATGACCTAAATGTGCCGTTTTCGTTTAAAAATGGCCTAAATCACCGAAAAAAGTTGAAACGACATAGAAAACGACATATTTTAGATGTTTTCAGGGTGTGAAATTACCACTCTCTTTTTCAACGAACTTTTCCACCTGCTCACGTTCTTCGGCCATTAATTAGGTGACGAATATAATATTGCGATAATGCTACGGGAAAAGTTATTCGAGATCTCGTTATCTCGTTCATTGAACTATTCATGGACACTCCAGTCATCGTCAGACTTGTCCCACTCCCTCTCCCCCCACTACCAGTTCTGGAACGGTATACCAAGTATAGTAGGTACCATGGTGAAAGGAACACCTTTCTTTCATGTTCCTTTCACCATGAGTAGGTACTTTTCTCATTCGCGAGTCTGTACTGCTACCAACCATGTCAAAAAGTACGATCAAAGCTGGCTCTTATGCGGAAGTGGATAGAAGGTTTTAAAGACCACGCAGTGGAGGGGGAGGAGCTTTTCTGCAGACCTTGTGGAAACTCGGTCAGTTCTGAGCATTTGTACCTATTAGTTAGAGAAACATTATTTGTTGTTCCAACGTAGGTACGAATCTTAAATGGAATAGTTTGTAATAAAAAGTTAAATTGTCGTTTGTACATATGGACTGTTTTTGATTCTCCCGGAGTTCTATGTATATTTTTTTAATGTATTACGACTGATTACGAATATTAGGTAGGTTCTGGAAAATGAGGGACCTATTTGTGCAATATTGGCAAAATTAATGACCTAAATCTGCAAAACGAATGGCCCAATTGACCTATCAAAAATGACCTAAATCATGAAACTAAATGACCTATAGTTACTCGTCTCTGGTTATAACGTATGTACTAGGAAACAACATTCTTGGGTTACATATTTCCGTGCCGGAGTAATTACGTTAATTAGTAATTAATTCGGGGGTATAGCTCAGTGGTAGAGCATTCGACTGCAGATCGAGAGGTCCACGGTTCAAACTCGGGTGCCCCCTCTTTTTGTGGGTGTAATTAAAAAAAATCAGGGACACAAAATGCCCTTCCCCACCACCATGAATAAAATTTTTTTTTTAATGATTAGGAGATTTTAGGCTGAATTTTATAGTAGAGTTACTGTATTTATAAAGAATAATAAAATAGATAAAGGGTAACTGTGATCTAGAGGCAAGAGCTTCCCTCGTTGTACACTACTAATCTGATCATAAAGAAATAAATTCTTCGAATCTTTGGCACATAAAACATCTCTCATTTGACCGACCCTCGACATCCCTCATCATTATTCTTACTAACGGTCAACACATCACACACACTCAAAATTTAAGCAATATTTCAATGTTGTTGGACTGAAACTGGCTTTAAAAAGCTGCCCTTGCTTGAGAATCAGCCCTTGCCTTTTTTTGGTACAACATTACAGAGATTTAGGTTGCGAAATTTAGTTGCCATATGCAAGAAGTTTTTTGTGATAAATACTAGACGTACGAGTACATTCGAGTCATTTTGGATATCACAATTACTCATCACTGCGATGTGTTTCTGTCGAGGTTTCTGTCAAATAGTGTTACGTAGGTTAAGTACGTACAACAAGAAAAATCCGTTGCCTCCAGCGAACGATGACCTCCTGCGGTTTTGCACCGGAGAGATGAACAACCCGCGAGCCGATATGAGGCCCGAGGTCAAACTTTTAATAACCAAGTGGTCATAACTCTGTGCAAACATGAAAACGGATGGTTGCGGTTTGGATCTCGCGTATCGCCCGTTCACCGACCCGCGAGTCGAACCAATAATATCGGACCGTTTGTAATGAATCACAACGGATTTGTTGCGAGGTGCACACTCCAATAGCTGTCGCACATGCATCAATTACGACGACCCAAGTTCTTTTTTACGCGTCAATATGGACCCGAGCGCGGTGGCTGTCGTACGTTGTTGAACCAATATCGACTTTGGTCCAGTCGTTGATGTAATTTGAATTGAAGATTCCTGAATATGCCAATCTGTAACCCGATCCTATGGAGTTGGGAGAAAGTTACCAACTGAGTTGGAACTGTCAATTCCAATGTCTACGTTTTTAACACACAAAATCTCTCTCTGTTTGAAATTGCAAGTCAGCTCATCATCCGAATTCAATTTGTTTAAACGAATAGGTATTGTTTAAACAATTTACAGACAAGAAACCAAGTGAATTGCACTGTCATCCATCTGCGACCCATGTTTAAAAATTTCAAGACTCTACCTCATCACCCAAATTTGAGTTGTTTAAACAAATGGTATTTCACAGACAAGAAACCGAGTGAATATTGCATTGCCATCCATCCTCGACCCATGTTTAAAATTTCAAATCCTTACTTATCGGGAAGTTAAAAAAAGCTTGAACTGAAATTTCAAAAATCATTTGAAACCCCTTCCCCTTGACCTAAGGATCATCGCGGGTGAGGTCCAAACCTGTAAACCAACTTTCGTAATTTTAGCACAACGCTATCTGGGAAAAGTGCCTCGGACTGGTTCAAACTTGGGCTACATTTTTTCGCGGGAGATGCGTTTTTAAAGTTTCAAAATTCGTTTTCAGACCCTTTCTGTTGACTCAAGGTTATGACAACTTTCAAGGGTCATTGTGGGGTTGGTCCGAAGCCGGAAACCAAATTTCGTAATTTTTGCTCAACGCCAAAAGTGTCACGGAAGGCGTACGGCGTTTTTTTACTCTATTTTTGGATTCTACGCATCTTGAAACGTACGCCGTCAACTCTTGAGGGGAAGGGGGTATTTTTATTTATTTTTTTTTTCTTGGGCGATTTTAATGGTTTATAATTGAAGATAATGAACCAAAATGACTCTCGCTTATTGAGTGAATATTTTACACGACCTCATTTTCTCCAAAAATTACAAATCGTCCACCAAAATAATTGAATACTCTTTCAAAAAATGATTGAACGAGGTGGGAAGAACCAGATTTCTATCAGATCGATAACTACCCATGAAAAAACGATTTGTTGCCTCGTTACGTCGGTAAAATATCAGGTAGAGGGTTTTAAGGGCGATTACTTCAACAAGTTAAAAAGCGCTGATGGGCAGGTGTTACGGACAACAGGTATTTTGTGATACGGGGGATGCGGAGTGTCGATAGTCACGTTGTAACCGTCAGGTGTACCGAAAAAGAGGGTCATCATGGTAATTGCGGCTAAACCTTCCTCAGACCTACATCAGCGCTTTGAATCGTGTGGAAAGGCAACGTTATACTTGCTGAGTCTCATCTACTATCTAGTTTCAATACACTATCATTTTCACTTCATCATCAACTTTGGTATTTGTTTTCTATTTCGTTACGAATTCAACATCGTTTCAACAACAACGGAATAAAAAACAAGATCCCAATACTGCCGTTTTAAAGTAAAACCACTTATCTCCGAATTCGTTAAAATTTATAAAAAATTTTATAAACCACTTTGTGGGTTTTCCATCTAATTTGGAGGCAGAACAACTTATCTGTGGTAGTTTGCAAGCAAAACCACTTGTGTTTGTCAATTTCAGCCACTTATCGATGTTTTACGTCATCCAATTTGCTGACAAAACCTGGTGACAAGTGGTTTTGCCTCGAACCGCATAAGCGTTTTTCCATAGCAAGTGATTTTTCGCTTTACACCCAGTGGTTTCTCCTGCAAATTACTTGACTCGAAACTCGGGAATCTGTTTTGTAAACAGATTTTGACTCAATAGAGTGGACATATCTAGTGGACACATCTAAGGCGAGCAACTTTTGGATGCTAACCAAATGTGTCCAGTTTGGCGGAAGTGATCACATGAACAAGTAACGTCAAGTCTCATTAGCACAACGCGAAATCCATCCCTTCCACTGCTTTTCTGATCTTCCCACCCGTTCAGTTCCCGCCCGTTCATCGCTCAATTTTCTTGATTCAACTTCTGAACATGTCGGGAGTGCTTGATAATTTGTTGCGGTTTTATCTCGAAGGGCTGATGTCGCATGACGATTTGTTAGGCGGCAAAAGGCGCTGCACTGTTATCCCGGAGTAAGGTTAAATTCCATTCGTAAAGGTTGTGTCCCGGGAGAGAAATGGACACATGTATGTGGCCAGTTGTGGTCGACTTGAGGCGATGTGTCCGAACACAGCCGATGCGCATGCGCAGTTGAGATAAGTTCAAACTTATGTCCTTAGGAACTCTCTAATGATATCCAGTTTGGCTGAAGTGGTTTTTCCAAAAAACGATGGCGAGTGTTAGCAGGCAAAACAGCTGAAGTGGTATTGCCTCCAAACTGACTGCTTGAGTTTACATTATCGTAGGGGACGAACGACTTAACTACGATTAATCGAAGCGAATCGATGTTTTCGATATTTAATCGATATCAGCATGATCGATATGACCTAACGTTAACATCGAGCGACAATACAGAATCGTAACTATAAACTAGAGTCGAGCAATGAAGGGGCCAGCTGAAAAACCTAGAGGCATTTTTTGGACGTCGAAATTTTGGCAGATAAGTGGTTTTTCCTTGAAAGGCAGAACACTGTAAGATTTTCCTGTCAGTGTCTACCAAATTAAGGCCCCTCCTCTGAATGCATTCAAATTTGTGTCTGTTCACTAAGTTACCATTCCCAGAATTATTTCATCTATTCTTCATCTATTTCATCTATTCTTTTCCCGATAAATTAAACAGCGTTGTCAAGTGACTCATTGTTCAACATCGACCTTGAAATGATTTTTTGAACACAGGTTCGTTTTATCATCCATGCCAAGCAAGGAGAACATTGTCCTAATTACATAATTTATATAAAATATAAATATAAATTATAAATATATATAAAAAATATAAATTATTTAAAAAAAGAATCCACAGTGCCCCAGCTCAATTTCTCCGACGGAGTCGAGAATCGACTGATCTGATTGGGAACCTCTCAAAGAGCAGCATCTGATCCATCAAACTGAGAGCAGCCGTCATACTGACCATACGGGAACGTTATCCACCAAGAGAATGGCTACATGTAGGTATACACCGATGGGTCCACCGATGGAGCCGTAAATAATGGGGAAGCAGTCAGGTGGGAGATAGCAGCCGCCACAAAACGTCACAACAAACGAAAGATGGAAGCGGCGTGCGCTGGGAAGGACCGGGAAGTCCTTGCAACACAGGAAGAGCACATCTTTTCTCTTCTCCCACGGCGAATGTCGGTAGCCCTGTTCAGAATGATCACCAGCCACAGGGTAGGATTAGTCGACTCGCCAATTGTCCTTTGTGCAACGTAGCAGATATGGACACCCGCCTTATCATGGACTGCCCTGCACTGGAAGAGATAGGCGGGACAACATCAGAAGAAACTGCGTATGATATACATTGGGCAGCGAGACGTCAGATGAACGAGACGGGTGTATGATAAAAAGAAAAAATCATTTCCTTCGAAAATTCGCTAAAAAGCAGTAGTTGTCCAAAAGTTCAAGTTTTCTTACAAATGTCTCGTAGTAAATGTATGTGGCCGTCACAGTATGTAAACTATTGATGTAAAAGCGTTCTTGGGATTCAGTGTAGCCGGAGGCCAGTGGATACGATGAAAGTTAGAAAGACACAGGGTAATACGATTCGAAGCTGCAGAGTTGTGGGACTGAGAAGGGACTGCGGTTATGTATTTGTGTATGAATTATGTATCGAGATCCCCCTTGGCCCCGTCCACTCATACCCTTTCCGAGTGAGAGAGAACCATTATCCTAATGGATATTGTCCAACAGGGGAAAGGTGGGCGGCGAGTTGGATGGTTTCTCGTTGTTAGATGACTTGGATGAGCGGGTTGTGTGGCTGTGGAGGGGGGGGGGGGGGTGTAAGAATGACGTGGAGGTCCGGAGGTGTTGGTTGAGGCATGGAGGAAGTACAGAGAAACTTCGGGAAACCCACCAACCCTTCACCCAGAAGGGATCCGGGATTAGTTGCTACCACAAACTGTTGTTTTGTCGGTTCACCCCCTCCAACAACTCTCCTCCTTGAGTTTCATCCCCAACCATTTTCAACCCCCTCACCAACACATGGTTTCTAGGACTTGAAAAAGTTTGCTTCCTCTACCCCTTCGAAAGCTTGACTAAATATTGAATTATATACGCTGTTTCGTTGTTTTCAAATCCTCTTTTAGTACCGATCCACCGCCATCAAACTTTGGCTCCTTTCTCGGACTTTTTGCCTCAAAACTCCCAGAGTTTACTACTTGCCCGAATCGAAAACACACAATATCTCAGACCTCCTTCAAGCATATCAAATATTAACAAAGCACTAAGGAAAGCAAACTTTCAAAACCGAAAACTCACAAGTTCTCCCAGGTATTTCTACTCCCCTTTGTTTTCTGCTCTTATGCTGCGGTTTTCTCACTAACTCAGGACTTCTTTAGTATGTGTAGCCTTCCTTACGGTAATCTTTGAGGTTATGTGAGGAAGTTTTGAACAATCATCTCACCGTTGAGTAAGCCCTCCGTCATGGGGTTTTCATGCAACCAACCTCTATCTCAGGAGCCCATAACCCACCTTTTCTGCATTAGTGAAAAACTACCTTAATTTTTACTATTTTCTTTTTAGCGAATCTTCGGAAAAAATGAAGCTACTGTTCTCGGTCCAAAATTTAAAAAAAAAAAACTCAATTTCCGAAACGTTTTATACCAACATCCTGAATTCACTGCCAAAAGAGCTTTTCGCTTCTTTGAATGCTGTTGGCGGGAGCTTTTCGCCAGGAGAACAAGCCTGAATTGAAGCATTTTTCTCCCGAAAATGAGAGGAGAGGACGATGAGGAAGGAGGCAATCAATTTACGTTTCAGCAAATTTTTGCTTCAATTTTCCCTACTCCAGTGGGCTAGAAAGGGCGAATTTTTGAAGATGTTTACATCAAAATTCGTTCTAGAGCATTCTGAATACCTTGCAGTTGAAAATGTTCGTATATATATATTAAAGCAAATTTTCCATTGGAACATGCCAATAAACGTACCCAGCCCAAAAATTGTGGTTTTGCTAAAAAAACGCTTAAAAAAAGTTATCTAATTGCCGAACGCATTGAAGCTTTCCTTAGACTCAGGTGATGTTTGTTTGTTTGTGTGTACATATTTATACATTTGTGTAAATATTTTTTAGTGTGCATATACGTTCCCCGCTAGAGGCCGGATACCTACATCCCGTTTGAAAATAAGTGTTTAATGAACAATTATTTTTGTTTGCCTATGAGGAGGTCCTTCATTGGAAAAAGCAGACAAATTTAAAGACTGAGATGTTTGTTCACTGAAAAATATGAATTCAACATTTCGATTATATTAAATGAAGCGTTTAACAAAAACAGCAGTTTTTTCTGCATACCAAAGCTACAAATTGAAGGAAATCCAGGACAGGGCGATGATTCCTGGATAAGGCGATGATGCAAATGGGTCAGCATCATCGCCCTGTCCTGGTGTTATCGACCTGTCCTCCAACATTTTCAATAATTTATTTTCATAATTAGGCGATACTGTTTGGATTGGCATTGCATTTCAATACATACGATATAGAGAAGATCTGCGATTTTTTCCAGTTTGATTCAAACACTTTTACCTACTTTTGTCAAAAGTCAAACTCGAAACGCGACCTTTTCTGTGAGAATGACCCAAGAAGACTATTGTGAGTACCTACCGATCTTTAGTCAGAGCGCTCAACAACTGATGCACACCGAATCAACCGAATTGCTTCATACTTAATATGTATAAATACTCAATAAGTTTAAGATTGCCCATATTTGAATGAGATGTTCCCAAACATCACATTTAACATAAAACCAGTCATTCGTTCGAAATTCGCTCTCATAGCCATGCTGCATGACTGGAACTTTTTTATTTGAAATTCGGTTAACAAATCTTGAAAACGAATTTTTATTTCCGAGGCAGTACAAATAATTTGAATTATAATTTTTGTAAATATTAAACTAGAATCACTCGGGCGACACTCCAACTCTGAAGGATGATATAACAAATTCAGCCCTGTATAGAATGCAAATAGAAGTAACGGCTACTTCGTACAAGTCAGGAAATAAGGATGAAAGCCTTTCAGCGAGGTAACTTTGAAACGACTGTATAGCAAAGGGATGAAGAGAAGAGGTTCACATTTCTCGCATGCATATCTCCACGGAAAATGATGTTGAATAATTCGCTCCCATTTCGAGATCCAGCCGTCTGCAGCGGATTCCTCGTTTTGATCCTTTTTCTAGGTCGAAGGAAAAATTCTTACGACGTGCAGACTTCCATTTCTCTTACAATTATGAGTGAAAGGAAACAATATTTCCCAGTTCTGTATCGTTCCTTGTGGTACATCCGTGGAATTATACGTATGTATGGTATTATTGGCTCGTGAATAGTCGCATTTTGTAGAAAACTATCCTGTGATGGTTTTTGTGATGAATAGGGTAGGGGAAAGAATCTATATATTGTGGTACCCAGCAAATTTGTTGTTGAGTTATAATAACCTGAAATATATCAAATTCTTCTTGAATCAAGGGTCATAACCTCCAAATATTTAATTTATATTGAGTGGAAAATTCCTTATTCGTCCCGCATGTGAAGATGAAGATTGTAATGAAAGACGGGAATAACTAGAGTTAGGGTTTATCGAAGGGCCATTTGAGCGTCCTTTTGGATTTAATCGAAGTCGCATGAAAAGAACTAGATTTGTGAGTAACCAGAATTTCACGTTTGCGATAAGTTGACGTAACTGCCTGTCTGTGGATGGAATTCGCGAAAATTTCACCAAGACCGTACGAAAACCGGAAGGATCCTTCTAGTAATGATGACTGACAGCGATTCTTCAATGAACTAAGTTGACTCTTGGGCGAAATGTTTGTTTTTACATGGTATTCGTAGATCGCCCCTGTTCAGCACATAAATGGTCTGGATATCAAGATCGCCATAGGATACATCATAAAATGAAGAACATCTATACATTTGAATTTAACTAGATTCAGGTTATGTCCATGCTAAACTTGATTTCTGCAGCCATTGGAATTTGGATAATATAAGGCCAGGAGTAGATAACTGAGCGCCACAAAAAAGTGAAGTAGGTACGCCTTTTCTGCAATATATGTTGTTAACCGTAATAATTTCTCCTCCTGAACACGAATTAGCTACCACGTCACAGGTCTTTTCTAACCTAGAAAAATAGGTGAAAATGAGTAAAAATCAAGGAAAATCCACTCCTGAATATCCATATCCGAGTCCATATTCTCGTGTCTATAGTGCCATCCACCTTGAACTCAGCCCTAGAATGGTAACAGACCACTTTGCATATCTTCTAACGTCAAAAATTATGATTTTTCAAAATTTCAATGAGCCAAATTTGGTACAGAGGTGTTTTTAGAGTGGCTGATCCCGAATCTGAAGTCAGCAGGTTTAAAACTAAGTGGTTTTGTGGTATTGAGTTGTTAATTCTCAGTTACTTTTCGTGTCCTCGGTACTATTATAGTACTCGTACTATGATTTTGGGATTTAGTTGGTGAGTGTTGCTTTGTGCTTCGGGCGGATAGAGTACTATGAAAGAGGAATGCAGTAGGCAAATTTTACGAATAGTATGGGCTTTGAATCGTACTGGACCAAGAATTGTTCTGTATAGATATAAAGGCCATACAGAGAGGTGAGTAATATAATGTACGACCTGGGCCCCCCAAATGTCCTCCAGCTGACTCGAGCGAACAATTGGCTCCCAGCCCATTGCAAACAATTGACAAATTTATAAACATATTATTGCGTGAATAAATGTAATCAGTTTGTCAATTTTGACATGGGTTCGACTGAATATTATTCATTTGCGAAAAATAAAAATAAAAACACCTCCGACCGATTTAATGAACTTCGTAACTTGATACGACTCCACTAATTAAACGGAATGATTAAAATTGACATCTGTTCTACGACGTTCATCGGATTCAATAATGGACCGGGGATTCGATGAAAATGAGGGACCGCACCAATCAAGGCAACGCATGGGAAATGGAAAATATATTGTTGTCTGACTCATTTCACTAAAACCAGTAATGGCCCCGTTGTGATGCTGCCATCTAATTAGTGCTAGCCGATTCCACTTCACAAATGTATGACAGCGAAAGTTATAAATCGATATCCATCAGTTGAAGTTACACCATCAAATGCATATACGGGTTATTCTCATATTATAACAAGGTTTTTGGTGTCAATTTGTAGGTTTTGTGGAGAGGAATGCAGTGGTATCGTTAAAACGAACCTAGCACATCCCCAAGAAAAAATAGTCCAATGTAAAGTTTCAAGGGAAGTCCCAAGGGGTGGGTGTGAAGTTCATCACAATCTGAAATGATGCCTTCACAGATGATAAAATTTGAACCACGAGGGATTTCACTGTTATATTATTATGATGCTGTTTCGAATTATGAAGGTTTTTTCAGTTACCTCTAATACGAGTACTTTGAATGTAAAGCAATAAAACAGGAGTGTCCCAGGGTTTTGTGGAAACAAATAATCACGAGTATTACCACCAGTTCTGGGCAACACTGTTCATTGAAAATGGCGGGAAAGAGTCAGGTTATACTAAATTTTGTTTGTGCTGCCAGCTATCAGACTACGTGCAGCCTTCGCCCAGGAAAAAGCTGGCAGGCCATTTCATCATTTTTTATCGAAAAACATGGTACCTACGTCACAAAAATTATTCATCATGAGTGTTACTACTATTGTATTAACATCGTTCAATTTAACATGCGGGTGCTAACTGCAAAAGATGTAGTTTAGGGAAATTTGAAAAAAAAAATGTTTTGGGTGGCCCCACATATCTGTCCAGCACTTCGTTAGGTTAAGATTAAGCTTTTTGTGTAAAAACATCACGAGTGTTACCATTGTGAGGGTCGTGGGAGCACGGAATTACCTTTCAGGATGGATGAAGATGATGAAGCTGATAATATCAGCTAACTAATTGATTATATCATCTATATTATAGACAACACACAGATTTTGGGAGTGCTGCCTGATCCCATAATTGTAATCAAAGTCATTGTATCTGTCATTGGTTGGAGTGAATCAACATCAACTGTCAGACTTATGTACTCTGCTGCGACTGAATTTGTTAGAAATAACTAAGGAGATTGGTAATGTGAACCTACCTATATAGCAAGTCGTATGAACACATATTACCCACTTTTATTTTAAAAAATTCCCAATTCAAGGATTGTTTTCTTCGATTTACTGAATCTGTCACATGTGTTACCGTGAATACGCCCCCATAACAGGTTTTGGGTACAATAAATAGATCTAAATCAATATGCGACAGCTTGTCTTGTTATTGTAAATTTAGTTTAGAAATTCATAGTTTGCTGAATGGTTTTCAGAGCTCGAAGACGTGTATCATGCAGCATTTTTCTCCATTCAGCCTTTTTTGGTACGGTAACACTCGTGCCAAACTTCATTTTGAGTTCAAACGTTCAAAATTGATGAAAATGAAGTAATACTGAAAAATCTGACTACTGATGCTCGAATTTGTTATTCTGAACATCTATAGTGACATTCAAGATCAAATTCCACCACTTGCAGTGGTCAAATTATATGTGAATACCCCACATGCATTTTGTATAATTTTCGAGACACTTTATATTTGGTGAAGGGCGCAAGTGAGAGGAGTTTTTTCGTTTGTGACTAACGAAAGCGAGCAACTTCAGCAACTTGACGAATATGATGGGTTCTAAAAAGACGAAAAAATTCCGAAAAACGAAAAAGCCCGAAAGGAAAACAGCGTTCAGAGTAGGTGAGAGCACCCAATAAATCCGCGTCTCGGAAAACCTCTGGTGTTTCATAACTAAAAATAACGGGCTCCGAAAAAACGGTGAGCGAAAAGAAGAAACAGTTCATGAACTACCGTAAAAAAAACTGCCAGCGACATGAAGGAAAAGGTTTTTCCCTCGTAGCAGACCGGTAGAAAATAAAGAAAAGCGATAACCGTAAAATCCGGCCATACTGTTTGAATACAACCGCAACAGGTGACAGTTAAATCTTAGGACGGCAAGACGCAGTATTGTCATTCCCCCTCCGAGGAATGAACTGTCCCTATTGTTAAGAGACGTCTACCGCATCCATAACCGTGGCCGAGGGGAGCTGATAACGCTGGAACGTAACTAAACTGAACTAGTTCTGAACTAGAACGTAACAAACTGAACTTTGTTCTGTTCTATCTCGATCGAAAGGGTGAAGTAGAGTAAATGTAATTTGGTACAGTTGTACTAATAGTGTGTCCTAGGATAGCTCCGGCACCTCATCTCACAATCCAGGATTTGCTTTTAAGGTCCCTAGAAGATACTCAGAAAATTTTTGGAGTTTTTGAGTTTTGGAGCAGTACGAAGTTGAAAAGTTCACAGAACAAATTCCTATAACTAGTTTTATTTAAAGTTTATCCATTTTACTGTTTTGTAATATGTTATTAATACGTAGTTAGGATGGTGAAGTCAGAATAGCGATATCTTATTTCTTTCTCAAACTGGAGCACTTTGAAGATGAAGGAACGTGGTTGTTTCTTGGATTGTTATTCACGGTTCATCTGCTCTAATCTGATAATGGAAGGAAATTTCGCAATTCTGGCTTCACCATCGTGTTCAGCGTGGAAAAATATATGAACTGAGGTGTAAAATAGAGGCTATCTTCGAAAATTCCTTCTTATAGCTATGCTGCATGACTGGATTTTTTCCTTTCTGGAAAATGAACCATGGGAATTGACCAAGACTTTCAAATGCATTTGTCGCCCTCCTGTTCAGATTTCTCTCCGTATACTCGTACAATACCACAGCACATCTTAACGTAACGTGGTGAAATAGTGGAAATCCATTTTCAGACATAAAAGACCAGGTTGAAGCCGGAAAGTCCTATTTCCACAACCATAAATTATACACAGTAGACCAGTTTCAGCTGTTACATCTTCAGTACAACACAGAACGACCTGTACTGACCAATGATGATAATGATCAATAGTTTCATCCCAGGAAATATTTCATACATTCTTACATCTGACTATATTAAGAAGTACTTTGAGTGGATCAGTGAGAACTGCTCCGAATTCGGTCGAACCGTTCAGATGCCCAACGTGGAGCAGAAAAAAAGAGTAATATTATTCATACTATTATTAATTATACTAATATTATTATACTAATTATACTAATATTATTCAACAATAAATGTGACAATTCACTACTCTTGGTGGTATGGTCGATAGTAATCAACTATGATTAGAGTAGAGCTCTCCATCACTCGGTAGGCCTAGCCAGTGTAACTTTGTCCGATGATGACGAGGGCGAAAGGGTGGATGGGTCCGGGGGATTGACTTCTAATTCAGACGTCAATCTCAGGCTCCCTCTAGCGGCTAATGAACTATTACAAGAGCGATTAGCTCTGCCTATCCCTTCTCTATGGACTCCTCTTGTCTCTTGATAATGTTACTATTGCTATTCGATGCGAGGCTTCCCCAGTGCCACTGATGCGTTTCACCGTCCTATAAGGACGTATTTTGAAAAGCCTCTGTTTTGCTATCAGGATGTGAATCCTATCGGTAACAGCGATGTGAAATCCCTCCCCTGGCATAACTACTCTTCGAAGTACAGCGAGTAACCCCTAGACATTATTGTTTCCAGAAACAGTACATAAATCCTCACCAGTTCAAAAGCTCCGGTTTTAAATGCAGCGCAGCACACCTGTTGAAGAGCAAACAATAATTTATCGTTAGTTCGAAGTGCAGTACTGCTAGTTTGCTTCTTTCAGATGCAATAGAAAGAAGCTGAGATTATAATGATACCTAGAAGAAAATAAAATATGTTCTGCTGTCTGAGATTATAATGATACTTAGAAGAAAATAAAATATGTTCTGCTGTCTTTCTAGATGTCTCGCAAGCATTTGATAAATATGGCATCAATGATTACTCACAAAACTGCAAATCTGCCGACTCAATTCTTCCAATTCTGAGGTCATACCTGGCAGATAGATTTATTCCGAATGAAATTCAATGATGAGTATTCTGAGGAAAGTGAATGCAGCTGTTCCAAAAGGCAGTACTGTCAGTTCCATGGCCCCATACTGTATTTACTGTACTCAAGAGACCTACCACAACCGGTGCTATACTCGCAGTTGGAGACTCCGCTGTAGAAGCCACCAGTAAACTGCAATCTGCTGTCAACAATGCCCTAAGCTGGACGAAGCAATGGAGGATGAAGTTGAACGAAACGAGATCTAAACATATAAACTTCACGAATCTGAAGACAGACCTAATCCATTAAAGATTAACTCGCAAACAGTACCTTATGCGGACGCATAAAGAAAAGAAGGACGAGCTCAACTTGAGATTCAGAAAAACACTCTGTTTTGGGGGAACACTCTGAGCTATCAACCCACAATACGTTGCTTCTATTACGAGTGCCAACTGTGGGGTTGCACAAAGAAAAGGCACTTTGGTACATAGGAACATCTGAACTCCATCCTGACCTACAGATAGAGACAGTTGGCAAACTATAAGAAAATCTGCGATGGCTCCACAAACATCCAAACGTTGAAGTAGTTAGCCTACTGGACAACGGCAGAGACATACGGAGACTGACGTGGGCCAAACCAACGGACCTTGTCATGATAAGTGATCTATACCTAGACCACAAAAGAAAACGCTCTAATGTATTAGAAAAACGTGGCTAGATGTCTTAATACAGTTGTAACGTAAACATTTAATTTAAAAAAAATTGTATCTAGTTAAAATTAATAACTGGGGACATTCTGACATTCCAGCTGTATGTGCCTACTCAAACCTACCCGGCACATTAAATGTGCCCAAATTTTGGCCACTGAGAAAACTCCAAGAATTTCGAATTGTCCGACTAAGTCAAGATTTATTTTGTTGGACATGTTGAGACACTATAGTGTCCCTATAGGGAGGAAAATGTGCGGTTACATGATGTCTCCAAGATGACCTGTGTCAAAATCTCTTGAAACGATCCAAACGGAACACTCTCTATGGCATAAGTACCTACCTACTTAAGGCTTACACAGCTTTCACATTTACTATTCAACGTTGGACCTACCCACAATGTTCAATATTGGACAGTATGACGGATTTCAATCAAACTACTGCATTCATACTAACTTGAAACCCACATTGACCTTTTTTAGCCAATTATTTTGATCAAGGTTGTTATATTATCCAATACTGCAGAACTATAAAGGGTCCAAACCGACTATAAACGAGGGTCAATACAGACTTCAGCTCAGAGAGATCAGAATATCAAAATTGTTCAAATTAAACCCAGTTGAACCACATTTCGATTCACACACCACATTTCGTAGATTATAGAACAAGCCGTAATGTTATAAATTATTATACTTGTATACCCTACATATTGTGGGATGAGGGCTCTACGAGCTGACCGCCCAGCCGACATAACCTCTGACTTTTATGACCAGGAATAGGAAGTACGTTCTGAAGTTATAGTTTTTCCCCTCCGGTAAATCTTCGCTCCGCAGTATAAAAGTAAAGTCTGAACGTTACGCGCCACCTCTTTCCTGATTACTTTGCAAATGCACGGCAACCCCACTCCGGCAGTCGAAAACATTTTGAATTCCACTTCAAAGACTCAACAAAATCCTCTTAGAACGTCCGCAGCCTCATCTTGTTCTCCCCTCCCGTTCTAGAATAAAATTAACCCTTAAATCTGGTAAGTCTTTTTCATGCTGTGAAAATCTTGTTGAAGATCATCAATCAAATACGTCTCTTGTTCGTGGTCGTGTATACTAAACCTCATCCCTTATTCATGTTGGATTTATTTCAACCACCAGTGAATGATCGAATGCATTCTCAATCAACCGTGGGTTAGTATACAACTTTGGTTTTCCCACTTATTGGTACAGGTAGAGCTTACACCAGACCTTCTATCACTCAAGAACTACATGTCACGTTAAAAATTCACAAATAAATATGATTTAAATAATATAATTATTAGAAGTGGGTTTTCACACAATGAGAAAACACTTCATGTGTGAGTACCATAGGCTTAGGTGTGACATACAAACCAAAACCGAAGGAAAGGATTTGTAGGACAGTGAATGTCAACATCGAAGGTTGCAATAAATCCGACTTTGGTTTTGACTCTTGTATGTTATGACTGCGGGTCAACTTCGTGGTGCTCGGACGTTTTGTGACTATTTTCAGTTTTTGGCTCAGAACTACCAGAAGGAAGCTTCCTACGAAAAAAATTACGAACACTTTTTTTAAAGTAGATAACATTTGCTACGATTTGAGACCAAATGTAGTTTTGTAGATGAGATAGTACCCGAGATATTGGATTCCGAAATTGGCAATTTTTTCCATGTTTAGAGTGGAATTTCGGCTACTCATCCTAAGAAAAAAACTCATTGCGGGTGAACTTGTACAAAAATTATTTAGCTTTCATTCAAGCTCATTTGGACGAATGTAGACTCAATAGTTCTGGTTTTATGTTGAAAAACCCAAAATGATAGAAATTGGGCTTTTTGAGAAATGGAGTTGAAGAATCCAACAACAGTAAGGGCAGTAAGATGTGAGATTTTCTTCCAATTCAATAATATTTTATTTTTTCCAAAACATTTGATTTTTATGTAGGTACATAAGCACATATTATTAAAATAAACCTAATACCTACTTTACTTTATAAGAATAATATTAGGACAGTTAAAATCAATCAAGTTCAACGCCACGAAAAAATACTCAAGAATATCGAAGGTTCTCTTTCGATACTTGAGTAGTATCGAGTATTCTTGTCGAAAAGAGTATCGAGTTCTGCTATCGATACTTTTCCGCTATTGCACGTCAGTATTCATCGAGAAGAACCGCCGCTTCGCCAGGTGCCAAAGGCCTCCCCGCAAAGTGCGTGTGCGTATGGGCACCGGGCGTGGCAGGTAGGGTGCGTCACCCCCCACCCTGCCGCCAGGTGCCACCCCGCCACCCTCCCCTACATCCACAGCCATATCGATCTGCCCCCTCCCCTCGCACACAGCTACCCCCTCCCAACATCACTACCCCCTCCCCGCCTTCACAACTTAAATAATGAACGCGGCCACGCTCCCCACCGTCCCCCTCCACCTTTCCGACGGGCAGTTCCTCCCTCCACCGCCCTGTTGAGTGGACGGGTACACGCGTTTTTACGGGTGAACCGCCGCTACGTTGAAATCAATTTGTTGAAAATGAATTTTCGCTGAAAACACGTCGAAAACTTATTTTCAACAACATGCAGTCGACATATGTCATGAATATCATAACCGCAACTTAATATGAATTCCCGGCTACCTGGACGTGAAAGGCGATCACAGAAATCCTGAATGCACCCAATTTACACACAGACCAGTCAACGAAAAGTTATTGAGAGAAATGTTTGGAACACAATTTTTAACTTCGTAAATTTGTTTTGACTAGTCCACTAGAATATATCAAAAGTCCCCGCCCGAAACCACGAGGGGGATTGAGGGGGTTGAAAGTTTTCGGTTTTTAGCGAATTTTAAAAGAAAAGCTATTGTTCTCGGTCCAAAATTTTTAAAACTCGAATTTTCGAAAGGTTTTCATACAAAAATCCGTTCCAGACCATCCTTAATTCACTGCCAAAGACACCAAAATATCTGAGGTATACACTTAGATATAATATATCTATATTTATATCAGTAATGAGAAGAAGGTTATCGACCGTATTCAGATGTACAGGGTGTTTCATTTCGTGACGGTCACAGGCTAGGAATATACTCTACAGCTAATTTCAGGTCGTCAATGTCCTGTAGCAATTTTTTTTTTACTCAGCTAAAAAATGGAATTTTTTTTAATTTTAAAATTTTTATTGTTTTTGACTTTATCACACTATAAAATGGCCATAACTCCCTAATTTACCTGAAAATTCAAATCTAATTACGCCCTTAGAAAGAACACAAAACTCCCTACCTCTGTAATGAAAATTTTTTTGATTCGCCAAAACAGGTGAAAAATCTACTTGAAAGGACAATTTGTCAAATCGTAGAAATTGCCACTTTTTTCAAACGCTGATAGGCACGATAATTTTAGCCTGTAGTCCTAAATTTTGCGCCTAAATATCACCTTTCCAATGGTATAAGAAAAATAATGTTGCAATGCAGTTTTGAGGTAGAAAATGACGTTTTAATTAAGAAAAACGTGGTTTTTCAGAGGAAAGTCCGGTTTTCACCAATCATTGACTCGGTGGGTAACAAATGAGTTTGAAGTCGGATTTCGTGTTGTTCATCCAGTAATATCTCTCGTATTATCAAAATTCTTATTGTAGGTGTTCGGAATTTCCGTTTGTCTTCGAACTGCGACCCGCTTCTATCAATGAGCGATGCAAGTTTGTGCACGGAGGAGTCAGTACTTTAAGAATTATTTTATGTGACTAATCTTTAAGATATCTTATTGGATGAAGAGAGTTCCCTGGCCATCCATATCGAACATCTTTTCACTAGTGTTAATAGGTCCCGACGAGTAGGTACGTTGCGAATTGTACACAACGGTTAATACCATGATGATGTTGATCAGTCACATAAAATAAAGTACTCACCTCTGAATTTTTTAAATACAGATGAACCAAACCCCGCATTGTGAGTAACAACTGACAGAAACACAGCACAGCATTCACGATCAAAATTTATTAGAATGGTAGTTATACCTGAGGAAATACGCTTTTATTAGGGACCCGCATGTGGGGGAATCGCTGTTGTTATTCACTCACAGCTTCTGTGGCGTTCTGGTTTGTATGCCATGAACAAGCATCATATCTTCATATTCAACGTTGCTACACCGACAACGAAAACCTGGGTTAATGGGTTAAATCTTTTAAAAGGCACTGTATGAAGCAGTAACGAAGCTCTGTGCAAAATTTCAAGTCAATTGGTGAAGGTGGAGAGGCTGCAGTCCTGCCCGTCTGAACAAGAAGAAAACGAGAAGAAGAACAACAAGGAAAATGCGAGAAACCCTTTAGATCTAGCGACTTGTAACTTTCAGGGCTTTCTATTATCCACACCAAGAAGATCTACACCAAATGTCAAGTTGATTGGTCAAATAGGAGCCGAAATATGGATACCTGGCAAACGCGTTTCGTGAAGTTCTGTAAACAAACACACGGGGAGTAGTTATCCGTATCTTAAAGTGTAGGAGGGGAATCAATACAATTTTTCTCGTAAAAAAACTCGCGAGGTGCAGAATATTACATCCAATTGTTGTCACGATTGTTGTAGAAAGATACAACTATTTGGCGCGCGACGAGAAAATCAAGGAGCTACTGAAACAAGTGTACAAAAGAATGTGGAGGTAGAAAAGACGGATTCAACAGAAAACAACATCTGCATATCATTTTCTTCATTCACTTTCATCCTGAGGAATCCGTCCGTACGTAGAATTTCAAACAGAGAAAACGAAGTAAATCTAAATTCATGTTTGCGTAAGGTTGGGTTTTATTGTTCAGGATACAGAGCACGCGTCGAGTTTATTACGATGGCATTGGGAGTGGGAGGGGAAGGAGTAGGTAAGTTGGGAAGTATGTTATTTCATCAATTATTTTGGTCAAAAATGAGATTATGGCGTTTTTCGCCAGCTTAGACTTTAAAAGGAATTATGTGACCTGAATGTTTGAGGACCAAAATTTGGCTTTAACCTTATCAAATATAACGTTAATGACCATATAAACCATATTGAATGTGAACCATTTTCAATGTCAAAATTGGATAAAAAATTAAGATTTGTTAAATTTATTTTTGCAATGCAAGTGCTTCTGTCGTCTGTGATGATTACAATGTATACAAAAATATGTTCACAGAACGATAATGCTCTCAATAATGCTCTCTAATTATTAGCATTATTCACACACTCGTACTTCACACTCCTATTTTTCTGTTAGATGACTACAATTTCTGTTGATCTCATATGGAGAGTATTACATTATCCCACAGTTTTATCGACATTCTGGTCTGTATTAGGTACCTTCATAGGAAGATTTTATTTCATTTCATTTATTTTGGTACCTACCTATTTCATATCTCCGTTTTTCTTTTGATTTTTTCGTGATAGGTGTTCACGTTTGAAGCACATGCCACTAACTCGCTGATATAATATATATTATATACCTACCTAGGTAGTGATAAATTGGGTTGGACAATTCTCATATCAACTGCTCAAGTGAAAATAATATGGAGGTAGATGATGTATAAAATTATGAGTAATTCAGTGAGTTATTACATTTTCAAGTCAGTGAAAATATTGTTACTCCTTTGTGATTAGTCAACAGTGAATTTTTTTGTTGCGAATGTTTTTTGTGGAACGCAATGTGATTTTTCGTTACCCACAGGGTTTTGATTATTTACTACTACCGTGTGTGTGTGGGGGGGGGGGAGTGATTCATTTTCAATTGTTCTTTGTTTTACATTTCATATTTTATCCTCTAGTATATATTTCCTACTTTCATTCTTGAGTGCAACAAGATGATGTCAGTACTCGTAATTAGTTCTCGATCATTTTTGGGAAGAGGAGGAGACAGGAATTTGAATTTTGTACAGGAATTTCTCTGTAACTTGTTTTCAGATTTATCCACAACATAAAAGAGCTTTGTTTCATAATGTGGTAAAATATCTCTAGTCTTACCTACCTTGATGTACGCACTATGTCAGTACCTACGAGTCAGTTAAATTTATTTTTGCAATGTATGTGCCTTTGTCGTCTGTGATCATTAAAATATATCCAACGTTTTAATGCTTAACCCTCATTTTTCCTCTATGAAATGAATCGGCTTGTGTGTAGGAGTCGCATGGAGTTCTGCGTGCGCCTGGTTGTGTGTTAAAAAAGCACGAACCAGGCAAAGGGTTAAAATAGCTCTGATAGAGAAATTATACTGGGGGTGTTGGAATAAATAAAAGTTCACAGAACGAGTGAAATTGCGTCCTGATACAAATTAAAATTGATGGGTTTCGGCCTTTACTGTGCAAGTCGACAATCCAGAGTTAGGTATACAATTTTGATTCTGATGGCTATAATAGCCATCAGAATCAAAATTGTATACCTAACTCTGGATTGTCGACTTATAATAATAAGCAACGACGAATGCTTGTTCAGGTATATGTAATTAATAAAAAAAATAATAAAATTTGAGAAAATGATTCTCGTCCCATATTTTTTGATGTATCAACGTCAATATTGTGTGAGAGACCGGTACATTCGTCGGTTGAAGATTTTTTCCACCCATGTGCTTTTTCAGGGAAGTGAACAAATCTGTGCGAAGATGGTAAAAGGTGATATGACTTTTTTTTTAATCGGTATTTTTGCTTCTTCTAGTAAGTGCATTTCTCCCTCGACCAGGCGTCTAAACCTTCCTAGTAGTTATGAAAAAGAATTACTTGTAATTCTTTTTCATAACTACTAGGAAGGTTTACCTATGTTTAGGTCCCTACAATTCCGAAAACCCGTTTTCAAGGAAGGGTCACTCAGAGGCGATTTGAACGATACCGAAAAACGAAACCACAATGGTGTTCCATCTTTGATTCCAGTTACCTCATTGTCGTCGCAACACGCAAGAACCGTAAGAACCGTTTCGTTCCTCAAACCTACGAATTCGTCCTCACGTTATTGTAGTCAACGCCGTCTCCTTGGTACCCACCCGGTTTTCGGTCAACCAACATTTATGTTATAACAGATTCTATTTTTTACGATTCACTTTATAAACTGCTAGATTGTTAGAGTCCCGTAAATATCTACACGAAATTGGAATGATGATCTTGTGTGTGCATTCAAGGAGGAGATCAGATAATTATTTTATTGATGATTTATTTTATTTATTTTGTAATTTGTTTTGTATTTACAACCTTAACGGCCCTTAGAGGCCTATTGTAAATGTATATGCCAATAAAGGTCTTATTTATTTCCCTATTTTTGAGGGCTAGGTAAACTTTAAAATTGTTGCCCTGAAAAATTTTAAAAAGTTCACATGTCACATTTTGCCATCTTAGCACAGAAATGT